>CM021246.1:9513436-10736019 GCA_010577795.1 Isatis tinctoria | reverse complement strand
CGGCGGACGAAGAAGAGCTTCGCTGGGTAAGGGAGCAAGAGAAGGCGGAGCGGGCAAACCGAACGAACCGATCCGCTATCCAAAGAAGCGAGATTGACGAACTCCGCGCCCGACTGGAACTCACCACAAGTCAAATGAAGGAGGTAAGGACGCAAGTCCATAAAGCGACAAGTGCGGCATGGAAATTGACCGAGTCTTAGAGGAAACGCAAAAGATCCTGTTCACTTCGAGGATCACAAGCGTTAGACTTTCTAACCGACGGGACGACCGATCCGAAAGCCCACATGACGGCCTTCCATATCGCGATGGGACGGGCTAGATTCAAACCCGAAGAGAGGGACACCGGTTTCTGCCTTCCTTTCGTAGAACATCTGAAGGGATCAGCCCTATCGTGGTTCTCGAGACTGGAAAGAGACTCGATCGACCGTTTCGACCAGTTAATAGAGGCTTTTATGAAGCATTACTCACTGTTCATAAGGCATTCAACATCCGGCGGAGACCTCTACTCGCTGTCACAAGGACCAGAAGAAAGCCTTCGAGAATTCGTCGAAAGGTTTAAGGTGATCGTATCCAAAATCGACGGCCTAAGTGACGGTGCCGCAATAAATGCCCTGAAGAAATCCTTACTGAAGTCTTCTAGCTTCCGAAAGGAAATGACCATAAACCCGCCAGTAACGATCCAAGATGACCGTAAACACGCCAGTAACGATCCAAGATGCTCTCCACCGCGCTTCTAACTTCGTAATCTACAAGGAAGACATGAGGGCCCCGGCCGGAAAGTACCAATCATCAAAGTTGGTTGTGAGAGCCGAAACTCACAGTATCAAAACTTATATTTAGTGGGGGCTCGAAAATTCTATTTATAAAGAACTAAAGGACCGAAAATGCAAAAGAGAGATTTTTATTGATATTTTCCGAGAGTACAAGGGAAATTAGCAAAAGCTGAATAGTCTAAAATTGCTAGAACTCCTAATACTCGGATCTGGGATGGGATTTACCCTTACATGAGCGTACATATATATACTGACAATCCTAGGAGGCTAAGACTTCAGATTTCCGATGTGGGACCTCGTCTTTCCTAAGTTTTTTGGGCCCGATATCCGGCCCGAGAGTCTTCCGTGATCCATCCGTGCGTTCTGACCCAAATCCGGCCCGCCGATGAATAGTGATCCGTGAATAGTAAACCGGTGAATAGTAATCCGAATCTCGGTTTAAGCTCAATTCGATTTTTCGGTTAACTTTGTCTCGAGATGAATAGTGTTTTTCAACGGTTTTTCCTGCGTGAATAGTGGTCCGAGCGTTTTACGACTTCTGAGATTTGAACCGCCCATTTTTCGTTTGAACTTCCAGCCGCCGGTTCTCGTATCAATGGCCAGCCGCCGGATCCTTTGGCTCTTGTGCTCCGCGACTGGTCCATGGACGGCTGGACGTTCGTCACGGTCTTTCGGGGAATGTTTACGGACGTCTTTGGAGTCAGAACACGCACATGGATGATCTTCGGATCGGTTCGGGCATGACGGTCGGTCGACTGGACGATGTTCGGACGATGAGTCTTGACTTGAGAAATGATCGTGTGCATGTGATGAAGACCCGGCGGCTGGCACTTATCCCAGCCGCCGGTTGGTGTATCATGAAGATCCGGCGGCTGGCACTCATCACAGCCGCCGGTTTCGGATGAGGAATACCCGGCGGCTGGCACTCATCCCAGCCGCCGGTTCGTGTCTTGGACGGGTCGTGGGCAGTTTGCCTTAGCTTTCCCGTTCCATGTTCGTGATTTGATCTCGACCTTGACTTCTCGTTCCGTCAATCCTCGAGGAGGGGATTTTGACCCCAACAGTTAGCCCCCCAGCTCTTTGCTTCCGTGGTTCGGAACAAGGAGCCGAGCTGAGAGTTTTATCGGGATTGGCTGAAATGAGACGGCAATGAGTTTTTCCGTTCGTCCGTTCATCCGCTTCTCTTTGATGTCTTGTCAGAGCATTGTTCATCATGGAAGTTTGTGCCATGTTTGCTATATCAAAGGAGTGGCTTCATTCATTTTTTCACATCCCCTTCTCAAGTTTTTTTCTTCAAGTCTCTTTTTTGAAAATCTTCCTCTTTAGCAATGGCTGGTGAAGAAGGTTCTCCTTTCGGTCTCAACTTTGATGCGATAATGAATAATCAGTTCGAGTTTGATTTTATGTCCGCTGATCAGGATATGATACTTGTGGAAGATCTGCTGGCAGCTGGAGAAAATGCCATTCCAAGAGCAGCGTACGGTCCCGAAGGTGTTCCTCAGTGGGAGGCCGGTCCTAGCAATGCCCAAGGAGCACTCGATTTTGCTTATGTTCCTCAATGGGCGTCCGAAACGGCTGCTGGGAATGAGGACGTACCCGAGCCAACAGCCGGGAATGATTTCAGACCCGAGCCGGCGGCCGGGAATGAGGTCAGACCCGAGCCGGCGGCCGGGAATGAGGTCAGACTCGAGCCGGCGGCCGGGAATGAGGTCAGACCCGAGCCGGCGGCCGGGAATGAGATCAGATCCGAGCCGGCGGCCGGGAATGAGATGAGACCCGAGCTGGCGGCCGGGAGTTCGACGAGTAGGGCGTCTGGTTCGAAGAGGGCGGCTGGCTCCAAGAACGCTTCCAAGAGGGTGGCTGGCATAGTAGCCGTATCAAGATGGGCGCTTGGCTCTGGAGGTGCCTTAGAGAGTACTTCCGTTACTTCTCACGTTATAACTGGTGGTGTCTCGCCGAGGACGAGTATATCACGTGGCGTTTGGACTCCTCCTCAACATGTCGAGGACAACGGCGGGTGGAGCGCATGGCCGTCCCGATCTCTGGTCCCTTCCGAGAGTCATCGTGTTTGGCCAGAGATAGGCAACGACTCGGCCATGTCCGGGGAAGAAGTCAGATCGGATCGCCCGGAGGTGCCTATCTCGGTGCATCCGGACGTGAAATCCGAGTGTTATTCTCCTGGAGGAGCTAAAGCCTATTGGGGTGAAGATATTTTCTCTTGGCGGTTTAAGAAACCTGGACCGTCTACGAGTTACAGATCGATATCCGAGGTCTTCAAGCATGGACCCACTTTGAGCGATCGGGATTCACTGGCCGAGCTCAGATACGACTTCCGGATCTCGGACAAGATTAAGTTTCGTGTCCCGAAAGATAGGGACAGGATGAACAAGGCGCCGGAGGGATATTTTGCCATGCACGAGTCGATGTTTTACGAAGCTTTCCTCTGGTTCCCGATCCTGGGAGCTATCTTCGGATTTCTCGAGTTATATGGGGTTGCGATCTCTCAACTTACCCCTTCCGCTATGAGGATTTTGATGGGACTCGTAGTCCGTTGTGCCGAGTATGGGATCAAGTTGGAGCGTGACCTTATACGGAATTTCTTTTCGTTGAGGAAAGTTGCCCAGTCGGAGTTCTTTTGCTCGGTCAACGTTCGGAAGAATGTGAAGCGGTTCTATACCGGACTTCGACAGCATTGCAAAGCTTCGCGACACGAGTTTTTCTACGAGAAGCGCAGCCCGCTGACGGTCGGTTCCGACTTCGGCGGCTCGGTTGACACCGAGTGGAGTTTGCCACGTAAGCGTTTCGTCTTTTTGTGAATTTTTCCTATAAGTAGTCTTTACTCCTTTGCTTCATTCTTCATAACTTCATTTCTTACAACTTTTCATTTTTTCTCCTCTTCTTTCTCTAGTTCGAGATCCCTTTGCTCCTAGAGTTTCCGGGTTCGAGGATATCGTTAGAGAAGTTGAAAAGAAGAAAATAGATTGGGAGTGTCCTGATCTTTGGCGCCGCTTTCTTGACGCGAAAGATATTTTGGAAGGCTGTGCTCCTCCGAAGGGCCCCGACTTTATCGATCCGATGGCGACGTACCCCGGTATGGAGGGTCCAAGGTCGAGGTGGAAGAAGAAGAGCTGGAGGCGTCATTAGAGCAGCTCAACGGAGGAGGTTGGGCCGGCTCTTACGATCGGGCTGCTGCCGTTCTCGAGAGCCACTTGGTGTGCTCTCCCGTTTCTCCGTACCAGTCTCCGAATGCTGAGGATTTGGATTACGCAGCTCCTACTCCTCTTGTTGAGTATGATTAGGCTTTTGGCCTTGTATTATCTGTTTCTGTTGTGTTCAGGTCTTTTGACCTTTTTTCATTGCATTTGCTTCGTTATCTGAACTTGGTTACTCATATCTCCTTTCATGGAGGTTTATTATCTATTTGCTTTTGCCTTAGATGTTATGGACTTCTTCGCTTGCTTTGCTTTTATAGTCTTGATAAAGGAGAAGATGGGCGGCCGGTATGTCTCTCTTCCAAGAGGGCGGCTGACCCATTTCATAGAATGAAGGGCGGTTGGCCCGTCTCTCTACGGAGGACGGGCGGCTGACCGGTTTTGTGGAGTAAGCGGCGGCTGGCCAGTTGCTCGGGCGGCTGGCCCGTTTCGGAGTTGATTTGTAACTTTGCGGAACGAAGGGCGGCTGGCCCGTCTCTCTACGGAGGATGGGCGGCTGGCCCGTTTTGTAGATTGAAGGGCGGCTGGCCCGTTGGGCGGCTGGCCCGTTTGGTCGAATGAAGGGCGGCTGGCCCGTCTCTCTACGGAGGACGGGCGGCTGGCCCGTTTGTTAGTGTGAAGGGCGGCTGGCCCGTCTCTCTACGGAGGACGGGTGGCTGGCCCGTTTTGTAGCTGATTGATATTGCGTTGGAGTGTTGTCTCGGACACTCGAACTTTAGACCAGTTCTTATCTGAGAATATTCCTGGGTTTAATGCAGTTTGTCGTTGTCGTAGGGGACCAAGCTTGTTCGGATCCCTCTTTCGACCGAACGCTTTTAAGATCTCGCATCAGAGCCGGTTTGATACTGCGTTCTCGAGATGTCTTTGACCAGTGTTCCCATGTCAGGCGCTTTAGTGGGTTTAAAGAGTTTACTTTGTGTCCTGTACTATGCGAAACGCTGGTGAAAGTAAACTAATCAGAACATCGTTTTGAGCGCTTCCTGCAGGATCGCGGGATATAGGTTACGCCCTTCGGATGTTAATCCGGAAATTTGTATAGCGCGCTAGTCTTATCCTCTGCGGGATGTTGAAAGAACCATGGTTTAAAAAGATAGTCTTGTTGTGGCCAGCAACAGACGGATTTGTTGGAGAGGACTTAGGTATTTGGGAGAGATATCTTGATTGGTTGGTGGTCATGGATAAGTTACGAGATGCTAAGTCTCGATGTTTATCTGATTTTAAGTTTGGGTTTAAAGATGTGCTATGAGATACTAAGTCTCAATGTCCATCTCCTTGATTTGTTTGCGAAAATTTGGGAGTATGTATATACGGACCCACTCCCCCCCTTTTTTAAGGAGAGGGGCAACTGAACTCGTTTTTTAAGCGAGCTGCCTACGTACCCTTCGTGAGAAGGAATCAAGTCACCCGTAGTTCCGTTTTTTTTTTTTTTTTTTTTGTGGCGGGAAGACGGCTAAGTCTTGATAACGGAGTTGTCCGTTGCGGCTTCGGCATTTTCTGCGGTCTTTTCGGCAGCTTTCGTCTTTTCTTGGTTGATTTCGGTCTCCGTGGGCGGAACCTCCGTTTTTTCGAACCGCTCGGTTCTACTCACTTTCTTCCCCAGCTCGGGGGCATCGTCTTCATTCTTTCTCTTCGGGTTCTCTCTCTGCGGGATGGTCGGATTCCGGAGCTTGTGCTCTGCCAGAAAACAGATCCGAGCCTCCTTCTGGTTTCCCCAAATGGTCTTAATTCCGTTTGGTGTCGGGAACTTCAGGCAGAGATGGTAAGTTGATGGGATAGCTCGCACTGAGTTGATCCAAGGGGTTCCCATGATCACATTATAAATCGCGGGGTGGTTGGCCACCGCGAAGTTAACGATTTTGGTAATCCCTCCGGCACGAACCGGGAGCTGGATCTTTCCGTCCGTCATTGTGACTTCACCGGAGAATCCGGTCAGCGACCTCGGATTTGGCTTTATCATAGACGGATCCACCTTCATCCTTTGAAGTGTCTCTCGAAAAATGATGTCCACCGAACTTCCGGTGTCGATCAAGACTCGGGAGACGTCGTGGTCGTTGATGTCCAACTCTACCACTAATGGATCGTCGTGAGGTTGGTCAAGGCCTTCGGCATCTTTTTCGTGGAAGGCGATCCGGTCATCGTTTTCGGTGATCGGTTCCCGCGGGTTTGACTCCTTGTCTCCTCTTCTCAGAAACGCCTTTATGGAGGCCACTGTATCTCGGCAGTATTGTGACCCTCCGATGATCATGTGGATTCTCCTGCGGTTGGCGGCGGAGTCTTCTCCGTTTGGTCTCCTTCCCCGTTTGGGGGTCTCTTCGTCGGGCCTTTCGGGACGTTCCTGGTTAGGTCGTCCTTCCGGGGTGCCATTATCTTCTTTGATGGCTCCGAGACTCTAGAGGGTTACTCCGTTTACGAGCTTCCCGGCTAACAGCTTTGCCGCGAGCCTCCTTCCGTCGGTCCTGCAGTTTTCGGTCGAGTGGCCTTTGGTCTTATGGAAGGTACAAAAGGCATTCTCGTCGAATCCCGGTCGAGTCCATGTGTTCCACGGTCCCCTGTTGCGCCCATCTGATGGTCTTTCCGTGTTTATTTGATAGTTATGCGCTCCGCCCGGATTGGGTTCCTCATCTCGGCTAGCTCGCCTACTTCTTCTCTCGTTTGGAAAGTTAGAAGGTTGCACCGTGCCTTTGGCGACCAATTTTGATGATTGGTGCTTTCCGGTTGGGACCCTCATTTCTTCTTCGTAGATGACGAAGTTGGAAGCACGGTGGAGAGCATCCTGAATGGTTACCGGTGGGTTCACGGTAATCTCCTTTCTGAAGTTTGAAGTCTTCAGCAAGGACTTCTTCAGGGCGTTGATTGCGGCGCTGTTGCTTAGGCTGTCGATCTTCGAGACAATCATCTTAAACCTCTCGATGAAATCTCGAAGGCTTTCATCGGGCTCCTGCGATAGCGAATAGAGGTCTGCGTCGGATGTTGACTGTCTTATGAACAGCGAGTAATGCTTCAGGAAGGCTGCCGACAATTGCTCGAAACCGTTAATTGAATCTCTTTCTAACCTTGAGAACCAAGACAGGGCTGATCCTTTCAGATGCTCCACGAAGAGGAGGCAGAATCCTGCGTCTCTCTCTTCGGGTTTGAATCTGGCCCGTCCCATAGCGATATGGAAGGCTGTCATGTGGGCCTTCGGATCAGTTGTCCCGTCGTAGAAGGGAATTCGGATTTTTCCCGGGTCAGAGAGTCTGACGCTAGTGATCCTCGAAGTGAACGGGATCTTTTATGTTTCCTCTAGGACACGGTCGATTTCCGGGGCCGCACTTGTCGCTTTATGGACTTACGACCTTACCTCCTTCATCTGGTTCGTGGTGAGTTCAAGGCGGGCACGGAGCTCGTCCAACTCGTTCCTTCGGCTAGCGGATCGATTAGCTCGGGTCTCTCGTTCCTCTTTTTCTTGCTCTTCGATCCAACAGAGCTCTTCTTCATCCACGTTTATGTCTCCAGCTTCGTCGTCAGTTTCGCTTTTGGCTCTGTTCGCGGTGTCCTTCGGGTTTTCGACGTTAGTCACCGTGGAAGTCGGCCGTTCAGCGGTTCGCCCAGTGGCGCTCTTCCGGTACAGCGGGGGTGGTGCTGACGGTTCTCTCCTAGTTCCGATCGGGGTCTGCTCATAGGGATTCTGACGGCCCGAGGGATCCGCTCGCGGGGTGAAGATGGGGCGTCTCACTCCTAACGTCCAGGGGGCGGGTGCTGGTTCCTGGGAAGCCGCTCTTTCTCGTGCGGCCGCTCTCTCTTGCCTGTTTTGCCGCTCTGTGATTTCGGCTACCATGTTCCGCAGTTCGGTGATTGCTGCGTTCTCCGGGGCGGTGTTGGCCGTGTCCGTGATGACCGGATCTTCGAGTGGCATTCCGTATCTGGTGAGGGCCCTGGGGGAAGTCCCGGGATTTCCGACTGCCATTTCGGTGGATGTCCCGGCGGCAGTTGTTCCGGTTCCGGCCGCCGATGTGCTAATGGCGGGAAGTCTCATTCCGGCTGCTGCTCCGGTCGGTTGGTTGATGATGTCGTCAGTTCTTCTGGTCATTGTCTTCGTTTCGTATCCTTTTCGTTCTTAGGGTTAAGAATATTTCTCGTCCCCACAGACGGCGCCAAACTGTGAGAGCCGAAACTCACACTGTCAAAACTTATATTTAGTGGGGGCTCGAAAATTCTATTTATAAAGAACTAAAGGACCGAAAATGCAAAAGAGAGATTTTTATTGATATTTTCCGAGAGTACAAGGGAAATTAGCAAAAGCTGAATAGTCTTAAATTGCTAGAACTCCTAATACTCGGATCTGGGATGGGATTTACCCTTACATGAACGTACATATATATACTGACAATCCTAGGAGGCTAAGACTTCAGATTTCCGATGTGGGACCTCGTCTTTCCTTCCCAGCCGCCGACCTAAGCTTTTTGGGCCCGATATCCGGCCCGAGAGTCTTCCGTGATCCGGCCAGCCGATGAATAGTGAACCGTGAATAGTAAACCGGTGAATAGTAATCCGAATCTCGGTTTAAGCTCAATTCGATTTTTCGGTTAACTTTGTCTCGGGATGAATAGTGTTTTTCAACGGTTTTTCCCGCGTAAATAGGTTCGAGCGTTTTACGACTCTGAGATTTGAACCGCCCATTTTTCGTTTGAACTTCCAGCGCCAGGTTCTCGTATCAATGGCCAGCCGCGGATCCTTGGCTCGCGTGCTCCGCGACTGGTCCATGGACGGCTGGACGTGTTCAGGTCTTTCGGGGAATGTTACGGACGTCTTTGGAGTCAGAACATGCACAGGATGATCTTCGGGTCGGGTTCGGCATGACGGTGTTCGGACTTGATGAATCTTGATTGAGAATGATCGTGTGCATGTGATGAAGACCCGGCGGCTGGCACTTATCCCAGCCGCCGGTTGGTGTATCATGAAGATCCGGCGGCTGTGCACTCATCCCCAACCGCCGGCCTGGACGTGTGAAGACCCGGCGGCTGGCACTCATCCCAGCCGCCGGTTTCGGATGGGGGGAATACCGGCGCTGGCACTCATCCAGCGCCGCCGGTTCGTGTCTTGGACGGGTCGTGGGCAGTTTGCCTTAGCTTGCCCGTTCCATGTTCGTGATTTGATCTCGACCTTGACTTCTCGTTCCGTCAATCTTCAAGGAGGGGATTTCGACCCCAACATTGGTCGCCAAAGGTTCGGCGCAACATTCTAACATTCCGAACGAGAGGAGGAGTAGACGAAGCGGGAGAGACGAGGAACCCAACGCGGTTGGGGCACACAATTATCAGCTAAACCCTGAGAGACCATCTGACGGACGCAGCAGAGGATTATGGAATACGTGGACCCGTTTGGGATACGATGAAAACGCCTTCTGGACTTTTCATAAAGCCAAAGGCCACTCGACCGAAAACTGTAGAACAATCGGAAGAAGGCTTGCGGCAAAACTATTGGCCGGAGAGCCTCGTAAACGGGTAACGTTATAACAGTCAGAAACGAGCTCGAAAACAGCCGAAGAAGCTGCGGGCGCCCCGGGCGGACGACCCAATCAGGAAACGTCCCGAGGGGCCCGCCGAGGAAACGCCCAAGCGGGGAAGGAGACCAAACGGCGATGATTCTGCCACGACACCGAAGGAGGTCCATATGATCATCGGAGGATACCAATACTGTCGAGACACACGGTGGCTTCCCTAAAGGATGTTCTGAGGAAAAGAGACAAAAGAAATCTAACCCGCAGGAGCCAATCACCGAGAACGAGGACCGGATCGCCTTTCACGAAAAAGACGACGAAGGCCGGTTCTGATCAAACCCATGACGAGAACCATTGGGTAGTGGAGCTGGCGACATCAACAACCACGACGTCTCTCGGGTCTTGATCGACACCGGAAGTTCGGTAGACGTCATTTTTCGGGAGACGCTCAAAAGGATGAAGGTGGATCCGACCATGATAAAACCCAATCCAAGATCACTGACCTGGTTCTCCGACGAAGTCACAATGACAGACAGGACAATCCAGCTCCCAGTTCGCGCCTGTGGAATCACAAAGATCGTTAACTTCACAGTGGCAAACCACCCCGCGATTTAAAACATAATAATGGGAACCCCGTGGATCAACTCAATGCGAGCAAACCCGTCAACCTATCATCTTTGCTTAAAATTCCTGACGACGGAATCAAGACCATCTGGGGAAATCAAAAGGAGGCACGGATCTGTTTTCTGGCAGAACACAAGCTCTGGAATCCGACAGTCCCGCAGAGGGAAAACACGAAAAGAAAGAAGGAAGATGAAGTCCCCAAATTGGGAAAGTAAGTAAGCAGACCGGAGCAGTTTGAAAAAACGGAGGTTCCACCTGCAGAAGCTAAAACCGCCCAAGCAGAAACAAAAACTACCGAAGAAAGATTCGGAGAAACCACTGAAGCCGCAACGGGCGGTACCGCGGCAGAAACTTAGCCGCCATCAAGCTACAAAAAAAAAAGGAACTACGGGTGACTTGATCCCTTTCCACGTAAGGTACGTAGGCAGTTCGCTTAAAAAACGAGTTCAGTTGCCCCCTCCATAAAAAAGGGGGGAGTGGGTCCGTATATACATATACTCCCATATTTTCGAAAAAACTTCGATATGATGAACATTGAGACTTAGTATCTCATAACACATCAAAAACTGGAAGAATTTCTCGGAAATACCAATCGGACGAAAGTCGGGACTTAGCATCTTGTAACCCGTCCGGAGAAACAAAGTGATGAACGGTCGCCTAGAAACCCTTTCAATACTCGGTATGAAGATAGAATTGTCGGAAGCTACTAGCTTCTTTGTTGGCGTGGGGTGGAATGAATGGGTCGCACAAAGGATGCGGATTGCCATTGATATTCCCGGGACTCAAAGCTTTTAGATATGACGCACTAAAACAGCTATGAGGAGGTATTGATCGATGTAACCCAAGGATCAACAAGAAAGTTCACTGAAGAACAAAGAGAAAAACTCACAAAATGTTTGATAAAAATTTGATAATCCACTTGTGAAAACCAGTTTGTGTTTTAAACAAAAGAAACAAGGAAAAGAAGCTGAAAAGTTTTAAGAAATTGCACTAAAAGGCATAAAAAGATAGAAATTGTTTTTAGAAGGGACTTTTCGGTTTTGGTCTTGAATCCGGTTCATGGGATATGATCCATGGTTGGTCCATCACGTACTTGGCCTTGAACTCGGATCATGCACACAAAGTTTGTCTCGTCCGGGTCTTCGTCCTTGAACTCCAAGAAATCAATCCCAATGGCCATCTTGAGTTCTGCAAAGTGTTCCTTAGCATCTTGGATGAGAGAGAAGTCGTATGGATCACCGGTCCATTGCTCGGGTTTGCTATCGTCCATGGCACGTCCGGGTTCCGCGTGAAAGGCCTTGGTGCCATGTTGAGTTCCAGCTTGGGCCAACCCATTTCTGTCTCGACCAATCTGATTCTCTTGATAGTTTGGTCGAGGAATATCTCGTTTGGGTCGAGAGATTCTTTCGTCAGGTCGTGGAACCAGTCGTAGCTCGTTGTTCGGTCGTGTCGGGTCGAAACGGTACATGGCCGTACGTTCCGCGGATTGGTCAGGAACAGCCGGGTTCTCTCGGGCAACCTCCTTTCCGGGTCGTTGAATCCTCATTCCTTGTTCAGCGTCAAGTTGCTCCTGGTACGTGCCATCCTCCTCGTCTTGGTCCGATATCTCCCCCACGGATCTATCATTCTCCCCTTCTTGAAAAGGATTTGTCCACGAATCTGGAACATCTGCCACAAAACGAACTAGATCAGCAACATTAAAGCTAGAAGAAATATCATACTTACCTTGAAGATCAAGTTGGTAAGCATTGTTGTTCAAGCACTTGATCACTTCAAAAGGTCCATCGATCCTCGGCATGAGTTTTGACTTTCTTTCTTCTGGAAACCTTTCCTTCCTTAGATGAACCCAAACAAAGTCTCCGAGATTGAACAGAACTTCACGCCTCTTCTTGTTTGCATACTTCTCGTATTGGCGAGTCTTGGCTTCAATCTTTGCCTTAGCCTGCTCATGAATCTTCTTGACCAGCTTGGCTTTCTCCTTTCCATCTACATGAACCTTATCTATTATGGGCAAAGGCAAAAGATCAAGTGGAGACAAGGGATTGAAACCATAAACAATTTCAAAAGGAGAATACTTAGTAGCTGAATGCATGGAGTGGTTGTAACCGAACTCTACATGAGGTAAGCACTCTTCCCAAGTCCTAAGGTTATTTTTAACCACGGTTCTAAGCAAGGCTGACAAACTCCTATTAACTACTTCGGTTTGCCCATCAGTCTGAGGGTGACAAGTAGTTGAAAAGAGTAACTTGGTTCCTAGTTTTGACCAAAGGGTCTTCCAAAACAAACTAAGGAACTTAACATCTCTATCAGAAAACGATTGTCCTAGGCATGCCATGCAACTTTAATACTTCACGAAAGAACAATTCAGCAACATGCACAGCATCATCAGACTTAAGACATGGAATAAAATGGGCCATTTTCGAAAATCTGTCCACGACTACAAAGATTGAGTCTCTACCGGTCCTAGACTTAGGAAGTCCTAACACAAAATCCATAGAAAGGTCGGTCCAAGGGTGTGAAGGAATAGGTAAAGGAGAGTACAAACCTTGGGGTTGAGCCTTGGATTTGGCTTGTTTGCAAACGACACACCGGCTACAGATTTTCTCCACTTCTCTTAACATGGTCAGCCAATAGAAGTGATCTTGCAAGATCTTGCATGTCTTTTTCACGCCAAAGTGCCCCATCAATCCACCACCGTGAGCCTCCCTAATAAACATCTCCCTCAAAGAACAATGGGGAACACACAAACGGTTATCATGAAACAAAAAACCATTGACTCGATAATACTTTCCAAATGCGGTTCTTTCACTTTCAAGGTACGGTTCTTTAAAGTCTGAGTCTTCTGCATACAGCTCTTTCATGAGTTCAAATCCAATCAGCTTTGACTCAAGAGTAGACAAGAGAACATACCTGCAAGAGAGAGCATCAGCCACAATGTTTTCCTTACCTTGTTTGTATTTGATCATGTAAGGAAAGGTCTCTATGAACTCCACCCATCGGGCATGCCTCTTGTTAAGTTTCTGCTGGCCTTTGAGATGTTTGAGGGACTCGTGGTGTGTATGAATGACGAATTCCTTTGGCCACAAGTAGTGTTGCCAAGTCTGAAGCGCCCTGACCAAAGCATAGAGCTCCTTGTTGTATGTGGGATTGTTCAAGGTAGCACCTCCAAGTTTTTCACTAAAGAAAGCGATTGGTTTCCTCTCCTGCATGAGCACAGCACTGATTCCTACACCAGAAGCATCACACTCAATTTCAAAAGTTTTCATAAAATATGGTAAGGCTAAGAGAGAGGCATTTGTAAGCTTCTCTTTCAAGGTTTGGAAGGCGGTCTCTTGTGCTTCTCCCCATTTAAATCCAACCTCCTTCTTGATCACCTCGGTCAATGGTGCAGCTAGAGTGCTAAAGTCTTTGACAAACCGCCTATAGAACCCAGCTAAGCCATGGAAGCTCCTTACTTCTCCTACGGTCTTGGGACTTGGCCATTCACGGATAGCTTTCACTTTCTCCTCGTCTACTTTGACACCATCTGCACCAACAACAAAACCTAGGAAGACAAGGTTATCTGTTCCAAATGTGCACTTCTTCAAATTAGCATAGAGTTTTTCTTGCCTCAGGACATCCAAGACTAATCGCAAATGACTAATGTGTTCTTCTAACTCTTGCTATAAACCAAGATGTCATCAAAATAGACCACCACAAACACGCCTATAAACGATCTAAGCACATGATTCATCAACCTCATAAAGGTGCTAGGAGCATTGGTAAAACCAAAAGGCATCACTAACCATTCATACAACCCATGCTTAGTTTTAAAAGCAGTTTTCCACTCATCTCCCTCTTTCATCCTAATCTGATGGTAACCACTTTTGAGATCGATTTTAGAGAAAACACAAGACCCATAAAGCTCATCTAACATGTCATCAAGCCTAGAAGTAGGATGCCTATACTTTACCGTGATGTTGTTGATGGCTCTGCAATCAACACACATGCGCCAGCTCCCATCCTTCTTGGGTACAAGCAAAACCGGAACTGCACATGGACTCATGCTCTCTCGTATATATCCTTTCTCCATGAGCTCTCCCACTTGTTTTTGTAACTCCTTGGTCTCCACAGGATTGGTCCTGTACGCTGGCCTGTTCGGCAATGAAGCTCCGGGCACAAAATCGATCTGATGTTCTATGCCGCGTATAGGTGGGAGGCCTTGTGGGTTGCTTCTGGAAAGACATCTTCATACTCCTGCAAAAGGTTCTTAAGTTCACTCAGAATCTCCGGTGCAAGGTCAGAAGAAAGCATTAGTGTCTCTTTAAACATCAACAAAATCAAAGATTGTTGAGAAGTCATTACCTTCTTAGCTAGGCTGGCCTTAACATAAAAGTTGGAGTTCTTTTCCGGTTTCTCCTTTGAAGTGCTTGCGTGTTGGTCTCGGATCTTCTTGAGATGTACTTGATCTGCATGAACTTCTTGTGGAGTTAAGGGAACAAGTGTGATCTTTTGGCCGTTGTGATCAAACGAATGGCGATTTGTAACACCATCATGAATGACTTTGTTGTCAAACTGCCATGGTCTTCCCAACAGGATGTGGCTAGCCTCCATAGGTAAAACATCACATAAAACCTCATCTTGGTATCGGCCAATTTGCAAAGGCACGACAACTTGTTCTTTGACTTACATCTCTCCCTCATCATTAAGCCATTCCAAGTTGTATGGTTTCGGATGCTTCTTCACCGTAAGTCCAAGTTTCCTGACAAGAGTTTCACTTGCAACATTAGTACAACTTCCACCATAAACAATCAAACTACAAACCTTATCATTAACAATGCAACGAGTATGGAAGAGATTCTCCCTTTGTGCCTTTTCTTCGGTTTTGATTTGCATGTTGAGTGATCGTCGAGTCACTAGTAAGTTTCCTGTGGCAGGATAGTCAAGGTCGCCTTCTTCTTCATCATAGATAGGCTCGGTTTCTTCTCTTTCTTCCTTGGACTCAACCTCTCCATTGTCACGGATGATCATGGTCTTCTGGTTTGGACACTTGTTCGCATAATGCCCCATGCCTTGTCATTTGAAACACCTGATATCCCTGGTTCTGCTCGTGGAATCCACGGCCTTGCTTGTATCATCACGGGCAACAAACGGTTTATTCTTAAAATCGGATTGAGAAGATGAGACCGTGCTCTTACCTTTGTCTTGGAATTGCGGTTTGGTGTTGGAGTTGTAGGACGGTCTAGAGTAGCCTTTTCTCTTGATTTGTTGCTCAATTAGGATTGCTTTGTGAAGCATTTCCTCCAGGCTTTCATACTCTTGAAGCTCCATGCGATCTTGAATCTCGCTGTTGAGTCCAGCCAAGAACCGAGCCATAGTGGCTTCAAGAGACTCATCTGCATCAGCTTTAATCATAAGAGTCTCCATTTCTTGACAATAATCCTCCACAGACTTGGTTCCCTGAGTTAAACGTCGGAGTT
The DNA here is from genome assembly GCA_010577795.1 of Isatis tinctoria. Classification (NCBI taxonomy): domain Eukaryota; kingdom Viridiplantae; phylum Streptophyta; class Magnoliopsida; order Brassicales; family Brassicaceae; genus Isatis; species Isatis tinctoria. The sequence goes on along the minus strand of CM021246.1, from coordinate 10,720,472 downwards.
TTTGGTGTAGATCTCGGTGATAATGACTTGGTACAAACCGCTTTCTCATCAAGGTCGTGAGCTCTTCCCAAGTAGCAATGGGTCTCTCACCTGATCTCCTCCTGTTTGTCACAATCTGATCATACCAATTAATAGCATAGCCAGTAAACTCAGCAGCAGCAAGCCTAACCTTTTTCAATTCGGAAAGATTTTTGCAATCAAAAACAAGTTCAATCTTTCTTTCCCATTCAAGAAAAGCATCAGGATCATTTTTGCCATTAAAAGAAGGGATTTTGAGTTTCAAACCAGTGAGACCATCATCAGGTCTATTCGCAAAAGGATTTTCATTGTCACGGTTCCTGCCTTGTCGTGCACGTCTATTAGATCGGACCTCCTCTTCGGATTCTTCTTCCACGTCCGACTCTTCTTCGGGTTGGTGTGTCCGGTTTCGCGTGCGTCTCGCTTTGGAGTTCCTCTTGGATGGCGTTTGCTGGTCTTCTTGGATTTTGTCCAGTCTAGCATGGATCTCTTCCAAACCTGCATTCATCATTCGTTTTAATTCAGAGCTTAGTGCTTTTATTTGGAAACGAGATACTCCGGATCGTGATCCTCCTTGCTCCTCTTCTGAACTCATGTTGGTTTCCTGAAAACTCATAAACAAACGAGGTTAATGAAAACAACTCTCACTCTCAAGTGTTTGGTTCCTCTCCCTCTCAACTCACAAGTTTCTTGGTGATCACTCAAAGCGTTTCTCAAGGTTTTAAAGGAACTAATCCGTCAAATCCAAAGAGAACAATCGATCAACACTTGGGAAAGAGAAAAGATAGAAAGTTGGATGATTTTTTTCGAGAAATCGCTTTAACCAACCCAGATTGGATTTCTCCTCAATCTCCACTCTTGTTGATTCACGATTTGTTTATATATTCTTTTTTTTTTGATTCGTTTCTTTTGCAATCAACAAGAGAGATAGGTGGCCCGATTTCTCTAGATCAAGATAGAAAGAAAAGAACAGAGATTTTTTATTTTTTTATACAAGACAGAAAACAGATTTGTGAAGAGATGAGAAGATGATCAAGATGAAGATACCGATTGAAAGTAGGCTCTGATACCACTTTAATGAACGGTCGCCTAGAAATCCTTTCAATACTCGGTATGAAGATAGAATTGCTGGAAGCTACTAGCTTCTTTGTTGGCGTGGGGTGGAATGAATGGGTCGCACAAAGGATGCAGATTGCCTTTGATATTCCCGGGACTCAAAGCTTTTAGATATGACGCACTAGAACAGCTATGAGGAGGTATTGATCGATGTAACCCAAGGATCAACAAGAAAGTTCACTGAAGAACAAAGAGAAAAACTCTCAAAATGTTTGATAAAAATTCGATAATCAACTTGTGAAAACCAGTTTGTGTTTTAAACAAAAGAAACAAGGAAAAGAAGCTGAAAAGTTATAAGTTTTAAGAAATTGCACTAAAAGGCATAAAAAGATAGAAATTGTTTTTAGAAGGGACTTTTCGGTTTTGGTCTTGAATCCGGTTCATGGGATATGATCCATGGTCGGTCCATCACGTACTTGGCCTTGAACTCGGATCATGCACACGAAGTTTGTCTCGTCCAAGTCTTCGTCCTTGAACTCCAAGAAATCAATCCCAATGGCCATCTTGAGTTCTTCAAAGTGTTCCTTAGCATCTTGGATGAGAGAGAAGTCGTATGGATCAGCGGTCCATTGCTCGGGTTCGCTATCATCCATGGCACGTCCGGGTTCCGCGTGAAAGGCCTTGGTGCCATGTTGAGTTCCAGCTCGGGCCAACCCATTTCTGTCTCGACCAATCTGATTCTCTTGATAGTTTGGTCGAGGAATATCTCGTTTGGGTCGAGAGAATCTTTCGTCAGGTCGTGGAACCAGTCGTAGCTCGTTGTTCGGTCGTGTCGGGTCGAAATGGTACACGGCCGTACGTTCCACTGATTGGTCAGGCACAGCCGGGTTCTCTCGGGCAACCTCCTTTCCGGGTCGTTGAATCCTCATTCCTTGTTCAGCGTCAAGTTGCTCCTGGTCCGTGCCATCCTCCTCGTCTTGGTCCGATATCTCCCCCACGGATCTATCCCAAAGAGTCCCAAAAGATCCGAGGTGACGAACATTGAGACTTAGTATCTCATAACACGTCCAGAAACTTGAATGATTTCCCAAAAATACCGATCTGGACGAAAATCAGGAATTAGCATCTTGTAACCTGTTCGGAGGAACAAAGAGTCCAGAAAGATCCGAGGTGACGAACATTGAGACCTAGCATCTCATAACACGTCCAGAACTCGAGCGATCCCCAGAGAAACAAACCCAAATAAACATCGAGGCTTAGCATCTCGCAATTCACCCGAAACTACCCGTCAACTGAGATACCGAAGATATCTCTCAAGTACTCAAGTCTTCTCAAAAAAAACAAACACGTCTGTTGCTGGCCACAACAAGACTCTTACCTCTCAGCTATGGTTCTTTCGACATCCCGCGGCGGATAAAAATAGCGCGCTATAAAAATTACCGGACTAACATACAAAAGGCGTAACCTGATCGGGAATGCGGGAAGCGTCAAGACGATGTTTTGATTAGTTTAGCTTCAAAAACACTTAGCATAGGCAAATAGTGGTAGGTGTAAACCACGAAGTAAACTCGCCAAACCCAGTAAAGCGCCTGACATGGAAAGCTGGTCTAAGACATCTCGAGAACACAGTGTCAAACCGGCTCTGATGCGAGATCTTAAAAGCGTTCAGTCGAAAGAGGGAGTCAAGCGAGCTCAGTTCCCCGCGACACCAAAAATAAGCATTAAACCCAGGAGACATCCGCAATCCGAGAACCCTGGTCAGAAAGCTCGGAGTGCCTGGAAAAGCATCTCCAACGCAGCATACAAAGCACAAGTCCAAAGAACAAGTTAAACATAACCGAAAGATTTAAAAGACGATCCATGGAAGGAAAGTCGAATAACCAAGTAGGAACAAAAACGGATCAAGGGTCCAGCAAAGTCGAGAATGGATCCGGACGAGAAATCTAAACCCAAACAGTATCTGCAATGATACACTGGTTCCTTAAGTTCGGAATGCCCAGGAAAAGCATCTCCAAACGCACCATACAAAATACAAGCAGACAAGACAAGCAAGGATTCGACAGCCTTAACCAAAATCCAACAATATCTGAAACGATACGCTGGTTTCACAACTCAAGTCCGGAGTCGAAGGACAGAGTCAAGAACGGTCTATTAATCCCGACTAGAACTAAAATCCGAATAGTATCTAAAATGATACACCGGTTTCAAAGCTTGAGCCAAAGCAATCAACATCGAAGCAAATATAACTGAATGATGAAATGATATCCATAAAAGGGAAAATCAAACAATCAAGTAAGTTCAAAAGAAGTAAATACATCAAAGGGTCCGAGCGACCCGAATACAGCATACGGAAAAAACACACAAATGCAACAAGCCAAAGTCTAATCATACTCGTTAACAGAGGTGGCGCTGCCCCCGCCCAAGTCCAGGACCTCGGTGTCACCACTCGGAGACTGATACGGCGAAACGGGAGAGAAGGCCAGGAAACCATCGACATCGGAAACAGCTCGATCAAAGGAACCTACCCAACCTCCAAGCTCCGTCAGTGATGTCACCAGCTTGGCCTCCTCTTCTTAAACCTTGCTTTTCCCGAACTTGATACCACGAACCATCTCAAGAGATGAGCCAACCTTGGTCATAGCCTAATCGGCAAACTTGGCCTGACGCACCGGCGCGAGATCAGCCTTCGCATTCTCGACGCGGAGGCAATACTTTTCTGCCATATTCCATCGACAACTCTTCACTGCCTTGTTCATCAGCCTCTCGGCCTCCGCAAGCTCATCCTTGAAAATTTGTACCTCCGCAGCATGATCTGACTCAAGCTTCTGGGATTTCCTTACCACTCTCCTAAGCCTGATTTCCAGATTCTTTATCTTTTTATCCTTCTTTCGGGATTCCTTCGCTGTGGCCTCCAAGGCAGCTCGGGTTGCATATCCCCGAGTGGCGATCTGAACAAGACGAACGTTTGATAAGCAAAACAAAGAGAGGAGCAAACTCATATCAAGAGCAAAGAAATAAGCAGATACCATCATAAGGCCGGAAGACAACTCCCCATACGAAGCTGCGGGGTCAAATGGCTGATCAAAAATCGGGGCAGACTCACCAATATAATCCACGAGCCCAGCGGATTCGATCAAGTCTCCTCCGGCCACTTTACCGATATCGAACGAATGACCGGGCTTGGAGACCTTGGCCTTTAGGGAAACCTCGGTCTTCTTTTGACGACCTGACCCACAAGCAGCTCCTTCGCCCTTGTCAGCCGCAGCAGCACGGTCAGACTCATGAGAAACAACGATCTGTTCCTCGGGAGCATCCCTCTCGGATGAAGCGTAGTTATCGTCTACATCGGGCAAAGCATTACGGTGTCCAAAAGATGCCTGAGACTTGGACATTCGTTGAGTCCGGACGCCACGAGCACCGCTAACCAGCGATGAAGTGCCACCAGCGCCACCTCAAGGAGAATCGGGCGCCTTCCGTAAAGCTCCTCCAGGACCGGGCGCCCATTTTGTTGCGGCTACCGCTCCGACCACCCGTCGTGGCATACCCTTTGAGCCATGCGCCCTCCGCCGAATCTCCTTGCAGCCAGGTGATATTACGTGTTTTTAACGTATTTTGATTCGTTTTTAGTATTCGGTTTGAGTTTTGATTTGCATCTTTCGTTAGCTTTTCGAGTCTTTTCTTTTGTTTTGAGTCTTTTACAGATTTTATGGAGTTCCGAAGGAGTTTGGCGTTTACGGACATGTTCGAGTCAAGTTAAGACGGAAAAACGAGAAAAGGACCAAACACAAGAGAGCCAAGCAAAGGAACGACCGTTCCTTTCCATGGAACGACCATGGAGAACGATCGTTCCCTCTAAGGAACGGTCGTTCCCTCACTCACCAACCCTGCCGACAACAATTGGAGATCGACCGTTCTCTCCCATGCAGGTCGTTCCCAACCACACCAACTCTGCCGACAAAATACCACGGAACGACCGTTCTACACAGCCGAACGATCGTTCCCCTCTCACGCATCTCACCTACTTCGATCGACCAGGGGAACGATCGTTCTCCACATAGAACGACCGTTCCCCGTCTCACCTACTCCCCCTCACCTTGGCCTATATAATGGACTCACTAATCAATCTAAAAACACACCATCTTCTTCCTCCTCTCTTCTCTAGCTTCAAAGCATAGCTCCTTCTCTTTTAAGCTTTTATGTTTATGCTTTTATTTAGTTCTCATTAGTTTGTTTTAAGCTTTAAACATTTATGCTTTAATCAAGTTCTATTAAGTTTACTTTCAGTTCTTACTTTCAGTTCTTATATTATGCTTTACTTTCAGTTCTTACTTTCAGTTATTTATATTTATGCTTTACTTTCATACTTATAAGTTATATTTATGCTTTACTTAAGTCTTATTAAGTTATTTTCAGCTTTCATTATCTATTCAAGCTTTTATTATGAACTCTATAATCTCTTTGTTTTCTTCTTTAAATATGTCTGAGTAGATATCTTAGTTAGGTTGAGGTTTGTCAAAGGAATTCATGAGCTTTAGGGTTAAACACAAATAGGCTATTCAATTCGATATCTTCACCTTTGTTGTTCTTAATGCTTAGATCAAGTTGATCACTTGATTTTGATATGAGGTTTAACTTAGACAGCGAGAGTTGCTAAGTTGCTAGAAAAAAAACATTGGTGAGCAATTTAACCATTACCTGCGAGAGTAGATGTATTGAGAATTGTGAACATATTAAACCTATCCTTAATGCTTGTCTACGATTTCTAGTACCAGTGAGAGTTAGGAATTCTAGCTTGATAGACAAAGATTTAATACCACGAGAGTGGATTAATATTATCTTAGTGTTTGAGTTCTAGATTGATGCTTAATCACTGCCTGAATAGTGTTTGATCCGTTGCTCTGAATCTCCTGCGATATTCCTTGACCTAACGCTTGTTAAATTATCTTACAACCGATTTCACTTTCATTACTAGTTATTAAAAAACCAAAAAAATATTTGAATTGTCTTAGCTTTTAATTTAGCTCAATATATCAAAGTGTGAAAACTGGTCTTCGTGGGATCGACCCCTAAATACTACTTCGTATGCTGTGCACTTGCAGTAGGATTAAAAGGGTTAAAACTCGTGTATCAAGTTTTTGGCGCCGTTGCCGGGGACCAAATTTTCACTTTTGGTTTACGGTTAAATTATTAGACTACGAACTTTACTGAACTTGTTTTCTTTCTTCTTTGTTTTGTATTTCAGGTGCATGTCCACAAAGAGCACAAGGAGCACAAGGAGCAAAAACAACGAGGACCTTCTTTGCTTGACAAACGACGAGCTAGCAAGGAGAGAACGAGAACTCAGAAGACGCAACACACCCGTTAAAGAAGCGGAAACGTCTGACACCGCCAACACAGAGATGGGCGGACAAGTAGATATCGCAGCTCAGCTGCAACAACTTCAGACAGCCATGGAACAGCTTCGTTTACAACAGGAGAGGCAACTCATTGCACAACCAGCTTTCGGGGACAAAGATGCGGCTCACGCATACTACCAGGATCGATCTGCGATCGTTACCCCAACCATCCAGAGGCAAGATTATGAGATCAAACCTCAAATGATCGGCCTCGTGAAGCAACACCTGTTCCACGGTCTGCCTGCTGAGATTCCGATGGATCACATCGAGAACTTCGAAGAGATCTGTAGCACAACCGGCTCCAATGGTGTGCCTCCAGATTTCTTGAAGTGCAAGCTTTTCCCCTTCTCTCTTACGAGAAAAGCATCACGGTGGTTAAAATCTTTACCACCAGGCTCTCTACCGACTTGGGCCGATGCTCGAGCAGCCTTCTTGGATAAGTTCTACACGAAATCCAAGACCGCAGCCTTGAGGAACAAGATCTCCTCATTCGAGCAACAGTCCGGCGAATCCTTCAATGAAGCATGGGAGCGGTTTAAAGAGTACAAGCGCGAATGCCCTCACCATGGGTTCAATGACGAGCAACTGCTCAGCACCTTCTATGACGGAGTAGATTGGGACTATAGAAACGCCCTGAATGCAGCTAGTAACGGTGACTTCTACACTAAATCAAAGGAAGGAGCTCTGGAGCTGATCGAGAACCTAGCCGCAAGTTCCAGCAACAAAAGCCCGGAGTACGACAGGAAGAGAGTCAACAGTGTGGACTCCAAGAAGATTGATGAGCTCTCGGCCTTAGTTAACCTTTTACTAAAAAAGAACCAGAAGTCAGTCCACTTTGTGGACGAGAATGGGGAAGCACCTATCGCTCAAATCTATGAGGAAGAAACCGGGAATGATCAGATGGAGGTGAATTATGTGACGGGGCAAAGTTTCGGACAGAACCGCGGTTTCAACAACCAAGGCTTCAACACTCACCCGAACCTGTCCTATAGGAGCACCAATGTGGAGAATCCGCAGGATCAAGTTTATCCTAAGCAAGGAAATCAGCCACAGATGGGTTTTCAGAAGAACCACTCCAACAACTACCAGAACCGGCCATTCGTTCCAAATCAGAACCGTTTCCAAGGAGGGAATCAGCCAAGGCAGCCTTTCACAAACTCGCAGCCCCAGCCTTTCACAAACTCGCAACCTTCATCTTCAGCAACCGGCTCCCAAGACGAGCTGAAGAACATGATGCAGCAGCTGATGGCGAGTCAACAAAAGGCGGCAGCAGAGATCAACTCCAAAGTTGACAATATGTATGTTGATCTTAATGGGAAGTATGAGGCTGTATGGACCCACATGAAGCAACTGGATGTTCAGATTGCACAAACCGCCGAGTCTACAAAAAGAACACCAGGGACTCTGCCTGGAAAAGCTGAAGCACCTAGGAAGGAGTTTGTCAACGCCATCGAGCTAAGGAGCGGGAAAACATTGAATTCGGAAACAACTTCCGAATCAGCAAAAGAAAAAGAAGCGCCAACCGAGCACCCTGGTCGGTCAACCGAGAACATGCTCAGCCGAGAAACTCCAACAACTTCGGCCAGCAATCCGGAAGCAAGGGTGTACAAACCCAAGGTACCATACCCTGTACCACCCAAGAAGTCTCGCAAGGATTTAGAGGATGCTAAATGCAGAGAGATGCTCAGAGATCTAACCGTGAAGCTACCTCTCACGGATGCCGTTCAGATGATACCTGCTCTTAAACGGTATATGAAAACCCTAGTCTCCGGAAAAGTAGCTGAGGAGGAAAGCGTGATGGTACTCTCCAAAGAGTGCAGTGCTGTTCTGCAGAACAAAGTCCTTAAGAAGAGAAGCGATCCTGGCAGATTCGTTTTATCAGTCAAGATTGGCCCCATGACATTCGCATGCTCTCTGTGCGATCTCGGTTCCAGTGTCAACCTTATGCCATACTCTGTGGCAAAGCGGTTAGGGTTCACAAAGTTCAAACCCATGCGCATCTCATTGGTCTTCGCAGACAGATCAACAAAGCTTCCGGTGGGTATGTTGGAGGATCTTCATGTGCGAATTGGAGACACACTCATCCCAGCTGATTTCGTGGTTCTAGAGCTTGAAGAAGAACCGAAGGACCCTCTCATTCTCGGCCGACCATTCTTATGCACAGCTGGTGCAATAATCGATGTACAGAATGGAGTGATTGACCTTCAGCTAGGCGACATGGTAATGTCATTCGAGATGGATAAATTGTTAAAGAAACCGATGATGGATGGACAGACCTTCACTGTGGAAGGCTTGGATGATGTATATGATGAGGCAGCTGAAGAGCTTCTGTGCCCGGATCCTCTTGAAACCGCTCTAACTCTAGCTGAAAGAGAGCATGGTTTCCTGAGCGAGGATGCCGACAGCTTTGCCAAGATGCTAGACTCCAGCCAAAGAATGGAGCAGATGGTAGCGTACACGAGCCTAGATGATGAGGAGAACTCGGCAGAAACAACACGAGCACCTGCTCCGCCACTTGACCCGATAGACGACCCTTGGAGTGAATTGAAAGCACCCAAACTGGAGCTCAAAATTCTTCCAGCCGGGCTCAGGTACGCATTCCTCGGAACAAACTCTACTTACCCGGTAATTGTGAATGCTGATTTGAATAATGTGGAAGTAGCTTTACTTTTATGCGAGCTTAGGAAGTATAGAAAGGCTATAGGGTATTCACTTGATGATATTACTGGCATCTCTCCTGATCTTTGCATGCATAGGATACATCTTGAAAATGAATCGAGGAGTTCTATAGAACATCAAAGGAGGTTGAATCCAAATCTGAAAGATGTTGTTAAAAAGGAAATAATGAAACTTCTAGAAGCCGGTGTAATTTATGCTATTTCTGATAGTACTTGGGTTAGTCCAGTTCATGTAGTTCCTAAGAAAGGTGGAATCACTGTGATAAAAAATGATAGGAATGAACTGATACCGACTAGGACCATAACCGGCCATAGAATGTGCATAGATTATCGCAAACTAAATGCTGCAACTCGCAAGGATCACTTCCCTTTGCCCTTTATTGATCAGATGCTTGAAAGACTTGCAAACCATCCATACTACTGTTTTTTAGATGGTTATTCAGGTTTCTTCCAGATCCCCATCCATCCGGACGACCAGGAGATGACAACATTCACATGTCCTTATGGCACATTCGCTTACCGACGATGCCATTCGGATTGTGCAATGCTCCGGCAACTTTCCAGCGATGCGTGATGTCCATTTTTTCCGACTTGATCGAAGACATAATGGAGGTGTTCATGGACGACTTCTCGGTGTATGGAGACTCTTTCTCTCACTGTTTATCTAATCTATGCAGGGTACTTCAGCGATGTGAGGAAAAACACCTAGTTCTAAATTGGGAGAAGTGTCACTTCATGGTCCGGAATGGGATTGTACTTGGGCATCGCATATCAGAAGATGGCATCGAAGTGGATAAAGCTAAGATCGAGGTTATGATGAACCTACAACCACCTACTTCTGTCAAGGGGATCCGCAGTTTTCTGGGGCATGCAGGCTTCTATCGCAGATTCATCAAGGATTTTTCTAAGATAGCTAGACCCCTCACGAGGCTGTTGTGCAAAGAGGAGAAGTTCGATTTTGATAGCAACTGTCTTGAGGCTTTTCATACGATCAAAGGAGCATTGGTCAGCGCACCCATTGTGCAGCCACCAGATTGGAGCCTCCTTTCGAGGTCATGACAGATGCTAGCGACTATGCTGTTGGAGCAGTTCTCGGCCAGAGGAAAGACAAGAAACTCCACGTTATCTACTACGCCAGTCGCACATTGGATGATGCTCAGTGCAAGTATGCTACGACAGAAAAGGAGCTTCTGGCCGTCGTCTTCGCCTTTGAGAAGTTTCGGTCCTATCTCGTTGGATCAAAGGGTATAGTTCATACGGATCATGCAGCACTCAAGTATCTGCTGACCAAGAAAGACGCTAAGCCGCGGCTACTTACGTGGATTCTTCTACTTCAAGAATTCTACCTGGAAATCAAAGACAAGAAGGGAATAGATAATGGGGCTGCCGACCATTTATCTAGGATGCGGATTGATGAAGAACTCCCACTCAATGACAGCCTCCCTGAAGAACAGGTTTACTCGATCGGAGTATTCCAAATCGAGGAAGCACCCGCTCAGTCTGAATTCTGCAACCAAACCGAGAGCAGCCACTATCCTCAGATTCCTTGGTTTGGTGAAATTGCGAATTACCTAGCTGCTGATGTAGAACCTCACGGTTTTGTGGGCAACAAAAGGAAGAAATTCCTAAAAGATATCCGCCATTACTTCTGGGATGAACCGTACTTGTACAAGCATTGCCCAGATGGAGTATTCAGACGTTGCATGGCTGATGAGGAGATACCGGAGATTCTGTTTCACTGTCATGGCTCTTCCTATGCCGGACACTTCGCTACTTTCAAGACAGTCTCCAAGGTGCTGCAAGCTGGGTATTGGTGGCCAACAATGTTTAAAGACGCTCAGCGCTTTATCTCTAGATGCGATTCATGCCAGCGACAGGGCAACATCAGCAAGCGTAATGAGATGCCACAGAACTTCATTCTCAAAGTGGAGATCTTTGACGTATGGGGGTTTGATTTTATGGGACCATTCCCATCTTCTTTCGGGAATGAGTACATACTCGTGGCTGTTGACTATGTGTCTAAATGGGTTGAGGCATTGGCGAGTCCCACGAACGATGCAAGGGTGGTGATCAAGATGTTCAAATCTATCATTTTCCCGAGGTTTGGAGTTCCGCGCGTTGTCATCAGCGATGGAGGCTCTCACTTCATCAACAAGATTTTCGAGAGTCTATTGCGCAAGAATGGTGTAAAACACAAGGTCGCAATGCCTTACCATCCGCAAACGAGTGGGCAAGTTGAGATATCTAACCGAGAAATCAAGAGCATACTTCAGAAGACTGTGAGCACAACTCGGAAAGACTGGGCTTCCAAACTAGACGACGCTCTATGGGCTTATAGGACCGCCTACAAAACGCCTCTCGGGACCACTCCTTTCCACCTTGTTTACGGAAAAGCCTGTCACCTCCCCGTTGAGCTCGAATTCAAAGCCGCATGGGCTGTCAAGCTGCTCAACTATGACATTAAGCCGGCTTCCGAACGACGCATGATGCAGCTACACGAACTTCAGGAGATTAGGCATCTCGCCTATGAGAACTCCAAAATCTACAAGGAACGAACCAAAGCATACCACGACAAGCGCATCCTATCTCGTAACTTCGCCCCCAACGACCAAGTTCTACTCTTCAACTCTCGGCTGAAGCTGTTTCCCGGGAAGTTACGATCAAGATGGTCTGGGCCCTTCACCATAAAGGAAGTGCGACCATATGGAGCGGTGGTCTTGTTCAACACCAAGGGAGAAGAGTTCGTGGTCAATGGTCAGCGACTGAAACCATATTTTGCCGACACACAACTCGGAGACGGGGAAGAAACTCCCTTGACCGAGCCTCCTCAAGCATAATCAACTCTCCACGTCAAGCTTAGTGACGTAAAACAAGCGCTTTCGTGGGAGGCAACCCACCAGGTAACATGTAAATATCGTGATTTTTTTTCGTTTTTGTTCTATTTACGTTTCTTGTTTTGTTTGAGATTGTTTTTGCAGTGTTCGAGAAACCGCTCTGCTGGGAGTGAAGAGATCGATCGTTCTTAAACAAGAACGGTCGTTCTACAAGGCAATCCGTCTTCTCGCATTTTAGGACGGAACGACCGTTCTCTTCCTAGAACGGTCGTTCGCCTCATTTTTCCATACCAGAACGATCGATCCCAAAGGAAGAACGGTCGTTCCACTCATTTTGCTCGACGGAACGATCGTTCCAGGGTAAGAACGATCGTTCCAAGGTTGATTTCTCCCCAATTCGCGATTAAACCGGTTTTTACTTAAGTTAAACCGGAAAACACAAACCTTATCAAGGGGAACGATCGATTTTGTGTCATATTTTGCGTTCTTCATCGTTCCTGTTGTTCTTCTTTCTTAGAACAAAACCTAGAAAACATTTGATTTGCCATAACTCTTTCGATTTTTGAGGGTTTTTGTTGATTCTTGGTTCTAATCCACTCAATTTTTCGAGCTCTTTCTGATTCTGGCAACCGTTCTCAGTATTAACAAAAGGTATGAGTTCGAAATTCCTTGAAACCAAATCGCCATTGTTGAAGAAAATTGCTTGCCTCTTGTATCCATTGTTGTTTGATGGTGAAATATTGCTAGATTCTTGTCTAGGATGGATATAGGAACTTGATTTTAGGTTGAATTGATGGTTTCATGAGAAAAATCGAATTTGGGTTTAGGTTGTTCGAAAAAATCCGACCAAGTAGTAAAAATGAGTTGTGCATTCGAATTCAATACTTTGAAGAAGATTGATTCTTGTTTATGTTATATGAACTCATATTTGCCAAATGCTTGATGAATTTCCCATGAAAAGTAACTCATGAAAATTTTTTGTGCAAATTTGCTAAAATGGATCGAAAATTGTCGGTTTTGTAGGATGAGCGAAGTTCAACGAGAAGTGGGAAGCTCGAGCAACACGAGCAGGAAGCGTAAGACAGCGCATGATAAAAACCCGCTCAACAGACCCATAACCGGAAGGTGGGACGCATACGACACCAAGTATTTGGCGGACTTGCGCCAAACGAAACTTATGCCAAACGGTTGGGCAGTGAGGCTGCATTGGAGGCGTTGGGTCTGAAAGAGGATGTAGAGACTGTGTTCGAGAACATTGGGTTCGGACGGCTGTGGAAGATCAACGAGCCCATCTATCCGAAGTTCGTGAAGGAGTTCCTCGCGACTTGCCGCCTCACCTACGCCAATCCCGAAAAACCGAAGGCGAGTGAGGGTACTCTCACATTCTTCCTCAACAAGAAGCACTACGAGTACAGCCTCTTCGAGATTTGCGATGTGTATGGCTTCCACAAAGGAGAAGACGTCAAGTTCTCCAAGTTCAGAAAAGAAGATGCGGATGAGTTCTGGGCGATCATTGCTAGTGGGCAGTATATTCCGCGAAACGCTAAGATAACCGCGATCAGGAATCCGGTTTTGAGAGTTGTGGTAAAGATCATCAGCAACACCTTCTTCTGCAAGAAAGAATCGGGAGCTGTACGAGATGATGAGTTATGGATGCTCTTCTATGGAGTGAGGCATCTCATCCCGTTGTACGCAGAGACGGATGGACCTACCGAGAACTACGCTGTGGTGTTGTATGATATGTTGGTGAAGATCAAGACGAGGCCTCCGAAGATACTATATGTAAGCAACATCCTCACACCTATCTTCCGACACACGCAGGTTGACCTGTCCGGGGAGGAAGTTCTGAACAAATGGGAGAGCGTTGACATCGACCATCTCATCCGTTGCACAGTCCTCAACAAGAAGGACGTCTACCAGTTCTATGGGCGCGACGGAGTGGCCCGTTTTTGTAGACTCCCAAACAGAGGTATCACTGCTCTCATTGATCAGGACAGTTTGGAGTTTGATGTTGGTCAGGAGTTTTTGATAGCAGATCCAGCGGGGCAAGTCGCACAAGTTTCGCGACCTCGCAAGATACATCGACCACTGCGCACACGCCAGCCTGACGAAGAGAGTGATGATGAGATGGCGGAGGGTGGAGATGATATCGAAGAAGAAGAAGAATCACAGCCACGACAACTCCTCCCACACAGCGCTGACAGATACCGCTTGCCGCCGAGCCCTCCAGCAGATGACACCGCGCAACAACTCCAGTGGATCATCAAATCACAAAAGAAGAACAACTCGATGATGAGGAAGATCTGGGAAGCGATCCAAAAGATTAGACCTTGTTCTTGTGCCTCAGGTTCGCAGACACGAGGAGATGACAGCGACGTCTCCAGCGATGGCCATGAGAGGAGGACCAAAGCGAGACAAGATCGGTTGAGCGGATGACGGATAGAGAGCAGCACTGATAGCTCCACCAGCGACCACTGAGCTGTGGTTATTTCTATCACCTTTGTTATATCCATTTTTATTTTAGACACTTTTTATTTTTATTTATGACTTTGCGAATTTCTCTTTCAGTTTTGTTTAAACCGGGACGGTTAAAAACAAGTCTGGGGGAGGGATTTATTTGTGTACTAACGTTGTGTTTTATTGATGTTTATTTCTTATGTTTTATTTTCGTGTGTTTAGATTTTCTAAAACAAAAAAAAATATATATATATATATATTTCTTATGTTTTATTTTGGTGTGTTTAGATTTTCAAAAAAAAAAACCCAAAAAAAGAAAAAAAAAGAAAAAAATAATTTTTCGAGTCAAAACTCTATGTGATTTTGTTAAACTTTTTGGAATTGCAACATGTTCGATGTCATTGCCTTAGGACTCTTTAGCATTGTTTGAGGATAGTTTGGAAACGCAGAAAAATCCATAACTTGATCATTTAGTGAATTTCTCAAATCATCTGAACTTAATCAAATTATTAGAACTTAATATGGACTTAATTTATCTCACTTAGGGGGTTGATAATCATGTATTGGATTTTACATTTGGAGTTTTCTTTGCATCATTTCTACCAATCTTTGCTAACTCCAAATGGCTAGACTTATCTTAGTCTAGTACCACACTCTTACCATTTCCATGTTGAAACCCACTTTTCTTCGTTTACTGTCATTGCATTCATGTGCAAAAACTATGGAGTATACGGACCGACACAACTTTTCTTTAGGACTGTGTCTAGATAGGTGGTCTATTTCTGATTAAACTCATGGGATGTGTCTAGAAATGTGATCTCTCTCTTTGAATATATTCATTGAAAATTTTCGTTTCAAAAGAGGGTGAACTTTTAAAAAGGGTAGAAGATTATATTCACATTCAAGAAATAAGCTTACATTGTTAAAATTCTTTTGATGCAGATCTTAGAGACTAACCGGTTCCATTCTCCAATATGTAAAAATAAAAAAAAAAATATATATAAAACAGAAGGAACCGGGAAAGTCGTCAAGGTAATATCTTTAAATTTCATGAAACGTTAAGAGAAATCATGTTCTTGTTTGTGACTCAGTTAAAAAAGGGTAGAAGGATTAGAGTTAAGGAGAGTTGTGTACCTCCTAATTGGTCTGTGTCTCACGGTGATTTTGCATAATGATTTGCATCTGTTTATATTGCTAAAAGAAACCGAAACACTTGAGCCACCAAATACCAACCTTGATACCTGGACCATAACGTGTTAGATATTCCCTTTGTGAGAGTACACGCATTTGATAATGAATGTTAAATATTGAGTTCTGCTTGATCATGAGATTTCACTCATTTACTACGGTTATGGAGAAGTACAATGAAGTACGGTTTGATCTGAACTTTGCGAATGCGGTTTACGGGCAATTGACTTAGAGTATGGTCCTATAAGTTTTACAAGTTTCACACGTTTTTCTAACCTCTCCTCTTTGTAAAATATCTGGTTTTGCTTGGGGACCAGCAAAGGTTTTAGTTGGGGGGAGTTGATATTACGTGTTTTTAACGTATTTTGATTCGTTTTTAGTATTCGGTTTGAGTTTTGATTTGCATCTTTCGTTAGCTTTTCGAGTCTTTTCTTTTGTTTTGAGTCTTTTACAGATTTTATGGAGTTCCGAAGGAGTTTGGCGTTTACGGACATGTTCGAGTCAAGTTAAGACGGAAAAACGAGAAAAGGACCAAACACAAGAGAGCCAAGCAAAGGAACGACCGTTCCTTTCCATGGAACGACCATGGAGAACGATCGTTCCCTCCAAGGAACGGTCGTTCCCTCACTCACCAACCCTGCCGACAACAATTGGAGATCGACCGTTCTCTCCCATGCAGGTCGTTCCCAACCACACCAACTCTGCCGACAAAATACCACGGAACGACCGTTCTACACAGCCGAACGATCGTTCCCCTCTCACGCATCTCACCTACTTCGATCGACCAAGGGGAACGATCGTTCTCCACATAGAACGACCGTTCCCCGTCTCACCTACTCCCCCTCACCTTGGCCTATATAATGGACTCACTACATCAATCTAAAAACACACCATCTTCTTCCTCCTCTCTTCTCTAGCTTCAAAGCATAGCTCCTTCTCTCTTTTAAGCTTTTATGTTTATGCTTTTATTTAGTTCTCATTAGTTTGTTTTAAGCTTTAAACATTTATGCTTTAATCAAGTTCTATTAAGTTTACTTTCAGTTCTTATATTTATGCTTTACTTTCAGTTCTTACTTTCAGTTCTTACTTTCAGTTATTTATATTTATGCTTTACTTTCATACTTATAAGTTTATATTTATGCTTTACTTAAGTTCTTATTAAGTTATTTTCAGCTTTCATTATCTATTCAAGCTTTTATTATGAACTCTATAATCTCTTTGTTTTCTTCTTTAAATATGTCTGAGTAGATATCTTAGTTAGGTTGAGGTTTGTCAAAGGAATTCATGAGCTTTAGGGTTAAACACAAATAGGCTATTCAATTCGATATCTTCACCTTTGTTGTTCTTAATGCTTAGATCAAGTTGATCACTTGATTTTATGATATGAGGTTTAACTTAGACAGCGAGAGTTGCTAAGTTGCTAGAAAAAAAACATTGGTGAGCAATTTAACCATTACCTGCGAGAGTAGATGTATTGAGAATTGTGAACATATTAAACCTATCCTTAATGCTTGTCTACGATTTCTAGTACCAGTGAGAGTTAGGAATTCTAGCTTGATAGACAAAGATATTAATACCACGAGAGTGGATTAATATTATCTTAGTGTTTGAGTTCTAGATTGATGCTTAATCACTGCCTGAATAGTTGTTTGATCCGTTGCTCTGAATCTCCTGCGATATTCCTTGACCTAACGCTTGTTAAAATTATCTTACAACCGATTTCACTTTCATTACTAGTTATTAAAAAACCAAAAACATATTTCAATTGTCTTAGCTTTTAATTTAGCTCAATATATCAAAGTGTGAAAACTGGTCTTCGTGGGATCGACCCCTAAATACTACTTCGTATGCTGTGCACTTGCAGTAGGAATTAAAAGGGTTAAAACTCGTGTATCACCAGGCGCCCCTTGAGAGAGATCGACAAAGCAAGATGCCGCTTCGTGAGCAATATCAAGGCCAGGCGCCGACTGCGGCATGCCCTCGGGACCAGGCACCGTTTGCTGAATGGCTCCTTCACCATCCGCAGGCAGATTGCCCGCAAACCCTGCATCTCGCTCCAGACAGAAATCGAAATCGATATCCCAGTCTAGCATCATGTCTAAGTGTTGGGGTCAAAATCCCCTCCTCGAAGATTGACGGAACGAGAAGTTAAGGTCGAGATCAAACGGAACTTATCCCGAACATGGAACGGACAAGCTAAGGCTAACAGCCCACGACCCGTCCAAGGCATGAACCGGCGGCTGGGGCAAGGCCAGCCGCCGGGCCTTCGTCATCCATGACCGGCGGCTGGGACAAGGCCAGCCGCCGGGTCTTCATCCTCTACGGCCGGCGGCTGGGATAAGGCCAGCCGCCGGGTCTTCCTCGACCACCATCCGGCGGCTGGGATGAGGCCAGCCGCCGGGTCTTCCTCGACCACCATCCGGCGGCTGGGATAAGGCCAGCCGCCGGGTCTTCCTCGACCACCATCCGGCGGCTGGGATGAGGCCAGCCGCCGGGTCTTCCTCGACCACCATCCGGCGGCTGGGATGAGGCCAGCCGCCGGGTCTTCCTCGACCACCATCCGGCGGCTGGGATGAGGCCAGCCGCCGGGTCTTCCTCGACCGCCATCCGGCGGCTGGGATGAGACCAGCCGCCGGGTCCTCCTCGATCATCATCCGGCGGCTGGGATAAGGCCAGCCGCCGGGTCTTCATCTTGCGTCCACGATCATTTCTCAAGTCGAGACTCATTATCGAACATCGTCCAGTCGACCGACCGTTAAAACGTAACTCTATGTCCGAACCGACCCGAAGATCATCCATTCGCATGTTCTGATTCCAAAGGCGTCCATAAAACATTCCCCGAAAGACCGTGGCGAACGTCCAGCCGTCCGCGGACCAGTCACCGAAGCGCACGAGCCAAAGGCACCGGCGGCTGGCCATCAATGCCGGGAACGGCGGCTGGGAGTTCAAATAAAAAAAAACAGGCGGTTCAAATCTCAGAAAACGCACGTACCCTTATTCATCGGCGGGCCGGACTTGGGCCAGAATGCGCGGACGGATTAAGGAAGACTCTCGGGCCGGATATCGGGCCCAAAAAGCTTAGGTCGGCGGCTGGGAAGGAGAAACAAGGTCCCACATCGGAAATCTGAAGTCTTAGCCTCCTAGGATTGTCAGTATATATATGTACGCTCATGTAAGGGTAAATCCCATCCCAGATCCGAGTATTAGGAGTTTTAGCAGTTTAAGACTATTCAGCTTTTGCTAAATTCCCTTGTACTTTCGGAAAATATCAATAAAATCTCCCTTTTCATCTTTTTTACATTTTCGGTCCTTTAGTTCTTTATAAATAGAATTTTCGAGCCCCCATTAAATATAAGTTTTGACAGTGTGAGTTTCGGCTCTCACAGTTTGGCGCCGTCTGTGGGGACGAGAAATATTCTTAACCCTTAGAACAAAAAGGATACGAGACGAAGACGATGACCGAAGAAACAATGGATTGGAGTTCGATGGATGGAAGCTGCGGCCTAACGATGACTTTCCGAGAGAAAGAAGCCGCTGAAATAAACCATCCGCATAATGATCTGCTCGTGATCGGTCTTTCAATCGGAGGATACGAGATACCAAGAGTCTTAGTGGACACTGGGGGAACGGTGAACGTCATATTCCTGGAAACCCTTCGGAGAATGAACATTGAGACACAGCATCTCATAACCCATCCGAAACCGTTGACTGGTTTCTCCGGAAAGACGACAATGACAATAGGGACGATCCAACTCCCCGTGAAAGCAAAAGGAGTGGAGAAAGACACGAAGTTCTCGGTGATCGATTGCCCACGAATCTGCGACGCGATTGTGGGAACACCGTGGCTGAACTCAATGAGAGCCATCCCGTCAACTTACCACCTGTGCCTAAAATTCCCGACTCCGACCGGAGTGGAAACGATTTGGGGACGGCAGAAAGATTCTCGAGCTTGTTTCCTAACGGAGCACAGATTGAGGAAGCCGGTAACCGATCTCAGCCATGAACCGAAGTCCGACAAAGGAAAGGAAGAGCGGCAGCTGGCGAAACTTGAGCAAAAGTTACAAATTGAAGAATCCCGGGAAGCGGAGAAGGACCCCCCGTGTGAGCCAGTGATTTCGGTCAACATAGACGAAAAGAATCCAGAGCGGTGTACGGAAATCAGAGCAAATTTGGAGGAGCCGATCAAGACTGAGTTAATCACCTTGTTAAAGGAGAACGCCGGGTCATTCGCATGGGCAGCAGAAGATATGCCCGGGATTGACATCGGCATCACAAGCCACGAACTCAACGTAGACCCGACATTCAAACCGGTGAAGCAGAAAAGACGGAAACTCGGACCAGAACGCGCCCAGGCGGTAAACGATGAAGTAGAAAGATTGCTCAAAGTCGGATCAATCACGGAAGTGAAATATCCCGACTGGTTAGCAAATCCAGTGGTAGTAAAGAAGAAGACTGGAAAATGGTGAGTTTGCGTCGATTTCACTGATCTGAATAAAGCGTGTCCAAAAGACAGCTTTCCCCTTCCACACATCGATCGATTAGTCGAAGCGACGGCAGGGAACAAGCTGCTATCTTTCATGGACGCTTTCTCCGAATACAACCAAATCATGATGAATCCCGACGATCGAGACAAGACTGCCTTCATCACAGATCGCGGAACATACTGTTATAAGGTGATGCCATTCGGGTTAAAGAATGCCGGCGCTACATACCAAAGGCTTGTCAACAAGATGTTCGCCGAACAACTCGGAAGAACGATGGAAGTTTACATCGACGATATGTTGGTCAAGTCGTTGGAAGACAAAGACCACGTGAAACACCTGCGGGAATGCTTTGAACAACTCAACAGGCACAACATGAAGTTAAACCCGGCGAAGTGCAGATTCGGAGTAGCATCCGGTGAATTGCTCGGGTATCTGGTAACCCATCGAGGGATAGAAGCAAACCCGAAGCAAATTAACGCCTTGATAGAGATGGCCTCACCAAAAACCAAGAGAGAAATCCAAAGATTGACCGGACGGGTCGCGGCGCTGAATCGGTTCATCTCAAGGTCGACGGACAAATGTTTGCCTTTCTACGACACACTCAGGGGAAACAAAAAGTTTGAGTGGACAGAGAAGTGTGAACAGGCGTTCCAAGAACTAAAGAAATACCTAGCAAGCCCGCTCGTACTTTCGAAGCCGGTCGAAGGAGAGCCCCTTTTTCTGTATACAGCGGTATCATCGACGGCGGTAAGCGGGGTGCTGGTCAGAGAAGATCGCAACGAGCAAAAACCGATCTTCTATGTGAGCCAGACCCTGGCGGACGCAGAAACCCGATACCCGCTGATGGAGAAGGCGGCCTTGGCAGTGGTGATGTGCGCACGGAAGTTGCGGCCTTATTTCCAATCGCACACGATCATTTTGCTCACGGTTTTTCCGCTCAGAACGATCCTGCACAGCCCCAGTCAATCGGGACGCCTCGCAAAATGGGCGGTGGAATTAAGCGAGTATGATATCGAGTACCGAAGCAGAACATGCGCAAAATCGCAGGTCCTTGCAGATTTTTTGATCGAACTCCCGACCACAGGCGTTAGTGAGCCGACATCAAACTCGACGTGGGTTCTCCACGCAGACGGATCTTCATCAAAGCAAGGTTCGGGGGTCGGGGTCCGGTTAACGTCACCAACTGGAGAAATCCTAGAACAATCGTTCAGGTTACTCTTCAACGCTTCCAACAACGAAGCAGAGTACGAAGCCTTAATCGCCGGATTAAGACTCGCCCTTGGACTCAAGATTCAGAGTCTACAAGCGTTTTGCGATTCCCAGCTGGTGGCAAATCAGTTCAGAGGGGACTATGAAGCAAAAGATGACCGAATGGAAGCATATCTCAAAATTGTCCAAGAGCTCGCAAAGCGATTTGAAAAGTTCGAGCTCACAAGAATCCCACGAGGAGAAAACACCCCGGCCGATGCATTGGCGGCCCTAGCATCAACGTCTACCCCAGGAGAAAGTCGAATCATTCCCGTGGAATTCATAGAACAACCAAGCATTGATCCGCCGCAAGTCGCCAACCTTATACAACTCCCGGAATGCGAAGATGAGGAGGAACCTCCGGAAGAAGAGTTAGCAACCGTTCCGACGGAAGAGTATGGCTGCGATCGCGGATGGATGGCCCCAATACGAGCATACATCATGGATGGGGAAGTTCCAACGGACAAGTGGGCTGCACGAAAGCTAAAGGCCCAAGCGGCCCGCTTCGTTCTCTTCGACGGCAACGTCTACAAATGGAGGATCTCCGGACCGTTAATGGTCTGCGTAGAAAAGGAAGAAGCAAGACGAATTATGGAGGAAGTCCATAGCGGGTCGTGCGGAAATCACTCCGGAGGGAGAGCCCTCGCAATCAAAATCAAGCGGCATGGACACTATTGGCCAACCATGATAAAAGATTGCGAGAAATTCTCCCTCAAGTGCGAGAAATGCCAGAGGCATGCGCCAGTGATCCATCAGCCCGCAGAACTGCTCTCGTCAATCTCCGCACCGTACCCATTCATGAGGTGGTCAATGGACATCGTAGGGCCGATGCATAACTCGAAGCAGAAAAGGTTTCTACTTGTCCTAACAGACTACTTCTCGAAATGGGTCAAAGCGGACTCTTATGCCAGTATCAAGGAAGTTCAAGTAGAGCATTTCGTCTGGAAAAACATCATATGCCGGCACGGAGTCCCTTACGAGATCGTCACGGACAATGGTTCTCAATTCATCTCCACCCGCTTCGAAGGATTTTGCGAAAAGTGGAAGATACGCCTGAGCAAGTCAACGCCACGCTATCCGCAGGGTAATGGCCAGGCCGAAGCAGCCAACAAGACTATCGTTGACGGACTCAAAAAGCGTCTTGACGAGAAGAAAGGGCGATGGGCGGACGAACTCGAAGGGGTGCTCTGGTCCCATCGGACAACTCCAAGACGCGCAACCGGAGAAACGCCATTCGCACTGGTCTACGGTGCCGAATGCGTTATACCGTCAGAAGTAGACTTTCCCGGCGTCAGACGAAGGCTCTTGCCCGGACAGGAAGGCCTTAATCATCTGATGATGTTAGACGAACTGGACCTAATAAACGAAAGACGGGATCAAGCCCTCATCCGCATCCAAAACTATCAACAAGCAGCGGCCAAATACTACAACTCAAACGTGCGCCACCGCAAATTCAAGGAAGGAGACCTCGTCCTCCGCAAAGTTTTCCAGAACACCGCGGAGCCGAATGCAGGGAAACTAGGCGCAAAATGGGAAGGACCGTACAAAGTAGTAAAGGTGGTCCGTCCAGGAGCATACGAGCTAGAAAACAAAGAAGGGAAACCAGTCCCAAGGACATGGAACGCAATGCACCTAAAGAAGTATTACCACTAGACGTTGTAAGATAGAACTACGAACCGGCTTGATCCCTGCATTCAGGGTACGTAGGCAGCTCGCCTTCCGACGAGTTCAGCTATTTATATTTTATAATTTTCAAGGGGGGAGTGGGTCCGTATATACATACTCCCAAATTTTCGGAAGCAGATCAAGAGGATGGACGCTGGGACTTAGCATCTCATAACACATCCATAGCTTGAAAAGTTCCCCGAGGATATCATCCAGGCAAACATCGGAACTTAGCATCCCGAAACTTGATCCGGAAAACGAATGGACTCCGAAAAACTGCCCACGACTCATCTGAAATATGAACTGGCGGCTGGGATAAGTGCCAGCCGCCGGATCTTCTTCATCCGAAGCCGGCGGCTGGGATAAGTGCCAGCCGCCGGATCTTCTTCATCCACAGCCGGCGGCTGGGATAAGTGCCGGCCGCCGGATATGCCTCACTTCAAAAAATCGCCCCTTGGCACACATAAAACCTGTCTTTTAGCAAGCATGCCACCGTCCGTTGCTGATCACAACGGGACGATCTTTTTAAGCATGGTTCCAATTACATCCCAAAGCGGATAAAACGTAGCGCGCTATACAAATTTCCGGACTAACATCCGAAAGGCGTTACCTGACATTCCGCGATCCTGGGAGGAAACATCTCAGACGATGTTCTATTGAGTTCATTTCCACTAAACGCCCCGCATAGGTAGAAAATGCAAAGCGTGAATCACTAAATGAACTCCTTAAACCCAGTAAACGCCAACTTGGAACGCTGGTCTTAGACATCTCACGACGAGGTACCAAACCGGCCCTGGTACGAGATCATAAACTCGTCCGAAACTAGCAACTAAACCAAACTCCAAGCCCAGCGGCTAACTCCGCTGGTCGAATAACTCAAGGGAAACTCCTCCCGAACAATCAGGTCCGAGCGCCCGGAACAGCGCCCCGATCAACCCGACTAGCCTAAGCAAGCAAAACCAAACCGATACAAGGAAGGTCGAGCGCCCAATCCAGTCGGATAAACGGGCCGCCCGATCTCTTCAAATAAACGGCCAGCAGCCCGCTCCAAAAAAGCATAACCCGGCGGCTCGGACACGCCAGCCGCCCGGCGGCTCGGACACGCCAGCCGCCCGACGGCTCGGACATGCCAGCCGCCCGGGATCAATCAACATAATCCGGCGGCCGAGACATGCCAGCCGCCCAGGATCAACTAGCATAATCCGGCGGCCGGGACATGCCAGCCGCCCAGGATCAGTCAACGTAATCCGGTGGCCGGGACATGCCAGCCGCCCGATATCGATATAGCATCCTCTCCAAATCAATACACGGCGGCCGGGTTCGTCTCGGACTAAACCCAGCCGCCCACGATCATTCAGTCAGGATCCTTGTACAAAGAAACAGCGTATGGCAAGAGACAAATCTCGAAAGCTAGTTTTATTGAAGTCTCAAAACAAAAAGAATCGGTCCAAACCAAAAATCAGGCCATACATAGCATAAAACTATAAAGCCAAAAACTCAAAAAATATAACAAGAAAGAAAAACCACCGCATGGTTAAGAATCAGAACCAAACGCCTGGGCAATAGCAATATCAGGGATTCCGGGAACAGACTCGTTCGATCCCGATAGGTCAACCACCCCGAGAGAAGCAGCCTCCTCTTCAACGGATCTTCCCTCGGGTATTGAAGCATTGTCATCCTTGTGGGCTGGACATAACTGAGAATCGATCTTCCCACGGATTCGAGCAATCACATCATCAAACCGAACTGCAGATTTATCGAACTCGTTCATCCATGTGGACAATTTCACCTTCTCCTCGTCCAAGGTGGGAGGATCAGTCCCCTGTAGCAAAGCGACAAGGTCAACATTACTCTCTATCTGAGCCAAATCTACGTCCTGATTCCTTGCCTCAGACAAAGATCCAAGGTCTTCTTTTAGCGCATCCAAGAAGCAGCGGAATTTGGCAACGGAAGCCTTGCGGCCATCCGCGTAAGCCCGTTGCACCTTCGAATTGCGCGCCGCTTTTACACTGGCCATCTGATCCTTCAAAACCTGTACTTCCTTAGCATGACGCGCATCCTTGGCCTCTTGACGGGTCTTAAACTGCAACGCCACTGATCTCTCCGCACGTAACGAAGCAAGCTCTTTCTCGAGCGATTTGGCCCGATGCGAAGACGTCGCTTCAAGTTCGTTAAGTTTCCTCCTCACCAGCCGAGCATCCTCCCGAGCTTCCTCAGCACGCCTGCGGATTCCACGGACAGAAGCATCATACGTGCTGATACACTTGTTCACGGAAGACATGAACTGAAATAATAACAGGGAAGAGTCAGTATATAAAAAAAAAAAAAAAAAAAGGAGAAGAAAGAGAAAAGGCAAGAATGGATAAACCTTCATCCCGCTCAAGGCCATATCCTCGTACTTCTCAGGCTCATCCAGACTATCACAAGAAGGAAACCTGAAACTAGCATCCGAGATCACCGAAAAACTCCTAGCGGACTGACGACGATTTTTACAAACAGCCTCAGGAAAAGCAAGCCCTGGCGAAGGACCTGTGCGCCGAGCCTCGGGAGGAGAGTTTTTCACTCCGGGGTCAGCAAAGCAATCCGCCTGCTTTTGGCGCAACCGGTTGTCTTCATCATTCAGACCGTAGGTGATCCCGCCAGCCGCCGCTTTATCCTTGGGCAAACGCCTCGCGATACTTCGTTCAAGAATAGCTTCCTTCTTCATAGGAGTGACCACAACGGTGGATACCGCCAACTTATCCGCAGGCCACTCGGATGGAGGGACGGCTTGACTACCGTCCGTCAATCCCGATCCTGAAGGACCGCCCGCCGTCCTATCCTTAGAATCCTTCCCGAGTTTATTCACTTCACTCTTCTTCTCCATCTGCCTCCTCTCGCGAAAAGATTGCCTAACCATTATCTCAAGAAACAGAAAGTGCACTCGACAAGAGAAAGAACTCGTGAGGAAAAAGAAGAAGGAAGGGTCCATATATATAGTCGGACGGTTCGAGTCCTAGTTCGAAAAGGAATTGAGTCTTTCCAATTCCGAGCCGACCGCCCACGAGTCTTTCAAACGAAAAGGAAATTTTTTCTTTGCAAAAAAAAAAAGGGGAAAGAGAAGAAAAAAGGAAATTTTCTCGTTTCGATCAATCATGATAAAACCTCAGCTTAAAGCTCCTCGTCCTGGACTATGAGAACGAAGAGCTGGGGGGCTAACTGTTGGGGTCAAAATCCCCTCCTCGAAGATTGACGGAACGAGAAGTTAAGGTCGAGATCAAACGGAACTTATCCCGAACATGGAACGGACAAGCTAAGGCTAACAGCCCACGACCCGTCCAAGGCATGAACCGGCGGCTGGGGCAAGGCCAGCCGCCGGGCCTTCGTCATCCATGACCGGCGGCTGGGACAAGGCCAGCCGCCGGGTCTTCATCCTCTACGGCCGGCGGCTGGGATAAGGCCAGCCGCCGGGTCTTCCTCGACCACCATCCGGCGGCTGGGATAAGGCCAGCCGCCGGGTCTTCCTCGACCACCATCCGGCGGCTGGGATGAGGCCAGCCGCCGGGTCTTCCTCGACCACCATCCGGCGGCTGGGATGAGACCAGCCGCCGGGTCCTCCTCGATCATCATCCGGCGGCTGGGATAAGGCCAGCCGCCGGGTCTTCATCTTGCGTCCACGATCATTTCTCAAGTCGAGACTCATTATCGAACATCGTCCAGTCGACCGACCGTTAAAACGTAACTCTATGTCCGAACCGACCCGAAGATCATCCATTCGCATGTTCTGATTCCAAAGGCGTCCATAAAACATTCCCCGAAAGACCGTGGCGAACGTCCAGCCGTCCGCGGACCAGTCACCGAAGCGCACGAGCCAAAGGCACCGGCGGCTGGCCATCAATGCCGGGAACGGCGGCTGGGAGTTCAAATAAAAAAAACAGGCGGTTCAAATCTCAGAAAACGCACGTACCCTTATTCATCGGCGGGCCGGACTTGGGCCAGAATGCGCGGACGGATTAAGGAAGACTCTTGGGCAGTATATATATGTACGCTCATGTAAGGGTAAATCCCATCCCAGATCCGAGTATTAGGAGTTTTAGCAGTTTAAGACTATTCAGCTTTTGCTAAATTCCCTTGTACTTTCGGAAAATATCAATAAAATCTCCCTTTTCATCTTTTTTGCATTTTCGGTCCTTTAGTTCTTTATAAATAGAATTTTCGAGCCCCCATTAAATATAATTTTTGACAGTGTGAGTTTCGGCTCTCACACTAAGTCAAACACAAGAGAAGTTCGTGATTGCCCAGCCATACCAAACAAAGAACAATACTTAGAAAAATTTTCAAAGCAAAACTTGAAGAAAGAAGTGAAGTTGTGAAGAAAGAAGTGAAGTTGTGAAGAATGAAGGAGAAGTCGTCCCATGATATAGCAAGGATGACACAAACTCCCATGCAAACATGATGGGACATCACCTATCTCTGACAAGACATTAAAAACGGAACGGACGAGCGGTCGAACGAAAAAACTAGTGGCCTTCCCGTTCCATTAATCCCGATAAACTCTCAGCTCGAAACTCATTGCTTCGGACTACGAAAGCAAAGAGCGGGAGGGCTAACTGTTGGGGTAAAAATCCCCTCCTCGAAGATTGATAGAAGAAGAACTCAAGATCGGGATCAAACGGATCACCGAACATGGCGGCTGAACCCTTACCGAGCATTATGCTTCAGCCGCCCAACATCCCGTCAATCAGTGCATGGTGGCTGAACTCTTCCCGAGCATCGTGCTTCATCCGCCCAGCATTCCGTCAAACAGTACGTGGCGGCTGGACTAGTCCCGAGCAATGCTCCAGCCGCCCAGCATCTTTGCATCAAGACACGGCGGCTGAACTCTTCCCAAGCATCATGCTTCAGCCGCCCAGCATCCCGTCAATCAGTGCATGGCGGCTGAACTCTTCCCGAGCATCGTGCTTCCGCCGCCCAGCATTCCGTCAAGCTGTACATGGGGGCTGGACTTGTCCCGAGCATTGCTCCAGCCGCCCAACATCCCGTCAATCAGTGCATGGTGGCTGAACTCTTCCCGAGCATTGTGCTTCAGCCGCCCAGCATTCTGTCAAACAGTACATGGCGGCTGGACTAGTCCCGAGCAATGCTCCAGCCTCCCAGCGTCTTTGCATCAAGACACGGCGGCTGAACTCTTCCCAAGCATCATGCTTCAGCCGCCCAGCATCCCGTCAATCAGTGCATGGCTGCTGAACTCTTCCCGAGCATCGTGCTTCCGCCGCCCAGCATTCCGTCAAGCTGTACATGGCGGCTGGACTTGTCCCGAGCATCATGCTTCAGCCACCCATCATCCTCTCATCAGTGCATGGCTGCTGAACTCATCCCGAGCATCACATTTCAGCCGCCCAGCATCCCGTCAATCAGCGCATGGCGGCTGAACTCTTCCCGAGCATCGTGCTTCAGCCGCCCAGCATTCTGTCAAGCAGTACATGGCGGATGGACTTGTCCCGAGCAATGCACTAGCCGCCCAGCATCTTTGCATCAGTATATGGCGGCTAAACTCATCCCGAGCATGCTTCATCTGCCCATCACGCTCCAATCAAGACACGGCGGCTGAACTTATCCCGAGCATCCCGTTTCAGCCGCCCATCATCCTCTCATCAGTGCATGGCGGCTGAACTCATCCCGAGCATGCTTCAGTCGCCCATCACGCTTCAATCAGGACATGGTGGCTGGACTTATCCCGAGCATGGCCAGACTCCCATCATCCTTCCTTCGAGCATAATCACGGGCTCGGAATGGAGCCAAGGCAAGACGTTCGCACGTTCTGATCCCGAGTTTTGCCCAGCAGCCCACGATCATTGTCCAACAGCCCACGAGCTTTGGCCAGCCGCCTGCGGACCATAGTCAGTCGCCCGTGCACATCAAGCAGAGAGCGGGCGGCTGAACATCAACACACGAAGCGGGTGGCTGAAGATTCGAAGAGAAAAAACGAGCAGTTCGAACTCGGAAACCGTACAACTGATCGGAACACTATTCACACGGGAAAACCGTTAAAGAACTATTCACACGGGAAAAATCGTTAAAATACTGTTCACAAAACACTATTTATCCCGAGGAAAAGTTAACCTGAAAATCAATTTACACTATTCATCAAAATTGGGCCGGACCAGGATCAGACTACGTGACGTGCTGCTGAAGATTTCGGGCCGGGAATCAGGCCCAAAAGACTAAGTCGGCGGCTGGAAGGAATGAACAAAGTCCCACATCGCCCAGAAAAAGTTTTAGCCTCCTAGGTCTCCTAGTATAAATATAGACGCTTGTACTATATTCAGATCATCCCAAATCCGAGTATTAAGAGCTTTAGCAATATAAGACTTTTCAGCTTTTGTTAATTACTCTTGTACTTTCGGAAAAATATCAATAAAATATTCTTTTCAGCTAAGCCAAGATCAACATTCCAGCTCAGCCAAAGTCTTGGCTCTGAGAATACACAAAGATTTGAATTTTACGAGACTCGTAGAAAACTCAGTGCAGCAGATTTCAGGATGATGGTGCCGAGTTGAATGACATGGATTCAGCTCGGTACATTTTTAGCTTGACTGTGCCGAGCTGAATGCCATGAATTCAGCTCGGCATGTTCTTGATGTGAAGGTGCCGAGCTGAATGTCACGGATTCAGCTCGGCATGCTTTGGTCTGAAGGTGCCGAATGCCGTGAATTCAGCTTGGCATGTTTAAGCTTGGTGCTGCTGAGCTGAAAGACGTCGGATCAGCTCGGCATGCTGTGCTAGATGCTGCCGAGATGAATGCCCTGATTCCAGCTTGGCACAGTGTTGGACAGTTCAGCAAGGCAAATTTTAGTTTACAGAAAGAGTTTTTTTTCTCGTATAAGTTGACTCGTACAGTTTACGTACAGTTTACGAACATTTTCAGCTCGGCAATGCATGATCCAGCTCGGCATTACCTAGTTGAGTTCAGGTCGGCACCTCTTTGGAAGGTCCAGGTCGGCACCCTGGAAAGACTCCAAGTCATAACCTTTCAAGGATTCCAGATCGGCACCTTTTTTAGCTTAGCTATTTTCCGTAAAGATCAGCTTAGCTAGTTTCCCTAAAGATTAACTTGGCCGTGCTGGTTTTTCCGGCGAACTTATGGTTTATACGAATACCGGAGTTCACTTGGAACTCCATATATTCCAATTTGTGGATTCTCTTCGATGTTTAGGCATTTCTTGCCGTTAATCTCGAGAGTGCGGGTTTTGAACCCAAGAAATATTTTTTTTTTGAATAATAAGGTTATCAAAGTGTGGTATTTATAAGTTTTTTCCTATTGTAAAGTTTTTTACTTTTACTTTTTAGATAGTCAATTAATGACGTTAGCTAAATTTAAAAACAAACATGAACCAAGTAATTTAGCTTGTCAAAGATGACTTTTTCAGTTGAATGTTGGAAAATATGTTTAGCCAATCAGATAACTTCAGATTATAAATCATAAAAAAATCTAAACAAACAAAAAACTTAAGATGTGTGTGATAGTACATATTTTTAACAATACTAGGTAAATACATGTGCTATGTTGTAACCTTTCTTTTGTACACCATTTTTTCTATTAAGATATATGTTTCTTTACCTATCGGCTATCGTACTGTATAAAGCTGTACAACATAAGTGTGAAAAGTATGTGTTTTTATCAAGACATGTGTCATTCTTCAGTTAGATCAGGTGTCATTCTTCAGTTAGATCATGTCTCATGCATAAATACCAATAAAAGTAAAAACAAACAAATGCAAATTATAATTGACCAGATCATGAAATATATTATTGTTAAATTAAACCGTGACATGACATGTGCTATAACAATTTAAAATGAAATAATAATTATAAAAAGAAGTATATTATCATTGATAAAAAAAGTTATTAAAATAATGTATCATTTTTACTAAAAAAATAAAAAAAATGGAAAGTAAACAAATAATATCAAAGAAAAATAAAATATCATCGACACATAAAAAGAAAGTACTAATAGTACAATTTTCCACGAACTCTTGAAACTAGCAGAACGTGGGATATTCCAGATTTGTCATAAGGGAATATTATTACAGGCTGAAAATGGATTAACAAAATTAAATACATATCCAATTGAACTTGAGAGATGTTTCTTCCACTTTCCAATTAGTGACGTTTTAGAGCTATGCACCCAGGTTAAGAAAATAATTTATTTTTCATTTTATCAAAACAAAACAAGTATTATCATTGATTCCAAAACAATGCAACCAATAGAAAAACAATATATATATATATATTAATTTTGGAAAAATTGCTGATTTTAGACCTTTTGATCTTGAATGCAAACATAGACCCGATATTGCACATAGAGATAGTGAATGTACGACTTTCTCCTTGACGAACAAACAAAAAAACCTGCTACAAAAATGACCCTTAAACCTCTAAGAAGTCTCCAAAGGAAATCTACTGGATGGCTCCAGACTTTTATGTGCAGTCTACCCCGGGATTATATCTTAAAATAATTAGAAAATTAGAAGAAACAAAATTTGAAAAGAAATTGTATACATAAATAACACATATGTATTTTTAACCTAAGTAAAATAAAATTTCATAAAATTCAATAAATTTAAACCAACTAAGTTTACCTATCATCTAAAAGTATAATAGTAGACTTCTTTACCAAGTTGAAGTCTACTTCCTGATTCAATCGTAGATTTTAATTACAAAATTATAAAAATTAATCTGATTAAAATATTTGTATACATAATTGACATATAGGTAATGGTCACTATATAAAATAAAATTTTATAAAAAGCAGTCATTTTAAACGAATGATGATAAATGAGAGTAGAAACCAAAACATGTAAGGTTGATGTATAGGTTTTAACATGGATAGATTGTAGGGTTATGGTTTTGATAAACATAAATTACATATAAATAAGAGTTTATGGTTTAAGATTAAATTTAAGTTCATCTCAGATGTAGAATTACGAATATACTAGTGATTATCCTGTATTTTACATAACTTTTTGATTGAGGGTTAGGGTAAAAGAAACTTTGTCATGAAGTCTGTTTAACAGAACTTTTAACCATATTGGATATTGACCCCTAATATAAATTAGCTAAGTAAACCGGAAATTGATGGACATATATAAGCTGGAGCCGTTGACACTCTAACCTAATTTCTTATTTGGAGCATTGCCTCTTTTGTCTCCCACTCCATTTCTCTCCCTAATTTATTCATTCTACGATTGTCCATTTCTCCCTCACCAACATAACTTAATATCTAGTAAGCCTTTAGATCTACTTGTTGATACGGTTTGTTTGAAGTATATTGAGGATTTGGATTTGTGTTACGGTTTGCAAAGATTTGCTTTTCGATGGTACACAAGGATGGGTCGTTATAGCTACAATTAACCTTCGTGGAGTTCTAGGAACCCATCATCGAGTAGCTCGGCGGTTCGTTGGAGTGCTGAAAAACCAGAAGTGACCTCCCCCACTACTAAGCGTAGAAGTGGAAAATCGTGATCTGGATTTCTCGACTGATGTTTCTTCGGTCTGGTGCCGGTCTTGAAAGCATCAGTACTGACGAAAATCCGGGTCGGGTTTTCTATGGGTAAAAGAAATATAAGATAATTAGGCTGTTGTTTTGTTGTTTATTCTCCACTTGAGTCTTAACTATATTAATATGGTGGTGGATGTCTATGACCTTGTATAGGATGGTGGGGATTATATATTGAAGTGGTGGGATGAGGTTGTGACACAGAAAATTCAGAATCTTATACGCGCCCTGGAAAAGAAAGCAGCACAGAGGGATCAAGTAGCAGAAGAGACTTCTGCTTTTTTTTTACCTCGGATTGATGTGGAGTTATCCAAGCTCTGCTATCTAATTGACGAGCATTTTCCTGACATCGTTATTAAGAAGCAGATGATTACTGGTTTAATCCTCACGTTCATAGGTCTGACCATCTACCTTGCTATTCAGTTTCTTATATCTTAGTTGTGCATCATCTGACGTTCGTAATATGCATT
Organism: Isatis tinctoria; assembly: GCA_010577795.1. Lineage (NCBI taxonomy): Eukaryota > Viridiplantae > Streptophyta > Magnoliopsida > Brassicales > Brassicaceae > Isatis > Isatis tinctoria. The sequence goes on along the minus strand of CM021246.1, from coordinate 10,687,440 downwards.
CCTCGTACTTAACTGAGTGCGGTTTGTGCCATATTGAATTTACCTTGTGGTAACTTCTGCCTAATATTTAACATAGCAGAAGTAGACTTCTCGTGTATGTCTAGTGGTGAAGTCTACTAGAAATTTCAGTTTAAGTTGGAAATGAAATGTTTTTTTATATTTTAAATTTTGAAATTTATTTTTTTGAGAATTAGAAATTTTTGAATTTTAAAATAATCGAAAATTATTATTTTTGAACTTCTTTTATTCAGAAATTTATGCAAAAGTAGGAAATTTGAAAATTTGAATTAAAATGTTAAAATTTTCGAAACATCATGTTGTAAAATGTAGTGGGAGAGTAACTTTTAGTAGCCTTCACTATAAAGTATGTAGTGGCGGGAAGTGAAAATTAATTGGCGGGAAACCGCTTGGGAAACCGTGAGACTTGTAATGATTGTAATGTTTGACAAATAAGGAAATATAAACTAATGGGAAAATTTGAGAGTTAATAAAATATAAAGTAATTTAAAAAGCTGATAGTTAATAAATAATTGTCTCAATTTAACCAAAACGGTTGAATAATCTTCATTACATGAAGTCTACTCCAAAAACCCTAAACTAATCTTCCACAATTCTTTCTTCGACGTTTGATATTTGTATATGGCCGCCGTTCTCCGTTGATACTCATCGACTCTCCTCGCCACTACTCGCCACTCTGGTAATTTTTCTCTTCTCCCTGATCCTCCTTACTTTTCAGTATGTGTGTGTTGGGGTCAAACTCCCCTCCTCGGAGATTGATAGAACGAGAACTCAAGATCAAGAACAAACAAATCATATCCCGAGCATAAGGGCCAGCCGCCCATGCTCTACGCATGTGGCCAGCCGCCCATCCTCTCATCAAGGCAGAATGGCGTCTGAACTCAGTCTAGACCACCTCTTCCTCAACATGATCCGGCGGCTGGACCAAGATCAGCCGCCCGCGATTCCTCAAGCATGACCCGGCGGCTGGACCAATATCAGCCGCCCGTGATCCTACAAGCAACAAACGGCGACTGAACTTAGTCCAGCTACCCGTGATCCCTTAAGCGACATCCGACGACTGAACTTAGTACAGCCGCCTGGAACCCTTCAAACGAGATATCGCGTCTGGACTTGTCCTGGAGTAAGTCCAGCCGCCCACCGTTGTCACTCAGTCGAGACTCGGCGTCCGGATAGAGTCCAGCCGCCCATCCTTCCTTCGAGCCTAAACCCGGGCTCGGATCAACCCAAGGCACGGCGTCTGCACGTTCTGATCCCGAGTTTTAGCCAGCCGCCCACGAACATTAGTCAGCCGCCCAAGGATCTTGGCCAGCCGCCCATGCTTATTGGTCAGCCGCCCGCGATTCCTCAAGCATGACCCGGCGGCTGGACCAATATCAGCCGCCCGTGATCTTTAAAGCAACAAACAGCGGCTGAACTTAGTCCAGCCGCTCGTGATCCTTCAAGCAACATCCGACGACTGAACTTAGTCCAGCCACCCGTGATCCCTTAAGCGACATCCGACGGCTGAACTTAGTACATCCGCCTGGAACCCTTCAAACGAGATCTCGCGTCTGGACTTGTCCTGGAGTAAGTCCAGCCGCCCACCGTTGTCACTCAGTCGAGACTCGGCGTCCGAATAGAGTACAGCCGCCCATCCTTCCTTCGAGCCTAAACCCGGGCTCGGATCAACCCAAGGCAAGGCGTCTGCACGTTCTGATCCCGAGTTTTGGCCAGCCGCCCACGAACATTAGTCAGCCGCACAAGGATCTTGGCCAGCCGCCCAAGGATCTTGGCCAGCTGCCCAAGGATCTTGGCTAGCTGTTGGGGTCGAAATCCCCTCCTCGAAGATTGACGGAACGAGAAGTCAAGGACGAGATCAAATGGAACTCATCCCGAAACATGGAACGGACGAGCTAAGGCAAACTGCCCACGAACCGTCCGAAACATCAACCGGCGGCTGGGATAAGTGCCAGCCGCAGGGTCTTCATTGTCCACGGCTGGCGGCTGGGATAAGTGCCAGCCGCTGGGTCTTCATCATCCGTAGCCGGCGGCTGGGATAAGTACCAGCCGCCGGGTCTTCTTCGTCCGTGGCCGGCGGCTGGGGTAAGTGCCAGCCGCCGGGTCTTCATCATCCGTGGCCGGCGGCTGGGATAAGTGCCAGCCGCCGGGTCTTCATCGTCCGTGGCCGGCGGCTGGGATAAGTGCCAGCCGCAGGGTCTTCATCGTCCGTGGCCGGCGGCTGGGATAAGTACCAGCCGCCGGGTCTTCATCGTCCGTGGCCGGCGGCCGGGATAAGTGCCAACCGCCGGGTCTTCATCGTCCGTGGCCGGCGGCTGGGATAAGTGCCAGCCGCCGGGTCTTCATCGTCCGTGGCCGGCGGCTGGGATAAGTGCCAGCCGCCGGGTCTTCATCGTCCATGGCCGGCGGCTGGGATAAGTGCCAGCCGCCGGGTCTTCATCGTCTGTGGCCGGCGGCTGGGATAGGTGCCAGCCGCCGGGTCTTCATCGTCCATGGCCGGCGGCTGGGATAAGGCCAGCCGCCGGGTCTTCATCATATGCTCACGATCATTTCACAAGTCAAGATTCGTTATCCGAACATCGTCCAGTCGACCGATCGTCGAAAATAGCCCATGCCCGGACCGACCCGAAGATCATCCATTTGCATGTTCTGACTCCAAAGACGTCCATAAACATTCCCCGAAAGACCGTGACGAACGACCAGCCGTCCGTGGACCAGTCGCCGAAGCACCCGAGCTAAAGGAACCGGCGGCTGGCCATCAATACCGAAATCGGCGGTTGGAAGTTCGAACAAAAGACGGGCTGTTCAAATCTTAGAAGTCGTAAAAACGCTCGGAACACTGTTCACGCGGGAAAAACCGTAATAAAGTTAACCGAAAAAATCGAATTAAGCTTAAACCGAGATTCGGATTACTATTCATCGGATTACTATTCATCGGATTACTATTCATCGGGTCACTATTCACCGGCGGGCCGGATTTGTGTCAGAATGCGCGGATGGATCACGGAAGACTCTCGGGCCGGAAATCGGGCCCAAAAAGCTTAGGTCGGCGGCTGGGAAGGAAGGACAAAGTCCCACATCGGAAATCTGAAGTCTTAGCCTCCTAGGATTGTCAGTATATATATGTACGCTCATGTGAGGGTTAAACCCATCCCAGATCCGAGTATTAGGAGTTTTAGCAATTTAAGACTATTCAGCTTTTGCTAATTTCCTTTTACTTTCGGAAAATATCAATAAAAATCTCTCTTTTGCATTTTCGGTCATTTAGTTCTTTATAAATAGAATTTTCGAGCCCCCACTAAATATAAGTTTTGACAGTGTGAGTTTCGGGGACGAGAAATATTCTTAACTCTTAGAACGAGAAATATTCTTAACTCTTAGAACGAGAGGATACGAAACGAAGACAATGACCAGAAGAACTGACGATATCACCAACCAACCGGCCGGAGAAGCCGCCACGAAAACGACCGGAACAGGAATTCCCGCCATCGGCGCATCGGCGGCCGGAACCGGAGCAACTGCCGTCGGGACATCCGCCGACGGAGCGATTGGGATAACCGGGACCTCCGCCAGTGCGCTCACCAGACTCGGAATGCCGACCGGAGACCCGGTCATCACGGAAATGGCCAACGCCGCCCCAGAGATCGCGGCGATCACCGAGCTGAGGAACATGGTAGCCGAAATCGCGGAACGGCAAAACAGGCAAGAGAGAATGGCCGCGCAGGAGAGAGCAGCTTCCCAGGAACTAGCACGTGGTCCCCGGACTTTCGGAGCAAGATGCCTTGTTTTCACCCCGCGAGCGGATCCCCCGGCCGTCAGAATCCCGATGAGCAGACCCCAGTCGGAACAAGGAGAGAACCATCGACACCACCTCCGCTGCACCGGAAAAGAGCCACTAGGCGAACCGCTGAACGGCCGACATCCACGGTGACCAACGGCGAAAACCCGAGAGACACCGCAAACGGAGCCAACAGGGAGGAAAGCGAAACCGACGACGAAGCTGGAGATCTAAGCACGGACGAGGAAGAACTCCGCTGGATCGAAGAGCAGGAAAAGGCGGAACGAGAGGCCCAAGCTAACCGATTCACAAGCCAAAGGAGCGAGTTGGACGAACTTCGTGCCCGTCTGGAACTCACCACGAGCCAAATGAAGGAGGTGAGGTCGCAAGTCCATAAAGCGACGAGTGCGGCCCTGTTCACTTCAAGGATCACGAGCGTTAGACTTTCTGACCCGGGTAAAATCCGAATCCCCTTCTACGACGGGACGACCGATCCAAAGGCCCACATGACAGCCTTTCACATCTCGATGGGACGGGCTAGATTCAAACCCGAAGAGAGTGACGCCGGATTCTGCCTCCTCTTCGTGGAACATCTGAAGGGATCAGCCCTGTCGTGGTTCTCGAGACTTGAAAGGGACTCGATCGACGGTTTCGACCAATTATCGGCAGCCCAGATTAACAGCCTAAGCGACAGTGCCGCGATAAATGCCCTAAAGAAGTCCTTGCTGAAGGCTTCGAGTTTTCGAAAGGACATTACCGTAAATCCGCCGGTAACCATTCAAGACGCTCTCCACCGCGCTTCCAGCTTCGTGATCTACGAGGAAGACATGAGGGTCCCAGCCAGAAAGCACCAATCTTCGAAATTGGTCGCCAAAGGCACGGTGCAACCTGCAAACGTTCCAAACGAGAGAAGAAGTAGGCGAACTGGGCGAGACGAAGAACCCAACCCGGGCGGAGCGCATAACTACCAGAGAAACACGGAGAGACCGTATGATGAGCGAAACAAAGGACCGTGGAATACTTGGACCCAACCAGGATTCGACGAGAACGCCTTTTGTACCTTCCACAAGACAAAGGGCCACTCAACCGAAAACTGCAGGACTGTCGGAAGAAGGCTCGGGGCAAAGCTATTAGCCGGGGAGCTCGGAAACGGGGTAACCCTCGAGAGTCTCGGAGCTATCGAAGAAGGCGTTGGCACCCCGGACGGACGACCTAACCGGGAACGTCCCGAAAGGCCCGAGGAAGATACCCCCAAACGGGGAAGGGGACCAAACGGAGACGACTCCGCCACCAATCGCAGGAGAATCCACATGAGGATCTCAGTATTGCCGAGACACAGTGGCCTCGATAAAGGCATTCCTGAGAAGAGGAGACAAGGAGTCGAACCCGCGGGAGCCGATCACCGAAAACGACGATCAGATCGCCTTCCACGAAAAAGACGCTGAAGGCCTTGACCAACATCACGACGACCCATTGGTGGTAGAACTAGACTTCAACGACCATGACGTCTCCCGGGTCTTGATCGACACCGGAAGTTCGGTGGACTTCAAAGGATGAAGGTGGATCCGTCAATGATAAAGCCCAATCCGAGGTCACTCACCGGATTCTCTGGCGAAGTCACAATGACGGATGGAACAATCCAGCTCCCGGTTCGTGCCGGTGGAATCACGAAAATCGTTAACTTCGCCGTGGCAAACCATCCCGCGATTTATAACGTGATAATGGGAACTCCTTGGATCAACTCAATGCGAGCTATCCCATCAACTTACCATCTCTGCCTGAAGTTCCCGACACCAAACGGGATCAAGACCGTTTGGGGAAATCAGAAGGAGGCTCGGATCTGTTTTCTGGCGGAACACAAGCTCCGGAATCCGATAATCCCATAGAGAGAGAACCCGAAGAGGAAGAATGAAGACGAAGTCCCTAAACTGGGAAAGAAAGTGAGCAGAACCGAAAAATTTGAAAAAACGGAGGTTCCGCCCACGGAGACTGAAATCGACCAAGAGAAGACGAAAACTGCCGAAAAGACCGCAGAAACCGCCGAAGCCGCAACGGACAACTCCATTACCAAGACTTAACCGTCTTCTTACCACAAAAAAAAAAAAACGGAACTACGGGTGACTTGATCCCTTTTCACGAAGGGTACGTAGGCAGCTCGCCTAAAAAACGAGTTCAGTTGTCCCTCTCCTTAAAAAAGGGGGGGGGAGTGGGTCCGTATATACATACTCCCAAATTTTCGCGAAAAAATCAAGGAGATGGACATTGGGACTTAGCATCTCATAACACATCCAAAGCTTGAAAAAGTTCCCGAAAACACCATTCCGACAAACATCGAGACTTAACATCTCGAAACTTGATCCGGAAGCCGAATGGATCCAGAAAAACCCGAGGACAATGAACATTGAGACTCAGTATCTCATAGCACATCTTCAACTCGAACTTAAAATCAGATAAACACCGAGACATAGCATATCGTAACTTATCCGTGACCACCAACCAATCAAGATTTTTCTCCCAAATAATTAAGTCCTCTCCAATAAATCCGTCTGTTGCTGGCCACAACAAGACTACCTTTTTAAACCATGGTTCTGTAAACATCCCGCAGAGGATAAGAATAGCGCGCTATACAAATTTCTGGATTAACATCCGGAGGGCGTAACCTGCATCCCGCGATCCTGCAGGAAGCGCTCGAGACGATGTTCTGATTAGTTTACTTTCACTAGCGCTTCGCATAGGCAGATAGTGCGAAGCATGGGACACAAAGTAAACTCTCTAAACCCAGTAAGCGCCTGACATGGAACACTGGTCAAAGACATCTCGAGAACGCAATACCACACCGGCTCTGATGCGAGATCTTAAAAGCGTTCAGTCGAAAGAGGGATCTGAACAAGCTTGATCCCCTGCGACAACAAAAGACTGCATTAAACCCAGGAATATTCGCAGAGATGACCTGGTCTAAAGTTCGAGTGTCCGGGATAACACTCCAACGCAACGCCAATCAATTCCGAAATGGGCCAGCCGCCCGTCCTCCGTAGAGAGACGGACCAGCCGCCCTTCGTTCTGCAAAGATACCAATCAACTCCGAAACAGGCCAGCCGCCCGGACAACGGGCCAGCCGCCCGGACAACGGGCCAGCCGCCCTTCGCTCTACAAAACGGGCCAGCCGCCCGTCCTCCGTAGAGAGACGGACCAGCCGCCCTTCGTTGCGCAAAATGGGCCAGCCGCCCTACGCTCTACAAAACGGGCCAGCCGCCCGTCCTCCGTAGAGAGACGGACCAGCCGCCCTTCGTTCCGCAAAATGGGCCGGCCGCCCTCTTGGAAGAAAGACATACCGGCCGCCCAATTTCCCTTTATCAAAATTTATAACCCGAAGACAAGCCATCTTTCAAACTATAAAAGCAAGGCAAGCAAAGAAGTCCATAACAACCAAAGGCAAAAGCATATAGATAATAAATCTCCGTGAAAGGAGATATAAAAGATCAAGTTCGGTTGGCAAAGCAAATACAATAAGGGTCAAAAGACCCAAAACATAGCAGAAACAGAAAACACAAGGCCAAAGCCTAATCATACTCGACAAGAGGAGTAGGAGCTCCGTAGTCCAAAGCCTCATCATCCGAGGACTGGCACGGAGAAACGGGAGAGCATACCAAGTAGCTGTTGAGAACGGCAGCAGCCCGATCGTAGGAGCCGGCCCAACCTCCTCCTTTGAGCCGCTCCAATGATGCCTCCAGCTCTCCTTCTTCCTCCTCGACCTTGGACTTCCCGGACTTAATGTCTCGGACTAGATCAAGGTTCGAGCTGACCTCAGTCAAGGCAGTCTCGCCATATTTCGCCTGACGCATGTGCGAGAGCAGCTTTAGCGCCCTCAATTCGGAGATGGTACTTCTCCACCAAGTTCCAACGGCTTTGCTTAAGCGCTAGATCCATCTTCCGCTCAGCCTCCGCGAGCGCCTTCTTGAGCTCCTTCTGCGATCTCTTCTCCGCGTTCCGAAGCTTGACTTCCAGGGCCTTGATCTTTTTGTCCTTCTTCCGGGACTCTTTCTCCGAGACTTCCAAGGCAACCTGGGTCGCATGAGCTCGGGTGGCGACCTGAATCAAAGAAAAGCAAATATCAGCAAGGACCAAACTGCGTAAAAACAAATCTAAAGAAAAACAAAAAAAACTACCATCATAAGGCCGGAGGACAGGTCTCCATAAACCGATTAACGATCGAACGGCACAGCGGGGGCCGGAGCCAGCGCTCCAAAGTAGTCTACGACTTTCACGGACTCAGCTGGATCTCGCCCCGCCGCCTTGGAAGCGTCGAAAAGGAGACCAGGATCAGACGCCTCGACCATCCGAGCCACTTTGCCCTTCCTCGGACGGTCCAGGCTGTTGGAAGCTCCCTTCCCTTTGTCCGCAATAGCGGCACAAGCAGAACCCTGAGGAGCAGTTACTTGTTCCTCAGGCACGCCATAGAAATCAGGCCCTGGTGGTAAAACAAAACCGGACGCCGGGTCAAAATCGGCCGCCTCTCCGGACGGTCCAGCTTCACCATACTTTTGCTGGCGATACTTCCAAACACCCTCCATGCCGGGGTATGTCACCATTGGATCAACAAAGTCAGGACCCTTCGGAGGAGCGCGCCCCTCCAAAATATCTTTTGCGTCCAGAAAGCGGCGCCAGAGATCAGGACACTCCCAATTGATTTTCTTCTTATCAACTTCTTCAACGATATCCTCAAACCCAGAAACTCTAGGAGCAAAGGGATCTCGAACTAGAGAGAGAGAAAATGAAAAGTTGTGAGGAATGAAGTTATGAAGTTATGAAGCAAAGGAGTAAGGACTACTTATAGAGAAAAAATTCACAAAAAGACGAAATGCTTACGTGGCAAACTCCACTCGGTCTTAACCGAGCCGCCGAAATCGGAACCAACCGTGAGCGGGCTGCGTTTCACGTAGAAAAACTCGTGCCATGAAGCTTTGCAAAGCTGTCGAAGCCCAGTGTAAAACCGCTTAACATTCTTCCGAACATTGACCGAGCAGAAGAAATCCGACTTGGAAACCTTCCTCAACGAAAAGAAATTCCGTATAAGATCACCCTCCAACTTGATCCCGCATTCGGCGCAACGGACCACAAGTCCCATCAAAATCCTCACAGCGGATGGAGTAAGTTGAGAGATCGCAACCCCATATAACTCAAGAAATTCGAAGATAGCTCCTGGGATCGGGAACCAGAGGAAAGCTTCGTAAAACATCGACTCGTACATGGCGAAATAGCCCTCTGGCGCCTTGTTCATCCTATACCAATCTTTTGGGAGACGGAACTTAATCTTGTCCAAAATCCGGAAGTCGTATCTGAGCTCGGCCAATGAATCTCGATCGCTCAAAGTGGGTCCATGCTTGAATCCCTCGGATATCGATCTGTAACTCGTAGACGGTCCAGGTTTCTTAAACTGCCAAGCAAAAATATCTTCACCCCAATAAGCTTTAGCCTCTCCGGGAGAACGACACTCGGACTTCACGTCCGGGTGCACAAAGATAGGCACCCCCGGGTGATCCGATCTAACTTCCTCCCCAGACATGGCTGAGTGGTCACCTGTTTCTGGCCAAACACGATGATGCTCGGAAACGACCAGAGATCGGGACGGCCATTCACTCCATCCGCTGTTATCCTCAGCATGTTGAGGAGGAGTCCAAGCGCCACGTGCTATATTCGTCCTCGGCGAAACGCCGTCATGTTCAACTCGAGAAGAACCGGACGCCCTCTCTAAGACACCTCCCGAGCCAAGCGCCCATTGAGCATTCTTAGAGCCAGCCGCCCTCCTCGAACCAGATGCTCTACACGTCGAACTCCCGGCCGCCGGCTCGGGTCTGATCTCTTTCCCAGCCGCCGTCTCGGGAATGCTTCCATTCCCAGCCGCCGTCTCGGGAATGTCCTCATTCCCAGCCGCCGTTTCGGGTGCCCATTGAGCATTGCTAGGACCGGCCGCCCACTGAGGGACACCTTCGGGACCGGACGCCGCTTGTGGAATGGCATTTTCCCCAGCTGCCAACAGATCTTCCACAAGTACTGCATCCTGTTCTGCGGACATAAAATCAAACTCAAACTGATCATTCATGATCGCATCGAAGTTGAGTTCGAAAGGGGAACCTCTTTCACTAGCCACCGCTAAAGAAAAATTTTCAAAGGAGAAACTTGAAGAAGAAAGCTTGAAAAAAGAAGGGAGTGTGGAAAAATGAAAATGAAACCACTCCTTTGATATAGCAAACATGGCACGAACTTCCATGATGAACAATGCTCTCACAAGACATTAAAGAGAAGCGGACGAACGGACGAACGGAAAAACTCATTGCCGTCCCGTTTCAGTCAATCCCGATAAAACTCTCAGCTCGGAGCTCCTTGTTCCAAACCACGGAAGCAAAGAGCTGGGGGGCTAACTGTTGGGGTCGAAATCCCCTCCTCGAAGATTGACGGAACGAGAAGTCAAGGACGAGATCAAATGGAACTTATCCCGAAACATGGAACAGACGAGTTAAGGCAAACTGCCCACGAACCGTCCGAAACATCAACCGGCGGCTGGGATAAGTGCCAGCCGCCGGGTCTTCTTCGTCCAAGGCCGGCGGCTGGGATGAGTGCCAGCCGCTGGGTCCTCTTCGTCTAGGGCCGGCGGCTGGGATGAGTGCCAGCCGCCGGGTCTTCTTCGTCCAAGGCCGGCAGCTGGGATGAGTGCCAGCCGCCGGGTCTTCTTTGTCCAAGGTCGGCGGCTGGGATGAGTGCCAGCCGCCGGGTCTTCACGATACACCAACCGGCGGTTGGGATAAGGCCAGCCGCCGGGTCTTCATCATATGCCCACGATCATTTCTCAAGTCAAGACTCATTGTCCGAACATCGTCCAGTCGACTGACCAAACGTAACTCTATGCCCGGACTGACCCGAAGATCATCCATTTGCACGTTCTGACTCCACGACCCGTCCATAAACATTCCCCGTAAGACCGTGACGAACGTCCAGCCGTTTGTGGACCAGTCGCCGAACACGCGAGCCAAAGGTACCGGCGGCTGGCCATCAATACCGAACCCGGCGGCTGGGAGCTCAAACAAAAAACACGCGAGCCAAAGGTACCAGCGGCTGGCCATCAATACCGAAACCGGCGGCTGGGACCTCAAACAAAAAACGGGCGGTTCAAATCTCAGAAGTCGTAAAACGCTCGGAACACTATTCACGTGGGAACAAACCGTTGAAAAACACTATTCATCCCGAGACAAAGTTAACCGAAAAATCGAATTGAGCTTAAACCGAGATTCGGATTACTATTCATCAGATTACTATTCACCGGTTTAGTATTCATCGGCAGGCCAGATTTGGGTCAGAATGCGCAGACGGATCACGGAAGACTCTCGGGCCCAAAAGCTTAGGTCGGCGGCTGGGAAGAAAGGTCAAAGTCCCACATCGAAAATCTGAAGTCTTAGCACCCTAGGATTGTCAGTATATATATGTACGCTCATGTAAGGGTTAAATCGATCCGAGATCCGAGTATTAGGAGTTTTAGCAATTTAAGACTTTTCAGCTTTTGCTAATTGCCCTTGTACTTTCGGAAAATATCAATAAAATCTCTCTTTTGCATTTTCGGTCCTTTAGTTCTTTATAAATAAAATTTTCGAGCCCCCACTAAATATAAGTTTTGACAGTGTGAGTTTAGGCTCTCACACTCTCCGGACGGTCCAGCTTCACCATACTTTTGCTGGCGATACTTCCAAACACCCTCCATGCCGGGGTATGTCGCCATTGGATCAACAAAGTCAGGACCCTTCGGAGGAGCGCGCCCTTCCAAAATATCTTTTGCGTCCAGAAAGCGGCGCCAGAGATCAGGACACTCCCAATTGATTTTCTTCTTATCAACTTCTTCAACGATATCCTCAAACCCAGAAACTCTAGGAGCAAAGGGATCTCGAACTAAAGAGAGAAGAGAGGAAAAGATGAAAAGTGTGAGAAATGAAGTTATGAAGAATGAAGCAATAGAGTGAGGACTACTTATAGAAAAAATTCACAAAAAGACGAAACACTTACGTGGCAAACTCCACTCGGTCCTAACCGAGCCGCCGAAATCGGAACCAACCGTGAGCGGGCTGCGTTTCACGTAGAAAAACTCGTGCCGTGAAGCTTTGCAATGCGGTCGAAGCCCGGTGTAGAACCGCTTCACATTCTTCCGAACATTGACCGAGCAGAAGAAATCCGACTTGGAAACCTTCCTCAATGAAAAGAAATTCTGTATAAGATCACCCTCCAACTTGATCCCGCATTCGGCGTAACGGACCACGAGTCTCATCAAAATCCTCATAGCGGATGGGGTAAGTTGAGAGATCGCAACCCCATATAACTCGAGAAATTCGAAGATAGCTCCTGGGATCGGGAACCAGAGGAAAGCTTCGTAAAACATCGACTCGTACATGGCGAAATAGCCCTCTGGCGCCTTGTTCATCCTATCCCCATCTTTTGGGAGACGGAACTTAATCTTGTCCGAAATCCGGAAGTCGTATCTGAGCTCAGCCAATGAATCCCGATCGCCCAAAGTGGGTCCATGCTTGAATCCCTCGGATATCGATCTGTAACTCGTAGACGGTCCAGGTTTCTTAAACCTCCAAGCAAAAAATATCTTTACCCCAATAGGCTTTAGCCTCTCCGGGAGAACGACACTCGGACTTCACGTCCGGATGCACAAAGATAGGCACTTCCGGGTGATCCGATCTAACTTCTTCCCTGGACATGGCCGAGTCGTCACCTGTTTCTGGCCAAACAAGATGATGCTCGGAAACGACCAGAGATCGGGATGGCCATTCACGCCATCCGCTGTTGTCCTCAGCATGTTGAGGAGGAGTCCAAGCGCCACGTGCTATACTCGTCCTCGGCGAAACGCCGTCATGTTCAACTCGAGAAGAACCGGACGCCCTCTCTAAGACACCTCCCGAGCCAAGCGCCCATCTTGATACCGCTACTATGCCAGCCGCCCTCTAGGGGGCGTTCTTAGAGCCAGCCGCCCTCCTCGAACCAGATGCTCTACACGTCGAACTCCCGGCCGCCGGCTCGGGTCTGATCTCCTTCCCAGCCACCGTCTCGGGAATGCTTCCATTCCCAGCCGCCGTCTCGGGTATGTCCTCATTCCCAGCCGCCGTTTCGGGCGCCCATTGAGGAACATTAGCAAAACCGAGCTCTCCTTGAGCATTGCTAGAACCAGCCGCCCACTGAGGGACACCTTCGGGACCGGACGCCACTTGTGGAATGACATTTTCCCCAGCCGCCAACAGATCTTCCACAAGTACCGCATCCTGCTCTGCGGACATAAAATCAAACTCAAACTGATCGTTCATGATTGCATCGAAGTTGAGTTCGAAAGGGGAACCTCCTTCACCAGCCATCTCTAAAGAAAAATTTCAAAGGAGAAGCTTGAAGAAGAAAGCTTGAAAAAATAAGGGAGTGTGAAAAAATGAAAATGAGGCCACTCCTTTGATATAGCAAACATGGCACGAATTTCCATGATGGACTATGCTCTGACAAGACACTAAAGAGAAGCGGACGAACGGATGAACGGAAAAACTCATCGCCTTCCCGTCTCAGTCAATCCCGATAAAACTATTAGCTCGGAACTCCTTGCTCCAAACCATGGAAGCAAAGAGCTGGGGGGCTAACTGTTGGGGTCGAAATCCCCTCCTCGAAGATTGACGGAACGAGAAGTCGAGGACGAGATCAAATGGAACTTATCCCGAAACATGGAACAGACGAGTTAAGGCAAACTGCCCACGAACCGTCCGAAACATCAAACGGCGGCTGGGATAAGTGCCAGCCGCCGGGTCTTCTTCGTCCAAGGCCGGCGGCTGGGATGAGTGCCAGCCGCCGGGTCTTCTTTGCCAAGGCCGGCGGCTGGGATGAGTGCCAGCCGCCGGGTCTTCACGATACACCAACCGGCGGCTGGGATAAGGCCAGCCGCCAGGTCTTCATCATATGCCCACGATCATTTCTCAAGTCAAGACTCATTATCCGAACATCGTCCAGTCGACTGACCAAGCGTAACTCTATGCCCGGACCGACCCGAAGATCATCCATTTGCACGTTCTGACTCCACGATCCGTCCATAAACATTCCCCGTAAGACCGTGACGAACGTCCAGCCGTCCGTGGACCAGTCGCCGAACACGCGAGCCAAATGTACCGGCGGCTGGCCATCAATACCGAAACCGGTGGCTGGGAGCTCAAACAAAAAACGGGCGGTTCAAATCTCAGAAGTCGTAAAACGCTCGGAACACTATTCACGCGGGACAAACCATTGAAAAACACTATTCATCCCAAGACAAAGTTAACCGAAAAATCGAATTGAGCTTAAACCGAGATTCGGATTACTATTCATCGGATTACTATTCACCTGTTTAGTATTCATCGGCAGGCCAGATTTGGGTCAGAGTGCGCAGACGTATCACGGAAGACTGTCGGGCCGAATATCGGGCCCAAAAGCTTAGGTCGGCGGCTGGGAAGAAAGGTCAAAGTCCCACATCGAAAATCTGAAGTCTTAGCACCCTAGGATTGTCAGTATATATATGTACGCTCATGTAAGGGTTAAATCGATCCGAGATCCGAGTATTAGGAGTTTTAGCAATTTAAGACTTTTCAGCTTTTGCTAATTGCCCTTGTACTTTCGGAAAATATCAATAAAATCTCTCTTTTGCATTTTCGGTGCTTTAGTTCTTTATAAATAGAATTTTCGAGCCCCCACTAAATATAAGTTTTGACAGTGTGAGTTTAGGCTCTCACACTCTCTGGACGGTCCAGCTTCACCATACTTTTGCTGGCGATACTTCCAAACACCCTCCATGCCGGGGTATGTCGCCATTGGATCAACAAAGTCAGGACCCTTCAGAGGAGCGCGCCCTTCCAAAATATCATTTGCGTCCAGAAAGCGGCGCCAGAGATCAGGACACTCCTAATTGATTTTCTTCTTATCAACTTCTTCAACGATATCCTCAAACCCAGAAACTCTAGGAGCAAAGGGATCTCGAACTAAAGAGAGAAGAGAGGAAAAGATGAAAAGTGTGAGAAATGAAGTTATGAAGAATGAAGCAATGGAGTGAGGACTACTTATAGAAAAAATTCACAAAAAGACGAAACACTTACGTGTCAAACTCCACTCGGTCCTAACCGAGCCGCCGAAATCGGAACCAACCGTGAGCGGGCTGCGTTTCACGTAGAAAAACTCGTGCCGCGAAGCTTTGCAATGCTGTCGAAGCCCGGTGTAGAACCGCTTCACATTCTTCCGAACATTGACCGAGCAGAAGAAATCCGACTTGGAAACCTTCCTCAATGAAAAGAAATTTTGTATAAGATCACCCTCCAACTTGATCCCGCATTCGGCGCAACGGACCACGAGTCCCATCAAAATCCTCACAGCGGATGGGGTAAGTTGAGAGATCGCAACCCCATATAACTCGAGAAATTCGAAGATAGCTCCTGGGATCGGGAACCAGAGGAAAGCTTCGTAAAACATCGACTCGTACATGGCGAAATAGCCCTCTGGCGCCTTGTTCATCCTATCCCCATCTTTTGGGAGACGGAACTTAATCTTGTCCGAAATCCGGAATTCGTATCTGAGCTCAGCCAATGAATCTCGATAGCCCAAAGTGGGTCCATGCTTGAATCCCTCGGATATCGATTTGTAACTCGTAGACGGTCCAGGTTTCTTAAACCGCCAAGCAAAAAATATCTTTACCCCAATAGGCTTTAGCCTCTCCGGGAGAACGACACTCGGACTTCACGTCCGGATGCACAAAGATAGGCACTTCCGGGTGATCCGATCTAACTTCTTCCCTGGACATGGCCGAGTCGTCACCTGTTTCTGGCCAAACAAGATGATGCTCGGAAACGACCAGAGATCGGGATGGCCATTCACGCCATCCGCCGTTGTCCTCAGCATGTTGAGGAGGAGTCCAAGCGCCACGTGCTATACTCTTCCTCGGCGAAACGCCGTCAAGTTCAACTCGAGAAGAACCGGACGTCCTCTCTAAGACACCTCCCGAGCCAAGCGCCCATCTTGATACCGGTACTATGCCAGCCGCCCTCTTGGGGGCGTTCTTAGAGCCAGCCGCCCTCCTCGAACCAGATGCTCTACACGTCGAACTCCCGGCCGCCGGCTCGGGTCTGATCTCCTTCCCAGCCGCCGTCTCGGGAATGCTTCCATTCCCAGCCGCCGTCTCGGGTATGTCCTCATTCCCAGCCGCCGTTTCGGGCGCCCATTGAGGAACATTAGCAAAACCGAGCTCTCCTTGAGCATTGCTAGGACCAGCCGCCCACTGAGGGACACCTTCGGGACCGGACGCCGCTTGTGGAATGGCATTTTCCCCAGCCGCCAACAGATCTTCCACAAGTACCGCATCCTGCTCTGCGGACATAAAATCAAACTCAAACTGATCGTTCATGATTGCATCGAAGTTGAGTTCGAAAGGGGAACCTCCTTCACTAGCCATCGCTAAAGAAAAATTTTCAAAGGAGAAGCTTGAAGAAGAAAGCTTGAAAAAAGAAGGGAGTGTGAAAAAATGAAAATGAAGCCACTCCTTTGATATAGCAAACATGGCACAAATTTCCATGATGGACTATGCTCTGACAAGACACTAAAGAGAAGCGGACGAATGGGGGGGCTATGCTCTGAACTGTTGGGGTCGAAATCCCCTCCTCGAAGATTGACGGAACGAGAAGTCAAGGACGAGATCAAATGGAACTTATCCCGAAACATGGAACGGACGAGTTAAGGCAAACTGCCCACAAACCGTCCGAGGGTCTTCATTGTCCACGGCCGGCGGCTGGGATAAGTGCCAGCCGCCGGGTCTTCATCATCCGTGGCCGGCGGCTGGGATAAGTGCCAGCCGCCGGGTCTTCATCATCCGTGGTCGGCGGCTGGGATAAGTGCCAGCCGCCGGGTCTTCATCGTCCGTGGCCGGCGGCTGAGATAAGTGCCAGCCGCCGGGTCTTCATCGTCTGTGGCCGGCGGCTGGGATAGGTGCCAGCCGCCGGGTCTTCATCATCCATGGCCGGCAGCTGGGATAAGGCCAGCCGCCGCGTCTTCATCATATGCTCACGATCATTTCTCAAGTCAAGATTCGTTATCCGAACATCGTCCAGTCGACCGATCGTCGAAAATAGCTCATGCCCGGACCGACCCGAAGATCATCCATTTGCATGTTCTGACTCCAAAGACGTCCATAAACATTCCCCGAAAGACCGGGACGAACGACCAACCGTCCGTCGACCAGTCGCCGAAGCACCCGAGCTAAAGGAACCGGCGGCTGGCCATCAATACCGAAATCGGCAGTTGAAAGTTCGAACAAAAGACGGGCGGTTCAAATCTCAGAAGTCGTAAAAACGCTCGGAACACTGTTCACGCAGGAAAAACTGTAATAAAGTTAACCGAAAAAATCGAATTAAGCTTAAACCGAGATTCTGATTACTATTCATCGGATTAGTATTCATCAGGTCACTATTCACCGGCGGGCCGGATTTGTGTCAGAATGCGCGGATGGATCACGGAAGACTCTCGGGCCGGAAATCGGGCCCAAAAAGCTTAGGTCGGCGGCTGGGAAGGAAGGACAAAGTCCCACATCGGAAATCTGAAGTCTTAGCCTCCTAGGATTGTCAGTATATATATGTACGCTCATGTGAGGGTTAAACCTATCCCAGATCCGAGTATTATGAGTTTTAGCAATTTAAGACTATTCAGCTTTTGCTAATTTCCTTGTACTTTCGGAAAAAATCAATAAAAATCTCTCTTTTGCATTTTCGGTCCTTTAGTTCTTTATAAATAGAATTTTCGAGCCCCCACTAAATATAAGTTTTGACAGTGTGAGTTTCGGCTCTCACACCAGCCACCCATGCTTATTGGTCAGCCGCCCATGGACCTTGGCTAGCCGCCCATGCACACGAGGCAAAGAACGTCGGCTGAACATCAACAAGAAGCGGGCGGCTGAAGGTTCGAGGAGAAAAATGGTAGGCTCGGTCTGAGAATCGTAGAAATGCTCGGAACGCTATTCATGCGGGAAAACCGTTAAAATACTATTCACGAAACACTATTCATTCCGAGAGAAAGTTAACCGAAAAATAAATTTAAGCTTAATCGAGATCCGGTTTACTATTCACGGATTACTATTCATCGGGTTACCATTCGTGGTTTACTATTCATCGGGCACGATTCATCAAAAATCGGGCCGGGCCAGGATCAGACTATGTGAAGGACTGCTGAAGATTTCGGGCCGAGAATCGGGGCCAAAAGACTATGTCGGCGGCTGAAAGGAAGGAACTTTGTCCCATATCGCCCAGAAAGAGTTTTAGCCTCCTAGGTCTCCTAGTATAAATATAGACGATTGTACTAGGTTGAGATCATCTCAAATTCGAGTATTAAGGCTTTTTGCAATATAAGACTTTTCAGCTTTTGCAATTATTCTTATATTCCGAAAAATATCAATAAAATAATCTTTTTGCATTTTCGGTCCTCTAGTTCTTTTAAAATAGAATTTTTGAGCCCCCATAAAATATAAGTTTTGACAGTGTGAGTTTCGGCTCTCACAGTGTGTGCTGAATCTAATTGGTTATGTTCCTATGGTCTTCATTCCCTGCCTCTCCTCCGCCTGTCATCGTCGAGGACACGGCTCTCCTCACCGACGACTTGCCTCTGCTCACCGACGACTTGCATCTCCCCACCACTTTTGGCCGACCCTCCTCCGCCTCTCCTCTCCTCGACTCTACTCTCCTCGACTCGCCTCTCCTCACCGACGACTTGCCTATCCCCGCCTCTCCCAACCACTCCTGCCTGACCCTCCTCCGCCTCTCCTCTACTCTCCTCGATTCACCTCTCCTCTCCAACGAATTTCCTATCCCTGCCTCTCCTCACCTCTCCTGGCCGACCCTCCTCAGCCTCTCCTCTCCTCGGGCCCTCCTCCTACCCTCCACCTCTCCTCTCCTCCGACCATACTCCGACCATCCTTCGACCATCCCTCGACCCTCATCCGACCCTCCTTGCCTTAAAAGATACACTGTTTTGTATTCATCATCCCATTCCCAGATTCTTCCAATATGCCGCTTGAGGTTTGTATCTCGCCCCGCAGCAGAAACGTGTATCACTCATCCTATTTGGTTGTAGTTCAGACATTTTACCTATCCATTAGACTTCTTCAGTAATCGAGTACGTAGACTTTGTTTAGTTATCTTAGACTTCTTGAGTAGACTTCGTATGGTATCGGGTAGACTTCTTGAGTAAACTTCTTATGGGGATACTTCTTTTGTCAATCAAGTAGCATCTTGAGTATACTTCTGTATGACTTAAGTAGACTTCTTGAGTAGACTTGTTATGGTATCGAGTAGACTTATTTTGTAGACGTTAGTTGTAATATCCCCTCTGGTAATGGGTTAATTTTTGCAGAATTACGCAACCAGTGTTTCCCCGTAGAAAGTTCACCAGAGGGGACAAACCTGTGGCACTAAAGAGCATAGGCTACTATAGTAATGACTAGAAGCTATTTCCAGCATTAGAAGAAGCACTTCTCCAAGACGAGTGGGAGGAGCTCATGGGGTTGAGTGTATGGGTCTTTTTCAAATTCTACAAATTGCATTTTGGATGTGCATCGCGTATGGTGCATTATATTCTGGATTTCCAACTTGTTTGCAACAGAAAGTATGAACTCTGGAGCCTCGTTGGTGTCAATCGAGTGAGGTCCTCGCTTAATGAGTTTATGATAGGAAAATTCCCACGGAAATCACTTTGGTGGATTTTGGATATGAACCGAGAAGGCTACTAGCACTCACAGAACTGACTTGGAATGATGGGATCGTTAGAAGGTGCGGAACGTCTCCAGATATACCTTTCCTAAGGCTGACCACCTTGAAGTTCGATGTATGGCTAACCACCAAGTGAACAAGCCAGTTCAAACCGATGAACAAGCAAATAGAAGAAACTCGTTTAGAGTAAACAAAACAAAAAAAAAAACGATTACTAAAATTGATGGGTTCATGGAGTTACATATAGAAAACAAAGTCAAAGAATTAAGTGACTTTGTTGAAAATTAATGTCTAGGAAATATTAAAGAAGACTAAGAATAACTCTTAGTCAGATAACCCTTCATTTTCACGCGGTCACCAAGATGACCCTTGAACCTCACACGCTGAAGATTTGACTCAGCCCAGGTTCCCATCCGGTTATGCAAGGAAGACTCTCACTGGCCAAAACATGTGTGTTCTGATCATTGGGTGATTTCACTCGGGCAAAGTCAGTTCTGCTTCGTTCAATCCTTTCCTGAAGTGGACTTGGTCGACAAAGGTGTTGGGTCGGTCGTGAGATTCGATCATTGGGTCGTAATCCCAACCTCCACTTTATTTTGGACTGATTCGGGTCGCTGGTCCACGCAGTACGGTCATCCGGCTTAGTAATGCTGGCCGGTTTCCTATCATTCCCTCCCTCTTCAAAAATATTTGTCCACAAATCTTGAACATTAAAGGGAAATGGATTAAAATCACAAGAATCAAAATAAGAACAATGCTCACCTTGAGTTTGATCCGATTTTGCAATCTTTACTTTTTCTCTCCATGACTAGCATGATCTTGCTTTTGTGTTACCCACAAAATTTTGTGTGCTGATCTCCATCTGATTTTCCCTGTGCTGACACAAAAATCCCAATACCAAGATCATATGTGCCAATGTCACAAGTCCTGAAATCATCTGAAAATTCATTCTTTTTAAACCATTTTTCAAAATCTCTTCAATGATCATCAAAAGGTTTGTTCTGTTTCAGAAACTCATCAGGGTTGAAAACCAAATCAAAAATATTTTCCTTTTCTTTTTGAAAATATTTTGGTTTAAAATTTTCAGAAGAAAGAATCAAGTTTTCAAAACCAGGATTTTGATCACAAAATTGTTTATCTTTTTCAACCCCATTTGTTTCCCAACAACTGATTCCAAGACCCTCAAGTTAAGAAAAGGTTTGTTTATAGAATCCATACGGTGAGTGTTGCGGCTGCTTGGAATTTTTCTGGTTTCAGCTTCACCATTCACCAATATCATCACTTTTTGATTTTTGCATTTGTTAGCATAGTGACAAATCTTTTGACACTTGAAACACCTTGTTGAAAGAGCTTTGCTTGTGGGTTTCACAGCCTCAAAAGATGAAGATTGGTTAGTCTTCAAATGGGAATTTGACAGAGGTTAAGAGTTACCTTTCTTTTTCAGTTGCTAAATAGCAACAAGTGCCTTATGCAGCATTTTCTCTAAATTGGCATAAGTTTGAAACTCAACACAGGTTCCCCTTCTTACTTTGGTTAAGCCACAGTTATGTCCCTTGGTCTCCTCTCTATCACCTTCTTCAGGCCGGATCTGTCTCTTCCTCCATTTCATGCTTTGGTCAGCTCTGGAATTTTTCTGCACAATAGGAAATTCATCAAAAATGTTCAACAAGTTTTTAGATGAATATTTACGTTTACATTGTTGTGAAATTTGTTCCTTGCTACTTTTCTTCATAAGTCCAAGCATTTTTATCCTGTAAAATAAGCAAACAAATTAGAGTAAACGATCCTTCAAAACGTTCTCACTTGCTGATGTTCCTGAAAAGCAATTGAACACACAAATTAGCAAATAAAAATCCTCACTCTCCTCTCTCTCTTTTTTTTTTTTTTTTGATTTTCCTCACCCACTTAGTGTTTACCCACGGTTTTAAGTGATCACTTAGAGTTCTTTCCACTGGTTCAAAGGATGATAAGCAGTCAAAACTGATCAGCAATCAAAAACCAAAACACCATTGGGGTAAAAGAAAGAGATAGATAGTTGAAAGATTTTTTTTTTTCAGAAAATCGCATTAACCACATTTGGTTGGATTTCTCCTCACCCTTCAGACTAGATTCCTCCTCAGTCTCAACCGTTTCTTTTCTATTTTTTTTTTCTTTTTAGAAATCGGTTTATGAAAAACAAAAGTGTGGCCCAATTTTTCCTGTTTATAGAATTGGGGATGGGTAAATAAGGGTTTAACCGAAAATTTTGTGAATGAGATGAGAAGATGTACAGAAAAAAACGAAAACACCACATAAGTGGCTCTGATACCACTTGATAGAAAAATTCCCACAGAAATCACTTTGGTGGATTTTGGATATGAACCGAGAAGGCTACTAGCACTCACAGAACTGAATTGGAATGATGAGATCGTTATAAGGTGTGGAAATTCTCCAGATATACCCTTCCTAAGGCTGATTCGTTGGGTCGCAATCCCAACCTCAACTTCATTTTGGACTGATTAGGGTTGCTGGTCCACGCAGTACGGTCATCCAGCTTAGTAGTGATGGCCGGTTTACTATCTGTTTGAGTCCTTGAAGGGAGTAAATTGCGAGTATCTTGAAAACCTGGAGCACCCCGAAATAGATGTAACCCAGGAGAGGAAGCATTCTTGGAGAAGCTGGGAATCCCGAGCGACATCGGCCCAAATATAGACGATCTCACACTCGCATATAATTATGCCCATAGTTTGTTTAGGGAGGAACGTATCAGGCTAGGGTAACTAGCCATTTATGATGACTTCATAGAAGCAAGGAAGTCTAGTTTACCCACATGGATTGATTTTTTTCTTTCAATTCATAATGAAGATTAGGCTAGCCTGGCAGGTGGACATTGAAGGGTTCAGTCTATACCCTTGGGGAAGGATAGCTTTCAAGAACCTTATCCAGTCACTGAAGGAGAAATAATTGACTAGATCGTACTGCATTGATGGGTTTGTAGAGGTTTTGCAGATATGGGCTTACCAGGCAACGCCCGAGTTTGAGAACCATTTCGGAACTCCAACTGTAAACGGCTCCCATGTTGTGCCGATTCTGGCATACAAGGTGTAACACCCCCGAACCGGACTAGACAGGACCGACCGACCAACAATCAAACAAGAACATGGAACGGCCAATCCCTTTATGCGATCGAACGACAATCAAACAAGAACATGAACGACCGCACAGACCAGCCGACATGGAGATGCCACAGTACTTGGTTAAGTAACGAGTCAGCTCATTCGAGGACAAAGTCCGCAAACAGAGCCATCCCATTAGCTAACACCGTTTACCTCTCGACCGCGGCCTAAGGCTTTTCAACCCGTACTTTGGTCTCAAGTTGTGTTAGTCGGGACAAGACTAATATCATTGAGCCACTTAAGTTCATAAAACATTTCATTTCATTTATAAAACTCAAATCCAACTTGTACAAATACAACCGTACGGTGATCACCTTGGGAAATCCGAAAAGAAAACATTCTTACAAACGAGTCAATTACAAAAGTCAAGAAAAATCTACTTCCGATGTCCTAACGTTCCGCCGCTCGCTCTATCAGCTTTCTATGGGCTACCTGCAAGGGAAGGGAAAGGGGTGAGTAATCAGGATGATTACCCAGTGAGCTCAGAACATAAACAACAAGGATACCCAACCCAGTCCCCATCATATTCAGAATAGCGGAAGCAAATAAAGATAGCTGAAGCAACATAAAAGTAAATAACCGAAGCACAAAAACGTTACTAAGTTGAGTGCACCAGCACCCTTCTGAAGCCGCGTTCTCACAACGCACAACACACGGGTGGGCACTGAGATCTCAAAGTATGGTGTGAATCCCGTGAACACCCTGCACTTGACTATCACAAAGACCGTTAAGCCGGAACATCAAAAACAAACCGATCACCGGCCGGAGCCAAATGAATCGGCCCAGCTCCGTCCTTCCTCTTCCGGAAGATGTCACGGTTACCTCCGCCCTTCCCCTTCTGGAACGCCGTCTGCAGTACCCCTTCGGGTCCAACCCGGCTCGGGCTGCAATCCGGTCTCTCCGAGTCTTCTCCACCTCTCAGTCCATCGATGCTGTGGAGGAAAACCAATTGGGATCACACACATACCGCCACTGAACCGCATCTCACGGTTGCGCTTCAGTCCGGAGACTACCTGTAACACCCCCGAACCGGACTAGACAGGATTGGCCGCCCAACAATCAAACAAGAACATGAACGACTAACCTTCCAGCCTAACCGATCCGGAAATGCCACAGTACTGGGTTAAGAATCGAGTCAGCTCATTCCAGGACTAAGTCCGAAAACAGAACCGTCCCAATACCTAACTCCGTTTACCTCTCGACCTCGGCCTAAGGCTTTGCAACCCGTACTTCGGTCTCGAGTTGTGAACAAGTCGGACCAACCATACATATCAGCGGAAGACTCAAATATAAGGTGCAAGGAAGTTTAAACCAAAACATACTTCATTTCATTCGTAACTTAAGTTTTCCAAGTCTTAACATCACATGAAATTCAAGAAAACCGAATACACAAATACGTTTGTCCGCGGATTTGAAAACAGCATAGTCTAGTACAACATAAGATACGGGCATCAGCCTAAAAACTCCTGGACTTACTAAACACCACTGGAACACCTGGACAAGCGCGCCAATCCTAAACAAAGCCAAGCTACCAAGCTAAGGGCTCCTGAAAGGGGAGACAGGGGAAAAGGGTGAGCAATCATAAGATTACACAGTGAGTTTCAGGACTCACACGAGATATTTAAAACAAAGCGATATATGAAATAATCAAACAAGCAATCAATCAATATAGCCGAAACAACATAAAAGCAAATAGCCGAAGCACAAAACAACGTTAGTCTGTTGAGTGCACCAGCACTCCTCTGATGCCTCTGCATCCTTCTGAAACTGCGTTATCACAACGCATATCACGCGTGGGCACTGAGATCTCAAAGCATGGTGTGAATCCCCGTGAACGCCCTGCATTTGACTATCACAAAGACCGTCAAGCCGGAACATCAAAAACAAGGCCATACACCGGCTTTCGCACAAGTGTTTCCAGACCCCAGCCCCATCCTTCCTCTTCCGGACGCTGTCAAAACCGTACTTCGTCAGGTACACTCAGGCTTGGCAGCCACCCCGACATCCGAGTCTTCCCCACCTCTCAGTCCATCGATGCCGTGGAGGTATACCAAATGGGATCACACACATACCGCCACTGAACCGTATGCCTCGGTTCCGCTCCAGTCCGAAAGCTACCCACAAACGGACTGACTCTACAACCACATCACCACCACACACTACAACTCACAACCAATCCTCCACAACTCAAACTCCCCACAACTCAAACTCCACAGCCTCATGGCTCTCACTAGCCGAATTCAATACATCCCTCTGTGGTGCTACCTGCATAAAACGTTAGTCTGCACCACAGAGGCTACCTGCATCACAACACAAGCATGCAACCAATCCATACACAAGCAAACAAAATCCATTTGAAAATGCTTCTTTTCATCAAAACCGATTTAAAACCTTCTTAGTAAATCAATTCTACTTGAAACTCCTCCTTAGACTATTACCCCAATGCAAAGCTAAACAACATCTAACTCAAACTTAACAATTCTCTTACACAACACAAAGCTATTCCCGCAAAGCTCCTTCTCTTCTATCATGCAACTCTTACTCCATATCTCAATGCAACTCTTAATCCAAGTCTAACAATCGCTTAACAAAACTCAACATGCACAACTTAACTCACGCTAACATCTAACATGCTTTAATCCCCTCGTAAACACGCAAACACACTTAGACTTTCTAGCCCCGAATCAATCCAACCTAACACACTTCTCAAACCCAAATGCAACCGATTACCACACAAAACCAAAAATGAATTCTCAACCTAGCAATCAAAGAAAGACCTAACTATCGATAACCTAGCGAGCATGCCATCTATGGTTACTTACTTATAACTAACAATTCTAGCAAAGTCTAAAATTACTAAACATACAACATATGGTGACTTCTTATAATCTATGACACTTTCATTTACTTTCCAATAAGTTAACAATACTAACAATTCTACAAATTATTACACATACAAAATATTATTAATTTGAATACCTTTACTAATTCAAACTATATCCAAATTCAAATATATCAATTTAATCTTGCCTAACATGCTTTCTAATCGAAAATACTAAATTAACTCACTGCTAATTACTAGTTAAAATTTACTTAATCATTCATACAAGAATTTAAACTCTACTCAATTTTCTAGCCTTTAAAATTCAAATAAAATTCTCTTAATACTCATACTAACTGATTATTAAAGAGGAACTTACTCAAATAATTTCTAAAATACTAACTCTTAAATCACATGCACAAATCTACACTATCTCTAGCTTAATCACCTTTCTACCATGCAAAAGAAATATCTATCATTTCAATTTTCTACTTCCTCATGCATGCATGCAACTCACTAGTCTATAAACTCACTTAATAACTACATGCATGAACATAAACACTACTACCATCTTTCTCCTTCTCAAACACTTACATGCAATGAACTCATGCAACTATCCTTACTCTAAACCCAAGAGTTTCAAGTTTAGAAAATCAAGATTTTTTTTTTTTTTTAGAAATCAAAGACAACTTCCTCAATTTAAAACTTGAAATCAATTCTCCAGAAGAAAAATAACTTTAAAAATCATCTGAAATAACTCTGGAGATTCTTTACTAAATCATTTTCAAGCAATACTTAACATGCAACAACTTTACTCATCACTCAAGCAAGAAATTGGTTTTTAAGAGAGAAAGAAACCATGAAAATTCCAACCCAGTCTTGCCTACAACACCATGCATGAACATAATGATGTAGAACAAGAGTGGAGAAGGGCTACCACACACTGAAAGCCACCTTGGAAAAATTGGCAAAGAGAGAAGAGGAAGAGAGCAACAAGATTCACACAAGCACCAACAAGACACCTCCCTTAGCCCACGCCTAGCTCTCTTACTATCACTATTCTCACTTTTAAAAAACAGATAATCTCTTTGATCTGAGCTTTGGCAAAAGAATGGAATGGAGAGGAGAGCACTTATATAGGAAGAGAGAAGTGAAGAGTGGAGTCTTGAGTTAGTGGAGAGAGTTGATATTTCCTTGACACATAACCCTGGAGTTGAGCAGATTAAACTCAAAGTGTCACTAATTTCGTCCATCACATCTCCACCTGTCCTCTTCATGCACAAATCTTCAATTAAACCATATTTCTTCTAATTTCTCTCACATAATCATTTTCCCAACTGACTTCTGCTCTATAAAACCTTTTCAGACATTTCTTGTATTTCTTTTTAGTCATAAAGTGTAGAAGTATCATGCATTGGTCGAAACTGGTCATGCAGAATATTCCCTTGGACTCTAGTTGTTGCAAGCTTCCACCTAACACCTTTGGAGAAGCAAAATCCATATCTGATGATTCCTTTATCCAAAAATTGCTCTGTCTTTTTCTGATGCTTCTTCTATATGTCCTTTATAATCCCTCCAAATTGCATAATTTTTAGATAACCAGAGCTCCCCTTCTGGAATTATTCTTCTCCATGTACTTCTCTTCGTACCCTCTTGGAAATAATTTCATAACTTATGCATCCGTTGTCCAAATACTGATATTCCACGTCCCAAATCTTCCTCTTGGTGTCTAGTGCCTTGTGAAAAATCCCCTGAATTTCGTAACGCCTCCTTTTGAATTTATTCCTCCGATTGGTCCGTTTTCCTCGCAAAACGATCTTCCACGATTTTTCTGTGCTGCCTTGAAATGTTTCTTGACTTGAATCTTTTGGTAATGGCTTCCTTAACTCCTTGTGCATCTACGCTCCAAGTTCCAGAATTTTTAAAATTCTTCTGATCCTCCATCAGAAAATATTTCTCTCCGTCGTGCTTTCCGCTTTGGTATCGGGGTATTACATTCACCCCCCCTTAAAATGAATTCGTCCTCGAACTCGTTGCTCCATGCGGTCCTCTTGTCTTATCCTCAGGCTGTCTGCTCTTGGAAGTTCCAAAGCTCTCGCCATTGATTCCATAGTCCCCGTCTTCCATCCTTTTTTATTGTCCCTTTTTCCTTGCCTTGCTTCAGTCTCGGTTCCTCTTAGTTCGCCTCACTCTTCTGTCTCATCCTCTGTACTGATCCTGATCCTTTTCATCCCATCCTCCATTCTCAACCTCATTCTCCATCTCAACCATTCGCATCTTTATGCCAAAGAGGTTTTCCTAGTGGTTGGGATCTAAAGACAAAGGGGTTTCTACACTCTCCCGGACCGTAACTACTCTTTCCTAGCACAAAATCAAAGTACGTACCTTGGCTCGGAAGTTTCTCTGCAGAACGAACAGCTGTGGGTGTTGGAGTCGCTTGATGTAGGTAGATTAAGGCAAGCATGCGCGAAGTGGCCGGTCTGTCGCAAATTCCACATTTGATCGCTTCTCTCACTTGGCCGGGTGTCCTGACTCTCCTGCGGGCCTGTTCTCGGAATCTGAGACGAGTCCTCGGTCGACTAGGCTCACCGATCTCCCTCACTGTCACCGGCTCTCCTGGGTTTGGGTTGGTACCGGGGTCCTTCGGCGCAGGTATTTGTGGACACATGTGGGTGAAGTGGCCGTGTTGTCTGCAGTGTCCGCATCGGACCGTGGCTCTCACATGCAGGGTTGGTAATGTCCTCTTACGGGCGGTCCTCCGGAAATACGCTGTGCGGCTCCCTCCGAGGTTCAGAATGTTGCTCGGGGTGTCGTTGGGCTGGCGGTTTGCTCCTGATTCTCCTTGGGTATTGGCTGAACTCCCACTTGAAGAAGATGAAGATATGTCAATGATACCCATCGATGGCACCACTTGATCATCCGCCGCATGCTCTGATGCAGGTAGGTTCAGATCAACGCTTGCCGTCCGAGATGTCTGTGCTTCAAAGTTGGTATTGTCCCGCTGCAGATCGGGAGAATGCCCCGGAGCTTCTTTTGGACTGGTATTGACACTCCCCACTGACTCGGCATCCAAACTGCTCGATGAACCAAACTCAGGCCACCAATAACCGCTACCTCATGCGGTGCTGGATCACTCACCAAAGCTCGACCACTTAAACAAGGAAGAAAACAAATTCTGCACGGTTAGGTTTCCTATAAGTCATCCCATCCCAAATCTATCTAAAAATCTAGACTCTCCTATTGACGCTCATCGAACCAGTAACCAGTGATGCCTTGCCCGTTTGAAAACTGATTTAGGAAATCCATAAAAACTACATCCTTGCATTCCGGAAGCATGGTCGTAAACCATGCTCTGATACCACCATCTGTAACACCCCCGAACCGGACTAGACAGGATTGGCAGCCCAACAATCAAACAAGAACATGAACGACCAACCCTCCAGCCTAACCGATCCGGAAATGCCACAGTACGGGGTTAAGTATCGAGTCAGCTCATTCCAGGACTAAGTCCGAAAACAGAACCGTCCCAATACCTAACTCCGTTTACCTCTCGACCTCGGCCTAAGGCTTTGCAACCCGTACTTCGGTCTCGAGTTGTGAACAAGTCGGACAAACCATACATATCAGCGGAAGACTCAAATATAAGGTGCAAGGAAGTTTAAACCAAAACATACTTCATTTCATTCGTAACTTAAGTTTTCCAAGTCTTAACATCACATGAAATTCAAGAAAACCGAATACACAAATACGTTTGTCCGCGGATTTGAAAACAGCATAGTCTAGTACAACATAAGATACGGGCATCAGCCTAAAAACTCCTGGACTTACTAAACACCACTGGAACACCTGGACAAGCGCGCCAATCCTAAACAAAGCCAAGCTACCAAGCTAAGGGCTCCTGAAAGGGGAGACAGGGGAAAAGGGTGAGCAATCATAAGATTACACAGTGAGTTTCAGGACTCACACGAGATATTTAAAACAAAGCGATAAATGAAATAATCAAACAAGCAATCAATCAATATAGCCGAAGCAACATAAAAGTAAATAGCCGAAGCACAAAACAAGGTTAGTCTGTTGAGTGCACCAGCACTCCTCTGATGCCTCTGCATCCTTCTGAAACCGCGTTATCACAACGCATATCACGCGTGGGCACTGAGATCTCAAAGCATGGTGTGAATCCCCGTGAACACCCTGCACTTGACTATCACAAAGACCGTCAAGCCGGAACATCAAAAACAAGGCCATACACCGGCTTTCGCACAAGTGTTTCCAGACCCCAGCCCCGTCCTTCCTCTTCCGGACGCTGTCAAAACCATACCTCGTCAGGTACACTCAGGCTGGGCAGCCACCCCGACATCCGAGTCTTCCCCACCTCTCAGTCCATCGATGTCGTGGAGGTATACCAAATGGGATCACACACATACCACCACTGAACTGTATGCCTCGGTTCCGCTCCAGTCCGTAAGCTACCCGCAAACGGACTGACTCTACAACCACATCACCACCACACACTACAACTCACAACCAATCCTCCACAACTCAAACTCCCCACAACTCAAACTCCACAGCCTCATGGCTCTCACTAGCCGAATTCAATACATCCCTCTGTGGTGCTACCTGCATAAAACGTTAGTCTGCACCACAGAGGCTACCTGCATCACAACACAAGCATGCAACCAATCCATACACAAGCAAACAAAATCCATTTGAAAATGCTTCTTTTCATCAAAACCGATTTAAAACCTTCTTAGTAAATCAATTCTACTTGAAACTCCTCCTTAGACTATTACCCCAATGCAAAGCTAAACAACATCTAACTCAAACTTAACAATTCTCTTACACAACACAAAGCTATTCCCGCAAAGCTCCTTCTCTTCTATCATGCAACTCTTACTCCATATCTCAATGCAACTCTTAATCCAAGTCTAACAATCGCTTAACAAAACTCAACATGCACAACATAACTCACGCTAACATCTAACATGCTTTGATCCCCTCGTAAACACGCAAACACACTTAGACTTTCTAGCCCCGAATCAATCCAACCTAACACACTTCTCAAACCCAAATGCAACCGATTACCACACAAAACCAAAAATGAATTCTCAACCTAGCAATCAAAGAAAGACCTAACTATCGATAACCTAGCGAGCATGCCATCTATGGTTACTTACTTATAACTAACAATTCTAGCAAAGTCTAAAATTACTAAACATACAACCTATGGTGACATCTTATAACCTATGACACTTTCATTTACTTTCCAATAAGTTAACAATACTAACAATTCTACAAATTATTACACATACAAAATATTATTAATTTGAATACCTTTACTAATTCAAACTATATCCAAATTCAAATATATCAATTTAATCTTGCCTAACATGCTTTCTAATCGAAAATACTAAATTAACTCACTGATAATTACTAGTTAAAATTTACTTAATCATTCATACAAGAATTTAAACTCTACTCAATTTTCTAGCCTTTAAAATTCAAATAAAATTCTCTTAATACTCATACTAACTGATTATTAAAGCGGAACTTACTCAAATAATTTCTAAAATACTAACTCTTAAATCACATGCACAAATCTACACAATCTCTAGCTTAATCACCTTTCTACCATGCAAAAGAAATATCTATCAATTCAATTTTCTACTTCCTCATGCATGCATGCAACTCACTAGTCTATAAACTCACTTAATAACTACATGCATGAACATAAACACTACTACCATCTTTCTCCTTCTCAAACACTTACATGCAATGAACTCATGCAACTATCCTTACTCTAAACCCAAGAGTTTCAAGTTTAGAAAATCAAGATTTTTTTTTTTTTTTTAGAAATCAAAGACAACTTCCTCAATTTAAAACTTGAAATCAATTCTCCAGAAGAAAAATAACTTTGAAAATCATCTGAAATAACTCTGGAGATTCTTTACTAAATCATTTTCAAGCAATACTTAACATGCAACAACTTTACTCGTCACTCAAGCAAGAAATTGGTTTTTAAGAGAGAAAGAAACCATGAAAATTCCAACCCAGTCTTGCCTACAACACCATGCATGAACATAATGATGTAGAACAAGAGTGGAGAAGGGCTACCACACACTGAAACCCACCTTGGAAAAATTGGCAAAGAGAGAAGAGGAAGAGAGCAACAAGATTCACACAAGCACCAACAAGACACCTCCCTTAGCCCACGCCTAGCTCTCTTACTATCACTATTCTCACTTTAAAAACACAGATAATCTCTTTGATCTGAGCTTTGGCAAAAGAATGGAATGGAGAGGAGAGCTCTTGGTTTATAAAGGAAGAGAGAAGTGAAGAGTGGAGTCTTGAGTTAGTGGAGAGAGTTGATATTTCCTTGACACATAACTCCAGAGAGTTGATATTTCCTTGACACATAACCCTGGAGTTGAGCAGATTAAACTCAAAGTGTCACTAATTTCGTCCATCACATCTCCACCTGTCCTCTTCATGCACAAATCTCCAATTAAACCATATTTCTTCTAATTTCTCCAACATAATCATTTTCCCAACTTTCTGCTCTATAAAACCTTTTCAGACATTTCTTGTATTTCTTTTTAGTCATCAAGTGTAGAAATATCATGCATTGGTCGAAACTGGTCATGCAGAATATTCCCTTGGACTCTAGTTGTTGCAAGCTTCCACCTAACACCTTTGGAGAAGCAAAATCCATATCTGATGATTCCTTTATCCAAAAATTGCTCTGTCTTTTTCTGATGCTTCTTCTATATGTCCTTTATAAACCCTCCAAATTTCATAATTTTTAGATAACCGGAGCTCCCCTTTTGGAATTACTCTTCTCCATGTACTTCTCTTCGTACCCTCTTGGAAATAATTTCATAACTTATGCATCCGTTGTCTAAATACTGATATTCCACGTCCCAAAGCTTCCCCTTGGTGTCTAGTGCCTTGTGAAAAATCACCTGAATTTATTAATACTCGTAGCGCCTCCTTTTGAATTTAGTCCTCCGATTGGTCCTTTTTCCTCGCAAAACGATCTTGCACGATTTTTCTGTGCTGCCTTGAAATGTTTCTTGACTTGAATCTTTTTGTAATGGCTTCCTTAACTACTTGTGAATCTACGCTCCAAGTTCCAGAATTTTTAAAATTGTTATGATCCTCCATCAGAAAATATTTCTCTCCGTTGTGCTTTCCGCTTTGGTATCGGGGTATTACACTACCCGTCCACGGACTGACTCCACACCACAACAAAACATCACAAAACCCCAGTTGTATTCAACAGCATCTCAACACGACTCCAGACCAACATCTCAACCACAACACCTCCATGAACTCCGGTCTTCATTTCAAAACAAATTCTCTGTTCTTGGTGGCACTGAGTTTTCGGTAAAGAGATTGCAAAGGATCTGAAGATCACGGCAATCTCTTTCACCATCCGTGTTAAGGCTCGGTAGGGTGGATAGCACACCTTACGGTTGTGCATCCAATCCGCCACCTCTCCCAGCGGGTTTCTTACCCTACGGATCTATAAACTCAGTCCACTTCCAAACACTCCACATCTCACGGCTCTCACTAGCCGAATTCAATACATCCCTCTGTGGTGATACCTGCACAACACGTTAGTCTACACCACAGAGGTTACATGCACCAAACTCCACACATATACAACAATAACCAAGCAATATGCTTATGCACCAAGCAATCAAAAATCCAACAACAATTCCTTTTTCAAAATCAAAATCTAAAGGAAATCCTTCTTCTTTTATAAAACAAACAACGAATTGAATTCCTTTTTATAATCTGATGAAAACTCTTTTATCAAATAAAACCGATTCAAAACTCTTTTATCATATGAAATCCATTGAAAACTCCTTTATCAAATAAAAACCGAATTCAAAACTCTTTTAACAATTAAAATCGATTGAAAATTCTTTCCTTAACCCATTACCCCATGCAACCTAAACACTCTAACTCAAACCTAACAATTCTCTTAAATAACTTAAAACTATCCCTGCAAAGATCCTTCTCTTAGACTCTAACATGCAAACCCTAAATGCAACTTAATTCATGCCTAAAATTCTAATTCACATTCTAGTTCATTTTAACATGCATGCAACCTATGATCATTTTCCTAAGATTAACACAATTTCATTAACTTCTAATTCTGTAAATCACTAAATAAATCTTCTTAAATTCCCTACCAATTCTAACAATTTCGCCAACTAATGACATGCACTCTAATAATATTCAAAATTCAATTATTAATTCTTATCCAAAAAAACTAAATTCAAATTAATTCCAACTCCTAAATTATCAATTCAAATTCACCTATCATACTAACCAATTAATGCTCAATTAAAATTACACTTAATTAATTACTAATTAATAATTCTCTGATCATCTGAATAAACTTATACAATTATTAAATTGACAATCTACTAAATATGCAAAATATCTAACAACTTAACTTCAAGATTATACAAGCATGCATGCAACTCTTAATTTTATCCTTACCCCAAAATCAAGAGATCTAAGCTGAAAACTAAGTTTCATCAATAAAAATCACTTTTCTTAAAGCAAGAAATCTGAAATCGATTTTTTTTAAGAGGAAGGAAACCATCTTGAAAACAATCTGAAAATCATTCTTAAACACCCTGAAATTCACCATCAAAGCAATTCTCAACACAACAACTCAATCAATCACACAAAAGCAATTCACAATCATGCATGCAAAGCTTAGGTGATCAAACTCAACAAATTAAACATGCATGCAAAGATCAATCAATCAGTATTACTAATCAACTTCAATTAAAACTGAAACTGAAAATAAAGCATGGTTTCCAGGTGGGTTCCTATCTGAAACTCACATTGACAAGGCTCCTAATAGATCTAGAGGCACACTCCACAACCCAGACTCTTCTCCTTTCCACAATCTCAAGACTCCTCTTCACTCTCTCTCTCACGCCTCCAACAAAGAAAACAAAGGGGAAGGTTTTTTTTTGATTTTTGCTAAAGTGAAACAAGTGAAGAGGGTGAGGGGTTTAAATAGTAGTGATGGTAAAACCAGGGGAAGACACCTACAGCAACACTAATCTCTCCCCTGAACTTGCCACCTGTGTAGGATGCTCTCCTAATTTAGCAAATTGACACATGGAATCCACTTAAACCTTAATTAACTAATTACCCGCCACATCTTCTTCTAGAAACTGCCTCCTCTGCCTTTGATCACGAAAGTCCCTTGCTGAAAGACACTTGGATACTCTAAAATGAATCTGATTGAGCATTAGACTGATCTCTTTGAAGATTATTCAGCTGATTCAACCAACAAGCTTCTGTACCTCGAAAAACATAACTTTCATTTCCTTCACTCAAAAATTGCTCTGCTTGATTCTGAATGCTCTTCATCATGTCCTTTGTGGCCACAAAAGTTTCAGAATTTTAGATGAGCAGAACTCAACTTATGAATTTTCTGATCCAAACTGCCAATCTTCGTCATCCCATCTTGTCCGATTTTTAACTCTCATAGGAAAACAATTCTTTGACCAAATCTTTTTGTAATAGCTCCATACGGGTCTTGAGTACGTCTGTACAAAATCCAAGAAATTTTAAAATTGTCCTCCTATTTCTTTCAGAATTATTTCTATCATAGTGTATTTTTGGTCCTTGATCGGGGTACTACACAAGGGCTCGCGACGTCGGAAGTATCTCAAAGAGAACATGCTGAAGCAGGTAACTTATCGAATACACTTCTGGATGATATTGTACTGAATTTATAGTACCTTGTGTTTTGTTCAGTTTTTTCCGTAGACCGTATTTAACCACTTCATAACGAGAACTAGGTCGGAAAAGTTCCCAAGGTGGGACGATGATGAAGAGGATGCGGCGGTTGACAACGTTCTAAAAGCAATATTGGGTGAATTATCTGGTGGTACTACCTGGCAATGGACTAAAAATGATTAGAAAGTGGCGGGTGTTTTGACCTCAAACAATATAATCGATGCGGCGGAAGACGTTGAGAATAAGCAGAAGCACAAAGAAAAAATAAACTCATATGTCGATTCAGGAAGTAATAAGAAGCCTCGGGTTGAGCCCGTGATTGTCGTGGAGGAATTAAAGGCTTACTTTAATAAATGTGTAACAAAGGTCTCCACGGAGATGAGGGAAGGATTCACCACCTGCGCTTCTAAGATAGAGGTCCTGCCAGGGAGAGTGGTAGCTGTCTCGGTCCGTACGGGCATTTGGTCGGAGCGACTTAATTAGTTCCTGAACGAGTCAAAGATAAGCGAACCAATTCGCCTCGTTAAAACCTTTCCTAGAAAACCCTTTGGGAAAAAACCAAGGATAAGGAAAAAGAGTACAAATGGTCACAACCCATTTAATTCATCTGCCGGGCCAAATGCCAAGAGCTTAACCCGGGCAGGCGGTTGGTCTCATTTCGTCGGCTTGCTGCCAGGTTATGAAATGTTTAACCGTTACTTCGCCCTTTTGCCTCATCAATCTCCGACGAGGGGATTTTGACCCCAACACCGAACTTGCAGAACTTGAACTTGACCGTCCTTTTGTAGTTCGTGCGTGAAGAAGAACATTGGGAGAATGTGCTTCGTTCTGTCGCCTTTGATGTAGCCATCCTTGAGCTCTGCAATGCAGGCCGCATTGTCCTCGTACATGATGGTTGGTTCCTTGTCTTCAAACATGCTACAATCTGATCGGATATGTTGCGTCATTAGCCTTAACCAAACACATTCGCGGCTGGCCTCATGATTAGCCAATATCTCTGCGTGATTGGACGACGTGGCCGTGATTGTTTGCTTTATGGATCGCCGAGAAATTGCTCTTCCACCGTGTGTGAACACATAACCAGTTTGCGATCTGGCATTGTGCGGATCCGACAGATAACCTGCATCAGCAAAACCAACTAAAGCTTCTTTTTTAAGGTTAGTATAAAACAAGCCTATATCCTTTGTCCCTTGTATGTAACGCAGGATATGCTTAATCGCATTCCAGTGCCTTTGAGTTGGACATTAACTAAATCGAGATAGGAGATTCACGGCAAAGCAAATTTCTGATCTAGTGTGGCAAGCCAAGTACATTAAGCTCCTATAGCACTGAGGTGTGGCACTTCAGGACCGAGAATTTCTTCATCGTCCTTCTTTAGACCGAATGAATCACTGTCCAATCCGAGGCTTCTCACCACCATTGGGCTGGTCAATGGGTGGTCCTGGTCCATATTGAATCTTTTGAGTACCTTTTCAGTATATGCCAATTGATGCACAAGGATTCCATCATTCACGTACTCAAGCTGTAGCCCCAAACAGAATTTCATCTTGCCTAGGTCTTTCATTTCAAATTCGTTCTATAAATATTCTACTGTTTAGGTGATTTCACCAGAGGTCCCGACGATGTTCAAATCATCCACGTATACTGCTATGATCACAAATCCTTTGTTTGCAAACATTTTTAAGAAGATACACGGACTGATGGGTCATTATTATATCCGGATTTGATCAGGTACTCACTCAACCGATTGTACAACATTCGCCTACTTTGCTTCAGTCCGTATAAGAATTTGTTCAGCCTAATGCAGTGTTCTTCTTGAGAACTTTTCTTATCTTTGAGCTCAATGCCCTCTGGTAATCTCATATAAATTTCGTTGTCCAGTGGGCCATAGAGATAAGCGGTTACAACATCCATTAACCGCAAATCTAGATTCTCTCTTTTAGCCAGACTTATGAGGAATCGAAATGTTGTTTCATCCACCACAGGAGAATAAGTCTCTTCATAACTGATTCCGGGTCTCTGTGAGAATCTTTGGTCTACAAGCCGTGCCTTGTATCTCACGATTTCACCTTGTTCGTTTCTCTTACGCACAAATACCCATTTATATCCCACTGGCTTTACATCGAATGGTGTCCTTATGATTGGACCAAACACATTTCGTTTCTTTAAAGAATTTAACTCCACGTTCATGGCTTCTTTCCATTTTGGCCAATCAGATCTATGAGTGCACTCTGTTATACACGTGGGTTCTTGATCGTCATGTAAATCGTTTACCTCAAGTGCTACTTTATATGCAAACATATCATCAATATCGACATTCTTTCGGTTCCATTGTGTTCCAGACATGATATAGTTTATTGAAACTTCATGATTATCAGGACCTTCAGGACCATAAGATTTGGCGTCCCAAACCTCATTTATCGGTTCCTTAGGACCATCAGCAGCGGCCATGTCTGGGATTTCTCGAAACTCGGTTTCAACTATTGCACCGTTCTTTGATTTCTGAGGGTTCTTATCTTTGAAACCTACTGGTCTACCACGTTTCTTACCTGCTATAGACTATGTAGCAACTTGAGTGTGTCCCTTTTGGACATCGATTCGTACTGGTGCATTACAAGCTAGTATGTACAATTTAGTGACTTTCTTCGTGTCATCAAAGGAATATGGCAATTGATTAGCTAGCTTTTGCAAATGAATAATATTTTGGATCTCTGATTCACATTCAAGAGTCCGAGGATCTTGCCAATTCAAGGATGTTTGATTCCATGATATTTCTTTAACCAGCTTGTTGTTCTCTCTACCTAAGTTAGGAAAAATGGATTCATCAAATTGACAATCCGCGTATCTGGCCTTAAATAAATCACCTGTGGTCGGCTCGAGATAAGTAATAATGGTGGGAGAATCAAATCCAACATATATTCCCATCCTCCTTTGAGGTCCCATCTTTGTTCTCTGTGGTGGTGCTATGGGTACATAAACTGAACACCCAAATGTTTTTAAAGGGAGATATTTGGCTCTTGACCCATTAGTAACTGGGATGGGGAATATCTATGCTCACTAGATGGCCTGATGTGTATGAGTTCGGCTTCATGTAATATTGCATGTCCCCAAGCTGAGACTGGAAGCTGCGACCTCATGAGTAATGGTCGAGCTATTAGATGAATTTGTTTAATGAAGAATTTGGCCAATCCGTTCTGTGTATGGACATGTGCCACGGGATGGTCCACACTTAACCCCATGGACATACAGTAGTCATTAAACGCTTGGGATCTAGACGTATAGTCCTAAGTGGAAAATCTGGAAAGTGGGCTCGCAGTCTGATGATCTGGCCAATAACCTAGCAAATGCTTGGTTTCTAGTGGACAATATGCAAACATGCGACCAGCGGGTCGATGCATCGATAAGTACTATGAAGTACCGAAACGCCCCACAAGGTGGGTGTACAGGTCCACAAATATCGCCTTGTATTCTTTCCAGAAAATGCAAAGTCTCTTTAGTTACTTTGACTGGTGATGGCCTAATTATGAGTTTCCCTTGTGAACATGCTACAAACTCGAGACTTTTAAGGATAACTTGGTTTAGTACCGGGATGGCCAAGCCTGTTGTGGACGCTGATCGGACGATGAGACTTGACTTGGGAAATGATCGTGTGCATGTGATGAAGACCCGGCGGCTGGCACTTATCCCAGCCGCCGGTTGGTGTATCATGAAGATCCGGCGACTGGCACTCATCTCAGCCGCCGGCCATGGTCGTGTGAGGACCCGGCGGCTGGCACTCATCCCAGCCGCCGGTTTCGGATGAGGAAGACCCGGCGGCCGGCACTTATCCCAGCCGCCGGTTCGTATCTTGGATGGATCGTGGGCAGTTTGCCTTAGCTCGTCCGTCCCATGTTCGGATGAAGAAGACCCGGCGGCTGGCACTTATCCCAGCTGCCGGTTCGTATCTTGGATGGATCGTGGGCAGTTTGCCTTAGTTCGTCCGTCCCATGTTCGGATGAAGAAGACCCGGCGGCTGGGACAAGTGCCAGCCGCCGGTTTCGGACGAAGAAGACCCGGCGGCTGGCACTCATCCCAGCCGCCGGCCTTGGACGGAGAAAACCCGGCGGCTGGCACTCATCCCAGCCGCCGGTTTCAGATGAAGAAGACCCGGCGGCTGGCACTCATCCCAGCCGCCGGCCTTGGATGGAGAAGACCCGGCGGCTGGCACTCATCCCAGCCGCCGGTTCGTGCCTTGGACGGGTCGTGGGCAGTTTGCCTTAGCTTGCCCATTCCATGTTCGTGATTTGATCTCGACCTTGACTTCTCGTTCCGTCAATCTTCGAGGAGGAGATTTCGACCCCAACAGTTAGCCCCCCAGCTCTTTGCTTTCGTGGTTTGGAGCAAAGAGCTTCGAGCTAGGAGTTTTATCGGGATTGATTGAAACAGGAAGGCAATGGGTTTTTCCGTTCGTCCGTTCATCCGCTTTTCTTCGATGTCTTGTCAGAGCATTGTTCATCATGGAAGTTTGTGCCATGTTCGCTATATCAAAGGAGTGGCTTCATTCATTCTTCACATCCCCTTCTCCTCTCAAGTTTTTTTTTTTTCTTCCAGTCTTTTCTTTGAAAATCTTTTCCTTTAGCAATGGCTGGTGAAGGAGGTTCCCCTTTCGGTCTCAACTTTGATGCAATAATGAACAATCATTTCGAGTTTGATTTTATGTCCGGGGATCAGGATATGATACTTGTGGAAGACCTGCTCGCCGATGGAGAAGATGCCATTCCACGAGCAGCGCACGGTCCCGAAGGCGTTCCTCAGTGGGAGGCCGGTCCTAGCTATGCTCAAGGAGCGCTCGGTTTTGCGAATGTTCCTCAATGGGAGGCCGAGACGGCGGCCGGGAATGAGGACGTACCCGAGCCGGCGGCCGGGAGTGATGTCAGACCCGAGCCGGCGGCCGGGAGTGTAATTAGACCCGAGCCGGCGGCCGGGAATGAGGTCAGGCCCGAGCCGGCGGCCGGGAATGGGGTCAGGACCGAGCCGGCGGCCGGGAGTTCTACGAGTAGGACGTCTGGTTCGAGGAGGGCGGCTGGCTCTATGAACGCTTCCAAGAGGGCGGCTGGCACAGTAGCCGTATCAAGATGGGCGCTTGGCTCTGGAGGTGCCTTAGAGAGGACGTCCGCTACTCCTCAAGTCGGAATTGATGGCGTCTCGCCGAGGATGAGTATAGCACGTGGCGTTTGGACTCCTCCTCAACATGTCGAGGACAACGGTGGGTGGCGCGCATGGCCGTCCCGATCTCTGGTCCCTTCCGAGAGTCATCGTATTTGGCCAGAGATAGGTAACGACTCAGCCATGTCCGGGGAAGAAATCAGATCGGATCACCCGGAGGTGCCTATCTTCGTGCATCCGGATGTGAAGTCCGAATGTCGCTCTCCTGGTGAGGCTAAAGCCTATTGGGGTGAAGATATTTTCGCTTGGCGGTTTAAGAAACCTGGACCGTCTTCGAGTTATAGATCGATAGCCGAGGTATTCAAGCATGGTCCTACTTTGAGCGATCGGGATTCGCTGGCCGAGCTTAAATACGACTTCCGGATTTCGGACAAGATTAAGTTCCGTCTCCCAAAAGATGGGGATAGAATGAACAAGGCGCCGGAAGGATATTTTACCCTGTACGAGTCGATGTTCTACGAAGCTTTCCTTTGGTTCCCGATCCCCGGAGCCATCTTCGAATTTCTCGAGTTGTATGGGATAGCGATCTCTCAACTTACCCCATCCGCTATAAGGATTTTAATGGGACTCGTGGTCCGTTGTGCCGAATGCGGGGTCAAGTTGGAGGGTGATCTCATACGGAATTTCTTTTCGTTGAGGAAGGTTTCCACGTCAGAGTTCTTCTGCTCGGTCAATGTTCGGAAGAATGTGAAGCGGTTCTACTCCGGGCTTCGGCAGCATTGCAAAGCTTCGCGGCACGAGTTTTTCTACGTGAAGCGCAGCCCGCTCTCGGTCGGTCCCGACTTCGGCGGCTCGGTTAGGACCGAGTGGAGTTTGCCACGTAAGCGTTTCGTCTTTTTGTGAATTTTTTCTATAAGAAGTCCTTACTCCTTTGCCTCATAACTTCACAACTTCACTTCTTACAACTTTTCATTTTTTCTCCTCTTCTTTCTTAGTTCGAGATCCCTTTGCTCCTAGAGTTTCCGGGTTTGAGGATATCGTTGTAGAAGTTGAC
Organism: Isatis tinctoria; assembly: GCA_010577795.1. Classification (NCBI taxonomy): domain Eukaryota; kingdom Viridiplantae; phylum Streptophyta; class Magnoliopsida; order Brassicales; family Brassicaceae; genus Isatis; species Isatis tinctoria. The sequence goes on along the minus strand of CM021246.1, from coordinate 10,645,910 downwards.
AAGAAGAAGATCGATTGGGAGTGTCCTGATCTCTGGAGCCGCTTCCTGGACGCGAAGGATATTTTAGAAGGGCGTGCTCCTCCGAAAGGTCCTGACTTTGTTGATCCAATGGCGACCTATCCTGGAATGGAGGGTGTTTGGAACTATCGTAAGCAGAAGTACGGCGAAGCTGGGCCATCCGGAGAGGCGGCCGAGTTTGATCCGGCGTCCGGGTTTGTTCTCCCGCCCGGGCCTGATTTCCATGGCGTGCCCGAGGAACAGATTACAGCTCCTCAGGGTTCAGCTTGTGCCGTTGCCGTGGATAAAGGGAAGGGAGCTTCCAACAGCCCTGACCGTCCGAGGAAGGACAAAGTGGCTCGGACGGCCGAGGCGTCTGATCATGGTCTTCTCTTTGATGCCCGCAAAGCGGCGGGAGGCGATCTAGCTGAGTCCGTGAAGGTTGTGGACTACTTTGGAGCGTTGGCTTCTACCTCAGCTGCGCCGTTTGATCGTTCTGCGGCTTACGGAGATCTGTCCTCCGGCCTTATGATGGTAACTCTTTTTCCCTTAGATTTGTTTGAACGAAGTTTGGTCTTTGCTGATATTTTCTTTTCTTTGATTCAGGTCGCCACCCGAGCTCATGCAACCCAGGTTGCCTTGGAAGCTTCGGAGAAAGAGTCCCGGAAGAAGGACAAGAAGATCAAGGCCTTGGAAGTAAAGCTTCGGAACGTGGAGAGGAGATCTCAAAAGGAGATCAAGAAAGTGCTCGCGGAGGCCGAGCGGAAAAAGGAGCTGGCGCTCAAGAAATGTCGCTGGGACTTGGTGGAGAAGTACCGTCTTCGCATCGAGGGAGCCAGGGCTGCTCTCGTGCCAATGCGTCAGGCGAAATATGGCGAGACTGCCTTGACTGAGGTCAGCTCTAACCTTGACCTAGTCCGGGACATCAAGTCCGGGAAGTCAAAGGTTGAGGGGGAAGAGGGAGAGCTGGAGGCGGAATTGGAGCGGCTCAAAGGAGGAGGTTGGGCCGGCTCCTATGATCGGGCTGCTGCCGTTCTCGAGAGCCACTTGGTATACTCTCCCATTTCTCCGTACCAGTCCCCGGACGCCGAGGCTTTGGACTATGGAGCTCCTACTCCTCTCGTCGAATATGACTAGGCTTTGGCCTTGTGTTTTCTTTTTCTGCCTTAGTTGTATTCGGGTCTTTTGACCCTTTTTATTGTATTTGCTTTGTTAACCGAACTTATATCTCCTTTCATGGAGATTTTTATCTATCGGCTTTTGCCTTAGATGTTACGGACTTTTTTGCTTGCTTGCTTTGCTTTTATAGCCTTGATAAAGGAGGAGATGGGCGGCCGGTATGTCTCTCTTCCAAGAGGGCGGCTGGCCCGTTTTGTGGAGTAATGGGCGGCTGGCCTGTCTCTCTACGGAGGACGGGCGGCTGGCCCGTTTTGTAGAGTAAAGGGGCGGCTGGCCCGTTGACCGGGCGGCTGGCCCGTTTCGGATTTGATTTGTAGCTTTGCGGAATGAAGGGCGGCTGGGCCGTCTCTCTACGGAGGACGGGCGGCTGGCCCGTTTTGGAGCTGATTGCGTTGGAATGAAGGGCGGCTGGGCCGTCTCTCTACGGAGGACGGGTGGCTGGCCCGTTTTGGAGCTGATTGATATTGCGTTGGAGTGTTATTCCGGACACTCGAACTTTAGACCAGTTCGTATTAGCGAATGTTCGCTGGCACTCATCTCAGCCGCCGGCCATGGTCGTGTGAGGACCCGGCGGCTGGCACTCATCCCAGGTTGAGATAGAGAACTCTAAGGTTGAGAATGATGATGAGAATGAGAATGTGGTATTTTATAAGATTGATGGAGATAAAGTTGACTATTTTGTGACAAACTCGTTTGAAGCTAAAGTTGATTATATCTTTCCATCGAATGCATTTGATTCTCAACAACATCTCACTGTCAAGGAATATTTGAAGATACACGCTACATTTGTAGTAAACTTCCTTGATGAGAATATTGTCTATTTCCTTTGGACAATTGTATACCTTTTTGCGCACTTTGTTTCTTGTCCCAATAAGAGAAGGACCAAAGGTGCACTGGCTCAGCCTTTTGATTCTCATGATTAACACTTGTGCTCAGAAGTCAAGCTAACGACTTAAACCAAGCGCTTGGTGGGAGGCAACCCACTGGTAAGTGTTTTTCTTTTATTTTCTTTTACTATTGATTTTTGGTTTTGTTTTTCTTTGTTTCAGTAGAAAAAAAAATAATAAAAAAAAATAATAAAAAAAATAAAAAAAATTAAAAAAATAAAAAAACTAAAAAAAATAAAAAAAACTCGCGAGCACCCCAAATCTGTTTCCGAGCACCTGTTCCGCCGGAGTGCTCCATAAAAAAAAAATAATAAAAAATAAAATAAAAATAGAAGGGGGTGCATGTCTTCAGGTAAGTTTTCTTGTCCCTACACCACTGTCAAATCCATTTAGGACATTTTTATTTTATTTATGAGTTTGTGGGTTTTCTCTTTCATTTGTGTACTAACGATGTGTTTTGTGGATGTTTTATGTTTTATTTTGGTGTGTTTAAATTTTCAAAAAAAAAAAAAAAAACATTTATCGAGTCAAAACAATGTGTGAAATTGTTAAACTTTTTGGAATTACAACATGTTCGATGTCATTGCCTTAGGACTGCTTAGCATTGTTTGAGGATAGTTTGGAAACGCAGAAAAATCCATAACTTGATCATTTAGTGAATTTCTCAAATCATCTGAACTTAATCGAATTATTGGAACTTAATATGGACTTAATTTATCTCACTTAGGGGGTTGATAATCATGTATTGGATTTTACATTTGGAGTTTTCTTTGCATCATTTCTACCAATCTTTGCTAACTCCAAATGGCTAGACTTATCCTTAGTCTAGTACCACACCCTTACCATTTCCATGTTGAAACCCACTTTTCTTCGTTTACTGTCATTGCATTCATGTGCAAAAACTATGGAGTATACGGACCGACACAACTTTTCTTTAGGATTGTGTCTAGATAGGTGGTCTCTTTCTGATTAAACTCATGGGATGTGTCTAGAAATGTGATCTCTCTCTTTGAATATATTCATTGAAAATTTTCGTTTCAAAAGAGGGTGAACTTTTAAAAGGGTAGAAGATTTTATTCACATTCAAGAAATAAGCTTACATTGTTAAAATTCTTTTGATGCAGATCTTAGAGACTAACCGGTTCCATTCTCCGATATATAAAAAAAAAAAAAAGAATAAAAAAAATAAATAAATAAATAAAACAGAAGGAACCGGGAAAGTCGTCAAGGTAATATCTTTAAATTTCATGAAACGTTAAAAGAAATCATGTTCTTGTTTGTGACTCAGTTAAAAAAGGGTAGAAGGGTTAGAGTTAAGGAGAGTTGTGTACCTCCTAATTGGTCTGTGTCTCACGGTGATTTTGCATAATGATTTGCATCCGTTTATACTGCTAAAAGAAACCAAAACACTTGAGCCACCAAATACCAACCTTGATACCTAGACCATAACGTGTTAGATATTCCCTTTGTGAGAGTACACGCATTTGATAATGAATGTTAAATATTGAGTTCTGCTTGATCATGAGATTTCACTTATTTACTACGGTTATGGAGAAGTACAATGAAGTATGGTTTGATCTGAACTTTGCGAATGCGGTTTACGGGCAATTGATTTAGAGTATGGTCCTATAAGTTTTACAAGTCTCACACGTTTTTCTAACCTCTCCTCTTTGTAAAATGTCTGGTTTTGCTTGGGGACAAGCAAAGGTTTTAGTTGGGGGGAGTTGACATTACGTGTTTTTAACGTATTTTGATTCGTTTTTAGTATTCGGTTTGAGTTTTGATTTGCATCTTTTGTTAGTTTTTCGAGTCTTTTCTTTTGTTTTGAGTCTTTTACAGATTTTACGGAGTTCCGAAGGAGTTTGGCGGTTACGGACATGTTCGAGTCGAGTTAAGATGGAAAAACGAGAAAATGACCAAACACAAGGGAACGACCGTTCCGAAGAAGAACGATCGTTCTGGCCAAGCAAAGGAACGACCGTTCTATGGCTGGAACGACCATGGAGAACGATCGTTCCACCTACGGAACGATCGTTCCCCTCATCACCTACCTTGCCAACAAAAGAAGAGGAACGACCGTTCCATGAAGAGAACGACCGTTCTTGCCCTCACCAACTCCACCAACAACCATGCACAGAACGACCGTTCTCCACCTAAGAACAATCGTTCCCAAGTTCACCAACTCCACCAACTTCGATCGACCATCGGGAACGATCGTTCTATACCAAGAATGACCGTTCCCCACTTCACCTACTCCCCTTCACCTTGTCCTATAAATAGAACTCACTCTTGATGTTTACAAACACACCATCTCCTTCCTCCTCTCTTCTCTAGCTTCAGAGCATTGCTCCTTCTTCAGTTTTAAGTTTTATGTTTATGCTTTTATTAAGTTTTATTTAGTTTCTTTTAAGCTTTATACATTTATGCTTATGCTTTAAGTTTTACTTTCAGTTCTTATATTATTGATTTACTTTCAGTTCTTACATTTATGCTTTACTTTCAGTCCTTATATTTATGCTTTAATTAAGTTCTTATAAGTTTATATCCAGCTTTTGTTATCTATTCAAGTTTTTATGATGAAATTTATAATCTCGTTGTTATCTTCTTCTTTAATTATGTCTGAGTAGATCTCTTAGTTAGGTTGAGGTTTGTCAAAGGAATTCATGAGCTTTAGGGTTAAACACAAATAGGCTATTCAAATCAATGTCTTCACCTTTGTTGTTCTTAATGCTTAGATCGAATTGATCACTTGATTTTATGATATTGGGTTTAACTTAGACAACGACAGTTGCTAGGTTGCTAGAATAAGCATTGGTGAGCAATTTATTCATTACCTACGACAGTAGATGTAGTGGAGAATTGTGAACAAATCGAACCTATCCTTAATGCTTGTTTGCGATTTCTAGTACCAACGACAGTTAGGATTTCTAGATCGCTAGACAAAGTTATTGATACCACGACAGTGGATTGATATTATCTTTATGTTTAAGTTCTAGACTTGTGCTTAATCAGTGCCTGAATAGTTGTTTGATCCTCTGCTCTGAATCTCCTGCGATATTCCTTGACCTAACGCTTGTTTAATATTATCTCTTAATACCGATTTCGCTTTTATTATTAGATAGTTACAAAAACCAAAAACATATTGAATTGTCTTAGCTCTTAATTTAGCTCATTAATTCAAAGTGTGAAAACTGGTCTTCGTGGGATCGACCCCTAAATACTACTTCGTATGCTGTGCACTTGCAGTAGGAAATAAGGGTTTAAAACTCGTGTATCACACAACACCACCACTCAACCATCTCCTCACACCATTACAACACCACGCACAACACCACCACACCACACGAATCATACTACACCATGCATATGCCCTGCACAAACGTTAGTTCCAGCACATGGGAGTGAAACTCAAACCGCAGAAACCTGCATAACACGTTAGCTCAACAAACATGGACGCGGAATAACATAATCCGAAGTACACCACGGTACCCGGAGTTACATCACGTCGGTCCTCATGCAACACACAAACATGCAATCTCAACAATACTCAAACAAGCAATCCAAGTAATCAACCAAGAAAACCAACGCACAATAAGAAATTCCATCGACTGTCAGATCTATGGTATAACGCTTTCACGCATAGCATAGGACGTGATCGGCGATGGGCTACTAAGGTCGGAGACTCACCTTAACCGAAGACTTCTGATCTCTACCAACTTCTATCCACGATCTAAGCTTCCTATGGCTCACCCACACACTAACTTATTTTCTCTCTCTTGGTTTATGGTCTAACCTTTTCGAAACTAACAAAGCATGAAGGAATTTGTGAATGAGGATAACTGAAGAGGTCTGGGGGTATTTATACCCATTCAGGAGCTCTACACCTCCTTGTCTTCCAAGCAAAACGCGTGGGTAGTGGGTCCCTGACTGACCTTCCTTGACTTTTCTCGGTATTGCCCATTTTCGAGCTTCGAACAACTTATGTCATAAAAACCGCGTCCGCCGTCCAAAATGCGATCTGATTCTTTATAAATGCTCTTTCAGATGTCCTTAGTGTCTCCACAAAGTTTTACTAGATTTGGCTGGGTGACGCATCTCCTATGGCCAAATCGTTTCGGCATATCTCATCTCGGAGATCCTTTGTATTTTCATCATAACTTATGCGGATACCGTCCAAAAAGATATCTGTTTCTTTTAAAATACTCCTCAAGGTGTCTGTAGTATCTCCACAAACTTTCACCTCATTTGAATGGGTGACGCACCTCCTTTGACAAAATCTTCTGGCCTTATCTCATCTCGGACATTCTTGATGTTTTCTTCATAACATCTGCGTCAACCGTCCAAAACTGGATTTTATTAGCTCTTACAATTCCTCTGAGTGTCCTTAAGAGCTCCACAAAATCTTAGAATGTTTTGACGGGCGACGCACCATCTGTGAATTATTTCGTTCGGAGTGTCCTTTCTCATGTCTATCAGCTTCTCCGATTTTTAGGGCTCGCGTCCGAATTTTTCTTGAGTTGAATCTTCCTGAATTGGCTTCCTTGATGTCTTGGGAATCTTCGATCCAAAGCTCGGAATTTTTAAAATTGTCTGCATCGGTCTTTAAAAATTATTTCTTCTCGAGGATAATTTCCTCTCTAGACTGGGGTATTACAAAGCTGGTCATGCCACATAGTGTACTCAGTAAACTGTTTGGTTACTGCAGCATTAGCTTTTATCATATTGACCTTCGCATTGTAAAGGCCGGTGGATAGTGCAGGTATAGTCTATAAGACTTGTTTATGGCCGTGGGTGATCTTAGTTATGACAAGGGATTCTCTGTTCCCTTCACCCTGAATTTCAACTTGGAAACCATTAAGACCAATGTTTTGGAACTTAGCAAGTTCCTTTTAGAGTTGGGTGAGTATTGAGCATCTGATATTTCAAGATGCGTGCCCTTAGGTAGAATAATATGGGCCTGGCCGTAGCCTTCAATAAGGCTAGCTACACCCCAATTGTGCTAATGTTTGCGGTTTTCAACGTTAGATTCATAAAATATCCTTTATCTTTCAGAATCGTGTGTCCACCACATGGATATTCTTGTCCTCTTTCATAACTTCAATGGACAATGGACATGTCTTAGAGAATGATAAATGATTTATAATATATAACAACTTAATTACAAATCAAAGCCAAAGTCATGGGACAAAAAAAAAATCATAAAGCAACAAAACAAGGAAAGTAAAAAAAAAAACAGAACACTAGATGCCGAAATTAATTAGACTCCTTTAGGCAATCCGAAGTCCCATAATCCATTGAGTAATCATTCTCATGGTCGAAATCGCCTTCGCCATCGTGCTGGACCAAATTGGCTTCGGGGCCCTTTTCAGGTTCTCTTGATAGAGTTCAACCAGGTACTTAGGAGTCCTGCATGTCTTTTCCCAATGGTTCTCCATACCGCATCGGTGGCAAGAGGAAGCTTTGGTCGAGTGTTGCGGCTTGGATATTCCGCGGCCTCTGCCATAACCTCGACTGTAGACGGATCGGTTACCACAGCCTTGACCTCCATGATAGTTTCCTCTACCATTTCCACGACCTCCTCCACGACCGTTCCGTCGGCTGCGGCCGCGGCCGGAGTACTTGTCCTGATGGACATAGTTGGTCTCTTTAGGCTCTTTCTTGGCCTCTTCTGCTTTGTTGGCTTCAGGTATTGGGGTAGAGCCACAGGTTCTTATTGCACTGTTCATCATTAGCAACTCATTGTTATGCTCAGCTAGGAGCAAACACGAGATTAGACTTGCATATGTGGTGAAACCCTTTTCACGGTATTGTTGCTGAAGCACAATACTATTGGTGTGAAAAGTAGAGAATGTTTTCTCTAGCAAGTCATTTTCGGTTATCTCCTCACCACATAGTTTTAGGATCGAAACGATCTTGAACAGTGCTGAATTGTATTCATCCACGGTTTTTTAATCCTGGATCCTCAGATTCTTCCAGTCAAATCGGGCTCTGGGTAATAGCACCATTTTCTGGTGATCATATCTGGATTTCAACGCTGTCCAAAGGTCCATTGGATTCTCAATAGTGAGAAATTGATTCTTGAGACTTTCACCTAGGTGATGGCGTATGATCAAAATCGCCTTATACTTTTCCTCTTAAAGGGTTTCATTACCATCAACAATACATTCACCTAGCCCCCTTGACTTTAGGATAATCTTAGTATCCAGGGCCCATTGTAAGTAATTGTTGCCCGAAAGATTGAGTGCAGCATATTCAAGATTGTTAATTTTCGACATCTGATGCATGATATAATTTCAAGTTTGAATAAGCTAGCATGAGATTTTAACCATGTTCGGATTTAACAATTTCAAACAAGTGATTTTTGGATTTTAACAAGTACTCATGCGGTTTTGATCATGCAACAAAACAACCGGTTTTAATAAGGTATCATGTAGTTCCTTTATTCATGCAATCGATTTTAACAAGCAACCATGTGATACAATTTATTCATGTAATCGGTTTTTGATAATTAACCATGTGATTTCTATGTGTAAGATCAATCTTAGACAAGTACAATCTAGGACAAATAATAAAAGGAAAAGATCATGCAAGGATTATGATATTTTCACAGTTTCCTTTTCCAAAAAAGAAAGACTAGATTTTCCTATTCATGATAGGATTAGGGTTTGTGATTTCCGATTTTTTATCTCTTCTTTCAGGTTTCGATTTTAGTGATTGATGCATGCAACAAAGAACAAACAATCTAACAATCCTAATTCACAAGGCAAGCAACCGAATTCGCGGTCTTATATTTTTAGTGGTCACGATTTTCAGAGTTATGGTTTTGGGTGATCAATCAAATAATTTAATCAAGCAAAACAATTACAGAATTTAAAGTTTTAAATCGTGACTATAGCTTAAGGGTTATGGTTTTTGGCAGAAAAGACAAGAACCCGCGAAAGACCACTGAATAAAGAGGAGAGCCCGAGTATTAAGCGTAGACCCATGTCGTGCAACAAACGAGGTTTTACTGAAGTATAAATACGGGCATTAAGTGCTCATAGAAGGAGAGAGGAAGATTCTTATAGGAATAGATCGACTTATGACATGTTCGTCTCGGAATCATCTAAAAGACTCATATCATTACTTGTATCTTGAAATAGTGAAATCACGACTTGAATTCTCTCTTCTCTCCCTGAGAGCAACTACTTCATTTCCAAAGAGTTTCCTTTCCCACATACATACATTGTTACTTCTTATTTAATCTGATCAGCTGATCAACAGCTTATTCGCGCTGACTATAAACAAATTGAGACCACTAATGACTTCGATTAAAATAAGCATATTTACAACATGTAAATCATAGATTTAGACTACATGATATAATATTAGTGCGAATATGTATTGTCATGATCAACTATATAATAACATCGGTGCAAATATATATACAAACAAATCAAGTGGTGGTGGTCTAGTGGTTTCCACTTGGAGAGAAGTTGCCTTGTTGGTATAGGTCAGGGATCGATTTCCCTGCATAGAATTGCTAAACATTTCTTCATTTAGCCATATGACTAGGGGCCCTTGCTTACGGCCCATTTAAAAAGCTGAGAATGGCGTCTATTATTGGGCATTCTTTCCCCAGGACATTACTCTCAGTTCAGGCCGGGGATTCTCCCTCGGTTATCAAAAAAAAAAATTATATATACAAACATATTTGAAAAAAAAATATGTGAAACAAAACTGGCGCGTGTGAACAATACCATTTAATGAACATTATCATACTATTGACCTCATGCATACAGATTAATAATGTTAAAATGAGTATACCAGATCCATTTAGATCAAACCCATTTAATATCCGTTTCACTTAAGACTTATTAAAAGTTTTTTCTTTTGCCTTTTTGTTTTAATTATGATTCACAATAAACTAATATAAATCATAAATAGTCCAGAATAAAATAAAATAATCCATATACTCCATAATAAGTTTTTAAAAAAACAATAATATTTTCAGTTTTTCCGCTAAAACCGTGAATCCCCATTTTTTGCCAAAAACATGATTCTGTATTATTTTTTTTTGTTGCCAAAAACGTGATTTCACGTTTTTCTTCCACATTTTTCCGCTAAAAACATAATTCCGTTTTTTCTTGTCAAAAACGTTGATTTCGTGTTATCTGCGAAAAATGTGATTCTGCGTTTCCTCCCAAAAACATGATTATGTGTTTCTCTGCAAAAACGTAGATCCGCGTTTTTCCGCCAAAACGTGATTCTCTATTTTCCTTCCAAAAACGTAGATCCGCGTTTTCCCGCCAAAAACGTTATTCCACATTTTCTAGCCAAAAACGTGATTCTCTATTTTCCTCCAAAAACTTAATTCCGTGTCTTCCGGTCAAAAACGTAGATCCGCGTTTTTCCGCTTAAAACGTAGATCTGCGTTTTCCCGGCAAAAGCCTTGATTCCACATTTTCCTCCTATGCCTGCAATCCCGCATTTTTCCATCAAAACCATGATTCCATATTTTCCCGTTAAAACCGGGATGCCGCATTTTATATGCGAAGTCGTGATTCTGTATTTTCGATTTTTGCTTTTTTTGTCAAAACTATGAATTTTTGTTTATTATTCTGCATTTTTGGTCAATAATTTAATTAAAATATTTGTTGATACTTCTATTGTTAAATATATAATACTTAAATTTATTTAAATAATATAGAATAATATACAAATGGAATACTATGCATACTATTGATCCAATTAACTAATATTCTCTTATTTCTTGATAATAGATTTTTGGGTTTTTTATATGTTTGCTTACACATATTAAAAAACATATAACAACTTAACAATAAATGTATCAATTTATGTGATTAATAATTTTCAATAATTTTATATCAGCAATATTACAAAAATTGAATTATTTTTTAAAAATTTAAAAATATTAATAAATAATCAATAAAAATAAAAAATTTTGTTTTTTGAAAGAACAGTAAATTATTTAAACAAAAAAAACGTTTTTACAGAATCTGCTACTTTTGTTTATAAGTCATAGTGCTGAAAAAGAATTTGAAAATCTTCCTAAAGCCTATCTACTTGCTAGCCAAAGTTCCATTGCATCTTCGTGCCTTTCTTTGCCACAGAGACGGAGAGATAGAATTTGGTTCCTCACTTGTCTGTCAATGTTCGTACCGAGAATCCTGGATGGCAGTGGAGTTGCTCAATGATGTCTTCCATTTCTTTCGCTCCATAGGTAGAAAACTGCAGTCTGGGTCGCATATCAGAGTAGATACAGACATGTTTTGTCTAGGGTAGAGCTCTGAGCAACCTCCATTAATCGAGACCAGTCCTGAGAATACTCATTTGTAAGCAAGTGGCGAGTAAGTTGTTGCCAAACTTCATCGGAGTAAGTGCAAGAGAAGAAGATGTGATCCCTGGATTCCTACGAGGAGTTGCAGAAGACACATGCTCCATTAGCATTCGAATTCCAGAGCCTGATACGATCTCCGGTTGCAAGCCGATTCAGATGAGCTAGCCAAGTGACAAAGGAGAATTTTGGTGTAGCATTTGTGAACCATATACCCTCATGCCAAGTGACCATTTGTTGAGGACCACGAATAGCCTTCAATGTGTCCGTTGTACTGAATTTCACCTTGAAATTATCTTCTCCTCTTCGCCAGAGTTTAATACCATGCACATCCGTCAAACCAAGATCCCAGACTCAGTTAATCTCTGCATCAACAGTATTCAGAATGTCCCGTCTGTGACGCGATCCTTTGTGCCTGACTGCCTCATAGACTGTTTTATTTAGTGGAATACCCAAATCTCCAGCTCCTCGAAGATCAGTGATGTCCAAAAGTCTGCTCAATGGAGACCATGTGTCATACCAGAAGGATACATCTCGACCACTCACAAGTTCCACCTTTGTAAAAGGGAAAGCCAAATCTCTGTACTTTAGGATTTTCTTTCACATCCAGGAACCCAACGTACTGTGAGAGCCGAAACTCACACTGTCAAAACTTATAATTTATGGGGGCTCGAAAATTCTATTTTAAAAGAACTCAAGGACCAAAAAATGTAAAAAGAATATTTTATTGATATTTTTCCGAAAGTACAAGAGTAATTAGCAAAAGCTGAAAAGTCTTATATTGCTAAAGCTCTTAATACTCGGATTTGGGATGATATGAACCTAATACAAGCGTCTATATTTATGCTAGGAGACCTAGGAGGCTAAAACTCTTTCTGGGAGATGTGGGATTTTGTTCCTTCCTTCCAGCTTGTTCCTTCCTTCCAGCCGCCGACTTAGTCTTTTGGGCCCGATTCCCGGCCCGAAATCTTCAGCAGCCCGTCACGTAGTCTGATCCTGGTCCGGCCCAATAGTAATCCGTGAATAGTAAACTGGGTCTCGATTGAGCGTAAATTGATTTTCCGGTTAACTTTTCTTCGGGATGAATAGTGTTTTGTTAACAGTATTTTAACGGTTTTTCCCACGTGAATAGTTCTTTAACGGTTTTCCCGCGTGAATAGTGTTCCAATCATTTCTACGATTTCCGAGATCGAACCGCTCGTTTTTTTTCTCTTTGAATCTTCAGCCGCCCGCTTCGTGTGTTGATGTTCAGCCGCCCGCTCTCTGCTTGATGTGCACGGGCGGCTGACTATGGCCCACGGGCGGCTGGCCAAAGCTCGTCGGCTGCTGGACAATGATCGTGGGCTGTTGGCCAAAACTCGGGATCAGAACGTGCGAACGTCTTGCCTTGGATTGATTCTGAAAAAAGGGTGATGGGCGGCTGGCCATGCTCGGGATAAGTCTAGCCGCCATGTCCTGATTGAAACGTGATGGGCGGCTGAAGCATGCCCGGGATGAGTTCAGCCGCCATGCACTGATGAGAGGATGATGGGCGGATGAAACGGGATGCTCGGGATAAGTCCAGCCGCCATGTACTGCTTGAGAGAATGATGGGTGGCTGAAGCACGATGCTCGGGAAGAGTTCAGCCGCCATGCGCTCATTGACGGGATGCTGGGCGGCTGAAGCATGATGCTCGGGAAGAGTTCAGCCGCCATGGACTGATTGACGGGATGCTGGGCGGATGAAGCATGATGCTCGAGAAGAGTTCAGCCGCCGTGCATTGACTGAGAAGACGTTGGGCGGCTGAAGCATTGCTCGGGATGAGTTCAGCCGCCATGTACTGATTGACGGAATGCTGGGCGGCTGAAGCACGATGCTCGGGAAGAGTTCAGCCGCCATGCGCTCATTGACGGGATGCTGGGCGGCTGAAGCATGATGCTCGGGAAGAGTTCAGCCGCCATGTACTGATTGACGGGATGCTGGGCGGATGAAGCATGATGCTCGAGAAGAGTTCAGCCGCCGTGCATTGACTGAGAAGACGTTGGGCGGCTGAAGCATTGCTCGGGATGAGTTCAGCCGCCATGTACTGATTGACGGAATGCTGGGCGGCTGAAGCATGATGCTCGGGAAGAGTTCAGCAGCCGTGCATTGACTGAGAAGATGCTGGGCGGCTGAAGCATTGCTCGGGATGAGTTAAACCGCCATGTACTGATGCACGTATGATGGGCGGCTGAAGAAAATGTCCGGGACAAGTTCAGCCGCCATGTTCGGGATGTGATCCGTTTGATCCCGATCTTGTGTTCTTCTTCTATCAATCTCCGAGCAGGAGATTTTGACCCCAACAGTTAGCCCCCCAGCTCTTTGCTTTCGTAGTCCGAAGCAATGAGTTTCGAGCTAAGAGTTTATCGGGGTTGGTGGAACGGGAAAATATCCGTGTCTGATTTGAGTTTTTTTTTTTAATTTTTTTTTTTGTAAAAGATGAGTTTCCTTTTTGCGTCAGGGTTCCGTGGGCGGCTGGCCCGGATTTGGAAAATTTCCATTCTGTTCGAGTTAGGATTTGGAAAAATCCCGTTCCTGGTCGAGTTAGGATTTGGACTATCCGACTGTATATATGTGCACCTTTTTCCTCTCCTTTTCCTCCTAAATTTTTCGAGAGTAACCGTATTTCCTTGAATCTGTTACCATGGGTAGACCATCCATTCGTGAGAGGAAACTGATGGAGAAGAGTGCGAAAGGAAACGAAGACGCGATTAAGTCGGGAAGGAATCCCGAAGATAAGGTGGCGGTTCATTCTGCAGGGCCAGGATTGGCAGACAGTGGTCTAGCCAATCCTCCGTCGGAGTGGCCTGCTGATAAGTTAGCATTATCGACTGTTGTGGTTACTCAGTTGAAGAAGGAGGTTATCTTGGCGCGGAATATCGCGAGGAGCTCGTCTAGGGTTCAGACGGTGGCTGGCGGAGTTGTATACGGTCTGAACGGAGCGGATAGTGTACTGCGTAAAAATCAGACGGGTTGTCCCGCTGATGGTGGCGCTAAAAGTTCTTCTTCTGAAGGCCCATGGGCGGCTTCCTCGCCCTGACTCGCCTTTCCTGAGGCGGTTTGTAAGAATCGTCGTCAATCCACCAAGAGTTTTTCGGTGATCACGGATGCTAGTTTGATGGTTTGGAAGAATCCGAGAAGTATGAGGACATGGCCTTGAGCGGGATGAAGGTTCGCCCTCTTTTTATTCTTTCCTTTTCGGGTTCTTTCCTTTTTTAGTATTTTGCTAATCCCCTCTTTTGTTTGCAGTTCATGTCTTCCAGGAACAAGTGCGTCAGCTCGTATGAATGAACCGTTCGTGGAATTCGTAAACGTGCCGAAGTGGCTCGGGAAGACGCTCGATCAGTGAGGAGAAAACTTGGTGATCTTGAGGCGTCGAGTTCGTGTCAGGTTAAGTCATTCGAGAAACAGCTTGCTTCGCTGCGTGCGGAAAGAGATGAGGTGTGAGAGCCGAAACTCACACTGTCAAAACTTATATTTAGTGGGGGCTCGAAAATTCTGTTTGTAAAGAACTAAAGGACCGAAAATGCAAAAGAGAGTTTTTTATTGATATTTTCCGAAAGTACAAGGGAAATTAGCAAAAGCTGAATAGTCTTAAATTGCTAAAACTCCTAATACTCGGATCCGGGATGGATTTAATCCTTACATGAGCGTACATATATATACTGATAATCCTAGGAGACTAAGACTTCAGATTTCCGATGTGGGACTTTGTCCTTCCTTCCCAGCCGCCGACCTAAGCTTTTTGGGCCCGATTTCCGGCCCGAGAGTCTTCCGTGATCCGTCTGCGCGTTCTGACCCAAATCTGGCCCGCCGGTGAATAGTAATTGTGAATAATAAACCGAATCTCGGTTTATACTTAATTCGATTTTTTGGTTAACTTTGTCTCGAGAAGAATAGTGTTTTTAGCGGTTTTTCCCGCGTGAACAGCATTCCGAGCGTTTTACGACTTTTGAGATTTGAACCGCCCGTTCTTCATTTGAACTTCCAGCCGCCGGTTTCCGTATTGATGGCCAGCCGCCGGTTCCTTTGGCTCGTGTGCTCGGCGACTGGTCCACGGAAGGCTGAACGTTCGTCACGGTTTTTCGAGAAATGTTTACAGATGTTTTTGGAGTCGGATTGCGCAAATGGATAGTCTTCGGGTCGGTCTGGGCTTAGAGTTGCGTTTAACGGTCGGTCGACTGGACGATGTTCAGATAACGAGTCTTGACTGAGAAATGATCGTGGGATGCCGACTGGTGCATGAAGAAGACCCGGCGGCTAGCCTTATCCCAGCCGCCGGTTGTGACTTGATTAAGATCCGGCGGCTGGCCTTATCCCAGCCGCCGGTTGCGGCATGAAGAGGACCCGGCGGCTGGCCTTATCCCAGCCGGTCGATGCTCGGTGAAGGCCCGGCGGCTGGCCTTATCCCAACCGCCGGATGATGCTCGGTGAAGATCCGGCGGCTGGCCTTATCCCAGCCGCCGGATGTTGCTCGGTGAAGATCCCGCGGCTGGCCTTATCCCAGCCGCCGGATGTTGCTTGATGAAGACCCGGCGGCTGGCCTTATCCCAGCCGCCGGATGTTGCTTGATGAAGACCCGGCGGCTGGCCTTATCCCAGCCGCCGGATGTTGCTTGATGAAGATCCGGCGACTGGCCTTATCCCAGCCGCCGGATGTTGCTTGATGAAGACCCGGCGGCTGGCCTTATCCCAGCCGCCGGATGTTGCTTGATGAGGACCCGGCGGCTGGCCTTATCCCAGCCGCCGGATGTTGCTTGATGAAGACCAGGCAGCTGGCCTTATCCCAGCCGCCGGTTCATTTCCCGGACGGGTGGGCAGTTGGCCTTAGTTCGTCCGGTCCATGTTAGGAGTAAGTTCCATTTGATCTTTGACCTTGACTTCTCGTTCCGTCAATCTTCGAGGAGGGGATTTTGACCCCAACAGTTAGCCCCCCAGCTCTTCGTTTTCGTAGTCCAGGACGATGAGCTTTAAGTCGAGGTTTTATCGAGATTGATCGGAACGGGAAAATTTCCTTTTCTCTTCTCTTTCCTCTTTTTGTAGATAAAAAATTCCTTTTTCGCGTGAAAGACTTGTGGACGGTTGGCTCGAAATTGGAAAGACTCAATTCCTACTAGGACTCGAACCGTCCGACTATATATATGGACCATTCCACATGGATGAACGAATTTGACAAGTCTGCGGCTCGGTTTGATGATGTGATCGCCCGAGTTCGTGGGAAGATTGACTCCCAGTTGTGCCCAGCTCATAGGGATGACAATGTTTCAATACCCGTGGAAAGATCTGTCGAAGAAGAGGCTACTTCTCTCGGGGTGGTTGACCTGTCGGGGTCGTAAGTCTGTTCCCGGAATCTCGGATATTGCTGTTGCCAAAGCGTTTGGCTCAGATTCTTGACCTCGCGACAATCTTTCTTTCTAGTAATTTTCGAGTTTTTGGTAGTTCGTGGATTTTGTTTATAGATTTATGTTATGTATGGCCTGATTTGTGGTCTGGACTGGTTTTTTCCTTATTTTGAGATTTCAATAAGATAAGCTTCCGAAATTCGAGTTTTGCCGTATACTTTTCTTTTGTGCAAAGGTCCAGGTTGGGTGATCGTGGGCGGCTGGGTTTAGTCCGAGACAAACCAGGCCGCCGTGTATTGATATGGAGAGGATGCTGGATTGATCTTGGGCGGCTGGCAATGTCCCAGCCGCCGGATCATGCTAGATTGATCTCGGGCTGCTGACGATGTCCCAACCGCCGGGTCGTGTGATGGATTGATCTCTGGCGGCCGGCAATGTCCCAGCCGCCGGGTCGTGTGGTGGATTGATCCCGGGCGGCTGGCAATGTCCCAGCCACCGGGTCGTGTGGTGGATTGATCTCGGGCGGCCGGCAATGTCCCAGCCGCCGGTTCATGCTGGATTGATCCCGGGCGGCTGGCAATGTCCCAGCCGCCGGGTCGTGTCTTTCGAAGCGGGCTGCTGGCTGTTTGTACGATTGGCCCGTTTGTCTAGTGAGACTGGGCAGCTGGCTGGTTTCTTTAAAGAGGCCAAGCAGTCCATATTTTTTTAAGAGATCGGGCTGTCCGTTTATCTGAAGAGATCGGGCGGCCCATCTATCTGAAGTGGTCGGGCAGCCCATTTATCTGACTGGATTGCGCGGCTGACCTTCTTCATATTGATTCGGTTTTGCTTGCTTAGTTCAGTCGGATTGATCGGGGCGCTGTTCCGGGCGTTCAGACCTGATTGTTCGGGAAGAGTTCCCCTTGTGTTATTCGACCAGCGGAGTTAGCCGCTGGGTTTGGAGTTTCGTTTAGTTGCTAATTTCCGGACGCGTTTATGATCTCATACCAGGGTCGGTTTGGTACTTCGTGGTGAGATGTCTAAGACCAGCGTTCCATGTTGGCGTTTACTGGGTTTAAGGAGTTCATTTCGTGATTCACGCTTCACATTTTCTACCTATGCGGGGCGTTTAGTGGAAATGAACTAAATAGAACATCGTCTCAAACGTTTCCTGCCAGGATCGCGGAATGTCAGGTTACCCCTTTCGGATGTTAGTCCGGAAATTTGTATAGCTCGCTACGTTTATCCGCTTTGGGATGTATAAAGATCCATGGTTAAAAGGATCGTCCCGTTGTGACAGCAACAGACGGTGGCATGCTTGCCAAGGCGTGTGTTTTTATGTGCGCCAAGGGGCGATGGCATTTGTTGTGCCCTAATGATGGGTGATATCGTTTAAGTTAAAGATGCGTTATGACTCGTCAAGTTTCAATGTTCGTTTTCTTGGTTTTTTTGAGTATATTCGCTTTCCGGATCAGGTTTCGAGATGCTAAGTCTCAATGTTGGTCGAAATGGTGTTCAGAAAACCTTTCAAGCTATGGATGTGTTATGAGATGCTAAGTCCCAATGTCCATCCTCTTGATTTGCTTCCGAAAATTTGGGAGTATGTATATACGGATCCACTCCCCCCTTGAAAATTATAAAGTAAAAATAGCTGAACTCGTTGGAAGACGAGTTGCCTACGTACCCTGAATGTACGGATCAAGCCGGTTCGTAGTTCTATTTTACAGCGTCTAGTGATAATACTTCTTTAGGTGCATCGCGTTCCATGTCCTTGGGACTGGCTTTCCTTCTTTGTTTTCCAGCTCGTATGCTCCTGGGCGGACCACCTTTGCTACTTTGTACGGTCCTTCCCATTTTGCGCCTAGCTTCCCTGCATTCGGCTCTGCCGTGTTCTGAAAAACTTTGCGGAGGACGAGGTCTCCTTCCTTGAATTTGCGGCTTCGCACGTTTGAGTTGTAGTATTTGGCCGCTGCTTGTTGATAGTTTTGAATGCGGATGAGCGCTTGATCCCTTCTTTCGTTTATTAGGTCCAGTTCGTCTAACATCATCAGATGGTTAAGGCCTTCCTGTCCGGGCAAGAGCCTTCGTCTGACGCTGGGGAAGTCTACTTCCGACGGTATAACGCATTCGGCACCGTAGACCAGTGCGAATGGCGTTTCTCCGGTTGCACGTCTTGGAGTTGTCCGGTGGGACCAGAGTACTCCTTCGAGTTCGTCCGCCCATCACCCTTTCTTCTCGTCGAGACGCTTTTTGAGTCCGTCAACGATAGTCTTGTTGGCTGCTTCGGCCTGGCCATTACCCTGTGGATAACGCGGCGTTGACTTGCTCAGGCGTATCTTCCATTTTTCGCAAAATCCTTCGAAGCGGGTGGAAATGAATTGAGAACCGTTGTCCGTGACAATCTCGTAAGGGACTCCGTGCCGGCATATGATGTTTTTCCAGACGAAATGCTCCACTTGAACGTCCTTGATACTAGCGTACGAATCCGCTTCGACCCACTTCGAGAAGTAGTCTGTCAGGACAAGTAGGAACCTTTTTTGCTTTGAGTTATGCATTGGCCCCACAATGTCCATTGACCACCTCATGAATGGGTATGGTGCGGAAATTGATGAGAGTAGTTCTGCGGGCTGATGGATTACTGGTGCGTGCCTTTGGCATTTTTCGCACTTGAGGGAGAACTTCTCGCAATCTTTTATCATGGTTGGCCAATAGTGTCCATGCCGCTTGATTTTGATTGCAAGGGCTCTTCCTCCGGAGTGATTTCCACACGATCCGCTATGGACTTCCTCCATAATTTGTCTTGCCTCTTCTTTTTCCACGCAGATCATTAATGGTCCCGAGATCCTCCATCTGTAGAGGTTGCCATCGAGGAGAACGAAGCGGGCCACTTGGGCCTTAAGCTTTCGTGCAGCCCACTTATCTGCCGGGACTTCCCCTTCAACGATGTATGTTCTTATCGGAGCCATCCATCCACGATCGCAGGCATACTCTTCCGTCAGACCAGTTGCTAACTCTTCTTCCGGAGGTTCTTCCTCGTCTTCACCTTCTGGCAGTTGTATAAGATTGATGACTTGTGGTGGATCGATGCTCGGTTACTCTATGAACTCGACGGGAATGATTCGCCTTTCTCTCGGGGCAGACGTTGACGCCAGGGTCACCAATGCATCGGCCAGAGCGTTTTCTCCTCGTGGGATCCTTGTGAGTTCGAATTTTTTGAATTGCTTTGCAAGCTCCCGGACAATTCTGAGATATGCTTCCATCCAGTCGTCTTTTGCTTCATAGTCCCCGCTGAATTGGTTTGCCACCAGCTGGGAATCGCAAAATGCTTGCAGATTTTGGATCTTGAGTCCGAGGGCAAGTTTTAGTCCAGCGATCAAGGCTTCATACTCCGCTTCGTTGTTGGAAGCGTTGAAGAGCAACCTGAACGACTGTTCTAGGGTTTCCCCAGTTGGTGACGTTAACCGCAACCCGACTCCCGAACCTTGCTTCGATGAAGACCCATCTGCGTGGAGAACCCACGTTGAATCTGACGTTGGTTCATTAACGCCTGCGGTCAGGAGTTCGATCAAGAAATCTGCAAGGACTTGCGATTTCGCGCATGTCCTGCTCCGATACTCGATATCATACTCGCTTAATTCTACCGCCCATTTTTCCAGACGTCCCGATTGACTGGGACTATGCAGGATCGTTCTGAGCGGAAAAACCGTGAGTAAAATGATCGTGTGCGATTGGAAATAAGGCCCCAATTTCCGAGCGCACATCACCACTGCCAATGCCGCTTTCTCCATTAGCGGGTATCGAGTTTCCGCGTCCGTCAAGGTCTGACTCACGTAGAAGACCGGTTTTTGTTCGTTGCGATCTTCTCTTATCAACACTCCGCTTACCGCCGTTGATGATACCGCCGTATACAGAAAAAGGGGCTCTCCTTCGACCGGCTTTGAAAGTACGGGCGGGCTTGCCAGGTATTTCTTTAGTTCTTGGAACGCCTGTTCGCATTTCTCTGTCCACTCAAACTTTTTGTTTCCTCTGAGTGTGTCGTAGAAAGGCAAACATTTGTCCGTCGACCTCGAGATGAACCGGTTTAGCGCCGCAACCCGTCCGGTTAATCTTTGGATTTCTCTCTTAGTTTTTGGTGAGGCCATCTCTATCAGGGCGTTAATTTGCTTTGGGTTTGCTTCTATCCCTCGATGAGTTAACAGATACCCGAGGAATTCGCAGGATGATACTCCGAATCTGCACTTTGCCGGGTTTAACTTCATGTTTTGCCGGTTGAGTTGTTCAAAGCATTCCCACAAGTGTTTCACGTGGTCTTTCTCCTCCAATGACTTGACCAACATATCGTTGATGTAAACTTCCATCGTTCTTCCGAGTTGTTCGGCGAACATTTTGTTGACAAGCCTTTGGTATGTTGCGCCCGCATTCTTTAATCTGAACGGCATTACTTTATAGCAATATGTTCCGCGATCCGTGATGAACACAGTCTTGTCTCGATCGTCGGGGTTCATCATGATCTGATTATATCCGGAGAAAGCATCCATGAACGATAGCAGCTTGTTCCCTGCCGTTGCTTCGACTAATCGATCGATGTGCGGAAGAGGAAAGCTGTCTTTTGGACACGCTTTATTTAGGTCCGTGAAATCGACGCAAACTCGCCATTTTCCATTCTTCTTTTTCACTACTACCGGATTCGCTAGCCAGTCGGGATATTTCACTTCCATGATTGATCCGACTTTGAGCAATCTCTCTACTTCATCGTTCACCGCCTGGGCGCGCTCTGGTCCGAGTTTCCGTCTTTTCTGCTTCACCGGTTTGAACGTCGGATCCACGTTGAGTTCATGGCTTGTGATGTCGATGTCGATCCCGGGCATATCTTCTGCTGCCCAAGCGAATGACCCGGCGTTCTCCTTTAACAAGGTGATAAACTCCATCTTGACCGGGTCCTCTAAATTTGCTCCAATCTCCGTACATCGCTCAGGATTCGTTTCGTCTATGTCGACCGAAATCACTGGCTCGCACGGGGGATCCTTCTCCGTCTCACGGGATTCTTCGATTTGTAACTTTTGTTCGAGTTTTGCAAGCTGCCGCTCTTCTCTTCCGTTCTCGGACTTTGTCCGTTGGTGGGAATCGGTTACCGGCTTTCTCAACCTGTGTTCTGTTAAGAAACAAGCTCGGGAATCTTTCTGCCGTCCGCAGATCGTTTCCACTCCGGTTGGAGTTGGGAATTTCAGGCACAGGTGGTAAGTTGACGGGATGGCCTTCATTGAGTTCAGCCACGGTGTTCCCACGATTGCATCGCAGATTCGCGGACAATCGATCACCGAGAACTTCGTGTCCTTCTCCACCCCTTTGGCTTTCACGGGGAGTTGGATCTTCCCTATTGTCATTGTCGTCCTTCCGGAGAAACCAGTCAACGGTTTTGGATGGGTTATGAGATGGTTGGTCTCAATATTCATCCTCCGAAGGGTTTCCAGGAATATGACGTTCACCGTTCCGCCTGTGTCGACTAATACTCTTGGTATCTCGTATCCTCCGATTGAAAGATTGATCACAAGAAGATCGTTGTGTGGATGGTTTATTTCGGTGGCTTCTCCTTCTCGGAAAGTCATCGTCCGGCCACGGCTACCATCCACGGAACTCCAACCCATTGATGCTCCGATCATTGTCTTCTTTTCCGTATCCTCTCGTTCTAAGAGTTGAGAATATTTCAGGATCCCCACAGACGGAGCCAAACTGTGAGAGCCGAAACTCACACTGTCAAAACTTATATTTAGTGGGGGCTCGAAAATTCTATTTGTAAAGAACAAAAGGACCGAAAATGCAAAAGAGAGATTTTTTTGATATTTTCCGAAAGTACAAGGGAAATTAGCAAAAGCTGAATAGTCTTAAATTGCTAAAACTCCTAATACTCGGATCCTGGATGGATTTAATCCTTACATGAGCGTACATATATATACTGATAATCCTAGGAGACCTTGACTTCTCGTTCCGTCAATGTTCGAGGAGGGGATTTTGACCCCAACAGTTAGACCCCCAGCTCTTCGTTTTCGTAGTCCAGGACGATGAGGTGGTGCATTTTAAGGTTCGCCTGGAGGCCAAGGATTCGCGTCAGGCCAAGGAATTTAAAGTTTTGAAGGATCAATTAGCCTGCGCGAAGGCTTCGAACCATTCGAAAGTGAAGCGGGCTTATGTAGACGACCGCAAAGCTTCCGTTGCCAAATTTTGTGCCTTCCTGGGTGAGTTGAAGGAAGCTCTCGGATCTCTGTCCGAAGCAAGATCCCAAGAGGTGGATTTGGCTCAGATAACGAGTAATCTTGAGCTCGTCGCGTTGCTTCAGGGGGTCAAACCTTCCAAGTTGGACGAGGAGAAGGTGAAGCTGACCACGTGGAAAGGCGAGTTTGGCGGAGCCGACACTCGGTTCGATGAAGTGGTTCTCGAGTTCGAGAGAAGATTGATTCTCAGTTGGCTCCGCTTTCTGGAGGTGATAACGTTTCGGTATCAAAGGTAGGCTCGATCGAGGAAGAGGCTACTTCTCTTGGGGTGGTTGATCTGGCGGGGTCTAACGAGTCGGTCCCCGGAAATTCCGGATATCGCCATTGTTAAGGCGTTCGGTCCAGATTCTTGATTTGTAGTTTTCTGTTTTTTTGCTTTTGCTTAACTTTTTTTGAGTTATCTTTTGGTTTTTTTTGCTTGGATTTTTGTTTCTGGTTTTATGTTATACCCGACCAGGTCCCTGGTCTGGGCTGATTTTGTTTTGAGATTTCAATAAGAATATGGCTTTTTAGCTTTATATCTCGGGTACCAAAGAGGGTGCCTGACCATTCCTAAGGATAGTGGGCGGCTGGCCTTTATGCGTAATACTGGGCGGCTGGCCCGACATCCATTGTTTTGCACGTAGATAGCTTGCGGGCGCTTGTTTCATTTTGAGTCAGGTTGATTAGTATTTCGTGTAATGCGTTGGAGTGATTTTCCGGACACTCGAACTTCTAGCCAGGGTCCCGTTGTGGATATTTCCTGGGTTTAATGCATGTTTTGTTGTCGCGGGGAACTGAACTCGTTTTGAATCCCTCTTTCGACCAAACGCTTTTAGGATCTCGCATCAGAGCCGGTTTGATACCGCGTTCTCGAGATGTTATTGACCAGCTTTCCATGTCAGGCGTTTTACTGGGTTTGGCGAGTTTATTTCGCGGTTTACGCTTCGCACTATTTACCTATGCGAAGTGTTCCTGAAGATAAACTAATCAGAACATCGTCTTTTAACGCTTCATGCAGGATAGCGGGTTGTCAGGTTGCGCTTTTCAGATGTTAGTCCGGAAATTTGTATAGCGCACTATTATTATCCACTGCGGGATGTTAAAAGAACCATGGTTAATAAGTCGTCTTGTTGTGATCAGCAACAGACGGTGATAAGTATGCCGAGTGGCGGTTTTTATGTATGCCAAGAGGCGCTATTTATGTGTGCCAAGAGGCGATTTTTCTAAATTTTGTGGGAGTATATGAGTATACGGACCCACTCCCCCTTAAAATTTTTGAAAAGGAACTGCCTACGTACCCCGAACATAGGGATCAAGCCGATTCGTAGTTCTTTTACAATGATTCTTATTATCTAGTGATAGTAGTTCTTTAGGTGCATTGTGTTCCATGTCCTCGGAACTGGCTTTCCTTCTTTGTTTTCAAGCTTGTATGCTCCTGGGCGGACCACCTTCGTTACTTTGTACGGTCCTTCCCATTTTGCGCCTAGCTTTCCTGCATTCAGCTCCGCGTTGTTTTGGAATACTTCGTGGAGAACGAGGTCTCCTTCGTTAAACTTCCGGCTTCGTACGTTCGAGTTGTAGGTCTTTTCCGCTGCTTGCTGGTAGTTTTGGACTCGGATGAGTGCTTGATCTCGCCTTTCATTTATCAGGTCTAGTTCATCTAGCATCATCAGGTGGTTGAGACCTTATTGTCCGGGCAGGAGTCTTCGTCTGACACCAGGAAAGTCTACTTCTGCCGTGATGACGCACTCAGTGCCATGGACCAGTGCAAACGGTGTTTCTCCGGTTGCTCTCCTTGGAGTTGTTCGGTGACACCATAAGACTCCTTTGACCTCGTCCGCCCATCTCCCTTTCTTTTCTCTGAGGCGCTTCTTAAGTCCGTCAACGATGGTCTTGTTGGCCGCTTCAGCCTGGCCGTTACCTTGCGGATAACGCGGCGTTGATTTGCTCAGTCGTATTTTCCACTTTTTGCAAAATCCTTCGAAGCGGGCGGAAATGAATTGAGAGCCGTTATCTGTAACGATCTCGTACGGGACTCCGTGCCTGCATATGATATTTTTCCAAACGAAATGCTCCACTTGGGCGTCTTTGATGCTGGCGAAGGAGTCTACCTCGACGCACTTTGAGAAGTAGTCGGTCAGGACAAGTAGGAACCTCTTTTGCTTCGAGTTGTGCATTGGTCCCACTATGTCCCTGGACCATCTCATGAATGGGTATGGCGCGAGATTGACGAAAGCACTTCTGCGGGTTGATGGATCACTGGTGCGTGCCTCTGGCATTTCTCGCACTTGAGGGAGAACTTCTCATAATCTTTTATCATGGTTGGCCAATAGTGTCCATGCCGCTTGATTTTGATTACGAGGGCTCTCCCTCTGTGAGAGCCGAAACTCACACTGTCAAAACTTATATTTAATGGGGGCTCGAAAATTCTATTTATAAAGAACTAAAGGACCGAAAATGCAAAAAGATGAAAAGGGAGATTTTATTGATATTTTCCGAAAGTACAAGGGAAATTAGCAAAAGCTGAATAGTCTTAAATTGCTAAAACTCCTAATACTCGGATCTGGGATGGATTTAACCTTTACATGAGCGTACATATATACACTGACAATCCTAGGAGGCTAAGACTTCAGATTTCCGATGTGGGACCTTGTCCTTCGCTCCCAGCCGCCGACTTAAGCTTTTTGGGCCCGATTTCCGGCCCGAGAGTCTTCCGTGATCCATCTGCGCATTCTGACCCAAATCTGGCCCGCCGGTGAATAGTGATCCGTGAATAGTAAACCGGTGAATAGTAATCCGAATCTCGGTTTATGCTTAATTCGATTTTTCGGTTAACTTCGTCTCGGGATGAATAGTGTTTTTAATGGTTTTTCCCGCGTGAATAGTGTTCCGAGCGTTTTATGACTTCCGAGATTTGAACCGCCCGTTTTTTATTTGAACTTCCAGCCGCCGGTTTCAGTATTGATGGCCAGCCGCCGGTTCCTTTGGCTTGTATGCTCGGCGACTGGTCCACGGCTGGCTGGACGTTCGTCTCGGTCTTTCGGGGAACGTTTATGGACGTCTTCGGGGTCAGAACATGCAAACGGATGATCTCCGGGTCGGTCCGGGCATTGAGTTACGTTTGACGGTCGGTCGACTGGACGATGTTCGGATGAGGAGTCTCGACTCGAGAAATGATCGTGGACATGTGATGAAGACCCGGCGGCTGGGACAAGTGCCAGCCGCCGGCCACGGACGAGGGGAGATCCGGCGGCTGGCCTCATCCCAGCCGCCGGCCACGGACGAGGGGAGATCCGGCGGCTGGCTTCATCCCAGCCGCCGGCCACGGACGAGGGGAGATCCGGCGGCTGGCTTCATCCCAGCCGCCGGCCACGGACGAAGGGAGATCCGGCGGCTGGCCTCATTCCAGCCGCCGGCCACGGACGAAGGGAGATCCGGCGGCTGGCCTCATCCCAGCCGCCGGCCACGGACGAAGGGAGATCCGGCGGCTGGCCTCATTCCAGCCGCCGGCCACGGACGAAGGGAGATCCGGCGGCTGGCCTCATTCCAGCCGCCGGCCACGGACGAAGGGAGATCCGCGCGGCTGGCCTCATCCCAGCCGCCGGCCACGGACGAAGGGAGATCCGGCGGCTGGCCTCATTCCAGCCGCCGGCCACGGACGAAGGGGGAGATCCGGCGCTGGCCTCATCCCAGCCGCCGGCCACGGACGAAGGGAGATCCGGCGGCTGGCACTTGTCCCAGCCGCCGGCCGTTGTGTGAAAGAGGACCCGGCGGCCGGCCATGTCCCAGCCGCCGTTGGCTTCCTTGGACGGATCGTGGGCAGTTTGCCTTAGCTCGTTCGTTCCATGTTCGGGATAGGTTTCATTTGGTCTTGTCCGTCCCATGTTCGGATGAAGAAGACCCGGCGGCTGGCACTCATCCCAGCCGCCGGCCTTGGGTGGAGAAGACCCGGCGGCTGGCACTCATCCCAGCCACCGGTTCGTGCCTTGGACGGGTCGTGGGCAGTTTGCCTTAGCTTGCCCGTTCCATGTTCGTGATTTGATCTCGACCTTGACTTCTCGTTCCGTCAATCTTCGAGGAGGAGATTTCGACCCCAACACCCTCCGGAATGATTTCCACACGATCCGCTATTGACTAGCTTCTTCTTTTTCCACGCACACCATTAACGGTCTAGAGATCCTCCATTTGTAAACATTGCCGTCAAGGAGGAATCGTAAAACGCTTGCAGATTCTGGATTTTGAGTCCGAGGGCAAGTCTTAGCCCAGCGATCAAGGCTTCATACTCCGCTTCGTTGTTGGAAGCATTAAAGAGTAACCTGAAGGACTGTTCTAGGATTTCTCCAATTGGTGACGTAAACCGAATCCCGACTCCCGAACCTTGCTTTGATGAAGATCCGTCTGCGTGGAGAATCCAAACCGAATCTGGTGTTGGTTCACTGACGCCCGTGTGTTGGGAGTTCGATCAAGAAATCCGCAAGAACTTGCGATTTCGCACATGTTCTGCTTCAGTATTTGATATCATACTCGCTTAACTCCACCGACCATTTTGCCAAACGTCCCGACTGACTGGGACTATGCAGGATCGGCCTGAGTGGAAAAGCTGTGAGTAAGATGATTGTGTGCGATTGGAAATAAGGCCGCAATTTACGGGCGGACATCACCACTGCCAAGGCCGTCTTCTCCATCAGCGGGTATTGAGTTTCGTCGTCCGTCAAAGTTTTGCTTACATAGAAGATTGTCTTTTGCTCGTCGTGATCTTCTATGATCAGCACTCCGCTTACTGCCGTCGATGACACCGCCGTATACAGGAAAAGGGGCTCTCCTTTGACCGGCTTTGAAAGTACGGGCGGGCTTGCTAGGTATTTCTTTAGTTCTTGGAACGCCTGTTCGCACTTCTCTGTCCACTCAAACTTCTTGTTTCCTCTGAGTGTATCGTAGAAAGGAAAACATTTGTCCGTTGATCTCGAGATAAACCGGTTCAGCGCCGCGACCGGTCTGGTCAATCTTTGGATTTCTCTTTTCGTTTTTGGTGAGGCCATCTCTATCAGGGCATTAATTTGCTTCGGCTTAGCTTCTATCCCTCGATGAGTCAGCAGATACCCGAGGAATTCACCGGATGCCACTACGAATCTGCACTTTGCCGGGTTTAACCTCATGTTATGCCGATTAAGTTGTTCAAAGCATTCCCTCAAGTGTTACCCGTGGTCTTTTTCCTCCAAAGACTTGACCAGCATATCGTCGATGTAGACTTCCATCGTTCTTCCGAGTTGCTCGGTGAACATTTTTGTTGACGAGCCTTTGGTATGTTGCGCCGGCATTCTTTAACCCGAACGGCATCACCTTATAGCAATATATTCCGCGATCCGTGATGAATGCGGTCTTGTTTCTATCGTCGGGGTTCATCATGATCTGGTTGTAACCAGAGAAAGCGTCCATGAAAGACAGGAGCTTGTTCCCGGCCGTTGCCTCGACCAACCGATCGATGTGCGGAAGCGGAAAGCTGTCTTTTGGGCACGCCTTATTCAGATGCGTGAAGTCGACGCAAACTCGCCATTTACCGTTCTTCTTCTTTACTACCACCGGGTTGGCCATCCAGTCGGGGTATTTCACTTCTATGATAGATCCGACTTTGAGCAATCTCTCAACTTCATCGTTTACTGCCTGGGCGCGCTCTGATCCGAGCTTCCGTCTTTTCTGCTTTAGAGGTTTGAACGTCGGGTCTACGTTGAGTTCATGACTTGTAATGCCGAGGTCGATCCCTGGCATATCTTCTGCTGCCCATGCGAATGATTTGGCATTCTCCTTTAACAAGGTGATTAACTCTGTCTTGATTGGCTCTTCCAAGTTCGCTCCGATCTTTGTACATCGCTCCGGATTCGTTTCGTCTATGTTGACTGAGATCACTGGTTCACACAGTGGATCTCTTTCCGTCTTTCAGGCTTCTTCGATTTGTAACTTTTGTTGGAGTTTTGCAAGCTGTCGTTCTTCCTTTCCCTTTTCAGACTTTGCCTGGTGGTGGGAATCGGTTACCGGCTTCCTCAACCTGTGTTCCGTTAGGAAACAAGCTCGAGAGTCTTTTTGCCTTCCCCAGATCGTTTCCACTCCGGTTGGAGTCGGAAACTTCAGGCACAGGTGGTAAGTTGACGGGATGGCCTTCATTGCGTTTAACCATGGTGTTCCTACGATTGCGTCACAGATTCGCGGGCAATCGATCACTGAGAACTTCGTGTCCTTCTCCACTCCCTTTGCTCTTACGGGGAGTTGGATTGTCCCTATTGCCATTGTCGTCTTTCCGGAGAAACCAGTCAACGGTTTTGGATGGGTTATGAGATGTCGGGTCTCAATGTTCATCCTTGGAAGGGTTTCAAGGAATATGACGTTCACTGTTCCTCCTGTGTCGACTAAGACTCTTGGTATCTTGTGCCCTCCGATCGAAAGATTGATCACAAGTAGATCGTTGTGCGGATGGTCTATTTCGGCGGCTTCTCCTTCTCGGAAAGTCATTGTCCGGCCGCGGCTACCATCCACAGAACTCCAATCCATTGCTTCTTCGGTCATCGTCTTCTTTCTGTATCCTCTCGTTCTAAGAGTTAAGAATATTTCTCGTCCCCACAGACGGCGTCAAACTGTGAGAGCCGAAACTCACACTGTCAAAACTTATAATTTATGGGGGCTCGAAAATTTTATTTTAAAAGAACTCAAGGACCGAAAAATGTAAAAAGAATATTTTATTGATATTTTTCCGAAAGTACAAAAGTAATTAGCAAAAGCTGAAAAGTCTTATATTGTTAAAGCTCTTAATACTCGGATTTGGGATGATCTGAACCTAGTACAAGCGTCTATATCTATACTAGGAGACCTAGGAGGCTAAAACTCTTTCTGGGCGATGTGGGACTTTGTTCCTTCCTTCCAGCCGCCGAGTTAGTCTTTTGGGCCCGATTCCCGGCCTGAAATCTTCAGCAGCTCGTAGGCTGCTGGATAATGATCGTGGGCTGCTGGCCAAAACTCGGGAACAGGACGTGCGAACCTCTTGCCTTGGATCGATTTTGAGCCCGGGATTATGCTCGAAGGAAGGGTGATGGGCGGCTGGCCAAGCTCGGGATAAGTCCAGCCGCCATGTCCTGATTGAAGCGTGATGGGCGGGTGAAGAATGATCGGGATGAGTTCAGCCGCCATGCACTGATGAGAGGATGATGGGTGGCTGAAACGGGATGTTCGGGATAAGTTCAGCCGTCGTGTCTTGATTGGAGCGTGATGGGCGGCTGAAGCATGCTCGGGATGAGTTCAGCCGCCATGTACTGATGCAAAGATGCTGGGCGGTTGGAGAATTGCTCGGGACAAGTCCAGCCGCCATGTACTGCTTGACGGAATGCTGGGCGGCAGAAGCACGATGCTCGGGATGAGTTCAGCCGCCATGTACTGATGCAAAGATGCTGGGCGGCTGGAGCATTGCTCGGGACAAGTCTAGCCGCCATGTACTGATGCAAAGATGCTGGGCGACTGGAGAATTGCTCGGGACAAGTCCAGCCGCCATGTACTGCTTGACGGAATGCTGGGCGGTTGAAGCACGATGTTCGGGAAGAGTTCAGCCACCATGCGCTGATTGACGGGATGCTGGGTGGCTGAAGCATGATGCTCGGAAAGAGTTCAGCCACCATGTACTGATTGACGGGATGCTGAGCAGCTGAAGCATGATGCTTGGGAAGAGTTCAGCCGCCGTGCATTAACTGAGAAGACGCTGCGCGGCTGAAGTATTGTTCGGGATGAGTTCAGCCGCCATGTACTGATTGACGGAATGCTGGGCGGCTGAGACACGATGCTCGGGAAGAGTTCAGCCGTCGTGCATTGACTGAGAAGACGCTGGGCAGCTGAAGCATTGCTCGGGATGAGTTCAGCCGCCATGTACTGATTGACGGAATCCTGCGCGGCTGAAGCATGATGCTCGGGAAGAGTTCAGCCTCCGTGCATTGACTGAGAAGAATATGGGCGGCTGAAGCATTGCTCGGGATGAGTTCAACCGCCATGTACTCATGCACGTATGATCGGCGGCTGAAGCAATGTCCGGGACAAGTTCAGCTGCCATGTTCGGGATGTGATCCGTTTGATTCCGATCTTGAGTTCTCGTTATATCAATCTCCGAGGAGGAGATTTTGATCCCAACACGTACTAGAATCAGGGACAGACCAAAGAGAGTGTTGTCTGATTAAAAAATGGTGAATCGATCTCACCCACAGTGAAGTTTTTAAGCTGAGAGTTTTAGACATGAAACATTGTTTGCCTCTGTGATCGATCTCAGTCCCAGACCCCCTTCCACTTTTGTTTTTCAAACCTCACTCCATGCAACCTTTGCTTTATGAGGGTTTAGCTCAGGTCCAGACCAAAGAAACACCGCACGCAATCGATCTATCTCTTGGATACACACTTTTGGTAATCGAAAAGCTAAGAGTCATACATTTTTTAAGATCTGAATGACTGAACCAGTAAGCTGTAGACGTCCCGCAAAGGATAGATGCATAACTGTCCAGGAACTGATGCGAGCTTTGATCTTCTCAATTAATGGAGAATAATCCGATGTTCTCATTTGTTTTGTCATCAAAGGCAGTCCTAGATAGCGCATAGGAAGGGAATTTGATTCAAATGGAAAGTCAGTAAGAATAGAAACTCTCTCTGCATATTCACTTGATACACGAGTTTTAAACCCTTTTTTCCTACTGCAAGTGCACAGCATACGAAGTAGTATTTAGGGGTCGATCCCACGAAGACCAGTTTTCACACTTTGATCTAATGAGCTAAATTAAGAGCTAAGACAATTCAATATGTTTTTGGTTTTTGTAGATAGAAATAATAAAAGCGAAATCGGTTGTAAAGATAATATTAAACAAGCGTTAGGTCAAGGAATATCGCAGGAGATTCAGAGCAACGGATCAAACAACTATTCAGGCAGTGATTAAGCATAAGTCTAGAACTCAAACACTAAGATAATATAAATCCACTCTCGTGGTATCAATATCTTTGTCTATCAACCTAGAAATCCTAACTCTCGCTGGTACTAGCGATCGTAGACAAGCATTAAGGATAGGTTTGATATGTTCACAATTCTCCAATACATCTACTCTCGCAGGTAATGAATAAATTGCTCACCAATGTTCTTTCTAGCAACCTAGCAACTCTCGCTGTCTAAGTTTAACCAAATATCATAAAATCAAGTGATCAATTCGATCTAAGCATTAATAACAACAAAGGTGAAGATATTGATTTGAATAGCCTATTTGTGTTTAACCCTAAAGCTCATGAATTCCCTTGACAAACCTTAACCTAACTAAGAGATCTACTCAGACATAATTAAAGAAGAAGATAACAACGAGATTATAAAGTTCATCATAAAAACTTGAATAGATAAAAAAAGCTGGATATAAACTTATAAGAACTTAATTAAAGCATTAATATAAGAACTGAAAGTAAAACTTAAAGCACAAGCATAAATATAAGAACTGAAAGTAAAACTTAAAGCATAAGCATAAATGTATAAAGCTTAAAAGAAACTAAATAAAACTTAATAAAAACATAAACATTAAAGCTTACAAGAGAGAAGGAGCAATGCTTTGAAGCTAGAGAAGAGTGGGAGAAGAGGATGGTGTGTTTTGAAGCATCAAGAGTGAGTTCATTATATAGGCCAAGGTGAAGGGGAGTAGGTGAGACGGGGAACGGTCGTTCTACGGTCGTTCTAGGTGGAGAACGATCGTTCCCAATGGTCGATCCGTAGTAGGTGAGATGTGGAAGTCGGGAACGATCGTTCTAAGTTGAGAACGATCGTTCCGTAGTGCTTTTGTCGGCAAGGTTGGTGAAGAGGGGAACGACCGTTCTGTAGGGGGAACGATCGTTCTCCATGGTCGTTCCACTCAAGGAACGGTCGTTCCTTTGCTTCTCCAGAACGATCGTTCTTCTTTAGAACGGTCGTTCTCTTGTGTTTGGTCCTTTTCTCGTTTTTCCGCATTAACTCGACTCGAACATGTCCGTAAACGCCAAACTCCTTCGGAACTCCATGAAATCTGTAAAAAGACTCAAAACAATAGAAAAGACTCGAAAAACCAACGAAAGATGCAAATCAAAACTCAAACCGAATACTAAAAACGAATCAAAATACGTTAAAAACACATAATATCAACTCCCCCAAACTAAAACCTTTGCATGTCCCCAAGCAAAACCAGATATTTTACAAAGAGGAGAGGTTTGAAAAACGTGTGAAACTCGTAAAACTTATAGGACCATACTCTAAATCAATTGCCCGTAAACCGCATTCGCAAAGTTCAGATCAAACCGTACTTCATTGTACTTCTCCATAACCGTAGTAAATAAGTGAAATCTCATGATCAAGCAGAACTCAATATTTAACATTCATTATCATATGCGTGTACTCTCACAAAGGGAATATCTAACACGTTATGGTCTAGGAATCAAGGTTGGTATTTGGTGGCTCAAGTGTTTTGGTTTCTTTTAGCAGTATAAACGGATGCAAATCATTATGCAAAATCACCGTGAGACACAGACCAATTAGGAGGTACACAACTCTCCTTAACTCTAATCCTTCTACCCTTTTTTAACTGAGTCACAAACAAGAACATAATTTCTTTTAACGTTTCATGAAATTTAAAGATATTACCTTGACGACTTTCCCGGTTCCTTCTGTTTTATTTTTTTATTCTCCTTTTCGTTTTCTTTTTCTTTCTTTTTTCTTTTTTTTTTTATATATATTTTTACATATCGGAGAATGGAACCGGTTAGTCTCTAAGATCTGCATCAAAAGAATTTCAACAATGTAAGCTTATTTCTTGAATGTGAATAAAATCTTCTACCCTTTTAAAAGTTCACCCTCTTTTGAAACGAAAATTTTCAATGAATATATTCAAAGAGAGAGATCACATTTCTAGACACATCCCATGAGTTTAATCAGAAAGAGACCACCTATTCTAGACACAGTCCTAAAGAAAAGTTGTGTCGGTCCGTATACTCCATAGTTTTTGCACATGAATGCAAATGACAGTAAACGAAAATAAGTGGGTTTCAACATGGAAAAGGTAAGGGTGTGGTACTAGACTAAGGATAAGTCTAGCCATTTGGAGTTAGAAAAGATTGGTAGAAATGATGCAAAGAAAACTCCAAATGTAAAATCCAATACATGATTATCAACCCCCTAAGTGAGATAAATTAAGTCCATATTAAGTTCTGATATTTCGATTGAGTTCAGATGATTTAAGAAATTCACTAAATGATCAAGTTATAGATTTTTCTGCGTTTCCAAACTATCCTCAAACAATGCTAAGCAGTCCTAAGGAAATGACATCGAACATGTTGCAATTCCAAAAAGTTTTAACTAATTCACACAGTGTTTTGACTCGATAAATTTTTTTTTTTTTTTTGAAAATCTAAACACACCAAAATAAAACATAAGAAATGAACATCCATAAAACACACCGTTAGTACACAAATGAATTCCTCCCCCAGACTTGTTTTGAACCGTCCCGGTTAAAGCTAATCTGAAAGAGAAACCCGTAAAATAAAATTAAAGTGTAAAAAAAATGGATATAACAAGGGTGACAGAAATAACCACAAGCTCAGTGGTCGCTGGTGGAGCCATCGGTGTTGCTCTCTATCCTTGGGATTGATCGTTTTCCTGTGTAGAACGACCGTTCTTGTTAGGAACGATCGGTCTCTTTGCTCCCAGCAGAGCGGTTTCTCGAACACTTAATAAAAGCCTGCAAAAACAATCTCAAACAAAACAAGAAACGTAAATAGAACAAGGACGAAAAACTTCACGCTATTTACATGTTACCTGGTGGGTTGCCTCCCACGAAAGCGCTTGTTTTACGTCGCTAAGCTTGACGTTGGTGCCATGTGTCAGTTAGGCTGGGTTTGAGAGCTTGCTCCAAAATAAGCTCCATAATCAGGCATCCTCATGTTCGGAACCGTACTCAGCATTCCATTCACAACACCAATACCCTTCTCTTTCAATTCTGATGGAAGAATAGCTCTAACTCTAGAGAAAGGTTTAGGACGACCTTTGCACTTCACCTTGTAGTCAACCGAGTTTCCATCATATCCTTGAGGGATCAAAGTCATTTGAGAACCTCCCGTCATCTTTTTGCACTGCACGTTTCCCTGCGTCCTTGTCTTCTCCCTAAATTTCCCGGGTGGTGGAGCAGGTGCTTGCGGAATCGGAGTACGTGCTTCCTCTCTATCCACTGCTGAGATGCAAAAGGCGCGTGTGGTTGTTCCTATGGGAACGGCTTCGTAGAAGAGATTCTTGTCAATCTTGGAAAAGCAGACTTGCCTATTTGGCATATCGATGATTGCACCCACAGTAGCCATGAACGGTCTTCCAAGAAGTAAGGGCATGCCATAACCTTCTCTCATCTCCACAACCTGAAAATCGGTTGGAACTAGGCAATCCCCTATTCGGACAGGTAGATCGTGAATGCTGCCAGACGATGTTGTTGAGGAGGTGTTTGCAAATCGAAGAGTCATATGACTAGGCTTTACCTTAGAAATTTTCAACTTCTCTGCAATTGCCTTTGACATGAGATTCACAGTAGACCCGGAATCACAAAGAGCGTCCTTGAATTCAACTCCAGCAACGGAGCATGGGACTAAGAATTTTCCGGGATCTTCAACCTTAGGCAATACCCTCAATGCTGGTGGTGTACTCCTTGCTTCTACAAAGACTGCCTTTATCTCTTCTTGAGTTATCTTCTTAAAATCAGTTGGTTGCTCTGCACTGATGGGCTCCCTCTGATCTCTAGGTAAAACTGGATAAGGCACTTTAGGAATGTATACCCTTTCTGGAAGATTTTCTGATGCCTCAGCAGTTTGACCAATCTGAATCTCAAGCTTCTTCATGCGAGTGCAAACAGCTTCAAACTTATTGTTGAGATCATTGTACATGCTGTCCACCTTGATATTGACCTCATCAGCAGATTTTTGTTGGTTGAGTAGAACCAAGTGCATAAGAGACTTCAGCTCGTCTTGAGAGTTAGACGCCGAAGCTTGCAAGCTCTGATTCTCCACATGGCCTCCATTCACGTAGTTCACCTCTGCGTGAGTCCCTGACGTCCTCTTAACTGATTCAGCGGTTTGTGCAATCTGAGTGTCAAGCTGCTTCATGTGAGTCCGTACTGCTTCGTACTTCCCATTAAGGTCCACATACATGGTGTCAACTTTTGTATTGATCTCAGCCGCGGCTTTTTGCTGTCCCGCCAGTAGTTGTTGCATCATGTTCTTCAGCTCGTCTTGGGAGCCGGTTGCTGAAGATGAAGGCTGCGGATTTGTGAAAGGTTGGGGCTGCGAGTTTATTAAGGGCTGCCTTTGTTGATTTCCTCCTTGGAATCGGTTCTGATTTGGGACGAATTGTCTACCCTGGTAGTTGTTGGAGTAACCTTCCTGTAAGCCCTTCTGATTCTGTCCTCCTTTCTTAGGGTAAACCTGGTCTTGAGGATTCTCCACATTGGTGCTCCTATAGGACAAATTCGGATGGGTATTGAAACCTTGGTTGTTGAAACCGCGGTTCTGTTCGAATCCTTGCCCGTTCACATAATTGACCTCCCTCCGATCATCACTGGTTTCTTCCTCATGGACTTGAGCGAGGACGGACTTTTGGTTCCCCTTAAGGAGAAGGTTAACCTTGGCCGTGAGCTCCGCAATCTGCTTGGACTCCACACTGTTGACCTTCTTTCTGTCGTACTCTGGGTTTTTGTTGCTGGAACTTGCGGCTAGGTTCTCGATCAGCTCCAGAGCTCCTTCCTTTGACTTAGTGTAGAAGTCACCGTTACTAGCTGCATTCAGGGCGTTTCTGTAGTCCCAATCTACTCCGTCATAGAAGGTGCTGAGCAGCTGCTCATCACTAAACCCATGGTGAGGGCACTCGCGCTTGTACTCCTTAAACCGCTCCCATGCTTCATTGAAGGATTCGCCGGACTGTTGTTCGAATGAGGAGATCTTGTTCCTCAAGGCTGCGGTCTTGGATTTCGTGTAGAACTTATCCAAGAAGGCTGATCTTGCATCCGCCCAAGTCGGTAGAGAGTGTGGTGGTAAAGATTTTAACCACTGTGATGCTTTTCCCGCAAGAGAGAAAGGGAAAAGCTTGCACTTCAAAAAATCTGGGGGCACACCATTGGAGCTGGTTGTGCTACAGATCTCTTCAAAGTTCTCGATGTGATCCATCGGAATCTCAGCAGGCAGACCGTGGAACAGGTGTTGCTTCACGAGGGCGATCATTTGAGACTTGATCTCGTAATCTTGCCTCTGGATGGTCGGGGTAACGATCGCAGATCGATCTTGGTAGTATGCGTGAGCCGCATCTTTGTCCCCGAAGGCAGGTTGTGCAACGAGTTGCCTCTCCTGTTGCAAACGAAGCTGCTCCATGGCTGTCTGGAGTTGTTGCAGCTGAGCTGCGATGTCTATTTGTCCGCCCATCTCTGAGTTGGCGGTGTCAGATGTTTCTGCTTCTTTAACGGGTGTGTTGCGTCTTCTGTTTCCTCGTTCTATCCTTGCTAACTCGTTGTTTGTCAAGCTAAGAAGGTCCTTGTTGTTTTTGCTCCTTGTGCTACTTGTTGACATGCACCTGAAACACAAAAACAAAGAAGAAAAGAAAACAGGTTCAGTAAAGTTCTTAGTCTAATAATTCAGCCGTAAACCAAAGGTGAATATTTGGTCCCCGGCAACGGCGCCAAAAACTTGATACACGAGTTTTAAACCCTTTTTTCCTACTGCAAGTGCACAGCATACGAAGTAGTATTTAGAGGTCGATCCCACGAAGACCAGTTTTCACACTTTGATCTAATGAGCTAAATTAAGAGCTAAGACAATTCAATATGTTTTTGGTTTTTGTAGATAGAAATAATAAAAGCGAAATCGGTTGTAAAGATAATATTAAACAAGCATTAGGTCAAGGAATATCGCAGGAGATTCAGAGCAACGGATCAAACAACCATTCAGGCAGTGATTAAGCATAAGTCTAGAACTCAAACACTAAGATAATATCAATCCACTCTCGTGGTATCAATATCTTTGTCTATCAACCTAGAAATCCTAACTCTCGCTGGTACTAGAGATCGTAGACAAGCATTAAGGATAGGTTTGATATGTTCACAATTCTCCAATACATCTACTCTCGCAGGTAATGAATAAATTGCTCAGCAATGTTCTTTCTAGCAACCTAGCAACTCTCGCTGTCTAAGTTTAACCAAATATCATAAAATCAAGTGATCAATTCGATCTAAGCATTAAGAACAACAAAGGTGAAGATATTGATTTGAATAGCCTATTTGTGTTTAACCCTAAAGCTCATGAATTCTCTTGACAAACCTTAACCTAACTAAGAGATCTACTCAGACATAATTAAAGAAGAAGATAACAACGAGATTATAAAGTTCATCATAAAAACTTGAATAATTAACAAAAGCTGGATATAAACTTATAAGAACTTAATTAAAGCATAAATATAAGAACTGAAAGTAAAACTTAAAGCATAAGCATAAATGTAAGAACTGAAAGTAAAACTTAAAGCATAAGCATAAATGTATAAAGCTTAAAAGAAACTAAATAAAACTTAATAAAAACATAAACATTAAAGCTTAAAAGAGAAAAGGAGCAATGCTTTGAAGCTAGAGAAGAGTGGGAGAAGAAGATGATGTGTTTTGAAGCATCAAGAGTGAGTTCATTATATAGGCCAAGGTGAAGGGGAGTAGGTGAGACGGGGAACGGTCGTTCTAGGTGGAGAACGATCGTTCCCAATGGTCGATCCGTAGTAGGTGAGATGTGGAAGTCGGGAACGATCGTTCTAAGGGGAGAACGATCGTTCCGTAGTGCTTTTGTCGGCAAGGTTGGTGAAGAGGGGAACGACCGTTCTGTAGGGGGAACGATCGTTCTCCATGGTCGTTCCACTCAAGGAACGGTCGTTCCTTTGCTTCTCCAGAACGATCGTTCTTCTTTAGAACGGTCGTTCTCTTGTGTTTGGTCCTTTTCTCGTTTTTCCGCATTAACTCGACTCGAACATGTCCGTAAACGCCAAACTCCTTCGGAACTCCATGAAATCTGTAAAAAGACTCAAAACAATAGAAAAGACTCGAAAAACCAACGAAAGATGCAAATCAAAACTCAAACCGAATACTAAAAACGAATCAAAATACGTTAAAAACACATAATATCATCACGTTGGCTAGGATCTTAGAGATAACCTTACAGAGAACATTACAGCAGGATATAGGACGATAATCTTTCATATGAGTGGCTTCCTCTTTCTTTGGGATGAGAGCAAGGATAGTAGAGTTAATTCCTTTAGGCAGAAATCCCTTATCGAAGAATGATTGAATGGCAATCATAAAATTCTTCTGAAAACAAAGAGCAAAGCTGTGCGTTTTTCTAAGGGTGACAAAAAAGGCGATTAGGGCTTCGGTTGATTCCTTTGCAAGGTATATCTTCTGACGGCGCCGCCATCGGAGGTTCATCGCCGGCAAATGGGGTCACTGATGGGAATGACAAGACAGATGACTCAGAAAGTTCGGCGATTGCTGTTGTAATACCCCAGTCTAGAGAGGAAATTACCCTCGAACAGAAATAATTTTTGAAGACCGATGCAGACAATTTTAAAATTTCCGAGCTTTGGATCGAAGATCCCCAAGACATCAAGGAAGCCAATTCAGGAAGATTCAACTCAAGAAAAATTCGGACGCGAGCCCTAAAAATCGGAGAAGCCGATAGACATGAGAAAGGACACTCCGAGCGAAATAATTCACAGATGGTGCGTCGCCCTTCAAAATATTCTAAGATTTTGTGGAGCTCTTAAGCACACGCAGAGGAAGCGTATGAGATAAGAAAATATAGTTTTGGACGGTTGACGCAGATGTTATGAAGAAAACATCAAGAAGGTCTGAGATGAGATAAGGCCAGAAGATTTTGTCAAAGGAGGTGCGTCACCCATTCAAATGAGGTGAAATTTTGTGGAGATACTAAGGACACCTGGAGGAGTATTTTCAAAGAAACAGATCTCTTTTTGGACGGCAGCCACAGAAGTTATGATGAAAATACTAAGAAGCTCCGAGATGAGATATGCCGAAACGATTTCGCCATAGGAGATGCGTCACCCAGCCAAATCTAGTGAAACTTTGTGGAGACACTAAGGACATCTGAAAGAGCATTTAGAAAGAAGCAGATCTCATTTTGGACGGTGGACGCGGTTTGTATGACATAAACCGTTCAAAGCTCGAAAATGGGCAATACCGATAAAAGTCAAGGAAGATCAGTCAGGGACCCACAACCCACGATTTTTGCTGACTAATCCTTGGCAGAACAGGAGTTGTCAAGCTCCTGAATGGGTATAAATACCCCCAGACCGATGTACGGGTTGAAAAGCCTTAGGCTGAGGTCGAGAGGTATCGGAGTTAACTTTCGGAACAGTTCTGTTTTCAGATTCGTCCTGGAATGAACTGATCTGCAAGTTAACCATGACTTGTGACATCTGCGGATCGGGTTAGGTATGCGGGGTCGTGCATGTTCTTGTTTGATTGTTGTTCGGCCAATCCTTTCTAGTCCGCTTCAGAGAAGTTACAAATGGTGTTATCGTTCATAACTCACTGTCGAATGAGACGGGTTGAAAAGCCTTGACCTTCGGTGGTGGGGGTCGATGTTGGTTCGATGGACTGCCCTTAAGCTTAGTGACCTCTAAGACGGGCCGGACTATCTGGCTAACCACTGCTTTTTGTGGCGTCTTCGGGTCGGGTTAGATATTCCTTGGTCTCTCGTGTTCTTGTTTGATTGTCGTTTGGTCGGGCATGTCTATCCCGGTTCGGGGGTGTTACAAATGGTGGTATCAGAGCATAGTTCATGATCATGCTCACGGGACCAGTGTTTTTAGTGTTTTTCGCGTTTTCAATGTTTTATCGAGTCAAAGGTATCGCAAAAGTCAATTAGGAATTCCGATATGTTCCGCTCTATAGGTTGTTAGGTAGTTTGTTCCCTTGTAACAGATGTTTGGCAGGCTGATTATAGGCGATTAAAGGAGTGGCTTTAGATTCTGCAGGATCATCCAATGGTCCCTTAACAGGTATGTATGGTCGCTAACTCTCTTTTATGTGATGATTGCTTCTCCGCTTTTGATTGTGTGTGTGTCAGAGTTTGGTGTTATAGTTCGGTAGGATTGTTCTATTTCAGAGTGACCCATAGAGTGTCTATGTTTAGGCTTGTAATTTGAGAGTGAGAGTGGATGTCTCTGTCTGAATCCCAAGAACTGGAAGCCTGAGTCAGTTGGTATGAGTAATAGGAGTACCCGTGGAAATCTTGAATAGAGTTGATAATGGAAGCCTAGGAAAGGCCTAGAGACCGAACCTAGTCAAAACCATTCAGTTTGAGAACCATGGTGAGCGTGTGAGTTGGCCTTAGAAATAGGAAAACCTTGGAGGATTGAATGAGGATGGTGCCAACAAAGCTGATTGCGGGTTTGAGAGGTATGGGTCTGAGGGAAAGGCCAAGATCAGTATTGAAGACAACGGTGTGACAAAACAAGAAAAACTAGACGAGACGGTAATCCCGAGGAAGAAAGAAGAACGATTGTATCAGGAAAGTTGTGATATCAAGCGACGATTTCACCAGATAATATCAAAGGAAGATATGGCAACATCAAAAAGGAAAAGTCAGGAGACTGAACCCGAAGGAAGTTTGCTATGGACGCGAATTCGAGGACGAATTCATTTTAAGGAGGGGAGAATGTAATACCCCAGTCTAGAGAGGAAATTACCCTCGAACAGAAATAATTTTTGAAGACCGATGCAGACAATTTTAAACATTCCGAGCTTTGGATCGAAGATCCCCAAGACATCAAGGAAGCCAATTCAGGAAGATTCAACTCAAGAAAAATTCGGACGCGAGCCCTAAAAATCGGAGAAGCCGATAGACATGAGAAAGGAAACTCCCAGCGAAATAATTCACAGATGGTGCGTCGCCCGTCAAAACATTCTAAGATTTTGTGGAGCTCTTAAGGACACGCAGAGGAATCGTATGAGATAAGAAAATCCAGTTTTGGACGGTTGACGCAGATGTTATGAAGAAAACATCAAGAAGGTCTGAGATGAGATAAGGCCAGAAGAATTTGTCAAAGGAGGTGCGTCACCCATTCAAATGAGGTGAAATTTTGTGGAGATACTAAGGACACCTGGAGGAGTATTTTAAAAGAAACAGATCTCTTTTTGGACGGCTGCTGCAGAAGTTATGATGAAAATACTAAGAAGCTCCGAGATGAGATATGCCGAAACGATTTCGCCATAGGAGATGCGTCACCAGCCAAATCTAGTGAAACTTTGTGGAGACACTAAGGACATCTGAAAGAGCATTTAGAAAGAAGCAGATCGCATTTTGGACGGTGGACGCGGTTTGTATGACATAAACCGTTCGAAGCTCGAAAATGGGCAATACCGATAAAAGTCAAGGAAGATCAGTCAGGGACCCACAACCCACGATTTTTGCTGACTAATCCTTGGCAGAACAGGAGTTTTCAAGCTCCTGAATGGGTATAAATACCCCCAGACCTCTTCAGTTATCCTCATTCACAAATTCCTTCATAAACCATAAACCAAGAGAGAGAAAACTTATAAGGTTAGAGAGAGAAAATAAGTTAGTATGTGAGTGAGCCATAGGAAGCTTAGATCATGGATAGAAGTTGGTAGAGATCAGAAGTCTTTGGTTAAGGTGAGTCTCTGACCACAGTAGCCCATCACCGATCACGTTCTATGTTATGCGTGAAAGCGTTGTACCATAGATCTGACCGTCGATGGGATTTCTTACTGTGTGTTGGTTGCTTGGTGGATTACTCATTTCTTGCTTGAGTATTGTTGAGATTGCATGTTTGTGAGTTGCATGAGGACCGGCGTAACGTAACTCCGGGTACCGTGGTGTACTTCGGATTATGTTATTCCACGTCCATGTTTGTGAGCTAACGTGTTATGCAGGTTGCCGCGGTTTGAGTTTCACTCCCGTGTGCTGGAACTAATGTTTGTGCAGGGCATATGCATGGTGTAGTATGATCCATGTGGTGTGGTGGTGTTGTGCGTGGTGTTGCGATGGTGCGATGAAATGGTTGTGAAGTGGTGTTAAGTGTTGTGGTGTGGCATGAAGGTCCGACGGCTGTGTGATCTGTCGTGACCGAGTGAATGTGTAATGTGGTGTGGTGTCAGTCCGACGGCTGTGTGATCTGTCGGGACCGGGCGGAACCATTGGAGTGGTTTAGTGGCGGTATGTGCAAGATTTCCCCATAGACCTCTTCCACGGTATCGAATGTACTGAGAGGTGAAAGGGAAGACTCGGAGAGACGGGATTGCAGCCTAGGGCCGAGTATACCCGACGGGGTATTGTTGAGACGGTTTCCGTAGTGAGACGGAACCGGCCGAAATACACTGAGTCATTTCCCGGTGTTCGGTTTTGGTGTGGTTAAGTTCCGACTTGTTTGTCTTTGTGATAGCAGGTGCTGGAGTGGTTCACGGGGAATGAGCCATGCTAAGAGATATCTCAGTGCCCACGCGTGTGTGAAAGATGAGTTGGTCATATAGTTAGTAGGATGCATGCTTCGGCTATTTTTTTCATTATGTTGCTTTGGTTATTTGCATGATTGATTGATACCCTCGTTGCTTGCTTGTTTGGGTTTGGGTTGGGAATTGTTTTGGTCTCGGACTCACTGAGTAATCTCCCCGATTACTCACCCCTTTTTCTACTCTTTTGCAGGTAACCCTTGAGTAGCTTGTAGATTGAGTGGCGGAACGTAGGACTATCGGAAGTAGTTTGCTTGGCTTTTTGCAAAGACTTGATTGTAACAGAGGATGTTAAGTTTCCTTCCGGATTTAAAATGCAGCTGCTAAACGGTTTAAGTTGTAAGACCTTGTTTTAAATCATTATTAATAAAGTTGAATGTTTTGTAAACTTGCTGGCTCAATGATATTAGTCTTGTCCGGACTAACACAACTCAAGACCGATGTACGGGTTGAAAAGCCTTAGGCTGAGGTCAAGAGGTATCTTAGTTAACTTTCAGAACAGTTCTGTTTTCGGATTCATCCTGGAATGAATTGATCTGCAAGTTAACCACGACTTGTGACATCTGCGGATCGGGTTAGGTATGCGGTTGGTCGTGCATGTTCTTGTTTGATTGTTGTTCGGCCAATCCTTTCTAGTCCGGTTCGGAGAAGTTACAAATGGTGTTATCATTCATAACTCATTGTCGAATGAGACGGGTTGAAAAGCCTTGACCTTCGGTGGTGG
Source organism: Isatis tinctoria (assembly GCA_010577795.1). Taxonomy (NCBI): domain Eukaryota; kingdom Viridiplantae; phylum Streptophyta; class Magnoliopsida; order Brassicales; family Brassicaceae; genus Isatis; species Isatis tinctoria. The sequence goes on along the minus strand of CM021246.1, from coordinate 10,601,629 downwards.
GGGTCGATGTTGGTTCGATGGACTGCCCTTAAGCTTAGTGACCTCTAAGACGGGCCGGACTATCTGGCTAACCTCGGCTTTTTGTGGCGTCTTTGGGTCGGGTTAGATATGCCTTGGTCTCTCGTGTTCTTGTTTGATTGTCGTTTGGTCAGGCATGTCTATCCCGGTTCGGGGGTTTTACAGCTGTCCCTCTGCAAAAGAAATCTTGGGTTAGAGCGGTGACAAATAATTCTTGTTTGATCAATTATGATATATCTTCGTTGGAGGTCGATCGTCTCTCAGTGGTTCCAGATGACGTTCTTGCTGATTCCTCCCTCTGGAAGGATTTTCTGGTTGGGAGATTCATGGAGAAAGCTCCTCACATAGCAAAGATACACATGATCGTAAACAAAATTTGGCCTTTAGGGGATAAATCAGTTAAGATCGATGTGTTGGTGGTTGATGAACGAACTGTAAGATTTTGGATTCGGGATCCACAAATCAGACTCAGAGTTCTCAGGCGTGGGATGTGGAACATAGCTGATGTTCCAATGGCTGTTACTCAATAGTCTTCGATTGACGGAAGAAATACAGCCGCAGATACGGTCTATACCCATGTGGGTTATTCTAAAAGCGGTTCCTCATTCAATGTTTTCTTGGAAAGGATTAAGTTTCATAACAAGTAAGGCTTGGTTCCCAAAACAACTCCATCCTGACACTGAGATGTGTAAAAAGTTTGAGGAAGGGAAGGTTTTTTGTGGAAGTTAACCTTTCCAAAGAACTCCCTCAGTCTCATAAGTTCAACCTGCAGGGGAAGGATGTGGAAGTTTCTCTTTCTTATCTGTGGTTGCCACCACACTGCTCTTCGTGTGAGCATTGGGGCCATATCTCAGAACATTGTAACAAAGAGACCAAAGTTGGTGCAAAGAGTCCTTTAAAGGAAGCTATTGTTCAATCTGAATCAGCTATAGTGCGTGAAGAGGAGGTCCTATTTCTGCCAGAAAATATTGATGTTAAGGTCCCGGCAATCTCTGTTGTTCACCATCTCACTGTTGATCTGGATGTTGATCTTATGAAGTCTGTTCATAGTAGGGAAGAGATCAAGGACCCGGTTTCAGTCCAAGGGGAGGAAGTGGATAGTACTTGGCAGTCTGTTTCTCCTTCTCATTTGTGGCATAAAACAGACATGGTAAAAGGAGTGGCACACAGGCACTTGACTCACTGTCTCGTTTCTCAGTTCTTGCGGATGTAGAGGATGAGGGTGGGGAAAAAGGGTGTGATTCTGCCAAACCTGATAATGATACAAAAGAAGGCGAAATAAGGATCGACAATGCCGCTGTCATGATTGAAAAGAAGCAAATCCATAAACCAGAGAACACGGAAACAAGGATCTCTCTCCCGAGAGCATCCAAACCAAAACCAGGCTTGGTCGCTCAACTCATCAAGAAAAAGAATCTTGGTGGGGCGAGCAAAAAAGTCTCCTCTCAATGACGTTTAATGTCGAGTTTCTTCTGGAATGTCCGCGGTCTAAATTTAACTTCAAAACACGGTATCATCAGAGATTAGATCAGAAGGAGCTCGTTTCAGTTTGGATGTCTTGTAGAAACAAGAGTGAAGGAAATAAATATAAACCACGTCATAGCGGCCACCTTCCTGGGCTGGTCGGTTTTAACGAATTATGAACACAACTTATTAGGCCGTATCTGGGTTTTATGGAGGGAAAATGTGTGACTAACCCCCGTGTTTAAAAGTGAACAAATGATCACCTATTCAGTCTGTCTTGAGGGGGCAGAAGAGGAATTCATTTGCAGTTTTGTTTACGCTTCAAACCTCAGGTGTGAACGTCGAGAGTTATGGGAAGACATTAACTCTCGACCAGTCCATGGACCAGTCGCCGAGCAGACGAGCCAAAGGAACCAGCGGCTGGCCATCAATACCGAAACCGGCAGCTGGAAGTTCAAACAAAAACGGGCGGTTCAAATCTCAGAAGTCGAAAAACGCTCGGAACACTGTTCACGCAGGAAAAACCGTTGAAAAACACTATTCATCCCGAGACAAAGTTAACCGAAAAATCGAATTGAGCCTAAACCGAGATTCGGATTACTATTCATCGGATTACTATTCATCGGTTTACTATTCACGGTTCACTATTCATCGGCGGGCCGGATTTGGGTCAGAATGCGCGGATGGATCACGGAAGACTCTCGGACCGGATATCGGGCCCAAAAATCTTAGGTCGGCGGCTGGGAAGGAAAGACAAGGTCCCACATCGGAAATCTGAAGTCTTAGCCTCCTAGGATTGTCAGTATATATATGTACGCTCATGTAAGGGTTAGAGCCATCCCAAATCCGAGTATTAAGAGTTTTATCAATTTAAGACTATTCAGCTTTTGCTAATTTCCCTTGTACTTTCGGAAAATATCAATAAAAATCTCTCTTTTGCATTTTCGGTCCTTTAGTTCTTTATAAATTGAATTTTCGAGCCCCCACTAAATATAAGTTTTGACAGTGTGAGTTTCGGCTCTCACAAGGTACATATTGTAAAATTGATCACATTGCATGTACCAGTTGTGACATAGTTCTATACATCCTAGTTTGTTCTTCAATTTCCGAATTGGTGGTCTTGGTCTCAAGGAGCAATTTCCAAATCACACAGGCAAAATCTAGATTAAAAGTTTGGAAAGAGTGAAGAAGCTCTATGTGATCGATCAGACAATTATGACGACAAGACGCTTTTAATTAAGTCATTGGTGTTTTTATGCAGCAAATACCTGATATCCATGAGGAAGAAGGCGCTTTAAATGATTTCATAACTCAGCTTGGGAGATAGTCCAGCAAAAGGAATCGTACGTACGAGTTCCATCCTCTTGGAGAAGATCCTGTTCGTTCAACCTTGCGTTAATCGATATAATGAAATTCGAGATCGATTAGACAGAGAATATTTCTAGTTAAATTCAGAATCAGAATCGACCCAGCAAAACAAGCTTGAAATTTTCAAGACGGATGAGAAAAAAAAAACACAGTGGAAGTGAAGCGAAGAGAGGGGAAGAGACATGAAATCGTCACAGGGATAAAACATGGAGAAGCAGATGCCCTTGCTAATGAGGCAAAACAATCGTACTAAATCGATCCACCATTTGATCAACAAGAATTCAGATCTCCAGATTTTGAAATCCCAGATCCGATTCTTCACAAGAGAGAACTCTTTCGCAGAAGAAGCTGTTGAAATTATCAAATAGAGGGGATTATGAAAGGATAGAGAATAGAGAGAAGAGACAAAGAAGAGGGAGAGAGACGCAGTGATGTGAAGAAGAAGAAGAAGGAATGAGGAGAAGAGCGATAGATTTTTCTTTTTTGCATGAGTTTTAAATGGAAAAAAAAAATCATTCAAATTTTTCAAATACCATCTCGTGAGGTGGTATTTTGATCTTCTAAATTTTAACTATAAATCACTGTTTAAATTCCTGAGAACAATTCTTGAGTTATTTTATTTATGAAATCCTTGTTTTCCAATAAGAGGAGATTTGGAGGAATTTGTATAAATAATTGATCCAATAAGCTTGGATTTGAAACAATTTTTATGAATACTAGATCCAATAAGGGAGTATTTGAACAATTCCCTGGATTCTCTCAATTCATTGATTCAATAAGCCCCTCTAAGTATTTTCATAACAGTATCAAAGATAGACGATCTAAAAACTCTATACGAGAGATTAGAATCCCTAGTGGATACACTGTTACAGAGCCAGATGATCTGAAAAAAGAGGCTGGGCAATTTTTTAAGGACTTTGTAACGGCCACTCCAGATGGCTTTCGAGGTATTTCAGTCGAGGCTCTTGCTGAGCTCTTACCGTTTTGCTGCTCGGATCACGACCCTGCTTCCCTTACTAGTGTTGTCACAGAGGAGGAGATTAAAAAAATACTGTTTGCAATGCCAAATGGAAAATCGCCTGGCCCTGATGGATTCACAAGTGAATTCTTTAAGGCAGCTTGGCCAATTTTGGGAAAAGATTTTGTTGCAGCGACTCAATCTTTCTTAACTTTGGGATTTCTACCTAAGGGTTTAAATTCAACAATCCTCGCTTTAATCCAAAAGAAAGAGGAAGTAACAGAGATGAAGGACTATCGACCGATCTCTCTCTGCAATGTCCACTATAAAGTCATCTCTAAGATTGTGGCAAACAGACTGAAAACGATTTTGCCTCGCATAATCACACATAACCAGTCTGCATCAAGGAACGTTTGCTTATGGAGAACGTTCTTCTGGCAACAGAGCTGGTGAAACATTATCACAAAGAAGACATATCATCTCGTTGCACGATGAAGATCGACATATCGAAAGCATTTGACTTCATGCAGTGGTCGTTTCTTCTGAACAGTTTTGTGGCTATGGGTTTTCCTCCTACTTCCATACGATGGATTGAGCTCTGTGTTACATCTCCGTCTTTCTCTGTCCCAGTTAACGGAGAGCTTGCGGGATACATCCAGAGCACTCATGGTCTCAGATGTGGGTGTTCATTGTCACCATATCTCTTTGTTATCTGTATGAATGTTCTCTCACACCTGATTGATAAAGCAGCTGTAGATCGATTTATTGGCTACCACCTGAAGTGTCAACCTCTCCAACTCACGCACTTCTACTTCGCGGATGATCTTCTTGTGTTTGTAAAGGGGGAAAAAAGTTCCATCGAAGGTGTGCTCCGAATATTTGATGAGTTTGCAGAAATATCTGGTCTTCAGATCAGTATTGAGAAATCCACGCTTTACCTTGCAGGAATTAACACTTACGATCAGGCTGAGATAACAGAGTCCTTCCCTTTCATTATTGGTCAGTTTCCAGTAAGGTATTTGGGTCTTCTTTTGCTCACAAAGCAAATGAAAAAAAATCAAATTATGTGCCCTTAGTGGAGAGAATTTGGTCGCAGTTGAGTTCTTGGAGATCTCGTTTCCTCTCGTTCGCGGGACGTCTCCAACTTCTTCAATCAGTTATCGCTAGTATTGTAAATTTTTGGATTACGACTTACCGTCTTCCGAGTGGCTGTATTACAGAGATTGAGAAGCTTTGTGCGGGGTTCTTTGGTCTGGACCCGACCTGCTCACTAATAAGGCTAAGATTGCGTGGACATAAGTTTGTAAAACAAAGCAGGAGGGAGGTCTTGGAATTAAGTCTTTGAAAGAAGCAAATAAGGTCTCTTGCCTTAAGTTAATTTGGAGAATCTTGACGAGTGACTCTCTCTGGGTTAAATGGACTCGAACAACTCTTCTGAATCAACATTGCTTCAGGTATGTAACTAATTCTCCCACTGGCTCATGGATGTGGAAAAAGCTCCTTAAGTACAGAGATCTAGCAAAGACTTTTCATCGAAAAGAGGTGGTAAACGGAGCTCAGACTTCTTTTTGGCATGACCACTGGTCGAATTTGGGGAGACTTATCGATCTTACAAGAACTCGGGGTTTTATCACCATGGGTATCCCAGAAAATGCCTCGGTGGCGTCTGCTCTTACCAGACTTCGCCGCAGGAATTACAGATCTCAGACTTGTAATGATATTGCCCCTGCTTTGGACAACCTGCGAGACCCTATTCCTCCCAGACTGGATGTAAATCTCTGGCGAGTTTCAGAGGACAAGTTCTCTAAAAAATTCAACTCTAAAAGCACTTGGACTCTGCTTCGATGCCAAAGCTTGAACAAGGATTGGAAAGTCGGGCTATGGTTTAAGTACTCCACTCCAAAGTTCCGTTTCCTAACCTGGGTGGCTCTTCATGATAGACTCACCACAGGTGATAAAATGCAGAGATGGTACTCAGGACTGTCTGTTGGTTGTAGTCTTTGCGACTGTGCTTTGGAAACTCGGGATCATCTGTTTGTTGCTTGTCCTTTTGCTTCTGAAATTTGGAGGGCATTAACACTTAACCTGCTTGGAGCTGACTTCGCAGAGAATTGGGATCATCTGGTCTTACGGCTTCACAACCTAGAAAGAGACAAGATCTCTTTATTTCTGTTTAGGTATGTGTTCCAAGCTACTCTTATTATCTCTGGCGGGAGAGAAATCAGCGACAGGATGGCGAATCCCCCACCACAGCTCCTCGCCTGACCAAGCTCATTGATAAGACGGTACGAAACCGGCTTCTAAGCATTTGAAGGATTCATAATCATACTTACGAAGGACTGATGAAGTGGTTTGGCTTTGTGACCTTGCCCATTGCTCTTTAAACCATTCAAAACAAAAATTTATTTCAATTTTCTAAACAAGCTCTTGTATCCTGTATAGGAAAAAACGAATATTTTTTCTTTTGAAGTTAATTAAACATTTATTTCAAAAAAAAAAAAATCTTCCCAATCACAGGCCAGGATGCATTGAAAAATTCAACTGTGTAGCCATCCGGCCCAGGTGCTTATTCTTTGCCATCGAGACCTTTTGAATCTCCTCTTCAGAAACCTCGTGAACAAGCATAGCACAATCCATCTCTTTGCAGTCAAACCCAATATATGTCTTAGTTCGTCAACAAAAAGACCTTGATTGTTTTCCGGTTGATAAGCCAAGAATCCCTGAAAATGTTCCACCACTTCAGTTTTGATTTCCTCCTGAGATTCTGCTACTGTACCATCCATCATTTTGATTTCTCTGATTGAGTTTCGAGCAGCTCTAACTGTTACAGCATTGTGGTATTGCTTGTTATTCCCTCCACTATTCAACCAATGTAGCTTTGCTTTTTGACTTAAGACTTTTTTCTCAATCTGTGACAGCAAAGACCACCTATCATATGCTCTACCCTCCTCCTGCTGCGCATTTGTGGTACGGGATGTGAGAGTTTTTGTTTGCAGATTACAGAGCAGATCATATGCCTGCTTCGTCTTTTTAGTAATTTCTCCAACATTTCCCTTACTTAGGCTTCTGATAATTGGTTTCAGGCCTTTTAACTTCTTTGACAATCTAAACAGAGAGCTCCTCTGTATTATCCCAATACGACTTCACTGCAGGCAAAAACTCAGGGGAATCAGCGACTGCATTAATGAACTTGAAAGGGCAACGTGGCTTCAATGCTTCAGATAGGTTTCTGATACGGCAACGGAAATGATCAGAAAAGCCTCCCGACTCAAACACATTGTATGCTTGAGGAAAGGATTTCAACCAACTCATATTAATCAAAGCGCGGTTTAGTTTCTTGCAGATTAACCCATTCTCTTGCTTGTTACTCCAAGTAAAGAGTGGTCCGTGGAAGGTCATATCCATGAGAGAGCAATGTTGGACAAGGTTCTGAAAATCATGCATACCAGGAGAACTTTGGATGCCTGCTTCTGAGTGCTCCTCAAAGTCTAAAATCTCCTTAAAATCACCAAAGATGATTCAAAGCATTCTTGTTCTTGAATATTGGTGATTGGTGATGATTCTTCAAATCTTCCCATAGTTCCCGTCTCTCTTCAGGAAAGTTTGAAGCATAAATAAATGAACACCAAAACTCATCGTCCATTCCCTCCAACATAATGGAACAAGTGATCATTTGCCCACTCTTAAAACAGGGAATAACTCTTGTTGAAGGACTCCATGTTACCCAAATCCTTCCCAGCCGATTATGTTCGTAATTACAGAGGACAGAGCAATTTCGAAAAGCCGAAGAAGCAATACGCAGAAAAGCATTTTCCTGGACACGAGTTTCAAATAGGCACCCAAAGTGCATAGAATTGTTTTGAATCCATTCTCTTACTACCTTAGGTTTACGAGGTTGGTTGAATCCTCTCATGTTCCAAAATAAACCAGACATAAGAGTTTTCGTTTAGCTGCCTTTTTATTCAGACCACTTGGACCCACGGCCTTGTGCTTCTGAACAGTCGGGTTTAAGACCTTGTGGTTATCGTTTGATAATCGAGGAATAGATTGACGAAGAATAGAAACATTTTATTTTTTTGAAATATATATATATATATATTAAAAATATTTTATTTTTAGAGAGGGAGGGAGCAATGTCTTACTATCTTATCTTACTACTATTAATTGGGAAGTAATTTTTTAAAAAGTTGCTCTTAATTACATTTTTTTGTCATTGCTTCTGCTTGGCCGCAGGTTTAGTTTTAGATAAGAGAGTTGGTTTGAATTAAATATTTAATAAAATCTGTTTAATATCTTATATTGATTAATAATATCTGTGTAATATCTTATATACATTTCAAAAATATAATATCTTATAATATTTGCGTAATAATATCTCGGTACTGTTCGGGTTCGGATTCGGTTCGGATTCGGTTCGGATTCGGTTCGGTTCCGGGTTTTCGGGTTTGAAGATCCATGACTCATTCGGGTATTTCAGAATTTCGTTTCGGTTCCATTCGGGTTAGGTTCGAGTACCCGAAATTTATAGAAATAAAATAAAACTTAGTTAGATTAATTCATATATTTGGATTTATAATTATAACTTAATATAAATAAGTTATATCAAATCTAAATATAATTATTGTGTTAGGCATATAATTGTATTTCGATTATTTCGCATACCCGTTCGCTTCTCGGTTTGGGTCGGCTTCGGTTTCGGGTTTTCGGATATAGAAATTTAGGATCCGTTTGGGTATTTTATGAATTTTGGTTCGGGTTCGGTTTCACTCATACAACAAACCAGTTCCGTTAATACATTAATCATCCAAGCAAAATAAAATAATCTTATTAAATGTAACTTTCCACTACGATGAAACATTTAACCAAAATGAATTTTTCAAAGTAAAACTATAAACAAAATTTCCTCCCGCTTCCGCGAATCTGTTACTAGTACTACTGTTATTTCAGAAGTCATTTTTTAAAAAGTTGCTCATAATTATTTTTTATGCCATTGCCTTTGTTTGGCAACAAGAATAGCAGTCATAACAAATTGTGAACCGACTGAGTTGACTTAGTAACTCGAACTGGCGGATTCTAATTTTCATTTAAATTAAACCGATCCTAATTGAACCATAATTATAATCTTATCTAACCGAGTTTAATTGATTATAATCCTATCTAACCGAGTTTAATTGCCTATGTTTGGTAACAAGTTTAGTTTTATATAAAAAGTTAATTTGAATTTAAAAAATTAATAAAATCTGTATAATATCTTATATTGATTAATAATATTTGTGTAGTATCTTATATTGATTAATAATATATGTGTCGTATCTTATATTGATTAATAATATATGCGTAATATCTTATATCCATTTCAAAATGGTAAACTCTACACTATATTTGTTTAATAATATCATTATTTGTTTTATATACCATAAACCTATTTTTAAATATTAAATCAATAAATAACACAATACTTATAATATCTAAACTAAATTTTAAATAAAATATAAATGATATTATTTTAATATCGATCATGTCCATTCAAGGTTTCAAAATATGTTTTGTAAGCAAATAAATATTTTTATACATCAAATTAATTCTGTTAATATTTTAATCATCCAAACAAAATAAATTAATCTTCTTTATTTTAACTTTACACTATTATAAAGTTTTAATTCTCCACAAAAAGTTTTTCTGTCTGCAAAAAATCAAAATAAAATTTGCGAAACAAAATTATAAAATAAATTAACCCGCGCAATCACGGGTCTGTTACTAGGTATTATTTAAGGAGTTATTTTTCTTTAAAAAGGGTTGCTCTTAATTACGTATTTTGACATTGCCACTGGTTGGCAACAAGTTTTGTTTTAGAGAAAAAGTTAATTTGAATTAAAAAAAAATGTGGCAATTGTACCACATGAGTCATTTTCAAACTTTAATCACTAAAATAACCCTCTTCTTTCAAAATGAGGGAGGCCATTAACAAACGAAAGGGTCATTCTAGTGATTAAAGTTTCAAAATGAGTCATTCCAAAAGTTAATAAAATCTGTGTAATATCTTAGATTGATTAATAATATCTGTGTAATATTTTATATTGATTAATAATATATGCGTAGTATCATATATTGATTAACAATCTCTGAGTAATATCGTATGTCCATTTCAAAATGGTAAACTCTACACTATATTTTTTTAATAATATCAATATTTGTTTTATATATCATAAGCTATTTTTAAATATTAAATCAATAAATAACACAATATTTATAATATCTAAACTAAATTTTAAATATAATATAAATGATATTATTTTAAGTTCGATTATGTCCATTTAAGGTTTCAAAATATGTTTTGTAAACAAATAAATACAACAAATTAGTTCTGTTAATATTTTAATCATCCAAACAAAATAAATTCACCTTATTTATTTTAACTTTACACTACTATAAAATTTTAACTCTCCACAAAAAAAATTTCTGTCTGCAAAAAATCAAAATAAGTTTTTCGAAACAAAATTATAAAATAAATTGGTCCACACAATCGCGGGTCTGTTACTAGTTACTACTTAAGGAGTCATTTTTCTAAAAACAATTTGCTCTTAGTTATGTTTTTTGCCATTGCCTCGGTTTGGCAACAGATTTAGTTTTAGATAAAAATTTAATTTGAATTTAAAAAAATGTGGGATTATCTTGAAATCAGAAATGCCGCAGAAAAACAAAACGACTAAGGTCGATGAAATCTTATAAACTGCCAAGATATTTTTGTTTGTATAATATTAATCTAATGGCATGTTTTGATAAGAAGTATATTAATATGTTTTTCTGGCTTTCATGAAATAGTTGTTATAATCAGGTCTTAATGTGAAATAACTTTCATAAGTATATTCTATTAATAAGTCTGTTAATTATAGTGACACAGAAGATGCCAGAAATCGAGATTCATGATGGAGATTTGCGTCTAGCAGACAGTGCTACATCACATACTATAATTAAAGAAAGAAAATATTTCTCCTGTCTTGTAATGAATGGCTCCGCGAGTAGCGTGAGTACCATATCCGGTAATGCAAAGATCATAATTGGCTCCGGAAAAGCAAATTTTATAATGCCAAAGGGGATGAAGTTTGAAATAGATAATGCTCTATATTCCCCAAAGTCTCAAAGAAATTTATCGAGCTTTAAAGACATTTGAAAGAATGGATATCATACTGAGACTATGAATAAGAATGGCACTGAATATCTTTGCATTACAACGGAAAATAAAGAACATGTGGAAGAATTACCCATGTTGTCCTCTGGACTATATTGCACAAAAATAAATATGATTGGGTCATATGTTACAATGAATGAAAAGGATGTCAATGTTTTTAAAGTATGGCATGAAAGACTTGGTCATCCTGGATCAGTAATGTTGAGAAAAATTGTGAAAAATTCCAGTGGCCACCCATTGAAAAACGAGAGGATTTTTCAATCGGGGGAGTTTCCATGTAATGCATGTTCTCAAGAGAAACTCATAATAAGTCCATCACCAGCCAAAGTTGGGAATGAATCTCCATTATTCTTAGAAAGAATACATGGTGATATATGTGGACCTATACATCCACCATGCGGGCCATTTCATGGTATTAATTGATTCATCTAGTAGATGGTCACATGTGTGTCTTTTGACCACAAGAAATACGGCTTTCGCAAGATTCATTGCCAAAATAACCAGGTTGAAATCACAATTCCCTGATATTCGAATAAAGAAAGCGAGACTTGATAACGCGGGTGAATTCACTTCAAAAGCCTTTGATGATTTTTGCATGGCAATGGGGATTGATGTTGAGGATCTAGTTCCCCATGTGCATACGCAAAATGGCATGGCTGAGAGCTTAATAAAGAGGTTGCAGTTAATTGCAAGGCCACTGATGATGAGAACAAAACTCTCAATTTCAGTATGGGGACATGTTGTGTTGCATATAATACATATTCTCCATTACAATTAGTATATGGACATGAACCTAATTAATAAAATTTGTGTAATATCTTACATTGATTAATAATATATGTGTAATATTTTACATTGATTAATAAGATCTGCGTAGTATCTTATATTATTAATAATATATGTGTAATATCTTATATCCATTTCAAAATGGTAAACTTTACACTATATTTTTTTAATAATATCATTATTTGTTTTATATATCATAAACATATTTTTAAATATTTAATCAATAAATAACACAATATTTATAATATCTAAACTAAATTTTAAATATAATATAAATCATATTATTTTAAGTTCGATTATGTCCATTCAAGGTTTCAAAATATGTTTTGTAAACAAATAAATATTTTCATACAACAAATTAGTTCTTTTAATATTTTAATCATCCAGAAACAATAAATTAATCTTATTTATTTTAACTTTACACTACTATAAAATTTTAACTCCCCACAAAAAATGTTTCCGTCTCCAAAAAATCAATATAACTTTTTCGAAACAAAATTATAAAATAAATTGGCCCGCGCAATCGCAGGTTTGTTACTAGTTATTATTTAAGGAGTCATTTTTATTTAAAAAAAAAAAATTGCTCTTAATTACGTTTTTTGCCATTGCTTCTGTTTCGCAACAGGTTTCGTTTTAGATAAAAAGTAATTTGAATTAAAAAATGTGGGATTTCTACCACATGGGTCATTTTCAAACTTTAATCACTAAAATGACTCACTGCTTTCAAAATGAAGGAGCCCATTTACAAAGAAAAGAGTCATTCTAATGATTAAAGTTTCAAAATGAGTTCCAAAAATCGCCTCTAAAAAGATTAATAAAATCTGTGTGATATCTTACATTGATTAATAATATTTGTATAATATTTTATATTGATTAATAATATCTGTTTAGTATGTTATATTAATTAATAATATCTGTGAAATATCTTATATTTATTTCAAAATGGTAAACTCTACACATTTTTTTTAATAATATCATTATTTGTTTTATATATCAGAAACCTATTTTTAATATTAAATCAATAAATAACACAAATTTATAATACCTAAACTAAAATTTAAATATAATATAAATGATATTATTTTAATTTCGATTATGCTCATTTAAGGTTTCAAAATATGTTTTATAAATAATACATTTTCATACTCCAACAAATAAATATTTTCATACAACAAATTAGTTTTGTTTATATTTTAATCATCTAAACAAAATAAATTAATCTTATTTATTGTAACTTTTCACTACTATTAAAATATTTAACTCTCCACAAGAGTCTTTTCTGTCTGCAAAAAAACAAAAAAGCAAAATTAGAAACAAAATTATATAATAAATTGATCCGCGCTGTTACTAATAATTTCGTACTATACAATCCGTATACTGTCTTTTAATCCGTTTGAGTATTCGTATATATACTCCAAATGGGGGAATAACTGAATGAAGGGAGAAAGAAACGGAGGTCCAATTGTGAGACACATAAGAATCGCTCTCTTATTTCCTGCTAATTTCAAACAAAACAGTACAATGCCTAACGAGAGAGAGAAAGAGAGTGCTTCTTCTAGACGAGAGCCAGCTTTTTTCCCTCTCACCACTACAAACCATCGCTATTTTATCACCCTCTACTCTATCGCCACGTGTCCTCTCTCTAACTGAAAAAATATTCTCTCGTTTCCCTCCCTCTTAAAACCGTAAAACAAATCCACCCTTCACCATTTTTTCTGATCTCTCTCTCTCTCTCTCCTCTTCTTCCTCTCGTCATTTTTGTTTTTGCTTTCGTTGATTAATGCTCCGCGAGAAATTGTGTCTCCTTGTCTCTGTGTCAGGTGAATCGATAACTCTCCGTCAATATTTTTTTCCGGCGAGAAATTTGTTTTTTTATTTCTTCGGTGTTCTGATTCCGTTTTTTATTGTTTGCGTTTCTTCAAATCTCCAGGGAAGGGGATCTAAGAGCTCTGCGCATCCACCGTGAGTCCTCTGAGTGTATTTTTTTTTCCTTTTGGTTTTGCGTACGATATAGAAATCTGCATGTCGATTCAGCTTCCTTTTGTATGAGACGCGAAACATTCGATCGACGTCGAGTTTTCGTTTTGGATTTTTCTCGCCTGAGATGTGTTTTTGAGTTGTGGATTTTTGTTCGTCCTTTTGTTTTGCGTACGATATCCGAGTTTGTTTCCTGCCGATTTCAGGTTCCTTTGAAATTTGTTTAGGAAATTTCCGAGGATGAGAACATTGAATCAGATCCAGCTTTTCGTTTCCGATTCTTCTCATTCGTGTTAGTTCGTCGTTATTGATTATTAGATCCTTTTGCTTCGCGTGCGGTATCAGAGAATCTCCTGCGTATTGAACTTTCTAAGGAATTGATGTCATTTTGTTTTCTTCTGGATTTCTATTTACCTCGCCTGAGCTCCTTTTTGATTGTGCATATGTGTTTCCTCAAATTTGGTTGCAGAGAATAATCGAGAAAACAGAATCTCGTAAACATAATGTTCTAATCTTATTGTTGTATACGTAAAATTTCAGACGAAACATCTTAATCTCTTGATATTTACGCTGTTTCTAGTCAATAAATTCCTTCGATCTTTGTTCTTATAATGTTGAAGCATCTCGGTCGTCTCATTGTGATTCAAATGTTTCTTGCAGGGAGAGATGGCTCAGAGCAGTACATCTCATGACTCTGGCCCTCAGGGGCTAATGAGGCGGCCATCTCGTAGTGCCGCCACAACTGTGTCGATTGAAGTTTTTGACCATGAGGTGGTTCCAGCCTCCCTTGGCACCATTGCCCCTATTCTACGTGTTGCTGCAGAGATTGAACATGAGCGGCCTCGTGTTGCTTACCTCTGTATGGTTCAGCGTTTTCCTTATCTTTTCTTTCAGGACAAAGTTGGAATACTTTTGTTTAAATTTACTTGCGTTCGTATACAGGTCGATTTTATGCCTTCGAGAAAGCTCATAGGTTGGATGCAAGCTCTAGTGGCCGAGGTGTGAGGCAGTTCAAGACACTTCTCTTTCAACGATTAGAAAGGGTACTGATCATCTCTTACCATTAAATTAAGCGTGTCTCATCTTGACGCCACAGATAGATAGTCACTACAATATGTGGATTGCTCCATCTGCATTAGTTTTCTTGCTGTTCCATATCTTAGTCTACTCAAAGGATGTTCTCAAGTGTATTCACATTCCAGATTAATCTTTCATTGTCTCAGACCATCTTACAAACAGCTGCTTGACAAGCCCCATTTCTGACAAGATTTTGTTTGCAAATAACTCATAAATGGGGATAACAGAGCAGACTTTGTCTTACACTTTGCTTTGAAGATATAAATTTTCAAATGAATACGGGTAATGAGCTTTTCTTCTAGCATTACTGGAGCTAATAACAAATTTCACGATACAGGACAATGCTTCGAGTCTTGCTTCTAGGGTTAAGAAAACCGATGGACGGGAAGTTGAGAGCTACTACCAACAATATTATGAGCACTATGTCAGGGCACTTGACCAAGGGGATCAAGCAGACAGGTACGATGGTTGTTATGTGTATATAAACACCCGTATTTTCCAAACGTTGTCATGTTGGCATATTCGGTCTAGAAGGACTCTAAAGATAATGTGTAGTGCTCTTATTCTGACGGATTGTGTGAACCAAATCTCGCAGAGCTCAGCTTGGTAAAGCATACCAGACTGCCGGAGTGCTCTTTGAAGTGCTCATGGCAGTAAACAAGAGCGAGAAAGTTGAAGCAGTAGCTCCTGAGGTTTGTGTCTAAAATCTATTCCCTCAAAGCAAAGAGGACGGCTATAAAAAATTCTTTATTCCGTTAACTGAGGTGGGCGTTTTAATCATTTCCATATGTGTTTCTTAATAGATCATTGCAGCTGCTAGAGATGTCCAAGAAAAGAACGAAATTTATGCACCATACAACATTCTTCCACTGGATTCTGCTGGGGCCTCACAGTCTGCTATGCAGCTAGAGGAGGTATATGTTATTTGAATGAGTCTTACCATGCTTTGATCTAATGAGTCTGGTTCTGTTTTCTAACACTTCTAATGCTGCTTGATGACTAGGTCAAAGCCGCTGTAGCTGCCTTAGGGAACACTCGTGGACTGAACTGGCCTTCTGGATTTGAGCAGCACAAAAAGAAATCCGGAAATCTTGATCTTCTTGACTGGTTAAGAGCTATGTTTGGATTCCAGGCAAGTTCGTGATCTGAAAAGAGTAACAAGGCGAACTTATGTATTCATGTTTAACATGTGAGATATATCATTAAATTTTTACAGAGAGACAATGTTAGGAACCAAAGGGAGCATCTGGTTTGCTTACTTGCTGATAACCATATAAGGTTGACTCCCAAGCCAGAGCCTCTGAATAAGGTACCTTCCATAGATAGTTTGCTTCGAGTTGAGACCCTCTGACTCTGTAGTGATGAGATTTGAATATTGTCTGAGGAAAAAAAACAAAACATTATCTCAATATATCATCAATTAATGATATATCTTCATCTGTTAAACCCTTTTCGTTTATCAAAGAAATTTTTATCAATTTAATCTATAAATGCAGCTCGATGACAGAGCCGTTGATGCTGTCAAGACAAAGCTCTTTAAGAACTACAAAAACTGGTGCAAATTCTTAGGGCGTAAACACAGTTTAAGGTACCAGGCAACATTTTATTTCATAAGTGGCCTGTATTTGAAATTTTTCTGAATAATGTTCATACTCTAATCAACATTCGCTCATCCTGTTTTTATGCAAAGGCTTCCTCAAGCTGCTCAAGATATACAACAGCGGAAGATACTATATATGGGTTTGTATCTACTGATCTGGGGTGAAGCTGCAAATATTCGCTTCATGCCAGAATGCTTATGCTATATTTTCCACAATGTCAGTAACACAGTCAGATTTTCTTCATTTACGTTTTTGTTATTGTGTTCTGGCTAATATCATGGGTCAAACGTAACAGTATATCAATATCTATCTCCTTTTTATGCTCAGATGGCTTATGAGCTCCATGGTCTCTTGGCTGGAAATGTAAGCATCGTTACTGGAGAAAACATTAAGCCTTCTTACGGTGGAGATGATGAGGCCTTTCTACGGAAGGTCATTACACCAATCTACCGAGTAGTTGAAAAGGTACATGTTTGAATGATTGGTCGATGACATCTCAAGAATCTTGACCTTGTATACACCATAGCTAACTTTTCAATGGATTAGGAAGCAAATAAGAATGCGACTGGCAAGGCTGCTCACTCAGACTGGTCCAACTACGATGATCTGAATGAATATTTCTGGTATGTTTGAAATCAAGTCTGTAAACTGACTATTTACTTGGTTGGGATACCTTTATTTCCTTGTGTCATTTGCGCATCACTGTTATATAGGTCTCCGGATTGCTTCTCTCTTGGCTGGCCAATGCGTGATGATGGAGATCTTTTCAAATCAACTCGTGATATGGCGCAGGTAGTCCCTTGTAGTTCTCCTTTGCTATTTCTCTGTCTCCATTGAGCTAATCAGTTTTCTTTCACTTTAAAATTCATTACAGGGGAAAAAAGGATCTTTGAGAAAAGCGGGAAACACAGGAAAATCAAATTTCACGGAGACACGAACATTTTGGCACATATATCACAGTTTTGACCGACTCTGGACATTCTATCTGTTAGCACTCCAAGTAAGCAATCTGTCACGAGCTATAAGCATGACTCCTAATAACATGGTCCAGTCAAATTGACATTTCCACCTATCAATTTAGGCAATGATCATTCTTGCGTTTGAACGAGTAGAGCTGAGGGAAATCTTACGCAAGGATGTTTTATATTCTCTCTCCAGTATCTTCATCACAGCAGCTTTTCTACGCTTCCTTCAGAGTACGTCATAAAATATTATCTATCTGCACTTTTCATCATTTGGTTGATTTTCGAGGAAATAACGGTTACCTTGTGTCTTGCTTCTATGCTAGGTGTCTTGGACGTTATCTTAAACTTCCCGGGTTTTCACAGATGGAAATTTACTGAAATCTTGAGAAACATTCTCAAGATCATTGTAAGTCTCGTTTGGTGTGTGGTGTTACCGCTTTGCTATGCCCAGTCCGTCTCTTTTGCTCCTGGACAGCTGAAGCAATGGCTATCATTCCTTCCACGAGTTAAAGGGGTTCCTCCGCTCTATATCATGGCTGTCGCTCTTTACTTGCTCCCCAATGTGCTTGCGGCTATTATGTTCATTTTCCCAATGCTTCGACGCTGGATTGAGAATTCAGATTGGCATATATTTAGATTGCTTTTGTGGTGGTCACAGGTATGAAAGTTGGAACTTTTATTTTTTTCTTCTTAATTATGATTTTATTTAGTCAGCAAAACCCCTTAGGCATGTTAGAAGAGCTCTGAAGTCTGGTTAGTTATATGTAAATGCAAGTCGAGAGCAAAGTTTGACTTTTATTCTGGCTATATCAGAGATTAATTTTCTGAATATGGGTTATGCTCGGGGGAATAACTTATATGTGGTTTGAATACATATTAATTGATTCATTCCATGTTTTTTTCTTTTCAGCCAAGAATTTATGTTGGAAGGGGGATGCATGAAAGTCAAATTGCACTTATAAAGTAAGTATGGAGCCAAACAAGTTCTATTGTAGAATCGGTTGCACATAATAAACATTTATGTCAATAGTTGACAATACATTGCTTTGTGCTTATATAATTTCCAGGTATACGATCTTTTGGCTATTACTTTTCTGTTGCAAATTTGCATTTAGCTACTTTCTTCAAGTGAAGCTTTTAGTGAAACCAACTAACGCTATAATGAGCATTCGCCATGTGAAGTATCAATGGCATGAGTTTTTCCCCGATGGTAATATTGCTACTTAGGCTTTTCCCTTGGACATCTGTTTTTTTTATTTTGTTTTTAGTATTTTGAGTAAGGTAATATGTTTCTATTCTCCATGCAGCTGACCACAACTATGGAGCAGTGGTGTCTCTGTGGTTACCTGTGATTTTGGTATATTTTTCTTAACCACTTATCTAAATGAATTATCTAGCAAGTCCATGGATATCTCATGTTCCTTAATTTTGCTTCAGGTTTATTTCATGGACACTCAAATTTGGTATGCCATTTTCTCTACTATATGTGGTGGTGTCATTGGGGCCTTTGATCGATTGGGAGAGGTAATACTTTCTTGCTGGATCCATTCGTGGTCGTCCTGCATGACAATATGCTGTACACATAAACTCATTTCTATTCTACATCCAGATACGAACGCTTGGAATGCTAAGGTCCAGGTTCCAATCATTACCTGGTGCTTTTAACACGTACCTGGTTCCTTCTGATAAAACAAGGAGAAGAGGGTTCTCCTTATCTAAAAGATTTGCAGAGGTTAAACAAGATTGATGCTCATTTTTATCTATAAAGTGATTTCTGGAAGAACGTTACCATACATGTACTAAATTCTATCTAATGCAGGTCACAGCAGCAAGAAGAACTGAAGCGGCCAAATTTTCCCAACTCTGGAATGAGATCATTTCCAGCTTCCGCGAGGAAGATCTCATCAGTGACAGGTAACAACTTAGATATCATACCGCCTTCTTTATAATCCCGTGTCTTATAAACAACTGGCTTTTCAGGGAGATGGATCTGTTGCTTGTTCCTTATACTTCAGACCCTAGTTTGAAACTAATTCAATGGCCACCATTTTTGCTTGCAAGCAAGGTTTGTGCTCTTCTTTTGTCATCCCAGATATCGTTTTTCTTTTTACTATTGCTAAAGTTCTTTTTCTGGAATAGATACCGATAGCATTGGATATGGCAGCCCAATTTCGAACAAGAGACTCTGACCTCTGGAAGCGCATATGTGCAGACGAATACATGAAATGTGCTGTCATTGAATGCTACGAATCTTTCAAACATGTCCTGCATACCTTGGTAATTGGGGAGAATGAGAAAAGGTATTTCCTCATCCATCAGACAAGTTCTTGCTTATGATTCTTGAATCACTTACAATATTTATTACAATCTTAGAGTATACCCACGCTCCAACATTTATCTTCGATTGAAGCTACTGGCTCTCTAACTAGTTCGGATCGTAAATGTTCTCTACCATGTCTCAAATTTATTTGCTGATGTAGTGTCAAAACATTTCATCTTCTAAGGTTGCACATATATGTGCCTCAAGATTCCTCTGTTTTGATCATTAAGTAGTTTAATCGTTGGCATACAAATGCAGTTCAACTTGGAATTTCAGTTCGCTATTTGAGTTCTAAGTTCCACTTGAAAGATGCTAAGATAAGATATAATACCACAGGATTATTGGAATCATCATCAAAGAGGTAGAGAGCAACATATCAAAGAATTCATTCCTTTCGAATTTCAGAATGGCTCCTTTACCTGCTCTTTGCAGTAAATTTGTGGAGCTCGTCGGAATCTTGGTAAGTAAAATCACATTCTTGTGTCATCAATGATATTTCAGATTGTTCAGGGTAGTTGATAATTTCTATGCTAGAGACGGTTCAATACCCAGATATATGTCTGCTTATGATTCTAACCCAAGCTGGCTGCTAATTTTAGTAGAAGTTCGTGTTGTGAACCCTTTTATAGGGGTTCCTTAGTTGGAGAAAATGTCACTTCATTTCTAACTAATGTACTGATATTGATAAGGTTTAACAAACCGAAGATTATGGATAAATTTTGATTAAGTGATACCACGTGTGAATTGTTAATGTTATCTGAGAAACTAAATAATTATGTATACGTTATGATGCTGCAGAAAGATGCGGACCCATCCAAGAGAGACACAGTGGTGCTATTGTTGCAAGATATGTTGGAAGTAGTGACTCGAGATATGATGCAAAATGAAAATCGGTTAGTGAACTGTATATCTATAGTTAGAGTACTGGAAAGTTTGTTCAGCTTGTATGTGAATATATAGTATCCACACAAACAAGAATAACTTGGGTGGTACCTTTCTGCAGTGAATTGGTAGAACTTGGGCATACTAACAAGGAATCCGGAAGGCAACTTTTTGCTGGTACTGACGCAAAACCTGCCATACTATTCCCTCCGGTGGCAACAGCTCAATGGGATGAACAGGCAAAAGCTCGAATACACATGACTTAAGGCTAATCCTTAGGGATACTCTGCATTCCTGAGACTATTTTCAACGTAATGATTTTTCTTTTATTGTTGTAGATAAGACGTCTACATTTACTATTGACGGTAAAAGAATCTGCAATGGATGTTCCTACAAACCTTGAAGCACGAAGAAGGATTGCCTTCTTCACAAACTCACTGTTTATGGATATGCCTCGAGCTCCTCGTGTTAGAAATATGCTGTCTTTCAGGTATGTTCTCCGGTTATCACCATTTCTTAAGAATATATGCTTCTAGGATGATAATTCTGTATATATTAGGAATCCATGTTCTCCTATATTTTTTTTTTCCACGTTTTGTTTTGGCTTGAGTGACTGTAAAACATACAATTCATGTAGTTGATACTATGGAACTATTATGAATTCCTACTGCAAAGAGGAGGTAGGTCTACCTTATTAGTCACCTTAGAGTTTTCCTTTTTGCATGCGCAGTGTTCTAACTCCGTACTATAGTGAGGAGACTGTGTACTCTAAGAACGACCTGGAAATGGAGAATGAAGATGGTATATCAGTTGTATACTATTTGCAGAAGATCTTCCCAGGTATGTCTTATTGATGAGCTCTTCTTGTTAGATTTAGTCGCTTCTCATTGCTTTCGGTAGTTGATATATATGGTCCACCATTGCAGATGAGTGGACTAACTTCTTGGAGCGGCTTGGTTGTAAAGATGAAACTGCGGTTGTGGAGAGTGAAGAAAATATATTGCAGCTTCGCCATTGGGTTTCTTTAAGGGGACAGACTCTGTTTAGAACAGGTACTTTATATTATTCAAGCCTACTTATAATTTGCTGTATGGTTTCTTATGTTGCTTACAGATTTGTTTATCTTGCAGTTAGAGGAATGATGTATTACAGGCGTGCACTGAAGCTTCAGGCTTTTCTTGACATGGCTACTGAAAAAGGTGAGACATTGTTACTTTTGTTGAAATCCAAAATACTGAAGCAGTAGTGATCAATGTGTTAAGTATTGATAGTTCCATATCGAAAACACGTTCAACATTTTGAAATAAGTAAACTTATAACATCTCTTTGTGTGTTACAGAAATATTAGAAGGGTACAAAGCCATTTCAGAGCCAACTGAGGAGGACAAAAAAAGTCAGAGGTCCTTGTACGCTCAGTTAGAGGCAGTAGCAGATCTCAAATTTACATACGTTGCTACTTGCCAGAACTATGGAAATCAGAAGCGAAGTGGAGACCGGAGAGCTACTGACATCCTGAATCTAATGGTTAAGTAAGTTCCTTCTTAATCCTTTCTGCTAATAGATTCCAGAAATTTTGAAATTCTTGTTTCCTCCATTGGTTGGTACTCCGGTGAATCTCATTTATCATATCGGATGCTGCAGCAATCCCTCTCTCCGTGTGGCATATATTGATGAGGTTGAGGAACGAGAAGGAGGAAAAGTGCAGAAAGTGTTCTACTCGGTGCTTATCAAGGCTGTTGAGAATCTTGATCAGGTACCCTTTTACTATTGAAAATCTTAACAGATTAGCTAAAAGTTATGTACTACTATTAGAGAACCCTCAGGTTTTTAACTCTGTACTGTTAATTTTCAAAGGAAATATATCGGATAAAACTGCCGGGTCCAGCAAAAATAGGAGAAGGAAAACCCGAAAATCAGAATCATGCTCTCATTTTTACGAGAGGAGAAGCTCTCCAGGCTATTGACATGAATCAGGTAAAATATTTGTCCCCAACCAGCAGTTTCTCGCAACAAAAACATAGTGTACTTGGTCGTTGTTGGAAGAATGTTACTTACCATAGTATCTAATTAATAGGACCATTACTTGGAAGAAGCACTGAAAATGAGGAACTTGCTTGAAGAATTCAATGAAGACCATGGAGTGCGTGCACCCACTATTCTTGGTTTCAGAGAACATATTTTTACTGGCAGGTATTTGGGAAATTTGGTTGTAATGTTTTTTAATATGAATATCGAACTTCCTTCTTTCTTCTCGATGATATTTTGCCTCGGCTTGGTATTTGCAGTGTTTCTTCTTTGGCCTGGTTCATGTCGAATCAAGAAACAAGTTTTGTGACCATTGGTCAGCGAGTTCTCGCAAGTCCTCTGAAGTACGTAATACTCTTTCTTGTTTCATTCTACACGATATAGCTTACTACAAAACATGACGCTTATGTCTGATTTCTGATTTTCAGGGTCCGGTTTCACTATGGTCACCCTGATGTCTTTGATAGAATCTTCCACATCACACGAGGTGGCATCAGTAAAGCATCACGCGGCATAAATCTTAGCGAGGATATCTTTGCTGGTTACATTCTCGACCTTAATTCTTTAAGGAGGATATAGTTATATTGTTCCCTATCATAATATTTACTTATGATTGATTCATGTATGAATCCAGGTTTCAACTCAACTCTGAGGCGTGGTAATATCACTCATCACGAGTACATCCAAGTAGGGAAAGGAAGAGATGTTGGTTTGAACCAGATATCCCTCTTTGAAGCCAAAGTTGCTTGTGGTAACGGTGAGCAAACATTGAGTAGGGATCTCTACAGACTTGGCCATCGATTCGATTTTTTCCGCATGA
This sequence comes from Isatis tinctoria, assembly GCA_010577795.1. Lineage (NCBI taxonomy): Eukaryota > Viridiplantae > Streptophyta > Magnoliopsida > Brassicales > Brassicaceae > Isatis > Isatis tinctoria. The sequence goes on along the minus strand of CM021246.1, from coordinate 10,578,179 downwards.
TGTCTTGCTACTTCACAACAATAGGTTTCTACATCAGCTCGATGGTAACTTCTGATCTTCAAAAATGACAAACTGAGTTAGACTCATAATTTGCTTAACATAAAAGAAGTTAATTCTCTGTATTGCAGATTGTTGTCCTCACTGTTTATGCATTCTTGTATGGAAGACTTTATCTGTCACTGAGTGGAGTGGAAGAGGCAATAGTAAAGTATGCAGCGGCTAAAGGAGATAGTTCACTCAAGGCAGCGATGGCTTCACAGTCCGTGGTGCAATTAGGTCTGCTTATGACACTTCCAATGATAATGGAGATTGGGCTTGAGAGAGGATTCAGAACTGCATTATGCGACCTATTCATAATGCAGCTCCAACTAGCCCCCGTCTTCTTCACCTTCTCTCTTGGTACCAAGGTCCATTATTTTGGAAGAACCATACTACACGGAGGAGCCAAGTACAGAGCAACAGGACGTGGCTTCGTAGTCAAGCACGAGAAGTTTGCCGACAACTACAGAATGTATTCAAGAAGCCACTTTGTGAAAGGACTAGAGTTAATGGTTCTTCTAATATGTTACAGACTCTACGGTAAAGCAACAGAGGACTCAGTAGCGTACGCGCTTGTGATGGGCTCAACTTGGTTCCTCGTCGGTTCATGGCTATTCTCCCCGTTCCTATTCAACCCTTCAGGGTTCGAGTGGCAGAAGATAGTCGATGACTGGGATGATTGGAACAAATGGATAAGCAGCAGAGGAGGCATAGGAGTGCCAGCAAACAAAAGCTGGGAATCTTGGTGGGACGAAGAACAAGAGCATTTGCTTCACTCTGGCTTTTTCGGAAAGTTCTGGGAAATCTTCCTCTCCCTCCGCTACTTCATCTACCAATACGGCATCGTTTACCACTTGAACTTAACCAAAGAGAGCAGACTCGGGAAACAACAGAGCATCATAGTGTACGGACTCTCATGGCTCGTCATAGTTGCGGTGATGATCGTACTGAAGATAGTCTCAATGGGGAGAAAGAAGTTCAGCGCAGATTTCCAGCTCATGTTCAGATTACTCAAGCTGTTTCTCTTCATCGGATCGGTGGTGATAGTTGGAATGTTATTCCACTTCTTGAAACTAACAGTTGGAGATATAATGCAGAGTTTGTTAGCGTTTTTACCGACCGGATGGGCATTGCTTCAGATCTCTCAGGTCGGGAGACAACTGATGAAAGCTGTCGGAATGTGGGGTTCAGTTAAGGCTTTAGCTCGTGGATATGAGTACATAATGGGCGTTGTGATCTTCATGCCAGTCACGGTTCTCGCTTGGTTCCCTTTCGTCTCCGAGTTTCAGACTAGACTTCTCTTCAACCAAGCGTTTAGCCGTGGCCTTCAGATTCAGCGTATCCTCGCTGGTGGCAAGAAGCAGAAATGAGACTTCATCGTTACTTTCAGAAACAATTCTCTGATTGTTTCTTCCTCTTAATTCTCTTACTACTACTGGATTCTTTGTTTGTGTGTTTGTACTCTTTTTATAAGTAATTGCTCAGAGTTGATGTAAAAGCATATTGTTTTGTGAGAAAGACGTATAGGCTTGGACACTTGGATATCGGATTCCAGTTGCGTATTTCGGATATAGCGAATTTGGTATTTTTTGGGTATGCTCTAATTTTGGTTTGGATTCGGTACTCTTCCGATCCGGGTATTTTTGGATAGAAAATGTCTCTAAGTGTACCCAAATATATCTGAATGTAACAAAAAATCCGATAAACTGAAGAAAAAAACGAACACGGTAACACCAACTTAAACAAACTTCAATTATATGAAAGCTAAAACAAAAAGAGACGTTTGCTAAAAAATGCATTTTCCTGTTGTGAGTATTTATTAATGAGAGCAAAAGGTCTTTATAAGGATCAATATGACAATATTCTATAAACTTATACCTTGTCTAGAAAGGAATGTGTAATACTTAATATATACTAAACATAAGGACCGGATATGTAATAACCTCTACGTGGGTCGGTCTGTATTGAGTCCATCAAACCAGACAGTTCATAACACTCTCCCTTGGACGAAATGACCGAACCAACCAAGGATCTTTGTAATACGCTTGGGGATGCTGCCTCATTAAAACTTTTCTAAGGAAAACCCACTGGAACAAAACCTTAGCGAGGAAAAAGAGTACAGCACGTATTACTCCCCTTGTTTTAGACATCACTAAAGTCCCTTAGTCGGCGCATGCCGATCTGATACATCAGCTTCTTGAGCGTGGAGGTTGGGAGCGACTTTGTGAACAAGTCAGCTGAGTTATCGCTTGAACGGACTTGAAGCACTTGTATTTCTCCAGCCTTCTGGAGATCGTGAGTGAAAAAGAATTTGGGCAAAATGTGCTTCGTACGATCTCCCTTGATGTATCCATCCTTTAGTTGAGCTATGCACGCAGCGTTGTCCTCATAGAGTATGGTCGGTTCTTCCTTTCCATCGGCCATCCCACAATCTCGTCTTATGTACTGAGTCATCAATCTCAACCAAACACATTCACGGCTGGCTTCATGAATCGCCAAAATCTCTGCGTGGTTTGATGACGTGGCTGTGAGTGTCTGCTTTATGGATCGCCATGAAATTACGGTTCCTCCGTGAGTGAACACATATCTTGTCTGAGATCGTCCATTGTGTGGATCCGATAGATAACCTGCATCAGCAAAACTAACTAAACCTTTGTCATTATGGTTAGTGTAAAATAGATCCATGTCCTTCGTTCCTTGTAGGTAACGAAGTATATGTTTAATACCGTTCCAGTGCCTCTGGGTCGGACAAGAACTAAATCTTGATAGGAGGTTCACGGCGAAACAGATATATGGTCTAGTATGACTAGCCAAGTATAATAACGCTCCTATGGCACTGAGATATGGCACTTCGGGACCAAGGACTTCTTCATCCTTTCTCTTCGGACCGAATGGATCACTATCCAATGCAAGGCTTCTCAACACCATTGGGCTGCTCAATGGGTGGGCTTGGTCCATATTAAATCTCTTGAGTACTTTTTCTGTATATGCCATTTGATGCACAAGGATTCCATCTTTTACGTACTCAAGCTGTATTCCCAAACAGAACTTTGTCTTTCCTAAGTCTTTCATTTCAAATTCGGCCTTTAAATACTCAACTGTTTGGGCGATCTCTCCAGAGGTTCCGAGGATGTTCAAATCGTCCACGTATATTGCTATAATTACAAATCCTTTGTTTGCAAACTTCTTTATAAAGATATACCGACTGATGGGATCATTTCTATAACCTTCTTTGACTAGGTACTCACTTAATCTATTGTACCACATGCGCCCACTTTGTTTCAGTCCATATAAGGATTTGTTCAGCCTAATGCAGTGTTCTTCGCGAAAGCTTTTCTTATCTCTGAGCTCAATACCCTCTGGTAATCGCATATAAATCTCATTATCCAGTGGACCATATAAATAGGCTGTTACTAGATCCATTAACCGTAAATCCAATTTTTCTCTTATGGCCAGACTTATCAGGAATCGGAATGTCGTTGCATCCACCACAGGGGAGTATGTCTCCTCATAATCAATTCCTGGTCTCTGAATCCTTGTGCCACAAGCCGTGCTTTCTGTCGAACAATCTCTCCTTTTTCGTTTCTCTTCCTCACAAAGACCCATTTATGTCCAATTGAGATTATATTCTGAGGTGTCCAAATTATGGGACCAAAAACCTCTCTCTTCTTTAAAGAGTTTAACTCCACGTTTATGGCTTCTTTCCGTTTAGCCCAATCAGATCGTTGAGTGCACTCATTTATTGACATGGGTTCTAGATCCTCATTCATAACATCAAGTGCTACATTGCATGCAAATATATCATCGACGTCTTTTCTGTTCCATTGGATTCCGGACATAACAAAATTTATTGAGATCTCATTGTTATCGAGAACTTCAGGACCATGAGGCTCGGCGTCTCGAGCTTCATTTTGTGGCTCCTTAGGTTCATTTGTGTCCGGACCATCCACTATCTCCTCGGTCTGAATTTCAGCACCTTTCTTTAATTTCCGAGGAGCCTTATCTTTGGAACCAATAGGTCTACCACGTTTCACCCGTGGCTTAGACTCTGTAGCAACTTGCGGTCCATCATGGACATCAATTCGTATTGGTGAATTCACGGCTGGTATATACGATTTAGTTACTCTTTGCGGGTCAACAAAGGAATCTGGCAATTGTATAGCTAACTTTTGCATATGAATAATCTTTTGGACTTCCAAATCACTTTCTTGGGTCCGAGGATCTTGCCAATTCAAGGATGTATGATTCCATGCGATTTCTTTATCCAGCCGGTTTACTTCACCTAATGTTGGAAATACAGTTTTGTCAAAATGAAAATCCGCGTATCTGGCCTTGAACATATCGTCGGTGGTTGGCTCAAGATACTTTATGATTGTGGGTGAATCATATCCAACATATATCCCCATCCTCCTCTGAGGTCCCATCTTAGTCCTCTGTGGTGGAGCAATCGGTACATAAACTGAGCAACCGAATATCTTAAGATGGGATATGTCTGGCTCTTGACCCGTAATCAATTGTGAAGGGGAATATTCGTGGTCACTAGATGGCCTGATACGGATTAACTCTGTTGCGTGTAAGACCGCATGTCCCCAGGCTGAAACCGGAAGCTTTGACCTCATGAGTAATGGTCTAGCAATCAGCTGGATGCGTTTGATGAGAGATTTGGCCAAGCCATTCTGTGTATGTACATGTGCCACGGAGTGTTCCACACTTACCCCTATGGACATACAGTAATCATCAAAAGCTCTGGACGTAAACTCACCCGCATTATCCATACGGATGGTTTTTAAAGGAAAATCCGGAAAGTGTGCCCGTAGGCGGATTATCTGTGCAAGGAGTCTTGCAAATGCCATGTTCTGTGTTGACAATAAGCATACATGTGATCATCGTGTAGATGCGTCAATGAGGACCATGAAATATCGGAACGTCCCACAAGGTGGGTGGATTGGTCCGCATATGTCTCCTTGAATTCTTTCCAGGAAATTTATCGTTTCCTTAGTCACTTTACTGGTGACGGCCTTACAATCAATTTACCTTGTGAACAGGAAGCACAAGTTTGAATTTTCGGGATCACTCTCCTTTCTTTCAAGGCGTGTCCTCTCGTGTTTAATATCAATTTCCGCATCATTCCTGACCCGGGATGTCCCAGCCGGTTATGCCACAAAGTGAACATATCCGTAAAAGCTTTGTTTACGGTGGCATTGGCTTCTATCATACTGATCTTCATACAGTATATGCCAGTAGCTATAGCAGGTATAGTCTCAAAGACTTTCTTTTGGCCTTGGGCGATTTTAACTATCTAGAGAAATTCTCTGTTTCCTCCGCCCATTGTTTCCACATGAAAACCATTCAGACGAATGTCTTTAAAACTCAATAAGTTTCAATTTGAGCTAGGTGAAAACAAAGCATAAGGGATTTCTAGATGTGTGCCTTTAGGCATTAAAATGTTGGTCTGGCCGTGGCCTTCTATAAGGTCGGCCGGTCCTGCTATAGTGCTTACGTCTGCCTTTTTTAGTGTAAGATTTATGAAGTATCTTTTATCTTTTAGAATCGTGTAGCTTGAACCACTATCCACCACGAACTCGTCCATACTTGATCACCTTAGGATGTTGAATGGACAGGAACCGGGAGCTAAAAGACCTCGGTAACACAAGCTGGAGAAGACGGCTTTCTAAGGAAAACCCAGTGGAACAAAACCTTAGCGAGGAAAAAGAGTACAGCACGTATTACTCCCCTTGTTTTAGACATCACTAAAGTCTCTTAGTCGGCGCATGCCGATCTGATACATCAGCTTCTTGAGCGTGGAGGTTGGGAGCGAATTTGTGAACAAGTCATCTGAGTTGTCGCTTGAACAGACTTGAAGCACGTGTAGTTCTCCAGCCTTTTGGAGATCGTGTGTGAAAAAGAATTTGGGCAAAATGTGCTTCGTCCAATCTCCTTTGATGTATTCATCCTTTAGTTAAGCTATGCACGCAGCATTTTCCTCATAGAGTATGGTCGGTTCGTCATTTCCATCGGCCATCCCACAATCTCGCCTTATGTGCTGAGTCATCGATCTCAACCAAACACATTCACGGGGCTTCTTGAATCGCCAAAATCTCTGCGTGGTTTGATGACGTGGCCATGAGTGTCTGCTTCATGGATCGCCACGAAATTGCGGTTCCTCCGTGAGTGAACACATATCCTGTCTGAGATCGTCCATTGTGTGGATCCGATAGATAACCTGCATCAGCAAAACCAACTAAACTTTGTCATTATGGTTTGTGTAAAATAGACCCATGTCCTTCGTTCCTTGTAGGTAACGAAGTGTATGTTTAATCCCGTTCCAATGCCTCTGGGTCGGACAATAACTAAATCTTGATAGGAGGTTCACGGTGAAACAGGTATCTGGTCTAGTATGACTAGCCAAGTATAATAACGCTCCTATGACACTGAGATATGGCACTTCGGGACCAAGGACTTCTTCATCCTTTCTCTTCGGACCGAAAGGATCACTATCCAATGCAAGGCTTCTCACCACCATTGGGCTGCTCAATGGGTGGGCCTGGTCCATATTAAATCTCTTGAGTACTTTTTCTGTATATGCCATTTGATGCACAAAGATTCCATCTTTTACGTACTCAAGCCGTATTCCCAGACAGAACTTAGTGATGCTCATTCGACAACTCCTAACGGTTCATAACATTTCCTAAACATTTCGACAATTAAAAGTATTTTCGTGTGTGATGAGAAACTTCGGACTTAAATCTATTTTTCCCTCCGTACAGGACAATAATCTGATTTGTCCCTCTTATAAAATTTATTTTGTTTCTGATTTATGCTTTAAACGAAAATGTATGAAAAGACAAAAAAAAGGTTTAATGAATCAGAGAAATTACAAATTAACCAACAAAAAAACAAAAAACAAATGTTTCTAAAATAATTTAAAAATATCTGCTCATTTATCGTAAAAAATAAGGCTCTCGACGAAGAGAGGCGACACCAAAGGCGAATGAACCGCTTTCTTTAACAACCCAATTCCGGCGATTCCCCTCCGGCCGGTGCTGGCTTCTCCGGCGTCGGTCGGCCCCTTTTCATTCCAATTCCTTTTCCGTTAATTATATAAATTTTTATTAAGTTTTTAGTTATTGGTTTCTTAACATGGATTTTCAATCTCTCTTTCTCGCTTCAATGGTGTTGAATTTGGTGAATTCATCAAATTTCATAGCCTCACTTCTACAAGATTTTTCGACTGAGGGAGCGGTTTATCTTTTAATGCATCAAATGGGAGATGAAAGGCGAAGAAAAGTGCGATCGGAAGAGAACGCTCAATTGCGGACAATATGTTTACTATGGTTCGGCTTCAACCGATCATCTGCGGTGGTTCAAATTTCTGGCGGCTATGCCGTGGGCATTCTGGCATTAATAGCCGAGAGTTTTTCAGAACTAACACATGTGGTTAGTTTTGCGACCCGGGCATAATTGCAATCGTTCAATTTTGTCCTGAAAATTTCTGCAAATCCATTCGGGTTTGAAATGCAATCTCCGACCGGAAAGGAAACCACCATGGAAGACATATGTTGAGGAAGATTTTGAGACCATTAGGCTTGGAATCAGAAGATGGATCATGCAAACATGGGTAAGCGCTACAATCCAGGATATTTATATCTCTTTCTTTAGGAGAGTTCTGATCAAATCGAAGGTTCTGCGATGTAACGGATGGATCGCACCCTTTGGCTTTCAAATGCGTAACAGAAAAGATGAAAACTCCCAAGCAAAAATCCACACAAGATTGATGGATAAGACGAAAGCAATTAAGCATATGATAAAAAATGCAGCGCCTAAACTTCTTTGTTTTTTCGTTACAAAATTCCTTGATTGTGATTGTAATCTTATGATAACAATGTAATCTCTGATTCATATTAATAAATCTATGATTTGTCATTAAAAATAAAAACTAATGTTTCTAAAATGAAAAAACCAAAGGCCCAAAGTATTTCATAAAAAAGCGGCTTTCTTTCTCTCTCATTCTCTCTAAACTCCCAACAACAAACTCTAATCCCTTTCTCCAACACCCAATACTGTTGTCTACGCATATCGTACTAATTGACCTAGTCATACTAGTTGACAATAGTTGGCCTAGTAATTGTACTAGTCGTACCAATTGTACCAACAGTATACTAAATCGGTTTCCTTATTTTTGCAGCATGATAAGGAGGTTGTAGAAGAACCAATGCGGAGACAACATTTTCGGAGAAAGCGGCAACAAAAACAGTAGTTGCTTTGATGGTGGAGGCAGCAGAGATTGTGTTAGCAGTTGTGGAGAAGACTGTGGCTACTGTTGGTTAGTGGTTTTGATTTATTTTGGTTTATTTTTGATATAATGATTTTCATCAATTTTGAATTTGGTCATTTTATTTTTGTTTACGTTTGGAAGGTGGAGACGATGTAGATACAGTTAGAACTCCTACGAAGGTGAAAATCAACAATCGACCTAGTCTTCAAGCCCAAGCAGCAAAGAAATTGACTAAGAAGCTTAAGGGGAGTAAGACTCCGATTTGTCTTTATGTTTCTTAGGATTTGGACATATATATCTTATGCAAGTATTTTTTATGTGTTAAATTAAATGGTAAAACTAGCACAATTAGAATTCGTGTTCCAAATATTGCGACCTTCATCTTCGGTTATGCACATAACTATTATAAACACCATTTTTGTTGTATAACATTATAACATTTTTATAATGCAGGTTAACTAGTATTATAAGTTTTTAAGTTGACAATTTCGTGAAATTCTGTAAACATTTTATGTCTTTTTCCCTCCAAAAAATTATATGTATTTTGCTATTGTTAGTATGCAAGAAGTTAAGCCTTGGAATTTATGTTATGTGTTTTGTTAGAATTTGTCTTTGTGTTTTTTTTCGTGGTTTGGACATATAAATTTTATGGAAGTTTTTTATGTTAAAGTAAAAGGTAGAACTGGACCAACTACAACTGAGTTTTAAAAACATGTGGCAACAGAAAAACGTGTGCCTGCAAGAAAAACGTGGAAGTTAAAAATAGACAAAAAGAAAATGAATAAAAATGTCCACATGCGCTGTCAGAAGAGAAAATGAATAAAAAATTACCATTTGCGCCGTCAAAAGGAAAAATTGAAGCCTAATTTTATAACAGAGTAGTGCTAGTTTTTTAGTTGTACCAATTGTCCATGCAGTTGGACTTTGATGGTAAAATTTTGAAATCAGTCGTACCATACCCTAAAACAAACTTTTGTAGTTGTACTTATGAAATTGAGCAAATAAACTACATTTAACATATTCTAATGCTATAACTTGTATAAAAATACAAATTTTTATGGTTTTCATGTTTGTGTGGTTAAGCTTTTCACAGTAACCTTAAAAGTATAAAGTAGATTGTGTAGACAACACATTTTCAATGAAATGTTCAAATAGGTTTGCACATGTTTTATAGCCTATTTTATATGGATTTGTGTTTACAAATACGTTAGTGAAACTAAAATATACAAAGCGTAGTTGTATTAGTTTTCTCAGTTGGACATACTAGTTGTACTGAAAACGAGTGATACTAGTCCATCCCAAACTATTCAGCCCAACACCCACCTCTTCCTCTTCTTCCTCTTCCTCCTCTTCATCTTCCTCTTCCACGATGTTCTCCAACTGATGGGTATCTTTTCTGTTGCGGTTTTTCTTTCTTTGCAACATATTATGGAGGTAAGACTTCTTGTGCTTTTATCTCTTAATGTACAACCCATTCAGACATATGAGGAATTGGATAGATTGTCCTCGAGTATGACAATGTCCATTTCTCTACCATAATATGAGAGTGTATGCCAATGCCCATTGAACTGGATAAATTATCTTCATGTTAAAGACCAATGGATAGTAACTAATTTTCAGTTGAGATTAGCTGTATCTATCAAAACCTTTTCTGCATATTCCCTCCACTAGTCCAACAAAAGTGACATCTTCCAAAGGTTTCCTTGTCACTAAAGTGTGAGTCTCATCTTTTTCAGAATTCCATATAATTTTATCCCCATCTTTTGAATAGAATCCCCCATAATCAAAACATATGACTCTGCAACCACTTTTTACTCATTTCCTTCCAAAAAGAACAAAACAATCGTTATACCAGTTATTCTAGTTGTACCACATTTCCTAGTCTTACTAATTCTCCTAATAGTACCAGTTATGCCACTTCTACCCAATAGTACCCAGAAAGTTTGATTCTTCATACGAATTATCACAATTTATTACGATTGATTTTTCAGTTTACCAAGATATCCCATTTAATTAACAATATCAGTATCTAATAACCTTACCCAACAAGCTCAGTGATTCCAATGAGCCAAAAAAATAAAAAATTTCTTTTACTATGAAATTCCCTAATTGAGAAGAAACTATTTATTAAATGCTTTGCATATGACATAAACTTGATAATTCAATCATGAAATCAAAAAGAACATAAAAACATCAACAACTAAGTTTTAATTTCTTGCCTCAGATTTCTTCTTCAATGGTGGAAACGTAAGAGAAAGAAGACGACGAGATGACCAATATAGACATGTGGTTATAAATAATTAAATATTAGAGCTGCTTTGAATTTAATTGGGCCCAATTTAATTTTCTCCTCACTCGTGTCATGTTTTTTCTTTTCTTTTTTATTTTTTAATTTTTTAGTTAAGGGTAAAGATGAAAAATGTAATATGAGGGCGACACTTAGATTATTAGAGGACATGTAAATTTCCCCTCTCGTACCGAGGGACAAATGAGATTAATGTCCAGGCACTTCTCAGTAGCGAAAAACCTATTGTGCCTTCACTATCAATTGTCTGAAAATTGTAACTATATTAGAGAGATTTGCAATATAATGCACTTTTCCACTTTCCATTTACACAATAAGGCACTTAAACGATAGTAGACATTTTCTCCTATTCTTCCATCACAAATGTAGACATGAAAACTCATTCCTACCCTTTCCTCATAAACCACTTACTTACTTCTTAACTTTCTAATCATAAACCATTTAGTTGCGTCATAACTAAAAGTGCATCATCATTTCGTAACCCAGGCGATGAGACAATATCTTTGAAATCCACCTAATTAATGATGATCGTTGATGAGAAAGATATCATGTGGCTCAGTTTCAATGAGACATGCTTTGTTAGTCACGTCGTATTTAGGAGACGATATTAACACGCAGCTGTCCATTATGAAGTAAATTCCTACAGTCTAAACGGCTCAGATCGAACATGATAAATGTGTTGAAAGCTGAACCCATATTAAAGTAAAAATGGTGGTTTAAGCTATATCACCGCAACCCCTATTTTCTTTACCGTAAAACCTTTGGTTCAAGCACAGATGGGAAACCATTGGTTGGTCATTGCCGGCGAATGGAGCTGTGTTGCAGATGGCAACTGGGATTTCATCATAGATAAGAAACAGATGTCCATGATTATTCCTTTCAGCCACGAGATCACTTTGGTGGACCTTCAGCAAAACATATTGCGAGATTTCTTCGGCAATTGCAATAGACTGACTTCTATTAACTTAAGATATTGGCCACCGAACTCGATGGAGTTGCCACCGGCTTGAAAAAATCTCCGGTTTTGTTAAATAACGAGGGAGCCATTGGACTTTTCCACAAGTATTTTTCGGTCAATAAATTCGTGAACCTGTTTGTTAAGTTTGTACGGTTTTCCCAAAAAAACTATGCCTAACGAGGTCAACGACAACGATGTTGGCTACACAACTCCAGTCAGGCAAAGAAAAAACATGACCTGCCAACGTTAGATGAGATGGTTATGCATTATCTACAGGCTCAAAGATACACCCTTTAATCTTGGAAGACGAAACATTCACGGACTATGTCAATGATTCATGGTTAACCGATGATGAGGAAACTATATTAGAATAACCATGTAGAAACGACCATGAGTTCTAGGCCCCATTGATAGATGATCCCGAGAAATCTGGCTGTCGTTGAAGGAGAAAACAAAATGAAGGAAAAGGGAAATTAGGTTTGGTATTTTTATTTTGTCAATAAAGTTTCTTTTTAGTTCGGTTAACCATTCAGTTTTAGTGAACCGAACCGAAATAATCGAGAGCCTAATCAAAATTAAATGTTTCCTATCGGTTTTATATCCCTAACCGAATCAAAACCAAGCCACCTAAACAATATTTCAGTTCTGTTCGGGTTAAAATCCTAGTGCTATACACAACCATATGAGAAAATCTTACACATTCAAATACAACGTTCACAATCAGACGGCCAAATGGTTGTAACATTTCTTTCCACGCATTCATTCTAATTACGTAAACAATCACCATACAAACCATCGACATCTATAAAAAAAATCATAATGATGCACAATAGTGTGACAAACACAAAACGAGCATAAAAATACAAACATGACATTTATCATCACACATAACAAATTATTCAAATTATCATATAACTAATCACTAATCTACCAACCACCTAAATGTGTCCATCGCTAAGTAACCATCACTTAACCTTCACAATACGTCCATACAATATCTATCAAGTTACATAGTTAATTCTACAATGTCCAGAACAAAAGCTCGAACAAAATCACTGGCCTCCATCTTTTCTTCTGCTAATTTTTTCGCCTTCTCAGTCTTTTTTTTGTTGCAATCCATTGTAAGAATAACCCTTTTTAAATACAATGTCCTTAATCAGCAAGTCTCCAAAATATCAAAGAAGTAAGGGAACCGATAATTTAAAATATTTGCCACACAAAACCAGCATGCAGAACTACATGGAAAAATCTTAAACATTCAAGTACAACGTCCACAATCGTTCAGCCACATGGTTGTAATATTTATTTCCACGCATCGATCCATAACAGTCACACCCTCACCAATCAAGTTCAGTGCCTACTTGACTTCCAACAACAACCACCAGATCAACAACTATTTTACAAACCATCGACATCTATAAAAATAAAATCCTTAATGATGTTCAATACTATAACAATACGGCAATAACATTTGCTATCACACATAACAACAATTGATGCAAAAATATATTCAAATTACCGGATAACTAACCACCAACCTACCAAACACTTAAATGCGTCCAATGACATCCACTGACCAATATACTAACTACCTCATCAACAAATACATTACAAACTATTGACATCTCTAAAGAAAAATTCATAGCCACTTTGTTGAACACATTAATTTTTTTTTTCGCCAACTATTATAAGTTCCTATTTTTTTCGGAATCAAAATCTATTTTGGTGTATGAGAATGGGAATGAAATCTCAATGATGCTCTATAATTTTAGATGTTGTTCATGAGAATGAAATATCCCTTTTAACCTTAATCAATATCAAACCCAAACCCAAATTGAATACCCAAATTCAATTGTCAACCACCACCCAACCACCATTTTGGACCTCTCTCTCTTTGAATATTCTCTCTCTCTCCTCCTTTCCTTGTTTCCGACAGCAAGAAGAAGAAAAATTGAATCTCTTTCTCTTCTTTGTCGGGAATTCCTTCTTCCTCTGAGTGAAAAAACAATCAAAAGTTTCTTCGGTGTCCCCTCTGTTAAGGTTTGTTCTTCCTCTCTCTATGTTGTTCTTGTTTTTCTTCCTTCTCTTCAATGTATTCCTTTTTTTTATGGTGAGAAAGATGATAGTTGGAGGTGGTTTTTGAATATGTTGAAAATACAAATTCCGGATGATCCAGAGCTTGTTTTTGTTTCTGATAGATATCAAAGCATCATAAAGACTGTACAAGAGGTCTATCCAAAGTCTGCGCATGGATATTTCATATATCATTTGTCTCAGAATGTGCAATGAGGTTCAAAGAATGTGCTCAAATTTACGAAAAGTATGAGTTCACTCGTCTCTATGCTAATTTCTGAAACTGGTATCCTTCTGCTGCTGCGTATCTAGACGATAGTCTTCACGTGAGCAGATTGGCAAGAAGACGTTTTCCTGGAGAGATGTACAACATAGACACCACTAATTGTGTTGAATCAATGAACAATGTTTTGTTAGGTGCAAGGAAGCTGGCGCTACTACCAATGATTGATGTAATCTTGGGATAAATTGTTGAGTGGTTCAACAAGTATCGGAAGGAAGCTGTAGAAGTACCAGAGACTCAAGTACTGGTGCCGCGTGTGCAAAATTATTTGAAAGACATGTGTCCAATTGCAAAGTCGTTAAATGTCATTTAGCTAAATAGTTTTATGCTTGAGTACAAAGTGAACGGCGCTGATGGGAAATGATATGTGGTTGATTTGAGAAAGAAAAATTGCAGCTGTAACCATTTAATTTCGACATCGATAGATACCCATGTGTGGATGCCATAACTGTTAACTACTTGATTAAAGAACACACAGAGATGCAGATTGATATACGTGACTATTGCTCGAAATATTACGGACTATTTATTCAGTACCTCATCATTCTACTTGGGATATACCAATGGAGATTCTAGATGAGATTGTCTTATCTAAGCATTATGACCCAAAGAAAGGTAGACCATAAGTGACAAGACACTCATCCGTTGGAGAACCTCGTAAAAAGAAGAAGAATCCACAACGCCCTTGGTTTGGACCATCCGGTGGAGGTGAGAGTTCGGGATGCTGATTATTTGTTTTTGTGTACCTTTGTAAGAGTTATTTGTGTACTTTTATAAGACTTATTTGTGTACCTTTGTAAGACTTATTTTTACGTACAACAGGTTCAACTATGTACAATTTAGTTATGTTCCACTTAATAAGTTTGGTACAAATTTTAGTAGTACAACTGTTACAATTGGTTTAACTGTATTGTTCTGAAAAATCATTAAAATTACAATTGTAAACATTTTCCCATACCATATAGGTCATTAAAACATCTGAATTTTACATAAACTAGAAAACAAAAGATGTTCATCTGAATTGGTTACATGAACACCTTATATTTACATGAAATGCCTTATACTTCTATGGTTAGTTTTTTAAAAAATTTCCACACTGACATGACCACCGAGTAAAATAGTCTTTTTACAAATTTTATGGTCTGAGATTATGTTAAATGTAGTTTATATACTAATTTTCTTAAGTACAACTAAAACCTTAATTTTAAAGTATGGTACAACTGATTAAAACTAAAAAATGTTCAAAGTACAACTCCTTACAAAAACATATAACTCGAAAACTGATACAACTCGGAGAAGAAAAGGTGGCGCATGTGACTAGAAAGTCGGCGCACATGACCCTTCGAGTATTCATTTCTTGTCGATGATTGTGCGAGTTTTTAGGCTCGGCACGTCAATTACCCTCAACGTGCACAACACCGCAATCATAACGGCATGTCGTTTGTAGCACTTCAAGGTATCGATCCACAGGGAGTAGAGCCTAGGAAACTGTACTTTCATACAGCCTAACGACTACGACACCGAAGATGCGAGACCCGGACTAAGCTAGAGCCAAACTCTTGTTGAGTTTGTGTTTTATAAAAATTAAGTGTGTTTTCATACATCAAGAGTGAGTTCTATATATAAGCCAAGGTGTAGGGGAGTAGGTAGGACGGGGAACGATCGTTCTTGAAGGAGAACGATCGTTCTCCATGATCGACCGAAGTAGGTGGAGTAGGTGAGACGGGGAACGATCGTTCCGAATGAAGAACGGTCGTTCCTTAGCACATTTGTCGGCAGGGTAGGTGAGAGCAAGAACGGTCGTTCTCCTTCGGGAATGGTCGTTCTCTTGATTTGGGCCAGAACGGTCGTTCTTCCCTAAGAACGGTCGTTCTCTAGTGGAATGGTCGTTCTCTTGGGGAATGGTCGTTCTGGAGATCATATGGTCAGTATATCGACCATAACTTCTTGAATATATCTCCAAATGACATGAAACCACTTCCGCTGGAACGCTGACTCAAACGGCTACAACTTTTAAGAAGATATAAACTTCATCAGATACCGTTAAGGTCTTCGTACGAGTCGATCTTTCAAGTACTTCGGATTGTTTCCGAATCATCATTTATGTCCTTCTTTTTCACCTCTTTATCCCTTCTTAGTCTTCATTGCCTGATTCCACCTTTTTACCTCAAATTTCCCCAGAATATCTATGAATACATATAAAAATAAAAATAAACAAAGCCTTAAAAACACTAAAAATACAACATATCAATTCCCCCGGACTTGCCTTTTGCTTGTCCGCAAGCAAACAACAAACGATAGCCCGGAAGAAGATTTATTAAAACATTAAAACGAAATTTGATGCTGCGTATTTTCGGGTGTGAAAACAACAATCAAATGTTATTTTATCGATCCACAGGGAAAGCAAGAATAGACACACCAAGAGTACAAGATTCTAATCGAGCTAAACGATTCAAGATTGTTTTTTTTGGTTTTTGTAGATAGAAATAATAAAAGTAAAATCGGTTGAAAAGATAATATTAACAAGCGTTAGGTCAAGGAATATCGCAGGAGATTCAGAGCAACGGATCAAACAACTATTCAGACAGTGATTAAGCATAAATCTAGAACTCAAACACTGAGATAATATTAATCCACTCTCGTGGTATCAATATCTTTGTCTATCAACCTAGAATTCCTAACTCTCGCTGGTACTAGAAATCGTAGACAAGCATTAAGGATAGGTTTAATATGTTCACAATTCTCAATACATCTACTCTCGCAGGTAATGGTTAAATTGCTCACCAATGTTCTTTCTAGCAACTTAGCAACTCTCGCTGTCTAAGTTAAACCTCATATCATAAAATCAAGTGATCAACTCAATCTAAGCATTAAGAACAACAAAGGTGAAGATATCGAATTGAATAGCCTATTTGTGTTTAACCCTAAAGCTCATGAATTCCTTTGACAAACCTCAACCTAACTAAGAGATCTACTCAGACATGATTAAAGAAGAAAACAACATGATTATAAAGTTCATCATAAAGCTTGAATAGATAATGAAAGCTGAATATAAACTTATAAGAACTTAATTAAAGCATAAACATAAAGACTGAAAGTAAAGCATAAATATAAAGACTGAAAGTAAAGCATAAATATAAGAACTGAAAGTAAAACTTAATTAAGCATAAATGTATAAAGCTTAAAAGAAACTAAATAAAACTTAATAAAAACATAAACATAAAAACTAAAAACTAAAGAAGAAGCTATGCTTTGAAGCTAGAGAAGAGAGGAGGAAGGAGATGGTGTGTTTTGAGAGTGATGTTGTGAGTCCATTATATAGGCCAAGGTGAAGGGGAGTAGGTGAAGCGGGAACGGTCGTTCTAGGTGGAGAACGATCGTTCCCCTTGGTCGATCCGTAGTAGGTGAGATGCGGTGTCGGGGAACGATCGTTCCGGAGGAGAGAACGGTCGTTCCGTGTGTTTTTGTCGGCAAAGTTGGTGAGGTGTGGAACGACCACATGGAACGGAACGGTCGATCTCGTGATGTTGTCGGCAGGGTAGGTGAATGAGGGAACGACCGTTCCTTGGAGGGAACGATCGTTCTGTTGGGTCGTTCTGTCCCAAGAATGGTCGTTCTCTTCAGTTGGTCCTTTCCTCGTGTTTTCCACGTCAACTTGACTCGAACATGTCCGTAAACGCCAAACTCCTTCGGAACTCCATAAAATCTGTAAAATACTCAAAACAAAAGAAAAGACTCGAAAAACCAACGAAAGATGCAAATCAAAACTCAAACCGAATACTAAAAACGAATCAAAATACGTTAAAAACCGATAATATCAACTCTCCCCAACTAAAACCTTTGCTTGTCCCCAAGCAAAACCAGATATTTTACAAAAAGGAGAGGTTAGAAAAATGTGTGAAACTCGTAAAACTTATAGGACCATACTCTAAGTCAATTGCCCGTAAACCGCATTCGCAAAGTTCAGATCAAACCGTACTTCATTGTACTTCTCCATAACCGTAGCAAATAAATGAAATCTCATGATCAAGCAGAACTTAATATTTAACATTCATTATCAAATGCGTGTACTCTCACAAAGGGAATATCTAACACGTTATGGTCTAGGTATCAAGGTTGGTATTTGGTGGCTCAAGTGTTTCGGTTTCTTTTAGTAGTATAAACAGATGCAAATCATTATGCAAAATCACCGTGAGACACAGACCAATTAGGCGGTACACAACTCTCCTTAACTCTAATCCTTCTACCCTTTTTAACAAGTCACAAATCAAGAACATGATTAATTTCTTTAACTTAATGAATTTATAACTTTGATTATTATTCTAGTTTACCTGACTTTCCCGGTTCCTTCCGTTTTCTTTTCTGTAATGCAAATAATTTTTATTCTTCTTTTTTCTTTCTTTTTCTTTTTTTTTTTTTTTTTTTTTTAGGAACCGGTTAGTCTCTAAGATCTGCATCAAAAGAATTTCAACAATGTAAGCTTATTTCTTTGAATGTGAATAAAATCTTCTACCCATTAAAAGTTCATTCTCTTTTGAAACGAAAATTTTCGATGAATATATTCAAAAAGAGATTACTTTTCTAGACACATCCCATGAGTTTAATCAGAAAGCGACCACCTATTCTAGACACATTCCTAAAGAAAAGTTGTGTCGGTCCGTATACTCCATAGTTTTTGCACATGAATGCAATGACAGTAAACGAAAATAAGTGGGTTTCAACATGGAAATGGTAAGGGTGTGGTACTAGACTAAGGATAAGTCTAGCCATCTGGAGTTAGCAAAGATTGGTAAAAATTGATGCAAAGAAAACTCCAAATGTAAAATCCAATACATGATTATCAACCCCCTAAGTGAGATAAATTAAGTCCATATTAAGTTCCGATAATTCGATTAAGTTCAGATGATTTGAGAAATTCACTAAATGATCAAGTTATGGATTTTTCTGCGTTTCCAAACTATCCTCAAACAATGCTAAACAGTCTTAAGGCAATGACATCGAACATGTTGCAATTCCAAAAAGTTTTAACAAAATCACACACTGTTTTGACTCGATAAAAATATTTTTTTTTTTTCTTTTTTTTAGTTTTTGAAAATCTAAACACACCAAAATAAAACATAAGAAGTAAACATCAATAAAACACAATGTTAGTACACAAATAAATCCCTCCCCCAGACTTGTTTTTAACCGTCCCGGTTAAAACAAATCTGAATGAGAAACCCGCAAACTCATAAATAAAATAAAAATGTCCTAAATGGATTTGACAGTGGTGTAGGGACAAGAAAACTTACCTGAAGACGTGCACCCCCCTTCTATTTTTATTTTTATTTATTTTTTTATGGAGCACTCCGGCGGAGCAGGTGCTCGGAAACAGATTTGGGGTGCTCGCTCGTTTTTTTTTTTTTTTTTAACTGAAACAAAGAAAAACAAAACCAAAAATCAATAGTAAAAGAAAATAAAAGAAAAACACTTACCAGTGGGTTGCCTCCCACCAAGCGCTTGGTTTAAGTCGTTAGCTTGACTTCTGAGCACAAGTGCTAATCATGAGAATCAAAAGGCTGAGCCAATGCACCTTTGGTCCTTCTCTTATTGGGACAAGAAACAAAGTGCGCAAAAAGGCATACAATTGTCCGAAGGAAATAGACAATATTCTCATCAAGGAAGTTTACTACAAATGTAGCGTGTATCTTCAAATATTCCTTGACAGTGAGATGTTGTTGAGAATCAAATGCATTCGATGGAAAGATATAATCAACTTTAGCTTCAAACAAGTTTGTCACAAAATAGTCAACTTTATCTCCATCAATCTTATAAAATACCACATTCTCATTATCATCATCATTCTCAACCTTAGGGTTCTCTATCTCATCCAAGATCTTATCTAAATCAAATTCATCCCCTAGGTCAGATTTTTCAAGAAGCGATCTAGATTCCTCTAGCATTAAAGAGTTAAGCTCGAGATTATGATCATTCAAAGCACAAAGATAACTAGTATCAAAACATATTTCATGATAATCTCTAGCAAACTTTTCTACTCTTAAGGCATCTAGTCTTTGAGTCTCACATATCAAATCATAGCATTCATCAATGAGTATGGAGGAAGGTGAATCATAAGGTACATCTTCAATAGAAGGCATGTGACTATCCTCAAAATCTTGAAATTCAAAGGCCAAATCGGATGTACCTTGTAATTGGAATGGTGGAACCCAATATATTACCTCCTTAAGTGAACGGGCTACCATTATCTCATAAAACGTAAGCTCTCTTCCTTCTAGTGCTGCTCGATATGATATGAGGTTCAACCGGATCATTATTGCTAGGTCACTCCTTTTCAGGATTGTATGCTGCGTATTTTCCACACAAAGCTTATCCAACTCCACTCTTTGTTCTGGTGTAAGTATGTTCTCATCAAGAGGCTCATCTTCAATGTATTCTTCAAATGTGTCCTCCTCTTCTTGTGGCCAATCTTTGTAGTCCCTGGCCATCAAAGTTAGTAAAAACCCCAGAAGTTTCTCTTTTTTTTTTATTCTTTTTTTTTTTTATAAACTAAAATTTAGACTCGGTAGATTCCAAATCTCAATGGCTATTGCTAATGCCTTCCCCGGCAACGGCGCCAATTTGATGCTGCGTATTTTCGGGTGTGAAAACAACAATCAAATGTTATTTTATCGATCCACAGGGAAAGCAAGAATAGACACACCAAGAGTACAAGATTCTAATCGAGCTAAACGATTCAAGATTGTTTTCTTTGGTTTTTATAGATAGAAATAATAAAAGTAAAATCGGTTGAAAAGATAATATTAACAAGCGTTAGGTCAAGGAATATCGCAGGAGATTCAGAGCAACGGATCAAACAACTATTCAGGCAGTGATTAAGCATAAATCTAGAACTCAAACACTAAGATAATATTAATCCACTCTCATGGTATCAATATCTTTGTCTATCAACCTAGAATTCCTAACTCTCGCTGGTACTAGAAATCGTAGACAAGCATTAAGGATAGGTTAAATATGTTCACAATTCTCAATACATCTACTCTCGCAGGTAATGGTTAAATTGCTCACCAATGTTCTTTCTAGCAACTTAGCAACTCTCGCTGTCTAAGTTAAACCTCATATCATAAAATCAAGTGATCAACTCAATCTAAGCATTAAGAACAACAAAGGTGAAGATATCGAATTGAATAGCCTATTTGTGTTTAACCCTAAAGCTCATGAATTCCTTTGACAAACCTCAACCTAACTAAGAGATCTACTCAGACATGATTAAAGAAGAAAACAACATGATTATAAAGTTCATCATAAAAGCTTGAATAGATAATGAAAGCTGAATATAAACTTATAAGAACTTAATTAAAGCATAAACATAAAGACTGAAAGTAAAGCATAAATATAAAGACTGAAAGTAAAGCATAAATATAAGAACTGAAAGTAAAACTTAATTAAAGCATAAATGTATAAAGCTTAAAAGAAACTAAATAAAACTTAATAAAAACATAAACATAAAAACTAAAAACTAAAGAAGAAGCTATGCTTTGAAGCTAGAGAAGAGAGGAGGAAGGAGATGGTGTGTTTTGAGAGTGATGTTGTGAGTCCATTATATAGGCCAAGGTGAAGGGGAGTAGGTGAAGCGGGGAACGGTCGTTCTAGGTGGAGAACGATCGTTCCCCTTGGTCGATCCGTAGTAGGTGAGATGCGGTGTCGGGGAACGATCGTTCCGGAGGAGAGAACGGTCGTTCCGTGTGTTTTTGTCGGCAAAGTTGGTGAGGTGTGGAACGACCACATGGAACGGAACGGTCGATCTCGTGATGTTGTCGGCAGGGTAGGTGAATGAGGGAACGACCGTTCCTTGGAGGGAACGATCGTTCTGTTGGGTCGTTCTGTCCCAAGAATGGTCGTTCTCTTCAGTTGGTCCTTTCCTCGTGTTTTCCACGTCAACTTGACTCGAACATGTCCGTAAACGCCAAACTCCTTCGGAACTCCATAAAATCTGTAAAATACTCAAAACAAAAGAAAAGACTCGAAAAACCAACGAAAGATGCAAATCAAAACTCAAACCGAATACTAAAAACGAATCAAAATACGTTAAAAACCGATAATATCAGTCGACTTTCGTCTCCCAAATTGATTCTTCGCCCATCTTATATTGCCCAACTTCTCCTTATCCGCTGGGTATTGGTGGCAGAACAACCCTGAGAGGAGGGCATGTTCCCTGATGGACTATCAAATGGGGACACCATTCACAACAAACCATACCTGCTTTTTTTCTCAATTTTAGCTGTCCGCAGAAACAACCTATGCACAGATTTCAGCTTCTGAGTGCTCTGGCTAGTCATATGAATGATATGCTTGAACTGTGCCGAAAATAGGAAGAAGATTCCTCGGCTACACACAGCGGAGGAGACGGAGCCGCGGACGATGACGGAGGCGGAGGGATTATCTTCTTCTGGACATTGTGACTGTGGCGTTGCGGTGTGGCCGCTTTTCATTTACCGGCCGTTGACCCAACTCCTTTTAAAGTCGCCGCCACCACTAGAAATAGTCATTAAGTTTCGGTTATCTATTCGGGTTTCTTAAATCTAACCAGAATTCTCGGTTAACCAGAAACATTTTAATAGTTCTCCGATCGGTTATTGATTGATAGTAAATATTGGACCAATTTTTCCAAATCTCGGTTTGGTTCGGTTCGGGCAAATCAGTTCGGTTTTAATTCTCAGGCCTAGTTGGTGATTCGATTGGATTTTAAAAAGCGTAATAGACATTTTGTTATGCGCATTGTATTTTGCGGTTGTATAATTGACTATATAACTTGATGGATTTCTTATGGACGTATTGTGAAGGGTAAGTCTTTAATGGTTGCTTTGCGATGAACACATTTAGGTAGTTGGTAGTTTGGTGATTAGTTATCGGTAATTTGAATATTTTTTAGCTTTTGTGGTTGTGATGCATGATGGTAAATGTTATGGTCGTATTTTCATGAACATTTTGTATTTTTTTTAGTATTGGGCATCATTATGGATTTTGTTTTTATGGATCGCGATGGTTTGTATGATGGTAGTTATAGTAATTGATATGAATTCGTCGAAAGAAATGTTACAACATGTGACCTACTGATTGTGGACGTTGTATTTGAATTTGTAAGATTTTCCCATGTGGTTGTGTATGTTGGTGTTGTGGATGTCAGTGGTTGGCATAGTGAAATCAAAGAAAACACCCGAAAAAAGAATCAACATCTGATTTGGTTCTCGAAGGCATCCAAAAAATCTGATTTTGTGTTGTTATAATTTGTTTTTTTTTCTTTTTTTTTGTTAATAAAAATGATTGAAAAATCGGTTTTGCCATTAAGTATTCATCTTATTTACAGAAAAAATTTACACCCAAACTTAGACATTTTTTATGGCAAGTACTTTCGGGATGTGTTGCAGTTAGTAAGAATTTACGCTCAAGGGGAATTTTTTTGTGATATGCAATGCTTGAGATGTGGGGGCAGAGGAGAAATCAATTAATCATGTATTATTTGAATGTCCCCAGACGGTCCAAATGTGGGCCCTTTCAATGGTCCCGACGAATCAGGTAGATTTTTCATGGCAATCGATTTTCTCGAATATGGATTTCTTATTTTGGAGACTTCCACAGGGTATTAGGGATACCTATTTTCGTTGGATTATTTGGTACACTCGGAAAAGTAGAAATGATTTTGTGTTTACTAATAAGGATCAGAATCCATCGGATATTTTGGCACTGGCAACAAGAGAATGACTTATATGGCAAGAGCTGCATACATGTGACGAGGGGCTAAGGAGGAGAGTAGATGCTCATTCGTGGATTGGAGAAACTGTGGTAGAGTTGGAGCTCCCTGGGGCTTGGTGGTGTTTTGTGGTTGACGCCTAGAAAACATCAGATATTTATTCTGAACATGGATGGTATTGTAAAGGGATTGGGGATGCAAATCAGATGATGGAAATACGTAATATACGGTGTAGTCTTTCACCATTACATGCGGAATTCGAAGCTTTAATTTGGGCAATGGAATGTATGTATACACTTCAACGTACCCCACTGGTTTTTGCGACTGACTGCTCTTACTTGATTAAGATAGTGTCTTCTCTATTGGAGTGGCTGTCATTTTCTATTTATTTAGAAAAATTCTAGTATTGGAAGAAGCGCCTGGAGAATTTTCAGTTCAGCCTTATATTTCGGACAAAAAATGGAAAAGCAGACAAGTTGGCGAGAAGTGCATGTAGTCATTCCACAGAATTGGTGTACATTGATTCAATTCCGCGCTGATGGCTTACTCTCTGTGTTTAGTTTGATTTAGTTCCTTTGTTGACAAAAAAAAATGCTAACAAATCTCCATAATTCATCTATTAATTATGTCAAATCCAAGTCATTAGTACAAATGCGACTTCAATAAACCCCAATAACTAGTACAAGTTCAACTTCAATAAATCTAAACAACTACTATAAGTAGTATAAATAGCAAATTCAATAAACCCAAATTCAACTTACCATTTGCGACATGGAGGAAGTTGCCGGAGGAGGCTGAGGAGATGGCTGACGCGGCTGTGCGGTATTCGGATCTACAAACCCTTGTAGAAGTATTTCCCTTTGAGGAGATGGCTGAGGAGACGACTGTGCAGACTGAGGAGTTCGCGAAGCTGCACGAGGCCGAGAAGAGGAAGAAGATTCCTCGGCTACACACGGCAGAGGAGACAGAGCAGCGGACGATGACGGAGGCAGATGGCTTGTCTTCTTCAGGACATTGCGACTTTAGCATTGCGGTGTTGCCGTTTTACATTTATCGGCCGTTGACCAACTCTTTTAATCGCCGCCGCCGCCACCGGAGCTTCCTTCGCCGGAGGAGGATTCAGAGGTCTTTCCTCTTCCTTCACTGGGGATTTCCCACTTCTTCTGGTTTTGAGCGCCATTGAAATCAGGATATTGAAAAATGAAATCGTAATCTCTCTTGTAACGAGGAAGAAAGGAGAATAATGAAATGAATTTCGAAAAGAAGAGAAGAAGAAGAAGAAAGAATAAAGAGAAAGGAGAGGAAAAGAAACTGTTTAATCAAACGGTTTGCAAAACGGTTTGGACCGTTGGTTTTATTGGATAGGTTTTTCTGTAAATAAAATGAATACTGAATGGCAAAACCAACTTTTCAACCATTTTTTATTAACAAAAAAAACAAATTATAACAACACTAAATCAGATTTTTTGGATGTCTTCGAGCATCAAATCAGATTTTGATTCTTTTTTTTTTTTCGGGTGTTTACTTTGATTCCAAATTACCAACCACTGACATCCATAACACCAACATACGTATACAACCACATGGGAAAATCTTACAAATTCAAATACATAGTTGTAACATTTCTTTCCACAAATTCATATCAATTACGCCAAGTACCACCTTACAAACCATCGAGATCCATAAAAAAATAAATCCATAATGATGCTCAATACTAAAAAAAATACAAAATGTTCATGAAAATACGACCATAACATTTACCATCATGCATAACAACCACAAAAGCTAAAACATCTTCAAATTACCCGATAACTAAACACCAAACTACCAACCACCTAAATGTGTTCATCGCAAAGCAACCATCAAAGACTTAGCCTTCACAATATGTCTATAAAAAATCCATCAAGTTATATAATCAATTATACATCCGCAAAATACCACGCGCATAACAAAACGTATACTACATCCGCAAAATACCAGGCGAAACTAGGCCTGAGAATTAAAACCGAACCGATTTGTCCGAACCGAACCGATCCGAGATTTGGGAAAATCGGTCCAATATTTATTATCAATCAATAACCGATCGGAGAACTATTAAAAGTTTCCGGTTAACCGACAATTCCGGTTCGATTCAAAAAACCCGAACAGATAACTGAAACTTAACTTAATTAATTAATCAAACCTATTTACCTTCTCTTTCCTTCACTCTTCGAGCAAGCAGCCGCCAAAAAGAACACAAACACCAGCTACATCTTTCTGGCAAAAATCATAGAGAGAAAATCAATTTCTTTATTGTTTCTAACATAGTCGATATGCTTCGTATTCACGTCTATAACTCTCTTTGATTTTTCTGATTTTTTCAATTTAAGGTGCAAAGTTCATTTTATGATCTCAGTGTCTCAGTACATTTGATTTGAGGTTATTTCCTCTCATAATTTTTTTTTATAGAAGTTTGTATTTTTCTATTGTGTCTGAGTAGTAAATTTTGATGTTTTTTTGTCTTGTAGATGTCTTCAAATTCTTCTCAATATAACAATGATGAGATTCTTGGTGACAAAGCTAAAGGTGGAAAAAAAGAACAACTACTGAAGTATCAACTTCTGATGTTTCGGCTGAACCAAAGAAACGGATTTGTCAAAGAGCTGATGTATGGCAGCATTTTGTTAAGAAGAAAGATGATGTTGTAGTCTCCAATTGTTGCTATTGTGGTGGTGAGATAGGTTGTAACACAAAGAAGAGTGGAACAAGTGAAATGAGGAATCACATCAAGAGATGTAAGTTGTATCTGACTCATCTGGAGAGTGTGAATCAAAAAGTGCTGGCTGGTGATAGTAGTTCTGCACTCACAACTGTTAAGGTTGATAGCGATCTGTTTAGGAAATCAGTGAATGAGATGATAGTTCTCAATGAGCTGCCATTTGCCTTTGTGGAATCTGAGCGGTTTAGGAGGTTCTGTTGTAATATGCTTCCTATGTACAAAGTTCACAGCAAATAGACAGCCACAACAAATGTTTTTGCCATGTTTTTGAAAGAGAAATCGACTTTGAAGAAGTTGTTTGGTTCTGATAAGAAGAATGTCTATGACAATATAATATGGGTTGTTCCGACAACTTCATACAGCTATATGTTGGTGACAACTCATTGGATTAATATGAATTGGGAGCTCCAGAAAAGGATTATCAGCTTTAAGCCAATAACAGATCACAAAGGTGACACAATTGCATCACATCTCATTGAATGTCTTGAAAAATGGGGTATTGAGAAGGTTTTCACGGTCACGGTTGACAACAAAAAAAGGAAATGATAAAGCTTTAAAGATAATGTCTTACGCCAAATGCCATGTTGTGCATATATTTTAAATATGGCTGTTATGGATGGTATATCAAATGTAAATGACATTATAGTAGCAATTAGGAATGTAGTTAAGTATGTGAGGTCATCATTCACAAGATTGCAGTCCTTTCAACTGCGTGTTACAATAGGGAAAGTTTCAAGAGGCAGCTTGTCACTTGATTGTGTGACAAGATGGAATTTGACCTACCTTATGTTGTCAGTTGCACTGAAGTTTTTAGAATTGCTTTTGAAAAGATGAGGGCTGAAAACATGTTGGACAATGATTACTTCATTGAAATAGAAGAGAGTAGACAGAAACGGGTAGGACCACATGTTACTAATGACATTGTTAATCGATATCAGAAAATATTCACCGGAGAAACACACTTTAATCGAAGGGAATTAATTTCAATTGAAATGTTTTTTTTCTATAATTTGGCACAATTATATGTGAGTTTCAGAAAATAAAACAACTTCATCAAAAATTACAGTGAAATTATTTTGGAAATAAGAATATGCACTACAAGAGAACATGTGATTAGCGACCAGAATTTACGACCACATATGTGTAGTCGTAAATTTAGGACCATATTACGACTACTTTACGAGTAAAACAAGATTAGTCGTAAATTGGAGGTAAATTTGCGACTAATTATATTAGTCGTAAACTAGTCATAACTTTACATCTAATGTACGTCCAGCTTTTCTTGTGGTCGTATAATAGATGTAAATTTACGACTATCTTACTTCCCAAATTAACATCTGATTGACGACTAATTCACGAGTAAATATTACATCTACTTTACGACTAGCTTTTCTTGTAGTCGTGAACAAGTCGTAAAGTTACGACTAACAAACATCTAAATATATAGCATCCGATTGACGACTACTTCACGAGCAAAGTAGTTGTACTTTGGTTGTTAAGTTATGATCAAACGTAAATTCGTTGTAAAAATGTTGTACCAAAATCGAAATTTCTCTATATATATCATCTTCTCCCTCATTCTTAAGAAGCACAAAAAAAAAAAAAAATTCTAGAAATATTTATGAGGTTCGAAGTTGGATGTATGCGCATAAAGATTTAAGGGTAAGAGTAACAGACGAATTTCTCAACGGAGCAGATATATTCATGTACCAGGCGGGACAGACGCGTCTCACAAAAGAAACGGGTAAAATGTTATGTCCGTGTCGTAAATGCAATAATACGAAGTTTGCTGCTAGTGGAACTGTTTGGAAACATATAGTAAATAGAGGATTTACTCCACATTACTATATTTGGTTTAACCACGGAGAGGATGATCATAGGAATGAAGCTAGTAGTAGTAATCAGGTTGAAAATGTTCGTAACAGCAGAGATGTACCACATTTGCCTTCTGATAGTGTAATTGAAGAAGATCACATGGTAGATCATGATAGGATGCATGATATGGTTACTGATGTATTTCGTGAAACATCAGCAATAGTGGATGAGGCCGAAAATATAGAGGAGGCTAACTTGGATGCAAAAAGATTTTATGAAATGCTAGCAGCAGCAAATGAACCAATTTATGAAGGTTGTAGAGAAGGTCTTTCTAAATTATCATTGGCTGCTAGGATGATGAATATCAACACTGATCATAACTTACATGAAGTTTGTATGGATGCATGGGCTGAGTTTATTAAAGAGTATTTGCCTGAAGATGATTTGTGTCATGAATCTTATTAGGAGATTCAGAAACTTGTTAATGGTCTTGACTTACCCTCAGAGATGATTGATGTATGCATAGACAACTGTATGATATTGATATTATGTATTTTTAACATATTTTGATTTGTTTTTAGTATTCGGTTTGAGTTTTGATTTGCATATTTCGTTAGCTTTTCGAGTCTTTTCTATTGTTTCGAGTCTTTTTACAGTTTTTTGGAGTTCCGATGGAGTTTGGCATTTACGGACATGTACAAGTCGAGTTAATGTGGAAAAACATGAGAAAAGGACCAACTGAAGAAAGACCGTTCTTGGAGTAGAACGACCACTCAGAACGACCGTTCCCTCAATAGAACGGTCGTTCCCCATCTCACCTACCCTGCCGACAAGAGCCAGAGAACGACCGTTCCCTCAACAGAACGGTCGTTCCCCATCTCACCTACTCAACCAACAACAGAGTAAGGAACGACCGTTCCCCGACTCACCAACACCCACCTACTTCGATCGACCAACTAGAACGACCGTTCTCCTCCAGAACGGTCGTTCCCCGTCTTACCTACTCCCCTACACCTTGGCCTATATATTGGACTCACTCTTGATGCTTCAAAACACACCGTCTTCTTCTCCCACTCTTCTCTAGCTTCTAAACATTGCTTCTCTTCTCTTTTAAGCTTCAAACATTTATGCTTTGATCAAGTTTTATTTAGCTTATTTTCAGTTCTTATTTTCTATCTTTATGCTTTAATCAAGTGCTTATAAGTTTATTTCCAGCTTTTGTTATCTATATTTACGCTTTGATTAAGTCCTTATAAGTTTATTTCCAGCTTTTGTTATCTATACTTATACTTTGTTCAAGTTCTTATTAAGTTATTTTCAACTTTTATTATCTATTCAAGCTTTTATGATGAACTCTATAATCTCTTTGTTTTCTTCTTCTTTAATTATGTCTGAGTAGATCTCATAGTTAGGTTAAGGTTTGTCAAAGGAATTCATGAGCTTTAGGGTTAAACACAAATAGGCTATTCAAATCGATGTCTTCACCCTTGTTATCCTTAATGCTTGGATCGAATTGATCACTTGATTCATTGATGTCATGTTAACTTAGACAGCGAGAGTTGCTAGGTTGCTAGAAAGAACATTGGTGAGAAATTTATTCATTACCTGCGAGAGTAGATGTATTGGAGAATTGTGAACATATTAAACCTGATCTTAAAGCTTGTCTACGAATTCTAGTACCAGCGAGAGTTAGGAATTCTAGGTTGATAGACAAAGATATTGGTACCACGAGAGTGGATTGATATTATCTTTATGTTTGAGTTCTAGACTTGTGCTTAATCACTGCCTGAATAGTTGTTTGATCCTTTGCTCTGAATCTCCTGCGATATTCTTTGACCTAACGCTTGTTTAATATTATCTTTACAAACGATTTTGCTTTTATTACTTGCTATTTACAAAACCAAAAACATAATTGAATTGTCTTAGCTTTTGATTTAGCTCATTAGATCAAAGTGTGAAACTGGTCTTCGTGGGATCGACCCCTAAATACTACTTCGTATGCTGTGCACTTGCAGTAGGAAATAAGGGTTTAAAACTCGTGTATCAAGTTTTTGGCGCCGTTGCCGGGGACCAAATTTTCACCTTTGGTTTACGGCTGAATTATTAGACTAAGAACTTTACTGAACCTGTTTTCTTTTCTTCATTGTTTTTGTGTTTCAGGTGCATGTCCACAAGGAGCACGAGGAGCAAAAACAACAAGGACCTTCTTAGCTTGACAAACGACGAGCTAGCAAGGATAGAACGAGGAAACAGAAGACGCAACACACCCGTTAAATAAGCAGAAACGTCTGACACCGCCAACTCAGAGATGGGCGGACAAGCAGACATCGCAGCTCAGCTGCAACAACTTCAGACAGCCATGGAGCAGCTTCGTTTGCAACAGGAGAGGCAACTCATTGCACAACCTGCTTTCGGGGACAAAGATGCGGCTCACGCATACTACCAGGATCAATCTGCGATCGTTACCCCGACCACCCAGAGGCAAGATTACGAGATCAAGCCTCAAATGATCGCCCTCGTGAAGCAACACCTGTTCCACGGTCTGCCTGCTGAGATTCCGATGGATCACATCGAAAACTTCGAAGAGATCTGTAGCACAACCGGCTCCAATGGTGTGCCTCCAGATTTCTTGAAGTGCAAGCTTTTCCCCTTCTCTCTTATGGGAAAAGCATCACGGTGGTTAAAATCTTTACCACCAGGCTCTCTACCGACTTGGGCTAATGCGCGAGCAACCTTCTTGGATATGTTCTACACGAAATCCAAGACCGCAGCCTTGAGGAACAAGATCTCCTCGTTCGAGCAATTGTCCGGCGAATCCTTCAATGAAGCATGGGAGCGGTTTAAGGAGTACAAGCGCGAGTGCCCTCACCATGGGTTTAGTGATGAGCAGCTGCTCAGCACCTTCTATGACGGAGTAGATTGGGACTACAGAAACGCCCTGAATGCAGCTAGTAATGGTGACTTTTACACTAAGTCAAAGGAAGGAGCTCTGGAGCTGATCGAGAACCTAGCCGCAAGTTCCAGCAACAAAAGCCCGAAGTACGACAGAAAGAAGGTCAACAGTGTGGACTCCAAGAAGATTGATGAGCTCGCGGCCTTGGTTAACCTTTTGCTAAAAAAGAACCAGAAGTCAGTCCACTTTGTGGACGAGAATGGGGAGGCACCTATCGCTCAAGCCTATGAGGAAGAAACCGGGAATGATCAGATGGAGGTGAATTATGTGACGGGACAAGGTTTCGGACAGAACCGCAGTTTCAACAACCAAGGCTTCAACACTCATCCGAACCTGTCTTATAGGAGCACCAATGTGGAGAATCCGCAGGATCAGACTTATCCTAAGCAAGGAAATCAGTCGCAGATGGGTTTTCAGAAGAACTACTCCAACAACTACCAGAACCGGCCATTCGTTCCTAATCAGAACCGTTTCCAAGGAGGGAATCAGCCGAGGCAGCCTTTCACGAACTCGCAGCCCCAGCCTTTCACAAATCCGCAACCTTCATCTTCAGCAACCGGCTCCCAAGACGAGCTGAAGAACATGATGCAGCAGTTGATGGCGAGTCAACAAAAGGCGGCAGCAGAGATCAACTCCAAAGTTGACACTATGTATGTTGATCTTAATGGGAAGTATGAGGCTGTATGGACCCACATGAAGCAACTAGATGTTCAGATTGCACAAACTGCTGAGTCTATAAAAAGAACACTAGGGACTCTGCCTGGAAAAGCTGAAGCACCTTGGAAGGAGTTTGTCAACGCCATTGAGCTAAGGAGCGGGAAAACATTGAACTCGGAAACAATTTCCAGATCGGAAAAAGGAAAAGAAGCGACAACCGAGCACCCTGGTCCGTCAACCGAGCACATGCTCAGCCAAGAAACTCCAACAACTTCGGCCAGCAATCCGGAAGAAAGGGTGTACAAACCCAAGATCACATACCCTGTACCACCCAAGAAGTCTCGCAAGGACTTAGAGGATGCTAAATGCAGAGAGATGCTCAGAGACCTAACCGTGAAACTGCCGCTCACGGATGCCGTTCAGATGATACCTGCTCTCAAACGGTATATAAAAACCCTAGTCTCCGGAAAAGTAGCTGAGGAGGAAAACGTGATGGTAGTCTCCAAAGAGTGCAGTGCTGTTCTGCAGAACAAGGTCCTTAAGAAGAGAAGCGATCCTGGCAGATTCTTTTTATCAGTCAAGATCGGCCCCATGACATTCGCATGCTCTCTGTGTGATCTCGGTTCCAGTGTCAACCTTATGCCATACTCTGTGGCAAAGCGGTTAGGGTTCACAAAATTCAAACCCAAGCGCATCTCATTGGTCTTCGCAGACAGATCAACAAAGCTTCCGGTGGGTATGTTAGAGGATCTTCATGTGCAAATTGGAGACACACTCATCCCAGCTGATTTCGTGGTTCTAGAGCTTAAAGAAGAACCGAAAGACCCTCTGATTCTCGGCCGACCATTCTTATGCACAGCTGGTGCAATAATCGATGTACAGAATGGAGTGATTGATCTTCAGCTAGGCGACATGGTAATGTCATTCGAGATGGATAAATTGTCGAAAAAACCGATGATGGATGGACAGACCTTCACTGTGGAAGGCGTGGATGATGTATATGATGAGGCAGCTGAAGAGCTTCTGTGCCCGGATCCTCTTGAAACCGCTCTAACTCTAGCTGAAAGAGAGCATGGTTTCCTGAGCGAGGATGCCGACAGCTTTGCCAAGATGCTAGATTCCAGCCAAAGGATGGAGCAAATGGTAGCATACGCAAGCCTAGATGATGAGGAGAACTCGGCAGAAACAGACGGAGCACCCGCTCCAACCCCACGATCACCTGCTCCGCCACTTGACCCGATAGACAGCCCTTGGAGCGAATTGAAAGCACCCAAACTGGAGCTCAAAACTCTTCCAGCCGGACTCAGGTACGCATTCCTTGGAACGAACTCAACTTACCCGGTGATTGTGAATGCTGATTTGAATAATGTAGAAGTAGCTTTACTTTTATGCGAGCTTAGGAAGTATAGCAAGGCTATAGGGTATTCACTCGATGATATCACTGGCATCTCCCCTGATCTTTGCATGCATAGGATACATCTAGAAAATGAATCGATGAGTTCTATAGAACATCAAAGGAGGTTGAATCCGAATCTGAAAGATGTTGTTAAAAAGGAGATAATGAAACTTCTAGAAGCCGGTGTAATTTATTCTATTTCTGATAGTACTTGGGTTAGTCCATTTCATGTAGTTCCTAAGAAAGGTGGAATCACTGTAATAAAGAATGATAGGAATGAACTGATACCGACTAGGACCATAACCGGCCATAGAATGTGCATAGATTATCGAAAACTGAATGCTGCAACTCGCAAGGATCACTTCCCTTTGCCCTTTATTGATCAGATGCTTGAAAGACTTGCTAACCGTCCATACTACTGTTTTTTAGATGGTTATTCGGGTTTCTTTCAGATCCCCATCCATCCGGACGACCAAGAGAAGACAACATTCACATGTCCTTATGGCACATTCGCTTACCGGCGCATGCCATTCGGATTGTGCAATGCTCCGGCAACTTTCCAGCGATGCGTGATGTCCATTTTTACCGACTTGATCGAAGACATAATGGAGGTGTTCATGGATGACTTCTCGGTGTATGGAGACTCTTTCTCTCACTGTTTATCTAATCTATGCAGGGTACTTCAGCGATGTGAGGAAAAACACCTAGTTCTAAATTGGGAGAAGTGTCACTTCATGGTCAGGAATGGGATTGTACTTGGGCATCGCATATCAGAAGATGGCATCGAAGTGGATAAAGCTAAGATCGAGGTTATGATGAACCTACAACCACCTACTTCTGTCAAGGGGATCCGCAGCTTTCTGGGGCATGCAGGCTTCTATCGCAGGTTCATCAAGGATTTTTCAAAGATATCTAGACCCCTCACGAGGCTGTTGTGCAAGGAGGTGAAGTTCGAATTTGATAGCAACTGTCTTGAGGCTTTTCATACGATCAAAGGAGCATTGGTCAGCGCACCCATTGTGCAGCCGCCAGATTGGAGCCTACCTTTCGCAGTTATGACGGATGCTAGCGACTATGCTGTTGGTGCAGTTCTCGGCCAGAGGAAAGACAAGAAGCTCCACGTTATCTACTACGCCAGTCGCACATTGGATGATGCTCAGTGCAAGTATGCTACGACAGAAAAGGAGCTTCTGGCCGTCGTCTTTGCCTTCGAGAAATTTCGGTCCTATCTCGTTGGATCAAAGGTTATAGTTCATACTGATCATGCAGCACTCAAGTATCTGCTGACCAAGAAAAACGCTAAGCCGTGGCTACTTAGGTGGATTCTCCTACTTCAAGAATTCGACCTGGAGATCAAAGACAAGAAGGGAATAGATAATGGAGCTGCCGACCATTTATCTAGGATGGGGATTGATGAAGAACTTCCACTCAATGACAGCCTCCCTAAAGAACAGGTTTACTCGATCGGAGTATCCTAAATCGAGGAAGGACATGCTCCCACCCAGCGAGCACCTGCTCACTCCGAATTCTGCAACCAAACCAAAAGCAGCCAACATCCTCAGATTCCTTGGTTTGGTGAGATTGTGAATTACCTAGCTGCTGATCTAGAACCTCACGGTTTTGTGGGCAACAAAAGGAAGAAATTCCTAAAGGATATTCGCCATTACTTATGGGATGAGCTGTACCTGTACAAGCATTGCCCAGATGGAGTATTCAGACGTTACATGGCTGAGGAGGAGATACCAGAGATTCTGTTTCACTGTCATGGCTCTTCCTATGCCGGACACTTCGCTACTTTCAAGACAGTCTCCAAGGTTCTTCAAGCTGGATATTGGTGGCCAATGTTTAAAGATGCTCAGTGTTTTATCTCGAGATGTGATTCATGCCAGCGAAAGGGCAACATCAGCAAGCGCAATGAGATGCAACAGAACTTCATTCTCGAAGTGGAGGTCTTTGACGTATGGGGCATTGATTTTATGGGACCATTCCCATCTTCTTTCGGGAATGAGTACATACTCGTGGCTGTTGACTATGTGTCTAAATGGGTTGAGGCATTGGCGAGTCCCACGAATGATGCAAGGGTGGTGATCAAGATGTTCAAATCTATAATTTTCCCTAGATTTGGTGTGCCGCGAGTTGTCATCAGCGATGGAGGCTCTCACTTCATCAACAAGATCTTCGAGAATCTATTGCGCAAGAACGGTGTAAAGCACAAGGTCGCAACGCCTTACCATCCGCAAATGAGTGGGCAAGTTGAGATATCTAACCGCGAAATCAAGAGCATACTTCAGAAGACTGGAAGTACAACTCGGAAGGACTGGGCTTCCAAACTATACGACGCTCTATGGGCTTACAGGACCGCCTACAAAACGCCTCTCGGGACCACTCCTTTCCACCTTGTTTACGGCAAAGCCTGTCACCTCCCCGTTGAGACTGTGTTCGAGAACATTGGGTTCGGACGACTGTGGAAAATCAACGTGCCCAGCTATCCTAAGTTTGTGAAGGAGTTCCTCGCAACTTGCCGTCTCACCTACGCCAATCCCGAAAAACCAAGGGCAAGTGAGGGTACTGTCACATTCTTCCTCAACAAGAAGCACTACCAATACAGCCTCTTCGAGATTTGCGATGTGTATGGTTTCCACAAAGGAGAAGACGTCAAGTTCTCCAAGTTCAAAAAAGAAGAAGCGGATGAGTTCTGGGCGATCATTGCTAGTGGGCAGTATATTCCGCGAAATGCTAAGATAACCGCGATCAGTAATCCGGTTTTGAGAGTTGTGGTCAAAATCATCAGCAACACCTTCTTCTGCAAGAAGGAATCGGGAGCTGTACGAGATGATGAGTTGTGGATGTTCTTCTATGGAGTGAAGCATCTCATTCCGATGTACACAGATATGGACGGTCCTACCGAGAATTATGCTGCTGTGTTGTGTGACATGTTGGTGAAGATCAAGAAGAGGCCTCCAAAGATAGTATATGTAAGCAACATCCTCACACCTATCTTCCAACACACGCAGGTTGATCTGTCCGGGGAGGAAGTTTTGAACAAATGGGAGAGTATTGACATCGACCATCTCATCCGTTGCACAGTCGTCTACCAGATCTATGGGCGCGACGGAGTGGCCCGTTTTTGTAAACTCCCAAACAGAGGTATCACTTCTCTCATTGATCTGGCCAGTTTGGAGTTTGATATTGGGCAAGAGTTTTTGATACCAGATCCAGCAGTGCAAGACGCACAAGCTTCACGGCCCAGAAAGATACTTAGACCACAGCGCGCACCACAGCCTGCTGTGCAAGACGAAGAGAGTGATGATGAGATGGCAGAAGGTGGAGATGATATCGAAGAAGAAGAAGAATCACAGCCACAACAACTCCTACCACACAGCGCTGACAGATACCGCTTACCGCCGAGCCCTCCAGCAGATGACACCGCACAACAACTCCAGTGGATCATCAAATCGCAAAAGAAGAACAACTCGATGATGAGGAAGATCTGGGGAGCGATTCAGAAAATTCGACCTTGTTCTTGTGCATCAGGTTCGCAGACACGAGGAGATGACAGCGACGACTCTAGGGATGACCATGAGAGGAGGACCAAGGCTAGACAAGATCGGATGAGCGGAAGAAGGATAGAGAGCAACACCGATGGCTCCACCAGCGACCACTGAGCTTGTGGTTATTTCTATCACCCTTGTTATATCCATTTTTATCTTATGACACTTTTATTTTATTTTACGGGTTTCTCTTTCAGTTTTGTTTCAACCGGGACGGTTAAAAACAAGTCTGGGGGAGGGATTCATTTGTATACTTACAGTGTGTATTATGGATGATTGATTCTTATGTTTTATTTTGGTGTGTTTAGATTTTCATAAAAAAAAAATTATCGAGTCAAAACACTGTGTGAATTTGTTAAACTTTTTGGAATTGCTACATGTTCGATGTCATTTGCCTTACGAATGCTTAGCATTGTTTGAGGATAGTTTGGGAACGCAGAAAAATCCATAACTTGATCATTTAGTGAATTTCTCAAATCATCTGAACTTAATCGAATTATTGGAACTTAATATGGACTTAATTTATCTCACTTAGGGGTTGATAATCATGTATTGGATTTTACATTTGGAGTTTTCTTTGCATCATTTCTACCAATATTTGCTAACTTATTTTCGTTTACTGTCATTGCATTCATGTGCAAAAACTATGGAGTATACGGACCGACACAACTTTTCTTTAGGACTGTGTCAAGATAGGTGGTCTCTTTCTGATTAAACTCATGGGATGTGTCTAGAAATGTGATCTCTTTTTTTTTAATATATTCATCGAAAATTTTCGTTTCAAAAGAGGATAAACTTTTAATGGGTAGAAGATTGTATTCACATTCAAGAAATAAGCTTATATCGTTGAAATTCTTTTGATGCAGATCTTAGAGACTAACCGGTTCCATTCTCCGATATAAAAAAAAAAACATTATTTGCATTACAGAAAAGAAAACAGAAGGAACCGGGAAAGTCAAGGTAATATCGTTAAATTTCATAAAACGTTAAAAGAAATCATGTTCTTGTTTGTAACTCAGTCAAATAAGGGTAGAAGGATTAGAGTTAAGGAGAGTTGTGTACCTCCTAATTGGTCCGTGTCTCACTGTGATTTTGCATAATGATTTGCATCTGTTTGTACTGCTAAAAGAAACCGAAACACTTGAGCCACCAAATACCAACCTTGATACCTAGACCATAACGTGTTAGATATTCCCTTTGTGAGAGTACACGCATTTGATAATGAATGTTAAATATTGAGTTCTGCTTGATCATGAGATTTCAATTATTTACTACGGTTATGGAGAAGTACAATGAAGTACGGTTTGATCTAAACCTTGCGAATGTGGTTTACGGGCAATTGATTTAGAGTATGGTCGTATAAGTTTTACGAGTTTCACATGTTTTTCAAACCTCTCTTCTTTGTAAGATCTCTAGTTTTGCTTTGGGACAAGCAAAGGTTTTAGTTGGGGAGAGTTGATATTATGTATTTTTAACATATTTTGATTTGTTTTTAGTATTCGGTTTGAGTTTTGATTTGCATATTTCGTTAGCTTTTCGAGTCTTTCCTATTGTTTCGAGTCTTTTTACAGATTTTATGGAGTTCCGATGGAGTTTGGCGTTTACGGACATGTTCGAGTCGAGTTAATGTGGAAAAACACGAGAAAGGACAAACTGAAGAACGACCGTTCTTGGAGTAGAACGACCACTCAGAACGACCGTTCCCTCAACAGAACGGTCGTTCCCCATCTCACCTACTCCACCAACAACAGAGCAAGGAACGACCGTTCTGCACCAATAACGACCGTTCCGCGACTCACCAACACCCACCTACTTCAATCGACCAACTAGAACGACCGTTCTCCTCCAGAACGGTCGTTCCCCGTCTTACCTACTCCCCTACACCTTGGCCTATATATTGGACTCACTCTTGATGCTTCAAAACACACCATCTTCTTCCCCCACTCTTCTCTAGCTTCTAAACATTGCTTCTCTTCTCTTTTAAGCTTTAAACATTTATGCTTTGATCAAGTTTTATTTAGCTTATTTTCAGTTCTTATTTTCTATCTTTATGCTTTAATCAAGTTCTTATAAGTTTATTTTCAGCTTTTGTTATCTATATTTATGCTTTGATAAAGTCCTTATAAGTTTATTTCCAGCTTTTGTTATCTATACTTATACTTTGTTCAAGTTCTTATTAAGTTATTTTCAGCTTTTATTATCTATTCAAGCTTTTATGATGAACTCTATAATCTTTTTGTTTTCTTCTTCTGTAATTATGTCTGAGTAGATCTCATAGTTAGGTTAAGGTTTGTCAAAGAAATTCATGAGCTTTAGGGTTAAACACAAATAGGCTATCCAAATCGATGTCTTCACCCTTGTTATCCTTAATGCTTGGATCGAATTGATCACTTGATTCATTGATGTCAGGTTAACTTAGACAGCGAGAGTTGCTAGGTTGCTAGAAAGAACATTGGTGAGCAATTTATTCATTACCTGCGAGAGTAGATGTATTGGAGAATTGTGAACATATTAAACCTGATCTTAAAGCTTGTCTACGATTTCTAGTACCAGCGAGAGTTAGGAATTCTAGGTTGATAGACAAAGATATTGGTACCACGAGAGTGGATTGATATTATCTTTATGTTTGAGTTCTAGACTTGTGCTTAATCACTGCATGAATAGTTGTTTGATCCTTTGCTCTGAATCTCCTGCGATATTCTTTAACCTAACGCTTGTTTAATATTATCTTTACAACCGATTTTGCTTTTATTACTTGCTATTTACAAAACCAAAAACATAATTGAATTGTCTTAGCTTTTGATTTAGCTCATTAGATCAAAGTGTGAAACTGGTCTTCGTAGGATCGACCCCTAAATACTACTTCGTATGCTGTGCACTTGCAGTAGGAAATAAGGGTTTAAAACTCGTGTATCAGATATACTGGGGAAAGAATGCAGAATTGTTAGAATGTCAATTTTGCAAGAATCCTCGATATAAACCGCAAGGACGTGGGCGGACTAGGGTGCCGTACCAGCGGATGTGGTACTTACCTATTAAGGATAGATTGAAGAGATTATATCAATCTGAGAAGACGGCATCATCGATGAGATGGCATGCGGAACATGATCAGAAGGAAGGAGAGATCAATGATCCCTCTGATGCAAAAGCGTGGAAACACTTGAATAAGGTGTACCCTGATTTTGCTAGCAACCCCCGCAACATTTATCTTGTGCTCTGCACATATGGCTTTAGTCTGTTTGGGATGTACTTGCTTTGGCCAGTCTTCTTGACGCCATACAACCTTCCACCAGAGATGTGTATGGAAAAGGAATTGCTTTTCATGAGTATATTGGTACCTGGTCCAAAGCATCCGAAGAGGTCCCTGGATATTTTTTTACAGCCTTTGATAGAAGAATTGAAGGAACTATGGTCAACTGGCGTGCAGACATATGATTGTTCAACAAGAACAAACTTTACAATGCGAGCAGTTCTTTTGTTTCGGTCAAAAAGGGTTGTACGAGACACCGCACCACCATATTTATCTAGAGAAGAAATCAAGAAGGATATTGATCACTATCGTGGACAAGCCACAATCACCAAAGGGGGTAATT
Organism: Isatis tinctoria; assembly: GCA_010577795.1. Lineage (NCBI taxonomy): Eukaryota > Viridiplantae > Streptophyta > Magnoliopsida > Brassicales > Brassicaceae > Isatis > Isatis tinctoria. Next base: position 10,537,775 of record CM021246.1, on the reverse strand, counting down.
GGCATACTCCTGTAAATATGTCTGATGGTTATGAGACACAGCATAATTGGCAGAAAAAGAGTATATTTTAGGAACTTCCACATTGGAAAGATCTACTTCTGCGCCACAATCTTGATGTCATGCATGTAGAGAAGAACTTCTTTGACAACATCATCAATACTTTGTTAAACGTCCCCGGAAAGACAAAAGATAACATGAAGTCAAGGTTGGATCTGCCTGCATTATGTTCTAGGATTGAGCTGCATATTAAAAACGATGGAAAAATCCTGATTCTCATTTCCAGATTGTCAGCAGAAGCAAAAGCGGCATTATTCAAGTGGGTGGCATCAGATGTGAAGTTTTCTGATGGATATGTTTCAAATCTATCAAGATGTGTTGATAATCAGGGACAAAAGTTTTCGGGGATGAAGAGTCATGACTGTCATGTTTTTATGCAACGACTTCTTCCATTTGCATTTGCGGAGTTGCTTCCAAAAAACATTCACGAAGCAGTTGCAGGTATATAACTTAAATATATAATTAAAGTTATTATTTATTCTTGTTGGGAAAAAAACTTATAATTGTAAACTATTGGTAGGCATCAGAGCTTTTTTCAGAGATCTTAGCGCCCCCACCTTAACTGTAGATGTCATCTGGCAACTTGATGAGAATATCCCGATCTTGATGTGCAATTTGGAGAAAATATTTCCTCCGTCCTTTTTTGACGTCATGGAACATCTAGTTATCAACCTTTCGTATGAGGCATTGCTTTGTGGACTTGTTCATAATGGATGGATGTATCCTTATGAGCGAGCTATGAAATATTTGAAAAGGAAAGCAAAAAATTTGGCAAAGGTGGAAGGTTCAATATCTGCTGGAAGTTTGAATGAGGAAACATCTCACTTCACGTCCTATATTGATGTTTCATGTTATATACATATATTAATTAATTTGATGTTTGAGGTTATATATATATATATATATATATTTGATTTTCAGGTTGATTGTGATGATCCATTTTCTCCTCAGTGGTTTCACGAATTGATACAAGGTCCGATCGGTAAGGTCACCACAACATCTATGTATTTCACACGAGGATACACTTTTCATACTTACGAATATGGTAGTCGGCGAGCAACAACGAACTATGGAGTATGTGTGAAAGGTGAAACTGATTTCTATGGAATCATACGAGAGATCCTCGAAGTGGAGTTCCCTGGCGCAGTGAAGCTGAAATGAGTTCTCTTCAAATATGACTGGTTTGACCCCACAGTGAATAGAGGTGTTCAGTATAGCAAGTTTGGTGTTGTTGATATAAATGCTACACGAAGGTACAAAAAATTTTGAACCCTACATATTGGCTTCTCAAGCAGACCAAGTTTGTTATATTCCATACCTGAGGATCAGACAATCAGGAATATCTTGGTTAGCCGCTATAAAAGTTACACCTCGGGGCCGATTATTGACGGATGAAAAACTGCCTTTACAAGAAGATGCAGTAAATGAAGTAGAAGTAGCCGAACAAGCTTTAGATGATATCTTACTTGTTGATCCGCATAATCCCGGATATGAAGAACTTCCAGACGATGCAACTTGACGAAGCCAACGAGATGAATTTGAAGAAAATGATGAAGTGGATGATGTTTCTGAAGACGAGTGATCGAGTTTCATTATTATATGTTATAATGTTTTTGTTTTATAATATCATTAAACTCTTTAATTTGTGTTGCATTTATATATATATAACTTATCAAGGTTTGCTCAATTATATATGAATTAGTTTTAAAAAAAAACTTTGTATTTTGGCTAATGAAAATGCATCAAATTACATTTGAGATTTGGGATTTGGGGTTTTTTTCCTATGTTTGGGGTTTGGGGTTTTGGGGTGTAGGGTTTGAGGTTTTGTGGTTTCGGTTACAAATTAGTCGTAAAGTACGACTAGTGTACGACCAAGAGTACACAACAGACACTAATTAGTCGTAAAGTCCGACTAGTGTAGAACCAAGAATAAATATTAGACCCTAATTAGTCGTAAAGTACGACTATAGTACCACCAAGGGAAAGAAAGTCCCTACTTGGTCGTACATTTTCCTATAAATACTAATTAACCCCTACACTCTCATATTGTACAGATCTTAAAAAGAAAAAAGAGAACAAGATCTGGAATCACAAGTGGAAAGCAACACGGTGAAACCTAAGTACGTTAAGTATGTTTAAACGTACGTAAGTCTCGCTTTGTCTCTTTCCACTTGTGATTCCATTATCTTTCTTTTTCCACTTTTTCCTATAAATACTAACCCTACTGTAATACCCCGATACTAAAGCGGAAAGCACGACGAAGATAAATATTTTTCTGATGGGAATCAGAACAATTTCAAAAATTCTGGAACTTGGAGCGTGGATGCACAAGGAGTTAAGGGAGTTATTGCAAAAAGATTCAAGTCAGAAAATTCTGAGGAAGCACAGAAAAATCGTAGAAAATCGATTTGCGAGGAAAAAGGACCAATCAGAGAATTAAATTCAAAACGAGGAGTTTCGAGTATCAATAAATTCAGGGAATTTTTCTCAAGACGCTAGACACCAAGAGGAAGCCTTGTAACGTTGAAAATCAGTATTTGGACCCCGGATGAATAAGTTATAAATTTATTTCCAAGAAGGTACGAAGAGAAGCTATTGGAGGAAAATAATTTGAAAAGGCAAGCTTCGGTTATCAGAAAATTATGAAATTTGGAGGGATTATAAAGGACATCTAAATGAAGCATCAGAAAAATACAGAGCAATTTGTGGATAACGGAATCATCATTTATGGATTTTTCTTCTCCAAGGGTGTCAAATGGAAGCTTACAACAACTAAAGTCCAAGAAGGGGATTCTGCATGACCAATTTCGACCACTGCATGTTAGTCCAACATTTTATGACTCCAAATAAAAACAATAAAGGTCTGGAAAGGTCTTTGAAATGCTAAGTCAACCAAGAAATGATTTAGTGGAAGAAATTAAAGGAAAATGTGGTTTAATCAAGAAATTTTGCATGAAGAGGACAGGTAGAGGCATGATGGACGAAATTAGGTGTCATCTTAGGGTTTAATCTTCTCCACTCCAGGATTATGTGTCAAGGGATTATCAACTCTCTCCACTATCTCAAGTCTCCACTCCTCTCTTCTCTCTTCCTATAAATACCAAGTGTTCTTCTCTCCACTCAACCTTTTGCCAAATATCAGATCAAAGAGCTTTCTCTGGTGTTCTTTTGGAGTGAGAGTAGTGATCGGAGAGAGCTAGGCGTGGCTAAGGGAAGTCTTGTTGGTGCTTGAGTGTGGTTTCTTGTTGCTCTCTTCCTCTTCTCTCTTGCCTATTTGTTGAGGTGGTTTCAGTGTGTGGTAGCCCTTCTCCACTCTTGTTTTACATCACTGTGTTCATGCATGGTATGTAGGCAAGACTGGGTTGGAATTTTCATTGCTTCTCCCTTTTAAAATTGATTTCTTGCTTGATTGATGAGTAAAATTGTTGCATGTTCAATATTGCTTGAAAGATTTAATAAAGAATCTCCAGAATTATTTCAAATGGTTTTCAAGTTATTTTTTTCTTCTGGAGAAAATAGTTTTTGATTGATAAAAGTGATCTTAAGCTTGAAACTCTTGGGTTTAGAATAAGACTAGTTGCATGAGTTCTTTGCATGTAAGTGTTTAAGAAGGAGAAAGTTGTTAGTAATATTTAGGTGCATGCATGTAGTTGTTAAGTGAGTTTTAAGGCTAGGGAGTTGCATGCATGCATGGGGAAGTATGAATTTTGGATTGTTTGATGTTTCTTGCTTGTTAGAAAGGTAGTTAAATTAGAGATTGTTTGGATGGTAGCTTGCGTTTTTAAGGTGTTAGTATTTTAGAAATTATGTCATGCATGTAGAGAAGAACTTCTTTGACAACATCATCAATACTTTGTTAAACGTCTGCGGAAAGACAAAAGATAACATGAAGTCAAGGTTGGATCTGCCTGCATTATGTTCTAGGATTGAGCTGCATATTAAAAACGATGGAAAAATCCTGGTTCTCATTTCCAGATGTCAGCAGAAGCAAAGCGGCATTATCAAGTGGGTGGCATCAGATGTGAAGTTTTCTGATGGATATGTTTCAAATCTATCAAGATTGTTGATAATCAGGACAAAAGTTTTCGGGATGAAGAGTCATGACTGTCATGTTTTTTATGCAACGACTTCTTCCATTTGCATTTGCGGAGTTGCTTCCAAAAAACATTCACGAAGCAGTTGCAGGTATATAACTTAAATATATAATTAAAGTTATTATTTATTCTTGTTGGGAAAAAAACTTATAATTGTAAACTATTGGTAGGCATCAGAGCTTTTTTCAGAGATCTTAGCGCCCCCACCTTAACTGTAGATGTCATCTGGCAACTTGATGAGAATATCCCGATCTTGATGTGCAATTTGGAGAAAATATTTCCTCCGTCCTTTTTTGACGTCATGGAACATCTAGTTATCAACCTTTTGTATGAGGCATTGCTTTGTGGACTTGTTCATAATGGATGGATGTATCCTTACGAGCGAGCTATGAAATATTTGAAAAGGAAAGCAAAAAATTTGGCAAAGGTGGAAGGTTCAATATTTGCTGGAAGTTTGAATGAGGAAACATCTCACTTCACGTCCTATATTGATGTTTCATGTTATATACATATATTAATTAATTTGATGTTTGAGGTTATATATATATATATATATATTTGATTTTCAGGTTGATTGTGATGATCCATTTTTCTCCTCAGTGGTTTCACGAATTGATACAAGGTCCGATCGGTAAGGTCACCACAACATCTATGTATTTCACACGAGGATACACTTTTCATACTTACGAATATGATAGTCGGCGAGCAACAACGAACTATGGAGTATGTGTGAAAGGTGAAACTGATTTCTATGGAATCATACGAGAGATCCTCGAAGTGGAGTTCCCTGGCGCAGTTAAGCTGAAATGAGTTCTCTTCAAATATGACTTGTTTGACCCCACAGTGAATAGAGGTGTTCGGTATAGCAAGTTTGGTGTTGTTGATATAAATGCTACACGGAGGTACAAAAAATTTTGAACCCTACATATTGGCTTCTCAAGCAGACCAAGTTTGTTATATTCCATACCTGAGGATCAGACAATCAGGAATATCTTGGTTAGCCGCTATAAAAGTTACACCTCGGGGCCGATTATTGATGGATGAAAAACCGCCTTTACAAGAAGATGCAGTAAATGAAGTAGAAGTAGCCGAACAAGCTTTAGATGATATCTTACTTGTTGATCCGCATAATCCCGGATATGAAGAACTTCCAGACGATGCAACTGACGAAGCCAACGAAGATGAATTTGAAGAAAATGATGAAGTGGATGATGTTTCTGAAGACGAGTGATCGAGTTTCATTATTATATGTTATAATGTTTTTGTTTTATAATATCATTAAACTCTTTAATTTGTGTTGCATTTATATATATAACTTATCAAGGTTTGCTCAATTATATATGAATTAGTTTTAAAAAAAACTTTGTATTTTGGTTAATGAAAATGCATCAAATTACATTTGAGATTTGGGATTTGGGGTTTTTTTACTATGTTTGGGGTTTGGGGTTTTGGGGTGTAGGGTTTGAGGTTTTGTGGTTTCGGTTACAAATTAGTCGTAAAGTACGACTAGTGTACGACCAAGAGTACACAACAGACACTAATTAGTCGGAAAGTCCGACTAGTGTACAACCAAGAATAAATATTAGACCCTAATTAGTCGTAAAGTACGACTAGAGTACCACCAAGGGAAAGAAAGTCCCTACTTGGTCGTACATTTTCCTATAAATACTAATTAACCCCTACACTCTCATATTGTACAAGATCTTAAGAAAGAAAAAAAAAAGAGAACAAAGATCTGGAATCACAAGTGGAAAGCAACACGGTGAAACCTAAGTACGTTTAAGTATGTTTAAACGTACGTAAGTCTCGCTTTGTCTCTTTCCACTTGTGATTCCATTATCTTTCTTTTCCACTTTTTCCTATAAATACTAACACCTACTGTAATACCCCGATACTAAAGCGGAAAGCACGACGAAGATAAATATTTTCTGATGGGGAATCAGAACAATTTCAAAAATTCTGGAACTTGGAGCGTGGATGCACAAGGAGTTAAGGGAGTTATTTCAGAAAGATTCAAGTCAAGAAAAATTCTGAGGAAGCACAGAAAAATCGTAGAAGATCGATTTGCGAGGAAAAAGGACCAATCAGAGAATTAAATTCAAAAGGAGGAGTTTCGAGTATCAATAAATTCAGGGAATTTTTCTCAAGACGCTAGACACCAAGAGGAAGCCTTGTAACGTGGAAAATCAGTATTTGGACCCCGGATGAATAAGTTATAAATTTATTTCCAAGAAGGTACGAAGAGAAGCTATTGGAGGAAAATAATTTGAAAAGGCAAGCTTCGGTTATCAGAAAATTATGAAATTTGAAGGGATTATAAAGGACATCTAAAAGAAGCATCAGAAAAATACAGAGAAATTTTTGGATAACAGAATCATCATTTATGGATTTTTCTTCTCCAAGGGTGTCAAATGGAAGCTTACAACAACTAAAGTCGAAGAAGGGGATTCTGCATGACCAATTTCGACCACTGCATGTTAGTCCAACATTTTATGACTCCAAAGAAAAACAATAAAGGTCTGGAAAGGTCTTTGAAATGCTAAGTCAACCAAGAAATGATTTAGTGGAAGAAATTAAAGGAAAATGTGGTTTAATCAAGAAATTTTGCATGAAGAGGACAGGTGGAGGCATGATGGACGAAATTAGGTGTCATCTTAGGGTTTAATCTTCTCCACTCCAGGATTATGTGTCAAGGGATTATCAACTCTCTCCACTATCTCAAGTCTCCACTCCTCTCTTCTCTCTTCCTATAAATACCAAGTGTTCTTCTCTCCACTCAACCTTTTGCCAAAATCAGATCAAAGAGCTTTCTCTGTGTGTTCTTTTGGAGTGAGAGTAGTGATAGGAGAGACCTAGGCGTGGGCTAAGGGAAGTCTTGTTGGTGCTTGAGTGTGGTTTCTTGTAGCTCTCTTCCTCTTCTCTCTTTGCCTATTTGTTGAGGTGGGTTTCAGTGTGTGGTAGCCCTTCTCCACTCTTGTTTTACATCACTGTTTTCATGCATGGTGTTGTAGGCAAGACTGGGTTGGAATTTTCATTGCTTCTTCCCCTTTTAAAATTGATTTCTTGCTTGATTGATGAGTAAAATTGTTGCATGTTCAATATTGCTTGAAAAGGATTTAATAAAGAATCTCCAGAATTATTTCAAATGGTTTTCAAGTTATTTTTTTCTTCTGGAGAAAATAGTTTTTGATTGATAAAAGTGATCTTAAGCTTGAAACTCTTGGGTTTAGAATAAGACTAGTTGCATGAGTTCTTTGCATGTAAGTGTTTAAGAAGGAGAAAGTTGTTAGTAATATTTAGGTGCATGCATGTAGTTGTTAAGTGAGTTTTAAGGCTAGGGAGTTGCATGCATGCATGGGGAAGTATGAATTTTGGATTGTTTGATGTTTCTTGCTTGTTAGAAAGGTAGTTAAATTAGAGATTGTTTGGATGGTAGCTTGCGTTTTTAAGGTGTTAGTATTTTAGAAATTATTTGATTAGTTCTCCCCTTTGTTAATCAGTTAGTATTTAGAGGATTAGTATTGGAGTTTTAAGTGTTAGAGTTTTAATCAGAGTTTAGATTTTTGCTTGTGTTTGAGTAATTGTTTTTGGTTAGCAATTAGATGTAAGTTAAGTTAGTGTTATTTGGTTAGTAAATTTGTTAGTAGATGAGTTTAGAATAGTAAAGTATAAATTAGAAATAATTGGAATTAATTAGTGGCTTTAGATTAGCTTTAGAATCGCTTGTTTAGTGTTTGTAGAATTGTTAGGATTGCTTAAGGTAATTAAATTGTGATAGGTTATAAGAAGTCTCCATAGGTTGTATGCTTAGTAATTTTGACTTTGGTAGAATTGTTAGTTTTTTTAGTATGTAACCATAGATGGCTTGTTTGCTAAGTTATCGATAGTTAGGTCTTTTCTTGTGATTGCTTGGTTGATTTTGCATTGTGGTTTTGTTATAGTAATCGGTTGTTGTGGGTTTAAGAAGTATGTTGGGATGGATTTGATCAGGGCTAGAAAGTCTAGGCTTGGTTGTGTGTTTAAGAAGAGTTTAGATGTTAGCGTGAGTTAAGTTGTGCATGTCTGAGTTGGGTTAAGCGCTTGTTAGATTTGGATTAAGTTTGCATTTAGACTTGGATTAAGAATTGTATTTAGATATAGAGTAAGAGTTGCGTGATAGAACTTAAGAGAAGGAGCTTTGCAGGATTAGTTTGGAGTGGTGTAAGAGGATAGTTGAGTTTAGGATAGAGTGTTTAGCTTGCTTTGGGTTATTAGTCTAAGGAAGGAGTTTCAAGTGGAAGTGATTTGTAAAGGAGTTTTAAATTGGTTTTGTTGAAAAGAAGCGTTTTCAAATGGATTTTGATTGCTTGTTGCTTGTGTATGGCTTGGTTGTGTGCTTGTGTGGTGTTTGTGATTGCAGGTACCCTCTGTGGTGAAAGACTAACGTTTTATGCAGGTAGCACCACAGAGGAATATATTTGGATCCGACTAGTGAGGGCCGTGAGATTGTGGAGTTTGTGGTGACAGATTGGTTGTGAGTTGTAGTGTGTTGTGGTGCTTTGGTGTGGTGGTAGAGTCAGTCCGTTTGCGGGTAGCTTTCGGACTGAGGCGGAGCCGTAAAGATTCGGTTCAGTGGCGGTATGTGCGTGATCCCCAATGCCTTCCCACGGCATCGAACGACAGAGAGGTGGGAGGAAGACTCGGAGAGACCGGATGGCAGCCCGGGCCGATTGTACCCGACGGGGTACGGTGTTTACAGCTAACCGGAAGAGGAAGGACGGAGCTGGGGTCTGGAAACACTTGTGCGAAAGCCGGTGTATGGCCTTATTGATGGTCTGGAAACGCTTGAGCCTTAGGTTGTGAAAACTCCTTTGTGCCGGTGTATGGCCTTTGGTGATGTTCCGGCTTGATGGTCTTTGTGATAGTCAAGTGCAGGGTGTTCACGGGGATCCACGCCATACTTTGAGATCTCAGTGCCCACGCGTGTGATGCGTTGTGAGAACGCGGCTGCAGCAGAGTGTTACGGCACTCGACCTACTAACGTGTTTTCATGCTTCGGCTATCTACTTTCAGTTGCTTCGGCTATATTTGATTGATTGCTTGCTTGATTAATTCATTTACCGTTTCGTTTTAAATCTCCTGTGTGAGTCCTGAAACTCACTGGGTAATCTTTTGATTGCTCACCCCTTTTCCCCTGTTCTTCCCTTTCAGGAGCCCTTAGCTTGGTAGAATGGCTGTGATTAGGATTGGCGCGCTTGTCCAGGTGTTCCAGTGGTGCTTAGTAAGTCCAGGAGTTTTTAGGCTTATGCCCGTATCTTATGTTGTACTCGAGTATGCTATTTTTCAAATCCGCGGACAAACGTATTTGTGTATTCGGTTTTTATGATTTGGAAGTAATGTTAAGACTTGTAGGATCTTTGTTAAGTTAATGGAAATGAAGTATGTTTTGGTTTAAAACTTCCTTGCACTTTATATTGAGTCTTCCGCTGATATGAATAGTTTGTCCGAAACTTGTTCACAACTCAAGACCGAAGTACGGGTTGCAAAGCCTTAGGCCGAGGTCAAGAGGTAAACGGAGTTAGGTATTGGGACGGTTCTGTTTTCGGACTTAGTCCTGGAATGAGCTGACCCGATACTTAACCCCGTACTGTGGCATTTCCGGATCGGTTAGGCTGGAGGATTGGTCATTCATGTTCTTGTTTGATTGTTGAGCGGCCAATCCTGTCTAGTCCGGTTCGGGGGTGCTACAGATGGTGGTATCAGAGCGTGGTTTACGACCATGCTTCCGGAATGCAAGGATGTAATTTTTATGGATTTCCTAAATCGGTTTTCAAACGGGCAGGCGTCACTGGTCAACTGGTTCGATGAGCACCAATAGGAGAGTCTAAAGTTTTAGATAGATTTGGGATGGGATGACTTATAGGAAACCTAACCGTGCAGACTTGTTTTCTTCTGTGTTTAAGTGGTCAAGCTTTGGCGAGTGGTCCAGCACCGCAGGAGGCAGCGGTAACTGGTGGCCTGAGTTTGGTTCATCGAGCAGTTCAGGTGCCGAGTCAGTGGGGAGTGTCAATGCCAGTCCACAAGAAGCTCCGGGCCATTCTCCTGATCCGCAGCAAGACAACACCAGCTTTGAAGCGCAGACAACTCGGATGGCGAGTGTTGATCTGAACCTGCCAGCACCAGAACATGAGACAGATGATCAGGTGGTGCCATCGATGGGTATCATTGACATTTCTTCATCTTCTTCGAGCGGAAACTCAGTCGGTACCCGAGGAGAGTCAGAAGCAAACCGCCAGCCCAACGACCAGCATCTTACCTCTGGACGCCACGCATACACCCCGAGCAATGTTCTGAACCTTGGAGGGAGCCGCACAGTGTATTTCCGGAGGACCGCCCGTAAGAGGACATTACCGGCCCAGCATGTGAGAGCCACGGTCCGATGCGGACACTGCAGAGAACATGGCCACTTCACCCACATGTGTCCTCAGATACCTGCGCCGAAGGACCCTGATACCAACCAGAACCGTGAGGAGCCAGTGACAGTGAGGGAGATCGGTGAGCCTAGTCGACCAAGGACTCGCCTCAGATTCCGAGAACAGGCCCGCAAGAGAGTCAGGACACCCAGCAAGTAAGAGAAGATACCAAATGTGAAATTTGCGGACAGACCGGCCACTTCACGCATGTTTGCCCTCATCCGCCTACATCCAGCGACTCCAACACCCACAGCTGTTCATTCTGCAGAGAAACTTCCAAGCCAAGGTACGTACTTTGATTGTGTGTTAGGAAGAGTAGTTAAGGTCCAGGAGAGTGTAGAAACCCGATGTGTCTTTAGATCCCAAACCATTAGGAAACCCTTTTTGGCATAGGATGTGAATGGTTGAGATGGAGAATGAGGTTGAGAATGGAGAATGGATGGAAAGGGATCAGAATCAGAATTGGAGCAAGGCCGGAGGACCGTATGGAGCAGTGAATTCGAGGACGAATTCAGTTTAAGGGGGGGTGAATGTAATACCCCGATACTAAAGCGGAAAGCACGACGAAGATAAATATTTTCTGATGGGGAATCAGAACAATTTCAAAAATTCTGGAACTTGGAGCGTGGATGCACAAGGAGTTAAGGGAGTTATTGCAAAAAGATTCAAGTCAAGAACAATTCTGAGGAAGCACAGAAAAATCGTAGAAGATCGATTTGCGAGGAAAAAGGACCAATCAGAGAATTAAATTCAAAAGGAGGAGTTTCGAGTATCAATAAATTCAGGTAATTTTTCTCAAGACGCTAGACACCAAGAGGAAGCCTTGTAACGTGGAAAATCAGTATTTGGACCCCGGATGAATAAGTTATAAATTTATTTCCAAGAAGGTACGAAGAGAAGCTATTGGAGGAAAATAATTTGAAAAGGCAAGCTTCGGTTATCAGAAAATTATGAAATTTGGAGGGATTATAAGGACATCTAAATGAAGCATCAGAAAAAGACAGAGCAATTTTTGGATAACGGAATCATCATTTATGGATTTTTCTTCTCCAAGGGTGTCAAATGGAAGCTTACAACAACTAAAGTCCAAGAAGGGGATTCTGCATGACCAATTTCGACCACTGCATGTTAGTCCAACATTTTATGACTCCAAAGAAAAACAATAAAGGTCTGGAAAGGTCTTTGAAATGCTAAGTCAACCAAGAAATGATTTAGTGGAGGAAATTAAAGGAAAATGTGGTTTAATCAAGAAATTTTGCATGAAGAGGACAGGTGGAGGCATGATGGACGAAATTAGGTGTCATCTTAGGGTTTATATAACGCCCCAACCGCCCCTACCGGTGAGTCACCCATCCCTCAGTCGGGCTCGTGGGCCCCACCCCTGTCCGACGGTCGGTGCGTTATTTTTGGGAGGCTCTAAAGTCATGATATACTGTCCCTGCAATCACCACATGACCGTTCCCCGTGTTTTTTCCTAACTCGCACGGTACCGTGAGTCACTTCGCGGTAGGTCACCCATCCTTCCACTGCTCCAGCTCAAGCACGCTTAACTCTGGAGTTCTTTCGGGATGGTTAACCGAAAAGGTAAGTGCACTTTGGTGACATAGGTAGCCAAATCAATTCTTTTAATCTCTCCCACACATATTTCCATATATACCAGATATCGGGATGTTACAATTCACCCCCACTCAGAGTGCAACGTCCTCGTTGCACACCACGACCAGTCTCAGAACGCCTCCCAGGTCAGCACTGGGACGGCTAACCAGCTCTGATACCACTTATAACTCCCCAACCGCCCCTGCCAGTGAGTCACCCATCCCTCAGTCGGGCTCGTGGGGCACACCCCTGTCCGACGGTCGGTGCGTTAACTGGGAGGCTCGAAAGTCATGATATACTGTCCCTGCAATCACCACATGAATGTTCCCCGTGTTTTTTCCTAACTCACACGATACCGCGAATGACTTCCCGGTAGGTCACCCATCCTTTGACTACTCCAGCCCAAGCACGCTTAACTCTGGAGTTCTCTCTGGATGTGCAACCGAAAAGGTAAGTGCACTTTGGTGACATAGGTAGCCAAATCAATTATTTTAACCTCTCCCACATATGTTTCCATATATACCAGAAATCGGGATGTTACAATTCACCCCCCACTCAGAGTGCAACGTCCTCGTTGCACACCACGACCAGTCCCAGAATGCCTCCCAGGTCAGCACTGTGACGGCTAACCAGCTCTGATACCACTTATAACGCCCCAACCGCCCCTACCACTGAGCCCACATGTCCTCTTATTAGGCCCATTGGGCCTCTCACTAGGCCCACATGTCCTCTCATTAGGCCCATTGGGCCCGCCCCTGTCCGACGGTTGGAACGTTAACCGGAAGGCTCTAAAGTCATGATATACTGTCCCTGCAATCACCACATGACCGTTCCCCGTGTTTTTTCCTAACTCGCACGGTACCGCGAGTCACTTCGCGGTAGGTCACCCATCCTTCCACTGCTCCTGCTCAAGCACGCTTAACTCTGGAGTTCTTTCGGGATGGTTAACCGAAAAGGTAAGTGCACTTTGGTGACATAGGTAGCCAAATCAATCCTTTTAATCTCTCCCACACATATTTCCATATATACCAGAAATCGGGATGTTACAGTTTAATCTTCTCCACTCCAGGATTATGTGTCAAGGGATTATCAACTCTCTCCACTATCTCAAGTCTCCACTCCTCTCTTCTCTCTTCCTATAAATACCAAGTGTTCTTCTCTCCACTCAACCTTTTGCCAAAATCAGATCAAAGAGCTTTCTCTGTGTGTTCTTTTGGAGTGAGAGTAGTGATATGAGAGACCTAGGCGTGGGCTAAGGGAAGTCTTGTTGGTGCTTGAGTGTGGTTTCTTGTTGCTCTCTTCCTCTTCTCTCTTTGCCTATTTGTTGAGGTGGGTTTCAGTGTGTGGTAGCCCTTCTCCACTCTTGTTTTACATCACTGTGTTCATGCATGGTGTTGTAGGCAAGACTGGGTTGGAATTTTCATTGCTTCTTCCCCTTTTAAAATTGATTTCTTGCTTGATTGATGAGTAAAATTGTTGCATGTTCAATATTGCTTGAAAAGGATTTAATAAAGAATCTCCAGAATTATTTCAAATGGTTTTCAAGTTATTTTTTTCTTCTGGAGAAAATAGTTTTTGATTGATAAAAGTGATCTTAAGCTTGAAACTCTGGGTTTAGAATAAGACTAGTTGCATGAGTTCTTTGCATGTAAGTGTTTAAGAAGGAGAAAGTTGTTAGTAATATTTAGGTGCATGCATGTAGTTGTTAAGTGAGTTTTAAGGCTAGGGAGTTGCATGCATGCATGGGGAAGTATGAATTTTGGATTGTTTGATGTTTCTTGCTTGTTAGAAAGGTAGTTAAATTAGAGATTGTTTGGATGGTAGCTTGCGTTTTTAAGGTGTTAGTATTTTAGAAATTATTTGATTAGTTCTCCCCTTTGTTAATCAGTTAGTATTTAGAGGATTAGTATTGGAGTTTTAAGTGTTAGAGTTTTAATCAGAGTTTAGATTTTTGCTTGTGTTTGAGTAATTGTTTTTGGTTAGCAATTAGATGTAAGTTAAGTTAGTGTTATTTGGTTAGTAAATTTGTTAGTAGATGAGTTTAGAATAGTAAAGTATAAATTAGAAATAATTGGAATTAATTAGTGGCTTTAGATTAGCTTTAGAATCGCTTGTTTAGTGTTTGTAGAATTGTTAGGATTGCTTAAGGTAATTAAATTGTGATAGGTTATAAGAAGTCTCCATAGGTTGTATGCTTAGTAATTTTAGACTTTGGTAGAATTGTTAGTTTTTTTTTAGTATGTAACCATAGATGGCTTGTTTGCTAAGTTATCGATAGTTAGGTCTTTTCTTGTGATTGCTTGGTTGATTTTGCATTGTGGTTTTGTTATAGTAATCGGTTGTTGTGTGTTTAAGAAGTATGTTGGGATGGATTTGATCAGGGCTAGAAAGTCTAGGCTTGGTTGTGTGTTTAAGAAGAGTTTAGATGTTAGCATGAGTTAAGTTGTGCATGTCTGAGTTGGGTTAAGCGCTTGTTAGATTTGGATTAAGAGTTGCATTTAGACTTGGATTAAGAATTGCATTTAGATATAGAGTAAGAGTTGCGTGATAGAACTTAAGAGAAGGAGCTTTGCAGGATTAGTTTGGAGTGGTGTAAGAGGATAGTTGAGTTTAGGATAGAGTGTTTAGCTTGCTTTGGGTTATTAGTCTAAGGAAGGAGTTTCAAGTGGAAGTGATTTGTAAAGGAGTTTTAAATCGGTTTTGTTGAAAAGAAGCGTTTTCAAATGGATTTTGATTGCTTGTTGCTTGTGTATGGCTTGGTTGTGTGCTGTGTGGTGTTTGTGATTGCAGGTACCCTCTGTGGTGAAAGACTAACGTTTTATGCAGGTAGCACCACAGAGGAATATATTGGATCCGACTAGTGAGGGCTGTGAGATTGTGGAGTTGTGGTGACAGATTGGTTGTGAGTTGTAGTGTGTTGTGGTGCTTTGGTGTGGTGGTAGAGTCAGTCCGTTTGCGGGTAGCTTTCGGACTGAGGCGGAGCCGTGAAGATTCGGTTCAGTGGCGGTATGTGCGTGATCCCCAATGCCTTCCCACGGCATCGAACGACAGAGAGGTTGGAGGAAGACTCGGAGAGACCGGATGGCAGCCCGGCCGAGTGTACCCGACGGGGTACGGTGTTTACAGCTAACCGGAAGAGGAAGGACGGAGCTGGGGTCTGGAAACACTTGTGCGAAAGCCGGTGTATGGCCTTATTGATGGTCTGGAAACGCTTGAGCCTTAGGTTGTGAAAACTCCTTTGTGCCGGTGTATGGCCTTTGGTGATGTTCCGGCTTGATGGTCTTTGTGATAGTCAAGTGCAGGGTGTTCACGGGGATCCACGCCATACTTTGAGATCTCAGTGTCTACGCGTGTGATGCGTTGTGAGAACGCGGCTGCAGCAGAGTGTACGGCACTCGACCTACTAACGTGTTTTCATGCTTCGGCTATCTACTTTCAGTTGCTTCGGCTATATTTGATTGATTGCTTGCTTGATTAATTCATTTACCGTTTCGTTTTAAATCTCCTGTGTGAGTCCTGAAACTCACTGGGTAATCTTTTGATTGCTCACCCCTTATCCCCTGTTCTTCCCTTTCAGGAGCCCTTAGCTTGGTAGAATGGCTGCGATTAGGATTGGCGCGCTTGTCCAGGTGTTCCAGTGGTGCTTAGTAAGTCCAGGAGTTTTTAGGCTTATGCCCGTATCTTATGTTGTACTCGAGTATGCTATTTTTCAAATCCGCGGACAAACGTATTTGTGTATTCGGTTTTTATGATTTGGAAGTAATGTTAAGACTTGTAGGATCTTTGTTAAGTTAATGGAAATGAAGTATGTTTTGGTTTAAAACTTCCTTGCACTTTATATTTGAGTCTTCCGCTGATATGAATAGTTTGTCCGAAACTTGTTCACAACTCAAGACCGAAGTACGGGTTGCAAAGCCTTAGGCCGAGGTCAAGAGGTAAACGGAGTTAGGTATTGGGACGGTTCTGTTTTCGGACTTAGTCCTGGAATGAGCTGACCCGATACTTAACCCCGTACTGTGGCATTTCCGGATCGGTTAGGCTGGAGGATTGGTCATTCATGTTCTTGTTTGATTGTTGGGCGGCCAATCCTGTCTAGTCCGGTTCGGGGGTGCTACAGATGGTGGTATCAGAGCGTGGTTTACGACCATGCTTCCGGAATGCAAGGATGTAATTTTTATGGATTTCCTAAATCGGTTTTCAAACGGGCAGGCGTCACTGGTCAACTGGTTCGATGAGCGCCAATAGGAGAGACTAGAGTTTTAGATAGATTTGGGATGGGATGACTTATAGGAAACCTAACCGTGCAGACTTGTTTTCTGTGTTTAAGTGGTCAAGCTTTGGCGAGTGGTCCAGCACCGCAGGAGGCAGCGGTAACTGGTGGCCTGAGTTTGGTTCATCGAGCAGTTCAGGTGCCGAGTCAGTGGGGAGTGTCAATGCCAGTCCACAAGAAGCTCCGGGCCATTCTCCTGATCCGCAGCAAGACAACACCAGCTTTGAAGCGCAGACAACTCGGATGGCGAGTGTTGATCTGAACCTGCCAGCACCAGAACATGAGACAGATGATCAGGTGGTGCCATCGATGGGTATCATTGACATTTCTTCATCTTCTTCGAGCGGAAACTCAGTCGGTACCCGAGGAGAGTCAGAAGCAAACCGCCAGCCCAACGACCAGCATCTTACCTCTGGACGCCACGCATACACCCCGAGCAATGTTCTGAACCTTGGAGGGAGCCGCACAGTGTATTTCCGGAGGACCGCCCGTAAGAGGACATTACCGGCCCAGCATGTGAGAGCCACGGTCCGATGCGGACACTGCAGAGAACATGGCCACTTCACCCACATGTGTCCTCAGATACCTGCGCCGAAGGACCCTGATACCAACCAGAACCGTGAGGAGCCAGTGACAGTGAGGGAGATCGGTGAGCCTAGTCGACCAAGGACTCGCCTCAGATTCCGAGAACAGGCCCGCAAGAGAGTCAGGACACCCAGCCAAGTAAGAGAAGATACCAAATGTGAAATTTGCGGACAGACCGGCCACTTCACGCATGTTTGCCCTCATCCGCCTACATCCAGCGACTCCAACACCCACAGCTGTTCATTCTGCAGAGAAACTTCCAAGCCAAGGTACGTACTTTGATTGTGTGTTAGGAAGAGTAGTTAAGGTCCAGGAGAGTGTAGAAACCCGATGTGTCTTTAGATCCCAAACCATTAGGAAACCCTTTTTGGCATAGGATGTGAATGGTTGAGATGGAGAATGAGGTTGAGAATGGAGAATGGATGGAAAGGGATCAGAATCAGAATTGGAGCAAGGCGGAGACCGTATGGAGCAGTGAATTCGAGGACGAATTCATTTTAAGGGGGGGTGAATGTAATACCCCGATACTAAAGCGGAAAGCACGACGAAGATAAATATTTTCTGATGGGGAATCAGAACAATTTCAAAAATTCTGGAACTTGGAGCGTGGATGCACAAGGAGTTAAGGGAGTTATTGCAAAAAGATTCAAGTCAAGAAAAATTCTGAGGAAGCACAGAAAAATCGTAGAAGATCGATTTGCGAGGAAAAAGGACCAATCAGAGAATTAAATTCAAAAGGAGGAGTTTCGAGTATCAATAAATTCAGGTAATTTTTCTCAAGACGCTAGACACCAAGAGGAAGCCTTGTAACGTGGAAAATCAGTATTTGGACCCCGGATGAATAAGTTATAAATTTATTTCCAAGAAGGCACGAAGAGAAGCTATTGGAGGAAAATAATTTGAAAAGGCAAGCTTCGGTTATCAGAAAATTATGAAATTTGGAGGGATTATAAGGACATCTAAATGAAGCATCAGAAAAAGACAGAGCAATTTTTGGATAACGGAATCATCATTTATGGATTTTGCTTCTCCAAGGGTGTCAAATGGAAGCTTACAACAACTAAAGTCCAAGAAGGGGATTCTGAATGACCAATTTCGACCACTGCATGTTAGTCCAACATTTTATGACTCCAAAGAAAAACAATAAAGGTCTGGAAAGGTCTTTGAAATGCTAAGTCAACCAAGAAATGATTTAGTGGAAGAAATTAAAGGAAAATGTGGTTTAATCAAGAAATTTTGCATGAAGAGGACAGGTGGAGGCATGATGGACGAAATTAGGTGTCATCTTAGGGTTTAATCTTCTCCACTCCAGGATTATGTGTCAAGGGATTATCAACTCTCTCCACTATCTCAAGTCTCCACTCCTCTCTTCTCTCTTCCTATAAATACCAAGTGTTCTTCTCTCCACTCAACCTTTTGCCAAAATCAGATCAAAGAGCTTTCTCTGTGTGTTCTTTTGGAGTGAGAGTAGTGATAGGAGAGAGCTAGGCGTGGGCTAAGGGAAGTCTTGTTGGTGCTTGAGTGTGGTTTCTTGTTGCTCTCTTCCTCTTCTCTCTTTGCCTATTTGTTGAGGTGGGTTTCAGTGTATGGTAGCCCTTCTCCACTCTTGTTTTACATCACTGTGTTCATGCATGGTGTTGTAGTCAAGACTGGGTTGGAATTTTCATTGCTTCTTCCCCTTTTAAAATTGATTTCTTGCTTGATTGATGAGTAAAATTGTTGCATGCTCAATATTGCTTGAAAAGGATTTAATAAAGAATCTCCAGAATTATTTCAAATGGTTTTCAAGTTATTTTTTTCTTCTGGAGAAAATAGTTTTGATTGATAAAAGTGATCTTAAGCTTGAAACTCTTGGGTTTAGAATAAGACTAGTTGCATGAGTTCTTTGCATGTAAGTGTTTAAGAAGGAGAAAGTTGTTAGTAATATTTAGGTGCATGCATGTAGTTGTTAAGTGAGTTTTAAGGCTAGGGAGTTGCATGCATGCATGGGGAAGTATGAATTTTGGATTGTTTGATGTTTCTTGCTTGTTAGAAAGGTAGTTAAATTAGAGATTGTTTGGATGGTAGCTTGCGTTTTTAAGGTGTTAGTATTTTAGAAATTATTTGATTAGTTCTCCCCTGTTAATCAGTTAGTATTTAGAGGATTAGTATTGGAGTTTTAAGTGTTAGAGTTTTAATCAGAGTTTAGATTTTTGCTTGTGTTTGAGTAATTGTTTTTGGTTAGCAATTAGATGTAAGTTAAGTTAGTGTTATTTGGTTAGTAAATTTGTTAGTAGATGAGTTTAGAATAGTAAAGTATAAATTAGAAATAATTGGAATTAATTAGTGGCTTTAGATTAGCTTTAGAATCGCTTGTTTAGTGTTTGTAGAATTGTTAGGATTGCTTAAGGTAATTAAATTGTGATAGGTTATAAGAAGTCTCCATAGGTTGTATGCTTAGTAATTTTAGACTTTGGTAGAATTGTTAGTTTTTTTTAGTATGTAACCATAGATGGCTTGTTTGCTAAGTTATCGATAGTTAGGTCTTTTCTTGTGATTGCTTGGTTGATTTTGCATTGTGGTTTTGTTATAGTAATCGGTTGTGTTGTGTTTAAGAAGTATGTTGGGATGGATTTGATCAGGGCTAGAAAGTCTAGGCTTGGTTGTGTGTTTAAGAAGAGTTTAGATGTTAGCATGAGTTAAGTTGTGCATGTCTGAGTTGGGTTAAGCGCTTGTTAGATTTGGATTAAGAGTTGCATTTAGACTTGGATTAAGAATTGCATTTAGATATAGAGTAAGAGTTGCGTGATAGAACTTAAGAGAAGGAGCTTTGCAGGATTAGTTGGAGTGGTGTAAGAGGATAGTTGAGTTTAGGATAGAGTGTTTAGCTTGCTTTGGGTTATTAGTCTAAGGAAGGAGTTTCAAGTGGAAGTGATTTGTAAAGGAGTTTTAAATCGGTTTTGTTGAAAAGAAGCGTTTTCAAATGGATTTTGATTGCTTGTTGCTTGTGTATGGCTTGGTTGTGTGCTTGTGTGGTGTTTGTGATTGCAGGTACCCTCTGTGGTGAAAGACTAACGTTTTATGCAGGTAGCACCACAGAGGAATATATTTGGATCCGACTAGTGAGGGCTGTGAGATTGTGGAGTTTGTGGTGACAGATTGGTTGTGAGTTGTAGTGTG
This sequence comes from Isatis tinctoria, assembly GCA_010577795.1. Lineage (NCBI taxonomy): Eukaryota > Viridiplantae > Streptophyta > Magnoliopsida > Brassicales > Brassicaceae > Isatis > Isatis tinctoria. The sequence goes on along the minus strand of CM021246.1, from coordinate 10,517,562 downwards.
TTGTGGTGCTTTGGTGTGGTGGTAGAGTCAGTCCGTTTGCGGGTAGCTTTCGGACTGAGGCGGAGCCGTGAAGATTCGGTTCAGTGGCGGTATGTGCGTGATCCCCAATGCCTTCCCACGGCATCGAACGACAGAGAGGTTGGAGGAAGACTCGGAGAGACCGGATGGCAGCCCGGGCCGAGTGTACCCGACGGGGTACGGTGTTTACAGCTAACCGGAAGAGGAAGGACGGAGCTGGGGTCTGGAAACACTTGTGCGAAAGCCGGTGTATGGCCTTATTGATGGTCTGGAAACGCTTGAGCCTTAGGTTGTGAAAACTCCTTTGTGCCGGTGTATGGCCTTTGGTGATGTTCCGGCTTGATGGTCTTTGTGATAGTCAAGTGCAGGGTGTTCACGGGGATCCACGCCATACTTTGAGATCTCAGTGTCTACGCGTGTGATGCGTTGTGAGAACGCGGCTGCAGCAGAGTGTTACGGCACTCGACCTACTAACGTGTTTTCATGCTTCGGCTATCTACTTTCAGTTGCTTCGGCTATATTTGATTGATTGCTTGCTTGATTAATTCATTTACCGTTTCGTTTTAAATCTCCTGTGTGAGTCCTGAAACTCACTGGGTAATCTTTTGATTGCTCACCCCTTATCCTGTTCTTCCCTTTCAGGAGCCCTTAGCTTGGTAGAATGGCTGCGATTAGGATTGGCGCGCTTGTCCAGGTGTTCCAGTGGTGCTTAGTAAGTCCAGGAGTTTTTAGGCTTATGCCCGTATCTTATGTTGTACTCGAGTATGCTATTTTTCAAATCCGCGGACAAACGTATTTGTGTATTCGGTTTTTATGATTTGGAAGTAATGTTAAGACTTGTAGGATCTTTGTTAAGTTAATGGAAATGAAGTATGTTTTGGTTTAAAACTTCCTTGCACTTTATATTTGAGTCTTCCGCTGATATGAATAGTTTGTCCGAAACTTGTTCACAACTCAAGACCGAAGTACGGGTTGCAAAGCCTTAGGCCGAGGTCAAGAGGTAAACGGAGTTAGGTATTGGGACGGTTCTGTTTTCGGACTTAGTCCTGGAATGAGCTGACCCGATACTTAACCCCGTACTGTGGCATTTCCGGATCGGTTAGGCTGGAGGATTGGTCATTCATGTTCTTGTTTGATTGTTGGGCGGCCAATCCTGTCTAGTCCGGTTCGGGGGTGCTACAGATGGTGGTATCAGAGCGTGGTTTACGACCATGCTTCCGGAATGCAAGGATGTAATTTTTATGGATTTCCTAAATCGGTTTTCAAACGGGCAGGCGTCACTGGTCAACTGGTTCGATGAGCGCCAATAGGAGAGACTAGAGTTTTAGATAGATTTGGGATGGGATGACTTATAGGAAACCTAACCGTGCAGACTTGTTTTCTTCTGTGTTTAAGTGGTCAAGCTTTGGCGAGTGGTCCAGCACCGCAGGAGGCAGCGGTAACTGGTGGCCTGAGTTTGGTTCATCGAGCAGTTCAGGTGCCGAGTCAGTGGGGAGTGTCAATGCCAGTCCACAAGAAGCTCCGGGCCATTCTCCTGATCCGCAGCAAGACAACACCAGCTTTGAAGCGCAGACAACTCGGATGGCGAGTGTTGATCTGAACCTGCCAGCACCAGAACATGAGACAGATGATCAGGTGGTGCCATCGATGGGTATCATTGACATTTCTTCATCTTCTTCGAGCGGAAACTCAGTCGGTACCCGAGGAGAGTCAGAAGCAAACCGCCAGCCCAACGACCAGCATCTTACCTCTGGACGCCACGCATACACCCCGAGCAATGTTCTGAACCTTGGAGGGAGCCGCACAGTGTATTTCCGGAGGACCGCCCGTAAGAGGACATTACCGGCCCAGCATGTGAGAGCCACGGTCCGATGCGGACACTGCAGAGAACATGGCCACTTCACCCACATGTGTCCTCAGATACCTGCGCCGAAGGACCCTGATACCAACCAGAACCGTGAGGAGCCAGTGACAGTGAGGGAGATCGGTGAGCCTAGTCGACCAAGGACTCGCCTCAGATTCCGAGAACAGGCCCGCAAGAGAGTCAGGACACCCAGCCAAGTAAGAGAAGATACCAAATGTGAAATTTGCGGACAGACCGGCCACTTCACGCATGTTTGCCCTCATCCGCCTACATCCAGCGACTCCAACACCCACAGCTGTTCATTCTGCAGAGAAACTTCCAAGCCAAGGTACGTACTTTGATTGTGTGTTAGGAAGAGTAGTTAAGGTCCAGGAGAGTGTAGAAACCCGATGTGTCTTTAGATCCCAAACCATTAGGAAACCCTTTTTGGCATAGGATGTGAATGGTTGAGATGGAGAATGAGGTTGAGAATGGAGAATGGATGGAAAGGGATCAGAATCAGAATTGGAGCAAGGGCGGAGGACCGTATGGAGCAGTGAATTCGAGGACGAATTCAGTTTAAGGGGGGGTGAATGTAATACCCCGATACTAAAGCGGAAAGCACGACGAAGATAAATATTTTCTGATGGGGAATCAGAACAATTTCAAAAATTCTGGAACTTGGAGCGTGGATGCACAAGGAGTTAAGGGAGTTATTGCAAAAAGATTCAAGTCAAGAAAAATTCTGAGGAAGCACAGAAAAATCGTAGAAGATCGATTTGCGAGGAAAAAGGACCAATCAGAGAATTAAATTCAAAAGGAGGAGTTTCGAGTATCAATAAATTCAGGTAATTTTTCTCAAGACGCTAGACACCAAGAGGAAGCCTTGTAACGTGGAAAATCAGTATTTGGACCCCGGATGAATAAGTTATAAATTTATTTCCAAGAAGGCACGGAGAGAAGCTATTGGAGGAAAATAATTTGAAAAGGCAAGCTTCGGTTATCAGAAAATTATGAAATTTGGAGGGATTATAAGGACATCTAAATGAAGCATCAGAAAAAGACAGAGCAATTTTTGGATAACGGAATCATCATTTATGGATTTTGCTTCTCCAAGGGTGTCAAATGGAAGCTTACAACAACTAAAGTCCAAGAAGGGGATTCTGAATGACCAATTTCGACCACTGCATGTTAGTCCAACATTTTATGACTCCAAAGAAAAACAATAAAGGTCTGGAAAGGTCTTTGAAATGCTAAGTCAACCAAGAAATGATTTAGTGGAAGAAATTAAAGGAAAATGTGGTTTAATCAAGAAATTTTGCATGAAGAGGACAGGTGGAGGCATGATGGACGAAATTAGGTGTCATCTTAGGGTTTAATCTTCTCCACTCCAGGATTATGTGTCAAGGGATTATCAACTCTCTCCACTATCTCAAGTCTCCACTCCTCTCTTCTCTCTTCCTATAAATACCAAGTGTTCTTCTCTCCACTCAACCTTTTGCCAAAATCAGATCAAAGAGCTTTCTCTGTGTTCTTTTGGAGTGAGAGTAGTGATAGGAGAGAGCTAGGCGTGGGCTAAGGGAAGTCTTGTTGGTGCTTGAGTGTGGTTTCTTGTTGCTTTCCTCTTCTCTCTTTGCCTATTTGTTGAGGTGGGTTTCAGTGTATGGTAGCCCTTCTCCACTCTTGTTTTACATCACTGTGTTCATGCATGGTGTTGTAGTCAAGACTGGGTTGGAATTTTCATTGCTTCTTCCCCTTTTAAAATTGATTTCTTGCTTGATTGATGAGTAAAATTGTTGCATGCTCAATATGCTTGAAAAGGATTTAATAAAGAATCTCCAGAATTATTTCAAATGGTTTTCAAGTTATTTTTTTCTTCTGGAGAAAATAGTTTTTGATTGATAAAAGTGATCTTAAGCTTGAAACTCTTGGGTTTAGAATAAGACTAGTTGCATGAGTTCTTTGCATGTAAGTGTTTAAGAAGGAGAAAGTTGTTAGTAATATTTAGGTGCATGCATGTAGTTGTTAAGTGAGTTTTAAGGCTAGGGAGTTGCATGCATGCATGGGGAAGTATGAATTTTGGATTGTTTGATGTTTCTTGCTTGTTAGAAAGGTAGTTAAATTAGAGATTGTTTGGATGGTAGCTTGCGTTTTTAAGGTGTTAGTATTTAGAAATTATTTGATTAGTTCTCCCCTTTGTTAATCAGTTAGTATTTAGAGGATTAGTATTGGAGTTTTAAGTGTTAGAGTTTTAATCAGAGTTTAGATTTTTGCTTGTGTTTGAGTAATTGTTTTTGGTTAGCAATTAGATGTAAGTTAAGTTAGTGTTATTTGGTTAGTAAATTTGTTAGTAGATGAGTTTAGAATAGTAAAGTATAAATTAGAAATAATTGGAATTAATTAGTGGCTTTAGATTAGCTTTAGAATCGCTTGTTTAGTGTTTGTAGAATTGTTAGGATTGCTTAAGGTAATTAAATTGTGATAGGTTATAAGAAGTCTCCATAGGTTGTATGCTTAGTAATTTTAGACTTTGGTAGAATTGTTAGTTTTTTTTAGTATGTAACCATAGATGGCTTGTTTGCTAAGTTATCGATAGTTAGGTCTTTTCTTGTGATTGCTTGGTTGATTTTGCATTGTGGTTTTGTTATAGTAATCGGTTGTTGTGGGTTTAAGAAGTATGTTGGGATGGATTTGATCAGGGCTAGAAAGTCTAGGCTTGGTTGTGTGTTTAAGAAGAGTTTAGATGTTAGCGTGAGTTAAGTTGTGCATGTCTGAGTTGGGTTAAGCGCTTGTTAGATTTGGATTAAGAGTTGCATTTAGACTTGGATTAAGAATTGTATTTAGATATAGAGTAAGAGTTGCGTGATAGAACTTAAGAGAAGGAGCTTTGCAGGATTAGTTTGGAGTGGTGTAAGAGGATAGTTGAGTTTAGGATAGAGTGTTTAGCTTGCTTTGGGTATTAGTCTAAGGAAGGAGTTTCAAGTGGAAGTGATTTGTAAAGGAGTTTTAAATCGGTTTTGTTGAAAAGAAGCGTTTTCAAATGGATTTTGATTGCTTGTTGCTTGTGTATGGCTTGGTTGTGTGCTTGTGTGGTGTTTGTGATTGCAGGTACCCTCTGTGGTGAAAGACTAACGTTTTATGCAGGTAGCACCACAGAGGAATATATTTGGATCCGACTAGTGAGGGCTGTGAGATTGTGGAGTTTGTGGTGACAGATTGGTTGTGAGTTGTAGTGTGTTGTGGTGCTTTGTGTGTGGTGGTAGAGTCAGTCCGTTTGCGGGTAGCTTTCGGACTGAGGCGGAGCCGTGAAGATTCGGTTCAGTGGCGGTATGTGCGTGATCCCCAATGCCTTCCCACGGCATCGAACGACAGAGAGGTTGGAGGAAGACTCGGAGAGACCGGATGGCAGCCCGGGCCGAGTGTACCCGACGGGGTACGGTGTTTACAGCTAACGGAAGAGGAAGGACGGAGCTGGGGTCTGGAAACACTTGTGCGAAAGCCGGTGTATGGCCTTATTGATGGTCTGGAAAAGCTTGAGCCTTAGGTTGTGAAAACTCCTTTGTGCCGGTGTATGGCCTTTGGTGATGTTCCGGCTTGATGGTCTTTGTGATAGTCAAGTGCAGGGTGTTCACGGGGATCCACGCCATACTTTGAGATCTCAGTGTCTACGCGTGTGATGCGTTGTGAGAACGCGGCTGCAGCAGAGTGTTACGGCACTCGACCTACTAACGTGTTTTCATGCTTCGGCTATCTACTTTCAGTTGCTTCGGCTATATTTGATTGATTGCTTGCTTGATTAATTCATTTACCGTTTCGTTTTAAATCTCCTGTGTGAGTCCTGAAACTCACTGGGTAATCTTTTGATTGCTCACCCCTTATCCCCTGTTCTTCCCTTTCAGGAGCCCTTAGCTTGGTAGAATGGCTGCGATTAGGATTGGCGCGCTTGTCCAGGTGTTCCAGTGGTGCTTAGTAAGTCCAGGAGTTTTTAGGCTTATGCCCGTATCTTATGTTGTACTCGAGTATGCTATTTTTCAAATCCGCGGACAAACGTATTTGTGTATTCGGTTTTTATGATTTGGAAGTAATGTTAAGACTTGTAGGATCTTTGTTAAGTTAATGGAAATGAAGTATGTTTGGTTTAAAACTTCCTTGCACTTTATATTTGAGTCTTCCGCTGATATGAATAGTTTGTCCGAAACTTGTTCACAACTCAAGACCGAAGTACGGGTTGCAAAGCCTTAGGCCGAGGTCAAGAGGTAAACGGAGTTAGGTATTGGGACGGTTCTGTTTTCGGACTTAGTCCTGGAATGAGCTGACCCGATACTTAACCCCGTACTGTGGCATTTCCGGATCGGTTAGGCTGGAGGATTGGTCATTCATGTTCTTGTTTGATTGTTGGGCGGCCAATCCTGTCTAGTCCGGTTCGGGGGTGCTACAGATGGTGGTATCAGAGCGTGGTTTACGACCATGCTTCCGGAATGCAAGGATGTAATTTTTATGGATTTCCTAAATCGGTTTTCAAACGGGCCACGTCACTGGTCAACTGGTTCGATGAGCGCCAATAGGAGAGACTAGAGTTTTAGATAGATTTGGGATGGGATGACTTATAGGAAACCTAACCGTGCAGACTTGTTTTCTTCTGTGTTTAAGTGGTCAAGCTTTGGCGAGTGGTCCAGCACCGCAGGAGGCAGCGGTAACTGGTGGCCTGAGTTTGGTTCATCGAGCAGTTCAGGTGCGAGGAGTCAGTGGGGAGTGTCAATGCCAGTCCACAAGAAGCTCCGGGCCTTTCTCCTGATCCGCAGCAAGACAACACCAGCTTTGAAGCGCAGACAACTCGGATGGCGAGTGTTGATCTGAACCTGCCAGCACCAGAACATGAGACAGATGATCAGGTGGTGCCATCGATGGGTATCATTGACATTTCTTCATCTTCTTCGAGCGGAAACTCAGTCGGTACCCGAGGAGAGTCAGAAGCAAACCGCCAGCCCAACGACCAGCATCTTACCTCTGGACGCCACGCATACACCCCGAGCAATGTTCTGAACCTTGGAGGGAGCCGCACAGTGTATTTCCGGAGGACCGCCCGTAAGAGGACATTACCGGCCCAGCATGTGAGAGCCACGGTCCGATGCGGACACTGCAGAGAACATGGCCACTTCACCCACATGTGTCCTCAGATACCTGCGCCGAAGGACCCTGATACCAACCAGAACCGTGAGGAGCCAGTGACAGTGAGGGAGATCGGTGAGCCTAGTCGACCAAGGACTCGCCTCAGATTCCGAGAACAGGCCCGCAAGAGAGTCAGGACACCCAGCCAAGTAAGAGAAGATACCAAATGTGAAATTTGCGGACAGACCGGCCACTTCACGCATGTTTGCCCTCATCCGCCTACATCCAGCGACTCCAACACCCACAGCTGTTCATTCTGCAGAGAAACTTCCAAGCCAAGGTACGTACTTTGATTGTGTGTTAGGAAGAGTAGTTAAGGTCCAGGAGAGTGTAGAAACCCGATGTGTCTTTAGATCCCAAACCATTAGGAAACCCTTTTTGGCATAGGATGTGAATGGTTGAGATGGAGAATGAGGTTGAGAATGGAGAATGGATGGAAAGGGATCAGAATCAGAATTGGAGCAAGGCCGGAGACCGTATGGAGCAGTGAATTCGAGGACGAATTCATTTTAAGGGGGGGTGAATGTAATACCCCGATACTAAAGCGGAAAGCACGACGAAGATAAATATTTTCTGATGGGGAATCAGAACAATTTCAAAAATTCTGGAACTTGGAGCGTGGATGCACAAGGAGTTAAGGGAGTTATTGCAAAAAGATTCAAGTCAAGAAAAATTCTGAGGAAGCACAGAAAAATCGTAGAAGATCGATTTGCGAGGAAAAAGGACCAATCAGAGAATTAAATTCAAAAGGAGGAGTTTCGAGTATCAATAAATTCAGGTAATTTTTCTCAAGACGCTAGACACCAAGAGGAAGCCTTGTAACGTGGAAAATCAGTATTTGGACCCCGGATGAATAAGTTATAAATTTATTTCCAAGAAGGCACGAAGAGAAGCTATTGGAGGAAAATAATTTGAAAAGGCAAGCTTCGGTTATCAGAAAATTATGAAATTTGGAGGGATTATAAGGACATCTAAATGAAGCATCAGAAAAAGACAGAGCAATTTTTGGATAACGGAATCATCATTTATGGATTTTGCTTCTCCAAGGGTGTCAAATGGAAGCTTACAACAACTAAAGTCCAAGAAGGGGATTCTGAATGACCAATTTCGACCACTGCATGTTAGTCCAACATTTTATGACTCCAAAGAAAAACAATAAAGGTCTGGAAAGGTCTTTGAAATGCTAAGTCAACCAAGAAATGATTTAGTGGAAGAAATTAAAGGAAAATGTGGTTTAATCAAGAATTTTGCATGAAGAGGACAGGTGGAGGCATGATGGACGAAATTAGGTGTCATCTTAGGGTTTAATCTTCTCCACTCCAGGATTATGTGTCAAGGGATTATCAACTCTCTCCACTATCTCAAGTCTCCACTCCTCTCTTCTCTCTTCCTATAAATACCAAGTGTTCTTCTCTCCACTCAACCTTTTGCCAAAATCAGATCAAAGAGCTTTCTCTGTGTGTTCTTTTGGAGTGAGAGTAGTGATAGGAGAGAGCTAGGCGTGGGCTAAGGGAAGTCTTGTTGGTGCTTGAGTGTGGTTCTTGTTGCTCTCTTCCTCTTCTCTCTTTGCCTATTTGTTGAGGTGGGTTTCAGTGTGTGGTAGCCCTTCTCCACTCTTGTTTTACATCACTGTGTTCATGCATGGTGTTGTAGTCAAGACTGGGTTGGAATTTTCATTGCTTCTTCCCCTTTTAAAATTGATTTCTTGCTTGATTGATGAGTAAAATTGTTGCATGCTCAATATTGCTTGAAAAGGATTTAATAAAGAATCTCCAGAATTATTTCAAATGGTTTTCAAGTTATTTTTTTCTTCTGGAGAAAATAGTTTTTGATTGATAAAAGTGATCTTAAGCTTGAAACTCTTGGGTTTAGAATAAGACTAGTTGCATGAGTTCTTTGCATGTAAGTGTTTAAGAAGGAGAAAGTTGTTAGTAATATTTAGGTGCATGCATGTAGTTGTTAAGTGAGTTTTAAGGCTAGGGAGTTGCATGCATGCATGGGGAAGTATGAATTTTGGATTGTTTGATGTTTCTTGCTTGTTAGAAAGGTAGTTAAATTAGAGATTGTTTGGATGGTAGCTTGCGTTTTTAAGGTGTTAGTATTTTAGAAATTATTTGATTAGTTCTCCCCTTTGTTAATCAGTTAGTTAGAGGATTAGTATTGGAGTTTTAAGTGTTAGAGTTTTAATCAGAGTTTAGATTTTTGCTTGTGTTTGAGTAATTGTTTTTGGTTAGCAATTAGATGTAAGTTAAGTTAGTGTTATTTGGTTAGTAAATTTGTTAGTAGATGAGTTTAGAATAGTAAAGTATAAATTAGAAATAATTGGAATTAATTAGTGGCTTTAGATTAGCTTTAGAATCGCTTGTTTAGTGTTTGTAGAATTGTTAGGATTGCTTAAGGTAATTAAATTGTGATAGGTTATAAGAAGTCTCCATAGGTTGTATGCTTAGTAATTTTAGACTTTGGTAGAATTGTAGGTTTTTTTTAAGTATGTAACCATAGATGGCTTGTTTGCTAAGTTATCGATAGTTAGGTCTTTTCTTGTGATTGCTTGGTTGATTTTGCATTGTGGTTTTGTTGTAGTAATCGGTTTTTGTGGGTTTAAGAAGTATGTTGGGATGGATTTGATCAGGGCTAGAAAGTCTAGGCTTGGTTGTGTGTTTAAGAAGAGTTTAGATGTTAGCGTGAGTTAAGTTGTGCATGTCTGAGTTGGGTTAAGCGCTTGTTAGATTTGGATTAAGAGTTGCATTTAGACTTGGATTAAGAATTGCATTTAGATATAGAGTAAGAGTTGCGTGATAGAACTTAAGAGAAGGAGCTTTGCAGGATTAGTTTGGAGTGGTGTAAGAGGATAGTTGAGTTTAGGATAGAGTGTTTAGCTTGCTTTGGGTTATTAGTCTAAGGAAGGAGTTTCAAGTGGAAGTGATTTGTAAAGGAGTTTTAAATCGGTTTTGTTGAAAAGAAGCGTTTTCAAATGGATTTTGATTGCTTGTTGCTTGTGTATGGCTTGGTTGTGTGCTTGTGTGGTGTTTGTGATTGCAGGTACCCTCTGTGGTGAAAGACTAACGTTTTATGCAGGTAGCACCACAGAGGAATATATTTGGATCCGACTAGTGAGGGCCGTGAGATTGTGGAGTTTGTGGTGACAGATTGGTTGTGAGTTGTAGTGTGTTGTGGTGCTTTGGTGTGGTGGTAGAGTCAGTCCGTTTGCGGGTAGCTTTCGGACTGAGGCGGAGCCGTAAAGATTCGGTTCAGTGGCGGTATGTGCGTGATCCCCAATGCCTTAGCACGGCATCGAACGACAGAGAGGTGGGAGGAAGACTCGGAGAGACCGGATGGCAGCCCGGGCCGAGTGTACCCGACGGGGTACGGTGTTTACAGCTAACCGGAAGAGGAAGGACGGAGCTGGGGTCTGGAAACACTTGTGCGAAAGCCGGTGTATGGCCTTATTGATGGTCTGGAAACGCTTGAGCCTTAGGTTGTGAAAACTCCTTTGTGCCGGTGTATGGCTTTGGTGATGTTCCGGCTTGATGGTCTTTGTGATAGTCAAGTGCAGGGTGTTCACGGGGATCCACGCCATACTTTGAGATCTCAGTGCCCACGCGTGTGATGCGTTGTGAGAACGCGGCTGCAGCAGCAGAGTTACGGCACTCGACCTACTAACGTGTTTTCATGCTTCGGCTATCTACTTTCAGTTGCTTCGGCTATATTTGATTGATTGCTTGCTTGATTAATTCATTTTCCGTTTCGTTTTAAATCTCCTGTGTGAGTCCTGAAACTCACTGGGTAATCTTTTGATTGCTCACCCCTTTTCCCCTGTTCTTCCCTTTCAGGAGCCCTTAGCTTGGTAGAATGGCTGTGATTAGGATTGGCGCGCTTGTCCAGGTGTTCCAGTGGTGCTTAGTAAGTCCAGGAGTTTTTAGGCTTATGCCCGTATCTTATGTTGTACTCGAGTATGCTATTTTTCAAATCCGCGGACAAACGTATTTGTGTATTCGGTTTTTATGATTTGGAAGTAATGTTAAGACTTGTAGGATCTTTGTTAAGTTAATGGAAATGAAGTATGTTTTGGTTTAAAACTTCCTTGCACTTTATATTTGAGTCTTCCGCTGATATGAATAGTTTGTCCGAAACTTGTTCACAACTCAAGACCGAAGTACGGGTTGCAAAGCCTTAGGCCGAGGTCAAGAGGTAAACGGAGTTAGGTATTGGGACGGTTCTGTTTTCGGACTTAGTCCTGGAATGAGCTGACCCGATACTTAACCCCGTACTGTGGCATTTCCGGATCGGTTAGGCTGGGGAATGGTCATTCATGTTCTTGTTTGATTGTTGGGCGGCCAATCCTGTCTAGTCCGGTTCGGGGGTGCTACACCTACACTCTCATATTGTACAACATCTTAAGAAAGAGAACAAAGATCTGGAATCACAAATGGAAAGGGATGGTGAAACCTTAGTACGTTAAAACGTACATAAGTCTCGCTTTGTCTCTATCCACTTGTGATTCCAGTATCTTTCTTTTCTTTTTTTTTCCTGAAATTACAATTGTAGTCGCTAATTGATCGTAAAACAAAATTAGTCCCACTTTGGTCGTAAAATAACAACGGTCCCTTATTAGTCGTAAATTCTGGTCCCCCATTAGTCGTAATAACATCTACTTTACGACTATTGGTCCCTCGATAGTCATAAAACGTTAGTCCACAATTGGTCGTAAATGGCTTTAGTCTCTCATTGGTCGTAACTTTACGACTAATGTATGACCAATAGACACTCTTTGGTCGTACATTTACGTCTAATGTACGACACTAGCGAAATCCCTATATTGGTCGAGACCAGCGAGGCCATTTGGTTGCTCACTCCCCCCTCTCTCTAACCACTACTTAACTTCTCTCTCTAGGTAATTTTTTTTTCGTTTTAGATTTAGTTAGGTGATTAGTTAGGTGATTAGATTAGGTGATTAGATTAGGTGATTAGATTAGGTTTGTAATTAGGTTTGTAATAAGTATTGGATGATAATAAATATAATTAAGTTGTAGTTAGATAATGGTGAAATTAGAATATGTTTAGATTATTTGTATATAATTATTTGAATTGTTTATAACTATTATGTTTTTTTTTCAGATATATTGTTATGGCTAGCGGTAGAAAGAGACTTCAAAACCGTGCGGCCCGAACATCTTACAGGAGTACCTTTCTTGGTCAGCGTGATCCATCAGCGTCTACTTCTGGGACATCATCCGCCCCAGACGACAATGTACCTGATAGCCAAATGCTGCATCCGCCGGCAAATGATCATGTACCTCCATACTATCTGCAGTATGAACACTCAGATGCATACTTTCCTTATGAGGAGCAGCCTCAGTATGATCAGCAGCCTCCACAGCGGGCTCCGGCTCCTGCAGCGGCTCCTGCAGCGGCTCTTGCAACGGCTCCTGCAGCTCCTCATCCAGATTTGTTGGTGCCACCGAATGCACGGTATGCAAGATATACCGTTGAAGTCATTCTCCAGATGCCGGGACGAGAAGGTTCACCAATTCTCGATCCAGATCTACCACCCGGCACGACTTGTTAATTTAATTTTAAATTAAATAAATTAAATTTAAAATTTATTTAACAAATAATAATATATATATTGGTCTAATTAAATATTTTTTCGAATGTTGTTGGTTTACTACGGACAATAGTATTGGACAGAGCATTGGGGATATCATTAGGTCGAACTTGCGGGAACCGCATCCTAATTGGTCTCTTACACCGGAACATGTTCGCATTACTTGGTTCAAGTGCTTCGCGGTTAGTTTTTAATTATTTTTTAATTAAAAATTTTTAAATTTGATTACTAAATCTAAGATTTAATTTCATGTTTTTTTTAGCAAAAAATGGAATTGGTCCATGGGTATTAACGAGCTGGTGAAGGCAGAGTTTAACAAAAAGGCTTTGAGTCGCCTCAAGAACATTGTTGGCGACTCGAAGGAAAAGTGGAGGGTGATGGGGGATGACGCAAAAGAAACCTACCTCGACAAAGATGTTTGGATTGGCCTGAAGGCTTATTGGAGTCAAGATAAGGTAGTATGAAGGTCTCTCACTTGCTCTAACGCCCGCATGACCCGTGATGCTGATGGTAACCTGCCAATATCTCATACTTCCGGACAGACTCCACACGCCAAAAGGGCACTGCAAATTGTAAGTTTTTGATATTTCTAAATTTTTATTACATATATAATTAATAATGAAATATTTATTAAAAGGTCTAGTTTAATAAATTTGTATTTTTAAAAAAATATAGGCTGCTAAAGAAGGAACACCACCATCTTTGGCCCGACTATACAAGGAGACCCATCAGCATTCCGATGGCACCTTCTCCCATCCTCGAGCAGAGCAAATCTACAACGATGTAGAGACTAGGATTCAGGAGGTCCAAACTCAGCTAACGCAAGAAAATCCGGAAGGTGCACCGGTTCAACTTTCCACCATTGAATAAGACAAAATATTTGAGCAGGTAAAATATTCAAACTTTATAATTTTTGTTTATATTTTTAATCTTTAAATTAGTTTTACATATGTATTAATTATTAATATCCGATCCATTTATTATTTGAAGGTTGCTCCAAAGAAAAGAGGACGTATAGTTGGGATCGGGAGTGTGAACGATGTTCCCAGGGCGAGAGCTGAACACGCTGCTAGAAGGGAAGAAGAGTTTTCGATCAAGAGGGATTTGGCAGCTGCGAACGTAGTCATAGCCGACCACAACGACAAATTTAAGGCTATGGCAAATATGATGGATATGACTCTTGAATCAACTCCAAACGTGAACCCGGCGGTTGCGGCTACGTGGCAGAATATGCATCCGAGCTTTATCCCCAACCCTACTCCGGAAGAGCAGGCGGATTTGGAGCGGCGTGCGGATGAGAGAAGTGCTGAGATCTTCGATGAGATAAACCTTAATGCTTAGTTTTTCGGTTTTAATTATTTTGTATTTTGAATATTTTAATATTGTATATAGATGTTATTTTGTTTTTATGGATGATTAGTTTAAAAAAAAATAATCAAATTTTAAATATTCTAAAAATTACCAAATTTAATAAATATTATAAAAAATAAACATTTCGTAATTAAATATATTAGACGTGAGTTAGTCTTTCTTTTACGACTAATGAACATCTACATTAGATGTTAGATAGTCATTCATTCACGACTAACTTACCTCTACAGTCGAAGTAAAATAGTCGTAATGTACATCCACCTTTACTTCTACCTTACGACTAAGAATTTACGTCTACTTTACGACCAAATTTTTATGTCTACTTTACGACCAATTATTTACGTCTACTTTACGACCAAATTTTTACGTCTACTTTACGACCAAATATTTACGTCTACTTTACGACTACCTCATTTAGGTCTACTTTACGACCAAAGCCTTTAGTCGTAATTTTACGACCAATTTGCCACTATCTGGGGATTACGACTAGCTGTTAATGACCAATCGTGTTTGGTAGTTAGTTGGTCGTAAATCCCTTTTTACGACTAACTAGCTACCAAATCTGTAGTCGCTAATCACCTGTTTTCTTGTAGTGATGTAAGCAAATAAAAGTACTTATTATTATTATATTTTGTGCAACTGTAATTTCTATAACAAATATATAATAAAATATATTGTACTTGGTTGGTAAGTTCAAAATCCATTTTCCAAAATCTGATAAAAACATTTAATCACCGGATTTAGCTTGGTTAAGAAGATTGTTATTATTTCAATAGACACACGCTTCCTTTAAACTTACAGAGCGAAATTAATGTCGGGAAATAAAGGTTAACTCCTGAATCCGACTTTGTTCCGAGAAAATTGATTTTGTCGGGGTTTGACTGTCGCAAATATGTGTGCATCGTAATTTCGTCGGAAATTAACGGTGATTGATTTTCTCGGAAAACTACGTCGGTAAGGTTGTTGATAATTAACGATGAGTTTCTGATGTGATGAACTCTTCGGTACGTTTTAGGTGGTCGGTAAAGGATCAGAAATTACCGAGGAGACTCCAACAAAGGTATTTGAATCGAACAAAAAATAATTATAAAAAAAAACACTAAAAACCAGAGCTGGAGTAATATGAATAAACTAAACCACGTCAAAATCTCGGTTTAGTTGCATAGGCAATATTCAATTATTGATGAATTTTCTCTTTTTACAATAGTGTATGTTTATAAAATAATACAATATATATTAAGATGTCTACACCAACTATAACCGAAAATTAAAAGCGGTTTACAAATAATGATATCAACTAAAAGAACCAATATATTCCTCATCGCCATTGAGACTCCGTCAGAAGATTGGACCACACACTGGAGCACTGCTCTCTTCCCCCATCGAACAGGAAAAAACCAATCAGATTTATTGCATCAGAGAATAACTTATGACTTGATTATGATGTCTTAGCAGAGCTAGCTAGGGATGTGCTAGCTGTACAAGTTTCCTCTATTGCATCAGATTCAGCATTTAGCACTAGTGGAAGGATTTTGGATCCTTTCCGAAGTTGTTTGACACCTTATATGATAGAGGCATTGATTTACTCAACAATGGTTGAGTAATACCATTCAAACCGAGAAGATAGTGAATTTAATTCAGATGTTTGCAGACATGGAATTCTATGAGTCTTTAGGTAATACTCTTCTAAAATATTTTCAGATTATATGGTATTATGATATATATTTAACCAGCTTTTCCTTTTCTTGTGTAAGATTCTGGGAAACAACATGAAGCTGATCCGTAATCACTATAAATAGGCTGAAATAAGAGGTACATTTGTGTATTCTCTCTTTGTTTCACTTTCATTTTCAGTTTCAGTTCTCTCTTTCTTTCAGTTTTATCTTTGTTTCAGTTTCAGTTTCTCTTTTGAAAAAACTTTTGTGTAAGAACATATTTTATGTCTTTCGATGTCGCTTGGAGTTTGTTTTGTGATGGATGATTTTGTGTGTTGATTTATGTTGATTTATGGTTTAATGAAAGATGACTTGTGTTGCTTAATGAATGATGTACTTATGTTGTTAAATGATTATATTTGATTCAGTTACGTATATTAGAATATTAGTTGTCTTTTGAACCAGTAATTGTGAGCTGAACCGACTTAACCGAATTAAAACGAATTATCCGTTTGACTTGAAATGATCCGAATTAAACAAAATTTAAGACATATCGGTTTCGTTCGGATAATTAATTACAAAACTGAATTAAATGATATCTGCACTGAACCGAACCGAGCACAACTTCGGTTTGTTTCGGAACACTTTTCACTAACCAAAATCCGAAAAATTCGAACCGAAGTATCCGAATTAACCAAAGTCGAAGGCTATCACCAACCTTCATCTTTTTCTCAGCTATTTTTCTCGCCCATTCAGCCTCTTCTTTGTTGTAATCCATTCCTGCGATAACCTTTTTAAAATAAAATGTCTCCAATCAGCAAGTCTACAAAATATTAAAAGACTCGGGTAACCGATAACTCAGAGTCTCTGCACGCAGGGGCGGATCTAGAAAGATATTATGTATGGGGCACAAATAATTTTTTTAATATATCAAACAATATTTATATGATATATATATATATATATATATTTTTTTATAAGTTCGAAGGTTTGGAAAAATTAAAATTATTAAACAAAAATATTTCAATTGATTTTAAGATTTTTTTTACATATATGTGATCTTTAAAATAAAGTTATATAGTTATAGTACATAGTTTTTATTTAAACTAATTAGATTCTAAAATATTTATATAATGAAACCACATCATATAGTTTACTAGGTTTATTAAATATATCTCTTAATAATTTAAACACAGATTATATAATTTATAACTTAGTTTAAATTAATCTGTTAAAAAGTATAATTAAAAGATAAGATAAAAGTAATATATATTAATAAAAATATGAAAGAAATGAAAGAAATATAACATGCAAATCAATGATAAAAAACAAAAGATGAAATATTGAAGAGATAGGAAAAAATTAGACGTGGTCATATACGAAATATAAGGAAGAGAGTTTTAGTTTTAAGAGAAACAAAAAAGAGGAAAAAAACAAAAGGCTTCGAACAAGTCATCTTTACCATCAACATAGTGCACTTCTAACCAAATGAACTATCTAATCTAACATGTATAATGGCTAATTACAAATCTTTAAAAATCTGTATGGGGCACGTGCCCCAACTTCTTGAACGTAGATCCGCCCCTGTCTGCACGCACAAACCCAACATACACATGGGAAAATCTTACACATTCAAATGAAAAAATAGTACACATTAAAATACAACGTCTACAATCATTTGGCCACAAGGTTATAACATTTATTTCACGCATTCATACCAGTTACGTACTAGAGTACGTCCACTGCGCAATTGACATCCATAAAAACAAAATCCGTAATGATGTCCGATACTACGACAAGCACAAAGTATTCATAATGATACGACCATAATATTTATCATCACACATAACAACAACTGAAGCTAAAAATTATTCAAACCACCAACCTACCACACACTTAAATGCGTTCATCAACATCCACTGACCGATATCCCAACCACCTCATCAACAACAACATTATAAAATTTTCATAAAAATACGGCCATAACTAAAATATATTCAAATTTTAAGATAACTAAACACCAACCTATCAACCACTTAAATATATTCATCGCAAAGCAACCATTAAAGAGTTAACCTTCGCAATACTTCCATACGATATCATCAAGTTATATAGTTAATTATACATCCGCAAAATACAATGATGTGTTGTCCATGATAACTAGTTTATGATATTTATTCACACAATTTTGTATATCATGTATTATTCATGATATGATGTCCACTTTAGTTTTACTAATATTAATTTAACGTATCCATGATATGATGTCCATGTTAAAATGTTCAAGTTTTTGTCCATATTAACCAAAATAGTATTATGCTAATATTAATACATTGTATCGATGACATGATGTTCATGGAACTGTTGTCCTCATATTTACTAATTCTTATGTTATACAATAACATGAACATCACTTTTCCTCATATATTGTCGATGTAACTGTTATCCATGATATGATGTCCATGTTACTGCTGCCAAATTTATTCGAGAGACAAGAAAGATATATATATATATATATATATATATATATATATATTTGTATATTCATCCAAGCTCTATACTGATTTTATTAACAATCCAACAAAATCAGACAAACATGTGGAAGAGATGATGGATTGAGCTTTACAGTCAATGTATCCATAATATTCCATTCACATAGTCATCCTCACATACATGTCCATAATAGGATTCACAAATACATTTAGAACTTGTCTTGATTCTGATAATTTGTTCTTAGTTTTAGTCCTCCAGAAGATTGTGAATTGCTTGTCTATACACACCGATCTAAAACACAGCATCCACACACACATGTCCATCAGAAAATATACATACACTTGCTATGACATTTTTTACATACCTCGTCTATCAATGTATAAATAGCTTCTCCATTTAATGTCGAACAAATGTTCAGTTAAGATTGATGAATATTGTACTTAGTGGCGTGGATATGGACATGGTGACATGGGCACAATGGCGTGGACAGGAACATGACCACGAAAATCATACAATATAACTCATATAGAACGATATGTAGCTGATAAAAAAAACTCATCCATGTGGTAAATGATATTATTGACTCAGCATATAAGAATCCAAAAGAGTCGTCCACAAGAACTTGTCCACATTACTATTATAATGGACATAATGTGTAGATACTTTATGATTTTTGAGTTTCAAAAGTTGCAAGTTTTGAATTTTGTTTTAAGGTTTCTGTAAAGTAATATGTGACTTGTACATAACCATATATATCATATACTCTTGATTGCTTTTGAAATTTAATTTAGTGTGTGTTTTGCTTTGCATTTTGTTTCATAAATTGTGCCCATCAAATACAACCATAATTAAATTTATTCGAGTATACGAATTATGACACTTCCCTTAAGATTAAAACGATCAAATTCAAGAAAACCTAAGAAATTTTGATAACTCATGTTGTTAACCACTCGCTGTAAGTGTCCCCTACTTTAACATGTGTCAAAGGTTCCAAAAATGAGGTTCGTTTCTTTCTATGTCACCGTCCAATCGAATTGGTAATCAAGTACGTTTATTCTTAATTCAACATTTGATATGAACTTAAATGTAATCTTAAACCATAAACTCTGATTTATATAAAATTTATGTTTACCAAAGGTTGAATCTTACTATCTATCCATATCAAACCCTATACTTCAACCTTACATGTATTTGGTTTGTACCCTCTTTTATCTTCATTCGTTTAAATTGACTACTTTTTATGAAATTTTATTTTATATAGGTGACAACTACCTATGTGTTATTTATGTGTACAATCTTTTATCAAATTAATTTTTATAATTAAAAATCTAAGATTTAATCACGAAGTAGACTTCTACTTGATACAGAGTCTACTATTATAATTTTATATCAAATGGAAACATTGTTTGTTTAAATTTACTGAATTTTATGAAATTTTATTTTACAAAGTAAGCACTACCTATGTGTATACAAATTTTTTATCAAAATATTTTTTTATAATTTTGTAATTAAAATTTAAGGTATAATAACGGAGTAGACTTCATATAGAAGTCTAAGTCTAGCTGGTAGACTTCGTGAGCAGACTTCCCGCTGGTTATAACGGTCATTTTTTCATCGGATTTTTTGTTTGGTCATTAGTGCGAATTGTATTTTTCACTTCTCCTATAGGAATTACTTCTGTCGAATGTTCAATAAGAGGTCTAGATTTGCCTTCAAAATCAAATAATGGGTTAGAATCAACAATTTTCCCTAATTTTATTATTGGTTGGTATCAATACAAATCAAATATTTTGATGTTTATTTGTTTTAAGAAATAACCGAAAAATGAATTATTTTAAAATAAAATAGAAGTTATAATAGCTGTAGTTATATATAATAAATATATATGATAGACATGGTAAGTTGACGTTACAAATATGTGAAAATAAAACATTACAAATATATATACATATATAGACAATTATCAAAAATAGCATGATTTCATGTTTTTGTGACAGAACTAGTACACTAGGGTGAAAGTGACAAAATAGCATTCATTAAAGAGGAGAAATATTGTTATACATTTACTCTTCATTTGTTTCTTCTCAATTCCGTGACTCAACCCTAAAACTCAAATTCTAAACACTAATTAATGACTTATGAACTCAAATTCATTATTTTGATTGTTTTTAAACCATTTAATAAATGCTATTTTGTCATTTTCACCCTGTTGTGCTACTTTTATCACAAAAACATGAAAATATGTTATCTCAGACCATTTCTCTATATACAATATAAAATTATGTAGATAAATTATAAAGAAATGATATAATTAATATGTTATTTTATAAATATAAGTTAAAAATAATAAATATATACTGGAATATCATATATATTTTCATGTGAAAGTTATTTAATAAATATGAAATATATATTTAATGTAAATATATTTGATTGTATTCGTCAAATACATAATTAAAATTATATATCTTATGAACTAATGAATAACATTATTTTAATTAAAGTCCTGTATATATATATCATATTTGCATTATATAATAATAACAATGAATAAGTTAATATAAGTGATAAAATGATATAATGACATTACATGTAATTTGTCTAGTAAAATAAGATTAGTTCTTGGACCTGGAAAGGCTTTGGGAAACTGTGGATAATTAAAAAAAAAGAATAAGATGTTTTTTTTTTTAGACTTGAAAAATTCTTTGGAGTTGAGTCATATAATAAACACCTCTTTCTTCTTTCTCTCCCACCTCTTTCTCTCTTCTTCCTCGCTTCTTCGCAGATCCGTTTTGTGCCGGTGTCCGGCTGCTCCCTTAGCGCCGACACCAGCCAGTCGCCTTTCTCGTTTTCTGCTTTTGTGTTTCCTGTTTTTTGTTTTGGGGTCTTTCTGTTAAATTTGATGAGTTAAATGGTTTCTTTAGCTTATAATTCCAGATCTATGGATGGTTCTTCGCCCCTCTTAAGCGGATAATTCGTATTAGCCTGGTTTTGTGTTGTGCTTAGTTTTTTTCATTTTCAATGGAGTTGTTTTGGATGCTTTCCAGTTTGGTTTTGACTGTTATCTCTCTGGTTGCGGTTAGATCGGTGGTTAGTCTTCGTCTCTGTCCAAATATGTTGAGATTATTTGGTTCGTTTAGGTCTTCTATCTAGGCGTCAAATGGGCATATGTGTTTATGTCGCAGCCGCATCCAGAAACGTTTGGGAGGCTTTTAGAGTTTCTTTTTTGCTGGGTTATGAAGATTTGTTCTCGGTTACTAGAAGAAGATGTCGCTGTTCGGTGGGCCGTGGGCGGCAACGGTGAATCTCGTTCATTGTCTTCTTGGAGTGTTTAAATTCGGCAGTTTATGAGCACACATCATAACTTAGGTTTTAATCAATTTTCTTGTTTTCAGTAGGGGTTATGTTTCCCTTTCTTAGGGTTTTAATTCCAGGGATTTCTCTTTCCTCCGGCTTTGTCTCCGGGGACATCTAGTTGCTCCTCCGGCTTTGTCTCCCTCTTTTGGGCTTTAGGTTCTCTTGTTTGGGCTATTGTATAATTATCAGTTTCAATTCAATAAAATCAGGTGAAAAAAAAAGAGTCATATAATAAACACATAAACTTGTAACTATTTATTTGTTGCCCAAAATAAAAAAGACTATTTATTTAAAATGATCATAAAATAATATATCCGGGATATCGAAAAGTAGTAGGCATTGCATTGGATTGGGTATATGTAGCGCTGGGCGTTCGGTTTTCGGTTCGGCTCGGTTCGGTTTTTTCGGTTTTTGGTTTTTTCGGTTATAGAAATTTAGTAACCTTTCGGTTAATCATAAAATTCGGTTCGGTTTCGGTTCGGTTTTTTCAGTTTTCGGTTTTTTCGGTTATAGAGATTTAGTAACCGTTCGGTTAATCATAAAATTCGATTCGGTTTCGGTTCGGTTTCAGTTTAGTTATTTCGATTTCGGTTCTGGTTTTTCTTATTTTTTTGGATAATTTGGATAAAAAAACCGGATAACTTCGGATAATATCGGATAATTCGGATAATTTCGGATATTTTGAATAAAACCATTTGGATAATTTTGGATAATTCAGTTTTTTTACTAATATTTGGTTAATTTTAATTACTTAGTTATTTTAAATATAAATATAAATAATATTTCTAAGTATATGGATCATATTTCGGATATTCGGTTATCCGTTCGGTTATCCATTCGGTTTCGATTTGGTTCGGTTTCGGTTATCTCAATTCAATATCCAATTAGTGTTTCATAAAATTTGGTTCGATTTCGATTTCGGTTTAAAATGCCCAGCGCTAGGTATATGAATGGTTATTATATGTAATTGGATACTATTCGGATTTTTGATATTACCTGATCAGATATCCTGAAGCAAAATAAAAATCCTATCCAATCGGATACTTTTAACTTTTTAAGGATCCGAACCCAATCCAAACCGCTTTATTCGGCTCGGTATAATAAGCCAGGCCTAAAGAACTGACAGAAGAAAGTACCCATACGACTAAACTAGATTCCATGAAACATGAGATATCAGTTAGAGAGTTAAAGAAGCTAACGCCTAACGTTGTCTCTTAAGTCTTAACACTTGTGGAATATTATTTTGTTTCACCTACAAGTAGAAGAAGAGTCTACACCTCTAAGAAACGATCTACGCCACCAGATCTGAAACGCTTTACTGAGATTAGGACACTCACTCCCATGCTTAGAGAACCACCTGAACCATTCCATGAAAACTTGATACTGCAGCTTTAACGGCAGAGTCAAAAGCGTTTGTCCCATCCCTTCTTCTACTTCCCTCATGTCTAATCCCTTCTTGCATCTCTGTAGCCACCCGAAATCTACTAACATGGGCTTAAACCAAGCTTCAACTAGCCCTGCTCTTGCTTCTCCTCCGCACTGCACTCTCCTTTTCCCCATTGCAATAAATATCACTCCTGTCACTCGGCTTAATTCATATCTCACCATTGGTGACGCCTTCTCATGCATCTCCACTAGCTTTCTTTGCTTCCCCCATATCTCCACAAACCCTTCTGCTATCTCCCGATCTATCATGATTTCCAGCAGCCAATTTATGTTCTCCACCTCCCTCGATATACTTTCAATCAATGGCTTTCCTTTTTGGCTAATACTACTGTCTTCCTCAAACAGCTTCTCTAGTGAATCCACACAGTACTTGCCTGCTTTGTATATGTCTTCCTTGTTAATCTCAGGCTGTTCTTTCTCGTACACTGAACTTTTGCAAAGAATGCCTTTCACCAGAGATTTCAGCTCGTTTCTAGGATTTACATCTCTGCACGAGGTTATTGACCAAACCAGCTGCTTCGATAAGGTTTCTTGTGTGTTTTCTGTCTCGTTCGAATTGAATCTCGCCAAAATCTCATCGGTTGCAGCATCACCGAAGTTATGAGTTGCAAGAACTTTCCTCAGTCTTTCCTCTTCTTCCTCTGTCCACGGAACAACTTCAAGATATTTTAGACAAGACAAGACGGCTCTTGAGAATTTGATTCCAGCCGCTACCTGTTTGTGTTCAAGATGCTTTGTTAGCTCTACAAATCACAAGGATATGTTTATAGAAAACAATGAAAAATCAATCTAACAAGCAGAGCATTACACAAAGATCACAGTTCCACACAACAAAACACTCAAACACATCATATGAAACTGTATAGTAGATTACTTCATAATATACATACTTTGAATACTCAATATGATGCTCACGGTTTTAAGCCAAAGATGGAAACTTTAAGCAAATCTGCTACTAACAAACAAACTCATCATATGAAACTGTATAGTAGATTACTTCATATATACACTTTGAAGACTCAATATGATGCTCACGGTTTTAAGCCAAAGATGGAAACTTTAAGCAAATCTGCTACTAACAAACAAACCCATCATATGAAACTGTATAGTAGATTACTTTGTATATACACTTTGAAGACTCAATATGATGCTCAGGGTTTTAAGCCAAAGATGGAAACCTTAAGCAAATACTAACAAACAAACCCATCATATGAAACTGTATAGTAGATTACTTCATATATACACTTTGAAGACTCAATATGATGCTCACGGTTTTCAGCCAAAGATGGAAACTTTTAAGCAAATCTGCTAACAACAAACCCATCTATCTGACATCTCAAATAGAACAAAAAAAGAAGGCAACCTCTAGTACATCAATGGCTCTGTACACTCCCATTTTTATCAACTTCTTGATAATACCATTGCTTCCTTCGAACATAAGCTCAACAGCTTCCCTAAAAACGCCGAGATTCTCAACATCAGAAACTTCAATCCTGCATGTCTTCTTCAACCCTAAAGACGAAGACTTCTCAGCAATCAAAGCAGCGAAAACCTCAGAGTTCGCTGATAAAACCTCCGAGCTCAGCTCAAGCACCAAAGCTCCACCATTTCTCCCTTTCAGACTCAACCTAGCGTCGTAACTCGAATCCAAGAGAGTTTTCTCGATCTTCACTGCTCGGAAACTCTCTGAACGATGATCTACGTGAGGAGTCTCTTGCGTTGTATCGATGGTGAGATCCGGATCTATGGGAGAAACCCGACCCGGAGATAAGATCCGACGGGGGTCGATTCGACCTATTAAGGCGGTTTTGGAGCTCTGAGGTGAGCAAGGTACCGATTTGGGAACCGGTTTATCGACATTTTCCGGTTTGGTTTTCTGTTGCTGCGGCGTCGTCGGCTTGGCTTGTATGTGGTTACGAGATGGAATTGAACGAACGTCGGGACTCGCTGGCGGAACGGCGAAAGAGCAACACCATGATCGTCGCCGTGAAAGAGGTCCGGTACCGGAATATGTAGGTTTACGGTGGTCGGAGTCTCCCATTGTCATCATGAGAGAGAGAGAGAGAGAGAGAGAGAGAGAGAGAGAAGTAAGTGAGGTGATGAAGTTAGTACCGTTTGCTTTCTACTTCAGTTTTGTTTTTTTGTTTTATCTTTTAACATCTTGTTTTTTCTTTTTACTTTTTTTTTCCATATTTGTCATGTGAAAATTGAGATCGTAGGATTTTGTTGACACAATTCCCTAGATTCTCTTTGCAAAAGATTAAAAAGTTAGTGATTCGCAAACTGTGATTCACAATTCGCTTCTTTTTAAAATTGAGTTTTGAAGTTTTTTTTTTTTTTGAACTAAGAGTTTTGAAGTTACTAATCATGATTTATACTATAAATTTTGTGAAGTTAAAGTCTGGGAGTAAAGAAGATTTTGAAATTATGACTAGTATTGGAAAAAAAAAATCTGACTGGATTTGTAACTTTAAGTTATGTATTTAATTGTTGTTTAAATTAGTAATTATTTTGCACAATAATATTTAATTATTCATAATAAAAAAACTTAAGAGAAATTGCGATATATGATAAAAATGGTAAAATTAGTTGAATATATATATATATATATATATATATATATATATATTTTAGTAACAAAGGATATTACATAGGGTAAATTGGTAAGATGATCCTATGAAACCAAAAAAGTGAAGTGAATGACTATGTAATAATCAAGTAGAAGAACGTAACATTTGATACACAAAAGGGATGATTTTAACCACGTGTGGGGGTGTGGTCCACGAGTTGTAAGAAAGAGAGAAATAAAATTTTAAATTTTTTTGTTCATAGTTTACCCATTTGATTTTGTTTACTCTTTTAATTTCATAATATTAATTGACTAAATCATTTAATATTACTAAAAACATAAATTTTATTTTACATTTATGTTGAACCATGATCTCGCACAGATCTAGTTTGTGGGTTTAAGAGAATATCAAAGAGATAATAAAACCGAATAACGATTTTTATTGATTATAGCTGAACCTTGAAAAAGGCTGCCTACGTACCCCGAAAGGGGATCAAGCCGATCGTAGTTCGTTTACAAGGAAACTAGGGTTTAGAGAGAAGTCGATTTCTCTCTGCCTTTTTGAATGTGTTTGACTTGTCGTAAGTCTCTTTCTGAATGTCTCAATCATCTTCTGGGTGAAAACCCTCTTCTTTATATAAGAAGTCCTCGCCAACCTAATCCCTTGAGGATTAGGAAAAAGTCCAGATTCTCCGAGATTGTATTTCCTTATTCTTCGCGTCAGCGTGATTATCTTCCATAAAAATAAAAGGATAATCTTCGATAAAAAGGGATAATTCCTCTTTTAGACGAACAAGGAATTATCCATTAAACTTAACATTTATCCGAAGTGAATAAATGGTAATATTTAATTGATATCGAATAATAATTGATCGACAATTATTATTAACAAGTCGAGATGAATTCATGTTGGGCCTTGAGGAAAGGGTGCTAAACCCGACCCCAACAATAAGCCCCCCCTCAGTTCGTCGAGCGATGTCGTTTGAGCTCGGCGAATTTGAAGAGAGTTGGTTCGGCATGAATTCAGCTCGGCGTGCCTAAACGAAAATAGGCAGGGAATCAAAGATGACGTGAATCATTTCGAGATCCCCTTTTCGATGTTAAGTTGCTTCCGTTTTTCTTCTTTTAGTAGTGTCGGAGTCCGGTTCGTGGACTGCGACGTCGTACTCTTGT
The DNA here is from genome assembly GCA_010577795.1 of Isatis tinctoria. Taxonomy (NCBI): domain Eukaryota; kingdom Viridiplantae; phylum Streptophyta; class Magnoliopsida; order Brassicales; family Brassicaceae; genus Isatis; species Isatis tinctoria. The sequence continues at coordinate 10,490,860 of CM021246.1, read as the reverse complement.
AATGCCGATAGGCGTCTTCTAAGTCAATGAAAGAACGACATTTTCAAGTAACTTAGACGTTTCACGAGTAATAGTCCGAGTGATTTAGATTACCGTGCTAGTGGAATGACTGAGCTGAGTAGTATACTCGAAAACTTATTCAAAGTCAGTTCGGTTCGGAATTAGACTTGGTCCTTGAACTTAACAAGGTAAGTCGACATCCGGGGTGCGAGGCTAAAAACTGCTCGCATACGACGGAGGCTTACGTCGGCTCGGCTTATACCTTGAAAGATAAGTCTGTTTCGGACAGAGCGTCTCAATCAAGTATAGATACGCTCCCGAGACTGAACTCCGGCGTGGTTTCGTGGGTCAGTCGTAAGTTCGAGAGGTGCGGGCAAAGATGGACCCGGCTTTATTTGACCCATCATTCACTTGATCAGGGTGAAGATGTATTGGTCTATAGCTTAGAGCTATGAGGCGAAGCGCCTACGTTTGAGCGTAGCTCGGCACAGTTTTGACAGTTTAACTGAGAAACTGAAGTAAAGGCGACCGTTAATGGTGCAAACGATTTGTAACAAGACGATTCTTCGAAGGAAGATATTTTTATTGATGTATAGCTGAACCCTTTTACAGGCTGCCTACGTACCCCGAAAGGGGATCAAGCCCTTCGTAGTTCGATTTAGCGAGCTGATAACGGAGTTAAAAGCGATGAAACGAGCTGATAGCCTAGCTAAAAGCGATGAAACGAGCTGATAGCGGAGCTAAAAGCGATGAAACGAGCTGATAGCGGAGCTAAAAGCGATGAAACGAGCTGATAGCGGAGCTAAAAGCGATGAAACGAGCTGATAGCGGAGCTAAAAGCGATGAAACGAGCTGATAGCGGAGCTAAAAGCGATGAAACGAGCTGATAGCGGAGCTAAAAGCGATGAAACGAGCTGATAGCGGAGCTAAAAGCGACGAAACGATCTGATAGCGGAGCTAAAAGCGACGAAACGAGCTGATAGCGGAGCTAAAAGCGTTGAAACGAGCTGATAGCGGAGCTAAAAGCGACGAGCTGATAACGACTACGAGCTTGGCGCGTACAAGCTTGATGATACTAAACGTGATCCGAGATCCGGTGGAGCGATATGCGATGAGAACATGTGATGTTTGCGATGACGACGTGAGCAACGTCCGTAAAGGGGTGAACTCATAGAAGCTATGGCTGATGGGGTGAAATGTATCCTTTAAACTGGTTCTTGAGATGAAGTACTCCATTTTTTGAGCTTGACGTTTGCTTCTTCTTTTTTTACGAGCCGAGGAACTCAGGCTGAGGCAACGAATTCGGGCTAGGTGACGAACTCAAGCTAGACGAGGTGACGCTCTTGAATTAGACGAGGTGACACTCTTGAACTAGACGAGGTGATGCGTTCGAGCTAGACGAGGTGACGATTCAAGCTAGACGAGCAAACGAGCTTGGTCTAGATGAGGCGATGTGCTCGAGCTAGACGAGCTGACGAGCTCGGTCTAGAGGAGGCGACGTGCTCATGCTAGACGAGCTGACGAGCTCAGTCTAGATGCGGCGACGAACTCGGTCTAGGCGCGACGACGAACTCGGTCTAGGCAAGGCGACGAACTCGGTTTATGCAAGGCGACGTGCTCGAGCTAGACGAGCTGAAACAGAGCATTTGAGCTTCTTAGCGAAATAACTTCCATTGAGGAGAGTTTTGAACGTGATAGTTTCCGTGGCGGAGCTCGTGGATGAGCTTTGTTTCGAAGGAGCTAGAGCTTACAAGGTGAGCTCGTCTTTTTTTTTTTTTTTTTGTTTTTTTGTTTTTGCGCATAGCTTCTTACGAAATTAGTCGTGGTGACTGAACTTTACGAGTTCGGAGGTTTGAAGCTCGTTGTAGTCGATCTTAGTACCGTGGCTGTGCTCGAGTTTTGTTGACGTCGTCGATCTCATCCTTCGTGAGATCGTCTTCCAAGTTTAAAACGCAACGTTTGTTTGTAAATTTTTTTATTTAAGAGCTACGAGCTCGTTTTCTTGTGAGCGTACGAGCTCGTTACGTCGTCGTCGTTACGTGCATAAGGCGCGAAGAGCTCGTTGTCTTATTTGTACGCTATCGAACTTGGAACGTGGTTTTGAGCATGGCCGTTGGGCCGTATTGGGCTTCAATTTGACTTGGTAACAAATCCCTTCTCCACCACCTCGTTCGTTTTGCTTTTGTTTGGCTCTTCTTCCTACGCTTTATTCCTCTTCGTCTTGTTGTTTTTCGTGTATTAGAGCTGTGAGCTCAAGAGCGTTTGAGCTCGTTTCTACGTGAGCCGATTAGCTCGTTCTTGTCGTGGATAGCGTCATTAATCGAGTAAGCAAGTGGGATTCCTCTGTTATCTTGACCTCGTGATGTTTCGTCTCGGAGGCGAGATGAAAAAACTTAGTGGCTGGGGCCCTCTTCGAACTTTCGATCGTGGCGTTGCCGTGTTAATGATATGCTTGTCTTCATGCGAACGAGCTGATCGTGGTTCACTCCTCTTTTTGCTTTATTGGTTTTTTATTTTTAAACGATATGGAGCTCGTCCTCGGCGGAGGTTGAGGGCTCGTCTCGTAGTGAGCTCGTCTCGTCGTAAGCTCGTCCGTCGTGAGCTCGTCTGTCGTGAGCTCGTCTCGTCGTGAGGGAGAAGATCTTGAGCGATCCTTCTTTCTTTTTCTTGGTGTCGTTCGAGCCGCCGTTTGAGACTATGAGGTGAACTCGATCAAGTTTGAGCCATGGAGGCTGACAGAGTGTTCCGAGTGTTTAAGCAAGAGCTTGGCGGAGCTTGAGACTTCGTCTCGTAGCTCGTGAGATATTGCAGAGCGAGAGCTCGTTATTATTTTGTGCAATTGAGCTACGAACTCAAAAGCTTGCGATGCGATCTCGTTGCCATGTGAGCTGATGAGCTCGTTCTTCTATCACCTTGTTGTTGCCACGTTAATGATTTGATTGATCTTCCCATGAATGAGTTCGACGAGCTTACCGTGAACCATTTTTTTTTAAATACCTTGGCGGAGTTTGAGAGATCGATCGTCTCGTTGAGAGCTCGTTTTGGTGCTCGATCGCCTCGTTGAGGGCTCGTCTTCAATCGGGCTTGCGTCAAAAATTCGGTTATTGAGTCAAAAATTCGGTTTTTGGAACTCAATTCTTCAATCGGGCTTGCGTATTCGTTACGTCAAGCCAGGGGCGACGAGCTCGTCCTCCAAGTTTAAAACACAGGGTTGGTAAACTTGATCCGTTTAGGAACTGTGAGCTCGTGGTGTTGGTGAACGTATCGTCATGTTCGATGCTCCGTGGAGAAAACGTGACCGACGCGAGCCACGCGAGGACCGCGCCGTTGAATGTGATGACTACGACGTCACGCCCGATGTTTGGTGGAGATGACACGATCGACGTGAGAAGTTGAGCGGCCTCAATCCTCGGTGGAGCAACGTGACGACCGACGCGAGGAGTTGAGCGGCCTCAATTCTCTATGGAGATGACGTGATGACCGACGCGAGGCGTTTAGCGGCCTCCTTTTTGCTAGGTCGGTGTGTGAGCGCAGCACCGTGAATCGCTCTGCGCAAACTTGGTCTTGATACTCTGTTTTGAGAGTTCTTGTACGAGAGTGTCGCATGTTGTTTGATGCTTATGCCGACGTCTTTGTTCCTCCGCTTAGGATCCGAATTTAAATTGCCCATGAGGTCGATTTTTTCCTTTGTTTATAAGCGAAGTTGGAGATCGGAGATATTTGCCGGCTTGTAGCTGCGTTTCTTTTGCTGTTGAGCTTGTGACTTTTAGGAATTGATAATTCTTTATTCCCCACAGACGGCGCCAATTGTTGAACCATGATCTCGCACAGATCTAGTTTGTGGGTTTAAGAGAATATCAAAGAGATAATAAAACCGAATAACGATTTTTATTGATTATAGCTAAACCTTGAAAAAGGCTGCCTACGTACCCCGAAAGGGGATCAAGCCGATCGTAGTTCGTTTACAAGGAAACTAGGGTTTAGAGAGAAGTCGATTTCTCTCTGCCTTTTTGAATGTGTTTGACTTGTCGTAAGTCTCTTTCTGAATGTCTCAATCATCTTCTGGGTGAAAACCCTCTTCTTTATATAAGAAGTCCTCGCCGACCTAATCCCTTGAGGATTAGGAAAAAGTCCAGATTCTCCGAGATTGTATTTCCTTATTCTTCGCGTCAGCGTGATTATCTTCCATAAAAATAAAAGGATAATCTTCGATAAAAAGGGATAATTCCTCTTTTAGACGAACAAGGAATTATCCATTAAACTTAACATTTATCCGAAGTGAATAAATGGTAATATTTAATTGATATCGAATAATAATTGATCGACAATTATTATTAACAAGTCGAGATGAATTCATGTTGGGCCTTGAGGAAAGGGTGCTAAACCCGACCCCATTATTGATTAATAAATATTATTGATTATTAATTACGAATATTATCCAGTCGGTTGGTTAATATATGACGGGCCGAGGTGAAATATTGTTGGGCCTTGGTGAGGGTGCTAAACCCGTCCCCAACAATTTATTATAGTTTGAATTTTTTAAAACGGATTTATATTTTTAAAAGTAATTAAATAATATCAACAGTATAACATAAATGAAATTATACACATATACACACTATCGAATATCATCATATACTATTTCACATTATCTTTAATAATCCAGCTCTAAATGCAAAATACTAAACTCTAAATAAAAATGTATAGTCTTACACACATTACAATTTTATATTCTATAAGTGAACTACAAAAACAATACAAAGAATTCAGCATTCTAATAGACAACATGTATAGAATAGAATGCATTTTTTTAGTATAGAAGTATAACATTTATACACTAAAGCTTATTTATTGATTTTAGTAAAAAAGTTTATGTTTTCAATTTTAAGTTCTGGTATATGCAGAAAAGAATATTTGTTTTTCTTCCAACTGAAAACTAAGTTTAAATCAATGTTTTATAAGAAACACAGATTAAATGAAATCAGATGAAGTGAAAAAAAATGTTAAAGAAAAACAAAAAGAAAAAAGAAGCAGCAAGTAGCCATAAGAAATAAAGAACGAAAACAATTTAAACACCGGTCCAATCATATATTCTCTCTCTTTACGATGCATCGATAGGGATAATCTTGCCATTTATATATATAATATACTAAATATCATAGCCATGCGTTTGTTATGGCTAATGATTGAATTTTAATTTTATTGCGTTAGTTTTGCTAATTTCTCAATTACATAATGTTTCTCTTTATTTTATTTTTAATTTATTCTCACTCCTCACCATTACTTGTTTGTACGTATGAACCGCACACAGCATCTTTACTTTTTATTGTTTTTAAATTCTTAATTGTATAACACCTTTATATTTGTTGATTGGAAGTACACAAGCAGAGAGAGAGAGGGAGAGAGAAATTGTTGGAAGAGAGAGATGAGAGAAATAGGAAGAGAGAAAGAGATAGGAAAGAAAGGGCTTATTGGCAAAATGGGATGTTGCCGAGTTTTAATTTGGAGAAGAGACACTGCCAAGTTTTAATTTGTGAAATGGGACATTGAAATGGTGTATGAAAAATTGCTGACCATTTTGCCCATGTTCCTTAGAGAGAGACAGCGACAGATTTGCTTGGTGAGAGAGAGAGAGGGAGACCATTTCAGTCTCGACTTACGTGCGTGGTACCCACTCTGGTGGTTTTGGTGGTTTAAGTTTGCCGGTTTATTTAGGGTAGTTTGGGTTGGTTATTTGGGCATAAAGTTTGGAAAGCGGTGAGGTCCTGTTTAAGGGTACAATATGACTGTTTTTTGACGCGAAAATTAGGGTGGGAGAACCTCGCTTATTGGTGGTGGAGGTTTCAGGACCATAAATACCAAATTAGTTTCGTACAAGGAACACACAAAGAAGCTGGAAACCCTAGTTTCTGGTTTTTTTCGTCGGAGCGATGGAGAAAGGAAAAGGGGAATTGCAGGAAGTCGAAGAACAGAAGAAAGGTATTTCCTAGTTTGGGCTTGTACAGGAGGCGAGTACACCATTATTTAGATATAAGTAAGGGGATAGAATTTTTAATTGTATTTGTTGGGTGTGCATGAGGTGTAATGGATGGTGATGAAAGTTGTACTGTGGTGATGGTAGGGCGGTGGATAGTGTACACAAATAGGGTTTGGGATTTTAAGGTAAACAAATCTCGGTTGGGAAGGGCGTTTAATTTTAAAAATATTTCATCGACAGCTGAGATGCGGGTTAAAATTGCGGGTGCATATGGACTTGATATGACGGCGGTTCACACCGAACAGTCTTACTGGCTGGAGGATGCACTTGCTGATTTGAATAGAAAAGGAAGTGCACCATTGGAGATAGTAAGCACAACAGACTTTAAGATGTTCAAGTCGCTTCATAAAGCTGACAAGTCGATGAACATTTTTGTGGCATTTAGGGAGATATTAGGAGGCGAAAGGCATATCTTAGGACCTAGGGAGGGTGTGGTTTGTGCAATTGAGTGGTTGTCCTGCCTCCGCCAATGTTTTTGAGTCATTTGACAGTCCTAGAATTTCTCCGCCAAACGATGATGTTGATGACGAACTCTTACTGAGTCACATTGAGGCGGTAGAGGTCGCATGGAATCTGGAAAAGGAGGGGGCAACAGAAGGGAACATGGCGAAGGTAACCTGTTTTGATGCTGATAAAGGAGAAGTTCAGAAGTCTGATGCTGATAACGAAGGATATGAGGAGGAAGGAGATGGGGAGGATTACGATTATAACTATTGGCATGAATATGTTTTATCGGACAGGTGGGATGATGGAGATGAGGACCAATATGATAAGGGTGATAATTACGGTGGAGTAGGACAATCGGGTGAAGGTGGTGGAGGAGGGTTAGGAGAATCTTTTATAAGTGGTAGAGCAGGCGGTTCAAGTCAAAGCTTCGTTGGCAGAATTGGTAATGTAGGTAATGGTGTTTCGGGGGATGGTGAAGTTGGACAGGCTTCCAACACAAGTGTACGTGGTTTTGAGGTGGCATCAGATAAAATAGTATTGGCAACTGCTCATAAAGGCGAAAGAAAACAAGCGTAAGAGATGTTGTGACGATGATGATTTCGTGGATATTTCCCCTGGTGAAGTATTTAGGAGTGACAATGGGGGAGGAAATTTGATGAAATTCGTAAAGTTCAACAAAGTTTATGGGTACGAGGATGTTGAACCTATGTTCAACGATATTCGTGGGAGTAGATATAATATAGCGGACATTGATCTGAGTAATGAGGATTGTGAGATATACTTGGGGAGAGTATTCAAGAGCCAGGAAATTTTTAAAATTGCTTTGGCAATTTATGCACTGAAGAAAGTGTTTCGGTTTAGGTTTCACACGCATACAAAGAATTACACAGTCGCAAAATGCTACTCCCCACGGTGTGGCTGGTTGGTGAAGGGGCAGCAACTGGGGAAGTCGCGGTTGTATGAAGTGCGGCAGGCTAATCTCTCACACATGTATGCGACGCTGATACCAGAGGGCAGTACAGAAAACATGGAACATCGAAAGTAATAGCGGCATTGTTGAGGTCAAAGTTCACAAATCAGATAGTCGGACTACATGCGATGCAGTTACCAGAGATTCTTCGAACTGAGTATAACCTCACAGCAACCTACTGGAAATGTTTGAAAGGGAAAGAGTTACCAATCGAGTCAGCTCAAGGAACAGAGGAGAGTTCTTACAAATTACTATATGTATACTTTCACGTGTTAAAGCTGGCTATTCCATTACCCACATCGAAACCGAAGTGGATGAAAAAGGTAGCACAAGGTTTAAGTTCGCTTTCATGGCGCTGAAAGCTTGCATTGGAAGATGGAAAAAAATTGCTAAAGGTCGTCGTTGTTGATGGTACACACATGTCGGGGAAGTACAAAAGGTGTCTTCTAACAGCCACTGGACAAGATGCAGATTTTCATGTTTTCCCCATTGCATTCAGTATCGTAAACAGTGAGAATGAGAGTCGTGGAATTGGTTTTTCGAGAAACTGCTATCCATCATTGACGAAAGTTCTGACTTGACAATAATTTCGGATAGATGCAGCTCAATCTATACGGTGAAAGAAGCATTGTATCCACTTGCACATCACGGGGCATGTCTTGAACACCTGAAGAGGAATGTTGAATCGAAGTTCAAAAAGAAAGGTCAGAAGGAAATGGTGAGTAATGCAGGAGAAGCTTTCAAGGTTAATCAGTTTAAGATAATATACGACCATCTTAAGGAAACTGAGTTACAGTGTTGGAATTACATGGAGAGAATACCCATTGACCATTGGACACGATCGCACTTCAAAGGTAACCGATATAATCTGATGACCTCTAACATAGCTCAGTCACTTAACAACGCTCTTCTTCCTGCGAGAGACAGTCCCGTTGTAGCTTTGTTTGAATTCATCCGCCAGATGGTCCTAGATGGTTTGAAAGCAGACGAGTTATGATAGGTAAATTGGAAGGTGATACCCCACCTGAGGTTGATACGGAGCTGAAAAAACAGTTGAAAGAATCCATTGGCCTTGCCGCGTTACCACTAGGACCATGAGATTTCGAGGGGAAGCTAAATTCAGGGACGTACTGGTACCACATTAGCTTAGAGAAGCGGACATCTTCTTGTCGTGAATTCCAGATGTTGGGTATTCCCTGTCGCCACGCAATTACGGCGGCAACATTCCGGGGGATGGGATACACACCTTTTATACTTATACACTACGAAGAGGTGGATAGAACAAGTACATGTATTATACTGCCAGTACCTGACCCAGATGATATTGATGTACCCTAATGAGGTACGAGCAGTGTTGATTCTGCCTCCTATAACAAAAAGGCCCTCTAGGAGGCCATCTAAAAACCGTAAACCTTCTGTTGGGGAGAATCCGGTAAGATTCACAAATATTATTTTTAGGAATTCTGTGTGTGCACTTTGGGACAAATAATTTTTTTTTTTTCTTCATAGGTCGATGCGAAGACGAAGAAGCCAAATAAGTGTGGAAGGTGTGGGCTACACGGACACAATTCTCAGAAATGCAAAAAATCCTTTGCCTTGAACCAAGCTGATAATGATTGTCTCTGAGATATTTTGGTACACCCTAAACTCCATTTAATTTAGTGAAACATTTTGGGTGGTTAATTACACTGTAATCTTCAAATAACAGCGTTGTTTGTTCCGGTGTACACGTCTGCTTATGTACACCTTATTTTGCCGTTTGCATGCCTTATGTATACAGGGCAACATAAGACTTCACAAAGGGTTTCAGAATTGAATACGCCTTTATATACACCTCTGTTAATTCAGTGTATGTTTAAAGACTTTATAAAGGGTTTTGGAGAGAATATGCTTAACGAATTTTACAATAAAATATTAATTTGAATGTTTGAACATTTGAAGTTCAGATTTTTAAGACCACGTGGAGTTTATCTTCTTACCGTTACCTATACGGCAAAAATTCTTGGACTGCGACGTGAAACGTACTCGTTTACTTTATCCTCGACTCCTTCATAAATGGGAAGAATATGACGTTAGACCCTCGTATCTACGGAAACCTCTTATAACCCCAAATTATATACACCCAACTTTTACAGATGGCTCCACCAGGACAAGGACAATCCGACGCAGACACTTCGAGCTCGACTACGCCATGGCATGTCCCTTCCCCGAAGGCGGTGTTTTGTTATTGCGGTGATGAGCCCGTGGTGTTGACGTCCTGGACGAATTCAAACTCAGGCCGCGAATTCTACAAATGCGGACTCTTAAACAAAAAGTACAACAAATCCTGCGAATTCATCAGGTGGGTTGATCGGGAAGAGCCTCATGGGTGGCATAAAGTGGCATTGTGGAAGGCCAGAGATCAAATCCGTGCACTGAAGGCGAAGGTTGATTTCTAAAAAACATCGAAGGCGGCTGCGGATGCGAAAATCAAAACCCTTTATGGCGGCGGCGGAATTGATGAGATCTGCGTCGGGGAGTCCTACGCATATCACGAACCTGAAAGCAAGGGTCCACGTCGATTGGTATGGACACGTTCCATATTTCTCCTGTTACTGTCGTTAACAGCTTGCGCCTGCTCTATTGTTGTCGTAATATGTGTGATGAGAAAGTAATATATTTGATGCTTCATTTAATGTTGTATGTGCTATATTTTTTCTGTACTGAACTTGCGGATGCTCTAATGTTGCACGAATTCCTATTATAAACTTATGTGATGAATTTTTAGGTGAAAAACAACATTATTGGTAACAATATTCTTATTTCGTTTGATGGTGTACGTTTGTTATGAAAATTTTGACTCGTTGGTGGATGGTATTCAGTAATATCGTACACTTCAACAGAAATGAGAGGAATGCGTACACCGAACATATGTGATTATGGATGTTCAAACGTTACCGGATCACATTACTTGCGTATGCTACGATTTTTTATTATAAACTTATGTGATTGATTTTTTAGAGGAACAAAACATTATTAGTAACAACATTTTGTTTGATGGTGTATGTTTGTGTATGAAAATTTAGATTCGATGGTGGATGGTATTCAATAATATTGTTCACTTCAAGAGAAATTAGAGGAATGCGTACACCGATAAAAATATATGTGATTGCGGATGTTCTAACGTTGCAAAATATTATATATTAAATGTGCTCAGTACGAAATATTACATAAGAAAGTTTAAAACTTATAATCTTTTAAGAAGCGGATACCTGATGTGCACATTTAAGCATGCTACAAATATTACTTGCAAACCAATAAGTGTCCAGGAGGTGCAGAACCTCTCAAAATACAGATCATGTTCAAAAGCGCAGTCGGGCATCTTAATAACGTCATCGTCGGGGAATTTGAAGGAATGGATATACTTATTCATGTATGCCGGATTGAAGGATGAAAGATGCAAAATCAACTCCTCTAACATCATCCTTATCATTTCACCCTCTAGAGGTTCGTGATGCTGCGCAAACATTTGGAAAGTCTCTGAAGCCCTTTGTGTCTCTCCAATACAGATGCAGAAGTACGCTGTTTCAGGAGTTGCCCCCCGGTGTATAGGAACGATCGATTGTAACACGCGTACACTGGCCTCTAGGTCTCCCCATTTTGTAGCTTTCCGCAAACATTCAAAGTAAACAGCGTCAGGGTTACCAAAATGCGTCTTCGCTGACATTCACAATTATTTTTTAAGGATCTCTTCCGGTAGGTTTGGTTGTGACATTGCGAGTGTTTTGGATAAAATTGGCTTTTCTTATTTGCAGAGTCTACATTCGTCTACTATTATTATAAGTAGGCGAGTAATTGTGTGGTTTGTGTGAGATATGAGTAGTTGCAGTGGATTAGTTATTTTCACCAACCATAATTAATACCCTGTGTTGTAGTGTCAAATCATATCAGCCTACGCGACATAATTAGTTGGACAAGGGAGTTGGTAATGTCGACAGGCATTTACATTGATTGTTCATTAAACAATAGATATATTTTGCATTTCCAACTATTATGTACGAAAATAAGTGTGAGTAGCATTTCAACAGATACAAGAGGAACTCGTACACCGGATAATAATATATTGCTTATACAGCGATACGTACACCGTTAAATTTATTATGTTGAAATAAAATTGTGGTGGACGGTGGATGGTATTGAGAACATACAACTGTAAAAGTGTCGATTTACAGTTATGACACCCATTTTTCGTTCCTTTTTCATGAGTTGCCACTTGATGTACATGTGTCAACGGGTGTCAATTTTTCCATAAAAAATTAGCAGTTGCAAAACGGTTTTTACCCTTCCCTATAAATACGACGACTTACTACTTACTCCATATCTTCCAATACAACTGTTTCCTCCATTTTCTCCCAATACTGCATCCATGAACACTTTCATACCCTTGATCAGTTGCGTCCCTCAATTTGCTGGTGGCACATACGTGGACTGGTTCAGCGTGTCTTCCCCGCTCGCGACAGCAATGGTGTTGGTTTGTTCGTCTCTGACTAAAAGGTTTGAACTGAACACTTTCTCTTGTTTTAATGTTAGTTGTGTGGTGTACAATCGTTATACGTTAATATTTCCAGGGTGCAAGAATTGAATGTTTAATAAGCGAGAAGTTTGCCGCCTACTATCGCGATTTTTTGGAGGAGAACAAGTGGATCTCTATAATGATATTTCTTGTAACAGAGAACAAGGTCCACCAGTAACATTGAACCATCCGCTTATAGTTAAAGCTACAAAACATCCGTACATGATTGAAGTTCTTGCCACCACAGTCGTGAAGAGTATTGTTCCCCCAACTTACAATCCGACAACCAAATTTACAAAAAATTTCCTCTATCCGCCATGGAAACGTCGATGACAAAATCATACTTTGTTAGTTTTCCAGTTTGATACCTATTTGTTGTCTTCATTTAAAACAGGGTATATTGTAGATTTGGTTTGTCGTTATATAGACGAATTTAACTAAATAATTTTATGCAGATTTGGTTGGAGTTATATTCCAAGTTGGGGATATCAAGCATTTGGATTCTAATCTGAAGGACGTAAACGGCTTCACGCCCTCCTTTAAGATCTGTGGGTCATGGTAATTTTTTTTCTTCTAAATGTCCACATTTCTTAAATGTTAATTTTTCTAAACGTCTGTTGGGGTCAAAATCCCCTCCTCGGAGATTGATAGAGCGAGAAGCCTAGATCGCGAACAAACGGATCACGTCCCTACAACAAGCCCTCGATAAGGGCCAGCCGCCCATGCTCTTAGCATGAGGCCAGGCGCCCACCTCCTCAGATGAGCCAGCCGCCGTGTCCTGATCATCAATACGGGCGTCTGGGTCCGTGCAAAGAACGGGCGCCTAGCTCCATGCAAAGAACGGGCGCCTAGCTCCGTGCAAAGAACGGGCGCCTGGCTCAGACCAATAAGGTCAGCCGCCATCTTCTCCTTCTTTCCAGCATGACGGCTGAACTCCGTGCAAAGAACGGGCGTCTGGCTCCGTGCAAAGAACGGGCGCCTGGCTCTCATCATCAAGACATGGCGGCTGAACTCACCCCGAGCATCATGCTTCAGCCGCCCAGCATCCCGTCAAGCAGTGCATGGCGGCTGAACTCACTCCGAGCATCATGCTTCAGCCGCCCAGCATCCCGTCAAGCAGTGCATGGCGGCTGAACTAATCCCGAGCATCATGCTCCAGCCACCCAGCATCCCATCAAGTAGTGCATGGCGGCTGAACTCATCCCGAGCATCATGCTCCAGCCGCCCAGCATCCCGTCAAGCAGTGCATGGCGGCTGAACTCATCTCGAGCATCATGCTCCAGCCGCCCAGCATTCCGTCAAGAATTGCATGGCGGCTGAACTCATCCCGAGCATCATGCTCCAGCCGCCCAGAATCCCGTCAAGCAGTACATGGCGGCTGAACTCATCCCGGGCATCATGCTCCAGCCGCCCAGCATCCCGTCAAGCAGTGCATGGAGGCTGAACTCATCCCGAGCATCATGCTCCAGCCGCCCAGCATTCCGTCAATCAGTGCATGGCGGCGGAACTCATCCCGAGCATCATGCTCCAGCCGCCCAGCATCCCGTCAAGCAGTGCATGGCGTCTAAACTCATCACGAGCATCATGCTCCAACAGCCCAGCATCCCGTCAAGCAGTCCATGGCGGCTGAACTCATCCTGAGCATCATGCTCCAGCCGCCCAGCATCCCGTCAAGCAGTGCATGGCGGCTGAACTCATCCCGTGTATCATGCTCCAGCCGCCCAGCATCCCGTCAAGCAGTGCATGGCGGCTGAACTCATTCCGAGCATCCCGCTTCCATCATCCTCTCATCAGTGCATGGCGGCTGAACTCATCCCGAGCATGCTTCAGCCGCCCATCACCCTTCCTTCGAGCATAATCCCGGGCTCGGAATCGATCCAAGGCAAGAAGTTTGCACGTTCTGATCCCGAGTTTTGGCCAGCTGCCCATGATCATTGTCCAGCAGCCCACGAGCTTTGGCCAGCAGCCCGTGGACCTTAGCCAGCTGCCCATGCATGCAAGGCAGAGAGCGGGCGGCTGAATATCAACACACGAAGCGGGCGACTGAAGGTTCAAAGAGGAAAAAACGCGCGTTTCGATCTCGGAAATCGTAGAAATGTTCGGAACACTATTCACACAGGAAAAACCGTTAAAGAACTATTCACAAAACACTATTCATCCCGAGGAAAAGTTAACCAAAAAATCAGTTTACGCTTAATCGAGACCCGGTTTACTATTCATGGATTACTATTCATCGTGTTACTATTCATCGGGCACTATTCACCAAAATCGGGCCGGACCAAGATCAGACTACGTGACGGGCTGCTGAAGATTTCGGGCCGGGAATCGGGCCCAAAAGACTAAGTCAGTGGCTGGAAGGAAGGAACAAAGTCTCACATCGCCTAGAAAGAGTTTTAGCTTCTTAGGTCTCCTAGTATAAATATAGATGCTTGTACTAGGTTCAGATCATTCCAAAATTCGAGTATTAAGAGCTTTAGCAATATAAGACTTTTCAGCTTTTGCTAATTATTCTTGTACTTTCGGAAAAATATCAATAAAATATTTTTTTTACATTTTTCGGTCCTTTAGTTCTTTTAAAATAGAATTTTCGAGCCCCCATAAAATATAAGTTTTGACAGTGTGAGTTTCGACTCTCACAACGTCTAATATGTAAACAAAAAAATGTAGCTCTGCGTCTTGGAATGCATGGCGTCCGGCCGGACCGCTTTCGAGTTTAATGAGAACTATATCCGGTGTGATGGAAAACCCCTGATCGTTGTACTCCAACTATGGAAAGTAGATAGGTGGTGGGATGGACCGAAGAATGTTAGGAACGTCAAGGAAGGACCCATTTCCAAAGTAATTCCTCACCCTGGCGTTCCGGAGGTAGAGGATGTGGAGATGATGTATGACGTGTACTCTAAGTAATTCCTCCTTTGAGTTTATGAAACTTATGCTATTATAATTTATGTATTGTTTTTACTCTAATTATGAAACTTATTCTATCACAAACCTTTGGGATGTATTATATTTTCTATTAATTTTTCAACTTATGTATATAACGGTGTACACTAAATTACATAATATAATAGACAAGTCCACAATGGAATGTACGTACACTCTATTCAAATCAATCGAAATTGTTGTCCCATTACTTCAAATTTAATTTAATAATTGAAATTTATCATAATTTGAAACTTATGCTATGATAATTTTCAGGCATGTTTTTACTCTCATTATGAAACTCATGCAATTATAAATTTGTAGGATGTTTTTTATATATTTTTTTAATTTCTACGTATGAATCCATTGGTGTACGTTACAGTTCATACTATTTTGGTCGAGTTCGTAGTTAACAGTACGTACACTCATTTGAAGGCTACCTAAACCATTACAAGTGTACTTTATAATCTATTAAAGCTTAATAGTAACCACAGGGAAGTGAAGTAATTGAGATTTACTAGACGACATTTAATACATGCATTTATCTGAGTAGAGTTCAACTTCCACTGCACAATTATTGTGGCTTATTAAATGGTATCTATATATATAAAGATACATTTTCTCTCTTCTGGTGAGGCCACGTCATCGGCAATTTTTTTTCCAATTTTCTTTTTTAATTTTTTGGGCCACGAAATCTTTCTCTTCTTTGGATCACGACTTTCATTTTTTCCCATTTATTTTCCCTATCTTTTTTGGGTCACCAAATTTTCTTTGGGTCACCAAATTTTCTTCTTTGGGTCACCAAATTTTCTTCTTTGGGTCTTACGAAAATGAAAATCGTTGGGACATTTCAAAGAAAGGCCCGATTAGATTTTCTTTGGCAAACCTAGGCCCAACAACTACCCCATCTGATATTTATCTTCTTCATCACTTACAGCGACGCGCAGTCGCACAGAGACGACCTTTGCGTTCCCCATTTACGCCGGCGTTCAGAAGATTAGGCGTTACATTTTATGGGTCCTAAATTAAAGCGATTTCCTCTCCGCCGTAAATATCTTCTCTTCTCCATCGTAACGGACACTTGGAGCATCGGTTGACATCCTCTGCTTTCATGACGAATTATTGTCCTCCGTTCAATGCTGCCCCACTACTCATTCTAATATAAAAACAAATATTAGTATCAATTCAGGTACACCTAATGAAACACAAAGAAAACCTACGACTACAACAAAGAATGCTTAGTTCAAAGAGGAGCATCCTCAAATTCTATCGTGCGAAAGGTTCTCGGTGACTGAAGCTTTCTCCGTCCGCACAAATGGCGCCACCGAAGAGTAGCTGAGAAGACAAGGGGAGATCGGTGGTGGTGCCTCCGTCAACAAGGAACAATCGAAATATGGATAAGAAGACTGGGAGCCAACTCAGAGAAGCCTTGCTAAGTCGTCTGGAACTTCTTCCTCCAAGCTCTTTAACTTCGAATCTCCCGGGAAGAGTAAAAGGAAGACGAAATCGAAGGAACTCCGCCTGGCGACGCAGAAGATAAAGGAAGAAGATGAGCCACCTGCGCAATCCGATCCAGCGGAGGAGGAGGAGCCGGAAGAAGAAGACGATCTCGCTGCAGAAACCGATGTCGTTCAAGCAGAAGAAGAGTCCGAAAAAATAGATTGTGATCCAGCAATGGTAAACGAAAATGTTATTGCTTCTCGCTTTTAGGTTTCCTGAGAAATAAAGTTTAGGAGAATGTAGAAGTGAAGATTTAAGTTGTTTCTTCATAATTTATTGCCGTCGGGAAATTTTCCTTCTCCCAGTATTTTTCTCCTCCATATGTGCAACGGCTTTTCAGGGACACAGGTGATGATGGTACTGACCGACAAAATAGGCTATTGGGCATAGGTTTGCATAGTGGATTTTAAAGGCCCATCCTTCAAACTATTTGGATAAAAGTTTACAATAATTAAAACAACTTACATAGGCCCGATAATTAACTATGTAGGAAATTAGAAAAATAAATGATTTCAAAATCCGGCATAAGTATTTTTTTTTCTTTCTTAACTCTGACATTATTAATAGATAAAAGCCAAAGGCTGAGGAATAGTTTGTAACAAGAAAAGGACCACGGCAACAACAGCCCGGAAAACGGTAAATCACGAAATTGGCAATAGCCACTCGACTGGTGGGAAAAACAACGGAGATCACTGGTTACTCACGACCAACCATCACTAGAATCTTGGAAGAATTACACCAGACCAGCGACCTCCTTCTCCAGAATCAGATGGAGCCAGGACAGACCATTGCGAGCAATGTAAGATTGCGAGCAATCCAGCAGAAGTGTATCCAATTGTTATTGTGTATAGTCTCTATATATACAATAAATGATATATTCCAAAACCAATTTAACACAAATTTCTAGCAGGAACACTTATCTCTATCGAATAACAGATTTTGGATTTGTACACTCCTACTTGCACCTAGACAATGAGATAAATGGACAGATGTTGGACAAAAAAATATACAAAAAAGAAAATCAAACCTTAAACAAATGAAAAAAAAACATTCTATAATAATAAAGTGACATTTCCGCGCGTAGCGCGGGTCCATCCCTAGTGTGGTATATAATTTTACTGGGAGGCACACTAATGGCCATTAATTGTGTTTCTCAACTGCCACCACCCCATAATTAGTTTAAAATAAACTCTCATCCTCGACACTCGAAAACGGCGTGCCACTAACCACGTCACATACGTCAAATACCCCACTCTACAATGTCTCATAACCCAACTACCTCAATGCTATATGTACATGATAAAATACGGAGAAAACGTAAAAATCCCAAAGAAGCACTGTATCGTCAAAGTGTAAAATACTTGTCCGTCTCACCTGAAAAACTGGAAAGGGAAGAAGGAGGGGTGAGTAACAGGGGAGTCACTCAGTGAGGTATGGGATGCTAATCACAGAAAACGTAAATCTGACCATAGCACGCCGTACATAGGAAATAGACTAAACATGCACAATCACGGTACCTAAAGTACCCAATGAACAGCCAACATCCTATTACCAGATCCAGTGACCGGTGGCACCCTCCTACCCGGAGGACAACTTATGGGATAGTGCCCACTACACCGCCCGTATACGATTATCGACTAATTCTGCCCAGCACCATCTCCTCAAACAACACGTGACGCAAGTACAGAAGTCACGTCTCTGTACCCCCGCAATCCCTAACGACCCACATGGTCGACTAATCCTAGCTCTAGCATGTATAAAAGAATCAGTTGACAATTTAATGCACAATCAATGGGTTGAATCATCTATTATTCCTAAATCCAAATTACAAACAATCCTAAAAAGACTCTAGCATAGAAACGGAACACATTTAGTACTAAATCCTATCTACGGCGCTTTTTGATGAAATGTACGATATTCTGCGGAAAGCCCTCACCTTAGCAAAAATGGAGTATGACAGCTTCTTCTGCACTCCAGATACTAAAACGGACGCTGAATCTGAAATCAGGACGAAATTTCGAGTGAGAATGGCTTTCGAACGGCGAAAAACGGTTAACGGGTCAAACCGGTCAAAGTCAACGGTCAACGGTCAGAAAGTCAACGGTCAACCCAGTCAAGTCGACGGTCTGACCAAGTCAAAATCAAACCGCGACTAAACCGAATTAAACCGGACCAAACCAGACTAAACCGGACTCAATTGATTTAAACCAGAAATTGAACCAAACCGAAATAGAATTGAATTAAACCGGCCAAACAGAACCGAACCGAAATTAAACCGATCGATTAAACCAAACCGGTCTCAAACCGGAGGGCAGATCGCCGGCGAGTCTCCGGCGACTGGCACCGGAGAGTCACGGCGGTTTCCGGCGACCGGCGACGGCAACAGACGGCGGAGCTTACCGGAAAAGTCACAGGCGGCGACAGCGGTAGTGTCGGCGGCGGTGGCGCGTCAGGCGCGTGGGCGCGACGCGCCCGTCTTCTCGCGGCGCGTGCGGCTGTGTGCGGCGGAGTTGGAGGCTGGGCTTCTCGGCGTGGCTTCGTCTCATCGTTCTGAATCCGGTGGTGGCCTTGGATTTTCAAGAAACGCCACGGTTAGAGAGTTACGATCGATTGAAGATCAACCAATAAGAAATCAGATCGGAAAACGGTTTTCCGTTGTACCTGCGTCACGGATTGACGGTGGAGGAGAGCAACTGTGCTTCTTCTTCTACTTCTTCTTCCTCTTCTCTCTCTCTCTCTCTCTCCTCTCTCTCTCTCTCTCTCTCTCTCTCTCTCTCTCTCTATCTCTCTCTCTCTCTCTCTCTCTGGTTTCGGTGAAATGGTGATCAATGGGGGGAAGGAATTATAAAACGATCAAAAGGTGGTGGTGGGGTTTTTTTTTGATGATGGAAAAGGAAGGAGAAGGATGGTGGTGGTGGGTGTGTGGGTCGTGACAATTCTTCCCCACTAAGAATTCTAGTCCTGAGTTAACTGTTCGTTATCCTTAAAAAGCTCAGGAAATTCAGATTTCATCTGAGACTCTAACTCCCAAGTCTCCTCCTAAATACCGTCTCTCTCCCAACCAACTCTGACCATCGGTAGCACTTCCCCTTGAACCTCTCTATCTTGGCGCTCTAGGACTGACACTGGCTGGCTAACTGCAGTCAAATCTCTCCTGATGTCATTAGGCGGCTGCTGAAGGATGATCTCTGGCTCCCGAATGACTTTCATCAGAACTGACACATGAAACACATCGTGAAACCCAGCCAACTCTGCTGATAGCGCTAAGCGGTATGCTATTGCCCTAATCCGCTCAATGATAGGGTACGGACCCATATATCTCGGTTTTAGCTTCTTCAGCTTTCGGGTCTCGGAACCTCCCTGAAATGTTCTCATCTTAAGGTATACCAGGTCGCCCACCTCAAACTCTAGATCCCTCCGACGCTTATCTGCATAGCTCTTCTGGCGATCATGAGCTTCCTTAAGTCGTCTCTTGAGCATTTCCACTTGCTCAGCTGTCTCCTGGACCAATGCTGGTTCTATGCCTCGGCGCTCTCCCACCTCTGTCCAACAAAGTGGTGTACGGTACGTTCTATCATAAAGAGCCTCATACGGTGCCATCTCAATGCTCGAGTGAAAGCTGTTGTTGTATGCGAACTCCGCCAATGGTAGGTACTTAACTCAGCTCCCTTCGTAATCCAAAACTGTTATAGTCCTCTCAGACTGACCATCTGTCTACAGATGATATGCCGTACTCATATGGACTTTAGTCCCAAGTGCCTTCTGAAAGGCTCGCCAAAACGTCGATGTGAATTTTAGATCACTATCCGATACTATACTAACTGGTATCCCATGCGATCTCACAATCTCAGTAATGAATCTCTGCGCTAGCTGCTCTGCTCCGTCTGTTTTCTTAATCGCTAAGAAATGAGCTGACTTGGTGCGTCGATCAACAATAACCCAGTTGGCATTCTTCCCGCCAACTATCCTCGATAATCTGGTGATGAAGTCCATAGTCACCATGTCCATTTCCACTAGGGTAGTGGAAGATTTTTGCAGTAACCCACTCGGTACCTGATGCTCTGCCTTATCCCACTCGATGAATGCTTCAAGCTCCCTGTTTAAATCGACTGACTAACTCTGTCTACTCTTCGGCTCGAACACATCCTGGGTGATCAATTCTCGACTAGGCCCGACATACAAACTATAAGTAGCTCCAATATCCAATCGGGTATAAGCTGCCCACCCCAAGCGACAATCGACCAACACAAGTACTAAATCAATGGTTTCCACATAAACGACATACTCAAACCACAAACTCAACTCCACAATCTCAAATCCACAATGTCAAAAAGAACAGTCTCAACTATCTCGTGGTCCCCAATAACAATACTCGCGACAATAGTTTGGCGCTTATGTGGTGGCAGAAACAACCCTGAACTCCCTGCGAACAATCCCTGAAAATGAGATTATGCTAACCACAACTGAACAACTCGGTCTAACTACTGGTGCTGCAATATAACTGACAAGCGACGCATCCACTAACATCGACTGGTAGTAACTTATGACATAATCCAACCATCTGTATGAAAACACTGAACACGCTCTCCCAACATGACGACGATAATAACGAACAAATTCTGATAAGTGCGACACCTTGTTATATCCTAAATATGTCTTATCAAGCTTGACTGAGCCACCTTGAAGAAATATTGCTTCTCTTCTATCTCTACCTCATGAACAAAAAGTCTTCTCAACCAATCGATTGGACTGGTGTAAACCCGTACGACATCACGGTTACAATTATCCACTTGTTGCCATTCAAGAACCTGCTGATTAAATCTTCATTCCCTATGATTCCCCAGAAAATCTGCAAAGCCGACCAACTCTTGCTCGTACTCCTTGATAATCCTAGTGCCTTGATAAAAGTGCTTAAAAGCATTGGCATTCCTGTGCCTGGTTTCACGAAGAAAAACGTCATGTAGAACTCCCTTCAGAGTGATTGTAGCTTAACTCATTACATCCGCGTCTACGCTCAACAACTCCCTTTAACCCGAGAAAGGCATCATCCCTCAGAAATTGAGTAGTCAAACTCAACTGAAAATATGCTGGACACTTCTTATGCTCCAAGTTACGATCTAGCTTCTTCCTCCAATTGTCTGTGGTGACAGTATCCACTGTCCTTCCAATTTGATCCAAACCGATGTCCCACATCTTTCTCATTAGCTTCCATTACGTGAGTCCCTCTCTGTCTCTGTCGGATACTGGCGGCGGCTCTGCTCCCTGAGCCTTAACCGATGGTGCATATGGTGGTGACGGTGGAACGTGCGGATGCTTACTCTGCTTGAATGGTGAACTGGCGAACAATCTAACTGTCACTTGAGCGGTCTGACTGATGAGATCCTGATTAATCTGCTGAACACTGGTCTCTTCGGGCATAACCTGTTGAATAACGAGCTGACAATCTGGCGCCAAACAATGACCTTCCTTGATGGCAACTGAAAACCTGTTTAAAATGAGGCTGAATTGAGACAAACTTAGAATAGATTAATAGTAGACAGAATGAGTGCTCCTTTGTTTTTTTTTTTTTAATACACA
Organism: Isatis tinctoria; assembly: GCA_010577795.1. Lineage (NCBI taxonomy): Eukaryota > Viridiplantae > Streptophyta > Magnoliopsida > Brassicales > Brassicaceae > Isatis > Isatis tinctoria. The sequence continues at coordinate 10,468,855 of CM021246.1, read as the reverse complement.
AATCCCAGGAATTTTTTTTTATTTTTTTATTTTGAAACCGTTTAAAACCGAATATGCAATCATGCTTCCTACTACTCGTCTCCCGGGTTAGAACCGGGACGACAATAACCTAGGCTCTGATACCAAAATGTAACACCCGTCTCCTTGACACTCGAAAACGGCGTGCCACAAACCACATCACATACGTCAAATACTGTTGGGGTCAAAATCCCCTCCTCGAAGATTGACGGAACGAGAAGTCAAGGTCGTGATCAAATGGAACTTATCCCGAACATGGAACGGACAAGCTAAGGCAAACTGCCCACGATCCGTCCAAGACATCAACCGGCGGCTGGGACAAGGCCAGCCGCCGGGTCTTCTTACACCCACGGCCGGCGGCTGGGATAAGGCCAGCCGCCGGGTCTTCATTGATCCACGACCGGCGGCCGGGATAAGGCCAGCCGTCGGATCGTCTTGGTCCATCAACCGGCGTCCGGGACAAGTGCCAGCCGCCGGATCATCACACGTCCATGACCGGCGGCCGGGACAAGTGCCAGCCGCCGGATCGTCACACGTCCATGACCGGCGGCCGGGACAAGTGCCAGCCGCCGGATCGTCACACGTCCATGACCGGCGGCCGGGACAAGTGCCAGCCGCCGGATCATCACACGACCATGACCGGCGTCCGGGACAAGTGCCAGCCGCCGGATCATCACACGTCCATGACCGGCGGTCGGGACAAGTGCCAGCCGCCGGATCGTCACACGTCCATGACCGGCGGCCGGGACAAGTGCCAGCCGCCGGATCGTCACACGTCCATGACCGGCGGTCGGGACAAGTGCCAGCCGCCGGATCATCACACGACCATGACCGGCGTCCGGGACAAGTGCCAGCCGCCGGATCATCACACGTCCATGACCGGCGGCCGGGACAAGTGCCAGCCGCCGGATCCTTATGCGTCCATGGCCGGCGGCTGGGATGATTGCCAGCCGCCGGGTCTTCTCCATCCAAGGCCGGCGGCTGGGATAAGGCCAGCCGCCGGATCTTCATCACATACCAACCGGCGGCTGGGATAAGGCCGGCCGCCGGATCATCATCACATGCACACGATTGTTTCTCAAGACAAGACTCATTACCCGAACATCATCCAGTCGACCGACCATCATGCCCGGACCGACCCGAGGATCATCCTTTGCATGTTCTGACTCCAAAGACGTCCGTAAACATTCCCCGAAGGACCGTGACGAACGTCCAGCCGTCCGTGGACCAGTCGCCGAGCACACGAGCTAGAGGAACCGGCGGCTGGCCATCAACACCGAAACCGGCGGCTGGAAGTTCAAACAAAAAACGGGCGGTTCAAATCTCAGAAGTCGTAAAACGCTCGGGACACTATTCACGCGGGAAAAACCGTTAAAAACACTATTCATCCCGAGACAAGGTTAACCGAAAGATCGAATTGAGCTTAAACCGAGATTCGGATTACTATTCATCGGGTTACTATTCACGGATCACTATTCATCGGCGGGCCGGATTTGGGTCAGAACGCGCGGACGGATCACGGAAGACTCTCGGGCCGGAAATCGGGCCCAAAAAGCTTAAGTCGGCGGCTGGGAAGGAAGGACAGTCCCACATCGGAAATCTGAAGTCTTAGCCTCCTAGGATTGTCAGTATATATATGTACGCTCATGTAAGGTTTAAAACCATCCCGGATCCGAGTATTAGGAGTTTTAGCAATTTAAGACTATTCAGCTTTTGCTATTTTCCCTTGTACTTTCGGAAAATATCAATAAAATCTCCCTTTTCATCTTTTTTGCATTTTCGGTCCTTTAGTTCTTTATAAATAGAATTTTCGAGCCCCCATTAAATATAAGTTTTGACAGTGTGAGTTTCGGCTCTCACAGTTTGGCGCCGTCTGTGGGGACGAGAAATATTCTTAACCCTAAGAACGAAAAGGATACCGAACGAAGACAATGACCAGAAGAACTGACGACATCACCAACCAACCAACCGGAGCAGCAACCGGAGTGGGACTTCCCGCCATTAGCACGTTGGCGGCCGGAACCGGAACAACCGCCGCCGGGACATCCACCGACGGAGCAGTCGGAAATCCCGGGACTTCGCCCAGGGCCCTCGCCAGATACGGAATGCCACTCGAAGATCCAGTCATCACGGAAACGGCCAACACCGCCCCGGAGAACGCAGCAATCACCGAACTGCGGAACATGGTAGCCGAAATCGCGGAGCGGCAGAACAGGCAAGAAAGAGCGGCCGCACGAGAAAGAGCGGCTTCCCAAGAACCAGCACACGTCCCCCGGACGTTAGGAGTAAGACGCCTTGTCTTCACCCCGCGAGCAGACCCAACGGGCCGTCAGAATCCAGACGAACAAACCCCCGTCGGAACAAGGAAAGAGCTATCAGCACCACCCCCGCTGTACCAGAAGAGCACCACTGGGCGAACAGCCGAACGGCCAACTTCCACGGTGACCAACGGCGAGAACTCGAGAGACGTCACGAACAGAGCCGAAAACGAAACTGACGACGAGGCTGGAGATCTGAACGCGGACGAAGAAGAGCTCCGCTGGATCGAAGAGCAGGAAAAGGAGGAACGAGAGGCCAGAGCTAATCAATCCGCTAGCCGAAGGGACGAGCTGGATGAGCTCCGTGCCCGCCTAGAACTCACGACAAGTCAGATGAAGGAGGTAAGGTCGCAGGTCCATAAAGCAACAAGCGCGGCCCCGGAAATTGACCGCGTCCTAGAGGAAACGCAAAAGATCCCGTTCACTTCGAGGATCACCAGCGTCAGACTCTCTGACCCGGGCAAAATCCGAGTTCCCTTCTACGACGGGACAACTGATCCAAAGGCCCACATGACAGCCTTCCGCATCGCTATGGGACGTGCTAGGTTCAAACCCGAAGAGAGGGACGCAGGATTCTGCCTCCTCTTCGTGGAGCATCTGAAAGGATCAGCCCTGTCGTGGTTCTCGAGGCTAGAGAGAGATTCAATTGACGGTTTCGAGCAGTTGTCGACAGCCTTCTTGAAACATTACTCGCTGTTCATAAGACAGTCGACATCCGACGCGGATCTTTACTCGCTGTCGCAGGAACCCGAAGAAAGCCTCCGAGATTTCATCGAAAGGTTTAAAGTGATCGTCTCGAAAATTGACGGACTGAGCAACAGTGCTGCGATCAACGCCCTGAAGAAGTCCTTGCTGAAGACTTCGAACTTCCGAAAGGAGATTACCGTGAACCCACCAATCACCATTCAAGACGCTCTCCACCGCGCTTCCAACTTCGTCATCTACGAGGAAGACATGAGGGTCCCGGCCGGAAAACACCAATCCTCAAAATTGGTCGCCAAAGGCACGGTGCAACCTTCTAACTTTCCAAACGAGAGAAGAAGTAGGCGAACCAACCGAGATGAAGAACCCAACCCGGGCGGAGCGCATAACTACCAGATAAACACGGAGAGACCATATAATGAGCGCAACAAGGGACCATGGAATACATGGACTCGACCACGATTCGACGAGAGCGCCTTCTGTACCTTCCACAAGACAAAAGGCCACTCAACCGAAAACTGCAGGACCGTCGGAAGGAGGCTCGCGGCAAAGCTGTTAGCCGGGGAGCTCGGAAACGGAGTGACCCTCGAGAGTCTCGGAGCCATCGAAGAAGATGCTGGCGCCCCAGACGGACGACCTAACCAGGAGCGTCCCGAAAGGCCCGACGAGGATACCCCCAAACGAGGAAGGAGACCAAACGGAGACGACTCCGCAGCCAACCGCAGGAGAATCCACATGATCATCGGAGGATCACAATACTGCCGAGATACGGTGGCCTCCATCAAGGCATTTTTGAGAAGAGGAGACAAGGAATCAAACCCGCGGGAACCGATCACCGAAAACGATGACCGGATCGCCTTTCACGAAAAAGATGCTGAGGGCCTCGACCAACCTCACGACGATCCGTTGGTAGTAGAGTTGGACATCAACGACTACGATGTCTCCCGAGTCTTGATCGACACCGGAAGTTCGGTGGACGTCATTTTTCGAGAGACGCTTCAAAGGATGAAGGTGGACCCGTCGATGATAAAACCGAATCCGAGGTCGCTAACCGGATTCTCCGGCGAAGTCACAATGACGGATGGAACGATCCAGCTCCCGGTTCGTGCCGGCGGAATCACGAAAATCGTTAACTTCGCGGTGGCCAACCACCCCGCGATTTATAATGTGATCATGGGAACTCCTTGGATCAACTCAATGCGAGCTATCCCATCAACTTACCATCTCTGCCTGAAGTTCCCGACACCAAACGGGATCAAGACTGTGTGGGGAAACCAGAAGGAGGCTCGGATCTGTTTTCTGGCAGAGCACAAGCTCTGGAATCCGACCATCCCGCAGAGAGAAAACCCGAAAAGAAAGAATGAAGACGACGCCCCCGAACTGGGGAAGAAACTGAGTAGAACCGAGCGGTTCGAAAAAACGGAGGTTCCACCCACGGAGACCGAAATCAACCAAGAAAAGACAAAAGCTGCTGAAAAGACCGCAGAAAACGCCGAAGCCGCAACGGACAACTCCATTACCAAGACTTAACCGTCTTCCCGCCACAAAAAAAAAAAAAAAAAAAAAAAAAAAAAAAAAAACGGAACTACGGGTGACTTGATCCCTTTTCACGAAGGGTACGTAGGCAGCTCGCTTAAAAAACGAGTTCAGTTGCCCCTTGATGGAATTTGTTCAGGTTTTTAATCGAATTAAAACAGCCCTAACAACAATCCTAAACCACGGATCTTGTGCCAATTGAATCTACGATGAATATATGTCAAATCTCGAACATACCTGAAGATTTGCAGCGGAAGAAGAACAGGTAATCGAGATTAGGAAGCGCCTCAAGTGCTGCGCCTCTACAGAAGTCCACACGCACACAAACTGGACGGCGGGATGCTAGTACCGGAGCGAACGATTCGCCTTCGGGTTTTCTGAAACGTTTTCTCTGTTTTCTCAAGCTTCCAAGAGCTTCTATGGTATCTCAACTCGAGCAGCCCTCATATCATATATATAGGCTGGAGTTGCCGACAGGTGTCGATCGACACCCACCATTGGTGTCGATCGACACCTTGCCGACAGGTCCTCGCAGAAAGTCAAGGATCTTCTAGAAGACGATCCCGAGTGGTGTCGATCGATACCAACCATTGGTGTCGATCGACACCTTCACAGAAAATCGATATCGACGTATATCTTATATACGTTGATCATAATCATTACTCTAATGATCAAAACCCAATTTATAATATCCAGTTTGCTTAGGTGTGTGACCCTATAGGATCATATGATAATGGTAATGAGTTCATAACTCATAAGTTATAAGCGGCTTCTAGCAAAACATTATAACCGTCCAATACCATATGATTGTCTTATCTCGACATCACGACTCTACTAGAGTAAATACAAGTATGATTTCAGGACATTCCCTTCAATCTCCCACTTGTACTGGAATCAACTATTCCCATAATCCCTTTGTCTCTATATCTCGATCTGGCATAAGGCAAGAACTCGTGTCATCCTTAATCAACCAAACCATGTTTATCGAACTCTGATTTATACTGATAAAAGACAAACGATTGACATTCAATCCGTTTGAGCGCGGCCACGCATTTCCAGTATCAAATCTTCGATAGGCCCTGAGATATTTATCTCCCGTTATATGGGAGGGAAAAATTCCATCTTGTTCCATCCCTGATCCTTATATACTTCATAATATGCCCAATCAATGCCTTTATAGCCACCAGTTACGGCTGACGTTTGACAGAGTCAAAGCATACCAATTCATATGTAAGAAAACATGATGAACTCAGGTCAAAGGACTATACTCTATAGTCGTAATGAGAAACTCTTATGACACTCATATAACAATCTTGTAGAGTTCTCATTAGCGGGTCATGTCCGATCATGTGTTCTCTAACACATATCTATGTGATTGACTTTAATACTCCTATTAATGACTCCATGAAACTTAGTAATCAGTCACCTCACATACTAGTCTCGCGCGGTTATCAATGTCCAACTTTGATAACCTCGACTATGGACACAAATAATTTATGTCATCTATCACTTATAGAGTCTCATGATCAAATCACATATTTGATGATCTATAAGAATGCCATAAATTACTTTTGGACAGTTATTTAATAACACCATTAAATAATACTGAAACAATTTCATTAAATAAAATAACCAAATGTATGTTTACATGAACATCAAAATATAAATATGATAACTCCCACTAAAACAAGATTACTGCTTAAGGAATCTAATGCCTATAGCAGCTGCATGACTCTCATGTTCGGTCGTGGGAGTGGCTTAGTCAACGGGTCAGCAACGTTCTCGTCTGTCGGAACTCTGCTGATCTTGACGTCACCTCTCTCAATGATATCACGAATCAGATGATTCTCCTCTCAATGTGTTTGGATTTCTGATGTGATCTGGGCTCCTTAGCCTGAGCTATGGCTCCATTGTTGTCACAAAACAATGCCACAGGCTCAGAAATACTAGGAATCACACCAAGCTCAGTAATGAACTTCCTAATCCAAACAGCCTCCTTCGCCGCTTCAGAAGCAGCGATGTATTCAGCCTCGGTCGTTGAGTCCGCCACGGTGCTCTGCTTGGAACTCTTCCAACTAACTGCACCTCCATTCAGACAGAAAACGTAACCAGACTGAGATCGGAAATCGTCTCTATCTGTCTGAAAGCTGGCGTCTGTATAACACTCACTACAAGCTCATCACTTCCTCCGTACACTAAGAACTTATCCTTGGTATTTCTCAAATACTTCAGGATTGTCTTGACGGCAGTCCAGTGACTCTCACCGGGATCTGATTGGTATCGACTCGTCATGCTTAAAGCACAAGCAACATCTGGACGAGTACAAAGCATGGCATACATAATAGATCCTACTGCAGAAGCAAAAGGAATCCTACTCATGCGCTCTCGCTCAGCAGGTGTCGAAGGACACTGCTTCTTGCTGAGAGTAATGCCATGAGACATCGGAAGCAAGCCCTTCTTGGAATCATGCATGTTGAACCTGTGTAGAACCTTATCGATATAAGTGTCCTGGCACAGTCCAATCAGCCTCTTTGATCTATCTCTATAGATCCTTATTCCAAGAATATAGGCGGCTTCACCCATGTCTTTCATCGAGAAACAACTTCCTAGCCAGTCCTTTACTGACTGAAGTAATGGAATATCATCTCCTATGAGAAGTATGTCGTCTACATACATACGAGAAATGCAACTGCGCTCCCACTAGTCTTTTTGTAAACGCAAGGTTCCTCTTCGTTTCTGATGAAGTTAAACTTTTTAACTGCTTCATCAAAACGTAGGTTCCAACTCCGAGATGCTTGCTTCAATCCATAAATGGATTTATGAAGCTTGCATACTTTCCCAGCAGCATTAGGATCAATGAAACCCGGAGGTTGTGTCATGTACACATCCTCCTCCAGAATCCCGTTAAGGAAAGCTGTTTTCACATCCATTTGCCAAATCTCATAATCATAATGAGCGGCTGTTGCTAGGAGAATCCGAATAGATTTAAGCATAGCGACTGGGGAATAGGTTTCATCATAGTCAACACCTTGAACTTGTTTGAAACCTTTTGCCACCAACCTAGCTTTGTAAATCTGAACGTTTCCATCCACATCGATCTTCTTCTTGAAGACCCATTTACACTCAATGGCTTTTACACCATCAGGTAAATCACCCAAAGTCCATACTTGGTTTTGTGACATGGAACCGATTTCGGATTCAGCGGCTTTAAACCACTTTTCGGAGTCAGGGCCCATCATTGCTTCTTCGAAAGTCGCAGGTTCGTCACTGTCAATGATCAAGAGATCATGACAATTAGTCACAAGAAATCCATATCTCTCGGGCTCTTGACGAATCCTTTCGGATCTGCGAACTTCTGGCATCACAGGTTCGGACTCTACAACTCTTTGTAGATCCAGTCGCTGCTCTTCCTCGACAGGTTGAGCAGGCTCCTGTGATTCTCGAACTTCTTCGAGTTGTACTTTACTCCCACTGTTCTTCTTGGAAAGAAATTCTCTCTCAAGAAAAACACAGTTCTTAGCAACAAACACTTTGTTCTCAGAACGGTTGTAAAAGTAGTAAGCCTTGGTTTCCTTAGGATAACCAACGAAGTAGCACTTATCAGATTTGGGTTCAAGCTTATCAGATATCAACCGCTTGACATAAGCTTCACAACCCCAAATTTTAAGAAAAGACAATCTTGGAACTTTTCCAGTCCACATCTCATATGGTGTCTTCTCGACTGATTTTGATGGAACTCTGTTTAGAGTAAACGCAGACGTCTCTAAAGCGTATCCCCAAAAGGATAATGGAAGATCTACTTGACTCATCATCGATCGAACCATATCTAATAAAGTCCGATTCCTCCTTTCAGACACACCATTCCACTGAGGTGTTCCAGGAGGAGTGAGTTGTGAAACAATTCCACAATTACTCAGATGATCACTGAACTCTTGGCTTAAGTACTCACCTCCACGATCTGATCGAAGAGCTTTGATACTTTTACCAAGTTGGTTCTGTACTTCATTTTGGAACTCCTTGAACTTTTCAAAGGATTCCGATTTATGTCTCATTAAATAGACATAACCAAATCTACTGAAGTCATCAGTAAACGTGATGAAGTACTGAAAGTTTCCTCTAGCACTAACACTCATTGGACCACATACATCGGTATGTATTAGTCCCAATAGGTCACCGGCCCTTTCATTAAATTTGTTGAAAGGGGCCTTTGTCATTTTGCCCAATAAGCAGGATTCACACTTCTCAAATGATTCAAAATCAAATGAGTCCAAAAGTCCCTTTATGAAGCTTTTGAATCCTTTTCTCATTGATGTGGCCCAAACGACAATGCCAGAGAAACGTAGGGTTCGAGTCATTGGTTCTTAACCGTTTGGCATTTATGTTATAGACAGGAAAAGATTGGTTAAGAATATAAAGTCCATTCTCTAATGGAGCGCTACCATAAAACATTTCATTACGATCAAAAGAACAACACTTGTTTTTAATCGAAAAATGAAAGTCTTCTAAATCCAAAACAGGAATAGAAATGATGTTTCTGCTTATAGCAGGTACATAGTAGCAATTATTCAATTCTAAAACCAAGCCTGACGGCAAAGACAAATGATAAGTTCCTACGGCCAATGCAGCAACTCTTGCTCCATTCCCAACACGCAGGTCCACTTGTCCCTTCTCCAGCGTTCTACTGTTGCTTAGACCCTGCATATTTGTACAAATATGAGCGCCACAGCCGGTATCTAATACCCAAGACTTAGAACCTGAAGTAGTAACATTTACTTCTATAACATAGATACCTGAAGAAGTCGTCTCATACGTCTTCTTCGAGTTCTTTAGATCTCCAAGATACTCTTTGCAATTTCTCTTCCAATGCCCAGACTTATTGCAGTAATGGCATTTATCAGCATCAGTAGGGCCGCGTTTGGGTTTGGAAGAAGCCTCAGGCTTATCCTGATTCTCAATCTGGAATGCCTTAGCTTTTCCTTTACCCTTAGCATGTTTCTTAAACTTTTTACCCCCTTGCACCAAAAGTACATTAGGGGTGCCCTTTTTGATGTTTGGCTCAGCTGTCTTGAGCATGCCATGCAGTTCCGTCAAAGTCTTTGTTATGTTGTTCATGTTATAGTTCATGATAAACTGATCAAAGCTTGACGGCAACGACTGCAAAATGATGTCCGTAGCCAACTCTTGGCTAAGGGGACAATCCAGTTTTGCCAAGTTATCAATATAACCCATCATCTTAATGACATGTGGGCTAACTGGACCATCCTTTGGTAGCCTGCACTCAATGAGAGACTTAACCGTCTGGTATCTCTCAGTTCGTGCTTGCTCCTGAAACATCCTTTCAGGCTAGTGATCATCTCAACAGGTGACGCCACGTTCTCGTATTGCTTCTGCAAGTCCGAGTTCATGGTAGCCAGCATGAGACAACTCACATCGACCTCATCATTGGAATGCTTCTCCCAAGCATTCCTTTCAGCGTGTCCGGCATTAGATTTCGGTTTCTCAGGGAGAACCTTCTCAAGGACATATTCCTTTTTCTCCTGCTTGAGAACAATTCTCAAGTTCCGATACCATTCAAGGAAGTTCGATCCATTTAGCTTGTCCTTCTCAAGGACGGATCGAAGCGAGAATGTGTTTCTGTGAGGGGAGCTAGCCATAGCTGAAAAAACACAAAATGAGAGTTTAGTTTCGATGTTCAAGAAATGAGAAATCTTAACAATTAAGAAACTCACATTATATTCAAAACAATTTTCCTCAATTGAATATAATGATCCAAGATCCATATTTCACAAAAAAATTGAGTGAGCTTGGGCCATCGCCCAAACTTTTAGCTATTTAGGTAAGCAACACTTTGCTAATTATATCATATATAATTCTTGTCTCGGATTAATATCTTATATCAAATCCGATCCTATATCTCTGAGCCCAAAACTATTTTGATAGCCCAGTTAAGCAAACCAATCTTTTAAGTCCGTAGTAACGATTACAACCTGCCTCACTCATGTAATTGCGGACACCCTGCTTTGGCAGACCCATCACACAATGAAACGAGCCTTGACAGTTGACAAGATTGGGAAGATATTAAAAGCTTAATATTTTGTTTGAGGAACTGAACCTTAAATCTAGTTTATATCAATTATATATCCTAGATATTTCAACTTGTTTTAAAACTTTAAAACTTCTTTAAGTTAAACAAGCTAGGAACGCAAATTCTGAAGTGGTGTCGATCGACACCAGATCAGTGTCGATCGACACAACTAGTTTGTGTTGACCGACAGATTCCGATCCGGTTCAATCGCGATAAACCATTTAACCGATTAAACCGATCGAATCAATTTGCAAATAACCGACCGGTGTCGATCGACACTACATTAGTGTCGGTCGACACCAACCAAATCGGTTCAATGAACGATAACCGATTTACCGCTTGAACCGATCGCGATTACCCGGTTCAATCCAATTGAACCAAACGCGATGAACCGATTGGTGTCGATCGACACTACTTTAGTGTCGGTCGACACCAGTGGTTTGAGGAAACACGATCTTCGATCGTGACCTAAAAGTTCACGCGAAAACCCGATCGGTGTCGATCGACACACACATGGTGTCGATCGACACCCGTTTCGCACAAACCCAAGAACGAACGATTTATGCAGCAAAAACGATTTTTGAACATAACAAATCTAGCATGCAATCCTATATATCATATATATCACGATTTGAATTCAACTAATTCAATTTCATGCTTCAGATTCAATAAAACAAAGTTTTCACGCGAAAACCGTAGTGGTGTCGATCGACGACACGAATTGGTGTCGGTCGACACCGAAGAACCCAGAACGGCGTTCTTCTTCAAAACGATTTTAACAGGTGGATCTTTAACAAAATTCAACAGATTCAATAGAAACACACCGCTCTGATACCACTGATGGAATTTGTTCAGGTTTTTAATCGAATTAAAACAGCCCTAACAACAATCCTAAACCACGGATCTTGTGCCAATTGAATCTACGATGAATATATGTCAAATCTCGAACATACCTGAAGATTTGCAGCGGAAGAAGAACAGGTAATCGAGATTAGGAAGCGCCTCAAGTGCTGCGCCTCTACAGAAGTCCACACGCACACAAACTGGACGGCGGGATGCTAGTACCGGAGCGAACGATTCGCCTTCGGGTTTTCTGAAACGTTTTCTCTGTTTTCTCAAGCTTCCAAGAGCTTCTATGGTATCTCAACTCGAGCAGCCCTCATATCATATATATAGGCTGGAGTTGCCGACAGGTGTCGATCGACACCCATTGGTGTCGATCGACACCTTGCCGACAGGTCCTCGCAGAAAGTCAAGGATCTTCTAGAAGACGATCCCGAGTGGTGTCGATCGATACCAACCATTGGTGTCGATCGACACCTTCACAGAAAATCGATATCGACGTATATCTTATATACGTTGATCATAATCATTACTCTAATGATCAAAACCCAATTTATAATATCCAGTTTGCTTAGGTGTGTGACCCTATAGGATCATATGATAATGGTAATGAGTTCATAACTCATAAGTTATAAGCGGCTTCTAGCAAAACATTATAACCGTCCAATACCATATGATTGTCTTATCTCGACATCACGACTCTACTAGAGTAAATACAAGTATGATTTCAGGACATTCCCTTCACCCCTCTCTTTAAAAAAGGGGGGGAGTGGGTCCGTATGTACATACTCCCAAATTTTCGCAAAAATTTCAAGGAGATGGACATTGGGACTTAGCATCTCATAACACATCCAAAGCTTGAAAAAGTTTCCCGAAAACACCATTCTGACAAACATCGAGACTTAGCATCTCGAAACTTGATCCAGAAACCATATGGATCCAGAAAAACCCGAGGAAAATGAACATTGAGACTTAGTATCTCATAGCACAAACTCGAACTTAAAATCAGATAAACATCGAGACTTAGCATCTCGCAACTTATCCGCGACCACTAACCAGTCAAGATATTCTTCCCAAATACTTAAGCAAATCCGTCTGTTGCTGGCCACAACAAGACTATCTTTTTAAACCATGGTTCTTTCAACATCCCGCAGAGGATAAAACTAGCGCGCTATACAAATTTCCGGACTAACATCTGAAGGGCGTAACTTGTATCCCGCGATCCTGCAGGAAGCGCTCGACACGATGTTCTGATTAGTTTACTTTTACCAACACTTTGCATAGTACAGGACACAAAGTAAAATCTTTAAACCCAGTAAAGCGCCTGACACGGGAACACTGGTCAAAGACATCTCGAGAACGCAGTATCAAACCGGCTCTGATGCGAGATCTTAAAAGCGTTCAGTCGAAAGAGGGATTCGAACAAGCTCGGTCCCCTACGACAACAAAAGACTGCATTAAACCCAGGGACATTCGCAAAATACAAACTGGTCTAAAAGTTCGAGTGTCCGGAACAACACTCCAACGCAATATCGAAACGGGCCAGCCGCCCGTCCTCCGTAGAGAGACGGGCCAGCCGCCCTTTACTCCACAAAACGGGCCAGCCGCCCGTCCTCCGTAGAGTGACGGGCCAGCCGCCCTTTACTCCACAAAACGGGCCAGCCGCCCGTCCTCCGTAGAGAGACGGGCCAGCCGCCCTTTACTCCACAAAACGGGCCAGCCGCCCGTCCTCCGTAGAGAGACGGGCCAGCCGCCCTTTACTCCACAAAACCGGTCAGCCACCCGTAGAGAGACGGGCCAGCCGCCCTTCATTCTATAAAATGGGCCAGCCGCCCTCTTGGAAGAGAGACATACCGGCCGCCCATCTTCTCCTTTATCAAGGCTATAAAAGCAAAGCAAGCAAGCAAAGAAGTCCATAACATCTAAGGCAAAAGCTGATAGATAAAAATCTCCATGAAAGGAGATATGAGTTCGGTTAACAAAGCAAATACAATAAAAAGGGTCAAAAGACCCGAACACAACTAAGGCAGAAACAGAAAAAACAAGGCTATAGCCTAATCGTACTCAACAAGAGGAGTAGGAGCTGCGTAGTCCAAATCCTCGGCCTCCGGAGACTGATACGGAGAAACGGGAGAGTATACCAAGTGGCTCTCGAGAACGGCAGCAGCCTGATCATAGGAACCGGTCCAACCTCCTCCTTTGAGCCGCTCCAATTCCGCCTCCAGCTCTCCCTCTTCCCCCTCAACCTTCGACTTCCCGGACTTAATGTCCCGGACTAGGTCGAGGTTAGAGCTGACCTCAGACAAGGCAGTCTCGCCATATTTCGCCTGATGCATCGGCACGAGAGCAGCCTTGGCTCCCTCGATGCGAAGACGGTACTTCTCCACCAAGTCCCAGCGACATTTCTTAAGAGCCAGCTCCAATTTCCGCTCAGCTTCCGCGAGCACCTTCTTAATCTCCTTCTGAGATCGCCTCTCCACGTTCCGAAGCATCACTTCCAAGGCCTTGATCTTCTTGTCCTTCTTCCGGGACTCTCTCTCCGAAGCTTCCAAGGCAACCTGGGTTGCATGAGCTCGGGTGGCGATCTGAATCAAAGAAAAGCAAATATCAGCAAAGACCAAACTGCGTCCAAACGAATCTAAAGGAAAAAAGAATTACCGTCATAAGACTGGAGGACAGATCTCCGTAAGCCGCTGAACGATCGAACGGCGCAGCTGGGGCCGGAGCCAGCGCTCCAAAGTAGTCCACAACCTTAACGGACTCAGCTGGATCGCCTCCCGCCGCCTTGCGGGCATCGAAGAGAAGACCATGATCGGACGCCTCGGCCGTCCGAGCCACTTTCCCCTTCCTCAGATGGCCAGGGCTGTTGGAGGCTCCCTTCCCCTTATCCACAGCGACGGCACAAGCCGAACTCTGAGGAGCAGCAATCTGTTCCTCGGGCGCGCCATGGAAATCAGGTCCGGGCGGAAGAACAAAGCCGGACGCCGGGTCAAACTCGACTGCCTCTCCGGACGGTCCAGCCTCGCCGTACTTCTGCTTGCGATAGTTCCAAACACCCTCCATTCCGGGGTACGTCGCCAGCGGGTCGATGAAGTCGGGACCTTTGAGAGGGGCACGTCCTTCTAAAATATCTCTTGCGTCAAGAAAGCAGCGCCAAAGGTCAGGACACTCCCAATCGATTTTCTTCTTATCAACTTCTGTAACGATATCCTCAAACCCGGAATCCTGGGAACAAAGGGATCACGACCTAGAGAGAGAAAAGAAGAAAAGCTGTGAGAAATGAAGTTATGAAGAATGAAACAAATGAGCAAGGACTACTTATAGGAAAAAATTCACAAAAAGACGAAACACTTACGTGGCAAACTCCACTCGGTCCTAACTGAGCCGCCGAAGTCAGAACCGACCGTAAGCGGGCTGCGTTTCACATAGAAAAACTCGAGCCGCGAAGCTTTGCAATGCTGTCGAAGCCCGGTGTAGAAACGCTTCACGTTCCTCCGAACGTTGATTGAGCAGAAGAAATCCGAATTGGAAACCTTCCTCATCGAAAAGAAATTCCGAATCAGATCACCCTCCAACTTGATCCCACATTCGGCACAACGGACCACAAGTCCCATCAAAATCCTCATGGCGCCAGGGGTAAGTTGGGAGATCGCAACCCCATATAGATCGAGAAAATCAAAAATGGCTCCCGGGATCGGGAACCAGAGGAAGGCCTCGTAGAACATCGACTCGTACATGGCAAAATAGCCATCTGGCGCCTTGTTCATCCTATCCCCATCTTTCGGGAGACGGAACTTAATCTTGTCCGGAATCCGGAAATCGTATCTAAGCTCGGCTAGCGAATCCCGATCGCTCAAAGTAGGACCGTGCTTGAATGTCTCGGCTATCGATCTATAACTCGTAGACGGTCCAGGCTTCTTAAACCGCCAAGCGAAAATGTCTTCACCCCAATAGGCTTTAGCCTCTCCGGAGAACGACACTCGGATTTCACGTCCGGATGCACAAAGACAGGCACTTCCGGTGATCCGACCTAACTTCTTCCCCGGACATGGCCGAGTCGTCACCTGTCCCTGACCAAACACGACGACGTTCGGAAGGGACCAGAGGTCGGGACGGCCATGCACGCCATCCGCCGTTGTCCTCAATATGTTGAGGAGGAGTCCAAACGCCACGTGCTATACTCGTCCTTGGCGAGACGCCGTCAATTTCAACTCGAGAAGAGCCGGACGCCCTCTCTAAGGCACCTCCAGAGCCGAGCGCCCATCTTGATACGGCTACTATGCCAGCCGCCCTCTTGGAAGCATTTTTAGAGCCAGCCGCCCTCTTCGAACCAGACGCCCTACTCTCCCGGCCGCCGGCTCGGGTCTGATCTCATTCCCGGCCGCCGGCTCGGGTCTGATCTCATTCCCGGCCGCCGGCTCGGGTCTGATCTCATTCCCGGCCGCCGGCTCAGGACTGATATCATTCCCGGCCGCCGGCTCGGGTACGTCCTCATTCCCGGCAGCCGTTTCGGGTTCCCATTGAGGAACATTATCAAAACCGTACGATCCTTGAGCATTGCTAGGACCAGCCTCCCACTGCGGAACACCTTCGGGACCGTACGCTGCTCGTGGAATGGCATTTTCTCCAGCTGACATCAGATCTTCCACAAGTACCATATCCTGATCAGCGGACATAAAATCGAACTCAAACTGATTATTCACTATGGCATCAAGGTTGAGTTCGAAAGGAGAACCTCCTTCACCAGCCATTACTAAAGAAAAAATTATCAAAGGAGAGACTTGAAGAAAGAACTTGAGAAGAGAAGTGAAGTATGAAAAAATGAATGAAGCCACTCCTTTGATATAGCAAACATGGCACAAACTTCCATGATGAACAATGCTCTGACAAGACATCAAAGAGAAGCGGATGAACGGACGAACGGAAAAACTCATTGCCTTCCCGTTTCAGTCAATCCCGATAAAACTCTCAGCTCGACGCTCCTTGCTCCAAACCACGGAAGCAAAGAGCTGGGGGGCTAACTGTTGGGGTCAAAATCCCCTCCTCGAAGATTGACGGAACGAGAAGTCAAGGTCGTGATCAAATGGAACTTATCCCGAACATGGAACGGACAAGCTAAGGCAAACTGCCCACGATCCGTCCAAGACATCAACCGGCGGCTGGGACAAGGCCAGCCGCCGGGTCTTCTTACACCCACGGCCGGCGGCTGGGATAAGGCCAGCCGCCGGGTCTTCATTGATCCACGACCGGCGCCGGGATAAGGCCACCGCCGGATCGTCTTGGTCCATCAACCGGCGTCCGGGACAAGTGCCAGCCGCCGGATCATCACACGTCCATGACCGGCGGCCGGGACAAGTGCCAGCCGCCGGATCGTCACACGTCCATGACCGGCGGCCGGGACAAGTGCCAGCCGCCGGATCATCACACGACCATGACCGGCGTCCGGACAAGTGCCAGCCGCCGGATCATCACACGTCCATGACCGGCGGCCGGGACAAGTGCCAGCCGCCGGATCGTCACACGTCCATGACCGGCGGCCGGACAAGTGCCAGCCGCCGGATCGTCACACGTCCATGACCGGCGGTCGGGACAAGTGCCAGCCGCCGGATCATCACACGACCATGACCGGCGTCCGGGACAAGTGCCAGCCGCCGGATCATCACACGTCCATGACCGCGGCCGGGACAAGTGCCAGCCGCCGGATCCTTATGCGTCCATGGCCGGCGGCTGGGATGATTGCCAGCCGCCGGGTCTTCTCCATCCAAGGCCGGCGGCTGGGATAAGGCCAGCCGCCGGATCTTCATCACATACCAACCGGCGGCTGGGATAAGGCCGCCGCCGGATCATCATCACATGCACACGATCGTTTCTCAAGACAAGACTCATTACCCGAACATCATCCAGTCGACCGACCATCATGCCCGGACCGACCCGAGGATCATCCTTTGCATGTTCTGACTCCAAAGACGTCCGTAAACATTCCCCGAAGGACCGTGACGAACGTCCAGCCGTCCGTGGACCAGTCGCCGAGCACACGAGCTAGAGGAACCGGCGGCTGGCCATCAACACCGAAACCGGCGGCTGGAAGTTCAAACAAAAAACGGGCGGTTCAAATCTCAGAAGTCGTAAAACGCTCGGGACACTATTCACGCGGGAAAAACAGTAAAAACACTATTCATCCCGAGACAAGGTTAACCGAAAGATCGAATTGAGCTTAAACCGAGATTCGGATTACTATTCATCGGGTTACTATTCACGGATCACTATTCATCGGCGGGCCGGATTTGGGTCAGAACGCGCGGACGGATCACGGAAGACTCTCGGGCCGGAAATCGGGCCCAAAAAGCTTAAGTCGGCGGCTGGGAAGGAAGGACAGTCCCACATCGGAAATCTGAAGTCTTAGCCTCCTAGGATTGTCAGTATATATATGTACGCTCATGTAAGGTTTAAAACCATCCCGGATCCGAGTATTAAGAGTTTTAGCAATTTAAGACTATTCAGCTTTTGCTATTTTCCCTTGTACTTTCGGAAAATATCAATAAAATCTCCCTTTTCATCTTTTTTGCATTTTCGGTCCTTTAGTTCTTTATAAATAGAATTTTCGAGCCCCCATTAAATATAAGTTTTGACAGTGTGAGTTTCGGCTCTCACAAATACCCCACTCTACAGTGTCTCATAACCCAACTACCTCAATGCTATATGTACATGATAAAATACGGAGAAAACGTAAAAATCCCAAAGAAGCACCGTATCGTCAAAGTGTAAAATACTTGTCCGTCTCACCTGAAAAACTGGAAAGGGAAGGAGGGGTGAGTAACAGGGGAGTCACTCAGTGAGGTATGGGATGCTAATCACAGAAAACGTAAATGTGACCATAGCACGCCATACATAGGAAATAGACTAAACATGCACAATCACGGTACCTAAAGTACCCAATGAACAGCCAACATCCTATTACCAGATCCAGTGACCGGCGGCATCCTCCTACCCGGAGGACAACTTATGGGATAGTGCCCACTACCCCGCCCGTAGACGATTATCGACCTCGAAGGTACTGGAACAGCAGGTTGACTAATTCTGCCCAGCACCATCTCCTCAAACAACACGCGACGCAAGTACAGAAGTCACGTCTCTGTACCCCCGCAATCCCTAACGACCCACATGGTCGACTAATCCTAGCTCTAGCATGTATAAAAGAATCAGTTGACAATTTAATGCACAATCAATGGGTTGAATCATCTATTATTCCTAAATCCGAATTACAAACAATCCTAAAAAGACTCTAGCATAGAAATGGAACACATTTAGTACTAAATCCTATCTACGGCGCTTTTTGATGAAATGTACGATATTCTGCGGAAAGCCCTCACCTTAGCAAAAATGGAGTATAACTGATTCCTCTGCACTCCAGATGCTAAAACAGACGCTGAATCTGAAATCAGGACGAAATTTCGAGTGAGAATGGCTTTCGAACGGCGAAAAATGGTTAACGGGTCAAACCGGTCAAAGTCAACGGTCAACGGTCAGAAAGTCAACGGTCAACGGTCAACGGTCAACCCAGTCAAGTCAACGGTCTGACCAGGTCAAAATCAAACCGCGACTAAACCGAATTAAACCGGACCAAACCAGACTAAACCGGACTCAATTGATTTAAACCAGAAATTGAACCAAACCGAAATCGAATTGAATTAAACCGGCCAAACCGAACCGAACCGAAATTAAACCGATAGATTAAACCAAACCGGGCTCAAACCGGAGGGCAGATCGCCAGCGAGTCTCCGACGAACGGCGCCGGCGAGTCACGGCGGTCCGGCGACCGGCGACGGCGACAGGCGGCGGAGCTTACGGGAAAAGTCACCGGCGGCGACGGCGTAGTGTCGGCGGCGGCGTGTGGCGCGTGAAAGTCACGCGCGGCTGCAGCGGCGGCGCGTGAGGCGCGTGGACGCGACGCGCCCTTCTTCTGGCGGCACGTACGGCTGCGTGCGGCGGAGCTGGAGGCTGGGCTTCTCGGCGTGGCTTCGTCTCGTCGTTCTGAATCCGGTGGTGGCCTTGGATTTTCAAGAAACGCCACAGTTAGAGAGTTACGATCGATTGAAGATCAACCAATAAGACATCAGATCGGAAAACGGTGTACCTGCGTCGTCGCGGATTGACGGTGGAGGAGAGCAATTGTGCTTCTTCTTCTACTTCTCCTCTCTCTCTCTCTCTCTCTCTCTCTCTCTCTCTCTCTCTCTCTCTCTCTCTCTCTCTCTCTCTCTCTCTCTCTGGTTTGGGTGAAATGGTGATCAATGGGGGGAAGGAATTATAAAACGATCGAAGGGTGGTGGCGGGGTTTTTTTTTGATGATGGAAAAAGAAGGAGAAGGATGGTGGTGGTGGGTGAGTGGGTCGTGACAGTAATTTTATATTCCTCACCTCTGAAAGGTTGATCCTCTTACTAGTGTTGTTCATTTTCTTGCATTTTGCCTTGTGTTTCACGTTCTCTGTGTTATATATGCATTACTAATTTTTGTATGTGAACAGGAACCTATTCAGTCCAAGAACGTAGTTGCGTACACTGGTGCACATCGGTTGCATGGCTCTCCCAAACATTCCTAGTGATATTTTGGCGAAGATAATATGCATCGTAGGGGAGGATTCCTTCTGGCGTCTTTGGGCCTTTCTACGGGCAGGGAAGCAGTCGCTGGAGCTGGTGTACACCGACGATGTGCTTAGAAGGTGTAACCTATGGTGGCTATGCCAGGAGCCGCCAGCCATTTTTGAAGGTGCCTACGGTCGGCCCTTCTTTGAGAAGTGTCTGGCGAAAGGTAACAAGCAAGCTATCAACTATGAAGCCTTGCGACTAGCTACTTGAATTGAATCTGGAGCATGTAATTGAATTGGTAGAATTTAAACCGAGATATATATGATATATAGGAATTGCATGCCAGATTATTTTGTGACTATTCGATCTACGGTTTCTGCGAAGGGGTGTCGATCGACACCAAGCGTGTGTCGGTCGACACCGCCTTTGTCTTCGCGTGAAATTTTTAGGTTTCGATCGTTTGATCGTTTTCCCCTTAAACCATTGGTGTCGATCGACACAAACGTTGTATCGATCGACACAGCTTGGTTTATCTCTATCGTTTCAATTAGATTGGATCGGGTTATTGCGATCGGTTCAAGCGGTAAATCAGTTATCTCTTTTGATCCGATTTGGTTATCGGTCGACACCAACCGGATAACCAAATTATATGAAGAGGTTTGAGAAAAAAAAAGAGAATTTAAAGCCACATAATGAGGGTTTAGAGAATGATGAAGAGAAAAAAAAACTGGTTGGTGTCGGCCGATAACCATATAAACTCTCTCTCTCTCTCTCTCTCTCTCTCTCTCTCTCTCTCTCTCTCTCTCTCTCTCTCTCTCTCTCTCTCTCTCTCTCTCTCTCTCTCTCTCTCTCTCTCTCTCTCTCTCTCCTCTTTCACCAATTCATGAACTTTTTTTTCTTTCTAACATTTTTTTCTTTCATCAAAACAAATTAAAAATAAATAATCTACTACTATTTTAGAAAATCACTAAAACATATATTGAAAATTATTTTAAAAGCATTCAAATAAAACAGAAAATAATATAATATTATTTTTATAAAAATTGTAAAACATTATATTAATATTATTTAAGAAGTATTCAAAACAAAAACAAAAACAAAATAATCTAATGATAATTTTAGAAAATCTCTAAAAATTAAATTGAAAATTATTTTAAAAGTATTCAAAACAAAAAAATACAAAATATATAATGCTATTTTTAGAAAAATATATGGAAGGTGTTCGAGTTGAGATCGCTAATACCATATGGGCTCCACATCATTAGATATTTTGTATTAGTCTACTTTCTTAATGATTTTTGTTTCTTATTTTATTCAATAAATTGTTGTTTTAAGTTAAATTTTAATAACAAATAAATGATTGTTTGCAGTTTCATTATTATTATTTTTTTAAATTTGTAAAAATATGGGCTCTTGGGTCATCTGGGCCTATTATCTCTTCTGGCCTAAATAAGATTTGCTTTGTATATAAGCACATGTTACGTGACCTAGAAGGACACGATTAAAACACGAGAACAAGAGGTTTAAAGGAGAGAAGAGAAACGACAATACAGAGCTACGATGAAGCAGCTCGGGTTTCGTCTTCTTCAACGGATATACACGTTACGTCATTGAACTGAGGTCTAGTTCTTATTCTTTCTTACGGTACATGTAAAGTAGAAAGATAGACGTGAGCATAAACGTAAGAGAAGGCTTAAACTCTTGTAATCACTTGATTAAGTTCTAGTGGATCATTGAGGGTACAATCTCTCGCCAGACGTACCGAAAGGGAACTGGGTTAAAAAAGTTCTTGTGTCTTTAATCAATCAACAAACAAACGTGTCAAGGTTAATTGATCGTGGTTAGCTTAATAAATTAGCTAAGGTAAGAGGTTGAATACGATATTATTAAAACCTCACAAAAATAATAACAGCCACAGTCTCTACAGCTTATACCAATCAGGCTTTTAAAGCCAAAATCTCTACAGCCAAAAGTCTCTAAAGCTGAAATCTCTACAGCCTAAAGCCATAACAGTCGTGTCTCCAATCGGAGCCATAATTAGCAAAGTTGCTTACCTAGATAGCTGAAATTTGGGCGATGAGCCAAAGGTCACTCAATTTTCAGTGAAGTATTGATCTTGCGGACGATGATGGTATGGTTGAGCGATATCGTGAAGAGTTTTATACACAGGTATTCGTTATCATTTTCAAGAGTTTTGTCGGTGATCTGGCTGGTTTTACGTTATGCCTGAAACGTATTCTATTCATGTGTATGGGCGTGTAGGCACCGATTACATAGATTATCTCCAAAGATGATTCGGGTGATTCTTTGATTCCACCTGATACTCCTATTGATGGAGAGACAAACGTGGTTGTCGTTGAGCATGTTGATAAGTGTCTGTTACTGGGATGGTTCGTGAAGACGGTGCTCCAGGATGTTCCTTGGTTTCACCCCCCACGTCTACGAAGAAGGCTGTGAATGTTTTGAATGATATTGAATATGAAGGTGGATCTGCTAAAAAGGCTCGAACGAGTAGTTGAGTTTCATAGACCACATTTGTCTTAGCGATGTCTTGGCAATAGAGATTTTAAAAATGCTGTTTTGGGCTTTGTGACACTATCCATTTTTTATTACTAAGTATGATTTGGTTTTATATATATTTTACTTTATCTAAAAACCAACCAATATACGTGTTACTCCATATTTGATCCACCCGATTATATGTTATTATCTACTCTCTTTTTTTTGTCGGAAAAATTTGTCTATTTGTTTGAGTTCGATACTCGGACTGTCTATAAAAAAGTTTACTAATGAACGAAAAACGTTAGACTTTGTGTGTTTATTTTTTTGTGTCACGATTTTTTTTCCTAATTTTCGTTCCAAATTGTTTGGCTAACATCGTCTCGATTATTTTATTTGGATTATGTTTCAGAATAATCATGTTTCAATTTGGTCCGCAGTTCTAAGATTTAGAAAAGTAAATAGGTAGTGGGATTATTGGAAGCATGCCCCTTTTTTTTTGTTATTTGGGCTTAGTTGTTTGGGTCGTATCGAAATAAAATTATACAGTGTTTTGTGGTTTACGCATGGATCTAGGTTATATATTTTATGATTATTGTATTTAAAAGATAGGCCTCTATGGATTCCTTTTATGAACTTGACATGCATTATCTTGTGATGTTTGGGAAGAACGGTTGTAGATTACGTAGATGATAACGTTGCAGCGGATATTATATGTGTCGTCCGTCTTGTCTGTGTCGCCATGCATAGAGGTATGCGATGTTGCTGTTGTTTATAATGTTTTGTGGTTCTATTATACGAGATTACAACCGGTGTATGCGGTGAATAGGTGTTCGTTGAATTACGAATGTGGCAGGTGCCACGGACTTGCTTTTTGATCCTCCTGAAGATAAGATTGAGGAAGTTAGATCACTGTATGCTGATAATTATTTCGTTTTTGGTTGGATATTTTATTGTTTTGTGAATGTATGTTGCTTGATTGTTTTTATGCTATAATATCCGAAATTGCAGGTTACCAAAGGATAAGCTTGCGATAACACGCGATTTGTACAACATACCGACTGCTTATACTGGTTCCTGGCAGGATGAGCTTTTTACGATGCACCCTAGAAAGTCAATAGAACAGCTTGTGGGGTCTACAGAGGTATATGCTAATCTATTGAAGCATCCTCGTGTTAAGCGTCACGTGATTCTCATTTTTTTGTGGTTGTATGATAGGTTGGGAAATGTGTGACTCTTGCAATCGTGATATCGATTGATAATATTAACGACTGGTTTTATTTTGATTGTGACGTGTGTGGCGAGAGCGTTCGTCCATCTGGGTGTTTTCGCGGTTGTGGAACAACATTGTATTATTGTGAAATGTGTGGTGGGGAAGTGTACGACGTGACTGCGAAGTAAGTTTCGTTTTTTTCTATGCGTAAAATAGTGTTTTTAATGGTGGGGTCGTCTCTCGTGAGTTATGTTCGTTTTTGTGAGTAGGTTCTTATTGGTGTTATTGGTGAGGAATGATTCTGGTTCGGAAGCGAGGTTTTTGTTGTCGGATGAGTTTGCTGCTCTTCTCCTTGATCAAACAGCTGATGAGATACTTGATGAGTTTGAAGAGGTAAAAGTATCGCCGTCTCAATTTGTGATCTTGGTTTCTGTCCTATAGAATTTCAGTATTTTGTTTTGTCTTATGTTAGGATGGTGAGGGGTTTGTGCCGCTTGCTCTATGTGGACTTTTAGGGAAAGAGCTTCTTTTAAAGGTTGATATCGCGAGTAATGGTGTTATCATAGAGCAGTTTCATGAGTACGGAGCCTCTAACGTGAGTTAGGTTTAGTTTACGTACTCATGGTTTTATTTGTAGTGTAATAGTTTGTGAATGTATTGATACTGATTTTTTTTTGTAGGGTGTTATGATTACTTATACTCGAGATGACTTCGTCTATTGATCTGAGCCAGACTGCCATTGGCGAAGGCACGGAGTATCTGTCTTCGGATTTTTTGTGCTTGTGAATGATGATATTTTCAGAGATATGACATGTTGAACCGCTTTTGTTTATTTTGTACGTTTTGTGTTTTTCCCATTGCTGGTGCTAGAGTTTAGCTCTGGATAATATTTATGTTCTGTATTCTGTGTTCGCTACATGTTACGAAGTTATATATTTAAGCATTATCAATCATGCCTGCGTCATAATCAATAGACGATTATCTTTTCTTACGAATTGTTTTGATTCAGAACACGGTCGGAGACACCGTCTGTGTACTTAACGTAAGATATATAGATATACACTGTTCGTCGAACTAATTTACCACGCTCGGTGGTTCTGCTGGATCGTTATTAGTGTGTACATTAATCCGGACTGTTAACTGGCAATAATTGATCGAAAATAGTATCAGATATCTATATGTTGAAAAGCTGTACTTTATTTAAACTTTATATCTGTTTTTTAATGATATCGTTATGATATAATACTATATTGTATATAGGTTTCGTCCAGATAATTTTCCAGGTTTGGTAATTGGATATGCTAAATCTAGATATAGTTTGAGTTATTTTCGAGTGTTATCTGGCAGTAGTAAAAATAAAAAAGAATAGATATAGATTCACATGCAATACACATAGTTTACGAAGGCTTTATCTTTTGTTTTTAGTGTTATAAATAAAGATAGGTTAATAGTGTTGGTTCGATGTTTATTTTCAAAGTTGGAGTGAGTATAGTTTCTTGATGCTTCGATGAAGACCTGTCAAAACGTGCAAAGAAGAAATCTAAACCTGTCAAAATACCACCATCGAAAAGACGTGAGTGTTTACGTAGCTATAAAGAAAACATTAATTATATTTGAATCTTTGACAATTTTTATACTCGGATATTCTGATTACGAGAGCATCGTTGTGCTGATTTGCGATCTTGGTTTATAATTATTACAATTGTATTCTTCGTTGTTGATTAGCTGTCGTATACTCTGTTGTTCTTTGCTACAAATTAAGGGTTTGTGTCAAGATCAGAGAAGTATGCGCCCACAGTTCTCCAACACGTTGCAGTGTCTCCCAGTATTTTGATTTGTCGGGTTTGTTGAGGAACGGTCGTTGTAAACTCGCCAGGAAGAGGAGGATGGATATTTTGAAGTCAAAACGCTTGAGGCAGAAAACCGAGACTTGTGGTAATACTCTGAGTATTGATACAAGATTTACACTGGAGTTCGTATTTCGCTGTTTTTATGGTTTCGTCGTGCTTGCAGAGTTGCTGAAAAAAACGGACGATATAGATGACTTTCTGTGTTTTTTGCCATCTAATTCTGGTTCCGACGACGACGACGAAGATGGTGCAGTCGTTTTACCTGAACCTAAACGAAGTACCTCTTCGCGTAAATCTCCGGTGATAAAAAGTAGTTCGTTCTCGCCTGTTGGTCTAACCGAAGATGGTCAGTGCATTGGTTTTGTTTTGTATCGATATGCATGAACCTATGGGTATGTTACTTGGTTTCGGGTTTAATGTATCATTTTTCTCTGATAGGTTATTACGACGATGGAGATCCTTCCTACGTCTGCGAGTATTATGAAGCTTATATGTGGTACGGGGAACGGATATCTAAACTATTTTCACGTGTTAGACCAGTTTTCACGATGTGTTGTCATAAAGGAAAAGTGGATCTCCCAAAGCTCGTGGCACCTCCCAAAGCGTTATTGTGTTTGCTTTATAATAAGGATGAGACGCGAACTCATTTCCGCGAATATGTAAGAGCTTATAATATGATGTTTTAGTTCACGTCGCTTGGTGGAAAAGTAAATCACTCGATAGGGAAAGTACCATATGTTTTCCAGCTATGTGGAGAAAACTACCATCTAATAGGGGATATGTTGCCAAACTTAGCTACCAAAAACTCATCTTACCTTCAGCTCTACATCCACGACCCTGCTAATGAAGTGGCTAACAGGGTTGCAGGTTATAGGTAGCGATTACGGTTTGTATTTATCTAGGTGTTGATTTTTTTCTTAGATGCTAATCTGTTTTTTTGTGGCTCCTGCGATAGTAGCACGGGAACTACGTCGCGTGTGAGAGAAGACATCGTTGCAATCTTTAAGAAAATGCTGGATGAACACAATCCTCATGTTGGAGCATTCAGGACAGCCCGAGATAAGCTCGCAGCCGAGGGTGATAAGCATAACGTAAGGATGGTTCTGAAAGCTGACAGAACAACAGATGGAAGAACGCATAATCTTCCTACGGAGAAAGATGTTGCGGCTTTGGTTCCTGGCGATTTTAGTCTAGCATGTGATAAACGAGACATTGTAATAGAGAGCAAGTCGGGGAATTTACAGCGCATTAGTGAGTTGCACCCAGCGTACTTGCCTTTGCAGTATCCGCTTCTGTTTCTGTATGGAGAAGATTGGTATCGACTGAACATCGATATAGGTTTTGTTGATACGGCTAGAAAGAAAAAGAAAAACGGTAACAATGCGAGATTTTTTCGCCTATTGTGTATTTGAGAGGTAGGCGAGTCTCCTATAATCCTGATGTCTGGAAGATTATTTCAACAGTTTCTGGTGGATACTTACACTATGATCGAGTCTAACAGGCTTCGCTATATATTTCACAATCAGCGAAACTTAAGAAGAGATAGTTTTGGTGACAAGTACTTTTTACTCCATCCTTGTGTTCGCTCTCTGACTTTCTCTGTTATATATTGAAACGTTTCGATCTTTTTCCGACCAAACTGTTCCGGCATACCGAGATATTATTTTTTCTCCTCCTCCTTTATTATGTATTCCCAAAATATGTCTCATCTGAGTTTTAACCCTCGCTTGAACCCGACTTCCAAAAGTTATGGAGGACTTCTGTAAGTTGATTGCTTGGCCAGAAGCTGCTTCGTATAGACTGAGAACTCTCTTGATAGCAAGAGCATTAGATGGATTTGCTAATGTGAAGAAAAGTGAATCATCTGCAAACAAAAGATGGTTCACAAATGGACAGTGTTGGCCGATCTTCATCCCTTGAATTTTACGTTGTGAAGCAGCTCGGGACGTCAGATGAGAAAGGACCTCTACACATAAGATAAATATATATGGAGACAGAGGGAGACCTTTTGGTGTTCCATTTACTTGAACCGAATAAGTCACCGATGTTACGCAAGTCATGATCCAACGTATCCACTTGCAGTCAAAACTCATTCTACTCATCGTTTCTTGGAGAAATCTCCACTCTAAGCGGTCATATGCTTTGGTGATGTCCGTCTTGAGAGCCATGTATGATTTCGATTGTCTTTTACGAGCTTTAAGGGTGTGAAACATTTCGTGTGCAACTATGACATTATCCGTTATCATGCGATCAGGTATGAAGGCTGCGTGATTTTCTGATATCAAAGCCGACAAATGCTTCTTTAAACGATTCACTAATATATTGGATATAAACTTGTAGCTTACATTGCAGAGTGCTATTGGACGGAATTCAGACATTTGCATCGGGTTAGGGACCTTTGGTATCAAGCATATGTTGGTGTGGTTGTGCTTCGTGTCCAGTATCCCTTGATCAAAAAACTTGTTTATTTCTGCAAGGATAGAAGGTTGAAGTTGGTACCAGAAGTTCTGATATAAAGCAGCTGAAAAACAGTCATGACCCGGTGCTTTATGGGCACCAATAGCAAAAGCAGCTTCATAGATTTCATCTGGTGTTGAACTGAAGCTTGTAGAATTAGTTGGTAACGATTTATTCATTATTTCTGCTTGGTTCTTTTCAGTTATATATTAGTTACTTTGTTAACGAATGTAAACAAACCATTGTTTTGTATCACAGTCTAGTCCTCGGCAATCGGGTATCCAATCGGGTTTCGGATTGGGTCCAATTGGGTTTCGGATTGGGTCCAATCGAATTTCTGGTAAATTGGTTATGCATAAAGACTCCAATCGGTATATTTTCAAAAATTCGGACCGATTTGGCTCGTAACTGGTCGGGTTCGGGTCGATTTTGTACTTCAACAAAAAATCCGATTAATACCAAAATATTGTCGGGTTATGATCGTTTCAGATATTTTGGTAAAGTAGTCAAACAACTAAAAAATACGAAAAAAAAACTAAAAAGTACCTTAAAACCCAAAAATTAAGTCAATGATTTTGGGGGTTTGTCGGGTTTTTTAGTATTTTGGTTACCAAATAAATTCGAAAGACCTAGTATATATTAGCAAAGTATTCAAATAACCGAAAAATCTGAAAGATTTGGTATATATAAGTAAAACAATCGATAATCAAACTAAATATTGTTCGGTATAGATATGGAGTTATTTAAATTAGTGGAGTTCGGATACAAACGGGGTCCAATGGGTATCGGGTTTTACCCTTACCCGAACCCGAACCGAAACCCAAACTACTTAGAAGATTAGATCTAATCGGTTATTTTTCAGTTCAGCTCGGTTAGTCGGGTTCGGATACCTATTTTATTGGTTTGAATTTTTGGTTTGTCGGGTTGGGTTTTTCTGCCCAGCCCAATATCACACCAAGCAAATTGGTTTTCGATCGTCAAAACCAATAAACTTACAAGCCAACTAAATCGTATCCACTAAAATGAAATTACTAAAAAATTATAAAATATATCACACAATTTTGTTTGTAATACAAAAATTAACATTTTTGGATATATTATATTATATCATCCTTTTGGATATTCCGGCGAGAACCCGACCTCTAATGGCCTTCTCTTCGTCGTCTCCTCCATGTCTCAGGAATCTGTCTCTATCGCCTCCTCCTCATCTCTTTTCCCGCCATAGCGTCTTCCTCGTTCCTCGCGTGCGGTATCTAGCTTTGGGTAGCTTCCGGAAGCATGAGCTGTGGAGGCCGAGCGCGCTCAGGGAATGGCGGGAGTATGAAGACGCTGTGAAGAGAAAAGATCTTGCCGGGGCTCTTAGATTCCTGAAATCCATCGAAAACGATGAACAGCGTGACGCGATCGAATCTATGGTCGCCGCTCCTATAGCGGCACAATCGGCTCAGTTAAGCGGGTTGAGCTTGAGAACTCTTGAATTGGAGAGGGACTGGCAGGTTTTAGATGCGTGTTTGAATGCAGATGATATGAGACTTGTTGGTAGTGCATTTAGGTTTCTCAAGGAGAGAGGTCTATTGGCCAACTTTGGGAAGTTCAGCAGTATTGGTACTCTGTTTTCTCTTTTTTGCTTTTCAATATTCCCTGATAATCTTGGCTACTCTTGTTGGAAGCGAGATCGATTTTTTTGGGCAAATGTTAGTCTTTTGAATTCCGTCGAATGGTTGTTGTTATAAAACGTTTGATCTCAAGCGCATTGTCTGAACTTCCATTTAGATGAAAATGAGTAGTGGTTACCAATGTGTTCGTCGCTCTTTAAACAACAGAAGCTCTGCAAGAATTTGGACTGATTAATTGAATTGTTTCAGATGTTTCTTTCTTCTTTACTATGCTCATTTGATTAATAATTTCATGCTTACCTTTTCTGTATCACTGTGATGCAGTTTTGGAGGGAACAAGAGAGGTTACACCTACAGTGCTTAAGTCTGCAACTGGCATGGAAGGTCTGTCGCTGAAGTTTCTCTAGCTAGTCAACTTTTGATCTTTCAATGTGGCATTGCAAACTTATTTGAGTTTCTATTTTTATTAGTGACTAAACTTGCACCAAAGAAGTGGGGTCTTTCTGATGGCTCTAGCATTGCTCTGGCTGCTTTTCTGGGTGGAGTCTCGTATCTTCTATCTCAGGATATTGATCTGCGTCCAAACCTTGCTGTCATTTTGGGTCTAGCTTTTATGGATTCCATTCTTCTCGGTGGTACATGTTTAGCCCAAATATCGTGCTACTGGCCTCCTCATAAGCGTAGAATCATCGTTCATGAAGCGGGTCATCTTCTTGTTGGTAGGAAATTGGTGACCATCTCGTAATTGGTTAATTTTCATGGTCGTTTGTGGCTAATAGTACTAGCTTCTCTGTTGTGTAGCATACCTCATGGGCTGCCCAATCCGTGGTGTGATATTAGATCCGATTGTTGCTATGAAAATGGGGGTACAAGGCCAGGTATTATTCTGATGTACTGCCATATTATGCTACTCTATCTTGTAATAGTGTGATTCTATGCACCTTTTAGCTACAAAAGGAACCGAGTACAGAACTGGATTTTCATGTGTTTTTGTAGGCTGGAACCCAATTCTGGGATCAAAAGATGGAGAAGGAGATTGCTGAGGGACGACTTAGTGGTAGCTCATTTGATAGGTGATTGTTAGTTAAGGTGTTTTTCTTTTCCTGTGAACTTTGTCTCATTTACAACCCTAATGGTGGTTTAGTTTCTTTTAGGTATAGCATGGTTCTTTTTGCTGGTATTGCAGCTGAAGCGCTAGTTTATGGTGAGGCTGAGGGTGGGGAGAATGATGAAAATCTGTTCAGAAGCATCTCAGTCCTGCTGGAACCACCGTTATCGGTGGCTCAGGTCAGATCAAGTGAAAACCAAATATATCTGATTCTAACGTGACTAGTCTACGCGCTACCACTTTTCTTGCACAAGTGTACAGATTGATAAGCATTGTGATTCTGTACAGATGTCGAATCAAGCCAGGTGGTCTGTGCTACAGTCTTATAATCTGCTCAAGTGGCACAAGGCAGCACATCGGGCCGCTGTTGAAGCTCTGCAAGTAGGAAGTCCTCTTAGCATTGTAATAAGAAGGATTGAGGAAGCCATGTCTTCAAGCAGATGATTGAAGCGCCAGCATATTCTGTAAGTACGCTTATTTGGAATATATGGAGACAGAAGCATATAAACTCCAAATAAACCACCTGACTGTAACTGCAATGGTAAAAAGGGACATGTATCTACTGAGGAGCATGCGGAGGACAAGAAAAATAGCCCTCTAACCTTATTCACCTGTGTATCAGGGGGTTGAGAGAAGTACTAGGAACCAAACATTTTATAGCTTTAAGAAAACGGTTGTAAAGTAGCAATCACATAAAAACTGTATAGTTCTCCCCTCTGGAGATTAAACATAAAGTCTGGCTTTTATAAGCTGTGAACTATGAGAAAAGAAATTGCATTGCATTTGGAATACGAATATGCACTACTACAGAACACACTAGAAATGGAAACGCATTCACCATGAGGTAATAAGAGCAGCCTTTCTACGATACAACCCAAAACTACTAATTAAAGACGGAAGAAACTGTTTAAGACTCATCATGGTGTTGTTCTGGATTCCCTTGGGGCCATGGAATCACCCCCTGCGGCTGCATGTAATAATACGGCGGAGAACCTGTCAGCGTTGGAATGGTTCCTTTTGTTACCCCTAACCCTTCTTCTTTCAGCTCATCCCTTGGAATTATGTCCACCAAGAAATCAAACACGTCTGTCCTCGATATGGCAGCAGCTATGTCGTTCTTCTGCAACGTCCTCCTCTTATTCTCCTCCGTATGAATCCAAGCACGCAACGTCAGCTCCAGAATAAACATCTCACAGGCCTTGGCAAATATCACAGGAGCCTCCGCTGAGATCATCCTCACATCTTCATCAGCTTTCATGATCTTCTTAATCCGAGCCAAGGGAAGCGTGTGGTTCTTGAAATCAGTCGTCTGCTCAATCTCATGCATTTGGTTAGCCCAGAACATCTGAAGTTGTTGCTGCTGCTGTTGCTGTTTCTGGTGGTGGAAGTGTTGGGCTTGTTGGAACGCCATGTGAGAGGTATTGGAAGACACTGCATTTGCTGGCACACTTTGATAAGCACGAGGTGCATACTCCACCACTCCTTGTTGTGGCTGAGCTTCTTCTGATTGTTCCATTGCTTACTCTTAAACCTCACTCTCTCTTCTCACTTAACAACTGCAACAGAGTGATGATAAACATGCATCCGCATTTCAGTTCATTAACCAAATTTGTTGTTAAAAGAGCACAATAAGCAATTATCACACAATGTATATTGTTAATTAAATTTAAAGTTGGGGATTTTTATTTTCCAGAAAAATAAGCGCATGCATGCCCCGAATTTCGCTGGAGAAACATAAGATATGCTGATTTACAAGTACAGATTTTGCTAATCCCACATAGCATAAAGAGATGAATTTGGCTAGTCATAAGTTTAACAGGAAAAAACCAAAAACTAACTGCATTTCATACCGGTGACCAAAGAAACAGAATTAGGGAAAAGTCAAAGAGAAGAGCACGACTCAGTCCATAGAACAGAGAATCTAAGGAAAACATACCAGTGAGTTAGATGTCGCCTTCCCTGGAGAAACCCCTAAGATCAAAGCGAATGGCGGAGTCGGGTGGCTTTTAAGAACCGTTTCTGGTGGTATCCACTCAGTCGACACGTGTCAAAAGCGGGATTTCTGAGGTAAGGGAGCAGCACCTACTGTCACGTGTCATGTGTATGGTTTTCATTGGCTATCAAGACAAGACATTTAAGTGGAAAAAAAGTTTGGAGTTCTCGAATAGGTTGAGAAAACACGTGAAGCGAGAGCAATCACGGTACATTACGAAGACGAGCTAATCAATCGCTTAGGTTACAAATGTTAATTTATATGACTGTTAACCATAAATCTGTAAATGGAATACAAAAAGTAAGAATAGTCTTTATTAAATCTCTACATCTTCTTCTATAACTGTAATGACCCTGAACACTCGTAGCCCATTTTTAATTTCCTTAAGGCCCAAGTCGGCCCATCCCCTTCTTTTTGTCGGTCGTGTGCTTGTGTGTGTGAAAGCACGTAAGTATCTCCATCTTCGTTTTGATCCAACCCAACCACTTTGATTCAGATCGAGATCGAGGAGATTAAGAGAGAGAGAGAAAGAGTGAGTGAGAGCAAGAGGAAAGGAAGAAGGTGAAAAGGATCTCGTGTGCTGTCATCAACGTCACTCTTCATTCTCTCTCCATCGGATCAGTTCGCGAACGTGGAAGCTTCACCGCAGCGTCTTCTCCAGCCACCACCATCGCTTCCTCTGCATCAGCCATCATCAGAGAGGATTACTGGAGCCATCGCAAGATACCGTTAGTCAACCCGTGGAGAGCAAGACGCGACCATCCGTTGGTTGTGGAGCAAGTCACCTCCTTCACACCATCTCTGATCGCGTCTCCACGGTGTGTTCTCCTCCTTGTCGGTGTCATCACAGCACCACCGCCCTTGCTCGCCACCAACCATTCTGTCGATCTCGTGTTCACCGCAACAGCCGCATCAACTCGAGATCGCGATTTCACCGTGGGTTGTTTAAGTTAGTTTAATTATATTAGTTTAGGTTAGTTAATTAAATTAGTTTGAGCCGATTACCTTAGTTTAGATTTAGTGTGGTTTATTAGCTGGTCTAATATAATTAATTAATCCTGGTTTGTTTTTTTTTAATTCATTCCCGGTTTAGTTAATTAGATCCAGTTTGGGTAACCGGAGCGGTTTGTGTTCGGATTTGGTTTTGGTCCGGTTTAGCCGTTGACTTTGACCATTTGATCTATTACCCGTTTTTCGTCGTTTGAAGACCGTCCTCACTCGATCTTTCGCCGTGATTTCAGATTTGGCATCTATTTGAGCATCCAGAGTTCAGAAGCCGCAGTTATCATCCGTCTTGGCTAAGGTGAGGGTGGCTTTCCACAGAATTCCGTACTTTCGCCTAGAACTTCTAAGATGGGAATTAGAGCTATATATGATCCGTTTCTGTGATCGAGTCTAGTTAGATTTGTTTGTAAATTGGAGATAGGAATATAGAGGATTCAACCAATTGATTGTGCATGTTAAATTGATAATTGTTTGTTATATATAATTATTATACATATATATATATACATATAAATATTATACGAGGAGTTGAACATGTTAGAGTTTAGAGATTGCGGGGGTACAGAGACGGACTTCTGTACTAGCTACGCCTTGTGTGAGAGGGGGTACGGGCAGCCTAGTCGATCTGCTGCCCGGGACCTTAAGATCGATAAATCGTCATACCCGGCGGTGTGAGTGGGCACTATCCCACACTGACCTCCTAGTGGGAGGGTGCTGACGGTCACTGGTACCGTTCGTAGGGTCGTGTTTGTTCATTGGGTGCTTTAGGTGCCGTGTTTGTTCATGTCTAGTTTTTTTTACCGTGTTTGGAGTGCTATGACCGGAACTGCGTTTTCCTGTGTTTAGCATCCCGTACCTCACTGAGTGACTCCCCTGTTACTCACCCCTCTTCTTTCCCTTTCAGGTGAGACTGAGGAATAGTAGACGTTTATCGGACCGGGTGCTACTTTTGGGTTTTATGGTTATTTTGTTTTTTCGTATTGTATTTCAGATTTGGTATTTACGGTTTATTTACGGTATTTCGACTGTGAGACGACAGACGTATTTTATGGATTTCCGGAAATCTAGACGAGATTTATTTATGTGATTTGTATATATATTATATTATGGTTAGTGGCACGCCGTTCTCGATTGTCGAAGAGACGGGTGTTACATTTTGGTATCAGAGCGGGTTTGCCATCCCGGTTCCGACCCGGGAGGCAGATTTAAAAAAAAAAAAAAAATCGGTTTTTAACAGTTTTCAATTTTCTGGGATCTGAGGGATTTAAAAAAAAAAAAAAAAAACAAAGGAGCACCCATCTGATATTAATCTACTATTCTTTTATCTCAGTTCCGTCCTTCAACAGGTTCATCCAGCTGGTTTTCAAAAAAAAAAAAAAAAATGAGTTGATGGTCAAAGTTTGTTGGGAGAGAGTAGGAACTCAGGAGAAAGTATGTGAGACCGAGACTCAGTAGAGTATTTGATTACCTGAAGTTCTTTTGGAGGAGCATATCATCCAGTCGGGTCCGAACTTGAATTCGAGGACGAATTCCTCGTTAGTGGGGAAGAATTGTAATGA
This sequence comes from Isatis tinctoria, assembly GCA_010577795.1. Lineage (NCBI taxonomy): Eukaryota > Viridiplantae > Streptophyta > Magnoliopsida > Brassicales > Brassicaceae > Isatis > Isatis tinctoria. Next base: position 10,433,470 of record CM021246.1, on the reverse strand, counting down.
CCCTGAACACTCGTAGCCCATTTTTAATTTCCTTAAGGCCCAAGTCGGCCCATCCCCTTCTTTTTGTCGGTCGTGTGCTTGTGTGTGTGAAAGCACGTAAGTATCTCCATCTTCGTTTTGATCCAACCCAACCACTTTGATTCAGATCGAGATCGAGGAGATTAAGAGAGAGAGAGAAAGAGTGAGTGAGAGCAAGAGGAAAGGAAGAAGGTGAAAAGGATCTCGTGTGCTGTCATCAACGTCACTCTTCATTCTCTCTCCATCGGATCAGTTCGCGAACGTGGAAGCTTCACCGCAGCGTCTTCTCCAGCCACCACCATCGCTTCCTCTGCATCAGCCATCACCAGAGAGGATTACTGGAGCCATCGCAAGATACCGTTAGTCCACCCGTGGAGAGCAAGACGCGACCATCCGTTGGTTGTGGAGCAAGTCACCTCCTTCACACCATCTCTGATCGCGTCTCCACGGTGTGTTCTTCTCCTTGCCGGTGTCATCACAGCACCACCGCCCTTGCTCGCCACCAACCATTCTGTCGATCTCGTGTTCACCGCAACAGCCGCATCAACTCGAGATCGCGATTTCACCGTGGGTTGTTTAAGTTAGTTTAATTATATTAGTTTAGGTTAGTTAATTAAATTAGTTTGAGCCGATTACCTTAGTTTAGATTTAGTGTGGTTTATTAGCTGGTCTAATATAATTAATTAATCCTGGTTTTTTTTTTTTAATTCATTCCCGATTTAGTTAATTAGATCCAGTTTGGGTAACTGGAGCGGTTTGTGTTCGGATTTGGTTTTGGTCCGGTTTAGCCGTTGACTTTGACCATTTGATCTATTACCCGTTTTTCGTCGTTTGAAGACCGTCCTCACAGGATCTTTCGCCGTGATTTCAGATTTGGCATCTATTTGAGCATCCAGAGTTCAGAAGCCGCAGTTATCATCCGTCTTGGCTAAGGTGAGGGTGGCTTTCCACAGAATTCCGTACTTTCGCCTAGAACTTCTAAGATGGGAATTAGAGCTATATATGATCCGTTTCTGTGATCGAGTCTAGTTAGATTTGTTTGTAAATTGGAGATAGGAATATAGAGGATTCAACAATTGATTGTGCATGTTAAATTGATAATTGTTTGTTATATATAATTATTATACATATATATATATACATATAAATATTATACGAGGAGTTGAACATGTTAGAGTTTAGAGATTGCGGGGGTACAGAGACGGACTTCTGTACTAGCTACGCCTTGTGTGAGAGGGGGTACGGGCAGCCTAGTCGATCTGCTGCCCGGGACCTTAAGATCGATAAATCGTCATATCCGGCGGTGTGAGTGGGCACTATCCCACACTGACCTCCTAGTGGGAGGGTGCTGACGGTCACTGGTACCGTTCGTAGGGTCGTGTTTGTTCATTGGGTGCTTTAGGTGCCGTGTTTGTTCATGTCTAGTTTCTTTTTTACCGTGTTTGGAGTGCTATGACCGGAACTGCGTTTTCCTGTGTTTAGCATCCCGTACCTCACTGAGTGACTCCCCTGTTACTCACCCCTCTTCTTTCCCTTTCAGGTGAGACTGAGGAATAGTAGACGTTTATCGGACCGGGTGCTACTTTTGGGTTTTATGGTTATTTTGTTTTTTTGTATTGTATTTCAGATTTGGTATTTACGGTTTATTTACGGTATTTCGACTGTGAGACGACAGACGTATTTTATGGATTTCCGGAAATCTAGACGAGATTTATTTATGTGATTTGTATATATATTATATTATGGTTAGTGGCACGCCGTTCTCGATTGTCGAAGAGACGGGTGTTACATTTTGGTATCAGAGCGGGTTTGCCATCCCGGTTCCGACCCGGGAGGCAGATTTAAAAAAAAAAAAAAAATCGGTTTTTAACAGTTTTCAATTTTCTGGGATCTGAGGGATTTAAAAAAAAAAAAAAAAAAAACAAAGGAGCACCCATCTGATATTAATCTACTATTCTTTTATCTCAGTTCCGTCCTTCAACAAGTTCATCCAGCTGGTTTTCAAAAAAAAAAAAAAAAAAATGAGTTGATGGTCAAAGTTTGTTGGGAGAGAGTAGGAACTCAGGAGAAAGTATGTGAGACCGAGACTCAGTAGAGTATTTGATTACCTGAAGTTCTTTTGGAGGAGCATATCATCCAGTCGGGTCCGAACTTGAATTCGAGGACGAATTCCTCGTTAGTGGGGAAGAATTGTAATGACCCTGAACACTCGTAGCCCATTTTTAATTTCCTTAAGGCCCAAGTCGGCCCATCCCCTTCTTTTTGTCGGTCGTGTGCTTGTGTGTGTGAAAGCACGTAAGTATCTCCATCTTCGTTTTGATCCAACCCAACCACTTTGATTCAGATCGAGATCGAGGAGATTAAGAGAGAGAGAGAAAGAGTGAGTGAGAGCAAGAGGAAAGGAAGAAGGTGAAAAGGATCTCGTGTGCTGTCATCAACGTCACTCTTCATTCTCTCTCCATCGGATCAGTTCGCGAACGTGGAAGCTTCACCGCAGCGTCTTCTCCAGCCACCACCATCGCTTCCTCTGCATCAGCCATCACCAGAGAGGATTACTGGAGCCATCGCAAGATACCGTTAGTCAACCCGTGGAGAGCAAGACGCGACCATCCGTTGGTTGTGGAGCAAGTCACCTCCTTCACACCATCTCTGATCGCGTCTCCACGGTGTGTTCTCCTCCTTGTCGGTGTCATCACAGCACCACCGCCCTTGCTCGCCACCAACCATTCTGTCGATCTCGTGTTCACCGCAACAGCCGCATCAACTCGAGATCGCGATTTCACCGTGGGTTGTTTAAGTTAGTTTAATTATATTAGTTTAGGTTAGTTAATTAAATTAGTTTGAGCCGATTACCTTAGTTTAGATTTAGTGTGGTTTATTAGCTGGTCTAATATAATTAATTAATCCTGGTTTGTTTTTTTTTTAATTCATTCCCGGTTTAGTTAATTAGATCCAGTTTGGGTAACCGGAGCGGTTTGTGTTCGGATTTGGTTTTGGTCCGGTTTAGCCGTTGACTTTGACCATTTGATCTATTACCCGTTTTTCGTCGTTTGAAGACCGTCCTCACTCGATCTTTCGCCGTGATTTCAGATTTGGCATCTATTTGAGCATCCAGAGTTCAGAAGCCGCAGTTATCATCCGTCTTGGCTAAGGTGAGGGTGGCTTTCCACAGAATTCCGTACTTTCGCCTAGAACTTCTAAGATGGGAATTAGAGCTATATATGATCCGTTTCTGTGATCGAGTCTAGTTAGATTTGTTTGTAAATTGGAGATAGGAATATAGAGGATTCAACCAATTGATTGTGCATGTTAAATTGATAATTGTTTGTTATATATAATTATTATACATATATATATACATATAAATATTATACGAGGAGTCGAACATGTTAGAGTTTAGAGATTGCGGGGGTACAGAGACGGACTTCTGTACTAGCTACGCCTTGTGTGAGAGGGGGTACGGGCAGCCTAGTCGATCTGCTGCCCGGGACCTTAAGATCGATAAATCGTCATACCCGGCGGTGTGAGTGGGCACTATCCCACACTGACCTCCTAGTGGGAGGGTGCTGACGGTCACTGGTACCGTTCGTAGGGTCGTGTTTGTTCATTGGGTGCTTTAGGTGCCGTGTTTGTTCATGTCTAGTTTCTTTTTTACCGTGTTTGGAGTGCTATGACCGGAACTGCGTTTTCCTGTGTTTAGCATCCCGTACCTCACTGAGTGACTCCCTTGTTACTCACCCCTCTTCTTTCCCTTTCAGGTGAGACTGAGGAATAGTAGACGTTTATCGGACCGGGTGCTACTTTTGGGTTTTATGGTTATTTTGTTTTTTTGTATTGTATTTCAGATTTGGTATTTACGGTTTATTTACGGTATTTCGACTGTGAGACGACAGACGTATTTTATGGATTTCCGGAAATATAGACGAGATTTATTTATGTGATTTGTATATATATTATATTATGGTTAGTGGCACGCCATTCTCGATTGTCGAAGAGACGGGTGTTACAATAACATTTTAAATATTTAAATACTTGTAACTATCTTAAATAATATTCATTCATTACTCTAATATATATGTACATGGTATTTAGTGCACCGATACCTCAAAACCTAATATATCAACTTGTTGTTGATCAACTTGAAGGCCAAGATACTACTTTCCGTCTTTCCGTTTAGTATAACTAGGGATTTCCTCGGGCTTCGCCCGGGTTTGTTAATTATCAATTTATTTGTTATTACATTTTCAGAAAGATGGTTTTATAGTATTTTGTGATTTTATGAATCTAAAAATAATTAACCTGTTATCAATTAATATATATATATATATATATATTAGCGATAAATTGATATTTTTACTTTTAAAAATTTGACTTGTTAAAATTTTAAACAATTTAAGTTTTGAAAAAAAAGAATCTTCAAACTACCAATGCATCATTTAAGTACACATGAAACTTTTGTGTCGTTATTTTGTATTTTGACAATAGTAATTATGTTGTAATTCTCAATTATAGCCATTTTTATGGATTTTTAAGGAAAAAATTATAAAATATAAGCTAAGGGATTATTTAACTAATAATGTAGACTTAGTTTTAGTTTAATACTTGACTATAACTTCTATTCTTTTTGTAAGAATCAAAAATTGCTTTTGATTGATAATTTGTTTTTATTGTTAATTTTCTATTTTCAATATCCTCAATAACTTAAAATGAGTGATTATAATTTTATTTGATAATTTTAATAAAATCACATGTTCCAATCACCTTTTTACCATAAACATTTCATATTTTGCAAGATGGGTAGATGATTCTAACGTAAACATGCAAGACATAAAACTATTTAAAAAAAACATTTTGTGAAAAGAAAACCTTTAAGGCTGATTTCTTGAGTTCATCATATCGATCTCGTTGATAATCTATAAGCATACATAATTGTCTTATGGCTTCTTTCTTCTCTTCCCCTAAAGCTCAACAACTTAACGTCTCATCCCTTCACATTGATCTCAAGCTCTTTGATTCGCGCTTCAAATTTGGCTAACACTTTTGCCAAACTCAGTTTCTCCTTTCCTTCTTCCGCAAGCTTCTTCTCTCGCTTAGATAACTTCTCCTTTAACAAAGACTCTTGACCTTTTCTGCATTCTACCTTCCCGGCTAGGGTTTCTAACTCAGTCTTCTTCTCGTGCACCCAAATATTTGCTGTATCAATCTCTTTTGCTAATCTAGCAACTCTATTCGTGTATTCCTCTACTTCTTCTAGCTTCTTCGTCTATCTCGCGTACCCTTTTACCAAACGTCCTTGATTTTCTTGAAATGGGCTTCTAAAAAGATCAAACTGCTTTATTGAGCTATGTCTCGTGTTATGATACAGACGTTCTTGCTCTCCAACTGTTTCTTTTCAGCTACATGCATCCTCTTGTACAGTATCCTGATATGGTCTTCTATCTTCATCAGAAAATCGTCAGCTAATTCTTCCATTTTCCTCTCTACGGAATTTAGATTCAACTCCGGATCTCGGCTTGAACGAAATGACCAATGTTGTGATTGCTATTGTCTTCAATTTCTTCGGTATTCTTGATCTCTCTCTTCATTTGTGATGAATCAAGCTCTGCGATTCTTGTTTGCAGCTTCTGATTTTCTTCTCTGAGATGGCCAATCTCTTCATCTAACTTATTCCTCTGTTCCTCTGTTTCTTCTTGCAGGCTCTTGAGTTGCATCTCTGTCTCTGTAACTTGTTCGACTTTCTTCTCCAACTTTGATTCACATTCATCTTTCTCGTTCCGCAATTTTTAAAGCTCATGTTTGAAACCACTAACCTGTTCAGTGAAGACGCTTACACGTTCTTTCTCCTCAACTCTCTTAACTTCAGAACTTGCAGCCAATTCAACGTTCCGCTCACGAAGAAAACCAATCTCCTGCTCCAAATTTCTCAACTGCCACTTCCACTTTGATCCTTGTTGTTAAACCTAACTCACTGTGAGAGCCGAAACTCACACTGTCGAAATTTATATTTTGCAGGGATCCGAAAATTCTAATAAACAAGAACTAAAGGAAAAAAAGTAAAAAGATGAGAAAGACGATTTTATTAATAATTCTCTAAGTACAAAAATATTCGATAAAACTTATTGTCTTATATCTCGAAAGCTCTTGCACTTGATTTGGGATCCTTGAAAGTGAATACATGGGTCTTTATTTATACTAGAGAGTCTAGGGTCTTGAAGACTGATCTAAGCAATGTGGGACGTTTTAAAGTTCCTTCCCAGCCGCCGACTTGATCTTATGGGCCGCTGCCCATCTGCTTCCATTACGGCCCGTTCGTCTTTTTTTGGCCCAGCTTGTCTTTTTGGTCTTCTGGTCCGATTTTCCTTGTGTTAAAGCGTTGCTTCCGGTTTGTTTTAAGTAAACTCCTCAATGTTTTTCCATGTTCTGAACAGCGCGAAGTCCGTCTTCAAATGGTGTGACGTTTCTTCGGGAATTATTGGACCGAGGCCCGTTAGTCGGAAAGTGGCGTTTAGGGCCGGTCCAGGAAGGTAGAAGTCGGTATTGGCCCGCGTCTTGGCTCGATGAATGCTCTGGGCTGAGAAGATATGCAGAGATCCGTCTTGAGAGTTCATCTGCCGGGCCGAAGGCCAAGAGCTCGACCCGTGCAGGCGTTCGGTCCCGTTTCTTGGGCCGATTGGTTCCTGAATGGGTTTAGGACAAGTGAACCGATTTGCCTCGTTAAACCTTTCCCGGAAAACCCTTTGGGACAAAACCAAGGATAAGGAAAAAGAGTACAAATGGCCACAGTCCGTTTGGTTCATCTGCCGGGCCGAATGCCAAGAGCCCGCCCCGTGCAGGAATGTGGTCTCATTTCGTGGGCTTGCTTCCAAGATATGAAATGCTTAACCATACTTCGGCGTTTTTCGCAATCAATCTCCGAGGAGGGGATTTTGACCCCAACACTCACTGTCCCCAAACTTGCTCACAAGTGTTGATATTTCATCTCCTTTCTCTTTTAAAACCAGTTCCAAACCAGTGTTCTGAAAATCTAAGCCCTTTGTTCTTCTCTCCTAATTGGAAGCGTCTTGTATTTGTCTGGATGTCTATCCTGTAATCAAAAGGAGTAGAGATTATTACTCAATCGAGGGAACATTCAGAACCGTGTTACAAAACTTCATACCCCCAAAATAATTAACTTGAGCGCCTTTTGGAAACCAGAAACTCTTCCGTCACTATCAAAAGACGCCTGCCACTTCACTGGCTTAAGCATTTTGTCGATCTGCGCACTGCAAAGCAACTTTTGGTCATCATATTACAAAAAATGAAAACAGATGCTGAAAGGTTTCCCAAAAAGCCAAAGCCTCCTCGAAAGTACAGACATCGTTATAAAGAAGATGTAAAATGAATGAAAAAGAATCAAAGAGGGTAAAAGAGAAGAGCTTACAGTTATAACAACCTGTACTAGTGATTGTGAAAGACAATGCTCGCTGAAATCTCGAACCAAATATCCAACTTTCTGCAAAGTCACTACACCCGCTTTTCCACAATTCCATTGTTTTCCTTCTCCACCAGAAAACATCAGTCCTCACTTCCTAACACTTCGGCTACATCATCACTTATATATATACTTGCATAAAACCAAAATTGGCAACAACACCTATAAATAAAACAAAAGAAAAAAAATCAATCTGGATCTTGTAGTATATAACCCAATAGCCGGAATCAGCCAGAAACCTATGGGTACACAGATCAAAATCCACCATTTCTTCATTCAGTAGAGTCAGAGATCTTTACCATGATCAAATTCACATTTCACAAATCCACATATAGAGATTCGAAAATTAACAAACTTTCTACGTTATATCTAATCAAAAAGAACATGATTCAGATTGCAAACGGGAGATATGGAAACAATAGTGGAGTATCGATTAGCTCAATCAAAAACATACATTAATCAGCTCAACAATGGTCACACTCTTGTTAATCGCTCTTCCCACTGCCTTGAAAATAACCTCATCCGATCCTTTTCCCAACATTAAAGAGAATCAAATCCAGCTATAGACACAAAGAGGACAATTTTTTTAAAAAAAAAAGAAAGGAAAGCAAAGAAACAGTACCCCAATAATGATTATCCACATTATAGCGAGTAAATATGATTACAGGCAGAAAATAAAATAGAGGCCGAACCCAAGCTTACAGATTTGTGTTGCTCGAACCTGGTCATTTCAATATAGACAGAATATTAAATCAAAGAAAAAATAAAACTGAAAAATAGGAGAAGAGAAAAAAATGAAACAAAACCGCAAATTACATATACGAACCGGAAAAGAGGGAGAGGTGGATGAAGAACGACCATGCAATCCCTGATCTCAGCCACCTACAAAACAACCTTGAGCAATCTTCTGGAAATGAAATGAATAGGGATTTAGAGAGGTTAATATGGATATCTAATCCAAAAGAACACGTTTCAGATTGCAGACAAGAGATATAGAAACAATAGTCGAGTAAAACCATCGATTAGATAACTCGGCGCGAGAAACATAACGGACCAACATCATCTGCTTCATCAGAGATCACATCCTCATTTTTGCTAAGGCGCACATCTGTTCAAAATTCCAGTAGTTAAATCACTGATCAGCATCCATCTAATCGTCTCTAAAAGCAGCGAGAACATTGAAGAAACAAAACTGATTCATGAAGAAACAATCGAACAAAAAAATGTGGAGACCAAAAGTGTTACCTTTAGCACGTCGTCGACTTCGAGAGCTATTTAAGCAAATAAGTCCTGCAAGAATTTGAGTGTTAACCAAGGAACTTGCAACCCCAAATCTCGACGCGCTTTTCCACGCGCTTTAAAAGGCGATTGCAAAGGCGAAATCAGATCTACTCTTGACGAGCTTGCTGGTGCGGATCCGACGCTGGCTGTTTCCTCCGGCCATTCTTGGGGAGGCCTGTTAGTAGATCGAGACTGTAAAGACCATCTGGGTCTTGCTGTTGGGGCCGATGTCGGCGCCGGAAACGGACGCTCCACCTGCGACGCGGATGGATTTGTTGCAGGAGAAGCGTAAGGAACAAACAAAGAAAGGATCTTGGGCGAGTGTAGTCCAAAAGGGGAAGAATCTGCTTGAACATGTAGCCGAGATTGGTTTCGTTGATGGTCAAGAGATGGTCGAAGTGCCGGACGATGTGATCAACGACTCGGTACCACTATGGGATGACCTTCTCGAAGGTAAATTCTTATCAAAGGCTCCACACGTAGCAAAAATACACGTTATCGTCAATAAGATATGGCCACTTGGAGACAAAGCGATTCGAATTGATGTTTTTGAAGTGAATGAAACTACGGTCAAGTTTCGGATAACAGATGATGCAACAAGAGCTCGGATCCTTCGTAGAGGGATGTGGAATATCGCTGATATTCCCATGATCATCTCGAAATGGGCACCAGAATCAGAAGACGATGAAGAGCAAGAGATACAAGCGATCCCCATGTGGATTACTATGCGAAATGTCCCACATAGGATGTTCTCATGGAAAGGACTGGGGTTCATAACAAGTGCCGTAGGTAAACCCAAACGCCTGCATCAAGACACAGTGCTGTGCACAAGTTTCGAGGAAGCTAAAGTTTTTGTGGAGGCAGATGTGACAAAAAACTTTCCAAAAACCCACCGGTTCAGATCAAAACTTGGAGTGGATGCAGAAGTGGAGTTTATCTACCCCTGGTTACCGGCAAGATGCAGCAAATGTTCTAAGTGGGGACATAAGGAGGATATTTGCAAAACAAAGGAAAAAACAATCCGCTTGCTTCAAAAGCAGGATGTTAATCAACAGTCTGCGTTGATAACAATAGGTGAGCCTTCAGGTTTAATGGAAAAGGAGAACAAAGATGAAACAAAGCAGTTGGAGAAAGAGAAGGAAAAGGTAGAAAAAAACGGAGACTGCAGTATGGCAGTCATTTTGGATTTGGAGGGGGTGGTGCCTAATACAGATGCAGAAACGGAATCTGCAGTTGCAACACTAAAAGATGTAAGTCGCACTGAAAAAAATGAGAAAGCAAGCTGGTCTAGTGCTTCGCCAACAAAAACGGGGAAAAAAATTGACCTCTGTAATGAGAAAGACGAAACCATTATTTCACCATCGAGGTATGCAGTTCTTGAAAATGTTGAGGAGGATATTGAATCTGGAGAACAAGAAGTGGTTAGTGATGCTGGAGAGGAGGAAGTTGAAGATGGAGAAATCAAACAAGACAAAGATCTTTCAAAAGAGAAGATAGAAGGAATGGTTAATGGCAAAGACGAAGCACCGCCTCGTCCAGCTTTGTTCCGCTCAGCAAGACTCAAAGGAAAAGGTACGGGCTCTTCTGTTACAAGCAACATAAAGGACACATATTCAAATGTTGCTGGTAAGAAAAGGTTCCAAAAAAAACTTTAATTATGTCAGCTTTCTTCTGGAATGTTCGCGGGTTTAATAAACCAAATAAGCATTCTGTAGTGAAGAAATGGGTTAGAGAGGAAGGTTTTCAGTTTGGTGGTTTGTTGGAAACTAGAGTGAAGGAAGGAAAAAGTCAGAACATAATTTGGTCGATTTTGAGGGACTGGTCCATAATTTCCAATTATGAATTCAATTCTTTGGGACGTATTTGGTTGGTGTGGAGTCCTGCTGCACGACTAACACCTGTTTTTAAAAGTAGTCAGATGATTACTTTTTCAGTGGCGCTAGGTGAAAGAGAAGAAGAATTTTTCTACTCGATTGTCTACGCTCTAAACACCCCGGAAGAAAGAAAAGAGTTGTGGGATGATTTGAGAAGTCACCAGGACTCGTCTATCATCAAAAATAAATCTTGGCTTTTGGCAGGGGATTTCAATGAGACTCTTGATGTGGAGGAACATTCCGTTACGTCTCGAGCTCAACTTGTTTCGACGGGCATGAGAGATTTTCAAACTGTGGTTCAGTATTGCTCCCTCTTTGATGCTACTTCTCATGGCCCACTGTTCACTTGGTGTAATAAACGAGAAGAAGGTATGATATCAAAAAAACTTGATCGTGTTCTCATCAACGACCATTGGTTGAGAAGGTTTCCGCAATCTTTCAGTGTCTTTGAAGGGGGAGGATGCTCTGATCATCTCCGATGCAGAATCGACATGAAACAGGAAGTACCACGACATCGACGTCCTTTTAAGTTTGTCAATGCCCTGGTGGAGATGGAAGGATTTAGACCAATGTTGGATCAGTATTGGAAAGGTACAGACCCATTATTTGTCTCCACATCGGCGATGTTCCGTCTGGGGAAAAAATTAAAAGCTCTCAAGCCAGAAATTAGGACACTAGCGAAAGATAAAATGGGAAATCTAAGGAAAAGAGCGGCAGAAGCTCATTTGGACCTTTGTCAAAGGCAAGAGGAGAATATGAAAGATCCTACAGTGCAGAATATGGAAGCGGAAAATCATGCTTATAGGCGTTGGGAAAGAGTTTCAGAGCTGGAGGAGAAATTTCTAAAACAACAGTCAAAGCTCCATTGGCTAAAAGTGGGGGACAAAAATAATAAGGTTTATCATAGAGCTGCAACTGTGCGTGCTGTGCAAAACGCGGTTCAGGAGATAAAGTGTAGGGATGGGACAACTGCAAAAACGAGGGAGGAGATAATGACTGAAGCAGAGAGTTTCTTCAGAGAGTTCCTACAACATGAACCAGTGGATTTTGAGGGAATTAGTGCTGCTAATCTCAGTAACTTAATCGCCTATCGCTGCTCTGAGGGCAATAGAGAAAATAGGATCAGAGAAGTCACGCCTGAGGAGATTAGAGGGGTTCTGTTCTCCATGCCTAGTGATAAGTCACCAGGACCGGACGGCTATACTACAGAATTTTTCAAAGCGGGCTGGCAAATCATTGGTGCTGATTTCACTACAGCTATTCAATCTTTCTTCATCAAAGGTTTTCTGCCAAAAGGAATAAACTCGACAATCTTGGCTTTGATCCCAAAAAAAGTGACTGCAACAGAGATGAAAGATTACAGGCCTATATCATGCTGCAATGTGATATACAAAGTTATATCAAAAATACTTGCAAATAGATTAAAAGAGACTCTTCCGGAAGCTATTGCTGCCAATCAATCGGCTTTTGTAAAGGATAGGCTCCTAATTGAGAATCTTCTTCTTGCAACAGAGATTGTCAAGGATTACCATAAAGACACCATTGCTGCAAGATGTGCCATCAAGATTGACATTTCAAAAGCTTTCGATTCAGTGCAATGGCCATTTCTATTCACCACATTGGCGGTAATTAATTACCCCCAGGAGTTTATTCATTGGATTTCTCTTTGTGTTACCACTGCCTCATTTTCTGTCCAGATAGATGGTGAGATTGTTGGCTACTTTGGAAGCAAAAGGGGGTTACGGCAAGGTTGTGCTCTATCTCCTTATCTGTTTGTTATTTGCATGAATGTTCTCTCGAAGCTTCTTGATAAGGCAGCCATTGACAGAAAAATGGGATACCATCCGAGATGCAAGAACATAGGTCTCACACACCTAAGTTTTGCTGATGACATCATGGTCTTCAGTGATGGTAATATCCGATCAGTCGAGAGCATAGTGGATGTTTTCGACACGTTTGCTAAGATGTCGGGTCTAAAGATAAGTATGGAGAAGTCTACAATATACTATGCTGGGGTTAAACAGCAAACAAAGCAACAACTAGTGGAGAAGTTCTCTTTCGACACTGGAGTGCTGCCAGTTCGCTATTTGGGTTTGCCCTTGCTCACAAAAAGGACGACAACACACGATTATCAGCCACTCCTAGATCAGATTCAGAAGAGGATTCAATCTTGGACTGCACGACATTTGTCTACGGCGGGTCGTCTGCAGCTAATCAAATCAGTGCTTGTTAGTACTATAAATTTCTGGCAATCTGCTTTTCAACTGCCATCGGAGTGTATCAAAAAGATTGAAAGTCTATGCGCTGCTTTTCTTTGGTCAGGACCAGCTATGAACACAAGAAAAGCAAAAGTTGCATGGGAGGAGGTTTGCAGGCCGATAAACGAAGGAGGATTAGGACTAAGACCCTTGAAAGACGTGAGTATTGTCTGTTGTCTGCGTCTGATTTGGAGGATCACTTCTTCTCCCTTCTCTCTACGGGTTCGTTGGATACACAGTTATCTTATCAGGCAAGACAATTTCTGGTCAGTACTAGCGAAAGGTGCAGGTTCATGGATGTGGCACAAATTGCTAAAATACAGAACTCTAGCCAAGAATTTCAATAGAATGGATGTGAGAAATGGTAAGGGGACATCTTTTTGGTTTGATGCGTGGTCAACGCTGGGACGTCTATATGACCTCACAGGTCCAAGAGGGACAGTGGACATGGGAATTAAACTAAAAGATACAGTAGCTACAGCGATGACCAGGGGAAGGCGCCGAAATCACAGGTCGGGTTTGCTAAACAATATCGAGAATGAGCTTGAGAAACAGAGGCTGAAAGCCATCACGGATACAGAGGACTGCCCTCTGTGGATGCAGAAAAGTGACGTTTACATGCCAAAGTTCGTTGCAAAAAACACAAGGAATCTCATCAGAAGTCATGCGCCGCAAGTTGATTGGTATAAGGGGGTTTGGTTTACCTACTCTAGCCCCAAACACTCTCTTACCACTTGGCTTGCCATAAAGAATAAACTGTCTACAGGTGATCGCATGTTATCATGGAACTCAGGGGCTACTGTGGCATGCGTTCTATGCACGGAACCGTTGGAAACAAGAAATCATTTATTTTTCGAATGCAGATACAGCAATGGGGTTTGGTCAGCTTTAATCAGAAACATCCTACAATCAAGGTACTCCACGGACTGGAATACACTCCTCCAAATGATTTCAATGGCAACTTTGACAAAGCTCGACACGTTCCTGGTCCGCTGTGTATTCCAGGCCACAATTCACTGCCTATGGCGAGAAAGAAACGCAAGCGTCATGGTGAGATCCCAACAGATCAAAATACAATCATCAAATTCATTGACAAAGACATTCGAAATCGTCTTCTCTATATCCGCTCAACGGGAGAGGGGAAACATGAAGAGGGACTACAAAGGTGGTTCGCCACTCGTAGCTAATAGCTACTCTACTTCAGCTTCTACTTAATATTTCGTGTTCTGCGTTTTTTATTAAGCACTATCTAAACTCAAAATCTCAGAATAATGTGTAAAGAAACAAGGGTTTTTATTTTGAATAAATTTAACAATCATTCAAAAAAAAAAAAAAGAAGTTGAGTGTTTGTTCTGGAGATACAACAGCCTAAGACACAAAAGATCAACACTTTAAAATCAATTTTATATTCCCAAAAACCAAATCCAGAAAGCCAGGCGCGACGAACTGGATACAGGTTCAAATTATCCAATTGTATGAACTTTATTTGGAATCGGAAACCTAAAAACACATAGACACGAAAAGTGTTTTATCAAAGAAAAGGAATAAATCTCTGATTGGAGTGGTGAGATGGGAAAATTTTAATAGAAGTTTAATTATCACAACCTAGATATGAAATTGGGGATGAGGATTAATAGAGTATAGTGGTGGAGGAGTAAAAGCTTAGTCTATTACACAGTCCTATGGTAACGTAAGAAAGTGGGTGGACGTCGCCTGAGAAAGAAGAAGCGTTCAGTTTCTTTAAATGAATCAAATCTGTTGGGCTTTTCTGTTAATGGGTACTAAATGTTGAATCTCTTTTTATTGTTATAAACTTAATTGGGCTACTAAATTTCTAAATAAAAGCAACGAAGAAAGATATCGAGAATCGGAGGTTGTTGCAAAGTTGTAGCTGATGTGAACATTTTTTTGGAGATGAGAGAATTTGATTTGCCAAAAAAGTAAGTGGATTTATGACATGGCATTATTACCTACGTGGACAGCTTCAAAGCTCTTGGAAGCAAGGGTTTTTACCGTGGAGGGTAAATACCTTCTCATCAATCAACAGCAGTTCAAGACCAATCAACATGCCACCTTTGTTCGGATTGCGAGCCTCCCAAAAATGGAGCAAACGGAACACAATTTTGTCGTCGCTCATTCCAGTTTTGATGTCGCCCAGAGAGATTTCCGTCGGAGATGATTTGGCTGTGGCTGAGAGAGTAGCAGTCCGAGCAGTTTTAGCGTTCCTCTTTGCCATTTTTCTCGGCTTGTAATTGGAAGAAGCTTGGGATGGGAAGAAATGGGGAATTCCGTCAGCGTATTTAACATCGAAGCCAAAGAAATTGAAGAGTCGGCCTTTACTCAGCTCTTAATGGAATCAATCAATAAATCGAAGGGAAAGTGGAACCGCTGAGTTTGTAACGATTAAGAAATGGATAACTCTGAAGAACACCGGAACGACGCGAGGAAGAAGGAAGAAGAAGGACTCCGGCGACATTGACTTCTCGGCCTCGACTTCTCGTTCCGTCAATCTTCGAGGAGGGGATTTTGACCCCAACATTCCATGTTCCTAAGTAGGAGGTTTTTGAGAGAAATATTAAGCTCACACACATATAGAAAATACCTCGATTAATAGATTATGTTCAGGTCTAATTTAGATAACTTTCTATATCATCGTTGCTGAACCACAAAAGCAAGTTGCTGTGTTTGGGATTAGGTAGGAGATCGGGTTGGAGTTCTTATGATGAGCTAAACTTTCACGGTTCGGGATGATGAAACAATTTGATATTGAGATAACAAAATTCTGAATAATATGTGTTTGAATTGCTGTTCAGATACAAAGAGTTCAGATTACAAGATCGAATATGGGCCTAGATCGGGACCTAACACTTGATGTCTGAGTGGTCGAAACAAATGTTAAATACGATCAAACTTATATATTTCTAAGCTCTTGTTACGACCTTCTTGTGTGGGTCTTGTGTCCCCCTTCTCATTGAATGTCCCTCTCTATTTATGTAGGAGGATCTGTAGAAGAAGCTCGTAGCATGTGGGTGTTTATTTCTAGGATCATCTTCCTATAGTGACTGCACACGAACTAGGTAGGTCAATTTGTTGGTGAGTAGGTCATCATAGCGACTGCAGCCGAACTGTTCATGACAGAGGATGTTGGTGAGCCTTGCGTGTTGATCGATGATCGACGTGTCGAGCATCCAGTTGATCCTCTTTATGTTGACGTGTTCAGACTAAGGAATAAGCTTGCGTGTCGTACATCGCTTAGAGCCGAACACGCGATGACGTGGCTTTCTCGGGCGTCGAGCCGAAGCTATGGAAATTTTAGTGGATTTGACCTGGATTTTGGAATGAACGGGTCCAATAAGAAATATGGCTATCCTTTTGATGTTTGATGGGGGTGCAAACCCACCTTCAACAATCGTTTGAGCTATGATTTTAATTAGTTAGGAAAAACTGTATGTCAAATAATTTTCTGAAGATAATTTAAAATAAGAAATTATTTTCAATAACAAAGTCTTCCTAATCCATTTTTCGATTAATAATCGCTTAACATATGACATGATAATACTAATGTGGAAAATAAGTCCAACTTTAATCTTATGCACCACTAGAATTTAAAATATAAACTATAATGTTAATAACTATACTTTCTACACACGTAAAAACTTTACAAAGCAAAAAGAAAAAAATTGTAGGTTTAAAAGAAAGGTTAATTGACTATAATAGCATGGAAAACTATACGAGTTCCAATATTACCACCGCTTCTCAACAATTCCAAAAATAACAGAAAATTTATTGTAAAAAGACGATTCTGTCCTTGTTCTCTTTCACCAGCATCAGAGATATAGAAGACAAAACATCCCCAGTGGCGATTCGCACCACAATCGCCGAATTGCAACACCGTCGCAGAATTGCAACATGGTCGCCGAATTGCAACACCGTCGTTGATTTTCACTACCGTTGCTAGTTACGCGTCGAAATTTGCAGCACTGTCGTCAATCTGCACCAACGCCACCAACTACAATCGCCGATTAGATGTAAACTCTATCCCGAACAAGATCGCCACTATGAATCCCGTCGACTCGATTTTCCTTTTATGTTGGAAAGATTCAACAAATTTGTTTGTATAGAATTGATTTGAAGGCTTAAGAAAGGAATTGACAATTTCCGAGAAAGCTTTGTACATTCTTGGAACCGAGTCCAGAAACTTCAAAAAAACATCCTAAACCCATCAAAATGCATGATTAACCATTCTTAAACAGATGTAAAGCACATTTTCTATCTGTTAAACCGTCTATTGGAGCTCGAAACATTTTGAAGAAATCGATTCAAAGATTAAGGAAGAAAGTGATCATTTTCGGGAAAGCTTCAGGATGGATATCCAGAATACATACAAAGGCTTCCAAAAAATAAAAAATTGAAGGCTTAAGGAATCAATTGATCATTTTCAGGAAAAGCTTTGTACCTTTCGGGAACCCAGTCCAAAAAATTTGAAAAAGCATTCTGAGGAATGTGAAAATTCGGGGATGGATATCCCGAACACAGACAAATGCTTCCCGAAGAAAAAATTTAAGGCTTAAGAAACAACTTGATCATTTTCGGAAAAGCTTTGTACCTTTCGGGAAGAGAGTCCCGAAATTTTAAAAATAGCATCTTGAGGAATGTGAAAAATTCAAGATGAAAATTGATCGCTTTCGGGAAAGTTTTATATCTTTCGGAAAGCCAATCCAGAAACTTTTGAATCTAAAAAAACGGTTAATAAGACATAAAAATGATAAACTGTTTCTTGCTTCAAAAAAAGGTTTCAACAACATTACAAAAACCTTATTCATATTCAAAGTAGTATGTCAGAAGCCAACTTCTTTCTCAAAGGGATTGCAGTTAAATCATTGACCTCTCACACATCTTCAAAGCCTATACAATGACTCTCAGTATGCTTTAATAACAGAGAAAGCATTGTTTGCTGAAAGCTTCATCTTTTTGCAATATCTACTGGAATCCTTTTGATGTTTAATGGCATATGGTTGGTAGATTTTCTCAGCAAACAAAAAATATCCAAACAACTTTGTACAAGAAAAAACAATACTAGAAATACAAACACATATAAACGAAACGATCCAAATAAATTCAACTGAAATTAGGTGTTATAATAGTCTGTGAATATAAATTAAGAAACTAACATATATGGTTACAAATTTAAGTCAATAACATAATTTGAATTTACATTTCCGAATATACCCCTAAATAATATATGAATGAATTTTTTTTAATTGTTAACCCTAATCATCACTTCTTTATTATTTTTTGTCCTCTTTGCCACTTTGTTTTTTTTTCTCTGTCTCCCACGACTCTCTAGTCTCTTTCGCCTCTTTCTCTTTCTTTCATTTGGTTAATCACCTCCTTCAAACCCCATTTAACCCTAATTTTTTACTCCCAAATTCTTCTTCTTCGATGATACTGTAACACCAGATCTGAAAGTAACGAGGCTAAAGATAGTGGCACCCTAATCGGATTATCTCATCTTTGATGGTGTTTGGCAGCATCATCTTCTTCTTCCTCTATATCTGAATCATGAACTTCTGTATTCTCTTAAGATTTGGCTACATATTATAGTTTGCAGTAAACTATTTATTAATGTGGAATAAACATAGTTAACAATGATTTATTATAGTTTATAGTTAGCTATATTTTGTAGTAGTGATAATAGTCATCTATTTATAAGACATAGTTATATATTATAGTTTATATTTAACTATTTTTGAATGTTGTATAGGTATAATTAACTATATTATTATGATAGTTGATTATATATTTAATTAATTCTAAATTTTGTTTATACCATAGTTAACTATGTTTATACAACATTCAAAAATAGTTAACTATAAACTATAATATGTAACTATGTTTTATAAATAGTTGACTAATGTCATTATTCTAAAATATAGCTAACTATAAACTATTATAAACTATAGTTAAGTATGTTTATACCACATTCACAAATAGTTAACTACATATGATAATATGTAATTATGTTTTATAAATAATTGATTATTGTCACTATTCTAAAATATAATTAACTATAAATTATATAGCTAACTAATTAATGTTTTAGTTTGTTTTCTGATTTTTTATGAAGAAAGCTTGTTGTCATTATTTTACTTTAAAATAAATAAATAAAAATAAGGGCAATTTTTTCCTTTTTATTTATATTTCCTCTGCACCTAAATTTGTTGTGGCACATGTTAGTTTCTTTATTATCTTACAAAAGAGTAATATTAAGCTAATTAACCCTAAATTCAACACAAAAAAACCTGGAAAAGGCTGAACATTTTGTTTATCAAATAACTTGCTCCATTCTCTATCTCTACCATCAAATAACGTTATGGTGTGCTTTTCAAAATTTATGCACATTCCAACCCATTTTTTTGTTCTTTTGTACATTAAAAGCACCATAGAGGACCTCTACCTCATTCATCCATTTCCCACATCATGAATCTTGAATAATATCATCGCTCCATACGTAACGCTTAGGTATTTTTATAAACTTAGCATTACGGTTGTAAGCTGCAAAAAATAAAGCATTGAAAATTTAAAGGATTAAGGAAAGAATTGATCAGTTTCAAGAAAGGTTTGTACCTTTCGGGAACCTAGTCCAGAAAATTTCAAAAAGAATCCCAAGGAATGTGAAAATTTTGGGATGGATAGCCTGAACACATACAAATGCTTCCCGAAAATAAAAATGTGAAGGCTTAAGGAAGCAATTGATCATTTTTGTGAAAAGCTTTGCACCTTGTGGGAACCCAGTCCCAAAAAGTTCAAAAGCATCCCGAGGAATGTGAAATTTCGGGATGGATATCCCTAACACATACAAATGTTTTCCGAAAATAGAAATTTGAAGGCTTAAGGAAGCAATTGATCATTTTCGGGAAATATTTGTACCTTTCGGGAACCCAGTCCAGAAACTTTCAAAAAGTATTCTGAGGAATGTGAAAATTTCGGGATGGATATCCCGAACACATACAAATGCTTCCTAAAAATAAAAATTTCCTTGCTGTATAGTTCTCTACATGTTTCATAATGGTTTATCACCAAATTTACATTGATTACACATTCCTGATAAATAATACATATGAGATAGTTAAGAAATATGTACCTTCCATCATTTTTTTTCAAAAAATTGGTTGTCAAGAATGTAGCTCTTGGAAAATAATTCTTTCGCAAGTATTCTGAATCCGTTTCCATCTTTAGGAAGGCATCTCGAATACCACATCTATATGCTGACAAAACAAATAAAAGATTCATAAAAACAATACTCAAGATGACTTTTACAAATAATGAAAGAGAACCAAACAAATTTTCGCATCTAAAATATTACAAGGGACTCTAACCTCTTTAGATAAGCTTTGTTTAGGATCCTCTATAACTTTTAAACCAATCTGATCCTACATTTTTTCCGAAAATGTCGATTGAGTTTCAAAAAATATTTTTAAGTTGCTTGTCGCAACCCACTTCCCCATTGATTCATTCCCTAATCCACACCCAAATAATTCTTTGTTCTTATGTTGCAAAAAAAATGTTATATATTTTTATGTTCCTTTTGTATTAATTTTCTACTATTTAACTATATTCCTTTGTTTTAAATTTTATAATGTGATGTTTCATTTCTAATTGAATCATTTATATTAATTATGAAATGTAACCATTTATTATAATTAAATGAAAATAATTAATTGGTTTTAATCCCTAAATTTGAAATTGGTCGGGAAAAGGTTGGAATGTCATTAGAGTATTCATACAACTTCTCGACGAGTTGTTTGTCGGAAATATTCGACGAACTTTCCGACAAAATTGTCCAACAAAATTGTTGTCGAAATTTCGTTGTAATTTTCCTATGATTTTCCAAACAACGATTTCGTCAGAAATTTTCGATGAAAATGATTTCCAACCACTTGTTGCCAACCAAACAAATTTCGTAGGTATTGGCCAATTCCGACCACTTTTCCATGAATTTGGCCATCAGAAACAACCTGTTTTCTTGTAGTTATTGTAGAAATATATTTTACACATTAAACCAATAGAAATCAAAGTTTATACCAGTCATATCTTATAATCTTATTATATGTCTACTAGTGTATGTGATATTATCTACCTATATTAACTATATATATATGTATAGATATTGGTTAAAATATTAGAAAAGTTATATAAACTTAAAAAAAAAGCTGATGGAGAGTTTGTTATGGAATAAGTATATTATATATAAAAAAAACTTTTACTGATGATTTCGTAGTGGAGAAAATAAGCTAGTTTTATGTATAGAAGGAATATATAGCACGAGCTTGATAATGTCATTAGTTGAACCTTGTACAATTCAAAATTTTCGAGAAGAGGCATGTGTGCTTCAGCTGGAAGAGAACGAAGCACACTCTTTCTATTTTTAGCTCTCTTCTCACTTTGATTTGTCCTTTTTTTTTTTATTTAAGCAAAGGCTGACACTACAAGAAAACCAGATGATTTTTGACGGATATTTTTACGGATGGGGAACCGTCGAAGCTTTTCGACTGTTTTTAGATGGTTTTTCGATGAATGGCCGGGTTCGTCAAATAATTGTCAAAATCGTTTTGACCGACACAAAACCGTCAAAACTGGTCAAAAGAGTGTGACGGGTTGGGATTCGTCAAAAACATGTGGAAAGTTTTTGACCGATTTTTGACGGCTAGAGATCCGTCAATTAGTTTCGACCACTTTGCGACAGCAATATAGCTCGGTCATTATAGACTTTATTAAACAGAATGTAACTCGGTCATTGTAGTCGTTCCGCTGGATCAGTCGAGAATCAGTCAAAACACTGTCGAGAACCGGTTAAAAATCTGTCGAAAGATTCCATTCGATCACCTATAAATATGTTTCAGCCCTCATTCTTAATATTTGGTGAGAAAACTTGAATAAAACAACCACAAAATGCCATTTTCTTATCCTGATAATTATTTTTGATCATGGATGGATAAACCGCATAAGAAAACCGATGGATCCCTGAGATTTACAGATGAGTTTTACGCCGGTCTTGACCAATTCATGAAGTTTTCTACACAACAAAAACACACCAAAGAAACATGTAAGATGCCTTGTCCCTGTTCTATTTGTCGCAATAGTAGTAACAAACCCGTTCAGGAAGTATTGCAACATATGTATGATAGTGGCTTTACGCCAGGTTACAAAGTTTGGTATTATCACGGGGAAAGTGATTCAATGGTGGATTATACTAGTACTAGTGGATATCATGCTGTGGATAGGTTAGAAGAACCAACTCCGGATGTAGACAGCATAGGTATTATTCAGATGGTTAACGATGCATATCGGGAACATATAACAAATGTTGATCTTGTAGTTAGGGAGGAACCTAATTTAGAATCCCGTAGGTTATACAGTATGTCAGATGAAGCTAACCAGCCATTATATGATGGCTGTAGAGACGGTCTTTCGCCATTATACGTGGCAACTAGAATGATGAACATAAAGACGGATCACAATGTAAGCGAGGAATGTATGGATGCGATAGCTTGTTTTATGAAAGACATTCTACCTGAAAACAATCTCGCACCAGCTTCGTACAATGTAATAGAGAGTTTGGTCAAAAGTCTTGGTTTGCCATATCAGATGGTAGATGTCTGCATTGATAATTGTGTGTTGTTCTGGGGAGATGACGCAGGACGAGAAACATGTAGATTTTGTCATAAAGACCGGTTCAAGGAAAAAGGTGGAAAAGTTCCACATATATAAGAGGATGTGGTATTACCTTTAGCAGAGAGGTTGAAGAGGTCATATTAGTCGGAGCGCACAAGAGGAGCTATGAGATCTATTGAGGCATAATCTAGATGTCATGCACATTGAGAATTTTTTTTGTTGAAAACATCATGAATACCGTTCTAAATGTGAAAGGCAAGATGAAAGATAATTTGAAGTCTAGATTGGATTTTCCCGAAGTTCGCTGTCGTTCATCGCTTCATATTAAAGATGGGAAATTCCACCCCCTACTAAAAAATGTGTGTTCTTCGAGTGGCTTTGCCATAGTGTTAAGTTCCCAGATGGATATGTATTCACTATTCGAAATTGTGTTAAAAGTCGAGAGGGGAGGCTTTCCAGAATGAAAAGTCATGATTTTCACGTTGTCATGCAACACCTCATTCCATTTTTGTTTTCCAAACTTCTACCAAAAGATGTACATGAAGCTATTGCAGGTACCTTTACAGTTATTTATGTTTATTGTATATCACCATTCGATTCATTTCTATGTATATATATTCATAAATATGCTATCGTTGGAAGCAGGAGTTAGAGCTTTCTTCAGGATATTTGCACATGATCACTTACATCAAATGGTACACGAAATTTGGAGGAAAAGATACCTGAGATCATACGCAATCTCAAGAAAAAATTTCCACCATCCTTCGATGTTATGGAACATCTTCCAATTTATCTACCTCAAGAAGCAGCACAAGGTGGTCTTGTTCAATACCGATGGATGTATCCTTTCGAACAGTATATGTTACATTTGAAGAAGAAGTCAAAAATTTAAGCAGGGTTGAGGGTTCTATTGTCGCACAACGAATCAATGAAGAAACCTCTGAATTTTCTGCATGCTACTTTGAACCACGAGTACAGAAAAAGAGTCGTAAACAAGCTCGACACAATGATGGAGATGTTAGACCATTTTATCGATTATTTGTACCTGATGCATTTGCACAAATCGGACGACTAAGCGACAAAGGAGCCAATCGAATGCTAACAGAAGAGGAGCACACACTTGCGACACTATATATATATACAAACTGCGAAGAGGTTCAATATTATGAGAGGTAATACAAATTCTAATATATGACATATGATGGGTCCGTAAATAATAAGAACTATACCAATTTTCTTACACTCGAAATGATTCACAGGATGTATGAGGCCCACATGCTTGGTATGTATCCAGAGTACACAGCGGATGAGGTTGAAGCTCTTAAAAAAACGGAGTTCGAAGAGTGGCTAAGATATATATAAGTGTTATGAACTTAGTATTATTAGTAACCAATCTACACATATTTATTAACATGCAATACTATATTTACAGATGACTGTGATAGCTGCTAGAGGTGAAATAGCCCCCACATGGTTGAATGAGTTGGCAAGCACTCCATCTTACGGGAAGTCATATCCGATGTATTGTAGCCGTGGATACGCTTTTAAGGTTTACCGTGAAGGACATTCCTCAATGACTTCAGATTATGGTATATCTACTTGGTCTGGAGATACTGTGTACTTTGGTTTACTACGCGAGATATTGGAAATCCATTACCCCGGAATGATCGACTTGAGGTGTATCATATTTTACTTTTACTGTTAATGGTATGATCCAATTCAGGGGAGGGGGGTATGACTTGACAAGTTCAGTGTTACATCAGTACATTCAGGAAGGAGACTTGGAAACTATGATCCGTTCATCCTTGCTTCACAAGCGGACCAGGTGTGCTATATTCCGTATCCGCAGGTAGTTAAGCCAGGCAAGCAGCCAGACCCATGGATCACAGTGACAACGATAAACCCAAGAGGGAAAGTATATGGCACTTCTGAACACGACCCGCTGCATCAAAACTCGATTGGGTTCTTAGGTTCGATGGATCTTTCACTTGGAAACAATGTTTTCGTCCACTTAACCGGAGAACAAAGCGACGAGGAGTTATTCGATAATTTAGAAGACGAGGTGGGCGAGTTTGAGGAAGCTTACGATTCAGCGCCTTCTGACTATTTTTCTGATTCAGAATAGTTGAATTTGATGTCTGTTACATGTTTTTTTACCTTTGCTTTATATGAATAAATAATCACACATTTTAAGATTTATGGTATGATTCGACATTGAAATCATTATTTAACATATAAAGTTTATGATTTTGGGTTTTATCAAACTATATTACTTTAATGTTATTGTTTTTATGTTGGATTTTTTCAAAGTATACAATTTTGTTTGGATTTTAAAATTCATATATAAAAAAATTATACACTAAACATCAAATGTTATACAATTCACATATAAAAAAATGACACACTAAACCTCAAATGTTGTGGAAGCAGCTTTGGTCCAGTGGTTTGACTAAAGGTTCATTAATGCTTCTACACTAGGAGGTATGGGCTTCGATTTCCAGAGAATGCATGGTTTCTGCAGATCAAATAGAAGACAAGATTGCAGGAGATCTTCAACGTGGTGAAGGAAAATCCGTTAGGCATGTATCTTTATAAGGCAAGTTCAGGTGGAACCGACAGACGGAGATCTTCATAAGACAGTAGAATACCGCGATCTCGTCCTCCGCAAAGTCTTCCAGAATACCGCGGAACCAAACGCAGGAAAGCTGGGAGCAAAATGGGAAGGACCATACAAAGTGACAAAGGTGGTCCGACCAGGAGCATATGAACTAGAAAACAAAGAAGGAAAACCGATACCGAGAACGTGGAACGCAATGCATCTCAAGAAGTACTATCACTGAAGAATCATACAATAGAACTACGAATCACCTTCTCATAGAGGGTACGTAGGCAGCTCGCCTAAAAAACGAGTTCAGTCGCCAAGGAGGAAAGATTCATTTCAATTACACGCTAAGGCCTTTAGCCCATAAATCCCGATAAACATTCCATTAACGCTCATCGCCCATGCATACAAGGCCCACGAGCTGGGGGGATAACTGTTGGGGTCAAAATCCCCTCCTCGGAGATTAATGAGGCGAAAGGACGAATCAACGGTTAAACATTTTATATTCTGGCAGCAAGCCCACGAAATGAGACTGAACGCCTGTCCGGGACAAAGCTCTTGGCCTAACCGGTCGCAGATGAACTAGACGGGTAGTGACCATTTGTACTCTTTCCTTGTCCTTGGTTTTATCCCAAAGGGTTTTCCGGGAAAGGTTTTAACCAGGCAAATTTGTTCACTAATCTTAATCTCGTCCGGGAGCTGATCAAATCACTCCGACCAAATGCCCGTCGGACCAAGCTCTTGACGTCCGGTCCGACGGATGAACTGAACTCTCTAACGGCCTCTCAAGACGAATCTCTGCATATCTTCCCAGCCCGGAGCATTTACCAAACCTAGACGTAAGCCGCGGCCGGACCTCTCCTTCTCGGATCGGTTGTAGAAGCTATTTCCCGACTATTGGGCCTTGGCCCAATAATTCCCGAAGAAACATCACGCCATTTGAAGACGGACTTCACGTTGTTCAGAATATGAAAAAACATCGAGGAGTTTACTTAAAATAAACCGGAGTCAAGGCCCTAACCAAAGAAAATCGGACCAGAAGATTAAAAAGACAAGCTGGGCCAAAACAAGACAAATGGGCCGTAATGGAAGCAACTGGTCGGCGGCGTATTAGGGTGATTGGCGGCTGGGAAGGGATTTTTACAACGTCCCACATTGCTTAGATTAGTCTTTGAGACCCTAGGCTCTCTCATATAAATAGACACCCTTGTATTCACTTTCAAGGCATCCCAACTCAAGTGCAAGAGCTTTCGAGATATAAGACAATAAGCTTTCTCGAATATTTTTGTACTTAGAGAAATTATTAATAAAAGTCTATTTCTCATCTTTTTACTTTTCTGCCCCTTGGTTCTTGTTTAATAGAATTTTCGGAGCCCCACAAAATATAAATTTCGACTGTGTGAGTTTCGGCTCTCACATCATACGGTTCACCTACCTAAAAAGGTTAAACAATGAGGGTGGAGTAAACTCCGGAGAGATTACTCAGTGAGCAGGATCCACCTAGGTTGGCTTCTAAGACCGAAAATAAACAATCAATAGCCAAAGCAACCATAAAAAAAAAGAAATATCAGATATCTGCTACTACCCCTGAAGTAGTGAATATTGGTTGACAAACAAACAACCACACAATCACCCCAGTTGAAATTGATAATCTCTCTATCCCTAGAGGATGATGATCTAATCTACACTACCTCGGAGTTGGAGAAATGTTATCCATATTACGGGACATACTTCAAACAGTCTCCAACTCATCCTAGAAAATAATAACAACAGTCTCCGTCTATCTGGTCTCTGATGTCATCGTTATCCCCCCCCCCCCCCCCCACGTTAACCTTAGTGACTAAGCACCAATCACATTCCCTATCATAGAACACTGTGTTCACTCGGCTCCTCAACAGGTCGATACACCCAAGGCCCAATGACCAGTCGGTACTATTCTTCGGGGTCTTTCTATTTCCGTAAATATGGCGGTTTACAAAAATGAGGATCACTCTCTTCCGAGGATACAAAGACACCTTCTAACGGTATCAGTGAATCCGCCCCATGCGGACACACCTAACCACACCTCTCCTAACCTTGCGGATTTTCTAGGGGAACACTCACTCACTCTAACCTAGTCTTTTCCAGAACTAAAACTACACATCAATCCTTTAACTACCCATGAAAATATTCCGTAAGGCTCCACATCAAGATTACGCACTGATGAAAGATCAATATGCACATCTCTATCGGTGCGGTGTTCTAGATTTCTCATATCCCACCTGGAACGAACTACTAGAACTACCTGCCACATTGGTTTCTGTCCAGAACCGATGCTACACTCGAAGAGTACCACTTCCCAAGGAGACAAGATAGTTCCCACCTGCACTATCATTCCCTCCAAGAAACATGATAACACCCATCCGAGCCACTAAGAGCCTATTTTCCTCTCTATGAAACCAAATAGTAAAACTCCATTGAGCCCACCGTTCTGGTAGTGTTCCTCACACATCACTGAACTCTGGTTCTGGTAATGCTCCTCACACATCACTGAACTCCGTTAGGATCGTTTCACGCAAGAAATTACTCCATAGCCTAATCCAGAATCCATCTGCATATAGATTCATTGGTTACTACTCCCTGGTCATATAACCGATTCTATCCTCAATAGGATCGATAGCCTCTCTCCTCAAACCGTTGGTAGGATCTCTATGAAAAAAGCCTGAGTCTGTTGGTCAAACCATATTCCCAAATAGACACCTCTAGCCAATGGTCTAGGTACATCGGTTAGTCCATACCAATTCTACCTGACATGGGTACACCTGAAACTTGAACTAATTGATGAACCTTTCTGTCACACTCTTGGCGCAGGTCCTACCCTCACCACAACATACACATGCTGTTTATTTCCCGAGGGAAGGTGACAGCTCATTAGCGCCCTGCCAAGTGACCCCAAACAATATCTACTCTACAAACAAGCAAAGTGAGGATAAACAATCATGGTGGGTTACTGCACCCAGACTCCTCAACACACATCAAGCAATCAATATTCATCATCTACATGCAATGTATTCTTTAACTCCTAATCTGCTTATTAAGAGTTCTTATAGACATGCATTTAACTACGTATCAGCATGCACCGATATGTACCAACTTCATGGTGCATCTAAAAAGATTCTAGGGTTTCTGGGGATCTATATGCGTTCTACCTAATGCTTCAAACAAAAATCATGCACCCACTCACCTTAGCATTTTGTTCCAGTTGATATGACTGAGTGGCGACGATGGAACCCTTCCTGAACCGACTCCTCGACTCCTCCAAACTCTGTAAGTCTGACTTGAACCCCGAGCTTCTGTAACTGGCTCCTCAAATTACCATCTTTCCTCTTCTCTTAACTCTTCCTCTTTCTTTATCCTCAAGCTATATCTCCGTTCCCTTATACTAACTAAACCAGTGTCAATTAGGTCTGGACCAGCCCAATTCCTCCTAAACAAGTTTATTTGGCTTAACCAAAGTAGACCGGGTAATCCAATTGGTTTACCTAAATGATTCAGTTTCAATTGGTTTAGGCTAAACCAAAACAGACCACGTAAACCGCTTTAAATTAATTAAAATAAAACCAAACTAACTAAATCAGTTTAATTAAATTAAACCAATCTAGACCAATGAAACAAACCAAACCAAATCAATTATGATTTAATTAACCAATATGGTTAACCAAACCAAAACCTACCGGTCAAAGGTGGTGATGGTTTACCTGCAGTGGCAGCGACTTGGGTATCAACGGAACAACAAAACAAATGTAACACATGCACGGAGTCGGTATCGAGAATGGAAGTCCCGCCGAAGTTGGGATCTCCGACGAAAAGGCGGCGGTGGCAATTCGGGTTGAACCACCGGAAAATAGAAAAGAAAAGGAGGAGACGGAATTCCAGTGAAACGGTCACCGGAAAATAGGCCGGAGGTTCTCCGGAAAAAGTCACTGGAAAACGGTGCGCCGATCAGTGACGGCGGTCAACGCCGGCGGTTGATCTTTGACCGGTGGTGGACGGTGGTCTGTGGTGGCAGCTCCTCCTTGAGTGTTTTTCACGTTCTTCGTTATTTGCTTGAATACTCGAATGTTCTTCGTGTACTTTGCTTGAATGTTTGAATGTTCTTGAGTTTCCTCTAAGTTTGATCTTCAAATCCCCAAAAGAAACTTTGAGTTTTGTTTCGCGGAATATTGAAAATGAATAGTAACTTCATTTCCCGTCATATATAGCTTCCCTCCCGAAGCTTTGCTTCCGCGTTCCCTGGGCTTGTGACGCTTCAGCCTTCTTGCAGTACACCATTTGGACTCCGTTTCTTATGAAACTTTACCCAAAGATCCCTCTTGATTTTATACAATTAATTCCGTTCGCACGGTCAGAATTAGCGTATAAATATATTTTATAAATTCCAACATTGAAAATAGTTCCAAAAGTCCGTTAATTCATTTCGGAGTTATTTCAATGCGAATTTTCTTCTATCTTCACTTTGTCTTCATCTTGATTTTCCTCTGAACATTCTTCAACCTTTTCATTGACCCTTTTTGCCACTGAATGCCTTCTTTCCTACCTTTTTGGGAATTTCAATTTTGAAACAAATTCTTGTCTTCTCCTCGACTTTGGCTTTGACCTTCTCGGTCAACTTCTTTGACAATACGGGTTATCACACTGATTAATCCCCACATATACCCCAATTTTAGCGTGTACTCGAACATGGATACATTCCATTAATAAAAAACTGAACCGTAGAAAACGAAAATGGAGCAAAAAATAAAACCAAGGTCAATAAATAATTTAAACAAGGGTATAATTTTGATCTTATAAAATTTATACTAAGTGATAGAGAGGTTTCTACCCTAGTGGTTATCAAATAGTTACTCCCATCAACACATTTATAAATTCTTTTGATTTTACACCTATAACTTGGTAGCTAAAGGGTAAGTAAGAGATCGATCCTCAAGGAAGCGAGAAATTAATGTTATGACTGTTTAAGATCGTAAAAAATAGTTTTTTTTTTTCAGTTTTAATGATTGATTGAATGATTAACTACTCCTAAAATAATATATACATGTGAATTTTTTTTGTTGACAACAAGATAACAAAGAGATCGAAACTATGTAGTCATCATGAGCCAGTGTGGAGGAACTGAATTGATATACACCAATTCTGAAGGATGATTCTTTGTTGTCCTCGCTAATTTTTCTGCTTGCTCTTTTTTCTTTCGTGGAATAAGGGTGATCTTGAAAGACACGAACCTATCCTTCCACTGTTGGAATTCTTCTATATGTGCCGAGAAGGCTGGCCACTCCGCAGGGAATGAAACTATATTAATCAGATCCGAACAATCTGTCGCCAATACCATTGTAATGTACTGAAATGTGTACCTACATTCCATTGCCCAAATCAAAGCTTCAAACTCTGAATGCAGCGGGGAGAGACTACACTGTATATTCCTCAATCCCAACATATGCAGCCGTTGACCTGGCTTCTTGCAAATCCACCCCTGTCCAGAATAGTTATCAGTTTCCTTCCATGCTCCATCCACACAGCACCACCAATCCCCCAACATTGGCATTGTCCCTGTCAGCCCTAACTAAAACTTGTGCCTCCTCCCAAAGCCTACCTTCTGTCTCCGCCATCAGCAGGATATCTTGGGGGCTGCAGTCTATACTAGAGTAGAGAATATCATTTCTAGTCTTCCAGAGATACCATATAATCCAAGGGAAAAAGGTGTCAATGACATTAGATTGAAGCCTCGAAATGAGATGCCATTAGTCGGAACCTTAGATAGAGCCCATGTCTGAACCGCTGGTGGACACTCAAACAAGATATGATTAATAGAATCCTCATCTGCACCACATCTCATGCATCGTGTGTCACACCTCATCTGCACCTCATCCCTCAGATTTTTTGTAACAGATACACAACCTGATAAAACTTGCCACAGAAAATGTCGTATCTTAGGAGAACAGTTAGCCTTCCATGAGCCAAAAGATGGTTAAAATGAGGGCCATATTGAGGCAAGTAACCACCCCCCTCCCCCGTCTGGAAATTGACGCTCGATTGACTACCTGGATTTCATTGTGTATTTCCCTGTTTTAGTGAAATGCCACCCATAGCGGTCTTCCTTCAACGTCCGACAAAGAGGTAGTTTTCGGATAATAGTTGCATCCTGTGAGGATATGACCGCATCAATGAGCGGCAGGTTCCACAATCTCGTTGATGAATCAATCAGATCCTTAACCTTTAGATTTGGAAAAATATTAAATTTGCAGGTTGCTTGTCTCGAGCGATGGGCAGGCAACCATGGATTGTGTCATACTGAAATGGAGGATCCTGATTCTACCCTTTTGATTAGTTCTTTACGAACCCGAGATCTAGTAGATAAGAATACTTCTCCACCCATAAGATGGTGAGTATGGTCTAATTGGATCAATTGGATCCGAGTTATGATAATATCGGCCCTTGAAGACTTCAGCAAATAAAGATTTCGGATTATCAATTAGGTGCCACAGTTGTTTTGCTAAAAGGGCTGTATTAAAATCCTTCTAACCCTAAAACCGAGTCCGCCATCACGACGGGGGCGACAAAATTTATCCCAAGACATCCAATGCATTCCTTTGTTACCACCTCTTGTGTTCCACCAGAATCTCGCAATGACACTGTTCATCTTCTTGGTTACCGTATTTGGTAACCGGAAACAAGACATAACATGTGTTGGTAAAGCTGTTGCCACCGACTTAATTAGGACCTCCTTACCCCCTTTGGATAGCAAGCGGACTGTCCATCCATTCACTCGGTTGTGGAGTCTCTCCTGTAAGAAGCCAAAAATTTGCGTCTTCGCAACACCCAGACTTTCTGGGATACCTACATAAGAGCCCATGCCTCTAAGAGTATAGATATCAAGTAGTTGCTGAAGTTCAACCCTTAACGTAGAGCCAACTTTATGCCCAAACTGAAGAGAGGATTTAGCAAAATTGATTTGTTGTAGCAAAATCATTTCATAATCATTTTAAATTCTTAAAAATAACCTGGCATTCCTCCTTTGTAGCTTTACATAAGAAGAGAATATCATCCACAAAGAGAAGATGTGAAACTGGTGGGCTGCCTCTAGCAATCTTTAAACCTGTAAATTGTCGATCCGGTTCTGCTTTTTTAATATTAGCAATTAAGACTTCCGTGCACAGAATAAAAAGATAAGGGGACACCGGATGGATCCTCTTGCCTCAAAACCCCTGTGATGAACAATGTGCCCCATAGGTTGCCCATTAATGAGGACTTTATAAGACACAGAAGTGATACAGTGCATAACCCATGAAACCCAGATAGAGAAAAAACACATCCTTAAAAGGAGTTTCTCTATGGAAGACCATTCTACCTGATCATAGGCCTTACTCATGTCTGTCTTGATAGCCATAAATGATATAATCCTGACCAGCGATCATGAGCTTGAACCTGAAGCTGCTGGACTTGAACCTGAGGATGCTAGACTTGAACATAAGGACGCTGGACTTGAACCTGAGCATGAACCAGAGGAGCAGCTTGGAGCTGAGGATACATTTGGAGTGGAGAAAGAGTATGGAAAAAGTGTTATCTTAACCTCATTGGTTTTGATAAAAGATCATCAAATGGGTATGTGTCTCATTTGTACTCTTTTTCCCTTGTCAAGTTTTGTCCCACTGGGTTTTCTTGACAAGGTTTTTAATGAGGCAAATGATTCACATCCAAATCACCCATTTGTTGATCAAGGCCGTATTCAGGAAGCAAGTGATCATATTCGGGAAGCCCTTCACAAGCGGAAGCTTTTACTCATAGTTAGGAAGGCCTACCTGAATCCGTACTTTGACCTAATTGAAGACAACCAGCCGCTTCCTTGTTTTTCAAATTTGAATTTTAGTCTCTGCATGTAATAAATGAGTTTAGTCTCGGAGCTTGTTCAAAGACTGACTCAATTTCCCACATCTCTTCCTTCTTCTTTATATTCTCTCTCGATCCCATTTGTAGAACTTATCTAATCTTTTATGCAAAAACCTTTCTTGAGTTTAGATCATTCTTCCTTGGTGTGTCATATCTTTGGGAAATCCTTGTTCGATCTCTTGTGTGTTATATCAACGAGATTGTTCAAGATAGTTTTCAAGAGATCTTCATCTCTCTTGTTAACTTCGTCATCTACCTTCTATTCATCACAATCCACTTCCATCCATTCGTATACCATCACACACCCCTTCATATTCTTCCGAGTTCATCTTCCCTTATTGTTCATCATCGAAATCCATCCATAGATCATGTCTAGCCCATCGTAAATCATCATTCCCCCCTTCATCTTCCATCGTTTTCACTCCATCCATTCGTCTACCTCATTCGAACAGTCCATTAGCCTTGTTAAAGTGAGCTTCCTTGGGAGAATCACATTATCTGGTATCAGAGTAAGCTTTGACAAAGCTAAGTTCTTCGATTTTCCTTTGTTTGTTTTGTGACTGTTTGTTTCTGGTGATCCACGATCTGGATATGTTCAATTTGTGATTTGTTATTGTCTCTTTGTTTCTTATGAACCACGGCTTGATCTGTTCTGTTTTGGTGTTGAATCATTGTGTTCTGTCGATCTACTGTGTTGATTCAGTCGAAATTGGTCTGTGTTGTGCGATTTGTTTGGAATATTTACGGTTTAGCAACTCTTCATATTCTGACCTAAATTGTGTGCAAGATTGTTATAATTGTTAAAAATTATTGATGTGTCCGAAATTTATGATCTCGATTGTTTCTGAAACTAGGAAGAGTCTAGTTTATGCTAAAAAAATTTTCGTGATTTTTGGATACGATTTGTTATTTCGTTTGTTCGATTTGTTTCGATCGGTCGAAATCTGTTTTGAAGCGATTTGTGTTATTCTCTTTGAGAACTGTTGACTGCGATTTCTGTTTTTGATTTTTCAGGAACCATGGCCAAAGATGATGATGGTGAAGAGAAGAGTGCTGTTGGGGTCGAAATCCCCTCCTCGAAGATTGACGGAACGAGAAGTCAAGGTCGAGATCGAATGGAACTTATCCCGAACATGGACCGGACGAGCTAAGGCCAACAGCCCACGGACGATCCGAGGAATGACCCGGTGGCTGGGACAAGGCCAGCCGCCCACGGTCGGTCCAAGGAGCAACCCGGCGGCTGGGATAAGGCCAGCCGTCGGACCTCCCTCACGCATGGACCGGCGGCTGGGATAAGGCCAGCCGCCGGATCTCCCTCACACATGGACCGGCGGCTGGGATAAGGCCAGCCGCCGGATCTCCCTCACGCACGGACCGGCGGCTGGGATAAGGCCAGCCGCCGGATCTCCTTTACCCATGGACCGGCGGCTGGGATAAGGCCAGCCGCCCACGATCATTTCTTAGTCAAGACCCGAACATTGTCTAGTCGACCGACCATCAAACATAACTCTAAGCCCGGACCGACCCGAAGACTAGGCACTTGCATGTTCCCACTCCAAAAAGCCCATAAACACTTACCGAAAGACCGTGACTAACGTTCAGCCGTCCATGGACCAGTCGCCAAGCACACAAACCAAAGGAACTGGCGGCTGGCCACCAATACCGAAACCGGCGGCTGGAAGTTCGAATAAAGAACGGGCGGCTCAGATCTCAAGAGTCGTAAAACGTTCGGAATACTGTTCACGCGGGAAAAACCGTTAAAAACACTATTCATCTCGAGAAAAAGTCAACCGAAAAATCGAAGTAAGTCTAAACCGAGATTCGGATTACTATTCATCGGATTACTATTCACCGGTTTACTATTCACCTGTTTACTATTCATCGGTGGGCCAGATTTGGGTCAGAACGCGCAGACGGATCACGGAAGGCTCTCGGGCTGGATATCGGGCCCAAAAGGTTAGGTCGGCGGCTGGGAAGGAAGGACAAAGTCCCACATCGAAAATCTGAAGTCTTAGCACCCTAGGATTGTCAGTATATATATGTACGCTCATGTAAGGGTTAATCCCATCCCAAATCCGAGTATTAGGAGTTTTAGCAATATAAGACTTTTCAGCTTTTGCTAATTTCCCTTGTACTTTCGGAAATCATCAATAAAATATTCTTTTTACATTTTCGGTCCTTTAGTTCTTTATAAATAGAATTTTCGAGCCCCCATAAAATATAAGTTTTGACAGTGTGAGTTTCGGCTCCCACAAGTGCAGCACTGCCTAATAAACTATTGATGGAAGCTTTAGCAGCCGAGATGAGAAAGATGATCCAGGCTGAGATGAAAACCTTTCGGCAAGAACATGGGAAGCTTAGGGAAACCAGACGACACAAGTCATGAAGAGAGGAGGCACAACACCTTCAACCTAAACCGCCAGATGAACTGTTCAGAGCAACCAAGAGCAGCCCACAAAAGATTTATCAAACCCACAAATCAAACTCTGTTTCTTTCTCTAAATGTCTAGCAGCTAATAAACTCTACAAATTTTCAGGGAAAAGAGACTACCTAGAGTGGGAGAAGGACATGGATGATTGGCTTCACTACAATCACGTCCCAAGAGATGAGAGGCTTGCTTATGCTCTTACCCAGCTCACAGGAGAAGCGTACAAGTATTGGGTACATGAGCAGGATGAACGCTGGCACCACCATGAGCCTACCATCACCACTTGGAGAGAACTCAGAAGATTAATGAGGAAGCAATATGCTCCAAGGGATCCCAGTTACCATAAGCACACGCCTGCTTCTTGTCAAAACAAGGAGAGTAGCAGTCTTGAAAGCATGAAGAAGAAACCAAGATTTTCTAAGATAGAAACGACTGTTCAAAAGAAGAAAGAAGCGATTGCTAAACCTAAGGCGCAAAAAGAAACTGCTGTGCACAACATCAAAGAGGATGTGAAGAATCAGCAACACACAGCAGTCCAGAAGCAGCCTCGCTTGAGCAGTAAAGAAGAACAAGCTAAAACCGTTTTTCACTCCAATTCCTCAATGAATTCGTTTGCAGCTAAGTGTGATCTTTCCCTTAGTCCTTCTGATTTTGTACTTGAAAATCTAACCATCTCAAAGCTGGTGCAACCAAGCAATACTACTTCTGTTCCGCAGGTCTTAGGAGAAGATTCACCAGAAGCAACACAAAGGAGCCAAACTCCTCTGGTTAGTAACTTGGAGCAGCCAACACTCTTCTTCATAGAACCAGTTCACTTGCTATCTGCCTATGACTCTCCAAGAAAGCACTGTAAGGAAATTGAGTTGTCTAGTACTGAATCTGAGTTGTTTAATCTAGTTTCTGCACAAAATGATGATCCTGTTGAGATAGGGTGTGTAGGAAAATTCTGTTCTTCCAATTCTAGTGTTAACAAGGCATTTTCCATCTCTAAAACTGATAACTGTGAAGTGTTCTTACAGCCAAAACGTTTTCTGTTTGATGAAGTTCGAAACTTTGATCTATCTTTGAGAGTTTCTTTGTTTAGCAACAGATTTGACTTGAATAGAGATAAGACAGATTTTGCAATGGTTAAGACCTTGTTTGAGAAAGAGTTAAGCGATTTATGTGATTTAAAACCAGTCAATGAATTTTGTAAAACAACATTAGGCGATCAGGGTTTTGATCAAGGCTATCATGAGCTTAGAAAGGAACTATCTCTCCCTTATAAAACGTTGCTTGGCTTAGGAATTGTTCAGGATTTCTGGTGCTTTAATCATATTCTGATTTATGATCATGTGTATGAAGCTTGTCAAATACAATCAGAACTTTCTTTGGGTGCCTTGAACAAAGAAAACGTGATTGCATTTGCTGCTAGCGAATTGATTGATACAGAACATAGTTTCCATTGCTCTGTTTTTAGATTATCTTCTTCAAGATTGATGCACTTGTTTTGTCCCATGAGTCCTCAGAAAGAAAGTGCAGGAACATTGGATACTTTGGCAATCAAAGAAAAACCACTAGACTTATGCCAACCAACTAAACAGCAGCAAATCCAAGAACCAGTGCTGATGTCTTCCTCTTTTGAATACCCAATAAAGAACTGTAAGAATATTGAGTTGCTTAGAACTGAACAAAATTGGTTTATGTTGATTTCTGCTAAGGATGAGAATCGTTTTGGTTTAGAAACTGTTAAAGAACTTCATGTTTCAAATTCGATTTTTGACAAACTGTTTTCAGTCCTAGCTCAAGGTAGCTTGTCTCACCCAAGAGGTGGGAAGAGTTGTGAACAAAGTGGCGAACGGGTGCGTAAGGCGTGGGAATCTTTCTGAGATTTTTACTTGTGAAAAGTTCTTTAAGCCAAAGGATTTTGTCTTTGACAAGTTGATTAAATTTGAACCTGCTTTGAAGGTTTCTTTATTTAGCCACACCCCTGAGTTGATTGGAACTAAGACAATGTTTTCAAAGGATTTTTCCCTCTCTTATAAATCGTTGCTTGCCTTAGGTTCTATGCAAGATTTTTGGTGCTCTAATCGTTTTCTGATTTGTGATCATGTGAATGATTCTTTTAAAATGCCATCAAAACTTTCGTGTGAAGCTGTAAACAAAAGGAACTTGTTTGAATTTGATGCTAGGAAATTAGCTAGAACAGATCATAGTGTCTGTTTTTCTGTTGTTAGTTTTTCCTCTTCTAGTTTGATGCACTTGTTCTTCTCCATGAGTGCTCAGAAAGGCACTGCAGGAACATGTGATTTTTTGTCAATCAAAGAGAAGCCACCAGATATGGAGCAACAAACCCCAGGACTTAGAGAAGCCATGAAATGCAAAAGGAAACTCCAAAGGAGGGAAGGAGACAAACGATTTGAGCCACCTGATTTGGACCAAGAAAAACATCATCATCCTGGCCGCATCATCCTGATGAAAGAAAAACCTCCAGACGCAACTTATAAGCCCCAGCTTATTATAGGTGAGTATCCTATTAGTCTGAATTCTGAAGTTACTAAACTTGTGCTTCTCGTTGCAGGTGAATTGGATTTGAGGTCAAATCTTTTTGAAGTGGGAGAGGATGATATGATCCTGACCAGCGATCATGAGCTTGAACCTGAAGCTGCTGGACTTGAACCTGAGGATGCTAGAATTGAACATAAGGATGCTGGACTTGAACCTGAGCATGAACCTGAGCATGAACCAGAGGAGCAGCTTGGAGCTGAGGATACATTTGGAGTGGAGAAAGAGTATGGAAAAAATGTTATCTTAACCTCATTGGTTTTGGTAAAAGATCAACAAATGGGTATGTGTCTCATTTGTACTCTTTTTCCCTTGTCAATTTTTGTCCCACTGGGTTTTCTTGACAAGGTTTTTAATGAGGCAAATGATTCACATCCAAATCACCCATTTGTTGATCAAGGCCGTATTCAGGAAGCAAGTGATCATATTCGGGAAGCCCTTCACAAGTGGAAGCTTTTACTCATAGTTAGGAAGGCCTACCTGAATCCGTACTTTGACCTAATTGAAGACAACCAGCCGCTTCCTTGTTTTTCAAATTTGAATTTTAGTCTCTGCATGTAATAAATGAGTTTTGTCTCGGAGCTTGTTCCAAGACTGACTCAATTTCCCACATCTCTTCCTTCTTCTTTATATTCTCTCTCGATCTCATTTGTAGAACTTATCTAATCTTTTATGCAAAAACCTTTATTGAGTTTAGATCATTCTCCCTTGGTGTGTCATATCTTTGGGAAATCCTTGTTCGATCTCTTGTGTGTTATATTAACGAGATCTTCATCTCTATTGTTAACTTCGTCATCTACCTTCTGTTCATCACAATCCACTTCCATCCATTTGTATACCATCACACACCCCTTCATATTCCTCCGAGTTCATCTTCCCTTGTTGTTCATCATCGAAATCCATCCATAGATCATGTCTAGCCCATCGTAAATCATCATTCCCCCCTTCATCTTCCATCGTTTTCACTCCATCCATTCGTCTACCTCATTCCAACAGTCCATTAGCCTTGTTAAAGTGAGCTTCCTTGGGAGAATCACATTAATAAATTTATCCTTACAAGCTGTGTAAACATCTCCTTAGCTATTAATATATTATCTGAAATTAATCTTCCCGCCACAAAGGCTGATTCTGTCTCGAATACCAATCCTGGGAGTAACCTATTTAATCGTTGACACATGACCTTAGAAATGATTTTATGACCTATATTACACAAACTTATGGGTCGAAGTTCCGTCATACGGCTAGGGCGTGCACCCTTAGGTATTAGAAAAACGTTCGTCTGATTTAAGCGTGTGTCAAAAGGGCCCGTTAAGAAAAAATTATTCACCAATCCCAATATATCATGCTTAATGACCGGCCAGGCATGTTGGAAAAATAGCGCCGTCATTCATCTGGGCCTGGAGATTTTTCCGGGTGCATGCATCAAAAATAATGCTTGTCGAACCTCTTCTTCGGAGGCTAAACCAGTGAGTTTCATTCATACTCTCTGTAATAGAAACCGACACTTCATGCAAAAAAGGTCTTCCGTCCCCTCCTCTGTAGGAGTTATAGAGGAAGTAAACAATTCCTCAAAATACTGAACAGCAACCTCTTCAATCCCTTTATCTGTAGTAATTAACCCATTCGCCAACCGTGTTGTGTAGACCTACAATGCGATTCTGAACGAGATGTTGTTTAGTCAATGCATAATAGGATTTGGTATTTCGGTCACCTAATGTGTGCCTCACATTCCTACTCTTCTGCTGCCAGAATATCTCCTCATCCTGATACGCCTCCTTCAGTTTCCGGGTTATGTCCAAAACCTCAACCTCAGACCGACTATCTTCGTTTCAAACCTCTTCCAAAGCTTTCTGAAGCTCATCGATACACTCCTTCCCAGAAGGTAGAGTATTCCTTCTGCAAACGGAGATCTCATGCCGACAGTGATTGATCCGTTCAACCAAACCCATATTACGATCTGTGGTGTCCCAACCTAATGAGATCGATTCCATGTGCCCCTTCTTACCAATCCATCTTTTATCAAACCAAAAAGTCCCTCGACGCCGGACCCTTTTATCCGCAATTGTCGCAGCAAGTGGTAGATGATCCGAACCCACCATCCCGAGATATTCCACAAAAGAACAAGTGAACATTGAGTGCCACTCCTCATTCGCAATAGCTCCATCTACCCAACACCGAATAAGTTGACCACTCCTTCTACCACCCCATGAAAGGGTATTCCCCAAGGAAGGGAAATCCATCAAGCCACAATTTTCCAGCATATTATTAAAATTCAGAAACGTAGATGCATGCCTCAACAGTTCTCCTTGTTTCTCATGATTGCATGTGATTTCATTCAAATCCCCAATGACAAACCACGGGCCCGATCGGACGATACCGATACGTGTAAACCGCTCCTAGACTTGTTCTTTAATTTATGGACAGGGTCCCCGTATACCAATGAAAGGAAAAGCATTTTCCGTTGGTATTCTGCTTCCACATCAATGATTCTATTATCCGCATAAGTAATATTGACTTTAAAATGATCATTGTAGAAAAGTGCAAGACCACCACTCGTACCACACGGCTCTACAGTATATAATTTATCGTACCCAAAATGAGCTTGAAGTTGTTGTACAAACCCAAAATTTTGTTTTATTTCCAAAAGAAACAAGAATTCTGGTTTATGTTTGTACCACGATTCCCGAAGATAGCTGATCGTCGATTTACTACTGAGTACTTGGCAATTCCAACTTAAAATCCGCATATTAAATTCCAGAATTTTAAAAATATTGAGATCTGTCAGATTTATTGAGATCGTTGGATTGACGGTGTCTATGATGAGATGGGTAAAATAATGCATTGCATTCGTGACGATTAATAGACGCGGATGGAATGGATCTGCTTTCTTTAAACGCTTGTATCCCAAAAGTCAAAAACTTTTTACCAACGTTTGAAACCCATATTAGGTAATTGAGTCAAAGCCATGTAATCAAATCTCCTTTGGTTGTTTGTTTAAAATTAGCGTCGGATTAAGGAGAAGGTTAAATTGTATGCAAAACCTAATGTCTGTTAAACTTAGTTTTGTTGGGGTTTTGTAATACTATGTTTTGTTGAGGTCAAATTTGAAAGACTACGTTATTTCTTGTTTTGTTTGTTTTAAGTTTATGCAAGTCTATATGGAATGCATCTGTGGAATTTTTAATTCAACTGTTGAGTCAGTGAAATGGGTGTGTTGAACACCAAAAAAGCTTATGTGGATTAATCGGTGTTGAATATATTCAACATGTTGAATAAAGAAATTGTATTGAACTATTGATGCATGAGGAGCCCATTTTCTTTTTTTTTCTCACATGTGTGGAAAAACCTATTCCCAAAAATAGCATTTGATTTGTACATCAAAGCACAGTTGTATTGAACTATTGATGCAAAAATTAGTGATGCATCTCTTGTGCATCAACACAATTTATTTCACAAATTAAACCGACAAAAATACTTTAAACATGCAGGCTTTCCTGCA
This sequence comes from Isatis tinctoria, assembly GCA_010577795.1. Lineage (NCBI taxonomy): Eukaryota > Viridiplantae > Streptophyta > Magnoliopsida > Brassicales > Brassicaceae > Isatis > Isatis tinctoria. The sequence goes on along the minus strand of CM021246.1, from coordinate 10,391,896 downwards.
TTTTATTGGTAGACGGTGTTCCTTTTGATTATTCAAAGGGAACATAGCACAAAACCAAGGGTAGAAATCGAAAGTCCATAGGAAACCGACGACTATTACACCTTCTGGAGGATTGTCTGATTCTTAACAATTCGTTCTCTCTCTCTAGAAACTTTGAACTCCTAAAATTTCCTCTGATAAATTTGTCCACTTCTTATAAATCTGACTTGTCCACTTCTTATAAATTTTATTTCCCTTTTGTCTGAACAATGGCGAGGTCATTAGCTATGATCCCTTATGCACCAGAGAGGTCTCCATCTCCACCACCACAAAATAAGATAATGCTTAAGGTGAAGCACCAGGTATGTTCTCTTCTCAATCTGCCCATTCAACCTTTTTGTATGGTTGCTCTGAACAAATATCGTCAGACAGAAAAAAACCTCATAAGTTCTTTCCGTGTATGATTTTTAGTAGTAATGTACGTCATCTCTTTTACAAATAGGTTGGAGTGGAGGATGTTTTCAGAATTGGTTATAGTACACGGATGAAGAAGCTAATGGATGCTTGCTGCCCGAAGAGAAACATCGAGAAAGGGACTGTCAGATTTGTCTTCGGCAATAAACAGCTCAAACCACGACACACCGCTGCCCGGGTTTTCTTTTCTCTCTCCCATCTTTTCCCTTCTTAGTTTTAACTTTGTGATCTACTGTTAATCAGTATTTTCTTTCTTTCGCCACAGCTGATGGTGGAAGATGGTGATGTCGTTGACGTTGTGGCCGACCTAGTCGGTGGTTAACTGCCGGAACTTCTTCATCATCTACCGATTGAAGGTAGAGGAAAGAGAATAGTGGAGGGAATTTGAGAATTACCAGACTTTTTCCCTGTTTGTAGTTGTTGTTGCATGTTAAAGGTGGAACGGCGGTTTTCTTGTGTTCTTAGTATGTCATATTAACGTCGAGTTAATTATCTTCTGTTTGCTATCTTCGTTGATGTTGTTTCAAAGTGGTTAAAATTCAGAGAACCGGAAATTGACAAACCTTGTATATTTTGGAGGAATTATCTTAGTAATTTTGTATGCCTAGTGGCCAGTGTTTATTAGTTTATTTTTTCTGTATGCACCCCATACTAACTGCACATTATGAACAGTTATAAAACGGTTATTGAATTGCCCAAATTAAAACACTGCAATCTCCTAGTAATAAAAAACCAAGGCACTTTCGCAGATAAACGGTAGAGCAACGGCAGAGTAACGGCACATTAACGACAGAGTTACATATTCTCTACCTGATCTGAAGAGTCAATACGATTTGATCGAGGGGAGAAGATCATAAATAAAGGGATAAATTAAGCTAACGGTAACAATTTGATAACGTGTCAACCCGCTGGCCAAGTATATACTATGTTCAACGCACGGAGGATGTAAAAACAAGTACAAAAAATCTGGGTTAACCAATAGAAATGTAATACCAAATATATGTAATACCAAATATGGTGGGTCCGGTTTTTATTCTGTCAAGATAACGTGGCATCCGGCAGACGAAGAAGTATTTATTTTCCACAGCATCCTTTTCCTTGCTTTCAACGCACCCAATGAACCATCTATCCACTTTTGAATTTTTTCCGAGAAATACACTCAAATAGCTCAGTCTTATGCTTTTACTCACAAAATAGTACAGTAGGGGGGAAATGACAATAATAGCACATTTTAATCATATTTAAATGTATTACACTAATAAATTTGGGTACACTAATCATTAATTAGGGTTTAGTTTTTGGGTTTAGGGTTTAGGATTAAAAGATTGAGAAGAAATGAATGCAAAGCAAGGATATAATATTTTTTTTTTGTTCTTAAATAAATGCTGTTTAGATAATAGAAATGAATGCAAAACAAGGATATAATAGTTTTTTTTTTCTTTAATGAATGCTGTTTATATCATTTAAACCGTAATGTGCTATTTTGGAGAGAAATTTGGAGAATTGCCCAATTTTTGACGCGTTTGATTATTTAAAATTTGAAAAATGTTCAAGCAGGCCAAGTATTTATTAGTCTATTAGGCCAATCAGCTCTGATTTCGTAGATCGTGTAAGGCTATGTCGTCCTGGTTGTTATGATTTGCTGTCGAAGGAGTGGAAAATTTAATTTGAAAAGTGCAAGACCACCACTCGTACCACACGGCTCTACAGTATATAATTTATCGTACCCAAAATGTGCTTGAAGTTGTTGTACAAACCCAAAATTTTGTTTTATTTCCAAAAGAAACAAGAATTCTGGTTTATGTTTGTACCACGATTCCAGAAGATAACTGATCGTCGATTTACTACTGAGTACTTGGCAATTCCAACTTAAAATCCGCATATTAAATTCCAAAATTTTAAAAATATTGAGATCTGTCAGATTTATTGGATTGACGGTGTCTATGATGAGATGGGTAAAATAATGCATCGCATTCGTGAGGATTAATTGACGCGGATGGAATGGATCTGCTTTCTTTAAACGCTTGTATCCCAAAAGTCAAAAACTTTTTACCAACGTTTGAAACCCAAATTAGGTAATTGAGTCAAAACCATGTAATCAAATCTCCTTTGGTTGTTTGTTTAAAATTAGCGTCGGATTAAGGAGAAGGTTAAATCGTATGCAAAACCTAATGTCTGTTAAACTTAGTTTTATAGGGGTTTTGTAAAACTATGTTTTGTTGAGGTCAAATTTGAAAGACTACGTTATTTCTTGTTTTGTTTGTTTTGAGTTTATGCAAGTCTATCTTGAATGCATCTTTCGAATTTTTAATTCAACTGTTGAATCAGTGAAATGGGTGTGTTGAACACCAAAAAAGCTTATGTGGATTAATCGGTGTTGAATATATTCAACATGTTGAATAAAGAAATTGTATTGAACTATTGATGCATGAGGAGCCCATTTTCTTTTTTTTCTCACATGTGTGGAAAAACCTATTCCCAAAAATAGCATTTGATTTGTACATCAAAGCACAGTTGTATTGAACTATTGATGCAAAAATTAGTGATGCATCTCTTGTGCATCAACACAATTTATTTCACAAATTAAACCGACAAAAATACTTTAAACATGCAGGCTTTCCTGCATTTTATTGGTAGACGGTGTTCCTTTTGATTATTCAAAGGGAACATAGCACAAAACCAAGGGTAGAAATCGAAAGTCCATAGGAAACCGACGACTATTACACCTTCTGGAGGATTCTCTGATTCTTAACAATTCGTTCTCTCTCTCTAGAAACTTTGAACTCCTAAAATTTCCTCTGATAAATTTGTCCACTTCTTATAAATCTGACTTGTCCACTTCTTATAAATTTTATTTCCCTTTTGTCTGAACAATGGCGAGGTCATTAGCTATGATCCCTTATGCACCAGAGAGGTCTCCATCTCCACCACCACAAAATAAGATAATGCTTAAGGTGAAGCACCAGGTATGTTCTCTTCTCAATCTGCCCATTCAACATTTTTGTATGGTTGCTCTGAACAAATATCGTCAGACAGAAAAAAACCTCATAAGTTCTTTCCGTGTATGATTTTTAGTAGTAATGTACGTCATCTCTTTTACAAATAGGTTGGAGTGGAGGATGTTTTCAGAATTGGTTATAGTACACGGATGAAGAAGCTAATGGATGCTTGCTGCCCGAAGAGAAACATCGAGAAAGGGACTGTCAGATTTGTCTTCGGCAATAAACAGCTCAAACCAAGACACACCGCTGCCGGGTTTTCTTTTCTCTCTCCCATCTTTTCCCTTCCTAGTTTTAACTTTGTGATCTACTGTTAATCAGTATTTTCTTTCTTTCGCCACAGCTGATGGTGGAAGATGGTGATGTCGTTGACGTTGTGGCCGACCTAGTCGGTGGTTAACTGCCGGAACTTCTTCATCATCTACCGATTGAAGGTAGAGGAAAGAGAATAGTGGAGGGAATTTGAGAATTACCAGACTTTTTCCCTGTTTGTAGTTGTTGTTGCATGTTAAAGGTGGAACGGCGGTTTTCTTGTGTTCTTAGTATGTCATATTAACGTCGAGTTAATTATCTTCTGTTTGCTATCTTCGTTGATGTTGTTTCAAAGTGGTTAAAATTCAGAGAACCGGAAATTGACAAACCTTGTATATTTTGGAGGAATTATCTTAGTAATTTTGTATCGCTAGTGACCAGTGTTTATTAGTTTATTTTTTTCTGTATGTACCCCATGCTAACTGCACATTATGAACAGTTATAAAACGGTGATTGAATTGCCCAATTAAAACACTGCAATCTCCTAGTAATAAAAAACCAAGGCACTTTCGCAGATAAACGGTAGAGCAACGGCAGAGTAACGGCACATTAACGACAGAGTTACATATTCTCTACCTATTCTGAAGAGTCAATACGATTTGATCGAGGGGAGAAGATCATAAATAAAGGGATACGTTAAGCTAACGGTAACAATTTGATAACGTGTCAACCCGCTGGCCAAGTATATACTATGTTCAACGCACGGAGGATGTAAAAACAAGTACTAAAAATCTGGGTTAACCAATAGAAATGTAATACCAAATATATGTAATACCAAATATGGTGGGTCCGGTTTTTATTCTGTCAAGATAACGTGGCATCCGGCAGACGAAGAAGTATTTATTTTCCACAGCATCCTTTTCCTTGCTTTCAACGCACCCAATGAACCATCTATCAACTTTTGAATTTTTTTCCGAGAAATACACTCAAATAGCTCAGTCTTATGCTTTTACTCACAAAATAGCACAGTAGGGGGGAAATGACAATAATAGTACATTTTAATCATATTTAAATGTATTACACTAATAAATTTGGGTACATTAATCATTAATTAGGGTTTAGTTTTTGGGTTTAGGGTTTAGGATTAAAAGATTGAGAAGAAATGAATGCAAAGCAAGGATATAATATTTTGTTTGTTCTTAAATAAATGCTGTTTAGATAATAGAAATGAATGCAAAACATGGATATAATAGTTTTTTGTTCTTTAATGAATGCTGTTTATATCATTTAAACCGTAATGTGCTATTTTGGAGAGAAATTTGGAGAATTGCCCAATTTTTGACGCGTTTGATTATTTAAAATTTGAAAAATGTTCAAGCAGGCCAAGTATTTATTAGTCTATTAGGCCGATCAGCTCTGATTTCGTAGATCGTGTAAGGCTATGTCGTCCTTGTTGTTATGATTTGCTGTCGAAGGAGTGGGAAATTTAATTTGAAGCGGTTATCTGTATGTAAGTGTTCTCCTTATGAGGAATGGTGGGATTGGTTCGACGACGAGGTGAAAGGTTTTGATATGTGTTATCAATGTTTTTGGTGGAGAGAACATGGTGATATTCGCGAAGTTCTTTGGTTTCGTAGAACATCCTAGCACAATAGATTGGTGATTGTTATGATTTATGACTTAATTTACTTTTCTACTCTTCAAGTGCCTTTTTCTTTTATGAAAGAAGAATGAAAGCGAGAGTGATTGTGATTTTCAAAGTGCGTGTCCTTTCATCTTGCGGTTTAAGCTTAAATGTCAAATACGTGTCCTTTCAGTTTGCGGTCTTGATACACGAGTTTTAAACCCTTATTTCCTACTGCAAGTGCACAACATACGAAGTAGTATTTAGGGGTCGATCCCACGAAGACCAGTTTCACACTTTGATCTAATGAGCTAAATCAAAAGCTAAGACAATTCAATTATGTATTTGGTTTTGTAAATAGCAAGTACTAAAAGTAAAATCGGTTGTAAAGATAATATTAAACAAGCGTTAGGTCAAGGAATATCGCAGGAGATTCAGAGCAACGGATCAAACAACTATTCAGGCAGTGATTAAGCACAAGTCTAGAACTAAAACATAAAGATAATATCAATCCACTGTTGTGGTATCAATAACTTTGTCTAGCGACCTAGAAATCCTAACTGTCGCTGGTACTAGAAATCGCAAACAAGCATTAAGGATAGGTTAGATTTGTTCACAATTCTCCAATATATCTACTGTCGTAGGTAATGAATAAATTGCTCACAAATGTTTATTCTAGCAACCTAGCAACTGTCGTTGTCTAAATTAACCTAAGATCATGAATCAAACGGCCAGTTTAACTCAAGCAATAAGATCAACAAGGATGAAGACTATCGATTCTATTTACCTATTTGTGTTTAACCCTAAAGCTCATGAATTCCTTTGACAAACCTCAACCTAACTAAGAGATCTACTCATACATAATTAAAGAAGAGGAAAACATAGAGATTATAGAGTTCATCATAAAAGCTTGAATAGATAATGAAAGCTGAAAATAACTTAATAAGAACTTGAATAAGCATAAATATAGGTAATAATAACTGAAAGTAAAACTTAATTAAAGCATAAATGTTTAATGCTTAAAAGAAACTAATAAGAACTTGATAAAAACATAAACATTAAAGCTTAAAAGAGAGAAGAAGCAATGTTTAGAAGCTAGAGAAGAGTGGGAGAAGAAGATGGTGTGTTTTGAAACATAAAGAGTGAGTTTTATATATAGGCCAAGGTGTAGGGGAGTAGGTGAAGTAAGGAACGGTCGTTCTGATGGGAGAACGATCGTTCTCCGTGGTCGATCGAAGTAGGTGGTCGTAGGTGAGATGGGGAACGATCGTTCTTGGTGGAGAACGGTCGTTCCATGCTTGGTTGTTGGTGGAGTAGGTGAGGTGTGGAACGATCGTTCTCTTCAAGGAACGGTCGTACCTCTGCATTTGTCGGCAAGGTTGGTGAAGAGGGGAACGACCGTTCTGTAGGGGGAACGGTCGTTCTCCCTTAGAACGGGTGTTCTCTTCAGTTGGTCCTTTTCTCGTGTTTTCCACATTAAATCGACTCGAACATGTCCGTAAACGCCAAACTCCATCGGAACTCCATAAAATCTGTAAAAAGACTCAAAACAAAAGAAAAGACTCGAAAAGCTAACGAAAGATGCAAATAAAAACTCAAACCGAATACTAAAAACGAATCAAAATACGTTAAAAACACATAATATCAACTCCCCCCAACTAAAACCTTTGCTTGTCCCCAAGCAAAACCAGAGATCTTATAAAGAGGATAGGTTAGAAAAACGTGTGAGACTTGTAAAACTTATAGGACCATACTCTAAATCAATTGCCCGTAAACCGCATTCACAAGGTTCAGATCAAACCGTACTTCATTGTACTTCTCCATAACCGTAGTAAATAAGTGAAATCTCATGATCAAGCAGAACTCAATATTTAACATTCATTATTAAATGTGTGTACTCTCACAAAGGGAATATCTAACACGTTATGGTCTAGGTATCAAGGTTGGTATTTGGTTGCTCAAGTGTTTCGGTTTCTTTTAGCAGTAAAAACGGATGCAAATCATTATGCAAAATCACAGTGAGACACGAACCAATTAGGAGGTACACAACTCTCCTTAACTCTAATCCTTCTACTCTTATTTAACAAAGTCACGAACAAGAACATGATTTCTTTTAACGTTTCATGAAATTTAAAGATATTACCTTGACTTTCCCGTTTCCTTCTGTTTTATTTATTTATTTATTTTTTTTTTTTTTTTTTTTTATATATATCGGAGAATGGAACCGGTTAGTCTCTAAGATCTGCATCAAAAGAATTTCAACGACGTAAGCTTATTTCTTGAATGTGAATACAAACTTCTACCCAAAAAGTTCATCCTCTTTTGAAACGAAAATTTTCGATGAATATATTCAAAAAGAGATCACTTTTCTAGACACATCCCATGAGTTTAATCAGAAAGAGACCACCTATCTAGACACAGTCCTAAAGAAAAGTTGTGTCGGTCCGTATACTCCATAGTTTTTGCACATGAATGCAATGACAGTAAACGAAAATAAGTGGGTTTCAACATGGAAATGGTAAGGGTGTGGTACTAGACTAAGGATAAGTCTAGCTATTTGGAGTTAGCAAAGATTGGTAGAAATGATGCAAAGAAAACTCCAAATGTAAAATCCAATACATGATTATCAACCCCCTAAGTGAGATAAATTAAGTCCATATTAAGTTCCAATAATTCGATTAAGTTCAGATGATTTGAGAAATTCACTAAATGATCAAGTTATGGATTTTTCTGCGTTTCCAAACTATCCTCAAATAATGCTAAGCAGTCGTAAGGCAATGACATCGAACATGTTGCAATTCCAAAAAGTTAACAAATTCACACATTGTTTTGACTCGATAAATGTTTTTTTTTTTTTTTGAAAATTTAAACACACCAAAATAAAACATAAGAAATAAACATCCATAAAACACACCGTTAGTACACAAATGAATCCCTCCCCCAGACTTGTTTTTAATCGTCCCGGTTGAAACAAAACCGAAAGATAAACCCGCAAACTCATAAATAAAATAAAAATGTCCTAAAATTAATAATGTATTTGACAGTGGTGTAGGGACAAGAAAACTTACCTGAAGACGTGCACCCCCTTCTATTTTTTTTTTTTCGTGGAGCACCCTGGCGGAGCAGGTGCTCGGAAACAGATTTGGGGTGCTCGCTCGTTTTTTCTTTTTGTTTTTTTTTTATTTATTCAACTGAAGCAAAGAAAAACAAAACCAAAAATCAATAGCAAAAGAAAATAAAAGAAAAACACTTACCAGTGGGTTGCCTCCCACCAAGCGCTTGGTTTAAGTCGTTAGCTTGACTTCTGAGCACAAGCGCTAATCATGAGAATCAAAAGGCTGAGCCAATGCACCTTTGGTCCTTCTCTTATTGGGACAAGAAACAAAGTGCGCAAAAAGGCATACAATTGTCCAAAGGAAATAGACAATATTCTCATCAAGGAAGTTTACTACAAATGTAGCGTGTATTTTCAAATATTCCTTGACAGTGAAATATTGTTGAGAATCAAATGCATTCGATGGAAAGATATAATCAACTTTAGCTTCAAACGAGTTTGTCACAAAATAGTAAACTTTATCTCCATCAATCTTATAAAATACCACATTCTCATTCTCATCATCATTCTCAACCTTAGGGTTCTCTATCTCATCCAAGATCTTATCTAAATCAAATTCATCCCCTAGGTCAGATTTTTCAAGAAGCGATCTAGATTCCTCTAGCAATAAAGAGTTAAGCTCGAGATTATGATCATTCAAAACACAAAGATAACTATTATTAAAACATATTTCATGATAATCTCTAGCAAACTTTTCTACTCTTAAGGCATCTACTCTTTGAGTCTCACATATCAAATCATAGCATTCATCAAAGAGTATGGAGGAAGGTGAATCATAAGCTACATCTCCAATAGAAGGCATGTGACTATCCTCAAAATCTTGAAATTCAAAGGCTAAATCGGATGTACCTTGTAATTGGAATGGTGGAACCCAATATATTACCTCCTTAAGTGACTGGGCTACCATTATCTCATCAAACGTAAGCTCTCTTCCTTCTAGTACTGCCCGATGTGACATGAGGTTCATCTGGATCATTACTGCTAGGTCACTCCTTGTCAGCATTGGATTTTCCACAAAAAGCTTATCCAACTCCACTCTTTGTTCTGGCGTAAGTACGTTCTCATCAAAAGACTCATCTTGAATGTATTCTTCAAACGTGTCCTCCTCTTCTTGTGGCCAATCATTGTAGTCCATGGCCATCAAAGTTAGTAAAAGTTAGTGTCTTAGACTAGAAATTTCGTCGAAAACCAAAGGTGAAAATTTGGTCCCCGGCAACAGCGCCAAAAACTTGATACACGAGTTTTAAACCCTTATTTCCTACTGCAAGTGCACAACATACGAAGTAGTATTTAGGGGTCGATCCCACGAAGACCAGTTTCACACTTTGGTCTAATGAGCTAAATCAAAAGCTAAGACAATTCAGTTATGTTTTTGGTTTTGTAAATAGAAAGTAATAAAAGTAAAATCGGTTGTAAAGATAATATTAAACAAGCGTTAGGTCAAGGAATATCGCAGGAGATTCAGAGCAACGGATCAAACAACTATTCAGGCAGTGATTAAGCACAAGTCTAGAACTCAAACATAAAGATAATATCAATCCACTGTCTTGGTATCAATAACTTTGTCTAGCGACCTAGAAATCCTAACTGTCGCTGGTACTAGAAATCGCAAACAAGCATTAAGGATAGGTTCGATTTGTTCACAATTCTCCACTACATCTACTGTCGTAGGTAATGAATAAATTGCTCACCAATGTTTATTCTAGCAACCTAGCAACTGTCGTTGTCTAAATTAACCTAAGATCATGAATCAAGCGGCCAGTTTAACTCAAGCAATAAGATCAACAAGGATGAAGACTATCGATTCTATTTAGCTATTTGTATTTAACCCTAAAGCTCATGAATTCCTTTGACAAACCTCAACCTAACTAAGAGATCTACTCAGACATAATTAAAGAAGAGGAAAACATAGAGATTATAGAGTTCATCATAAAAGCTTGAATAGATAATGAAAGCTGAAAATAACTTAATAAGAACTTGAACAAGCATAAATATAGGTAATAAGAACTGAAAGTAAAACTTAATTAAATCATAAATGTTTAAAGCTTAAAAGAAACTAATAAGAACTTGAGAAAAACATAAACATTAAAGCTTAAAAGAGAGAAGAAGCAATGTTTAGAAGCTAGAGAAGAGTGGGAGAAGAAGATGGTGTGTTTTGAAACATCAAGAGTGAGTTCTATATATAGGCCAAGGTGTAGGGGAGTAGGTGAAGTAAGGAACGGTCGTTCTGATGGGAGAACGATCGTTCTCCGTGGTCGATCGAAGTAGGTGGTTGTAGGTTGATTAATTACCTTTTTAAGTAATTTATTTCCACCAATTTCGTATTTTACTAATAATGACAACTGTCAAATTGCATTGCCTCTTCATATCAATAGCTTGAAATTATTTTCTCCCTCGCTATGTATATATTATTCTCTCCATGAATCTAATCAACGCTTCTGCTCTTCCGTATAATCAACTGTTTACGAAAAAGAAATCGTTTCTTAGTTCCATCTCTCCAAGAGTGCTATTTTCTCGTTATACAGGTAATATTACATGTGCTTATTATTGTACTCGCAGGAGAATTGTAATATTGTAAAAGTCAATTTTGTTATTGATTTATTTTCATACTTCTTCTTCGACTTCAGTATGACGTCTCTTCCAACACCTATTCTAACTGATATCATCCGTCGAGCTGGACGTATTGGATTTCGAAACCTAGGACCCTTCGTACTTGCTGGGTGGGAAGGAAGATGTGCTGCTTTAGAAGATGATGTTTTATGTGAAGCAAACTTAGAGGAATTAATGAATTCTCCAGAACTTGTTACTCAAGGATCCGTTTATAGGCCATTCCTATGCCGTTGTATCAAGGCTGGTAACAAAACCGCCACGTACTTAGAAGGTCTTTCAACTTCTTGCTCAAACCGGTCCATCACAGGTGGGACTTGACATGTTAGCTTTTTCTGCAACGGATAACGTTTATGCAAGTCTGGGTCTTGGAATCTTCTTAATCTGTTGTGGTGAGTATGATCAAGGAATGGCTTATACGATAAGTTTTTTCAGACAAGTTCCTCGACTTGCCGAGGCGGTTCGTGTTGGCTAGGTGATGGTCAGCCAAATTCAATTAATGGTAACCGCACGTTCGAGAGTGTATATGAGTATAGTTTCGTTCCCATTTATGCCTGCTTGCGAGTTGGATTGCGATACTCACTTCGGCCTTTGTATTGAATGTTTTGCGTTCATGTACTGTTCTCGAGTTTGTGAATTATGCTAATGATACTGCACCTTCTTTCATATTAATATGGGTGCCAAATATTTATTGAACAACGGTATTAAGAAAAAACAGAGATTGATAAGAATAACTCTCTTATTAACTCAAGGAAAATAACTCAAAATCTTAAGCTTAGAATCTCTTAGTCTCTCACAAGTTATGTCACAATTCGACATATACTTATATAAGAGGAGACAGCTTGTTTAACCTAAAACTCTTAAGGAAACATTACATATTTAGATAACTCCTAAATCTTTAGATATGTATATTTAGATATCTCCTAAATATACTGAACTTGATCCTTAAGCTATTTCAAGCTTACTCCAACATTGTCCCCCTTAAGCTTGAAATCTTCTTCCCTTACATCTTGAACACCAATGAGACTCCTCATTTCCTTGAACTTAATCCTTCCAAGTGCTTTAGTAAGAATGTCGGCCTTCTGTTCATTTCCCGGAACATGTTCAACCTCCACTTGTTCATGTTCAACACATTCACGGATGAAATGGTATCTCCTATGTATGTGCTTACTCCGACCGTGGAAAACAGGGTTCTTGGTAAGGGCAATAGCTGACTTGTTATCCACCCGAATTGTCACCTTCTTACACTCTTTATCCGTTATCTCAGCAAACAGCTCTTGCATCCATATTGCTTGCTTCGCAGCTTCGTGGCGGCCATAAATTCAGCTTCACAAGATGACAGAGCCACTGTCTCCTGTTTTTGTGAACACCAAGTGATGGGACATTCACCGAAGTAGAAGATATGGCCTGTTGTGCTTTTCCCATCATCCTCGTCAACATTATGGCTGCTATCGCTATATCCCACCAAACTAGCACCATTTGATCTTCCAAAAGTAATGCCATAAGATAGAGTTCCTCGTAAATACCTTAGCACTTGCTTTAGATCCGCTCCATGAGACTCTTTCGGCTCTTGCATGTATCGGCTGAGTACACCAACACTAAAGGAGAGATCAGGTCTTGAAGGAGGTAGCGAAGACATCCAATGCTTCTTCTGTAATCCTTTTCTTTGATATTACCCTCTTTCGTGCTTCTAGAGAGTTTCAAATTCTGATCCATGGGTACTTGAGAAGCGTTACACTCGTTCATCCCAGCTTCTTCTAGAATCTTTGCTGCATTTCGTTCTTGTCTCAGTGTTATACCATCCTGACACTGATGAACCTCGATCCCAAGGTAATAGGTCAGTTTTACCAGATCACTCATCTCGAATTTTGTAGCCATCTCTTCCTTAAACTCGGCTACCATCTGCATATTAGACCCTGAGACCAAGAGATCATCTACATATACGGCTACTACAAGCAGATGTCCATTCTCTTCCTTACGATAGAGTGATGGTTCCTTAGAGCACTTGGTGAATCTTAACTCATGAAGAGTCTTGTTTAACTTCTCGTTCCATGCTCTAGGCGCTTGTTTCAAACCATATAGTGCCTTTTCTAACTTGTATACCTTGCCTTCACTTCCCTTGACCTCAAATCCCTCTGGCTGAGTAACAAATACCTCCTCCTTTAGTTCACCATGTAAGAACGCAGTCTTTACATCAAGGTGATGTACTTCCCAACTCTTTGAGGCTGCTAGAGAGATTATGAAACGGATTGTTTCAATACGAGCTACTGGAGCAAATACCTCATCAAAGTCAATACCGTGTTTCTGCACATAGCCCTTTGCAACAAGTCTTGCCTTGTACTTGTTAATGCTTCCATCTGGGTTGCGCTTTATCTTGAAGACCCATTTCAGCCCAATTGCCTTAGCTCCAATCGGCAGATCAACCAAATTCCATGTCTTGTTCTTTGTGATAGAACAAATCTCATCTTCGCAAGCCATTATCCATTACTTTGATAATTTAGCTTCATTGAAGTCCCATGGTTCTTCGTCTAGAACAAGCAGCAGACGTTCTCCTTCAACATCCGCAAGACAAATATAGTCGTTGAGGTAATCCGGCTTGTGACGAGCTCTCGTAGATCGTCGCAGCAACGGAACATATTGCTCATGTTCCTCATCTCCTGTGTTGTCGACCTCTTGCTCAACAACATCACCATTCTCACTTTCCTCAACTTCTTCTCTGTTCACTTCACCAACTTGCTCGGCTGAGCTTTCACCAATTGCATTCTCGCTTAGAGTCCTCACGATGTTTGTTGGCAAAACATCATCTCTTCCAATACCTCTGTTGCCAAAATCACCAAAAATCAACGCAAATGCTCCAGATACTCTACCGGTTTCTTCTCCTTGGCCATTCCACTTCCAGCTTTTGGTCTCATCAAACATTACGTCTCTGCTAATGAAAATCTTCCGGTTTGTCGGATCAAATAGGCGATAAGCCTCTGATCCTGGCTCAGTTCCCAGATTCACCAGAATGCGAGATCTATCGTCTAACTTCTTTCTCCCAACAGCTTCTGTTCTTGCGTAACTGATGCATCCAAATACGTGTAGATGTTCGAGATTTGGCTTCTGGCCCTTAAAGAGTTCATACGGTGTTTGATGAACCAGTGATCTCGTAGCTACTCTATTGATCAAGTATGTGGCATGTCTGACCGCTTCTCCCCACAGATAATTCGGTAAACTCATGTGCTTCAAGATACTTCTCGTCATCTCGAGCAAGGTTCTGTTTCTTCTCTCAACTACACCGTTTTGTTGTGGTGAATACGGTGCAGTCAGATGTCTCTTAATTCCTTCTTCGTCGCAGAAAGCTTGAAACTCATGAGAAATGAACTCTCCACCTCTGTCCGTACGAAAAGTCTTGATCATAGCCCTCGTCTCTTGTTCTACAGCTCTTTTAAAGGATTTGAACTTCTCAAATGCTTCACTTTTCTCCTTTAAAAGAATCGTCCACATATACCGAGTGTAATTATCAATGATTACAAACACATAACGCTTAGAGGCTGGAGTGGGAGGTGTGATGGGTCCGCAAATATCTCCATGTACAAGCTCAAGAGCATGAGAAGCTCTGTACGAGGTTGATTGAGGGAAACTTTGACGTGTTTGCTTCCCGAGTAAACATGACACGCAGGTTTCCTTCTCAAACTCAATACTTGGAATGCCTTTGACAAGATCTTTGCTGACCATTAACTTCATAGTCTCCACATTGACATGTCCCAACCTCGCATGCCATTGACTTGATTCGCCTGAACTCGTTATTTGTAAGCATCTGATCATATCAACCTCGAGATTCACCTTATACAATCGATTCCTGCCTCGCTTAGTTCTTACGAGCAGCTGGTTGTTCCCTCCAAACATCTCAAGTATATCACCCTTCATTCGTATTTCACATCCTACTTCTGTGGCCTGACCAAGGCTTATGATATTGCTCTTGAGATCTGGAATGAAGTAGACATTGTTGAGTATCTTCTTCTTTTCACCGTCAAACATGAACCTTATCGATCCTTTTCCTTGAATGTCAACCCGAGAATCATCACCAAACCTCACTTTTCCCGTGACTGTCTTATTGAGTTCCAAGAAAAACGACCGATTTCCAGATATCTAGATACCACACATTACTCGTGTCTAGATCAGTATCAAAGACTTTAGGTTGTACCTTCTGTTCATTGAGGAAGACCACTTCATGCATCATCAACACATCAGCCTCCTGAGTATCTTCTTCTTTCTTCTCGATTGCCTCTTGAAGCTTAAGCAACATATCAGGACAATCTGACGCGTAGTGTCCTTGCATATCACATCGGTAACATGTGACACGAGACTCTCTCTCCTTGCCCTGCTTGAAAGATCCGTCGTGATAGTTGCCATATCTGCCATGACCTCTTCCCCTGCCATTAAAACGACCTCCTTGACCTCTCCCTCTGCCCCTGTAATTCCCTGAGGAAGAATCAGAATGAGCGTACATGAGTTTGGTTTGATCTTCATGTTGCTCTTCTTCTTCTTCACTAATTCTCTCCTCATAGGCTTTTAAACGGCCGACAATATCTTCAAAAGTAGTCGTATTGAGGTCAAGAACCTGTTCGAGAGCTGCCACCATGTGGATGTATTTCTTGCGAGGTAAACTTTTCAGGAATTTCTTCACCAGTTTGGTTTCTTCAATGATTTCGCCAAGAGAAGCTGATTTTGAAGAAATCTCTGAGAGTTTACCAACAAATACGTCTATTGTGTCTTCTTCTTTCATTTTGAGTCGGTCGAACTCTGCCACCAAAGTCTGCAACCGAGCTTCCTTCACCCTATCAGCTCCAACATGCCTTGCTCTTATCGCATCCCACACAGCTTTTGCCGTGTCGAGATCACCAGCTTGTAGAATCAAAGCTTCGGGTATGGATTGAAATAACAGAGCAATTGCTAGGTCATTTTTTTCTTCATGTTTAGTGCCTGGTTCGATGGTCTCCCACACCTTGTTTACTTTGAGAATAACCTTCATTCGCAAGGCCCACACGGTATAGTTTGCTGCAGTTAACATCGGACACTTGACAGAAGACGACTCCAACTCTTTTGGCTTGAGAACCTCCACATCATCCTTTGTATCTCCCATGATCGTTTAGAGGCTCTGATACCAAATATTGAACAACGGTATTAAGAAAAAACAGAGATTGATAAGAATAACTCTCTTATTAACTCAAAGAAAATAACTCAAAACCTTAAGCTTAGAATCTCTTAGTCTCTCACTAGTTATGTCACAGTTCGACATATACTTATATAAGAGGAGACAGCTTGTTTAACCTAAAACTCTTAAGGAAACATTACATATTTAGATAATTCCTAAATCTTTAGATATGTATATTTAGATATCTCCTAAATATACTGAACTTGATCCTTAAGCTATTTCAAGCTTACTCCAACAATATTGTAACGACCCCATTTCTTTTTTTTCCACCACCACCACACCCTTTTTCCTTTTTCATCATCACCCATCTCATCTTCTTTTGGTTTGTTTAAAAAAAAAAATGTGCTCTCCTCCTTTTTATCACCAATTCCACCGAAAATCAAAAGAAGAAGAGAGAGAGAGAGGAAGGAAGAGAGAGAGAGAGTTTGAGAGAGAGTTTGAGAGAAGGAGATGAAGAAGAAGAAGATGAAGAAGAAGAAGAAAACACATATTGATCTCGTCCTCCACCGTCCGCGGCTCAGGTACATCGGAAAAAACCGTTTTTCGATCAGTTTTCTTAGTGGCCGTTCAGTAAAACGCTCATAACTTTCTAACCGTTTCGAATCTCGCAAATCTGAGGCCACCACCGGATTCATCTCGACGAGACGAGTCCGTAGACACCAAGATTTTGTCGAACCGCCGCCGGACGCGCTCTCACGCGCCGTTTGAAGTTTCGGCGCGTCGAGCCACGCGCCTCACGCGCCGCCGCCGCCGCCGTCCGCCGCCGGTCGCCGCCGTCCTCCGCCGCCGGTCGCCGCCGTCCTCCGCCGCCGGTCGCCGCCGTCCTCCGCCGCCGGTCGCCGCCGTCCGCCGCCGGCCGCCGCCGTGGCTCGCCGTCGCCGGTCGCCGGAGACTCGCCGGCGATCTGGCCGCCGGTTTGGGTCCGGTTTAGTTAAACCGACCGGTTCAATTGCGGTTTTGTTCGGTTTAATTCCAATTTCCGGTTTAATTTCAATTTCAATTCGGTTTGGTTCAATTTCTGGTTTAAATCAATTGAGTCCGGTTTAGTCTGGTTTGATCCGGTTTAATCCGGTTAGGGCGCGGTCTGATTTTGACTGGTCAGACCGTTGACTTTGACCAGGTTGACCGTTGACCGTTGACTTTTTGACTATTGACCGTTGACCTTGACCAGTTTGACCCGTTAACCGTTTTTCGCCGTTCGAAGGCCGTTCTCACTCGAAATTTCGTCCTGATTTCAGATTCAGCGTCCGTTTTAGCATCCGGAGTTCAGAAGCCGCAGTAATCATCCGTTTTGGCTAAGGTGAGGGCTTTCCGCAGAATATCGTACTTTTCATCGAAAAGCGCCGTAGATAGGATTTAGTACTAAATGTGTTCCGTTTCCATGCTAGAGTCTTCTTAGGATTGTTTGTAAATCGGACTTAGGAATAATAGATGATTCAACCCATTGATTGTGTATTAAATTGTTAACTGATTCTTTTATACATGCTAGAACTAGGATTAGTTGACCATGTGGGTCGGTAGGGTTGCGGGGGTACAGAGACGTGACTTCTGTACTTGCGTCGCGTGTTGTTTGAGGAGATGGTGCTGGGCAGATTAGTCGACCTGTTGTCCAGTACCTTCGTAGGTCGATAATCGTCTACGGGCGGTGTGTTGGGCACTATCCCATCAGTTTGGCCAGGGGCCTAGGACATTGTGGTTCTTTGGGTACTTTAGGTACCGTGATTGTGCATGTTTAGTCTATTTTCTATGTATGGCGTGCTATGGTCAGATTTACGTTTTCTGTGATTAGCACCCCATACCTCACTGAGTGACTCCCCTGTTACTCACCCCTCATTCTTCCCTTTCCAGTTTTCAGGTGAGACGGACAAGTATTTTACGCTTTGACGATACGGTGCTTCTTTGGGATTTTTACGTTTTCTCCGTATTTTATCATGTACATATAGCATTGAGGTAGTTGGGATATGAGACATTGTATAGTGGAGTATTTGACGTATGTGACGTGGTTAGTGGCACGCCGTTCTTGAGTGTCGAAGAGACGGGTGTTACATTTTGGTATCAGAGCCTAGGTTAGGTCATCTCGGTTCTGACCCGAGAGACGGGTAGTAGGAAGCATGATTGCATATTCGGTTTTAAACGGTTTAAAAAAAAAAAAAAAAAAAAAAAAAAAAAAAATTCCCGGGTATTTAAAAAAAAAAAAAAAAAAAAAAAAAAAAAAAAACAAACAAACAAAGGAGCACCCGTTCTGTCTAATGTAAACTATTCTAAGTTTGTCTCATTTCAGTCTCAGTTTAAACAGGTTGTCCATTTTCAGTTGCCATGGAGAAAAGTTATTTTGCGCCAAGTTTGTCAGCTTGTTGTTCAGCACGTCATAACCGAGGAGATCAGGGCACAGCAGATTAACCGGATGTTGTCAGTTAGAACGCTCAAGAGTCAGTTATGTAAGTTGCTCAGGAGACAATGCAACAGTCGCATAAAGGCCGCTCGGATAGCTACACAGAAAGCTGATAGGAAAGTTACATTGAGATTGATCGCCAGTTCGCTCTTCAAGCAGAGTAAGCATCCACCGCCGTTCCACCGTCACCACCACATGCACCACCGGAGTATGCTCAGGGAGCTGAGCCGATCGCAGGACATGCTAAATTGTTGAAGGAGCTTCGGAGGTACCGTGAGAGATGCGGACAATAGCATGCTTCCCAGGTTGTTGATCTTCTTCTGCCACTGCCAGTATCTGCCATAGAGAGAGAGGATCCCACGTATTGGAAGTTAATGAGAAAGTTGCAGGACATGGATTTGGATCGTTTTGGAAGGACAGTGGATTCTGTCAACGCAGACAATTACGGGAGAAAGTTGGACTGCAACGTGGAGCATAAGAAACGTACAATAGAGTTTCAGTTGGATTTAACTACTCAATTTGTGGGGGAGGAAGCTTACCTCTGGGTAGGGGGACTTGTTAGAAGTAATCACGACTGTGATGAGTTACCCTACAATCACTATAGAGGGAGTTCGATATGACGTTTCATCCTCGTGAAGCCAGGCACTGAAATGCCAATGCTTTTAAGCACCTCTCTTAAGGCACTATTATAATCAGGGAGTGCGAGTATGATTTATGACGTCATTGCAGATTTTCGGGGGAATCATAGCCAATAAGGATTTATTCAGGAGGTTCGTGAATGGTAACAAGTGGATATTTGTAACCGTGATACCGTACGGGTTTACGCCAGTCTGGTCGATTGGTTGAGAAGACTTTTGCTCATGAGGCAGAGACAGTGGAGAAACAGAAATCCTTCAAGGTGACTCAGTAAAAGCATGTAAAAACCTTTTTCGAGATATAGAAAGGTGTCGGAGTTGTCAGAACTTTCGTCGTATCATTTTCGGTGTCACCACCATTATTTTAGGAGAGCGCGTCTAGTGTTTTCATGCCGACGGTTGGATTATGTCATCTGTAACAGTCAGTGGATGCGCAGTTTGTCAGTTAAGTTACAGCGCTAGCCGGACCAGCAGTCGGACCAGGAGTCGTTTCAGTTATGGTCAGCAGGTTCTCATTTTCGGGGATTGTTCACAGTGATTTCAGGGTTGCTTCTGTTACCACCCAAGCGCCAAGCTATTGTCGCGAGTAGTTGTTATTGGAGACCACGAGACCTCAGATTGTCTATGTCGAGATTGTGGATTTGAGTTTGTGACTGTTATGTTGAGACTGTGGACTTGAGTTTATTGTCTTGAGGATGTGGTCTATGTGGAAACCATTGATTTACTACTTGTGTTGGTCGGTTGTCGCTTGGGGTGGGGCAGTTTATACCCTATTGGATATTGGAGCTACTTGTGGTTTCGTAAGCCGGACCTAGTCAGGTATTGGTCATCCAGTGTGTTCGAGTCGAAGAGTAGACAGATTCATTCAGCCGGTTGGATTTCATGCATTTGTCGTGATTGTGCATGTTGTACTCAGTGGAGTTGATTTTTATCAAAGACTTAATAGTAATAGAGAGGAGGCATTGCGTAAGCAGCTCGAGAAGAAAGTATATGGTTATGAGACTGTGGAGAATGGGATATTCTTGTACATGAACGGAGTGTGCATACCGGGTGATGCACATTTGAGGAGAGATTATCGAGCAGACACTATCCATCCTGGAGGTAATAAGATGTATCAGGATCTTAAGTGTTATTACCATTGGACCGAGTGGAAATGGGACATGGTGACTATGGATTTCATCACCGGATTACAGAGGACATTTGGCGGGAAGAATGTCATATGGGTTATTGTGGATCGACTCACTAAGTCAGCCCATTTCTTAACGATTAAAAAGATTGATGGAGCAGAGCAATTAGCGCAGAGATATATTGCTGAGATTGTGAGGTTGCGTGGAGTACTAGTCAGTACATTGTTGGATCGTGATACGAAGTTCACCTCGACGTTTTGGCGAGATTTTCAGAAGGCATTGGGGACTAAGGTCCGTATGAGTACGATCTATCATCCGCAGACAGATGGTCAGTCAGAGAGGACTATTAAAACATTATCGGATATGTTCAGGGCTTGTGTTTTGGACTCGGAAGGAAGTTGGGTTGAGTACCTGCCACTAGCGGAGTTTGTCTACAATATCAGTTATCATTCGAGCATGGAGATGGCACCGTATGAGGCTCTTTATGGAAGACCGTGTAGTACTCCTTTGTGTTGGACAGAGGTGGGAGAGCGACGAGGCTTAGATACAACAATGGTTCAGGAGACAGTTGAGCAAGTGGAAATGCTCAAGAGACGGTTTCGGGAAGCCCATGATCGTCAGAAGAATTATGCTGATAAGCGCCGGAGAGAGAATTGGATTTGAGGTGGCCGACTTCGTATATATTAAGATGCGGACATTTCAGGGAGGTTCTAAGACCAGGAAGCTGAAGAAGCTTAAGCCGAGATATATGGGTTCATATGCTATCTTAGAGCGGATTGGAGCAGTAGCATACCGTCTAACCTTATCATCACAGTGGCCAGTTTCCACGACGTGTTTCATGTATCAGTTCTGAGGAAAGTCATCCGAGAACCAGACCTCATCCTTCAGCAGCCACCGAGTGATATCAGTAGAGACTTGACTGCAGTTAGCCAACCAATGTCAATCCTAGAGCGCAGAAATAGAGTGGTTCAGGGGAAAGTGACTCCAATGGTCAGAGTCAGTTGGGAGAAAGACGGCATTCAGGAGGAGACTTGAGAGTTAGAGTCTCAGATGAGATCCAATTATCCAGACCTGTTTAAGGATGTCAAGCAGTCGACTCAGGACTTGAATTCGGGGACGAATTCCTCGTTAGTGGGGAAGAATTGTAACGACCCCATTTCTTTTTTTTCCACCACCACCACACCCTTTTTCCTTTTTCATCATCACCCATCTCATCTTCTTTTGGTTTGTTTAAAAAAAAAATGTGCTCTCCTCCTTTTTATCACCAATTCCACCGAAAATCAAAAGAAGAAGAGAGAGAGAGAGGAAGGAAGAGAGAGAGAGAGTTGAGAGAGAGTTTGAGAGAAGGAGATGAAGAAGAAGAAGATGAAGAAGAAGAAGAAAACACATATTGATCTCGTCCTCCACCGTCCGCGGCTCAGGTACATCGGAAAAACCGTTTTTCGATCAGTTTTCTTAGTGGCCGTTCAGTAAAACGCTCATAACTTTCTAACCGTTTCGAATCTCGCAAATCTGAGGCCACCACCGGATTCATCTCGACGAGACGAGTCCGTAGACACCAAGATTTTGTCGAACCGCCGCCGGACGCGCTCTCACGCGCCGTTTGAAGTTTCGGCGCGTCGAGCCACGCGCCTCACGCGCCGCCGCCGCCGCCGTCCGCCGCCGGTCGCCGCCGTCCTCCGCCGCCGGTCGCCGCCGTCCTCCGCCGCCGGTCGCCGCCGTCCTCCGCCGCGGTCGCCGCCGTCCGCCGCCGGCCGCCGCCGTGGCTCGCCGTCGCCGGTCGCCGGAGACTCGCCGGCGATCTGGCCGCCGGTTTGGGTCCGGTTTAGTTAAACCGACCGGTTCAATTGCGGTTTTGTTCGGTTTAATTTCAATTTCCGGTTTAATTTCAATTTCAATTCGGTTTGGTTCAATTTCTGGTTTAAATCAATTGAGTCCGGTTTAGTCTGGTTTGATCCGGTTTAATCGGTTAGGGCGCGGTCTGATTTTGACTGGTCAGACCGTTGACTTTGACCAGGTTGACCGTTGACCGTTGACTTTTTGACTATTGACCGTTGACCTTGACCAGTTTGACCCGTTAACCGTTTTTCGCCGTTCGAAGGCCGTTCTCACTCGAAATTTCGTCCTGATTTCAGATTCAGCGTCCGTTTTAGCATCCGGAGTTCAGAAGCCGCAGTAATCATCCGTTTTGGCTAAGGTGAGGGCTTTCCGCAGAATATCGTACTTTTCATCGAAAAGCGCCGTAGATAGGATTTAGTACTAAATGTGTTCCGTTTCCATGCTAGAGTCTTCTTAGGATTGTTTGTAAATCGGACTTAGGAATAATAGATGATTCAACCCATTGATTGTGTATTAAATTGTTAACTGATTCTTTTATACATGCTAGAACTAGGATTAGTTGACCATGTGGGTCGGTAGGGTTGCGGGGGTACAGAGACGTGACTTCTGTACTTGCGTCGCGTGTTGTTTGAGGAGATGGTGCTGGGCAGATTAGTCGACCTGTTGTCCAGTACCTTCGTAGGTCGATAATCGTCTACGGGCGGTGTGTTGGGCACTATCCCATCAGTTTGGCCAGGGGCCTAGGACATTGTGGTTCTTTGGGTACTTTAGGTACCGTGATTGTGCATGTTTAGTCTATTTTCTATGTATGGCGTGCTATGGTCAGATTTACGTTTTCTGTGATTAGCACCCCATACCTCACTGAGTGACTCCCCTGTTACTCACCCCTCATTCTTCCCTTTCCAGTTTTCAGGTGAGACGGACAAGTATTTTACGCTTTGACGATACGGTGCTTCTTTGGGATTTTTACGTTTTCTCCGTATTTTATCATGTACATATAGCATTGAGGTAGTTGGGATATGAGACATTGTATAGTGGAGTATTTGACGTATGTGACGTGGTTAGTGGCACGCCGTTCTTGAGTGTCGAAGAGACGGGTGTTACATTTTGGTATCAGAGCCTAGGTTAGGTCATCTCGGTTCTGACCCGAGAGACGGGTAGTAGGAAGCATGATTGCATATTCGGTTTTAAACGGTTTAAAAAAAAAAAAAAAAAAAAAAAAAAAAAAAATTCCCGGGTATTAAAAAAAAAAAAAAAAAAAAAAAAAAAAAAAAAACAAACAAACAAAGGAGCACCCGTTCTGTCTAATGTAAACTATTCTAAGTTTGTCTCATTTCAGTCTCAGTTTAAACAGGTTGTCCATTTTCAGTTGCCATGGAGAAAAGTTATTTTGCGCCAAGTTTGTCAGCTTGTTGTTCAGCACGTCATAACCGAGGAGATCAGGGCACAGCAGATTAACCGGATGTTGTCAGTTAGAACGCTCAAGAGTCAGTTATGTAAGTTGCTCAGGAGACAATGCAACAGTCGCATAAAGGCCGCTCGGATAGCTACACAGAAAGCTGATAGGAAAGTTACATTGAGATTGATCGCCAGTTCGCTCTTCAAGCAGAGTAAGCATCCACCGCCGTTCCACCGTCACCACCACATGCACCACCGGAGTATGCTCAGGGAGCTGAGCCGATCGCAGGACATGCTAAATTGTTGAAGGAGCTTCGGAGGTACCGTGAGAGATGCGGACAATAGCATGCTTCCCAGGTTGTTGATCTTCTTCTGCCACTGCCAGTATCTGCCATAGAGAGAGAGGATCCCACGTATTGGAAGTTAATGAGAAAGTTGCAGGACATGGATTTGGATCGTTTTGGAAGGACAGTGGATTCTGTCAACGCAGACAATTACGGGAGAAAGTTGGACTGCAACGTGGAGCATAAGAAACGTACAATAGAGTTTCAGTTGGATTTAACTACTCAATTTGTGGGGGAGGAAGCTTACCTCTGGGTAGGGGGACTTGTTAGAAGTAATCACGACTGTGATGAGTTACCCTACAATCACTATAGAGGGAGTTCGATATGACGTTTCATCCTCGTGAAGCCAGGCACTGAAATGCCAATGCTTTTAAGCACCTCTCTTAAGGCACTATTATAATCAGGGAGTGCGAGTATGATTTATGACGTCATTGCAGATTTTCGGGGGAATCATAGCCAATAAGGATTTATTCAGGAGGTTCGTGAATGGTAACAAGTGGATATTTGTAACCGTGATACCGTACGGGTTTACGCCAGTCTGGTCGATTGGTTGAGAAGACTTTTGCTCATGAGGCAGAGACAGTGGAGAAACAGAAATCCTTCAAGGTGACTCAGTAAAAGCATGTAAAAACCTTTTTCGAGATATAGAAAGGTGTCGGAGTTGTCAGAACTTTCGTCGTATCATTTTCGGTGTCACCACCATTATTTTAGGAGAGCGCGTCTAGTGTTTTCATGCCGACGGTTGGATTATGTCATCTGTAACAGTCAGTGGATGCGCAGTTTGTCAGTTAAGTTACAGCGCTAGCCGGACCAGCAGTCGGACCAGGAGTCGTTTCAGTTATGGTCAGCAGGTTCTCATTTTCGGGGATTGTTCACAGTGATTTCAGGGTTGCTTCTGTTACCACCCAAGCGCCAAGCTATTGTCGCGAGTAGTTGTTATTGGAGACCACGAGACCTCAGATTGTCTATGTCGAGATTGTGGATTTGAGTTTGTGACTGTTATGTTGAGACTGTGGACTTGAGTTTATTGTCTTGAGGATGTGGTCTATGTGGAAACCATTGATTTACTACTTGTGTTGGTCGGTTGTCGCTTGGGGTGGGGCAGTTTATACCCTATTGGATATTGGAGCTACTTGTGGTTTCGTAAGCCGGACCTAGTCAGGTATTGGTCATCCAGTGTGTTCGAGTCGAAGAGTAGACAGATTCATTCAGCCGGTTGGATTTCATGCATTTGTCGTGATTGTGCATGTTGTACTCAGTGGAGTTGATTTTTATCAAAGACTTAATAGTAATAGAGAGGAGGCATTGCGTAAGCAGCTCGAGAAGAAAGTATATGGTTATGAGACTGTGGAGAATGGGATATTCTTGTACATGAACGGAGTGTGCATACCGGGTGATGCACATTTGAGGAGAGATTATCGAGCAGACACTATCCATCCTGGAGGTAATAAGATGTATCAGGATCTTAAGTGTTATTACCATTGGACCGAGTGGAAATGGGACATGGTGACTATGGATTTCATCACCGGATTACAGAGGACATTTGGCGGGAAGAATGTCATATGGGTTATTGTGGATCGACTCACTAAGTCAGCCCATTTCTTAACGATTAAAAAGATTGATGGAGCAGAGCAATTAGCGCAGAGATATATTGCTGAGATTGTGAGGTTGCGTGGAGTACTAGTCAGTACATTGTTGGATCGTGATACGAAGTTCACCTCGACGTTTTGGCGAGATTTTCAGAAGGCATTGGGGACTAAGGTCCGTATGAGTACGATCTATCATCCGCAGACAGATGGTCAGTCAGAGAGGACTATTAAAACATTATCGGATATGTTCAGGGCTTGTGTTTTGGACTCGGAAGGAAGTTGGGTTGAGTACCTGCCACTAGCGGAGTTTGTCTACAATATCAGTTATCATTCGAGCATGGAGATGGCACCGTATGAGGCTCTTTATGGAAGACCGTGTAGTACTCCTTTGTGTTGGACAGAGGTGGGAGAGCGACGAGGCTTAGATACAACAATGGTTCAGGAGACAGTTGAGCAAGTGGAAATGCTCAAGAGACGGTTTCGGGAAGCCCATGATCGTCAGAAGAATTATGCTGATAAGCGCCGGAGAGAGAATTGGATTTGAGGTGGCCGACTTCGTATATATTAAGATGCGGACATTTCAGGGAGGTTCTAAGACCAGGAAGCTGAAGAAGCTTAAGCCGAGATATATGGGTTCATATGCTATCTTAGAGCGGATTGGAGCAGTAGCATACCGTCTAACCTTATCATCACAGTGGCCAGTTTCCACGACGTGTTTCATGTATCAGTTCTGAGGAAAGTCATCCGAGAACCAGACCTCATCCTTCAGCAGCCACCGAGTGATATCAGTAGAGACTTGACTGCAGTTAGCCAACCAATGTCAATCCTAGAGCGCAGAAATAGAGTGGTTCAGGGGAAAGTGACTCCAATGGTCAGAGTCAGTTGGGAGAAAGACGGCATTCAGGAGGAGACTTGAGAGTTAGAGTCTCAGATGAGATCCAATTATCCAGACCTGTTTAAGGATGTCAAGCAGTCGACTCAGGACTTGAATTCGGGGACGAATTCCTCGTTAGTGGGGAAGAATTGTAACGACCCCATTTCTTTTTTTTCCACCACCACCACACCCTTTTTCCTTTTTCATCATCACCCATCTCATCTTCTTTTGGTTTGTTTAAAAAAAAAAATGTGCTCTCCTCCTTTTTATCACCAATTCCACCGAAAATCAAAAGAAGAAGAGAGAGAGAGAGGAAGGAAGAGAGAGAGAGAGTTTGAGAGAGAGTTTGAGAGAAGGAGATGAAGAAGAAGAAGATGAAGAAGAAGAAGAAAACACATATTGATCTCGTCCTCCACCGTCCGCGGCTCAGGTACATCGGAAAAACCGTTTTTCGATCAGTTTTCTTAGTGGCCGTTCAGTAAAATGCTCATAACTTTCTAACCGTTTCGAATCTCGCAAATCTGAGGCCACCACCGGATTCATCTCGACGAGACGAGTCCGTAGACACCAAGATTTTGTCGAACCGCCGCCGGACGCGCTCTCACGCGCCGTTTGAAGTTTCGGCGCGTCGAGCCACGCGCCTCACGCGCCGCCGCCGCCGCCGTCCGCCGCCGGTCGCCGCCGTCCTCCGCCGCCGGTCGCCGCCGTCCTCCGCCGCCGGTCGCCGCCGTCCTCCGCCGCCGGTCGCCGCCGGCCGCCGCCGTGGCTCGCCGTCGCCGGTCGCCGGAGACTCGCCGGCGATCTGGCCGCCGGTTTGGGTCCGGTTTAGTTAAACCGACCGGTTCAATTGCGGTTTTGTTCGGTTTAATTCAATTTCCGGTTAATTTCAATTTCAATTCGGTTTGGTTCAATTTCTGGTTTAAATCAATTGAGTCCGGTTTAGTCTGGTTTGATCCGGTTTAATCCGGTTAGGGCGCGGTCTGATTTTGACTGGTCAGACCGTTGACTTTGACCAGGTTGACCGTTGACCGTTGACTTTTTGACTATTGACCGTTGACCTTGACCAGTTTGACCCGTTAACCGTTTTTCGCCGTTCGAATGCCGTTCTCACTCGAAATTTCGTCCTGATTTCAGATTCAGCGTCCGTTTTAGCATCCGGAGTTCAGAAGCCGCAGTAATCATCCGTTTTGGCTAAGGTGAGGGCTTTCCGCAGAATATCGTACTTTTCATCGAAAAGCGCCGTAGATAGGATTTAGTACTAAATGTGTTCCGTTTCCATGCTAGAGTCTTCTTAGGATTGTTTGTAAATCGGACTTAGGAATAATAGATGATTCAACCCATTGATTGTGTATTAAATTGTTAACTGATTCTTTTATACATGCTAGAACTAGGATTAGTTGACCATGTGGGTCGGTAGGGTTGCGGGGGTACAGAGACGTGACTTCTGTACTTGCGTCGCGTGTTGTTTGAGGAGATGGTGCTGGGCAGATTAGTCGACCTGTTGTCCAGTACCTTCGTAGGTCGATAATCGTCTACGGGCGGTGTGTTGGGCACTATCCCATCAGTTTGGCCAGGGGCCTAGGACATTGTGGTTCTCTGGGTACTTTAGGTACCGTGATTGTGCATGTTTAGTCTATTTTCTATGTATGGCGTGCTATGGTCAGATTTACGTTTTCTGTGATTAGCACCCCATACCTCACTGAGTGACTCCCCTGTTACTCACCCCTCATTCTTCCCTTTCCAGTTTTCAGGTGAGACGGACAAGTATTTTACGCTTTGACGATACGGTGCTTCTTTGGGATTTTTACGTTTTCTCCGTATTTTATCATGTACATATAGCATTGAGGTAGTTGGGATATGAGACATTGTATAGTGGAGTATTTGACGTATGTGACGTGGTTAGTGGCACGCCGTTCTTGAGTGTCGAAGAGACGGGTGTTACAAATATTAACTGAATTAAACCAATGAGTGAATCATTTCACTTTATGTTTACCATCTTACATGTACCATTTCACGTAGGGCAAATCTCTAATATATGTTTATCAAAGTTTCAATCTTTTATACACTGTCCGTACCAATCAAAATATTTTGGTTACACGAATGTGTGATCCATAGTATATATATGAGTGGTATTTTTTTTTTTTGTTGTCAAAGTATATGATTGGTATTAACGGACAATATTGTAATGACCTACATGAAAATTGCACTAGGGGTGAAACATATATTATTAAAAATATAAATATATTTGTGTAGCCGTGTTGAAAAAAATAATGAAAATATAAACATATGTAAAGCTTAAAGGATAAGAAAAGGTTAGACTATCCTGAGGAGCTAACACCAAATATCCGACTTTACTGTTAGCACATTCCCCAGATTTTGGCAGCTTATACTAGCAGACCTTCGGCGGAGAAGCTATCCGACGGAGACTACGGCCGATCTTCTCATTTTCCGATTGTTTAAATTTGTTGTTTTTATAGTTAATTTTCACTGTTAACTGGAAAATGAGAATATAACAGTTTAAAAGGTTTATTTGATGTAATTTAAGTACTGATTAGTATATGAAAACGCTTTTGTTTCTGGGAGTTGAATTAAATTTAATGCAATATATATAAACTTCACTTGATGACCTATATCTCCTATATTGTATTTAGCGCTGGGCCTTTTAACCGAAAACCGAAAACCGAACCGAAACCGAAACCGAACCGAATATTATGAAACACCTATTGGATACTGAATTGAGATAACCGAAATAACCGAACTGAAACCGAACCGAACCGAAATCGAATGGATAACCGAACGGATAACCGAATATCCGAAATACGATCCATATACTTAAAAATATTATTTATATTTATATTTAAAATAACTAAATAATTAAAATTAACCAAATATTAGTAAAAAAACCGAATTATCCAAAATTTTCCAAATGTTTTTATCCAAAATATCCGAAATTATCCGAATTATCTGATATTATCCGAAGTTATCCGGTTTTTTATCCAAATTATCCAAAAAAATATAAGAAAAACCGGAACCGAAACCGAAATAACCGAACCGAATTTTATGATTAACCGAACGGTTACTAAATCTCTATAACCGAAAAAACCGAAAACCGAAAAAACCGAACCGAAACCGAACCGAATTGTATGATTAACCGAATGGTTACTAAATCTCTTAACCGAAAAAACCGAACCGAACCGAACCGAAAAACCGAACGTCCAGGGCTAATTGTATTTGTCCGTGAGTGTCATCGATTCCCGTATTGGGCAACTAAACCGTCACATCACACTAACTTTCTGATTTTTATATAGTTATTTTAGTGGAACGATCTTATCTTTACGAAAGGTCATCATTATCCATGGATTTAGAGCATTAAATTTAAAATGAATACTTATTAAATAAACCAGTTCTCAGAGGTATGTATTTATTGCTAAAAAACAATACATAATAACTTGCTCAATAGGAGCATATACTCACCCTAACAATACGCGGATTTACTGTTGGCGCAGGGACACAATCTAATATCAACGGTATTAACATTCGCTAGATATTTAATGAATTTAACAGGTTTTGTTACGCAGCGTATAAATATGACGGTTTTGCAATGAAAATCATTTCATAACATGTATATCTTGCGATTATAGTAATAAAACGTTGAGATGTAGTATGTAAGATCACTAGTAAAATTCTCTACGGCGATTGTAATGTGTTGAAATTAGGTGGGGCATATAAACCGGATCCGACGGATTCGAACCGATCCGACGGATCCGAACCGATCCGATCCTCAATACTGTCCGTTCGTAAAAATGACGTTATATCAGTAACAGCAACCTAAATGTACCGTTTTGGACTAACTTAAAAATCATCACGTTATTCCTCTCATGTGCGAGACACCAATCAAAACTCTCACTCTATTCAGCTTCAATTGGGGGAATTAGGGATCTTCCTCTCTCATTTGCCACAAACCCAAAATTCAAAGGATACTCTGTTGATTTATGATGGGTTCCTTGTCGATTTGTCTTGCATTGATGAGTTTAGGGTGTTTAGGTTTACTGTTGAGATAGCTGTTGAAATTGGGTTGTTGTTCAAAATTTGGGTATTTAGGTTTTCAGTCTCAAATTCAGATTGTGTATCGTAATTTCCATGTGTTTTCTTGTAGATGCCTTAAAGTTACAGCCAGCCATCGGCATCTGATTCAAGTGGCACAAGGAGGATGAATTTCGAAGAAGTGAGAGCTGCTTATGAAGCTGAACTAGAGTTGCGAAGTAAAGGCATTCCGAAAAACTGTGCCTGTGGAGCCAAGACGGAAATTGTTAATTCTGTCGGCCCTTTGCATGCTGGAAGAAGGTTTTACAGCTGCCCAAACTATGATCATGGAAATTAACATATGTGGAAGGGGGTTGACAAGGCTATGATGGAGGAATTCGCAAAGCACAGTCAGGAATTGAGGATGTGAAGGAGGAACTCACAAGCGTGAAATATGATGTTGGAGGCATTGCGTTCAAGATGCATTTCTTAACAATGACCTTAAAAATGCACATGAAGAAATCAGTGTGCTAAAGGAGGGGATGGTGAAGTTTGATGATGAAATCGGTGAGCTGAATAAGAAAAGTGTGAAGATTAATGTTCTGCATGTGGTTGCTACAGTTATTGTGATTGTTTGTTTGCTCATGTGGTAGAAATGTTAAGCCCTTAATTTAAACTTCCTGTTCTGTCCTATGCGGATGTAAACCACTTATTGCCCAAAAAAAACTACAAAAATATTTCAAAATCGCAGAGCTTTTTTACCTTGGAACTTCGACTATTTGTGTTGTTTCCCCACCATTGATTTGATTCTGCAGCCCAGAAATTCGTCGATAAACTCAAACTTTTCAATTTCGAAAGCAAACATTCCAAATTTGATAAATATATTTACATAATTTTTTTTATTTTATCCTGCGCAGGGGGCCGGTTTTTACCTATTTAATTGTCCAATCTTGTTATACAAGTATGTGAAGACTATGATTGTTAATATTATAATCCATCTACCATATATTATTTAATTAGATTAGGATCGTGGCATAGTAAATAGATTACCTCTTAAGGTAATAATCAAATATAAATGTCTACTTTGTTGGAACTTTTGCCACGACTGTGACACTTTTACTTTGATTCCTCAGTACCTCTTAAATATTTACTTTTTTTTTTGGAATCGTCTGGTGTTAAGTATTCTATATATTACACTTTGACTCTTCGTCATCCCATCCATCTTCTAATCTTGGTGGTAAACGAATATTTCCCTCCTTTTTATCAATTCGGGGAACATGAACTTCGAATTTCTCATTAACATGCGCTTATTTATGTTGATGTATAGTTTTCGCATTAAATCTTCATTATCCGTCGTCTCACCTGCGAGGTAAGATCCCCAATTGCATATGAAGTGTTCTCTTATTTATATTTTCTGTAAATTCAATACCAAGGTCTTGGCAATAAAGGCTTGTTTATTATTATTCCTAAGCTAACATTACTTTGTTCCTCTGTATTTTGGAATTTTCGTTAGTCTACTTGTATATCAGAATGCTGCCTTATCTTCCAAATCCAATCCTAATCGCCACCATTCGTTGAGCTGGAAACCTGGAATTTAGGAACCTGGGC
Organism: Isatis tinctoria; assembly: GCA_010577795.1. Lineage (NCBI taxonomy): Eukaryota > Viridiplantae > Streptophyta > Magnoliopsida > Brassicales > Brassicaceae > Isatis > Isatis tinctoria. Next base: position 10,359,820 of record CM021246.1, on the reverse strand, counting down.
CCCTTTAACGTTTCTGGTCAGGAAGGAAACGCTGCAGCTTTTGAGAATCGGGTTTTACGTGAAGCAAATCTCGAGGAGCTAATGTATTCGCCTGAGCTTTTAAATGAAGGATCCCGTTATCGCCCATTCCTATGCCGTTGTGTTAATGGTGGTAACAAAATTTCCAGCTACATAGAAGGTCTTCGTCTTCTTGTTCAAACTGATCGGTCAGATAAAGGATTTGAACTCTTGGCTTATGCTGCTCCCCGTAACATTTATGCAAGGCTGGCTTTTGGGTTATTTTTAATTCTCTCTGGTCGATATTACGATGGACTCCCTGTAATGAAACTTTTTTTGTACAAGCGGGTAACATAGCGGAGGCCGTCCGAGTTGCTGATGTTATTATTCTTCAGATAAGATTGATGGGAACACCAGGTGCGAAACCACACAATGGCATTGTTCGGATTCCAGTACTGCCTGAATGCAATTTCGCTTGTGATACTCCTCTCGGCATTTGTTTTGAATGTTTTGTTTTCATGACTTGTCTCCGTGTAACTGAATTATGCTGAGCAAAATTAATGTATTCCAGTTTATTTCTTTCAAAATATTACCGGATTTTATAATTTCGTGTGTTGTTTACCTGTTATTAGTGCTGGTGATACTAATGATTTTTAGATTCGCACTTTGATATTTTGTAAGTTCTTCGTGTCTGTTACTAATATATAGGTTGAAAAATATATAACACAAGATTCATATTATTAGCAACCCCAACTTACGTAGTTTAAAATGATATAGTTACATTATCTTACTATAGTGTATACCAACGACTATTAATTGAATTCTCTAAAATAGTTATAGTAGCTTGTACTAAATTAATCAGACTTGCATCTCGGGTAACTGTGTGGATCGACGTAATTTTGTGGTATTTTTTAGCTATCGATTGCTGAGTATATCAAATTTATATAATTACATTTGGCGTGTACCATTTCGTATATATGGAACTTGTAAGCAACATTGTCGACATATATTTTTTTTAAAATATGAAACATTGATTATTACAGCATTTTATCACATTTGTCAGAGGCCAATGTCTACTACTCCCTCCGTTTCGTATATAAGTGTCATTCTACTCTTTTTCACATATATTAAGAAAACTATTCAAATATCTGTTATACCCCTTGTGAGAGCCGAAACTCACACTGTCGAAATTTATATTTTGCGGGGATCCGAAAATTCTATTAAACAATAACTAAAGGGCAAAAAAGTAAAAAGATGAGAAAGATGATTTTATTGATAATTCTCTAAGTACAAAAATATTCAAGAAAGCGTATTGTCTTATATCTCGAAAGCTCTTGCACTTGAGTTGAGATGCCTTGAAAGTGAATACAAGGGTCTTTATTTATATTAGAGAGTGTAGGGTCTCAAAGACTGATCTTTGCAATGTTGGACGTTTTAAAATCCCTCTCCCAGCCGGCGGCTAGACGTAATGGCGGTGGCCCATCCGTTTGTCTTCCTTCTGTTCCGGCCCGTTAGGCCCAGCTTGCATTTTTAGTCTTCTGGTCGGATTTTCCTTGGGATAAAGCCTTGCTTCCGGTTTCTTTTAAGTAACCTCCTCGATGTTTTTAGATGTTCGGAACAACGAGAAGTCCGTGTGAGAGCCGAAACTCACACTGTCAAAACTTATATTTAATGGGGGCTCGAAAATTCTATTTATAAAGAACTAAAGGACCGAAAATGCAAAAAGATGAAAAAGGGAGATTTTATTGATATTTTCCGAAAGTACAAAGGAAATTAGCAAAAGCTGAATAGTCTTAAATTGCTAAAACTCCTAATACTCGGATCTGGGATGGATTTAACCTTTACATGAGCGTACATATATATACTGACAATCCTAGGAGGCTAAGACTTCAGATTTCCGATGTGGGACCTTGTCCTTCGCTCCCAGCCGCCGACTTAAGCTTTTTGGGCCGATTTCCGGCCCGAGAGTCTTCCGTGATCCATCTGCGCATTCTGACCCAAATCTGGCCCGCCGGTGAATAGTGATCCGTGAATAGTAAACCGGTGAATAGTAATCCGAATCTCGGTTTATGCTTAATTCGATTTTTCGGTTAACTTTGTCTCGGGATGAATAGTGTTTTTAACGGTTTTTCCCGCGTGAATAGTGTTCCGAGCGTTTTATGACTTCCGAGATTTGAACCGCCCGTTTTTTATTTGAACTTCCAGCCGCCGGTTTCAGTATTGATGGCCAGCCGCCGGTTCCTTTGGCTTGTATGCTCGGCGACTGGTCCACGGCTGGCTGGACGTTCGTCTCGGTCTTTCGGGGAACGTTTATGGACGTCTTTGGGGTCAGAACATGCAAACGGATGATCTCCGGGTCGGTCCGGGCATTGAGTTACGTTTGACGGTCGGTCGACTGGACGATGTTCGGATGAGGAGTCTCGACTCGAGAAATGATCGTGGACATGTGATGAAGACCCGGCGGCTGGGACAAGTGCCAGCCGCCGGCCACGGACGAGGGGAGATCCGGCGGCTGGCCTCATCCCAGCCGCCGGCCACGGACGAGGGGAGATCCGGCGGCTGCCTCATCCCAGCCGCCGGCCACGGACGAGGGGAGATCCGGCGGCTGGCTTCATCCCAGCCGCCGGCCACGGACGAAGGGAGATCCGGCGGCTGGCTTCATCCCAGCCGCCGGCCACGGACGAAGGGAGATCCGGCGGCTGGCCTCATCCCAGCCGCCGGCCACGGACGAAGGGAGATCCGGCGGCTGGCACTTGTCCCAGCCGCCGGCCGTTGGTGAAAGAGGACCCGGCGGCCGGCCATGTCCCAGCCGCCGGTTGGCTTCCTTGGACGGATCGTGGGCAGTTTGCCTTAGCTCGTTCGTTCCATGTTCGGGATAGGTTTCATTTGGTCTTGTCCGTCCCATGTTCGGATGAAGAAGACCCGGCGGCTGGCACTCATCCCAGCCGCCGGCCTTGGGTGGAGAAGACCCGGCGGCTGGCACTCATCCCAGCCGCCGGTTCGTGCCTTGGACGGGTCGTGGGCAGTTTGCCTTAGCTTGCCCGTTCCATGTTCGTGATTTGATCTCGACCTTGACTTCTCGTTCCGTCAATCTTCGAGGAGGGGATTTCGACCCCAACAGTTAGCCCCCCAGCTCTTCGTTCTCGTAGTCCAGGACGATGAGCTTTAAGCTGAGGTTTTATCGGGATTGATTGAAACGGGAAGGCAATGGGTTTTTCCGTACGTCCGTTCATCCGCTTCTCTTTGATGTCTTGTCAGAGTATTGTTCATCATAGAAGTTCGTGCCACGTTTGATATATCAAAGGAGTGGCTTCATTCATTCTTCACATCCCCTTCTCAAGTTTTTTCTTCAAGTCTTTTCTTTGAAAATCTTTTTCTTTAGCAATGGCTGGTGAAGGAGGTTCTCCTTTCGGTCTCAACTTTGATGCAATAATGAACAATCAGTTCGAGTTTGATTTTATGTCCGGGGATCAGGATATGATACTTGTGGAAGACCTGCTGGCCGATGGAGAAGATGCCATTCCACGAGCAGCGCACGGTCCCGAAGGCGTTCCTCAGTGGGAGGCCGGTCCTAGCTATGCTCAAGGCGCTCGGTTTTGCGAATGTTCCTCAATGGGAGCCCGAGCCGGCGGCCGGGAGTGATATCAGACCCGAGCCGGCGGCCGGGAATGTAATTAGACCCGAGCCGGCGGCCGGAATGAGGTCAGGCCCGAGCCGGCGGCCGGGAATGAGGTCAGGACCGAGCCGGCGGCCGGGAGTTCTACGAGTAGGACGTCTGGTTCGAGGAGGGCGGCTGGCTCTAAGAACGCTTCCAGGAGGGCGGCTGGCACAGTAGCCGTATCAAGATGGGCGCTTGGCTCTGGAGGTGCCTTAGAGAGGACGTCCGCTGCTCCTCACGTCGGAATTGATGGCGTTTCACCGAGGACGAGTATAGCACGTGGCGTTTGGACTCCTCCTCAACATGTCGAGGACAACGGTGGGTGGCGCGCATGGCCGTCCCGATCTCTGGTCCCTTCCGAGAGTCATCGTGTTTGGCCAGAGATAGGTAATGACTCGGCCATGTCCGGGGAAGAAATCAGATCGGATCACCCGGAGGTGCCTATCTTCGTGCATCCGGACGTGAAGTCCGAATGTCGCTCTCCTGGTGAGGCTAAAGCCTATTGGGGCGAAGATATTTTCGCTTGGCGGTTTAAGAAGCCTGGACCGTCTACGAGTTATAGATCGATAGCCGAGACATTCAAGCATGGTCCTACTTTGAGCGATCGGGACTCGCTGTCCGAGCTTAGATACGATTTCCGGATTCCGGACAAGATTAAGTTCCGTCTCCCGAAGGATGGGGATAGGATGAACAAGGCACCAGATGGCTATTTTGCCATGTACGAGTCGATGTTCTACGAAGCCTTCCTCTGGTTCCCGATCCCGGGAGCCATTTTTGATTTTCTCGATTTATATGGGGTTGCGATCTCTCAACTTACCCCTGGCGCCATGAGGATTTTGATGGGACTTGTAGTCCGTTGTGCCGAATGTGGGATCAAGTTGGAGGGTGATCTGATTCGGAATTTCTTTTCGATGAGGAAGGTTTCCAATTCGGATTTCTTCTGCTCAATCAACGTTCGGAGGAACGTGAAGCGTTTCTACACCGGGCTCCGACAGCATTGCAAAGCTTCGCGGCTTGAGTTTTTCTATGTGAAACGCAGCCCGCTTACGGTCGGTTCTGACTTCGGCGGCTCAGTTAGGACCGAGTGGAGTTTGCCACGTAAGTGTTTCGTCTTTTTGTGAATTTTTTCCTATAAGTAGTCCTTGTTCATTTGTTTCATTCTTCATAACTTCATTTCTCACAGCTTTTCTTCTTTTCGCTCTCTAGGTCGTGATCCCTTTGTTCCCAGGATTTCCGGGTTTGAGGATATCGTTACAGAAGTTGATAAGAAAAATCGATTGGGAGTGTCCCGACCTTTGGCGCCGTTTTCTTGACGCAAGAGATATTTTAGAAGGACGTGCCCCTCTCAAAGGTCCCGACTTCATTGACCCGCCGGCGACGTACCCCGGAATGGCGGGTGTTTGGAACTATCGCAAGCAGAAGTACGGTGAGGCCGGACCGTCCGGAGAGGCGGTCGAGTTTGACCCGGCGGCCGGCTTTGTTCTTCCGCCCGGACCCGACTTCCATGGCGTGCCCGGGGAACAGATTGCTGCTCCTCAGAGTTCAGCTTGTGCCGTCGCTGTGGACAAAGGGAAGGGAGCTTCCAACAGCCCGGACCGTTCGAGGAAGGGCAAAGTGGCTCGGACGGCCGAGGCGTCCGATCATGGTCTTCTCTTCGATGCTCGCAAGGCGGCGGGAGGCGATCCGGCTGAATCCGTTAAGGTTGTGGATTACTTTGGAGCGTTGGCTCCGGCCCCAGCTGTGCCGTTCGATCGTTCGGCGGCTTATGGAGATCTGTCCTCCGGTCTTATGATGGTAACTCCTTTTTCCGTTAGATTCGTTTGGACGCAGTTTGGTCTTTGCTGATATTTGCTTTTCTTTGATTCAGATCGCCACCCGAGCTCATGCAACCCAGGTTGCCTTGGAAGCTTCGGAGAGAGAGTCCCGGAAGAAGGACAAGAAGATCAAGGCTTTAGAAGTGAAGCTTCGGAACGTGGAGAGGCGATCTCAGAAGGAGATTAAGAAAGTGCTCGCGGAAGCTGAGCGGAAATTGGAGCTGGCTCTTAAGAATGTCGCTGGGACTTGGTGGAGAAGTATCGTCTCCGCATCGAAGGTGCTAAAGCTGCCCTTGCGCCGATGCGTCAGGCGAAGTATGGTGAGACTGCCTTGACCGAGGTCAGCTCGAACCTTGATCTAATCCGGGATATTAAGTCCGGGAAGTCCAAGGTCGAGGTGGAAGAAGGAGAGCTGAAGGCGTCATTAGAGCAGCTCAACGGAGGAGGTTGGGCCGGTTCTTATGATCGGGCTGCTGCCGTTCTCGAGAGCCACTTGGTGTGCTCTCCTGTTTCTCCGTACCAATCTCCGAATGCCGAAGATTTGGATTATGCAGCTCCTACTCCTCTTGTTGAATATGATTAGGCTTTTGGCCTTGTATTATCTGTTTCTGTTGTATCCGGGTCTTTTGACCTTTTTCATTGTATTTGCTTTGTTGTCTGAACTTGGTCACTCATATCTCCTTTCAAGGGGATTTATTATCTATTTGTTTTTGCCTTAGATGTTATGGACTTCTTTGCTTGCTTGCTTCGCTTTTATAGCCTTGATAAAGGAGAAGGCGGCCGGTATGTCTCTCTTCCAAGAGGGCGGCTGGCCCATGAAGGGCGGCTGGCCCGTCTTTCTACGGAGGACGGGCGGCTGACCGGTTTTGTGGAGTAAAGGGCGGCTGGCCCGTCTCTCTACGGAGGACGGGCGGCTGGCCCGTTTTGTAGAGTGAAGGGCGGCTGGCCCGTTTTGTAGCTGATTGATATTGCGTTGGAGTGTTGTTCCGGACACTCGAACTTTTAGACCAGTTTGTATTTTGCGAATATTCCTGGGTTTAATGCAGTCTTTTGTTGTCGTAGGGGACCGAGCTTGTTCGAATCCCTCTTTCGACTGAACGCTTTTAAGATCTCACATCAGAGCCGGTTTGATACTGCGTTCTCGAGATGTCTTTGACCAGTGTTCCCGTGTCAGGCGCTTTACTGGTTTAAAGAGTTTACTTTGTGTCCTGTACTATGCAAAGTGTTGGTGAAAGTAAACTAATCAGAACATCGTCTCGAGCGCTTCCTGCAGGATCGCGGGATACAGGTTACGCCCTTCGGATGTTAATCCGGAAATTTGTATAGCGCGCTAGTTTTATCCTCTGTGGGATGTTGAAAGAACCATGGTTTAAAAAGATAGTCTTGTTGTGGCCAGCAACAGACGGATTTGTTGGAGAGGACTTAAGTGTTCGGGAGAAGTATCTTGATTGGTTGATGGTCTTTGGATGAGATGCTAAGCCTCGATGTTCATCTGATTTTAAGTTCGAGTTGAAGATGTTTTATGAGATACTAAGTCTCAATGTTCATTTTCCTTGGGGTTTTCTGGATCCATTCGGTTTCTAGATCAAGTTTCAAGATGCTAAGTCTCGATGTTTGTCAGAACGGTGTTTTCAGGAAACTTTTTCAAGCTTTGGATGTGTTATGAGATGCTAAGTCCCAATGTCCATCTTCTTGAAATTTTTGCGAAAATTTGGGAGTATGTATATACGGACCCACTCCCCCCCCTTTTTTAAGGAGAGGGGCAACTGAACTCGTTTTTTAAGCGAGCTGCCTACGTACCCTTCGTGAAAAGGGATCAAGTCACCCGTAGTTCCGTTTTTTTTTTTTTTTTTTTTTTTTGTGGCGGGAAGACGGTTAAGTCTTGGTAATGGAGTTGTCCGTCACAGCTCCGGCAGTTTCTGCGGTCTTTTCGGCCGTTTTTGTCTTCTCTTGGTCGATTTCAGTCTCCGTGGGCGGAACCTCCGTTTTTTCGAACTTTTCGGTTCTGCTCACTTTCTTTCCCAGTTCGGAGACTTTGTCTTCGTTCTTCCTCTTCGGGTTATCTCTTTGCGGGTTGGTCGGATTCCGGAGCTTGTGTTCCGCCAGAAAACAGATCCGAGCCTCCTTCTGATTTCCCCAAACGGTCTTGATTCCGTTTGGTGTCGGGAACTTCAGGCAGAGATGGTAAGTTGACGGGATTGCTCGCATTGAATTGATCCAGGGAGTTCCCATTATCACATTATAAATCGCGGGGTGGTTTGCCACCGCGAAGTTAACGATTTTCGTGATTCCGCCGGCACGAACTGGGAGCTGGATTGTTCCATCCGTCATTGTGACTTCGCCAGAGAATCCGGTCAGCGACCTCGGATTCGGCTTTATCATCGACGGGTCCACCTTCATCCTTTGAAGTGTCTCTCGAAAAATGACGTCCACCGAACTTCCGGTGTCGATCAAGACTCGGGAGACGTCGTGGTCGTTTATGTCCAACTCCACTACTAAAGGATCGTCGTGAGGTTGGTCGAGGCCTTCGGCGTCTTTCTCGTGGAAGGCGATCCGGTCATCGTTTTCGGTGATCGGTTCCCGCGGGTTTGACTCCTTATCTCCTCTTCTCAGAAACGCCTTTATGGAGGCCACTGTATCTCGGCAGTATTGTGATCCTCCGATGATCATGTGGATTCTCCTGCGGTTGGCGGCGGAGTCGTCTCCGTTTGGTCTCCTTCCTCGTTTGGGGGTATCCTCGTTGGGCCTTTCGGGACGTTCCTGGTTAGGTCGTCCGTCTGGGGCGCCAGCATCTTCTTCGATAGCTCCGAGACTTTCGAGGGTCACTCCGTTTCCGAGCTCCCCGGCTAACAGCTTTGCCGCGAGCCTCCTTCCGACGGTCCTGCAGTTTTCGGTCGAGTGGCCTTTTGTCTTGTGGAAGGTACAGAAGGCGTTCTCGTCGAATCCTGGTCGAGTCCATGTATTCCATGGTCCCTTGCTGCGCTCATTATACGGTCTCTCCGTGTTTATCTGGTAGTTATGCGCTCCCCCGGGTTGGGTTCTTCATCTCGGTTGGTTCGCCTACTTCTTCTCTCGTTTGGAAAGTTAGAAGGTTGCACCGTGCCTTTGGCGACCGATTTTGACGATTGGTGCTTTCCGGCTGGGACCCTCATGTCTTCCTCGTAGATGACGAAGTTGGAAGCACGGTGGAGAGCATCTTGAATGGTGATTGGCGGGTTCACGGTAATTTCCTTTCGGAAGTTCGAAGTCTTCAGCAAGGACTTCTTTAGGGCGTTGATCGCGGCACTGTTGCTTAGTCCGTCAATTTTTGAGACTATCACCTTAAACCTTTCGATGAAATCTCGGAGGCTTTCTTCGGGTTCCTGCGACAGCGAGTAAAGATCTGCGTCGGACGTTGACTGTCTTATGAACAGCGAGTAATGTTTCAAGAAGGCTGCCGACAATTGTTCGAAACCATCGATTGAATCTCTGTCTAGCCTCGAGAACCATGACAAGGCTGATCCTTTCAGATGTTCCACGAAGAGGAGGCAGAATCCCGCGTCCCTCTCTTCGGGTCTGAATCTAGCCCGTCCCATAGCAATGTGGAAGGCTGTCATGTGGGCCTTCGGATCAGTCGTCCCGTCGTAGAAGGGAATTCGGATTTTTCCCGGGTCAGAGAGTCTGACGCTAGTGATCCTCGAAGTGAACGGGATCTTTTGCGTTTCCTCTAGGACACGGTCGATTTCCGGGGCCGCACTTGTCGCTTTATGGACCTGCGACCTTACCTCCTTCATCTGACTCGTGGTGAGTTCTAGGCGGGCACGGAGCTCATCCAGCTCGTCCCTTCGGCTAGCGGATCGATTAGCTCTGGCCTCTCGTTCCTCCTTCTCCTGCTCTTCGATCCAGCGGAGCTCTTCTTCGTCCGCGTTCAGATCTCCAGCTTCGTCGTCAGTTTCGTTTTCGGCTCTGTTCGTGGTGTCTCTCGGTTTTCACCGTTAGTCACCGTGGAAGTCGGCCGTTCAACGGTTCGCCCAGTGGCGCTTTTCCGGTACAGCGGGGGTGGTGCTGACGGTTCTCTCCTTGTTCCGACCGGGGTCTGTTCGTCGGGATTCTGACGGCCCGAGGGATCCGCTCGCGGGGTGAAGATAGGGCGTCTTACTCCTAGAGTCCGAGGGGCGTGTGCTGGTTCCTGGGAAGCCGCTCTTTCTCGTGCGGCTGCTCTCTCTTGCCTGTTTTGCCGCTCCGTGATTTCGGCTACCATGTTCCGCAGTTCGGTGATCGCTGCATTCTCCGGGGCGGTGTTGGCTGTTTCCGTGATGATGGATCTTCGAGTGGCATTCCGTATCTGGCGAGGGCCCTGGGCGAAGTCCCGGGATTTCCGACTGCTCCGTCGGTGGATGTCCCGGCGGCAGTTGTTCCGGTTCTGGCCGCCGATGTGCTAATGGCGGGAAGTCCCATTCCGGCTGCTGCTCCGGTCGGTTGGTTGGTGATGTCGTCAGTTCTTCTAGTCATTGTCTTCGTTCGGTATCCTTTTCGTTCTTAGGGTTAAGAATATTTCTCGTCCCCACAGACGGCGCCAAACTGTGAGAGCCGAAACTCACACTGTCAAAACTTATATTTAATGGGGGCTCGAAAATTCTATTTATAAAGAACTAAAGGACCGAAAATGCAAAAAGATGAAAAAGGGAGATTTTATTGATATTTTCCGAAAGTACAAGGAAATTAGCAAAAGCTGAATAGTCTTAAATTGCTAAAACTCCTAATACTCGGATCTGGGATGGATTTAACCTTTACATGAGCGTACATATATATACTGACAATCCTAGGAGGCTAAGACTTCAGATTTCCGATGTGGGACCTTGTCCTTCGCTCCCAGCCGCCGACTTAAGCTTTTTGGGCCCGATTTCCGGCCCGAGAGTCTTCCGTGATCCATCTGCGCATTCTGACCCAAATCTGGCCCGCCGGTGAATAGTGATCCGTGAATAGTAAACCGGTGAATAGTAATCCGAATCTCGGTTTATGCTTAATTCGATTTTTCGGTTAACTTTGTCTCGGGATGAATAGTGTTTTTAACGGTTTTTCCCGCGTGAATAGTGTTCCGAGCGTTTTATGACTTCCGAGATTTGAACCGCCCTTTTTTATTTGAACTTCCAGCCGCCGGTTTCAGTATTGATGGCCAGCCGCCGGTTCCTTTGGCTTGTATGCTCGGCGACTGGTCCACGGCTGGCTGGACGTTCGTCTCGGTCTTTCGGGGAACGTTTATGGACGTCTTTGGGGTCAGAACATGCAAACGGATGATCTCCGGGTCGGTCCGGGCATTGAGTTACGTTTGACGGTCGGTCGTCGACTGGACGATGTTCGGATGAGGAGTCTCGACTCGAGAAATGATCGTGGACATGTGATGAAGACCCGGCGGCTGGGACAAGTGCCAGCCGCCGGCCACGGACGAGGGGAGATCCGGCGGCTGGCCTCATCCCAGCCGCCGGCCACGGACGAGGGGAGATCCGGCGGCTGGCTTCATCCCAGCCGCCGGCCACGGACGAAGGGAGATCCGGCGGCTGGCTTCATCCCAGCCGCCGCCACGGACGAAGGGAGATCCGGCGGCTGGCCTCATCCCAGCCGCCGGCCACGGACGAAGGGAGATCCGGCGGCTGGCACTTGTCCCAGCCGCCGGCCGTTGGTGAAAGAGGACCCCGCGGCCGGCCATGTCCCAGCCGCCGGTTGGCTTCCTTGGACGGATCGTGGGCAGTTTGCCTTAGCTCGTTCGTTCCATGTTCGGGATAGGTTTCATTTGGTCTTGTCCGTCCCATGTTCGGACGAAGAAGACCCGGCGGCTGGCACTCATCCCAGCCGCCGGCCTTGGGTGGAGAAGACCCGGCGGCTGGCACTCATCCCAGCCGCCGGTTCGTGCCTTGGACGGGTCGTGGGCAGTTTGCCTTAGCTTGCCCGTTCCATGTTCGTGATTTGATCTCGACCTTGACTTCTCGTTCCGTCAATCTTCGAGGAGGGGATTTCGACCCCAACAGTCCGTCTTCAAATGGCGTGATGTTTTCTTCCCAAAATATTGGGCCGAGGCCCGATTGTCGGGAAACGACGCCCACGGCCGGTCCCGGAATGCTCCGGGCTGAGAAGATATTCAGAGATTCGTCTTGAGAAGTCTGTAAATAGTTCAGTTCATCTGCCGGGCTGAATGCCAAGAGCTCGACCCGGGCTGGCGTTTGGTCGGAGTGACTTGTAAGCCTTCATGTGAGCCAATTGACTCCAAGATGGGTTTAAGATAAGTGAACTGGTTTGCCTCGTTAAAACCTTTCCTGGAAAACCCTTTGGGACAAAACCAAAAATAAGAAAAAAGAGTACAACGGTAACATCCCATTTAGTTCATCTGCCGGGCCGAATGCCAAGAGCTCGACCCGTGCAGGCGTTTTGACTCATTTGTGGGCTTGCTGCCTAGATATGAAATGTTTAACCGTTGCTTCGTCTTTTTGCCTCATCAATCTCCGATTAGGGGATTTTGACCCCAACTGTTATCCCCCCAGCTTGTGGGCCTTGTATGCATGGGCAATGAGCGTTAATGGAGTGTTTATCGGGATTGATGGGCTAAAGGCCTTTGCGTATAGATTGATGGCGAATAGCCCAAATTGGCTGAGATGTATTTTTTTCTCCTCGGGCTCGCTGGGGGTCGCTTGTTTTGTGGAGAGTTTCCTTTTCCTTTACAACTGAAAATTTTCCTTTTCATGTTCAAGTTTTAGGATAAGAAAAATTTCCTTTTCTCGTTGTGTTATAATTTCTTTTGGATATGAGATCGGTAATGGAATGATGGGCGGTCGGCCCAATCTTTTGAAGGAACGGGCAGCCGACCCATTTTTCTAGAGCCGGCGGCCGGCCCAAATGAGCGGTTTGCCTTTGCCATGAAAGCGGGCGGCCGGCCCAAATGAGCGGTTTGCCTTTGCCATGAAAGCGGGCGGCCGGCCCAACTCTAAGAAGATGGGCGGCCGACCCAACTCTAAGAAGATGGGCGGCCAGTACTTGGTTCGTTTTGCTTGCCTAGAGGCGTTTTCTTCATGGATTGCTTGCCAAGAGGCGTTTGCTTTATGGATTGCTTGCCAAGAGGCGTTTTCTTTATGGATTGCTTGCCAAGAGTTGTTTACTTTATTGTGTATTGTGTTGGAGTGATTTCACTCCGAACTTCTCGACCAGGTTTCCGTTGCGGATGTTTCCTGTGTTTATTGCATGTTTTGGTGTCGAGGAGTTACACGTTTAAATTCCTCTCTCGACTGAACGCTATAGAACCTCGTATCAGAGCCGGTTTAGTACTGCGTTCGGAGATGTTTAAGACCAGCTTTCCATGTCAGGCGTTTTACTGGGTTTATGAGCTTATTTCGCGGTTTACACCTCGCACTATTTGCCAATGCGAAATGCTCCTGAAGATAAGGTAAAGAGAACATCGTCTTTGACGCTCCCGGGATGTCAGGTCACGCCGTTCGGATGTTTATCCGGAGATTTATATAGCGCACTAAGTTTATCGATCGTGGGATGTTGAAAGAACCGTGGTTTAAGTCACCCTGTTGTGATCAACAACGGGTGGTCGATACGTAAGCCAAGAGGGTGTTTGCTGAGAGGCGATGTGTGCCGAGAGGCAATGTGTGCCGAGAGGCGATGTTTGCCGAGAGGGGATGTGTTCCAAGAGGCGATGTTTGCCGAGAGGCAATGTGTGCCGAGAGGCGATGTTTTCCCAGAGGCGATGTGTGCCGAGAGGCGATGTCTGCCGAGAGGCGTTGTTTGCCAAGAGGCGTCATTGTTTTGAAAGTTTTTGTTATCCATAGCTGAACTCGCGGGGTGGCGAGCTGCCTACGTACCTGTTAGAGTAAAAATCCCCTCCTCGGAGATTGAAAGGGAAAAATGTCGAAGTACGGCTAAACATTTCATATCTTGGCAGCACGCCCACGAAATGAGACCACATTCCTGCACGGGTCGGGCTCTGGGCAGTCGGCCCGACAGATGAACTAAACGGACTGTGGCCATTTCTACTCTTTTTCTTATCCTTGGTTTTGTTCTAAAGGGTTTTCCGGGAAAGGTTTTAACGAGGCAAATCGGTTCACTTGTCCTAAACCCATTCGGGAACCAATCGGCCCAAAAAACGGGACCAACCACCTGCACGGGTCGAGCTCTTGGCATTCTGCCCGACAGATGAACTCTCAAGACGAATCTCTGCATATCTTCTCAGCCCGGAGCATTTATCGAGCCAAGACGCGGGCCAATACCGACTTCTACCTTCCTGGACCGGCCCAAAACGCCATTTCCCGACTAACGGGCCTCCGCCCAATAATTCCGGAAGAAACATCACACCATTTGAACACGGACTTCACGCTGTTCGGGACATAGAAAAACATCGAGGAGTTTACTTAAAGCAAACCGGAAGCAAGGCTTTAACCCAAGGAAAATCGGAGCAGAAGACCAAAAAGACAAGCTGGGCCAAAACAAGACGAACGGGCCGTAATGGATGCAGATTGTTGGGGTCAAAATCCCCTCCTCGAAGATTGACGGAACGAGAAGTCAAGGTCGTGATCAAATGGAACTTATCCCGAACATGGAACGGACAAGCTAAGGCAAACTGCCCACGATCCGTCCAAGACATCAACCGGCGGCTGGGACAAGGCCAGCCGCCGGGTCTTCTTACACCCACGGCCGGCGGCTGGGATAAGGCCAGCCGCCGGGTCTTCATTGATCCACGACCGGCGGCCGGGATAAGGCCGGCCGCCGGATCGTCTTGGTCCATCAACCGGCGTCCGGGACAAGTGCCAGCCACCGGATCATCACACATCCATGACCGGCGGCCGGGACAAGTGCCAGCCGCCGGATCGTCACACGTCCGTTAACGGCGGCCGGGACAAGTGCCAGCCGCCGGATCGTCACACGTCCATGACCGACGGCCGGGACAAGTGCCAGCCGCCGGATCGTCACACGTCCGTGAACGGCGGCCGGGACAAGTGCCAGCCGCCGGATCGTCACACGTCCATGACCGGCGGTCGGGACAAGTGCCAGCCGCCGGATCGTCACACGTCCATGAACGGCGGCCGGGACAAGTGCCAGCCGCCGGATCTTCACACGACCATGACCGGCGTCCGGGACAAGTGCCAGCCGCCGGATCATCAAACGTCCATGACCGGCGGCCGGGACAAGTGCCAGCCGCCGGATCCTTATGCGTCCATGGCCGGCGGCTGGGATGATTGCCAGCCGCCGGGTCTTCTCCATCCAAGGCCGGCGGCTGGGATAAGGCCAGCCGCCGGATCTTCATCACATACCAACCGGCGACTGGGATAAGGCCGGCCGCCGGATCATCATCACATGCACACGATCGTTTCTCAAGACAAGACTCATTACCCGAACATCGTCCAGTCGACCGACCATCGTGCCCGGACCGACCCGAGGATCATCCTTTGCATGTTCTGACTCCAAAGACGTCCGTAAACATTCCCCGAAGGACCGTGACGAACGTCCAGCCGTCCGTGGACCAGTCGCCGAGCACACGAGCTAGAGGAACCGGCGGCTGGCCATCAACACCGAAATCGGCGGCTGGAAGTTCAAACAAAAAACGGGCGGTTCAAATCTCAGAAATCGTAAAACGCTCGGGACACTATTCACGCGGGAAAAACCGTTAAAAAAACACTATTCATCCCGAGACAAGGTTAACCGAAAGATCGAATTGAGCTTAAACCGAGATTCGGATTACTATTCATCGGGTTACTATTCACGGATCACTATTCATCGGCGGGCCGGATTTGGGTCAGAACGCGCGGACGGATCACGGAAGACTCTCGGGCCGAAATCGGGCCCGAAAAGCTTAAGTCGGCGGCTGGGAAGGAAGGACAAAGTCCCACATCGGAAATCTGAAGTCTTAGCCTCCTAGGATTGCCAGTATATATATGTACGCTCATGTAAAGGTTAAATCCATCCCAGATCCGAGTATTAGGAGTTTTAGCAATTTAAGACTATTCAGCTTTTGCTAATTTCCCTTGTACTTTCGGAAAATATCAATTAAATCTCCCTTTTCATCTTTTTTGCATTTTCGGTCCTTTAGTTCTTTATAAATAGAATTTTCGAGCCCCCATTAAATATAAGTTTTGACAGTGTGAGTTTCGGCTCTCACACAGATGGGCGGTGGCCCATTAAATCAAGTCGGCGGCTGTGAAGGAACTTTAAAACGTCCCACATTTCTTAGATCAGTCTTCAAGACCCTTGACTCTCTAATATATAAAAAGACCCCTGTATTCACTTTCAAGGCATCCCAACTCAAGTGCAAGAGCTTTCGAGATATAAGACAATAAGATTTCTCGAATATTTTTGTACTTAGAGAATTATAAAATCATCATTCTCATCTTTTTACTTTTTTGCCCTTTAGTTCTTGTTTAATAGAATTTTCGGATCCCCGCAAAATATAAATTTCGAGAGTGTGATTTTCGGCTCTCACAGTTTTGCACCGTCTGCGGGGACAAGAAACATTCTTTACTCAAGAACAACAGGATACGCAGCTGAAGATCATGGCAGCCGAAAGAAGAACCGGCTATACCGGCAATCAGCCGACCGGAGGAGTAGCTAGAACCGGAGCAACCACGGCCGGAACATCCATAGCAGGAGCCACCGGAACCGGGACAGCAGCAACCGGAAATCCTGCCGCCGTGCAACCTCGGTTTGGAATGCCGATCAGAGAATCCGGAACGACGGAAGTGGCGATCACGGAAATCGGAGACCTAAGGAACATGATAGCTGGGTTAGTGGAGCGACAAGACAGGCAAGAAAGAGAAACAGTGCAGGAGATGACGGCCATTCGAGAGCTGGCGCAAAGTTCCCAACCGAGAAGACGCCTCCGCTTCTCGCCATCGACAAGCACCCTCGGAGAGCAGAATCTCGGAGAGAAAATTCCCGTCGAGACAAGTACGGAGCCATCAGAACCGCCACCGTTACACCGAAAAAGCGCAACGAGACGTAGAGTCGAGCAGCCGGTCTCAACGGTAACCAGCGGAGAGGTAAAGGCAGAAGCTGACGGCAACGGCGAAGATGAAACAGACGAAGAGGAAAGAGATCTCCGCGAAGAAGAGGAGAACATACTCCTGGTGAATCAGCAAATAAGAGCCTAAGAGCGAGGCAGAGCGGACTGAACAAACCGGTCCGCTAAACGGAGAAGCGGACGAGCTACGCACCCAAATGGAGCTAACGGCAAACCAAATAAGGGAAATGAGATCTCAAGTCCACAAGGCGACCAGTGCAGCTCCCGAGATCGACCAAGTTTTGGAGGAAACACAGAAGATTCCCTTCACTTCGAGAATCACGAGCGTGAGACTCCCCGACCCCGGCAAACTCAAGATCCCATTCTATGAGGGAACGACGGATCCGAAGGCGCATATGAAGGCCTTCAATATCGCAACGAGTCGGACTAAATTCAAGCCCGAGGAAAAAGACGCTGGCTTCTGTCTCTTATTCGTCGAGTACTTGATAGGAGCAACTTTATCATGGTTCTCGCGATTGGAAAGAGACTCGATCGACAACTTCGAGCAGCTATACGCGGCCTTCTTAAAGCATTATTCGCTTTTTATAAGCCGCTCAACCTCTGACGCGGACCTGTACTCGCTATCACAGGGACCCAAAAGAGAGCCTTATGGAGTTTATCAAAAGGTTCAAAGTAATCGTGTCAAAGATCGACGGTCTAAGCGACAATGCCGCGATAAACGCCCTAAAGAAGTCTCTGTGGTATGCCTCCAGCTTTCAAAAAGAGATCAATATTAACCCCCCGGTTACCATCCAAGGCGCTCTCAGTCGCGCTTCGAACTTCATGATTCATGAGGAGGACATGAAGGCCTTGGCCAAAAGGCATCAGCCGCAGAAATTATCGAAAAGTCCCGCGCAGCCTACAAATATTCCGACAGAAGGAAGAAGCAAACGAAGCGGCAGAGATGAAGAACCCAAAGCGAGCGGAGTGCATAACTACTAGATAAACAGAGCCAGAGGACACGCGACCGAACACTGCAGGACGGTCGGGAGAAGGCTTGCAGCTAAGCTACTTGCCGGAGAGCTCAGAAACAACATAACCCTAGAGAGCCTCGGAGTACCCGAAGAAGATACCAAAGCCCAGGCAGGACAACCTAATCAAGAACGTCCCGATAAGCCTCTAGAATAAACGCCAAAACGAGGGAGAAAGCCGAACGGGGACAACCAAACAGGGAACCGGAGAAGGATCCACATGATCATCGGAGGATTTCAAAACTGCAAAGATATGGTAGCTTCGATAAAAGCTTTCCTCAGAAGAGGAGACAAGGAGTTAGACCCGATGGCCAGGAATGATGACCGGATCGGTTTCACCGAAGAAGACGCCGAAGGACTCGACCAGCCCCACGATGACCCCTTAGTCGTATAACTAGACATTAACAACTACGACGTGTCAAGGGTATTAATCGACACCGGAAGTTCGGTAGACGTCATATTCCGAGAGACGCTCCGAAGAATAAACGTGGACCTATCAGAAGTGAAGCCAAATCCCATATCACTCACTGGATTTTCCGGGGAAGTCACTATGACCTACGGGACGATCCAACTCCCAGTCCACGCTGACGAATTCATGAAGGTCGTAAATTTTGCGGTAGCTAATCACCCCGCAATCTACAACGTTATCATGGGGACCCCGTGTATCAACTCGATGCGAGCAATCCCATCAACGTACCACCTTTGTCTGAAGTTCCCGACTCCTGGCGGAATCAAGACTATCTGGGGAAACCAAAAAGAAGCCCGGATCTGTTTCCTTGCGGAACACAAAGTCCGAAATCCGACAGCCCCGCAAAGAGAAAACCCGAAACGGAAGAAGGAAGCAGAAGACACGCACGCGGGAAAGAAGACAAACAGAACAAACCCATTCGAAAGAACGGAGCTTGTACCCACAGAAGAT
The DNA here is from genome assembly GCA_010577795.1 of Isatis tinctoria. Lineage (NCBI taxonomy): Eukaryota > Viridiplantae > Streptophyta > Magnoliopsida > Brassicales > Brassicaceae > Isatis > Isatis tinctoria. The sequence goes on along the minus strand of CM021246.1, from coordinate 10,341,438 downwards.
AAAGGCGAGCTGCAAGAAGAAAAGGCAACCGCCAAAAAGAGGATATCTGAAACCGAAGAGCACGAAACGGTCAATCCCGTATTCGAAAGAGCATAAGCGCTTCCAAAAAAAAAAGAGAAAAAAGAATCTAAAAAAAAAAAACCGGAACTACGGGTGACTTAATCCTTCTCACAAAATGTACGTAGGCAGCTCGCTTAAAAAACGAGTTCAGTTACCCCTCCATAAAATAAAAGGGGGGGGGGAGTGGGTCCGTATATACATACTCCCAAAGAAATTCTCCCAAAAGGGTAAAAAGGTCAGAACCTAGCACCTTAAAATCCCAAATTCAAAACTTCTCAAACAAGATCGTCAGTTGCTGGCCACAACGAGACTTCTTTCGAGAAATCGCTTCTTGGCACACATCGCCTCTCGGCACACATCGCCTCTCGGCACATATCGCCTATCGGCACAAATCGCCTCTCGGCAAACATCGTCTCTTGGCATACGTATCAACCGCCCGTTGCTGATCACAATAGGGTGACTTAACCCATGGTTCTTTCAATATCCTGTGATGGATAAACGTAGCACGGTCTATAAATCTCCGGATAAACATCTGAACGGCGTGACTTGACATCCCGTGATCCTGCATGGAGCTTCGAAGACGATGTTCTGTTAAGCTTATCTTCATGAGCATTTCGCATAGGAAAATAGTGCGAAGTGTAAACTTCGAAATAAGCTCGTACACCCAGTAAACGCCTGACATGGAACACTGGTCTTGAACATCTCCGAACGCAGTATCAAACCGGCTCCGATACGAGATTCCAAACGCTCAGTAAACTCCTCGACACCAAAACATAAACCCAGGAAACATCCGCAACGGAAACCTGGTCGATAAGTTCGGAGTGTCCGAAAAACACTCCACCACTATACACAACAACGCAAACGCCTCTTGGCAAGCAACAAACAACAGAAACGCCTCTCGGCAAGCAAAACGAAGTGCCTCTAGACAAATGGACCAGTTTCCCATCTCTTTCAGAGACTGGGCCTGGCGTCCTTCATTGAACAAAAAAACGCTAAGTGGGATAAGAAAAAGGCCTCATAAACGATCAAAACTTTTTCATTAATCTCAGCAGCAAAAACCCATTCTAAACAAGGACGAACGATACAAGGACTCAAAATGACGAAACAGAAGCAGAAACAAAAATCGAGAAGTCAAGGTTCCGGGACAAACGCCTTAACCACGGCAAGGTCCGAGATCCCAAGAACGGCCTCGTTGGATCCGGCTGGATCAAGAACTCCGATCAATGCGGCCTCCTCCTCAAGCGAGCTAGGTTCGGAAACCGGAACGGTCGGATCACTGGAATGAGGAACCAACTGAGAGTCGATCTTCTCCTGAACCTAGACAATCATATCATCGAACTGACTATCAGCACCATCAAAGCGGACTTTCCATTTCAATAGCTTGGCCTTTTCTCGGTCTAAGTCGGGAAGTTCGTCACACTGAAGCAACGCAATCAACTCAAGGTTTCCCGCACTCTGGGCTAAATCCACTTCACGGACCCTAGCTTCGGACAGTGAACCAAGAGTTCCTTTCAATTCTTACAAGAAGACCGGAAGCTAGGCGGAACAAGCCTTGCAACCGTGAGCATCACGCGAGGCCCTAGCAGTCATGAACTGGCCCGCCAAATCTTTCAGTTCCTCGGACTGGCGAGAAACCCTAGTCTCCAGGCGAATAGACATACACACGGCTCTGTCCTTTTCAGCTTGCAGCTCCGAGACTTGTCTCTCAAGCAACTTGATATGCCGCGAACTCGACGACTCAAAAACTTCAAGCTTCCTCTTCACCGAGCGAACACTTTCTTCGGCGCACTTGTGAACCCCCCGAATGGTGGTGTCATACAAGCCAATGCACTTGTTCACAGAGGATATTAACTACAAATAGAAAAAGGAACGTCAGAAAAGAGGAAATATCGAAGAAAAGGAAAGAAAAAAAGAATTCATCTTCGATCCACACAGAGCTATCTCCTCGCATTTTTCAGATTCCTTGAGATCACCATATGGAGGAACCTGAAGCTCGAATCCACCGACGCCGAAAAGTGTTTGGTCGCTTGGCGACGGTTCTTGCAAACCGACTCCGGGAAAGCCAGCCGGGTATCCGACGGTGTGCCAGGCAAAGAAGAACTCTTCACTACGCCTTCTACAGGGCTGGTCTCTCGCCCTCGACGCAAAATGCCATCCGATCCTGTCAAGCTGTAAACAAATCCCCGAGCCTCAGAAACACGCTTCGCTGCATTACGCGCCAAGATTGCATCTTTCTTGAACGGAGTAAGCACAGTTGGTGGTGAAACCGGCTTTCCAGCTTGCCATTCCGGCGGAGGAATGGCTAGAGAGCTATCCGCCGGCTTAGGGGCTGAGGAATGGGCCGACGACTTGGTCCCGGGCTTAGACGCCAACCGGCCGTCCGTCCCCTTCGCCTTCTTCCCGTCTTTTTCCATCTTCTCGCGAAGCGATAACCTAACCATGACAACAAACTAAAAAGAAGGGTTTCTTATGGGGGTAAGCCAAAATCGTGAGAGACAGGAAGAGGGGAGGGGCGCGTATTTATACAACAAGGAAGCCTGAATCCTGAAAAATTAGGGATTGAGAAATTTCCTATTCCTAATTCTGCAAAAAGGAAAAAAAAGTTTTTCCAATTCCTAATAGAAAAGGAAGAAGAAGCTTTACTTTTCCTAACACAACAAGAAAAAGAAAATTTTTCTTATCCTTAAACTTAAACAGGAAAAGGAAAATTTTCAGTTTCTTCACTGGAAAAGGAAAAGGGAACTCCCCACAACAGAAGAAACCGCCAGCGGATCTCAGGCCCAAGAATAGAAAATTTTCAGCCGATCTCGGCCGTTCAAGCTATATACAAAGGCCTTTTTACCTATCATTCCTGACAAACACTCCAATAACGCTCATCGCCTATGCATACAAGGCCCATGAGCTGGGGGGCTAACTGTTGGGGTCAAAATCTCCTTCTCGGAGATTGATAGGGAAAAACGTCGCAGTACGGGTAAACATTTCATATCTTAGCAGCAAGCCCACGAAATGATACCACATTCCTTCATGGGTCGGGCTCTGGGCATTCGGCCCGGGAGATGAACTAAACGGACTGTGGCCATTTGTACTCTTTTTCCTTATCCTTGGTTTTGTCCCAGAGGGTTTTCCGGGAAAGGTTTTAACGAGGCAAATCGGTTCACTTGTCCTAAACCCATTCGGGAACCAATCGGCCCAAGAAACGGGACCAAGCGCCTGCACGGGTCGAGCTCTTGGCATTCGGCCTGGCAGATGAACTCTTAAGACGAATTTCTGCATATCTTCTCAGCCCGGAGCATTCATCAAGCCAAGACGCGGGCCAATACTGATTTCTACCTTCCTGGACCGGCCCAAAACGCCATTTTCCGACTAACGGGCCTCGGTCTAATAATTCCCGAAGAAACATCACGCCATTTGAAGACGGACTTCACGCTGTTCGGGACATAGAAAAACATCGAGGAGTTTACTTAAAACAAACTGGAAGCAAGGCTTTAACCCAAGGAAAATCAGACCATAAGACCAAAAAAACAAGCTGGGCCAAAACAAGACGAACGGGCAGTAATGGATGCAGATGGGCGGCGGCCCATTAGATCAAGTCGGCGGCTGGGAAGGAACTTTAAAACGTCCCACATTGCTTAGATCAGTCTTCAAGACCCTAGACTCTCTAGTATAAATAACAACCCCTGTCTTCACTTTCAAGGCATCCCAACTCAAGTGCAAGAGCTTTCGAGATATAAGACAATAAGCTTTCTCGAATATTTTTGTACTTAGAGAATTATTAATAAAATCATCTTTCTCATCTTTTTACTTTTTTGCCCTTTAGTTCTTGTTTAATAGAATTTTCGGATCCCCGCAAAATATAAATTTTGACAGTTTGAGTTTTTTTTTTCTCACAGTACCCCAATCACGAGGATCAAGCCGATTCGTAGTACTGTTTTACAATTCTTTAATGATAGTACTTCTTTAGATGTATTGCGTTCTATGTCCTTGGTACTGGTTTTCCTTCTTTGTTTTCTAGCTCGTATGCTCCTGGACGGACCACCTTTGTTACATTGTATGGTCCTTCCCATTTTGCTCCTAGCTTCCCTGCGTTCGGCTCTGCAGTGTTCTGGAAGACTTTTCGGAGGATGAGGTCTCCTTCTTTGAATTTACGGCTCCGTACGTTAGAGTTGTAGTACCTTGCTGCTGTTTGCTGGTAGTTTTGGATTCGGACGAGTGCTTGATCCCGCCTTTCGTTTATTAGGTCCAATTCGTCCAGCATCATTAAGTGGTTGAAGCCTTCTTGTCCGGGCAGGAGCCTTCGTCTGACTCCGGGGAAATCCACCTCTACCGGGATGACGCATTCAGCGCCGTAGATCAGTGGGAATGGTGTCTTTCCGGTTGCTCGCCTCGGGTTGTGCGGTGAGACCATAAGACTCCTTCAACTTCGTCTGCCCATCTCCCTTTCTTTTCTCCCAGATGTTTCATGAGCCTGTCTACAATGGTTTTGTTTGCTGCTTTGGCCTGGCCGTTCCCTTGCGGATAACGCGGCGTTGACTTGCTCAATCTTATCTTCCATTTTTCGCAAAATCCATCGAATCAGGAGGAAATGAATTGGGAGCCATTGTCTGTGATGATCTCATGCGGGACTCCGTGCCTGCATATGATGTTCTTCCAGACAAAGTGCTCCACCTGAGCGTCTTTGATGCTGGCGTACGAATCTGCCTCGACCCACTTCGAGAAGTAGTCTGTTAGAACGAGTAGGAACCTCTTTTGCTTCGAGGTGTGCATTGGACCGACGATATCCATTGACCACCTCATGAATGGATATGGTGCTGAGATCGATGAGAGTGTTTCCGCCGGTTGGTGGATTACTAGCGCGTGTCTATGACATTTGTCGCATTTGAGGGAGAAATTCTCGCAGTCTTTTACCATCGTTGGCCAGAAATGCCCATGTCGTTTGATCTTGATTGCGAGAGCTCTTCCTCCGAAATGATTTCCGAACGATCAGCTGTGGACTTCCTTCATAAATTCTCTTGCTTCTTTCCCTTCCATGCAGGTCATCAGCGGTCCGGATAGTCTCCACTTGTAAATGTTCCCGTCAAGGAGGACGAAGCGAGAGGCCTGAGCCTTTAGCTTACATGCGGCCCATTTATCCCTCGGGACTTCTCCGTCCATGATGTATGCTCGTATCGGGGCCATCCAGTTGCGGTCGCAACCATACTCTTCTCTTGGGCTGATCGTCGGTTCTTCCTCTGGAGACTCTTCTTCGTCCTCCCCTTCACGTATGAGATTGGCGACTTGCGGTGGGTCAATCCTTGGTTGCTCTTTGAACTCCACGGGAATGACTCGTTTCTCTCCTGTAGGTGACGTTAATGCCAGGGCTGCTAATGCGTCGGCTTGGGTGTTATCTCCTCGAGGGATTCGGATGAGCTCGAACTTTTCGAATTGCTCCGCCAAGTTTTTGACGATCTTGAGATAAGACTCCATTCAGTCATCCCGTGCTTCGTAGTCTTCGTTGGATTGGTTCGCCACCAGTTGGGAATCGCAAAACGCTTGAAGGTTTTGGACCTTGAGCCCGAGCGCGAGTCTTAATCCAGCGATCAAAGCCTCGTACTCTGCCTCATTGTTTGAGGCGTTGAAGAGTAACTGGAATGATTGCTCCAGGGCTTCTCCGGTGGGCGCTTTGACGATGATCCGTCTGCGTGAAGAGTCCAAACCGAGTCCGGCGTTGACTCATTCACGCTCGCCATCGGTAGTTCGATCAGGAAGTCAGCTAGGACTTGTGATTTGGTGCACGTCCTACTCCGGTACTCGATATCATACTCACTCAACTCCACTGCCCATTTCGCCAGCAATCCTGATTGACTAGGACTATGCAATATCGTTCTGATGGGGAAAGTAATGAGTACGATGATAGTGTGAGATTGAAAATAGGGCCGTAATTTCCGAGTTGACATCACTACTGCCAAGGCTGCTTTTTCCGTTAACGGATACCGGGTTTCTGCGTCTGTCAAAGTTTGACTTACGTAAAAGATTGGCTTCTGCTCGTTACAGTCTTCCCTTACAATCACTCCGCTCACCGCCGTGGATGATACCGCCGTGTATAAGTATAGGGGTTCTCCTTCGATCGGCTTGGTCAGTACAGGTGGATTCGCCAGATATTTCTTCCACTCTTGGAAAGCTTGCTCGCATTTCTCTGTCCACTCGAACTTCTTGTTTCCTCTGAGGGTATCGTAGAAGGGTAAACATTTATCCGTTGATCTCGAGATAAATCGATTTAATGCCGCGACCCATCCAGTTTGTCTTTGGATTTCTCTCTTCGTCTTCTGCGAGGTCATCTCCATCAAGGCGTTGATCTGCTTTAGCTTCTATTCCGCGGTGGGTCACGAGGTACCCGAGGAATTCTCCTGATGCTACTTCGAACGTGAATTTTCTCTTTTAAAGACTTCACCAACATATCGTCAATGTACACTTCCATCGTCTTTCCAAACTGCTTGGCGAACATCTTGTTGACGAGTCTTTGGTATGTTGCTCCAGCATTCTTTAGTCCAAACTGCTTGGCAGTATATCCCCTGATCTGTAATGAAAGAGGTCTTGTCTCAGTCGTCGGGGTTCATCATGATTTGGTTGTAGCCAGAAAATGCGTTCATGAAGGATAACAGCTTATTTCCGGCCGTAGCTTTGACCAATCGATCTATGTGCGGCAGTGGAAAACTGTCCTTTGGACAAGCTTTGTTTAGATCCATAAAATCAACGCAGACTCACCATTTTTTGTTCTTCTTCTTTACTACCACCGGATTGGCTAGCCAATCGGGGTATTTTACTTCCATGATGGATCCGACCTTAAGTAATCTTTCCACTTCGTCGTTTACGGCTTGGGCACCCTCCGGGCCCAGTTTTCGCCTCTTCTGCTTTATCGGCTTGAACGTTGGGTCCACGTTGAGTTCGTGACTTGTGATGCCGATGTCGATTCCGGGCATATCTTCCACCTTCCAGGCGAACGAGTTGGCGTTCTCCTTTAGAATGGCGATTAGCTCCGACTTGATCGGCTCTTCTAGATTTGCTCCAATTTCCGTGCATCGCTCTAGGTTTGTTTCGTCTATGTTGACTGAGATCACGGGTTCGCACAGGGGGATCTTTATCCATTCTTCGGGCTTCCTCCATCTGCAGCTTGTGCTCGAGTTTCGCCAGTTGCCATTCTTCCTTCGCCTTACCGGTTTTCCCCTATCGATTGGTCTCGGTCACCGGCCTTCTCATCCTGTGCTTTGTTAAGAAACAAGTTCGGGAATCTCTCTGTCGTCCCCATATCGTCTCCACCCCCGGTTGGGGTCGGGAACTTCAGGCAGAGGTGGTAAATTGACGGAATAGCTTTCATCACGTTTAACCACGGCGTTCCTACGATTGCATCACAGATCCTGTGGCGATCGAGCACCGAGAACTTGGTGTCTTTCTCCACTCCTTTTCCTCTGACGGGGAGTTGGACCGTACCTACTGTCATTGTCGTCTTTCCAGAAAAACCGGTCAACGGTTTTGGGTGTGGCGTGAGATGACACGTTCTGGTTCCCATCCTTCGAAGGGTTTCGAGAAATATGACATTCACTATTCCTCCTATGTCGACCAAGACTCTCGGGATCTCCGCGGCTTCTCCTTCTTGGAAAGTCATCGTGTGGCCGTGGTTTCCATCTGTTAAGCTCCAGTCCATCGCTTCTGTTGCAGACGCTCCGACCGTGAATGTTCCCGCCCTAGCTGCTCCTCCGGTCGGCTGACTGCTCGTGTCGTCGATTCTTCTTTCGGCTGCCATGGTCTTCCTCTCTGTATCCTGTTTTTCTTGAATAAAGAATGTTTCTCGTCCCCACAGACGGTGCCAAACTGTGAGAGCCGAAACTCACACTATCGAAATTTATATTTTTCGGGGATCCGAAAATTCTATTAAACAAGAACTAAAGGGCAAAAAAGTAAAAAGATGAGAAAGATGATTTTATTGATAATTCTCTAAGTACATAAATATTCGAGAAAGCTTATTGTCTTATATCTCGAAAGCTCTTGCACTTGAGTTGGGATGCCTTGAAAGTGAATACAGGGGTCTTTATTTATACTAGAGAGTCTAGGGTCTCAAAGACTGATCTAACCAATGTGGAACGTTTTAAAATCCCTTCTCCCAGCCAGCGGCTAGACCTAATGGCGGTGGCCCATCCGTTTGTCTTCCTTCTATTCCGGCCCGTTAGGCCCAGCTTGTCTTTTTAGTCTTCTGGTCCGATTTTCCTTGGGTTAAAGCCTTGCTTCCGATTTGTTTTAAGTAAACTCCCCGATGTTTTTAAATGTTCCGAACAACGCCAAGTCCGTCTTCAAATGGCGTGATGTTTTCTTCCAAAAATATTGGGCCGAGGCCCGATTGTCGGGAAACGACGCCCACGGCCGGTCCGGGAATGCTCCGGGCTGAGAAGATATGCAGAGATTCATCTTGAGAAGCCTGTAAAGAGTTCAGTTCATCCGCCGGGCCGAATTCCAAGATCTCGACCCGGGCGGGCGTTTCGTCGGAGTGACTTGTAAGCCTCCATGTGTGGCAATTGACTCCAAGATGGGTTTAAGATAAGTGAACCGGTTTTCCTTGTAAAAATCTTTCCTGGAAAACCCTTTGGGACAAAACCAAAGATAAGGAAAAAGAGTACAAATGGTCACAGCCCATTTAGTTCATCTGCCGGACCGAATGCCAAGAACTCGACCCGTGCAGGCGTTTGGTCTCATTTCGTGGGCTTGCTGCCTAGATATGAAATGTTTAACCGTTGCTTTGTCTTTTTGCCTCATCAATCTCCGATGAGGGGATTTTTACCCCAACACCCCCAATAAATACACTAAACAATTTTTTCTTTCTAATTAATACACATATATTAAAACTGGATTTTTATTAACAAAAGTGCATTGGAAACACAAAATGACACTATTTATAAAACAAAAAACAAAAATCTGGAGTATTGTTGATAATACTTTGAGGCATGTATCAAGTATCTTTTCATTTGACTTATTTATTCCCTTGAATGTATCTGAAATTTATTTCCCAGTTATATCAATTCCATTCTTGTTTTTGATTTTCTGTCTATTCTTTTTCTATTTAAACTTTTCTCATTGGAAACCTTAACACTGAGGAATTCACATAACCAAGCTTCAACAGAATCGACCGGTTATTATCTGGGTTTAACCCTATAATTTTTGGTTACGATATTTGTTTACTAATTTAATTTCTGTCACTATATATGTACAAGGAATTGTGGTAACTTGTTACCTAACCCTCTTTCCGAAAAATTGGGTTTTATTGATGTAATTTTAGTAATGATTTAGGTTACCAAAAAAAGCTTTTTCTTATGACCTATATCTCCTATATGTAATAAGTATAATCGATTCCCCATAATATTGAATTATCAAGATTTGATGAAATATGCTTTCTTTTATGTTTATTATTTTAAATAAGACATTGCATGTTAGTTACTTATTTTTTCTGGATTTTAACAAATAACTTTTGGTCTTTTAGAATAAACTATTTAACTCACTTTCATATAAAGAAATTATGGGACACATGCTAATCTCATTAATATAGTGTGATTTTGTATATCAAAAGTTGTCAAACTCGAACCTAATAGATCTCGAGAACACAAAACGTCACCAATAATCATGCACCTCTTCCATTATTATACCCGAATATTTTTTTTTTTGTCGAAACCCTTATATTTCTCTTTTTTCAAACTAAAGAACACAGAAAATATTTGTCATGTACAAGAAGTTTAACCCCTTCTCTATTTTTTACACCAACACAAAATAATTAGATACAAAAGTTTGGATACTATCATTTACACTTTCCTTTCTGTTCAACTTCCAAAAAGAAGAGTCTTTTACTATGATCTTCATAGAATGGAGTCTCTAGATCGGTTGCCTAAACATGTTCGTCGAGAGGTTGTGCTAGGAGGAGGATATCGGCATCAAGATGGAGGTCTAATAGATCTACCTACAGAAATCCTCCATACAATCATGTTGTATGTGTCTCAAGACCTCAAGGTTCACTTTAATGCAATAGCAGCCATAAGTACTTTGAGGAGAGTGGCCGGTGATGAGTGTTTATTGAGAGCAGTTGATATTTACACCATGAAATATCCATGAACTTATGAAACAGGAAGTAGTAGAAATTTCTTCATATGATGTCACCACTCTGGTAACATCTCTGCTCTGTTCATTCATGGCTGTTCTCAGTTTTTCCACAAACATGATTTGGAAAACGGCATAGCCATGATTCGTGAAGCAGCTCTCTTTGGATATGAACTCGCCATCTATTTTTATAGCAATCTTATGTGAATTTTGTCTCCTAATCTCCAAATCGATTTGGAATTAGTTAATCCAAGTCGTCATTTAATTAGGCGGGTGAGAAGGAAAGTCCAGACTTCTCCCCATGAATACTGGGAACCTGGTCCAATGCCACAAATGTACTTAGACTGTTGTGATGCATTTGATTCCAGCATGCTTAGGCGTTGCCATTGTGCATGGAATGACCGGTGGGAGCGTGAATGGGAGGAAAGTGTTAAAGAGATGTATGATCTCTGTTTCTACTCAATCCATGTACTTGGATTAATTAGGTTGATCCCTAACAAGTTAGAGAAACTGCCTATGGATTATTTCTTTTAAGATTCTTTTGGTTTGTATCAATATTTTATGTTGTAGTTGTTGAATACTATTTAGTTTTTTGTTGTATAAACAAATATTTGGGCTTTTAACTTTTTATATCTTTATACAATGTGAGCTTATCAGCCGTGATTATATCATTGTTTTATGAGTTGTGAGTGCAAATAACCCCCACAAATTGACTAATTTGGACCACGAAAGATGAACTGAAAAGTAGATATAAGAACATGGTTATAATGGTTATGAAACCATTACGTAATTGTGTTTGATTTTCAATTGTTCGCATTTTCTAAGGAATATTATTTTAGATTTCTGTAAGTAGTCAGAATACTAATTCGTTCAAATTATTTCTATATGTTTCAATTTAAACAATATCTTAACAAATATCCCTGCTTTCATGGCCATTTCCATATATTAAAATGCTATAAATTATTCAGTAAGATATTCGTTAACATAAATATATATAAATATTACTATATATGATCGTAATCACTTTTGATACGACTAACTGTTTTCCTTTATGTTTTTTACTAATAACCTACTATGCCTCCATATTCTACTTCCATAAAAATCCTAACTGACACAACATCACGACTCTATGTACTCTATATATATTGCTCCTTTACAAATATACTAAATCATGGTTAATTTGACTGTATTCCATATCTACTTTTATTTGGTTATTGTAATTTCATATAATTTGAATATTTGCTCTATATTTTGTTCTATATATCATGTGATACATTATAATATCTTTGTATTTATTGTGAATTTGTATATGTCAAATTGTCAGACTCTACCAAAACAAATATCGAGTAAACAAACCGTCATTCATCATTAAGCACTTCCTCATTATTATACCCTATTATTTATATCTCTCCATTTCATCTCTTGCATTTTATTTAAAGTTCGATTACTCTCAATTTCTATCTCTCTTGGATCATTAAATGGCTGTCCTTAACATTTAATGATAAGGACAAAATAGTTGGTTTCACATGTGTTTTTAACATTTTTAAAGGAAAGTAATTATCCAACTTCCCTGTAATTAATTTATGGAAAATTATACACTCTCTTTGGTTTTATTGTGATTTTGTATATTTCAAATTGTCAATTTCGGATCTACTTTAATATGAAGAAAACAAAAGGTCACCCATCATCATGAACCTCTTCCACTATTATTATATCTCATCTATCCTTTCCGTTTCTTCTTTTCCATTCTCTTTCAACTTCCATTACACTCATATTCTCTCCATTTATTAACCTAAAATGGCTTCTATTACCAAATTTACAGATCTTAAATTCTCTAATCTGTCTCACACGACAATCCGTGCATTCGTCAAAAGAGCTTATGAAGAAAAAGATTACAAGTCGGTTTACGAATGAAAATTTATTCTGTCTGATGAAGATGTAAGTATTAAATATTTTTCTTTGCTCATATATTATACTTCAGATTTACTCATTTCTGCTTGCTAGGGAAACACACTAGATGCGTACTTATCTAAGGATATTGCAAAAAAAATTTGAGAACGATTTCAAGGAGGGTGGATATTATAAGATAAGTAACTTCGGAGTTCAAAACTGATTATCAACTTGGTTGAAAAAAAATTGGAGATTATGATTCATTATTACCACAATCACCCAAACAATACCTTACACTTCTATGAAAACTTTATTAATGTTGGGGTCAAAATCCCATCCTCGGAGATTGGTGAGGCAAAAAGACGAAGCAACAGTTAAACATTTCATATCTTGGCAGCAAGCCTACGAAATGAGACCAAACGCCTGCACAGGTCGAGCTCTTGGCATTCGGCCCGGCAGATGAACTAAATGGGCTGTGACCGTTTGTACTCTTTTTCCTTATCTTTGGTTTTGTCCCAAAGGGTTTTCCAGGAAAGGTTTTAATGAGGCAAACCGGTTCACTTATCTTAAACCCATCTTGGAGTCAATTGGCTCACATGGAGGCTTACAAGTCACTCCGACGCCCACCCGAGTCGAGCTCTTGGCATTCGGCCCCGCGGATGAATTGAACTCTTTACAGGCTTCTCAAGACGAATCTCTGCATATCTTCTCAGCACGGAGCATTTCCGGACCGGCCGTGGGAGTCGTTTCGTGACTATCGGGCCTCGGCCCAATATTTTCCAAGGACAACATCATGCCATTTGAAGACGGACTTCGCGTTGTTCTGAACATCTAAAAACATCGAGGAGTTTACTTAAAACAAACCGGAAGCAAGGCTTTAACCCAAGGAAAATAGGACTAGAAGACCAAAAAGACAAGCTGGGCCAAATCAAGACAAACGGGCCGGATTGGAAGGAAAAAGAGCAGATGGGCGGCGGCCCATTAGGTCAAGTCGGCGGCTGGGAAGGGGATTTTAAAACGTCCCACATTGCTTAGATCAGTATTTGAGACCCTAGACTCTCTAGTATAAATAAAAATCCCTTTATTCACTTACAAGGCATCCCAACTCAGTGCAAGAGCTTTCGAGATATAAGACAATAAGCTTTCTCGAATATTTTTATACTTAGAAAATTATCAATAACATCATCTTTCTCATCTTTTTACTTTTTTGCCCTTTAGTTCTTGTTTAATTGAATTTTCGGATCCCCGCAAAATATAAATTTCGACAGTGTGAGTTTCGGCTCTCACAGTTTGGCCCCGTATGTGGGGACGAGAAACATTCTTTACTCAAGAACAACAGGATACGGAGAGGAGGACTATGGAAACCGGAGGAAGAACCGGCAATACCAGCAATCAGCCGACCGGAGGAATAGCTAGAACCAGAGCAACCACGGCCGGAACATCCGCGGCAGGAGCGACCGGAACTGGGACAGCTGCAACCGGGGATCCCACCGCTGCACAACCTCGGTTCGGAATGCCGATCAAAGAACACAGAACGACGGCGAAGATATCACAGCAATCGGTGACCTAAGGAACATGATTGTTGGGTTAGTGGACCGACAAGACAGGCGAGAAAGAGCAACGGCGCAGGAGATGACGGCCATCCGAGAACTGGTGCAAGGTTCCCAACCGAGAAGACGGCTCCGCTTCTCGCCGCTAATAAGCACCCTCGGAGGGTAGAATCTCGGTGAGAAAACTCCCATCGGGACAAGAACGGAACCATCTGAACCGCCACCGTTACACCAGAAAAGCGCAACGAGATGTAGAGTCGAGCAGCCGGTCTCAACGGTAACCAGCGGAGAGGTCACGGAAGAAGCGGACGGTCACGGCGAAGATGAGACAGACGAAGAGGAAAGAGATCTCACCGAAGAAGAGGAGAACATACTATTGGTGGATCAGCAAATAAGAGCCGAAGAGAAAGAGAGAGCAGGCGGAGCAAACCGGTCCGCTAAACGGAGAAAAAAAAATGGACGAGCTACGCTCCCAAGTGGAGCTGAAGGCGAACCAAATAAGAGAAATGAGATCTCAAGTCCACAAGGCGACCAGTGCGGCTCCCGAGATCGACCAAGTTTTGGAGGAAACTCAGAAGATTCCCTTCACTTCGAGAATCACGAGTGTGAGACTTCCAGACCCCGGCAAACTCAAGATCCCGTTCTACGAAGGAAAGACGGATCCAAAGGCTCATATGACGTCCTTCAATATCGCAACGAGTCGGACCAAATTCAAGCCCGAAGAGAAAAACGCTGGCTTCTGTCTCTTATTCGTCCAGCACTTGAAAGGAGCAGCTTTATCACGGTTCTCACGGTTGGAAAGAGACTCGATCGATAACTTCGAGCAGCTATCCGCGGCCTTCTTAAAGCATTATTCGCTTTTCATAAGCCGCTCAACGTCTGACACGGACCTCTACTCACTATCACAGGGACCCGAAGAGAGCCATAGGGAATTAATCGAAAGGTTCAATGTAATCGTGTCGAAGATCGACGGTCTAAGAGACAATGTCGCGATAAACGCCCTAAGAAAGTCTCTGTGGTATGCCTCCGCCTTCTGAAAAGAGATCACTATTAACCCCCCGGTTTCCATCCAAGACGCTCTCCATCACGCTTCGAACTTCATGATTCACGAGGAGGACATGAAGGCCTTGGTCAAAAGGCATCAACCGCAGAAAATATCGAAAAGTCCGGCGCAGCCCACGAATATCCTGACGGAAAGAAGAAGCAAACGAAGTGGCAGAGTCGAAGAACCCGAAGCGAGCGGAGTGCATAACTACCAGATAAACACGAAATACCCATTCGACTGGTGCGGCAGAGGGTCGTTAAAAACTTGGACTCAGATAGTCTACGATGGGAACGCTTACTGCACCTTCCACCGAGCCAGAGGACATGCAACCGAACACTGCAAGACGATCAGGAGAAGACTCGCAACTAAGCTACTAGCAATGGAGCTCGGAAACGACGTAACTCTCGAGAGTCTCGGGTACCCGAAGAAGATACCGAAGCCCAGGCGGGAAAACCTAACCAGGAGCGTCCCGAGAAGCCTTCGTAGGAAGCACCCAAACGAGGGAGAAGGCCGAACGGGGAAGACCAAACTGGGAACCGAAGAAGGATCCACATGATCATCGGAGGATCCCAATACTGCAAAGATACGGTGTCCTCGATAAAAGCTTTCCTCAGAAGAGGAGACAAAGAGTCAAATCCGCGAGCCCCGATTGCCGGGAGTGACAACCGGATCGCTTTCACCGAAGAGGACGCCGAAGGACTCGACCAGCCCCACGACGATCCCTTGGTTTTAGAACTGGACATTAACGACCATGACGTGTCCAGAGTATTGATCGACACCGGAAGTTCGGTAGACGTCATATTCCGGGAGACAGTCCAAAGAATGAACATGGACCTATCAGAAGTGAAGCCAAATCTTAGATCACTCACTGGATTTTCCGGGGAAGTCACTATGACCGATGGGACGATCCAACTCCCGGTCCACACTGGCGGAATCACGAAGGTCGTGAATTTTTCGGTGGCTAATCACCCCCACAATCTACAACGTTATCGTGGGAACACTCTCTTCGGCGCGCTTGCGAACCCCGCGAATGGTGGCGTCGTACGAGCCAATGCACCTGTTCACGGAGGATATGAAATACAAACAAAAAGGAACATCAGAAAAAAGGAAATATCGAAGAAAAGGAAACTCTCCACAAAACAAGCGGCCGCCAGCGAGCTCAAGGAGACAAACAGCCGATTTCGGCCATTCGCCATCAAGCTATACGCCAAGGCCTTTAGCCCATCAATCTCGACAAACACTCCATTAATGCTCATCGCCCATGCATACAAGGCCCACGAGCTGGGGGCTAACTGTTGGGGTCAAAATCCCCTCCTCGGAGATTGATAGGGCAAAAAGCCGAAGTTCGGTTAAACATTTCATATCCTGACAGCAAGCCCACGAAATGAGACCGAACGCCTGCACAGGTCGAGCTCTTGGCATGCGGCCTGGCAGATGAACTAAATGGGCTGTGACCGTTTGTACTCTTTTTCCTTATCTTTGGTTTTGTCCCAAAAGGTTTTCCAGGAAAGGTTTTAACGAGGCAAACCGGTTCACTTATCTTAAACCCATCTTGGAGTCAATTGGCTCACATGGAGGCTTACAAGTCACTCCGACCAAACGCCCGCCCGGGTCGAGCTCTTGGCATTTGGCCCGGCGGATGAACTGAACTCTTTACAGGCTTCTCAAGACGAATCTCTGTGTATCTTCTCAGCCCGGAGCATTCCCGGACCGGTCGTGGGAGTCGTTTCCCGACTATCGGGCCTCGGCCCAATATCTTCCAAGGAAAACATCACGCCATATGAAGACGGACTTTGCGTTTTTCTGAACATCTAAAAATATCGAGGAGTTTACTTAAAACAAACCGAAAGCAAGGCTTTACCCAAGGAAAATCGGACCAGAAGACCAAAAAGACAAGTTGGGCCAAATCAAGACAAATGGGCCGGATTGGAAGGAAAAAGAGCAGATGGGTGGCGACCCATTAGGTCAAGTCGGCGGCTGGGAAGGGGATTTTAAAACGTCCCACATTGCTTAGATCAGTCTTTGAGACCCTAGACTCTCTAGTATAAATGAAGACCCATGTATTCACTTTCAAGGCATCCCAACTCAAGTGCAAGAGCATTCGAGATATAAGACAATAAGCTTTCTTGAATATTTTTGTACTTAGAGAGTTACCAATAAAATCATCTTTCTCATCGTTTTACTTTTTTGCCCTTTAGTTCTTGTTTAATAGAATTTTCGGATCCCCGCAAAATATAAATTTCGACAGTGTGAGTTTCGGCTCTCACAGTTAACATTAATCAGTTTAGGAGTCAAAACGCAGTGAATGAGTTTTAAAACATGTTAATGCATAGAAACCTCCGAATTGCAAACTTAGTGACTAAAATCATATGTATAACTACAAATTTAATATTTGTGGTACGGTAATACTAGGAAAACTTGAAAACACCGAATAGTATAACAATTCGAAAAATGGAACTACTGGAAAACTGGGTATTACTATGTGCAATTTTGGCGGCGCTAGTGCAAATTTTTTGTTCTTTACAATTTTGGTCCCTCAATTTTCAACATATTCGGACCCTCTTTTTTTCCTCTTTTCCCTCTCTCTCTTTTCACCTTTCCCTCTCCCTCTTTTCGCATTTCCCTCTCCCAGTTCCCTTATTCCCAGACATAACCGGTTCCCTTATCCCCACATCCCCACAACATGTTTTTCTGAATTCTACTGTAAGACTTCCTATGTTTTTGAATTCTACTGTAAGACTTCCTATGTTTTTCTAGTTATGATCAAAACAGAAACACAATTACATGTCTTAAAACAAAACATAATTTAACACCCAGTGTTAGAACTAGACAGAACATAATTTAGTACATTGTCTTAAAACAAAAGGATAAACTAAATAAAACCATAGTTTTCACCAAACTAAATAAAACCATACTTCCGTCTTCTTGTCATTCTTCCCCTTCTTGGCTTTCTCCTCTGTGAATGGAGTAGTCACATGTTGGGAACGTTTTCTGGTCCTCTTCATAGCTGGTTCACCTTCAATCGGAGGCTGAGTAGTCACATGTTGGGAACCTTTCTTTCTCCTCCCATAAATTATGGGCTCACTCGCTTTCCTCTTCAAATCCTTCTGCCTTGTGAGGGTAGGGACATCATCTTCTGTCTCCTGCCCCTGCACGAAGTAAGTGTCACATTTACTTCTTCAATATTACTTAGTATTACTTAGTGTCACATTTAATTATAATAGTATTTACCTCCTCGCCCTCCTTCTCCTTATCTACCTCCTCTTTATTCTTCTTATCCTGCTCCTCTTCCTCCACTGGACTTTCCTTATCATTATTCACATCCTTATCATTCTCCTTATAATTATTCACACGCTGCATAGACGTACCCGCAGCGCCATCTGTGTAGAGGGAACTAATGAACTCCCAGTCCTGCTCAACTTCCTCTTCTGCACCTTCTTTAACCTTCTCTGTCTCTGCCTCCTTACCCTTATCCTTCTCCTTATCCTTCTCCTTCTCCTTCTCCTTCTCCTTCTCCTTATCCTTATCATTCTCCTTCTCCTTACTCTGCTCCTCTGCACCTTTATCCTGCATACACGTACAGTTGTACTTAGTACTATCAAGTGTTACATTTCTTAATAGTGTAAGCAAACTAAATATTACCTTTTCACCTACAGTGCCAACATGTACATAGAGGGAACTAACCTCCTCCCAGTCTGTATATGCCTTTTATCCCTGTAAATGCTTCAGATACCCCTCCATAACTATTACTTTCATCACAAGTTGTAGTTTTTCATCCAATCCATCAACCTTGTTTCTCATAACCGTTAACTGTTTGTCCACAGCATCGTCCAGGGTCTCAATAGTATCATTTATGGACTGGAAAACTCCCTTCATTGCCTTAACGTACTACCTTTTCCAAATCAGATTGCGTTGCCATTTCAATTCCCACACCGGCGGGGTCGTCAGTTGCCGCGCCGTCTGCTGCCGCATTGGCCGCACCGTCAATTGCCGTAGTCGCGGCAGTCTTGCCACTCTCCGGTTTCTCGTTCCGTGCTGCCACATCTTCTGCACGCATATTATCAAAACATAATTGAATGTCATCCTCGTCAAGGCACTTCATCCAATTGTGGACAACAGGATCCGCGACATCTTCGTCCTCATCCTCTTCAGTGGCTCGAGCCAATAACGCTTCTTCCTCCGTGTAAGAGACCAATATGCTATCAATCTCCTGTCAAGATTAACAAGATTTATAAATAAACAATGCATTTTTTAAAAATACCAAATCAAAGGATTACTGACCTTAGTGTCACCGAGTCCTTAATTAAGTTCCGCAAGCGAAAATCCTTTCAATCCCTGGCTTTTTTTGAACTTCATCTTGCACATCCTCGGGCAGGTCTTTCGGCCATTTGGAACATCCTCGACGAATTTCTTCCTCAGTGCTGGGATTGCCTCAAACTCTAAATACTACAAAAAAAAAGATATAGTTTGAGTTAGCTTCAAATAAAAGAATATACAAGTATTTGCATTCTTCATAATTACCTCCAAAGGCAGAAACTTGGGTAAACCCAGTTCGTCCCCTTGACTTCTCCTTCAAAATGATCCACGGTGTGCTGGATCTCTTCCAAATTGTTGTTAAAAGACAATCTCCCCCACGAAAAAGTCATGCACAGCTCAAGATCATTGACGGCTGTTAGGAAGAAGGGCTCCACAGGAGTAGCTTTGTTGCCTGTCTTCGCCTGCCCAATGATCACACTACACAAAAAGTAAGGGACGGCCATCTTCAACCGAACTTCAGATGGCTTCATCTTCAGCAGCTTCGCCTTCACTTCCGCGTATTTGACAGTCGCTTTCTCTCCAAACAGCTTATCCGCAAACTTCATACTTCCCAACTGCTCCAAGTCCTGCTCAAGATAGCTCCGACAGCTTTAACCCGAAATGAGAGCATGCTCTTAAATACCATACTGAATGGGAACGCTGTTGACAATGATCCACACTTCCCTTTTCTTCATTGTACAGGCCGTACGAAGAAACAACAATCATATCCTGTTCAGCTTGTGGTTCTTTTCCTGCGGCATGTGGAAAAAATGCCTGAATTGCAGGTGCACCAAGAACCAATCCAGCTCATGCTTTTTAAGCTTATACTTTAACCCAGATGTAAGTATTTTCACTGCTTGCTTGACATAACACCGACTCGAGAGCTTCATCTTCTTCACTTACTGTGACGGGTTAAAATACATCTCCATCGGAAGCATCTGCTTTGTTACCTGCAACATAAAGTTGTACAAATTGTTAGTTAGTGCTTCTCAGTTCAGCCTGGTATTACTTTATATCTTAGCTCTACCCATTGTTACTTAGTGTTTCTCGTTCTTCGTAGTGTTACTTAGTGTTTCTCGCTCTTCGTAGTGTTACTTAGTGTTTCTCGTTCTTCATAGTGTTACTTTTTCATTTCCGACCTAATTAACATGCATTCAAAAATCGCAACCAAAACCAAATGGAAGTTCTTAAATGGTCAACAACTATACAAAGTCGGTACTACATACTGTTGTATCGGAATTGGCGTCTGAAACGGTTCGGCTGCTTTCTCCGTTGCTCCCTTCTACTTCTTCATATGGTGGTGGATTTTCGGGAGCTTCCTGATTTTGTTCTCCGCAACATTATCACCCAATATACGCTTCAGATTCCTAGTACGGGCCATATTTGATAATCCCAGTTCCTCCTACATCAAAATCGGTGAAATAGGTTACAATCGATTATGAGACTCAAAGAAAACAACCTTGCATATGAAAAAAACCGAAAAAAAATCTTACTTGAAGAAATCGGCGTTTGGGATTCGGTTTACAGCCAATCCCTCTGCTCTTTAGTTTTTCCAAGTGTTTCCTCTTGAATAGGAAGTGTGGGAACGGAGGAAATGGAGGAGAAAATCGGAAGAGGGAACTTGGGGGGTTTCAAATTGTCGAACTCGGGTTGATTTCGATTTTCGATTTCGGTTTTCGATTCCGAATTTTAGGTCTGGATTTTTAGGTCTGGATTTGGGATTGTGATTTCCGGGTAGGGTTTATGGGTAAGGGGAAAAGGGTTGTTGCAGTTGTGATTTCTTTAAGTTTCGGGGGTCACAATAGGAATCAACCGCTTTTCTATATTTAAAATAAAATGAAAAATAAAGAGCAAAATTTAGGAGGGGTAAATGAGCCTCATTTTTTTTACCAGGGTATCTCAGCCATTGGTCCGAAGTCAGATCGCTAAATTCTGTCATCTCTGCGGTGGGAGAACCGGACCAGAGAAGAAGAAATACAGAGTTTGTCTCGCTGATTATGCCAATGTCGTTGTATCCTGAGAAGAAGAGGAAGAGGGTGACTACAAGGAAGAAACCGTCGCTTGAGAATAAGAAAAAAACCGCCGCTGGTGCTCCCAAATCCTTCGCTTCCCGATGATTTGCTATTAAGCTGCTTCGCACTCGTCTCGAGATCATACTATCCGACTCTCTCACTCGTCTCCAAGAGCTTTGGATCTCTCATTGCTTCACCGGAGCTTTACAAGACCCGGTTCTCTTTAGGCCACACCGAGAGTTGTCTCTAAGTGTGCTTAGGCTTCCTTCCTCCTGACCCAATCCCTTGCTGGTTCACCCTTTGCTGGAAACCTGATCGATTCCTAACCACCAAGAAGAAGAAGAATCCAAGTGGCTATGTTTTGGCTAAACTCCCAACTCCTCATTCTGGTCCTACTGGTTACCGTCGGGTCTCGTGACAATTGGTTCAAATGACTACAAGATTGGCAACGTGCTCTACTGTTATGATGAAGGAGAGTTCAGATGGTATGACACTAAGGTAAGTCACTGGAGAACTTAGAAGGGTGTGAAAGGACTGCCTAAGTTTCCACGTGATTGTCCTCGGCTGGCGGATTATGGTGGGAAGATGGCGGTTTTGTGGCACAGGGGTGTGGCTTCCTCTGGATTTAAGGAAAAGAAGATTTGGTGCGCAGTGATTGCGCTTGAAAGGCACAACGATGAGGAGATTTGGGGCAAGGTTGAGTGGCAGGAGGCAGTGCTTACAAGATTCACTATGCTGTTGCTACTACCCTTTGATGAATCTTTACTTTAAGCTGAATGCAGTAGACATTATTTCACTTCTAAGCCTTTGATGGTTAGCTTATTTTGTTACTTGTGAAACACTGTTTTCTTTGAACACAATGTTCACTATTTTCATGGGAAAATTGACTCTAGTTTGGTGGTTATCTGGTGTACATATAGTTCACTTCTTATATCTTAACGACTCAGTGATGAATTTGTAGAAAATTCTCTTATTACAAAATGCAAATGGCTTCTTTCCTTTATTTTGGTCAAGAGGAAAATATGGCCAAGTAATCAAACAACGAGTATTATTCAAAATATATACAACAGTCAAAACTAGGCACAGAGCTCTGATGGAACAGTGACACGTAAATTCTTGCGAGGTTGCGGGGAAACATAACCGTCTTGAACTAGCGGCCACCCGATCTGGCCATACCGTCTTCTTTGTCTAGAAAGCTCTGAACTTGCTCAAAGGCCTGATGATGAATGGTTGAGCAGTTAGAACTTATCAAAACGAAAAAACTGGAACGTACACATATGAATAGGAACATAGAGATTCTGAGGTATACCTCAATGGCTGTTTCAGTTGGGGTAAGATGGAAGACGTTTCTATACCCAAGCTTTGATGTAATATCTGAACAGTTGGAGTAAATTAGTAACAAAATGGCCTGTGATTGTGGAAATAAATTAGCAACAAAATGGCCTGTGATTGTGGAAAGCTATAGAACATGGAAAGTGAAAAGGACCATACTCTCCAAGGAGACTCTCGCGCTGGCGTTAGTGTATGCGTCAGCGTCACCACGTGCTTCCCAAATAGTTGAAAGACGGTTTAAAGCCTATGTGTAGTCACAAATTATTAAAATCCACAGAGAAAGACAGAACTCTTTTTCAAAGTTACAGTCGTATACCTCTGTGTATGTGTCTCCTGACTCATCATCATGTAACAATGGTCTTGAATTTGTT
Organism: Isatis tinctoria; assembly: GCA_010577795.1. Classification (NCBI taxonomy): domain Eukaryota; kingdom Viridiplantae; phylum Streptophyta; class Magnoliopsida; order Brassicales; family Brassicaceae; genus Isatis; species Isatis tinctoria. Next base: position 10,318,772 of record CM021246.1, on the reverse strand, counting down.
CCTACAGCGGCAATTCTATGCGCTAAGGCTTCTAGAGGAACACATTATTACCAAATGATCTGAGTTTCGTATTACATATCGGTGATTGTTAGATCATACTAAATCTAAAACAAGATACAAACTAGAAGAATTATCAGGTGATATTAATCTTTGATCTAACAAAGTTTTATTCAACTATATTCATCTTCAGACTGAGGCATTCCATGGTCGCAAACCAAGACAATGTTTTATAAGCAATTTGGTTGATTTCCATCAAATGCTTTCTTTTAGATTTACCGTATGTTTTATATGGATCAATCTTGCCGTTGAAAATGGAGTATGTAGCCGCCGCGTATATAGACTTTCATAACTGATTCGTTGAGCATACAATTTAAAGAATTTTAATACGACGTATATATATATACGAGTTCGAATTAGATAGACACTTGAAATCCTATTGAAAAGAAAAAGAAAGTTACAACAATAACATTTATCCTTTTTTATCTATAAAAAGGTATAACATTTATCTAAGATTTAGTAAATAGATAATGAAGGAATATATAAGATTTTAGACATTTATCCATTATTAAACTAATAAATCTCCTAATCTATGTGTATCTAGAAAACTAACTCTTATATGTATCGTCTATTTCAATACAAAGACTTTCACAATAAGGCGCATTCTTCATTGAAATCAGGATTTTACAAGAACTGGTTGAACTTTTGGAATCAGTGTCGCTAACGCCATGGATACATCACCATATGAAGAAAGAGTGAAAGTGTTGTTTCGGGTAATGGTTGTGATGACCCTCATTGTTTTCCTTTTCGGCTCTTATCTTTGTGTTAAAGCTTGCTTGGCTATGTCTTCTAGTGAAAAAGATTGTGCATCTGAATCGCAACCCATGAATCTATAAATTTTTATCAGTTTCTCTTTCTTTTGGAAAAACAAATAAATATAAGTTGCTTTCTATTTATATATATGATACTTCTGGTCATCGTCTTTCAATGGAATTAAGTTCTTGATTGTGTTTTGCTAATTCGGATTAGAACTTGATTGAATTTTATCCACTCCAATAAAAGTATGTATGTACGTATGATTGTAATCGTCTGTAACAATAAAAATTTGAGAAATCGTCTGTAAGCATGATTCATGAATGATCAGTTGATGATTGTAAGATCAAATTGAGAAATTGAAGTAACTACGCAAAGCCGGTAAACAAGAAGGTGACATGATTGAATAACAATTATTTTTATTTTTATTTTTATAAAAACTTGGATAACAATATTTAAATCCCAAAAACCAGCAGCAAAACTCGTTTAACCTAACCACCAACAAATTAATAATGGAAGACAATGCGACCAAAAAGGCGATCTAGAATCTCCTTGACTGCAGTTCAGATCTACGATCGGTGGCTCCCAAACCACCTATTCCGACCATGTCGGAGCCGGAAAAAGTCTACGAATCTCAGGTACAACAACAAATTGTCTCACAACCTCAAACAATTAAGCAATCATGGAGTTCAATTGTGCAAAAGGAAAAAAATCTGGCAAAGCATGAGCTCTGCTACTCGGAAACAAACGGCGGTCTAGTGGTGGATATCCCGGACGACATCATCGACGGAGCTAAACCGTTATGGGAAGATATGATCCTCGGGAAATTCTTAACTAAGGCTCCACATGTGGCGAAAGTTCATGTCATAGTGAATAAGATCTGGCCAATTGGTGACAGATCGGAAAAGGTCGAAGTGTTCGTAGTTGATGAAACTACAATAAAATTCAAAATTCAAAGTAGTGCAGCGAGATCTCGTGTTCTTAGACGAGGTATGTGGAACATAGCCGACATACCCATGGTGGTATCAAAGTGGTCACCGGTGGCTGAAGAGGATCACCAGGAAATCACCACGATACCTATGTGGGTGACAATGAATAATGTTCCACCTCTCATGTTCTCAGAAGTGGGTCTGGGTTTCATTGCAAGTGCAGTGGGTCATCCAAAGAAAATACATCCAGACACTCTCCAATGTAAACGTTTTGATGAAGCCAAGATGTTTGTTGAAGCTGAAGTAGCCAAGGGATTTCCCACCTCTCATCATTTCAAGTCCACCAAGGGAGTTGACTCTGTTGTCGAATTCATATACCCTTGGTTACCTGAGCGATGCGCTATTTGCAGTAAATGGGATCATCCTGCATCAAGGTGTACATCTAAATCAATCCAAATCAGAGTGGAGAAAAATAGAGACTTGCTTGGAAAGGCTGTGTCCCCGGGAGCTCAACATGTTGTTTCTGAGACAGTACAGGATTCGCCTCAAGGTACACAACCTCCCTCAGTAGCTGAGATGGAGGAAAAGCAGATTCAACAACCGGTTTCACATGAGGGTGGAAGTATCGAAACAGAGTCAGTGAAGGATGTGGAACACAAAAACTTAACTGACACGGCAATTACGGAACCAACATTGAAAGCTAACGCAGTCGACAAGGAAGCTGATCACGAGGGTGAATGGTCCGCAGTATCTACTACTAAAGCCGGAAGAAGTCCAAACAAACAGCTTCAGAATACAGATCCAAATCAGATAGTTCTGACATCAAAATTCTCTGTGCTCGGTGCGATGGAAGAGGACGGAGAAATAGTTGAGGAAGAAAAAGTGCTAGAAACTAATGCTCCACAGGAACTCTCATTGCAGGAGGAGGGAGTTAGCGAGATGAGTAAGAACGTGGGAAAAGCATCTGAACAAAACGTCCGCATCAACCTGCCACGCACATCAAAGTCAAAACATCTTTTCGTCTCGGAAAATTCAGCTCATGTAGCGAAGGGAAACATTCCAGCTGCTACAAGCAAGAGAGGTTCCCGTAAACAATACTAAATGTCGTGCTTCTTCTGGAATATCCGAGGACTGAACAAGCCCTCAAAACATCCTGTTATTAGCAATTGGATAGGCAAAAAAGAGATGCTTTTCGGGTGTCTATTGGAGACTCGAGTCAAAGAACGTAAAAGTCAATGTATTCAAGACAAACTTCTCAAAGGTTGGTCACTCTTAACTAATTACGAGCACAGCCCACGTGGCCGAATCTGGATTATTTGGAGAGACTCTGTAAGAATGACTCCAATTTTTAAATCAGACCAAATGGTTACATGCTCAGTTCTCTTGGAAGGCCAGGAAGAAGAGTTCTTCTGCTCTTTTATTTACGCTCACAACACCCCAGCGGAACGTAAAAAACTGTGGGAGAATATCGAGAGCCATCATACCTCTCCACTGCTCCGCAACAAACCGTGGATGCTAATGGGAGATTATAATGAGACATTACTGCTTGAGGAGCACTCAGACTTTGAAAATTTGGCAGGCAATCATCAAGGTATGAGAGACTTTCAAAGCATCACTAGTATTTGTGGTCTTCAGGATCTGGGTTGTCAGGGCCCCCTATTTACATGGTGTAACAAACGTAAAGAGGGGTTAGTGTGCAAGAAGCATGATCGAGTTCTGATAAACGATGTCTGGCTTCACAAGTATACTCACATCTATGGAGTTTTCGAGGCTGGTGGAATCTCAGACCACCTGCGATGTAGAGTGGAGCTAAAAAGAACAGATGAGATCAAACGAAAGCCGTTCAAATTCGTTAATGCAATTGGACAATTACCGGAATTCATTCCAGTAGTGAAATCCAACTGGGAGGAGACTGAACCCCTCTTCCTCTCTACATCTGCAATGTATCGGCTTTCAAAGAAATTAAAGGCACTAAAATTTCCACTCAGGAAACTAACTAAAGAGAGAATGAGCCAGATCTCCAAGAAGACGAAGGAAGCTTTTGACTGTCTCTGTGTTAAACAACAGCACACCCTCTCCAATCCGAGCCCTAGCTCAATCGAGGAAGAGACCGTTGCTTATGAACGCTGGAGGCACCTTTCTGATCTTGAGGAAAAATTCCTCAGCCAAAAATCAAAACTCCACTGGCTCAGAGTTGGGGATCAGAACAACAAGTCCTTCCATAATGCAGTGAAGATTCGACAGCTCACAAACACTATCAGAGAAAATCGAAGGAGAAGGTAAAACTGTGGAAGACATTCAACACCTCATCAAGTTCAGATGCAATGATCTTGACAGAACTTTCTTAGAGAGAGAAGTAAGTGCAGAGGAGATTAAAAAGGTGGCTTTTAACATGCCTGCTAACAAATCACCGGGGCCTGATGGCTACACTACAGAGTTTTTCAAATCTGCTTGGCAAGTTGTTGGACAAGATGTAACATTAGCGATTCAATCTTTCTTCGTCAAAGGTTTTCTGCCCAAAGGGCTCAACTCCACCATTCTAGCCTTGATAACGAAGAAGAAAGATGCCAAAAGGATAAGAGATTACAGGCCTATCTCCTGCTGCAATGTTCTGTATAAAGTGATATCCAAGATCTTGGCAAACCGACTAAAGTGTATACTGCCAAAGCTCATTACTCAGAACCAATCAGCTTTTGTTAAAGATCGGTTGCTTATGGAAAATTTGTTGCTAGCCACGGAACTTGTCAAAGACTATCACAAGACAGACATCTCCCCTCGTTGTGCGATGAAGATAGACATATCGAAGGCTTTCGACTCTGTCCAATGGAATTTCGTTTTGAACTCGCTACATGCCTCGCTATTTCCGGATAAGTTCATTCATTGGATTAATCTATGTATCTCATCGGCTTCTTTTTCGGTTCAAGTCAATGGGGAATTTGCCGGCTATTTCCAAAGCACAAGAGGGCTGCGACAGGGTTGTTCACTATCACCGTATCTGTTCGTTATCTGCATGAACTTCCTATCGCATAAGATAGACGCTGCAGCAAGGGATAAGGTAATTGGATACCATCCACAATGTAAAAATGTGGCACTCACTCATCTGTGTTTCGCTGATGATCTTATTGTGTTTACTGATGGAAAAGTAAAATCAGTGGAAGGGGTTATGCGAGTTTTTGACGAATTTTCTCGAGAATCTGGACTACAAATTAGTCTTGAGAAATCCATCCTCTATATGGCTGGCATCTCAAACTCCACAAAAGAAAGTATATTAGCTACGTTCCCATTTGCTTCTGGAAATCTTCCGGTCAGATATCTGGGGCTACCACTCCTTACAAAGCGCATGGTCACGAACGACTATAAGCCGTTGATTGAAACGGTAAGATCAAGGATCACCGCCTGGACTTCTCGCCATCTGTCTTATGCTGGTCGCTTGCAGCTGATTTCTGCAGTAATTATGAATATCTCAAACTTCTGGATGAGTGCTTTCAGACTCCCAAGAGAATGCATTAAAGAAGTGGAAAGTCTCTGTTCTGCTTTTCTATGGTCCGGTCCAGATTTGAAAACAAAAAAAAAGCTAAAGTCTCATGGGATGATGTTTGCAAGCCAAAAGAAGAAGGAGGTCTCGGTATTCGAAGGTTGAAGGAAACAAACACTGTAAGTGGGTTAAAACTTATCTGGAAAATCACATCCTCTGCATCTTCACTCTGGGTCCGGTGGCTGAGAACATACCTTGTTCGTAAGGGAAGTTTCTGGTCGCTTAAGAACTCAACGCACTCAGGATCTTGGATGTGGCGAAAAATACTGAAATTGAGGGATCTGGCTTCTCCTTTACATCGGGTGGAGGTTCATAATGGCAGGGACACATCTTTTTGGTACGATCATTGGTCGTCACATGGACGTCTACAACACTTACTGGGACCCCGAGGTTTCATTGATTTGGGTATATCGGAGTTCGCTTCTGTGGAAGAGGTTTTTATGACACACCAAAGAAGGAGACACAGGGCTGCACTATTGAACAAGATAGAAGACTCAATCCAAACTCTTCACGCAACAAGAGATGAAGAGGCACATGATGTTGTTCTCTGGCTTCAGAAAGCAGACATTTATAAACCCATTTTTAAATCAAAAAACACCTGGAACTTAATCCGGACGAGAACTACGCCTCAGCCGTGGGCAAAGGGCATTTGGTTCTACAATGCGACACCGAAATTTGCTTTCATCTCTTGGCTCGCGACTCAGAACCGGCTTGCTACTGGAGACAGAACAATCCAATGGAGTACTGGGTATGACCCTAAGTGTATCCTCTGCAACCACCCGCTTGAAACGCGAGATCATCTTTTCTTCACATGCCCCTATGCGGCAGAGGTATGGGAAGCTCTCACCAGGAAACTACTTGACAGAAACTACTCAACTACTTGGTCAGACATCCTCCCATTATTACACAACACTACAATGGACTACATGCAGCAATTCATCATACGTTATGTCTTCCAGGCGGCTTATGGAGAGAGAGAAACCTTAGAAAACATGGCGAGAAGCCTTCTCCTACCTCTAGGCTTATCAAACTCATAGACAAGTCCGTTCGGAATCGACTCTCAACAGCCAGAGCAGACGGTGATAAACGTTTGGATGATAGCTTAGCTTTTTGGTTCAGGATCAACCCTTAGGATTTCATCATGGTTTAATATCATGTTTTCTTATCAAACTCAAAATAAACATAGCATGTATATGTAAAACAGGCTTTTGGTTTTGAAATTTAACATTCAAATTCAAAAAAAAAATAATGGAAGACAAGTGAATAAGATGTAATACTATATAGCTACGGAGGATGTGGCCATCATCGTGCTAGATCGTAGCTTTGATCTTTGAATATATTTCACGTATAAGTCACCGTCGTGTTCATTATAAGTCTTGGCATATCGGAGTATATAAGTATGAGGAAGAAGATCATCGCCGAAAACACAAATATCAACCTTATGTCGATCCATTCAAGTGATCCCTTTGCTGGATGCCCCATCGATGATTGATTAATTTTGCACCAACAACAACTATAACTATTATTATATTGAGTATATATAATAAATTATTGACTGGAGAAAATCATTAAGTTAACTCTAATTCCTTTCAAGATTAGGATTCCGTTATATTCCTTTCATTATCTAGTTACTAAAAAAAGTCTTATTGTTGGATTATAATGTCACATGGTTTTTGTCACGTCACTATATATCCACACAATTTTCAAACGATTATTGTTGCATAACCTCGAAGTCTACTAGTATTACTATTTTCTATCTAGGCGTTGGGGACTTATTATATACACAAGAGTAAGGCATAAAACTGAAAACGTTTATACACTTGTTTTTTCTTCCTTAAATCGATGTGAGAAGAAAGCTATACAAGTCTTAAGAACGGGACAGACCCGTACCAAATGAAGTTTTTATACCTACGCCCCTATATAAAAACTATTCGCCCCTATATAAACTATACGTACCTCAGCCTCAAATTCAAGACAAATATACCTATACTAAAGATATTAATTAATATCACATATATAAAGATATTACAGTGTTTTCATTTTTTATTTAGTAGATCAAGATTTAATTTATTATATTATATTGATATTAACTAAGAATTTGTTGTCTGATTTTTTTTTGAAAAAGTTGAAATATTTTTTTTAATTATGTATTTTTTTAAAAAATAGAAATATATATTTGAATTTAAAAAGATATTCAAAAATATTATGAATTAATTAGTTAATAATTGGTTTGACAATTTTACCTGAAATCCAAAACATTTTATTAATCTTATGGCATTATGTAATAATCTGCGAGGGGATGAGAGTGGAGGGGAGAGTTCGTGGTCTGTCCTCTTTGCGATGGCGGTCTGGTGGGGGTGAAAGTGGCGTTGTGGTAATGTTTTTGGGGAGAATCGTTTCTGCAGGGACCGGGTTCAGTTTATAAAGTGCATAACGACAAAGGTGAATAAAGCAAATGCGACGCTGCAGAGTTCGGTGCGAAAAGGAGTGAGAATGGAGAAGATGGTGGGCTGGGCCGCCCCGGATTTGGGTTGGCTCAAGTGGAATACAGACGGCGCTTCCCATGGCAATCCGGGGCTAGCGACCGCTGGCGGTGCTCTTCGAGACAGTACTAGAGCATGGCAGGGTGGATTTGCCCTTGATATTGGGCGCTGTTCCGCATCTTTAGCTGAACTATGGGGCGTTTACTATGGTCTGTGTATTGAGTGGGAGCAGAGAGTTACACGGCTGCAGCTTGAAGTGGATTCAGAGTTGGTGGTTGGTTTTCTTAGTAAGGGGATTGGAGATGCTTACGTCTATGCCACGACTTTCTTATAAGGGACTGGATTATCCAGATTTCACATGTGTATAGGGAAGCGAATCATCTTGCCGATGGTTTAGCCAACTATGCGTTTTCTTTACCTTTAGGTTTGCTTACTTTAGATGTTGTTCCAGAATTTTGTGTGGTTTCTTTACGGGATGATGCTTTGGGAACTTTGTACCCGAGGACAGTCTGTTTGTAAGGTTTTTAGTTTGAATAAATTCGGGAAACTTTGTTTCCCGGTTCTTACAAATAAAAGATAGATATGTGTGCTTCTATTTTAATAGGATAGAATATAGATAGATATGTGTGCTTCTTTTTTAATAGTATAGAATATAGATAGATATGTCATAATAGAAAAATCGGTGTCCTAAAAACAGTGTCAAATTTTAAAAATCTGTCATCAAATGAAATTTTTTTTTTTGAAATTTTGGTAGAAATTTTTGAAATATGGATTCCTTTTTTGCTGAGTTGGAACAAAATAATGATATAACTATAATTGTTTTTTCGGTCAAAGCTTAAGAAGATATTGTAGCCACTATAATCATTTATCTATTCTTTTTTTTTTGACAACAAAATAAAGAAACTATAAATTCATTGTGAGCCAGTGTGGAAGAGCTGAATTGATATGCACCAATTCCGAAGGATGAGTCCTTGCTATCCTCGCCAGTTTGTCTGCTTGCTCGTTATCTTTTCGGGGGATGAGTGTAATCCTAAAGTTATCAAAACGATCCTTCCAGTGCTGGAATAATTCAAGATAAATTGAGAAAGCCAGCCACTCCAGGGGAGTTGAGACAATCTTGATCAAATCCGAACAGTCTGTCGCAAAGGTAACTGTAGTTTGCTGAAATGCACACATGCATTCCATGGCCCAAAGCAATGCTTCAAATTCTGCGTGAAGTGGGGTAAGACTACAACGAATATTCCTCATACCCACCATATTCACCGGTTGGTCCAAGTATTTACCTACCCAACCCTGTCCTGAGAACATATTTGTATCCTTCCAAGCTCCATCCACGAAGCACCACCAACCCCCCGAGAGGATCGGGGCCACCGGAGTCGTAATAGCCTGTACCACTGGATTTCTACCTTCTTCAGCCGTCTTAAGTGCATATGCCTCTTCCCAGAGACATCCCTCCATTACTGCCATCGCAAGGATATTTTGAGGATTGCGGTATTTATTTATAAAAAGAAATTCATTCCTACTCTTCCATAGGTACCATAAGATCCATGGAAAGTATGTTTCCTCTATTCCTTGCGGAAGTCTTGAAAACAGATAATCCATGTTCCCGAATACCGATTCCCCCGGGAAGAATGTGTCATTGGTGGGTACCTTCGACAAAGCCCATGTTTGAACTGCAGGTGGACATTCAAAAAGTACATGATTAATGGACTCCTCGTCTGCACCACATCTCATACGTCACGTGTCAGATACAATTCCCCTTGCTCTCAGATTCTTCATAACAGATACACAACCAGATAACACTTGCCACATATAATGCTGTAGTTTATGTGGACAATTAACCTTCCACGCTTGAGCTAGTAATTTGTTTATATGAGGACCATATTGAGGCAATACTCCCTCACCATCAGGAAACATCCTCTCAACTTCATACCCAGATTTTACCGTGTATTTTCCAGTTTTTGTGAAGTGCCACCCATCGTGGTCTTGTTTTTGTATCCTACTACCGAATAATAGCCGCATCTTGTGGAGAGATAACCGCATCTATCAGTGGAAAATTCCACGATCTGGATGATGTATCTATCAAATCACTGACCTTCAATTCCGGGTAGGTGTTAAATTTGCAAGTTGCTGGTCTCGGGTGAGGGGCAGACAACCAGGGATCATGCCATAAAGACGTGGATGTTCCTGATTGTACCCTTTTGATTAGTCTTTTACCAACAAGAAATCTAGCTGAGACAATACTCCTCCATCCATACGACGGTGAGTATGTTCTAATTGGATCCAATGGATCTGATTTACGATAGTAGCGACCTTTAAATACCCTACCAAATAAGGATGTTGGATGATCAATGAGCCGCCATAGTTGTTTTGCTAGTAATGCCGTATTAAAATCCTTTATAACCCTGAAACCAAGTCCCCCATCACAACGAGCGCGACACAGTTTATCCCAAGCTTTCCAATGCATTCCTTGGTTAGTACCTCTCGTGCTCCACCAAAATCTTGCAATCGTACTGGTTAACTTCTTGGTAACCCAATCGGTAGCCGAGAACATGACATAACATGTGTCGGTAAAGCCGTGGCGACCGATTTGATAAGGACTTCCTTACCTCCTTTTGATAAAAACCGTATTATCCACCCATTCACTCGATTATGCATTCTTTCCTGGAGAAATTCAAAAATTTGGGTCTTAGCACCCCCAAGACTTTCTGGGATCCCTAAGTAGGAGCCCATTCCTCCCAGGTTATAGATACCCAAACATTGTTGTAGTTCCTCCCTTACCTCCGTATCAATCTTATGCCCAAATTGAAGTGAGGATTTATCGAAATTAATTTTTTGTCCTGAAATCTGCTCATAATCTTTTAAAAGGCGCAAAAACACCTGACATTCCTCTTTTGTGGCTCTACAGAAGAAAAGACTATCATCCGCAAAAAGAAGATGCGATATCGGTGGGCTACCACGAGCAATTTTCAACCCCGTTATCTGCTTCTCCTGCTCTGCCTTCTGAATATTAGCAATTAGAGCCTCCGTACATAATATAAACAGATAAGGAGACAACGGATCTCCTTGTCTCAAGCCCCGGTGAGGGATAATATGTCCCTTAGGTTGACCATTATTTAGCACCTTATAGTTAACCGAAGTAATGCAAAACATCACCCATGAAACCCAGACCCTGGAGAAACCCATTCGAAGAAGAAATTTCTCAATGAAGGTCCACTCTACCCGATCGTATGCCTTGCTCATATCCGTTTTGATCGCCATAAATTTATCCTTACATGAAGGATTTGTCCTTAACCCGTGGAACATTTCCTGCTGTATAAGTATATTATCTGATATCACTCGTCCCGCTACAAATGTATATTGTGTCTCCGATACCAATCCTGGTAGTAACAGTTTTAATCTCTGACACATAACCTTGTAAATAATTTTGTACCCTACGTTGCATAAAATGATTGGTCTAAGCTCCGTCATTCGACTTGGTCGACCGATCTTCGGGATCAGACATAAATTTTTCTGGTTCAATCGTGTATCAAAAGAACCCGTCGTGAAGAAATCATTCACCAACCCCAAAACATCGTGCTTAATAAGTGGCCAAGCATGTTGAAAGAAAAGCGCCGTCATACCATCCGGCCCCAGTGCTTTCTACGGATGCATCAAGAAGAGTGCCTGTCAAACCTCTTCCTTTGTGGCTAAAGTGATGAGTGCTTCATTCATATCATCAGTAATAGAGACAGGAACTTCCTGTAAAAAAGGTTCCTCAATCCCCTCATCCTGATAGATGGCCGACGAGGTAAATAATTCATCGAAATATCGAACGGCAATATCCTTGATTCCTGCGTCCCCTTCCGTATTATGTAATCGTACTATACGATTCTGAATTCGTCGCTCTTTAGTCAAAGCGTGATAGAACTTTGTATTCTTGTCCCCTAATGTGTGCCACATATTCCGACTTTTTTGCTGCCAATATATCTCCTCCTCTCTATACGCTTCTTTAAGTTTCCTCGAAATATCCATTACCTCATCCTCCGACCTATTGTCATCATTTTGGACCTCCTCCAAATGCCTTTTGAAGCTCTATGATTCGTTCATTACCCATTGGTGGATTCTCTTTACGCCATACCGAAATTTCACGCCGACATCTATTTATCCGTTCCACCAGCCCTATATCCGGATCATTCCGTCCCCATCCTTGTGAAATAGTCTCCATTAAACCATCCTTGCCAATCCATCGTTTGTCAAAACGAAACGCCGTCCGATGTCGAACTCTCTTATCCACAATAGTTGCCACAAAAGGTCGATGATCTGAGCCAACCATCCCTAGATATTCCACAAAGGAACATAAAAACAGTGAGTGCTATTCCGCATTCGCAATAGCCCTATCTAAGCGACAGCGGATGATCTGGCCACTTCTCCTTCCACGCCATGATAACGTTTTCCCCAGAGAGGGGAAATCCAACAGACCACAATTCTCTAACATATTATTGAAATCTATAAAGGTAGATGCATGTCGCAACGTCCCCCCCCCCCTTCTTCTCATGATTACCGGTAATCTCGTTTAGATCTCGTTTAGAATTATTTATCTATTCTATTAGTTCAGAATGACTATATGAAACTAACATTTTCTTAACATGTTATTTATAATAGTTGACATTACAATTTAATGAAAGTTATTAAATACATTAAAGATTATAGTGTCAAATCAATTTCTAACTAATTAATTCATAATATTTTTCAATATCTTTTGTATTTATTATATATATAAAATGTAATTGAGTTTTTTAGTTATAATAGAATCTTATAGAAATCTTTTTAAACTCTTCCAATGTTTTAAAATTATTAATAATTTCTAAGTTACTGTTACTATTAACAAATTTTTAGTCTATAAAACAAAATAAACAAAATCCTATGTTACTATATATATATATATGTATATATTCCATAATAATAAATATAATTAAATGAATTAATATACCAATTACTTGTAAAAATTATAAGAAACATTTTAAGTAAGTATACACATAAGTTAAAAAACAATTTTACATCACTGGTTCAACTTTACTAATTAATTAAAAAAATTAAAAAATTATTAAATCAAATAAAAATGTAATTAAATAATTTAGTACATCGATTATTTTTATAAATCATAAAATCAAATTATAGTAAACATACACATAAAACAACATAATTAATATATTTTTGACCATATTTGAACTAAAAAAAATACAAAACATGAATAGAATAAAATTCAAACTTGATATTAATAAATTTTCAAGTTATAAGATGTAAGATATTAAAAAATAATTATATATATTTTTAACATGATAAAGTAGGATTGATATTATATAATTTGCAAATTTTCATAAGTTATTTCATCAAAACATGCAAAATATTAGAAATCACTATTTGACGGATTAGTCCATTTTGATAATAATATTTTTTAAAATGAATTTCGATCACTAAAAACGGCTTAAGAAGATGGATTAACCCATTACAATGATAAAAATATCACAAATAAACTTGATGTATCAAATGAACGGATTACTTAGTCTTGGATTTGCGTGATTCCAAACGGTTAGAAAGATATTGACGATTTACTGAACGGCCAATGAAAAGCAAATCGGAAAATAGGTTTTTCCGGTGTACCTGAGCCGCGAAAACCGGTGGAAGAGAGAGCAAACGGTTTACTACTTCTTATACCTATTCCTCCTCTGCTTCTTCTTCCCCTTCTTCTCTCTCAACTCTCTCTTTCAACTCTCTCTTCTTTTTTTTGTTACGGTGAATTGGGTGTTCAAATGGGGAGGTTATATCAATCAGAATTAAAAAAAGAAGGGTGGGGTTTAGGTGATAATTAAAGAAAGAAGAAGGGTGGTGGTGGTGGGTGGTGATGATGGGTGGTGGGGGTCGTTACAATTCTCCCCCACTAACGAGGAATTCGTCCCCGAATTCAAGTCCTGAACCGGCTGCTCGACGTCCTTAAACAGGTTTGGATAATCGGATCTCATATGAAACTCGAACTCCGAAGTCTCCTCCTGAATGTCGTCTCTCTTCCAAACAACTCTGACCATCGGTAGCACTTTCCGCTGAACATCTCTATCTCGGCGCTCTAAGACTGTCACTGGTTGACTAACTGCGGTCAAATCTCTGCTGATGACACTAGGCGGCTGCTGAGAAATGAACTCTGGCTCCCAAACAACTTTCTTCATAACTGACACATGAAACACATTGTGAAACGTAACCAACTCTACTGATAGCGCTAGGCGGTACTCTACTGCTCCAATCCGCTCAATGATAGGATACATACCCAGATATTTCGGCTTAAGCTGCTTCAGCTTCCGGGTCTCAGAACCTCCATGAAATGCCCTCATCATAAGATATACCAGGTCACCCACCTCAAAATCTAGATCTCTCTGACGCTTATATGGTCTGCTCCGCCTGTTTTTCTTAATCGTTAAGAAGTGAGCTGACTTGGTGAGTCGATCAATAATAATCCAGTTGGCATTCTTTCCGCCAACTCTCTTTGGTAATCCGGGGATGGAATCCATAGTCACCATGTCCCATTTCCACTCGGGTAGTGGAAGATTCTGCAATAATCCACTCGATACCTGATGCTCTGCCTTAACCAACTTGCAAGTCTGACAACACAACACAAAGGTAGCCACATCCCTAATCATGCCGGTCCATTGATAATATCGCTTAGTATCCTGATACATCTTATTACTTCCTGGATGAATGGAAAAACTGAGAATAATACGCCTGCCGGAGAATCTCCTTTGTCAACTGAGTCTCAGTCTCACATACGTCCTCCTGAATTTCGTCTTCCCTCAACAGACTCTTACCATCGAGTCACCTCTCATAAACTTTTGTTTCTTGATGCCTCGGAACTGCCACTGGTTGGCTAATCGCAAATTTTTTTTTTTCGACTGTTGGTGAAAACGGCGCTGGCCTTATAACGATCTTCCTGAATCCAACACAAATTTAACGAAGACTTCTCATGTTATTTGAATATCATGAGAAATGATAACCCTTTCGGCTCCTGGAATATGCACTCTCATTCCCAAACTGTACTTAATGCCATGGTAAACGACCCATCCTTAAAGTCACATCATGGTGGTTTTAGCTCCATCACTGCTAAGTCTCTGATAAGATCAACTCCCCTGAGTACAACAAATACAACTCGATGAATGCTTCAAGCTCCCTGTTTAAATCAACTGCCTAACTCTGTCTACTCTTTGGCTCGAACACATCCTGGGTGACCAATGCTCGACTAGACCCGCCATACGAAACTATAAGTAGCTCCAATATCCAATAGGGTATAAGCTGTCCCACCCCAAGCGACAATCGACCAACACAAGTACTAAATCAATGGTTTCCACATAAACGACATACACGAACCACAGACTCAAATCCACAATCTCAAATCCACAACATCAAAAAGAATAGTCTCAACTATCTCGTGGTCCCCAATAACAATACTCGCGACAATAGCTTGGCGCTTGGGTGGTGGCAGAAACAACCCTGAACTCCCTGCGAACAATCCCCGAAAATGAGATCATGCTAACCACAACTGAACAACTCGGTCTAACTGCTGGTGCTGCAATATAACTGACAAACGACGCATCTACTAACATAAACTGGTAGTAACTTATGACATAATCCAACCATCTGCATGAAAACACTGAACACGTTCTTCCAACATGATGACGGTAGTAATGAGAACAACACGATGGAAATCTCGACAGCTGCGACACATTATTATATCCTAAATAAGTCTTATCAAGCTTGACTGAGCCACCTTGAAGAAATATTGCTTCTCCTCTATCTCTGCCTCATGAACAAAAAGTCTCCTCAACCAATGGTTTATCCACTTGTTGCCATTCAAGAACCTCTTGAATAAATCCTTATTGGCTATGAAACTCCCAGAAATCTTCAAGACGACAAAACACTTACTCGTACTCCCTGAGATCCCTAGTGCCTTGAGAAAGGTGCTTAAAAGCATTGGCATTCCTGTGTCTGGCTTCACGAGGAAAGAATGTCCTGTCGAACTCCCTCTAGAGTGATTGTAGCTTAACTCATTACATCCGCGTCTACGCTCAACAACTCCCTTTAACCCGAGAAAGGCTTCATCCCTCAGAAATTGAGTAGTCAAACTCAACTGAAAATATGCTGGACACTTCTTATGCTCCAAGTTACGATCTAGCTTCTTCCTCCAGTTGTATGTGGTAACAGTATCCACTGTCCTTCCAATTTGATCCTAACCGATGTCCCGCATCTTTCTCATTAGCTTCCATTACGTGAGTCCCTCTCTGTCTCTGCCGGATACTGGTGACGGCTCTGCTCCCTGAGCCTTAACCGATGGTGCATATGGTGGCGACGATGGGACGGTGGCGGATGCTTATTCTGCTTCAAGGGTGAACTGGCGAACAATCTGCGGTACAGCTATCTGATCAGCTTCCTGCGTAGCTATCCAAGTGGCCTTTTATGCAATTGCTGCATGGACTCCTGAGAAACTTACCTAACTGTCTCTCGAGCGGTCTGACTGACGACATCCTGATTAATCTGCTGAACACTGGTCTCTTCGGGCATAACCTGTTGAACAACGAGCTAACCACCTGACGCAAAACAATGACCTTCCTTGATGGCAACTGAAACCTGTTTAAACTGATGTTGAAATGAGACCAACTTAGAATCGGTGCTCCTTTGTTTTTTTTTTTTTTAATAGACAAGTCCCGGGAATTTTTTTTTTCTTTAAACCGTTTAAAACCGAATATGCAATCATGCTTCCTACTACCCATCTCCCGGGTCAGAACCGGGACGACGATAACCTAGGCTCTGATACCAAAATGTAACACCCGTCCCCTCGACACTATATAAAAGTATACATTTGAGTCCGGTTTGGCTTAACCAGCCGGTTCGATTTCGGTTTGATTCGGTTCGATCTGTTTAATTCAATTTGATTTCGGTTTGGTTCAATTTCTGGTTTAAATCAATTGAGTCCGGTTTAGTTTGGTTCGATCCGGTTTAATCCGGTTTAGTCGCGGTTTGATTTTGACCTGGTCAGACCGTTGACTTTGACTGGGTTGACCGTTGACCGTTGACTTTCTGGCCGTTGACCATTGACTTTGACCGGTTTGATCCGTTAACCGTTTTTCGCCGTTCGAAAGCCGTTCTCACTCGAAATTTCGTGCTGATTTCAGATTCAGCGTCCGTTTTAGAATCTAGAGTGCAGAGGAAGCAATTATACTCCATTTTTGCTAAGGTGAGGGCTTTCTGCAGAATATCGTACTTTTCATCAAAAAGCGCCGTAGATAGGATTTAGTATTAAATGTGTTCCGTTTCTATGCTATAGTCTTTTTAGGATTGTTTGTAAATTGGACTTAGGAATAATAGATGATTCAACCCATTGATTGTGCATTAAATTGTTAATTGATTATTTTATTCATGCTAGAGCTAGGATTAGTTGACCATGTGGGTCGTTAGGGATTGCAGGGGTACAGAGACGTGACTTCTGTACTTGCGTCGCGTGTTGTTTGAGGCGGGGTACGGGCAATTGCGTCGATCGGTTGTCAGGTACCTCAGGCAGATCGATAAATCGTCTACGGGCGGTGTATTGGGCACTATCCCATAAGACTGGCCACAGGATCTGGCCTAGGACATTGTGTTTCTTTGGGTACTTTAGGTACCGTGATTGTGCATGTTTAGTCTATTTTCTATGTATGGCGTGCTATGGTCAGATTTACGTTTTTCTGTGATTAGCATCTCATACCTCACTGAGTGACTCCCCTGTTACTCACCCCTCCTCCTTCCCTTTCCAGTTTTTCAGGTGAGACGGACAAGTATTTTACACTTTGACGATACGGTGCTTCTTTGGGATTTTTACGTTTTCTCCGTATTTTATCATGTACATATAGCATTGAGGTAGTTGGGATATGAGACACTGTAGAGTGGGGTATTTTACGTATGTGACGTGGCTAGTGGCACGCCGTTCTCGAGTGTCGAAGGGACGGGTGTTACATAAAACCCGATCGGGTTTTACTTGAACCCAAAACCCGAACCGAACCCGATTTGCATTTACAGAAAGCCAGATCGGTTTGTATATGTCGAAACCCGAAAAACCAATAAAACAAATCACCTGACCCAAACCCGAAAAATAAACAGAAGTCCCAAGCCTATGAGTATATGAAATTATTAATTTTTTTGTAGGATGATTTTCATGTATTATGTATAATATATCATATATATAAGATATATGGTATAAACAATATGCCATGTTTTATATAACATCTTAGGTTATGTTAACATGGAGTCGTTAAATAACGGGTACAACGTTTTGTTAGCTTATGGAATAAACAAATGTTTAGAGTATAGAATTAACACGGTGACGTTTGGTTAAATACACAATATCATCGAACAGATTTGATGTGTGAGAATGAGAACATATGTATTATGCAGTCTTATGTCTAATGATTAAGATTAAGGAAGTTTCGATTTTATTTGATTAAAAAAGATATTCTCTGATTTAGTTTTGATTATTTATATTTAAATTTTAATAATAATTAGTATATAACGTTTGACAAAAATACTCTCAATGAGTTTTTGCAAAAACCATTAAAACACAATGGCATTTTATGTAATATAACACATGACTAAATGTTTTTTATATAAGGAAAAATGTTTCTCAGCTACACCAACTATAGCTCACTACATGCCTACACATCCAGACGAAATAAATGTACCAAAAACTACACGGAATATATGTTTTACATGACAACATACATGAAGTAAAATGTGTCATGGTGCCAACATCATGACCTCTTCTCCGACAAACGGAACAGTGAAACCGACGACGGTATCCGGCACCGGAAATTCAAAACCCGGTAAACCTTTTTTTTTTTTAATCGGCCCAATTTGAAAAAAAAAATTGCAAACAAAAATCACCTTTTTTCTATTTTCTTCTTCTTCCCCTTCTCGATTGTTGCTGAGAGAGAGTTGAAAGTTGTCATTTAAAACCTGAAGATTCTTCTTACTCGTTTTCCTTCTTTTTTTTAATTGAGCAAGATCTGGGGGACGATCGTGGCTAATTAAACCCAAAAAAGAAAGAAAAATCTGGGTTTTTCGAGGTGGCTCATTAAACCGAAAAAAAGAAAGAAAATATCTTCCCCGTCCTTATAAATCTCCAGTTTTTTTTTTTCTTAACTCAAAAATTTTTCGAGTCTTTTATTTTCCCAGGCGTAAACCCCATTAAGTGTTCGATGAAACTCCTCTGAGAGAATCTGTGTGAGAAAGGGTTGGTAGGTAGGTAATTAGATATAAGAATGTGTAAAATGGAGAAGTTTCTTTACCACAGGAAACTATGGGAGATGAAGGTTAAGCTTTTAGGTGAGAGCAAGGTTGAGAAACCCAGGAACTCTTTTGTCTTGAGGTCGTCTCGTACGAGCTTGTGGATGATTCGTGCTGTTACCATATTGTTGCTCTGGAGTTGTTTCGTTCATTTGATGGCTTTGGGAGAGATGTGGGGACCTAGATTCTTCAAAGGTTGGCCTTCTTGTTTCAACCAACATGATTTGTCCTCACCCGCTGAAATGAATTCTCTCCCCACTAAACTCGCCCTTCCGCCCAAAAGTAAATTTTTTTTTTTGGTGTGCGTGTGCTCGAATCGAATGATGTAGCTAATTTTGGAGACGAAATTGTTTAAAAAAATTTAGGTTTTTCTGGAGTTAGGGTCAAATGATTTGTTTCGGGGATTTCTAGGGTTAAGGTCGAACAAATGAGAAGGAGAAGAAGAAGAAGATAGGAAAAAAGGTGGTTTTTTTTTGGTAATTTTTTTTTTCAAATTGGGCCAACTAAAAAAAAATTGGGTTACGGGACTTTGAATTTCCGGTGCTGGATACCGTCGTCGGTTTCACTGTTCCGATGTCAGAGAAGAGGTCATGATGTTGGCACCATGACACATTTTACTTCATGTATGTTGTCATGTAAAACATATAGTCCGTGTAGTTTTTGGTATATTTATTTCGTCTGGATGTGTAGGCATGTAGTGAGCTATAGTTGGTGTAGCTGAGAAACATTTTTCCTTTATATAATGTAACCTGAATTAATAGTATAGATGATGAATTATGCATAACATCCATTAAGATATAGGATATTGTAGTCCTGTTAGACGTACATTACTTGTAGTTGTGTCACACGTACATTACTTGTAAGCCTATTAGGCGTACATTACTTGTAGAGCTGATAGACGTATATTACTTGTTGAGGTTATAAAGACATGGCGTATAAATGCGTTAACATGGTTATACAAGACATACAAATGTAGACGCTGTCTCATATTACATTGTCATTGTATTTGAGTGTGATTTATGCTTGCAGACAACTCATCACCACCAAACCTCGCGAGTTGTGGATGGTGTTTGGTGGGAATCTAATCATATCCTTATAATCCTACAAGTCAATAGCCCACCCGATTGACAACTTTGACGGCATAAAGAATGACTTTTCTTAAACCTCTCAATTTTCTTCGATTTTTCCTCTTATTCAGATATATATAATGTTTGTATGTTTCCTTTACATTGAACCTTTAACCTTCTCTTTTTGTACATACATCCTGATGTACGAATGTAATATCACAATATACGAATATCCTTGTATGGAATCGATCTTTTCTAACTATCCATTTTTCTACTTAGCAACTCCTACCGTACGTACACCTGGTTTTTTCAAACATAACGGTTACTTGTATTTTTGTTAGACGTACATTACTTGTATAGTTAATAGACGTACATTATTTATTAAGGTTATAAAGACATGGCGTATAATTGCATATGTAATGTTTGTATGTTTCTTTTTCATTGGATGGCCTTTAAGCTTCTCTTTTTGTACGTACACCATGATGTAAGAATGTAATATCACAATGTACGAATATCCTCGTATGGAGTAGATGTTTCTTAACTATCCATTTTGCTAAAGACATCTCCTGCCGTACGTACACCTGGTTTATCTTAACATAGCGATTACAACTATTTCTCCTGACCGTACGCTGCATTCGTTTGATATTTTACATCTCATTCCACCTTATCACCTTCTCTACCTTATATTTGTTACTGCTCAAACTTAAATATTACATAGAAAATGTGACACGTTGTGTGCTATCATTCGTTATTCATAATGCAAAGTCAACTTGTATTGAATGCGATCCATCATTATATGACACAGTGTACGTACACCCTTCATCAACAGTTATGCACCTTCTCAGCTTTTTCTTCTCAACCGTGAAATTCCACTCTCCACATCTATTCCTTTCCCAGGAACCAGACACCACCAACAGCGTCTTTTCAGGCATGTCACTACATAAAGAATCTTTACATTATCAGTCAACATAAGTTTATGTTCTGAATTTATTGCTTACTCCGTACGGTAATAAATACTCTGTTTCACCTTCTCCATCACAACAATGGCGAGTGCAACCCTCGTGCAATTTTTTGCGCCATATTATTCTGTATTATTTCTCGTTTCACGCCTCTAATTATGACGTTCTCCGTCTTATTTTCATGGTAACTTATTGCTTATATTTGTTACATCAACCAAAAGGTGACACGTTGTTTGTTCTCATTCGATATTCAGAAACGGAAGTAGTCAACTTGTATTAATGCATATCATACAAATAAGCCATATCATCATTGCATTGATATAACGAAAATAACAAAATTCTTTTACGAAAGTCAATTCAGTCGTTTTGCGTACCCAAGGTGTCATGCGGTGTAATTATTTACCAAGGATGTTATAGAGGGTAATAAATTACCAAAACTTGTCGTGAAGGGTAATTGTGCCAAATATGTATAGCTATAGAAAAGCTGCTATTGGCCTAGTATTGAATGTATCGATAAATTTCACTGAACTTGTTCACATTTTGATACTCTCGTTTAGAGAATAGAGTTGCTTCTTGGCTTTGGCCATCAGTCTTCTTCCCCGAGCAAGAAAATTCTCCATATTTTGACAAATCAACAGCCATTTTCTTCTCGTCTCGTTGGACACAAATGGGGTCCACGATCAGCAACACTAGTTTTGGCTTCGTCGATACTCGATTTTGGGTTTATCTCAAAACTGGTCAACAGCCGAATACGCGTAGACGAAGACCCTCTTCTCTTATCATTATTTCTTCGTCAACGGTGGAAGTAAGCAGCTGAATCAATGGTTCGAACTCTTTTCCCTCTGATGGGTTTGCTTTTACTCTGAGAAGCGGAACAATGGAACAAAAAGGGTCATCTCTACGTAGCTTTGTTTGGCTGATTCTACTTGTCGATTTGGTTATTAGAGTCGCCGGAAACGACGAAGGTAAAGGTTTTGTCTTTTGATGCTGAACTGTTTTGCCATTAGCTTAGTAGGTTTTGTTTCATTGCTGTCACTTAAGTTCCTAAAAGAGACATAATGATTTTGTCTGATTCTAGTTCTTCAGTTTCCGTCTTTCTTTAGCTTTATTGGATAGAAACGTGTGTAAAGGTTCTGACTTTTGATGATGAACTATTTTGCCATTAGCTTATTAGGCTTATCAGCTGATTTTGTTTCATTGGTGTCACTTAAGTCTCTACAAGAGACATTATGGTTTCGTCTGATTCTACTTCTTCAGTTTCTTTCTCTTAAGTTTCTTTCGTTTTATTGGATAGAAAGTCTAGTGTAAAGGTTTTGACTTTTGGTGACGAACTATTTTGCTATTAGATTAGTAGGCTTATCAGCTGGTTTTGTTTCATTGGAGTCACTTAAGTCTCTGCAATAGATTCTGATTTTGTCTGCCTCTACTTCTTCAGTTTCTGTCTCTTAAGTTTCAGGTAAAGGTTCTGACTTTTGGTAATGAACTATTTTGCCCTTAGCTTAGTAGGCTTATCAGCTGTTTTTGTTTCATTGGTGTCACTTAAGTCTATACAAGAGAAATTATGATTTTGTCCGATTCTACTTCTTCAGTTTCTGTCTCTTAAATTTCTTTGGTTTTATTTGATAGATTCGTCTAGTGTAAAGCTTCTGATTTTTGATGATGGACTATTTTGCCATTAGCATAGTAGGTTTATCAGCTGGTTTTGTTTCATTGGTGTCACTTATGTCTCGAAAAGAGACATTATGATTTTGTCCGATTCTTCTTCAGTTTATGTCTGTTAAATTTCTTTCTTTTTATTGGATAGAAACGTCTAGTGTAAAGGTTCTGACTTTTTATGATGAACTATTTTGCCATTCGCTTCGTGGACTTATCATCTGGTTTTGTTTCATTGGTGTCACTCAAGTCTCTAAAAGAGGAATTATGATTTTCTCTTGTCAAATTCGGAAACTTTAAGCAAAATAATTTGTTTTCACTGGGTTATACAGGTGATGCTTTAACTGCGCTGAAAAAGAGTTTATTTGATGATCCTAACAATGTACTCCAAAGCTGGGATTCTACTCTTGTTAGTCCATGTACATGGTTTCATGTTTCTTGCAATAGCGAGAGCCGTGTTATTCGAGTGTAAGTTTCTCTCTCTCTCTCTCTCTCTCTCTCTCTCTCTCTCTCTCTTTCTCTGCTGGTTTCTAGATGAAATGATTCAAGTCACTGTTTGATGTTTGGTCAGTGATTTGGGGAGTGCAAATCTATCTGGACAACTGGTTCCGGAGCTTGGTCAGCTTCTTAAATTGCAGTACTTGTAAGCCATTTCTTCATCTAATCAAGTCCATCAATTTTACAGGATGGCTATATTTTCATGTGGGGTTTTGTATGTTTTTAACTACTCTTGATTTCTTCTCCGTAATTTACTGCGCGTATGCTTCATTGTGCCTGTTCAAAGCGACTGTGACATAAGCCATCTTCAATGGTTTCCTAAATCTTGACATTACTTCTATTCGGAGGACTTTTCAGTTGTACGTTTACTTTGAAAACAAAATTCTGGATAAAATTAATTTCTCAGCAATTGAACACATATGTGCACTCTTCTTGAGTCTTCTTACTGGAATACTACATGTTCATTTTTGCTACAAATTGCATTGTGATTTCTAGATAAAGTAGTTTCAGAGATTTCCAATCTGAGAATTCTGTTACAAAAAATACAAACTAAGCAAAGCTTAATGGCAGGGACCATTCTGCTATACCTTTGCTTAAAAAAAAAAAGATTTTTGGATAAAAAATGGTTTCTCGGGAATCAGAACACAAGTGGTTGATGCATTTGTAATACAAAAAAGGGGTCAGATATTTTGTTGGTAATCATTAGTTAATGTTAATTTAGAGTTCTTTAGCTAGGCTTCTCGAACTTCATTACTGGAATACCACGTGATCATATCTGACTTTGAATAGATGAGGACCTAGAACTGTGGCATTATGTAAGACATTTTCAAAGCTCTCTATGTGGGATATTTTGCTTAATTTGATTAGATAGAAAACTGAGGGAATTTGGATCTGCATAATTTAATTAGATAAGATAACATATTAACACTACATTTTTTTTTCCTTTTTCTTTTGAACTCTACATATTAGTGTTCCCGCTGCGAAATATGTTCCGGTCTGAGTTGCTTACAAAATATAGTTTCCATTTTCATGCATCTAAGCTCTATAATAATATTATAGTTTTTAAAATGACTTACGGTCTTGTTTGCTACACGGTGCATTATGTTTTCTGTAACATGGAATTCTGGTAAACTAGTTTTAGAAATTTCCAGTCTAAGCATTAAGCAATGACAGGGAGCTTTATAGCAATAACATTACTGGGGGAATACCTGAAGAGCTTGGAAGCTTGAAGGAATTGGTGAGCTTGGATCTTTACATGAACAAAATAAGCGGCCCAATCCCATCATCTCTTGGCAAACTAGAGAAACTCCTGTTCTTGTATGTATCCATGCTCTCCTTCTCGTTACATCCTTAATATGCCGCTTCACTGTTTACAGTTTCTCAATTTGGTTCTATATCTTTCCTAGAAAACTATTGCTCTATGTGCTTGGAATTTTAGGCATCTTTAGAAGAGTGAGTAAGTAATAGAGAAAATTTTGTATTCCCTGGGATGCATCTGCTAATAATATCCATTTCTGCCTTACGCTCAGAAACTTCAGTGTACTTGTGCAGCGCAAATGCTTTAGAAGTAGATTGAAGCTAATTGTACAGATGTCATTGCTCTAAAAGTCTTATGCAATTGGATAGATTTCAAAATAGTACAAGTTTCTGTTCTTCTAATTGTTATAATAGATAAGCCGTACATTTGTTGGGTGTTCGTCATATTAAAGTCTACTGAAATGGTATTCTTCTGTATGTGGTTAGGCGTCTTAATAACAACAGCTTGTCTGGAGAAATTCCAATGTCTTTGACTAATGTGTCACTGCAAGTTCTGTGAGTGTAACTTCGTCTCTCTTGAATTATTCTGTTCATTTTTAAATATTTGTTGGTCCTGTGTTATGACGAAAACGATATCATCCTGAAATGCAGGGATGTCTCAAACAATCGACTCCATGGAGATATTCCTGTTAATGGTTCCTTCTCACTGTTCACCCCTATTAGGTTATACTTCTTGTCTCTAGTTTCATTCTCGATGGACTGGTCACAATCTGTTTCTGAATTCTCTGAAAACCATCTGCAGTTTTGCCAATAATAGTTTAACGCCGGTTCGTGATCCTCCACCTACTTCCATCTCTCCTCCACCATTACCACCTTCAGGTTTCCATGTTGTGCCTTTCATTCTCTTCTGTGTATTTCTTGTTGGTTCTTTTACATTTTTCACTGTCTTATTTCCTTCGACTTCCCGGGTATTTTCACTTTTAACCTTTGCATGTACTCACATTCCCTCTGGTTGGCACCAAAGAAAAAGACCTTTAGCTTCGTAAATTCCTTTCTTTTTTTTGCACATTGGATGAAAATCTGAAAATGGTGGAAAGGCATTTAGTGATTATGTGTTTGGTTGAGATTTCGTGTAAGATCATTTATACTCAAAGCATAACTTTGTTATGTATTTGACATTTGTCACTTATCTTCACTAGGATTGATAACCTGCTGATGTAAACAGCATCTCTTACTAGGATTGATATCACTTTCTAGTGGTCGGTCATTTTGAACAAGACAAAACTGACACAGAGTTGAATTTGACAGCTGAAAAGGGTATTAGAAAGTATGAAATAAGTGTGAACTTGCTAGTTTAGTTAAGTAGAAAAGAAGGGTTGATAAACACTGAAATATTTGTGGGTAACACAGGATATGAAGATCTCTTTGAATCTTTTGAAGCTCTTTGATCTAAAAAAATGTATTAGCTCTTTCACATATGTTGAAACGTTCCACATAGAAACTCTATAATGCATCAGATAATTGCGAATGAGTTTGTATTAAGAAAACTTTGTGTTTATCTCATACTCTCAGGAAGTAAAACGACTACAGCAATAGCAGTCGGAGCTGGTGTGGGTGCAGCAGTTCTAATTGCTGGTCTAGCCATTGCGCTTGCTTGGTGGCTGAGAAGTAAACAATATGATCAGTTTGTTGATGTACCTGGTTAGTCAACTATCTTCATCACTTTATCTCTTTATCGCTTTTCCCATTGAAGCTTCCTTGGCTAATTCTGATCTGTTTTGGTGAACCATATTCTGCAGCTGAAGAAGACCCTGATGTTCACTTAGGACAACTCAGAAGGTTTTCCTTGCGTGAACTGCTAGTTGCTACAGATAAATTTAGCAACAAAAATGTATTGGGTAGAGGCGGTTTTGGTAAAGTGTATAAAGGACGTTTAGCCGATGGCTCTCTAGTGGCTGTGAAAAGGCTAAAAGAAGAACGTACCAAAGGTGGGGAACTTCAATTCCAGACCGAGGTGGAGATGATTAGTTTGGCCGTTCATAGGAACTTGCTTCGGCTTCGTGGCTTTTGCATGACTCCTACTGAAAGATTGCTCGTATATCCCTACATGGTTAATGGAAGTGTTGCTTCTTGTTTAAGGGGTACGTCATTCTCTGTTCTAAGTGTTATAAATCTTTCCAGTTTATTTCAATTCTCCTTTGCTTGCATATTGCATCCAACATGCGGGCTTAAAGCTTTCTGATCGTAATATACTTTTGTTTTGACTGGTTTTAAGTTGTGTCGATTAGTAAGTAAATCTTGTCTTTGATCCTTCTTGTTTAGAACGTCCTGAAGGCAATCCAGCACTTGAATGGCCAAAAAGAAAGCATATAGCTTTGGGAGCAGCAAGGGGGCTTGCGTATTTACATGATCATTGTGACCAAAAGATCATTCACCGAGACGTAAAAGCTGCTAATATATTGTTAGATGAACAGTTTGAAGCTGTGGTTGGAGATTTTGGGCTCGCAAAGCTCATGAATTATAATGACTCTCATGTGACAACTGCTGTACGCGGAACAATTGGGCATATAGCCCCTGAGTACCTTTCCACAGGACAATCTTCTGAGAAAACTGATGTTTTTGGGTATGGTGTCATGCTTCTTGAGCTCATCACTGGACAGAAGGCTTTCGATCTTGCTCGGCTTGCTAATGATGATGATATCATGTTACTTGACTGGGTATGTTTCATGGTTTCTTCATCCTTTTTAGTGCAAAATTGTCATTTTTAACATAGGTGATGAGTATGTTTGTTTTGTGGGTGATTAGGTGAAAGAGGTTTTGAAAGAGAACAAGTTGGAAAGTCTTGTGGATGCAGATCTTGAAGGAAACTACGTGGATAAAGAAGTGGAGCAGCTGATCCAAATGGCTCTGCTCTGCACTCAAGGCTCTTCGTTGGAACGTCCCAAGATGTCAGAAGTGGTGAGAATGCTTGAAGGAGATGGTTTAACTGAGAAATGGGAACAGTGGCAAAAGGAAGGGATGCTGACAAATGATTTTAAATATACTCAAGCTGACATCAGTTGGCTCATCCCAGAATCCATTTCCCACATCGCCAGTGAATACCCATCAGGTCCAAGATAGCCTCTTTAGGAAACAGTCATGTGAGTTCTTCAACAAGTATATAGATATGAACGAAATGTTTTCCATCCATTTAAAAAAATATGCTCTTTTTATACGTTTAGCATTGAATTTAATTAACTGCATCAGTTGATAAAAATGTCTCCTTTTCCTATCCATCCTTACAATTTGTTGCATTTTACTGGAAAATGAGAAAACTCGAAACAATATTTATGGTTTGTAGCATTTTACTGAAAATTGTGAGTAATATTCTCTCCAAATATCGTTCGGAATATTTGTTAACTAATACAATTAATTATAAATAGAAAGATTTAAATGTTACATTAAAATCGAGTATCAAGCATTAACAACATGAATATTGAAGATCTGATTTTTTTTAAATCTTATATATTTTTAATATTTAAATTGGATTAAAATTAAGAGAAATACCCTAGAATAAACCAGATTGAAGTTTTTGTGACTAAAATGAACTGATAGGTAAATATGGACCTAAATATTTCATTAAAATAGATCAAAAGTCTAATTTATCCTTTATTTTCCTTTATTTTCACTAAGAAACAAGAACCGATCCCAAAGCGAGTAATCGTCTCAGACGCTCCTTTTTTCGAAAATGAAATCTGTAATACTCTCGTTTCGTCCTTAGTACTCTCGGCGTTGCGAAATTACGGTGTTGCCATTAATGAAACTCTTATTCCCTTAGAGGCTCTCTCACTCTCGCTCACTCGGTGCGATTTTTTTTTCCGGGCGAAATATATTTATTTTTGAAATAAATTGAATTATGCAAATAATTTTTTCATTATTGAAATTTTTCTGATTTAAAAAGAAAAACGAATTAAACGAAAAAGAAAACAAAAACAAACGCGACGAGAGCTCGCCTCCGATGTCGAGCTTCAATCGGCGATGCCAGACAGCCTTACCTACTCCACCTGCATTCTCCCCGTAGACATCCGGTCGTCCCTGTCGCACCGCGGAGCTTCAAGGTTAGCTCTCTTAGCTCATGTCGTTTCCGGGAGTTGAAAATTCTGCGAATTGGAGATTTGAGTTCACATCGGTTAGTAATCAATATTTGTGGGTTGCAAATGACTGTATGTTGGATACAAATGCATTGTAAGGGGCTGAATCTTAGTTAAATCATTGTTTTTGAAATCTCAAAACCGACTGAATCTGGGTATAGCTAGGAAAAACTTGTAACAATGTGAAATGATGTAAATCTTGTAAAACTACGGTATAACTTTGAATAAAAAACTGTATCGAATGAGTTGTTTGGCATTGGTTTGGCAGGGTACAATGAGCAACAACGTGATCATATTTTATAAATGCGAAGGTGTTTGCAATGGTATAGTGTTCAAGACATCAGTCGATGAGATTAGTAAGACGATGGTAGAAGCTAGGCTATACAAGAAGCTTGGGTTACAGGAAAGTAAAGTGAAATTGCGATTTAGCTACACTGTTAGATTGGCTGGATGTGAGGAAACATGTTATATTTGTGATGATGAGGATATGTTGGTTTATCTAGAGAATGATGATAATGAGAATCGCAAAAGTCTTTTGATAGTGGATGTGATGAGTACACCGGAACCGCCAGAGCAATAGTCGAAAGCGGTTATAAGCTCTTGTGGTAAGAACTATGTAGAGTCTGAGGGAAGGGACGACGAAAGCGCATGAATAGGACCCAAGGCGATTTTGGTGCATGTTGGCAATGTAGAAGGAAATGAAGAAGAAGAGGAGGAGGAGGATGAGGATGATGATGATTATGATTATGGTGATTCTGATGATTCTGATGATGATGGTTCTGATGATGAATGTGATGGTAACGGTGGGGATAGTTCTGATATGCATGATTATTACATTGAGGAAGCTCCTGTTGTTGAATCTGGTCAGAGCATAGAACCATGGGAAGATGGTTTGGATCTGAATGTTGGTCAAGAGTTTCGATGAAAGAAAGATGTCGCAAACCTGGTTCATAGAGGCGCATTTGCGAACTCATTCGGTTATGTTATAAAAAACTCTGATACCAAAAGATGGGTGGCAAAATGTGGTGAAAAAACTTGTACTTGGCATGTACGAGCAACAAAGTTCATGAACTCGGATTATTTCTTGATTAGAAGGTACAATAAGATGCACACATGCAACCGCGCTAGTCAGGTTGAACAAGGCAGGAAGAAGAGGAAGGCATCGGTTCATCTTGTTGTATCTATTGTGAATGAGGAATATATCGGGAGACTAGAGGATCCAACTCCTAGAGAGATCATGGATCTTGTGAAGCGTAGAGTTGGTATAGATATATCATACTCGACGGTCTTGAGAGGGAAAAATCAAGCAATTAGTAATAAGCGTTGGTAGCCCGGAAGAAAACTATGCGATGCTGTATCGATATTTGTACGTGTTAGAGGAGCTGAATCATGGTACCAGAACAGCAGTGGAAGTGGATAGTGCTGGAAAATTGAAGTACTTATTCATAGCGTTGGGAGCTTGCATTGATGGGTTTAAGTTCATGAGGAAAGTTGTGATAGTGGACGCTACATTTCTGAAGGCCGGATTTGGTGGTGTACTAGTTTTCGCTGCAGCTCAAGATCCAAACCGTCACATTTATCCCATAGCATTCGGTGTATTGGACGGCGAGAATAATGATAGTTGGGCATGGTTTTTTGAGAAGCTGAAAACCGTTGTGGAGGAGTCTTCGGAGTTGGTATTTGTGAGCGACAGAAATGTAAGTCTCATCAATGCCGTAGCTAACGTCTATCCGCAAGCTCATCATGGGTTTTGCTTATGGCATTTGAGTCAAAACGTGAAAAAATGTGGTCCAAGTGCATGAAAAGATATTGTCGCCCAAAAATTCATGGAGTGCAGTTGGGCTCACACGGTGGCAGAGTTCAATGGGCTGTACGTGGCGTTCAAGGAGATGTTTCCAAATGCGGCGAAGTATGCAGATGAGACCACCGTGCCAGAAAAATGGGCAAGATGTGCTTCTCCGGTTGCCAGATACAACCTTGAAACTAGTAACTCAGTGGAATCTCTAAACAAAACTTTTAAGGATGCTAAGAAATACTCCTTAATACCCATGCTCGATACGATAGTTCGGAAGTTTTCTGATTGGTTTAACGAGCATAGGAACGAGTCTGTGTCAGGAACCCCATCGAACCAACTGGTTCCTTTGGTTGAGAACTTCTTGCATGACAATTAGCCTGTTGCGAAGAGACTAAAAGTTAGGGAGGTAAACTGTTTTGTCCTTGAGTACGAAGTTGAGTCAACAGACCGAAAGCTTTACTTGGTTAAGTTGGCATCCAAAACTTGCACTTGCCGGTTCTTCGATATTCATAAGTATCCTTGTCTCCACGCAATTTCCGCTTTCATCTGCTTTAAAGATCAAGAAAGGCGTGATATCTTAATAGAGCTTCATGAGTTGTGTTCAAAATACTATTTGGCGGATATGTGGACGTTGGCCAATACCAGGTCGCTATATGTAGTGCCTGATATGTCTGCATGGATTGTCCTAGATTACATCATGGAGAAGTAGATAATACCACCGGATCGCGTGTTATCGAAGGGTCGCCGCAAAGATAAACGATTTCCTTCATGTGGAGAAAGGCGTCGCAAGAAAAGGACACAGAACAAACCGAAGCGAAGGACACTACCATGGTTACTATATGGGGACATCTATGCATGATGTTTTCGTTTTTCTTTTGTTATTTAAACTTTTATGTTCTCTTATTTCCCTTCATGAGTGACTCCCATATTATGTTGATGGATTTGTGTTGTCTTTTGTTTTGGTCTTTCAGTGGTTAACTTTTGGGCTTTTGTTTTCACCATCCGAGTTTTGACATGTATTTGGGCTTCGTAATGGAGAGACTTTTAGGCTTCGTAATGGTCCAATTTTTTCGAATTTGATATTAAAATGTGAGTTGGCGTCGAGAGAACTTTAAGCAAAGCGAGCCATGAGACCAAAAAACACTTGAAATGATTATGTGTCGCCATTTAGGAAATCTCGCTTTTTTGTTATTTTTCTCTCTTTTAAACACATGAAGTTAAGTTTTCAGCTATTATCAACTAAAAATCGTTTTCTCAGTTTTTTTGGCAAACTTTTAAAATAAAACGGAGAAACTTTAAAATTTTATACTTCCACAGCTCGTAAGCGAAGAAAAGTTTTTTATTTAGGTAATATCTTATAAAATTCGGTATTAAAATAAAAGTTATTATCGAAAAATAAATTATTACAATCGTAAATTAAAATCGGTATTACTATTTGGTATGCAATTTTTGAGAATCGAATTTAAAAAAAAAGAAATTATTAGAATCGACATTACAATCAAAATTATAATCGAATTAAAAAGAAATATTACATTTGACTAACTCTCCCTTATACTTTTACAAACACTTTCAAATGGAGAACATCCTAGTGAAGTGAAAGTTATAAAATTTATAAATTCTAACTTCTCATTGCATATAACTATGATAATGAAACTAAAGATGCGTATTGGTGAGTTGTAAAACTAGTAATCACAACATTTCGTAGGTGTTATACTAACATAATGCATAACCAATTTTTGTTACAATATGTGTAACTCACAACTTCGTATAACTATTTGTATTCCTTAAGGGTCTTCATCCAGCTTTCAACAATCGGATCGTCCACGTCAGGGTTGTCATCTTCCTCCACTATCGCGTCCAACAGATAATCCTCATCCCATTCTGTCAGCAGCAAACTCTGAATGCTCTATCAATAAAAAACGATGCACAATTACATCATTTACCATAAAAGAAGTACACATTTACTATGATTATGACCACTTACCTCAGTTTTCTCAAGCGCGCCATAAATGACATCAAGAGGATACCCTTTCATGCCGCCTTGTTTCCAGGTGAACTTGCACATCCTAGGACACTCAGAACAGGCTAGTGGATTAGCTACTCGGAATTTTTCTTTAAGCTCTGGAATGGCCTCCGTAGCTAAAATCTAAACACCACACAGACATTAATAGTTACGTATCGGTTTGAGAAATAGCAAACATTGCAACATAGATGAAAATCAATTCACTTACCTCCAAAGGGACACCAAATCCGGGGAACGACCAGTCACCATCCACAACACCGTTGAAACGCGACATAGTGGCCTTGATTGATTCTAAAATCATCTCATAAGAGAACCTTCCCCAAAGAAATGACCTAACTAAGGCAAGATCGTTCACGTATCTAAGAAAGATATAGTGAACAGCAGTATCTCCATCCTTCCCTTGTTTACTCGGGCTGTACACGATGCTGCATAGAAAATACAGCACCATCATCTTCAGCCTCTCTCCCTTTGTATCACCTTCCATTCCCCCAAGATATTTCTCCACTCTTTCCATCGTTACACGCCCTTCTGGAAAATACCTGTTCACGAAGTCCAAGCTCCCTCTCTGCCTCCAATTCAGTGGGTAGTTCGCGCAGTCCAGTCCAGATAACAACGCGTGCTCCCTTAACCCATATCTGATGGGAACACCATTCAACACGAACCAAACTACTTTTTTTCTTCTCAATTTTAGCCGTACGAAGAAGAAGCATCCACATCGTTTGCACCATGTGATTGCCTTTCCTCGGCATGTGTAAGAAATGGCAGAACTGCTCATTCCTGTCCCACCAGCAACTCTCCTGTCTTGTCAGCTTTATCTTATCAAACTTTTCCAGAAAATTCTTGATGAAACATCTGGTCGAAAGCTTCATAGTTTTCCCGTACTCAGTATTCTTGAAGTACATAGCTAGAGGTCTAAGAGGTGTTGTCTTAACACCTAAACCCTGCAACACATATTCCAACAACCAACAACCAAGTACATCAATCTCAACACATCAGTTTTCCAAGTTTTCCAGCACATCCTACGAGTTTTCCAGGTATTCCAACACATCCTACGAGTTACAACATAATTATACCAAGTTCCTCTACTTCTCAACAAATTCAACGATTCTCGTATTTCTTCCTACTCTTACCTCTTCACGGCTCGCGGTTTCTCCCTCTCCGATTCTCTTTCCATCATCATGCGCAACACTCTCTGATCCTCCTCTATCTCCATCCCCATACGCATTTATTTCGTCATTCTCATTCCCTTCACTCTCTACCCAATTATCAGCATTTACCTCATCTCCATCGTTTTCTTCACTCCTTTCTTTGCCGTCTTCTCGCTCGGAGGAAACGTCATTTGCTTCTTCACCGTCTCCTTTGTCGGACTCTCCATCTTCTTATGTTTCTTTGGTGCCAGAATTTTCACCATCCGCGCTCAAATTCGGAAACACCGGCGGCTCCTCCTTCTCCGCAGTCTCCTCAGCCGGTTCACCTTCTCTTTCCACGACGCCGGAAAACGGATATGAAACCACAGGCGACTGCTCCGTCTCCCCCGTCTCCTCCAACATTTTGTCTTCTTTATGCTCGCCGCCGGACGACTTTGCCTTCTTAGCTTCCACCCCACTCGGCGACTCCAGATTTTTCCTCTTCCTCGTGTTAGGGTTTTTCTTCGGCGGCGGGTTCTTCTTCTAAGGGCTAGGCTTTTTCTTCGGGACTGGCTTCTTCTTCGGCTAGCAATAGGCTTCTTTATCGGCTTCAGGTTATTCTTCGGGACTGGATTCTTCTTCGCCACTGGATTCTTCTCCGCCGCATCCTTCTCACCACTCGATTCCGTCGCTGAATCCGTCTTCGAACGCCGTGTATCAACCATTCCGCCGCAAAAGCACAAATACACAAGAACGAGATTGGATTGAGATCGAGTTTTCGACAGTGAGAGAAGAGAGACAGAAAGATGGAGGGAGACGAGGAGACAAAAACGAGGAAACAAAACGAGTTTTGATTTTCGTATTTTTCTCTCGTTTCGAATTTTACAATTTTATTAAAAAAGTATTTTCGAATTTCTTTTATTGTTTTTCTCTTAAATCGGATCTTCCCCGGGTCAACCCTCCTCGGATTCGGGCATGCCCGGGTATGTTCGTAATAAACGCTTTTAGGGGCCGGTCAATTCGTCAAATCACGTAACATTTGTTTAAAAAAAATTATTACAGAAATTCGAGATATAACGAGAGTATTTGAGATTGGCTTTCTTCGAAAAGGAGTATCTGAGCCATTTTCTCCTCGAGCAGCCGCAGATTCCCGATCCATAACCTCTGCTTACATCCTCGAGTTATTGTCTCGGATGCTCCTTTTGCTCCTTTTTAAATCCCTAGTACTCTCTACTAATCTTTTGTGCTCCTCATAATAGTGAAAGGACGAAACTACCCTTTCAACAATTTGAAATAAAAATCCAACGGTCTAGTTGTACAATCAGTTATACCGGTACTTGTATAACCGGTACAATTCCGGTATACTCGTCGGTACAACTCCGGTATACTCGTATAACCGGTATAACCATGGTATAATCGTATAACCGGTATTGCCAATATTACTTCGCTCAGGGGGATTCGAACCCTGGGCTGGCGCGCGTGCACGTGAAGCGCACAACCACTGTACTACCGTGGTTTTCGTTGAACACTTACATATTTAATTTTATTTAACCTTTATCACCCGAAAACACAATTTCATTAATGGCAATTTGGTCTTTTCACCCATGAGGAGCATCTCAGCATATGTTTTACTCTATAAGAGTATATGAGCTCATGACTCTCCTCCATCTTTAATTTCAACCTCTCCGTCGAAGCTAGCTCCGCTTTTCCTCCTCTCGATGCTAACTTGTACACGGAGTTCAACAATGTCGCTGAGACTTTCCGCTCAGCGTTCGCGCAACATCTCAAGCGGCACGAGGACGTGACGGTGCTCGAATCTCTCGATTCGTTAACCGGCCAGCGCAATCATACCGGTTCAGGAGGAAGAAGATCCGGTTCCGGTTAGTCACTCAATGAATGACCCTTCACCGTCTCTAGTCACGGGAAGGCCCAAGCCTCAGGAACGCTCGTAGGAGCTGGTGAGGATCACTGATGTTGAACCTAAAGGAGAGAGACAGTTCCGAGAAGTTGTGAGGAAGACGAGGATGGTCTACGACTCCCATATCTTCTTGATATTGGAGGAGAAGCGTGAAGGTATGGCGATGGGGAGGAGGAGAGGTAGGTCGGATAGTACAGTTACGTCGATGATGAAAGAGCGTTTGTTGTGGCTGAACCATGACAAATGCATTGTGGGTTCGATTCCTTGAGTTCAGGTTGGACCAAAATTCTTTTTTCAGGCTTGAGTTGTGAGGTATGGGTTTACATGGACAGAGACAAGCTGGGATTGATTATCTCATTGTGAGTCGTAGCTCTAAGCAAAAGCCAATAACTACTAGTGTGATTGTTTCGGGGGGGTATGAGGATGATGATGATGATGATCAAGGAGATGTGACTAACTTATACAGGACATGGTGGACAAGACAAGCTTGGTAGGCAAGCTGACCATCAGAGGCTAGAAGGAGGGAATCTTGCTTTGGAGAGGAGTATGTATTATGGGATTGGAGTGAGAGTGATAAGAGGGTTTAAGTACGATAACTTTTTTCTAGAAAAGTTTATGTGTATGATGGGTTGTTTAGAATTGTTGATTCGTGGTTTGATGTAAGTCTGGTTTGAGGAAATCCAAGTTTAGGCTTGAGGGAATCCAAGGACAGGTCGAGATGTGTAGTTCGGTTTTGAAGCTTTCTAAGTTTAAAACCAATATTTGTCTGTGAAAAAAAGTGATGACATCAGTTTCGATGTCTCGAACAGGAAAGAGAAAGCTATTGTGTTTTTATTTAAGGACATTGACATTGACAATGATCAAGAATCTTTGTTTCAAGAACAACATAAGCGGTCCAATCCCTTCATCTCTTGGCAACCTAAAGAAACTCCGGTTCTTGTATGTACCCATACTCTCGCTATTCTCTTTACATCTTACACTTTCAAAGATTAATTAAAAAGATGAATCGGAGTTGTTGGATGTTTGTTGTTTTTGAACTCTCTATTGGTTATAATCGATGACATGGTCTTCTAATATGTGGTTAGGCGTCTTAATAACAATACATTATCTGGAGAAATTCCAAAGTCTTTGAATGCTCTGCCATCGCTGCAAGTTTTGTAAGTGTTACTTTATCTCTCATAAAATTATTCTGATAATTTTTATATTATTCGTTGGTGCAATCTTGAGTTATGACAGAAATGATATCATCCTGACATGCAGCAATATCTCAAAGAATCGGCTGAGTGGAGATATTCATGTTAACTTTTCAAAGTTCACCTCTATTAGGTTCCTTTTGGTCCTATGTCTCATTCTTGGTTCAATGGAGAGATTTTTGTAATGACTTACTAATTGTCTGAAATTTATGTGCAATTTTGCCAATAAGAGCATCCACATTATTATTATTTTTTTTTTTGATAAAATTTGAATATATTGCCAAAAGGAAATCAGAGTAAGAGTTACACAGCTTTAAAACCGTAGTTACAAAGGCCCCAAAAAATAAATAAAAAGCCAGCTGGAACTAAACGCTAATAAGAAGAAGCATGGGACTATGAGTAAGTGAACCATTGAGACATTAATCCATTGCACCGCTTACGATGACGGCGAGCAAGGATGGAGTCTCTAGTGTTTCTATCGATCCGTTTGATGATCTCTGTAGCAACGCTGGCAGTAGCATTGTGTATTAAAAGTTTGATGATCTCTGTAGTTACAAAACCAACATGTATATTAAAAGTGTCTAAGGGTATCTAACAAGTTCTCTTCTTTTCTTTTTCCTTTTTTTCAAAAGGGTATCTAAGAGCATGATCAAAGGAGAATCGCATAGATGGTTCTTAACTGATATTTAACTAATAAACTTAGGCTAAGAAACTTAGTCAAAAAATTTTGATTTTTTGTCCTACAATAGTAGAACCACTTGGGTTCTTAAAAAAATCTTGTTTTATTGGTAAAGCATATAAATTCTTGTTTTTTGTTTCTTTCGGTTTTTCAAGTAAAGAAGACAATCACAAATTAAGATCAAAACCTAACAAAATACTTAATCACAAGCTAAACAAAAAACAATCATACGGTTCTTGGCATTTGAAGGGAGACGAGGAATCCCTAAACACAAGGGAGGTGACCATATAGACACGTTAGGTGAAGTGCCGAACCTTGAGAAGTTGCTCAATAGAAATTGCTATCTCTCCATGTCGAACCTTTCACAACTTCAGCTTATGATACACTTCACACCAGCTCTATGCACTGATACCGATGATCAAAAAGTCCAGCAATAACAAAACAGCAGCAAAAAGAAACATAGATTACATCATAACATTTAACCACAGCTTCAAGCACGTTCCTGCGAAGGAAAACGCAATATCGAGAACCTGTATAGTCACTGAAACTCGAATGCTCCTTCAGAATCAGGCAAAGGTAAGAGAGTACAAACTCCGATCATATGTCCATTGAGGCAAACATAATACTCAATGATATCTTATAAGCCCTCTAATCATTCTGGCCTGAAGCATACACCACAGCTTCGCTTTGCAATAAGGACAAATTTCTGTGGGATGAAACGATGTCCCTTTCCTAATAAGCAACTTCCTCACTTTCGACATTGAAAACGATTTGAAAATCCCACGGAAGAATCCTACATCAATGGCGCTCTGGCTCTGCAGAACTCTTTCCACAGTATCGCAAGGTAACTCTTTGAACAAAATGCATTAAGTAAAAGCAAGAAACTTTAACTAATTGGTAAAATGACCAGATCATAAGCTCAAAGATGCGTTCTTTATATATAAACAACAGCTATGCACTCTCAAGAAATCAAATTCCTTCTTGATCAACCTAAATAAACAACATCAATTTCTCTATTCCTGAAGTAGATTTCCCGGGAAAGAAAAGGAAATTGCCAACAATGCAAATCTTCTTCAAAGCACCAATCTAAATCTTCTCAAAAGCACCAAGAGCTTCTAGTAAACTATAAAGGTGCGAGCTTTGAGTGGAGAATCTCAGACACTACCAAGCAACTTCTCAGGTTTCAGCCACCTAATCAAAAACACCTCGGTCTGTTTTGTTGCAAGCAATTAACGAAACTATTGGAGTCGTAAAAGAACCAGACGAAAACGGATAAAAACGATCAAATTTGGACTCGCTTAAAAAAAACTAACCTCGAAGGGAAGAGACATGAGATCGTCAGAGGGATTCGCCGAAGATGAAAGCCAAAATCGAAGAAGGAGTGTTTTGTTAAAATCTCATCCAATCACCAGCGTTTGTTTTTTTCCTTTGTCGATCATCCAATCGACACGTGTTACATAAAAGCCGTTTCTTAACATTCTTATTTAAGAAACGTTTTTACTCCTGTTACCATTTTTTCATTTAATTTAATCTAAGAATCTTGTTATGAACCCAGTTAAATTCTGGGTTGATCATGCTCTAACAAGTTTTCATTTGAGATACTTTCATCTTTTTCTTTCCTATTTTCTTTTCTTTTTTTATTTTTGTTTAATGTTGAGATACTATAGGAGAATTCCATTGGGAAGTGCTCTAATAATCTTAATTAATTTCCAATTTGTATTCCACCACGTGTTGGAACAATTATTTAATAAGATTTTGGGTTATACTAAAAATAGAATCAGTAATAAGAAATAGGCAGTGGGCCCAACGAAAAAGCTTTTTTTGTCAACTGAAGTCCATATATTAAATCAACTTTCGCTGGTTTCCGTATTCCTAAGTGGAACCGTTCTGTCCGGCGGATCGTGACTTACATGAAAGAATAAGATACCCTCAGCACGAGCCTCTTTAGCAAGACTGTTAACTAGGGCATTTAAAGATCTCAGAACTAATCTCGAGCTAAAAACATCAAACTCATCCTGGATAATACAAAAAGCCTCTAAATAGGATCTATATAAGGGTCAATTGATCAGATCCACTATCATCTTGAGTAGGTTTGAGCAGTCAGTCTCGAAATGGACAGAAGAACTCATGTTCTCTCTAAGGACAGACATAGCCCAATTGAGGCCGTCGAGCTCTGCATGCAATGATGATAGGCTTCTGCGGCACCCTCGTGCTTCACCCATGTGACACTCCATATCTTCCCGCAGACACCATCCCAAACCACTGGCTGTGTCATTGGTGACCTGCGAGGCATCAACCTGGCAAGTCGGGATCGTATGGATCGTAAGGGGTGACTCATTACCACTTGCTGCTCCGGTTCCTCATCGTTTTCCCCATCCTCTCTTTGGTTGGCAATCCTCAAACTTTCTGCTTCTAGGGAAGCTTGTTGGAGATTTCCACCGGAGATTTCTATACTCTATTGAAAACTTTGTCATTATGTGTTTTCCATATATACTATATAATCCAAGGGTATATATCCCTATGTGGTTCGGGTAGACCCACTCGCTTTGTCTTCTAAAACAGGAAACTCATGTTTTGGTATAAAGATGTACTTGGGAAGAAACCCGGAATGAACAGAAAGTCCGAAAGAGCCCACACCTGTAAGGCTGGGGGCATTCAAAGAGTAGATGATTTATCGTTTCCTCAGGAGCTCCACATCTGGGGCAGCTCGCATCCGAACTCAAGTGACCGTATTTCAGACTCTGGCAAGTAACCACACACCCTGACAAGGATTGCCACATAAAATGGCGTAATTTTCCAGGTGCCTTAACCTTCTACACCTGACCTTGTAATGCAGTAATACTAGGTTCCAAAACCTGCTTGTGCTAAGTTTCTCTTTCAAAGAATCTCATATCCAGATTTCACTGTGTACGCTCCCGATTTCGTATTGTCCCAGGCATATCCATCAAGTGTGAAAGTGCGAGTACTCCTCAATCCTAAGATGAGTGGGATATCATATGGGTGGAAGAGATCATGAAAAAGGAGTACATTCCATTCTCCATTATCCTGCCCCATCCCGAGGTTTCCGGGAGCCGAGAGGATCTTTTCTAGATTGGGACGATGGTCTGATCCCCATAACTTCAGATACTCCACAACATTCTGGGAAAACAGGTGGTGCCGATCTTGGTTACCCACCGCTCTATCAAGAGGACATTTAACTATACACGTGCTTCGTTTTTCCACCCATGATAAAGAGTTCACTTTATAGGGAAAATCTATCATTCCACAATTATCAAGCGTAGTGCGGAACAAAATAAAGGTAGATTCTGCCTGACGACGACCACCACGTTTCTCATGGTTTCCGGTAATTTCATTAAAATGTTCAATCATAAACCAGACATTTTGTCGATTACTACTCATTCTAGTTAAGCGTTCCCATCCTCATTCTCGGTATTCCACAACCGGATTTCGGTAAACAAAGGTCATATTTTTTTTTACCTTCCAAAGTAGAATCCACATCTATTGCGATCGTCTGAATAAGAAATAATAACTTTTGGATCATACATATAATAAAGGGTTAAGCCATCACTGCGACCTCGAGGTTCAATAGTAAATACATGATCATAACCGAAAGAGACTTGGAAATCTTGCAGATAATGCCAATTGCTTTTTTTTTTTTGTTTCTGATAAAAATAAAAAGTTAGGTCAAAAAAGCATTGTAACTCTTCTAAGTGCTCTCTTGTCAGGCCGGCTGCCACTCCTTGATAATTCCACCCAATCACGTTCATCTTCGCTGGTTTGAGGGTCTCCGGTTATTTGGTAAACCGGTATCATGAGATTTCCAATTCTTTTTGATGCCGTGAGGAGGCCCGCTTTCACGAGAAAAGGGTTTTGAGTTTGGAGGATGCCCATATGCTTTGACCTTGGTCTTGTGCTTCGGTGAATGACGGCCCATCATCATCTTCTTCTTCGTCGAAGTTATGTCGGCGATCGCTGGACTTCCTGCACCCAGATTTTTCAAGGCTCCTGAATTTTTCTTTGCCGGCTGATGTTCCCCCGAAACCACCGCATCTCCTTTTCTCGCAGTACCACTATCGACTCCTACATCCCTCCGCCGTTATGGTCGCACAGTCCATTGGTACAATATTGATAAACAGTTTTTGCTAACAATTCTTTGTAGTAAGGTTGTCAAATCCACTTGGGAAAAATTAACACACTAAAGATGCAAGACTATTGTTTAATCTAAATGCAGTTAGGGTTTTTAGAATGGGTTACTACTAACAACCTAGCAATGAGAATAAATTGAGAAAACAAGCAAAGATCAAAAACACAACAAGGAAGCAAAACAAGGGAAATTCAAATAATAAGAAAGCATTGGACCCATGAGCTATGGTCAATGATATTCTGGTGATCAATTGGTGAATACAGAATGCTTAACACACTATGAACAACCTTCCTATCCCTAAGGCACAAAAGCAAATCAATTCACTCTCATGAATTAACCTAGTCCCGTGAATTTTAACTGAAACCTAAACCGAACCGAAATAACCGAAACCAAAACCGAACCAAATTTTATGAAACACCCATTGGATATTGAATTGAGAATTTCTGGATAATCGAGCCGAACCGAAAACCGAATGAATAACCGAAACATGATCCATATACCTAAAAATAGTATTTACTTTTATTTTACAAATATCTTATAAATTTAATTAACTAACCAAATATTACTAAAAAAAACAAATTATCCAAAATTATCCAAATTTCTTTTATCCAAATTATCTGAAACTATTATCCGATATTTTATCCGAATTACATGATATTATATCTGAATTATCCGGTTTTTATCCAAATTATCCGAAAGATCAGAAACAAACCAAACCGAGCCGAAACTGATTTTTTTTTGGATATTACTAGTTTCTCAATGTAATTATACGAAGCAAAAGTAAACCGAAATAACCGAAGCAAAACCAAACCAAATTTTATGATTTACTAAATGGATACTAAATCTCTATATCCGAAAAAACCAAACCAAAAAACCGAATCAAACCAAACCAAACCAAAAAACCGAATGCCAGGAAAATGACATCAATTCTCATTGGAAATTTACAAAGAAAAAATCCATTGAAACAACCTTAATAGCTTATTAAAGAACCTAGCATCAACTCTCATTGGCTAGGCATGCAAAGTTCTCTAAAGAATTGGTTCAGACATTTCATCAAACACCTTTAGTGTAAGAGAAACCCTAAGCTCTAGAAACAAAAGATTTTGCCTTCATTTTAGCATTAAGTTCAATCAATAGAGAAGTAATCAAATAAATCAGATCAACAAACTCTAATCACCTCTTAATCAACCTTAATCTACTTAATCCAAAAGCCTAATAGTGAAACTACTCACTAATCATGATGAAAACACACAAACACATGATAGATGAGTGCATAATCAAGAGATTAGTAAGATTAAAGAAAGAAATCAAGAAGAAGACCAAAGATGAAAAAAAAAATTGCAATAAACTTCCAAAATTACCAAAAGTGATTACAAGTTTGTTTAGGGTTCAAAAGATAGATAAAATATTATGTTTCTTTCCTTATTTATAGTTGAATATAAAAAAAAAACCTAAATTTGGCCCAACAAATTGGGTCAAACCAGCTAAAGAGGAGAAAAAGAGAGTCAAATCCCATCAAAGTCGTGCACGTGGGTGATCAGGTCGCTACGTCCATAGCGACCACTTTCCTGTCTGTGTAACAGGTCTCTGCAGATGCAGCTGCCACTTTTACGTCGCTGCATCAGGTCACTGGGGAAAAAGTGTAGAAATATTCATCTTTCTTGGCTGATCTCCACTCTATCTCCTTCAAATTCACTAGATAGCCACTCCACGAGCCTAATAGAGACAAATGCATATATATACAACCTAAATATGCCTAAATGCAAATGAAAAGGATCATAACATGGAAAGAAAACAAGATTAAATCCTATAAAAATATACACATATCAAGTATCCGACAGCAAATCAAGCATAAGTTTGTCGTCAATTAAGAGTCAGCATCTTCATCTAGGGGAAGGTTGTCAGCCAGCAGGTCGTCGTCCTCGATCCACTTTTCGTTTCCATCAGTATCCACATCTCCCATTGCACATCTTCCTCCTACGCCATGTCCTCATCCATCGGAGTTGAGAGCAAACTTGATGGTTGGCCTCCTCTCTCTCTTTCTCTGCTTCTTCTAGAGTTGTCTCATACCAGCTTTTACGGGAAGGCTTTTCTCTCACCATTTCCATACC
The DNA here is from genome assembly GCA_010577795.1 of Isatis tinctoria. Classification (NCBI taxonomy): domain Eukaryota; kingdom Viridiplantae; phylum Streptophyta; class Magnoliopsida; order Brassicales; family Brassicaceae; genus Isatis; species Isatis tinctoria. The sequence goes on along the minus strand of CM021246.1, from coordinate 10,275,124 downwards.
AGTCTCGGTGGATCAATATGAAACTCTGAAATTGCAGGAATGAAACTCTCAAAGGTTAGACTCTTTTTAGCTGACCTAACCGTGAAGGGAATGTCCTGAAATCATACTTGTATTTACTCTAGTAGAGTCGTGATGTCGAGATAAGACAATCATATGATATTGGACGGTTATAATGTTTTGCTAGAAGCCGCTTATAACTTATGAGTTATGAACTCATTACCATTATCATATGATCCTATAGGGTCACACACCTAAGCAAACTGGATAATATAAATTGGGTTTGATCATTAGAGTAATGATCATGATCAACATATATAAGATATACGTCGATATCGAATTTCTGTGAGGGTGTCGATCGACACCAATGGTGGGTGTCGATCGACACCACTCGGGATCAGAAACCGGTTTTGATTTAATTGAAATCAACTCGGTTTGGTCTCTGTGGTTAACTAGGTATCTTCTCTCCAGCCTATATATATGATATAGAGCTCGACCATGAGAAAAGATGAAGCCCTTGGCTGCCACGGAAAATCCAGAGAAAGATCATAGAGAACCCAAGGCGAATCGTTCGCGGTACTAGCATCCCGTCGTCCAGTTTGTGTGCGTGTGGACTTCTGTAGAGGCGCAGCACTTGAGACGCTTCCTAATCTCGATTACCTGACTTCTTCCGCTGCAAATTTCCAGGTATGTTCGAGATCAATTAAGATTCAATTGACATAGATCCGTGGCTAGGAATTGTGTTAGGGATGTTTTAATCGGATTAAAACCTGAACAAATTCCATCAAACCGTCTCTGAATATTCTTCCCCATCCAAAGGTTTTTCTTTTTCCCATGTCTAAGATCGATTTTGATGGTTGAGCTTGAAAGGTCTGCGATGGTGGTCTGGGGAGACACGTATTTGCTTGGCTGATTGCATTCTTAGAAGAGGATCAGAGATGGTTTGTTGCGAATCAGAAATTTGTTCCATGGCCGGATAAAATCTTCTTGCCGGATCGGTATTTTTTCCGGTCATCACCTTGATCTCGTTGACTATTTGGCTTACTCCCTTGGGTCGAATTAGGTCTCCACTTACTAGAGGTAAAAGAGTCACCATAAGTTCACTCAAATTTTTTGTGAAATATGGATCTTGGATCATTATATTCATCTTGAGGAAAATTGTTTTGAATATAATGCGAGTTTTCTTAATTGTTAAGATTTCTCATTTCTTGAACATCGAAACTAAACTCTCTTTTGTGTCTTTTTCAGCTATGACTAATTCCCCTCACAGAAACACATTCTCGCTTTGATCCGTCCTTGAGAAGGACAAGCTTAATGGATCGAACTTCCTTGAATGGTATCGGAACTTGAGAATTGTTCTCAAGCAGGAGAAAAAGGAATATGTCCTTGAGAAGGTTCTCCCTGAGAAACCAAAAACCAGTGCCGGACACGCTGAAAGGAATGCTTGGGAGAAGCATTCCAATGATGAGGTCGATGTGAGTTGTCTCATGCTGGCTACCATGAACTCGGACTTGCAGAAGCAATACGAGAACGTGGCGTCACCTGTTGAGATGATCACTAGCCTGAAAGGGATGTTTCATGAGCAAGCACGAACTGAGAGATACTAGACGGTTAAATCTCTCATTGAGTGCAAGCTACCAAAGGATGGTCCAGTTAGCCCACATGTCATTAAGATGATGGGTTATATTGATAACTTGGCAAAACTGGATTGTCCCCTTAGCCAAGAGTTGGCTACGGACATCATTCTGCAGTCGTTGCCGTCAAGCTTTGATCAGTTTATCATGAACTATAACATGAACAACATGACAAAGACTTTGACGGAACTGCATGGAATGCTCAAGACAGCTGAGCCAAACATCAAGAAGGGCACCCCTAATGTACTTTTGGTGCAAGGGGGTAAAAAGTTTAAGAAACATGCTAAGGGTAAAGGAAAAGCTAAGGCATTCCAGATTGAGAATCAGGATAAGCCTGAGGCTTCTTCCAAACCCAAACGCGGCCCTACTGATGCTGATAAATGCCATTACTGCAATAAGTCTGGGCATTGGAAGAGAAATTGCAAAGAGTATCTGGGAGATCTAAAGAACTCAAAGAAGACATTTGAGACGACTTCTTCAGGTATCTATGTTATAGAAGTAAATGTTACTACTTCAGGTTCTAAGTCTTGGGTATTAGATACCGGCTGTGGCGCTCATATTTGTACGAATATGCAGGGTCTAAGCAACAGTAGAACGCTGGAGAAGTGACAAGTGGACCTGCGCGTTGGAAATGGAGCAAGAGTTGCTGCATTAGCCGTAAGAACTTATCATTTGTCTTTGCCGTCAGGCTTGGTTTTAGAATTGAATAATTGCTACTATGTACCTGCTATAAGCAGAAACATCATTTCTATTTCTGTTTTGGATTTAGAAGATTTTCATTTTTCGATTAAAAACAAGTGTTGTTCTTTTAATCGTAATGAAATGTTTTAGGGTAGCGCTCCATTAGAGAATGGACTTTATATTCTTAACCAATCAATGCCTGTCTATAACATAAGTACCAAACGGTTAAGAACCAATGACTCGAACCCCACGTTTCTCTGGCATTGTCGTTTGGGCCACATCAATGAGAAAATGATTCAAAAGCTCCATAATGATGGGCTTTTAGACTCATTTGATTTTGAATCATTTGAGAAGTGTGAATCCTGCTTATTGGGCAAAATGACAAAGGCTCCTTTCAACAAATTTAATGAAAGGGCCGGTGACCTATTGGGTCTAATACATACCGATGTATGTGGTCCAATGAGTGTTAGTGCTAGAGGAAATTTTCAGTACTTCATCACGTTTACTGATGACTTCAGTAGATTTGGTTATGTCTATTTAATGAGACATAAATCGGAATCCTTTGAAAAGTTCAAGGAATTCCAGAATGAAGTACAGAACCAACTTGGCAAAAGTATCAAAGCTCTTCGATCAGATCGTGGAGGTGAGTACTTAAGCCAAGAGTTCAGTGATCATCTGAGTAATTGTGGAATCATTTCACAACTCACTCCTCCTGGAACACCTCAGTGGAATGGTGTGTCTGAAAGGAGGAATCGGACTCTATTAGATATGGTTCGATCGATGATGAGTCAAGTAGATCTTCCATTATCCTTTTGGGGATACGCTCTAGAAACGTCTGCGTTTACGCTAAACAGAGTTCCATCAAAATCAGTCGAGAAGACGCCATATGAGATGTGGACTGGAAAAGTTCCAAGTTTGTCTTTTCTTAAAATTTGGGGTTGCGAAGCTTATGTCAAGCGGTTGATATCTGATAAGCTTGCACCCAAATCTGATATGTGCTACTTCGTTGGTTATCCTAAGGAAACCAAGTCTTACTACTTTTACAACCGTTCTGAGAACAAAGTGTTTGTTGCTAAGAACTGTGTTTTTCTTGAGAGAGAATTTCTTTCCAAGAAGAACAGTGGGAGTAAAGTACAACTCGAAGAAGTTCGAGAATCACAGGAGCCTGCTCAACCTGTTGAGGAAGAGCAGCGGCTGGATCTACAAAGAGTTGTAGAGTCCGAACCTATGATGCCAGAACTTCGCAGATCCGAAAGGATTCGTCACGAGCCCGAGAGATATGGATTTCTTGTGACTAATTGTCATGATCTCTTGATTATTGACAGTGACGAACCTGCGACTTTCGAAGAAGCAATGATGGGCCCTGACTCCGAAAAGTGGTTTAAGGCCGCTGAATCCGAAATCGGTTCCATGTCACAAAACCAAGTATGGACTTTGGGTGATTTACCTGATGGTGTAAAAGCCATTGAGTGTAAATGGGTCTTCAAGAAGAAGATCGATGTGGATGGAAACGTTCAGATTTACAAAGCTAGGTTGGTGGCAAAAGGTTTCAAACAAGTTCAAGGTGTTGACTATGATGAAACCTATTCCCCAGTCGCTATGCTTAAATCTATTCGGATTCTCCTAGCAACAGCCACTCATTATGATTATGAGATTTGGCAAATGGATGTGAAAACAGCTTTCCTTAACGGGATTCTGGAGGAGGATGTGTACATGACACAACCTCCGGGTTTCATTGATCCTAATGCTGCTGGGAAAGTATGCAAGCTTCATAAATCCATTTATGGATTGAAGCAAGCATCTCGGAGTTGGAACCTACGTTTTGATGAAGCAGTTAAAAAGTTTAACTTCATCAGAAACGAAGAGGAACCTTGCGTTTACAAGAAGACTAGTGGGAGCGCAGTTGCATTTCTCGTATTGTATGTAGACGACATACTTCTCATAGGAGATGATATTCCGTTACTTCAGTCAGTAAAGGACTGGCTCGGAAGTTGTTTCTCGATGAAAGACATGGGCGAAGCTGCCTATATTCTTGGAATAAGGATCTATAGAGATAGATCTAAGAGGCTCATTGGACTGTGCCAGGACACTTATATCGATAAGGTTCTACACAGGTTCAACATGCATGATTCCAAGAAGGTCTTGCTTCCGATGTCTCATGGCATTACTCTCAGCAAGAAGCAGTGTCCTTCGACACCTGCTGAGCGAGAGCGCATGAGTAGGATTCCTTTTGCTTCTGCAGTAGGATCTATTATGTATGCCATGCTTTGTACTCGTCCAGATGTTGCTTGTGCTTTAAGTATGACGAGTCGATACCAATCAGATCCCGGTGAGAGTCACTGGACTGCCGTCAAGACAATCCTAAAGTATTTGAGAAATACCAAGGATAAGTTCTTAGTGTACGGAGGAAGTGATGAGCTTGTAGTGAGTGGTTATACGGACGCCAGTTTTCAGACAGATAAAGATGATTTCCGATCTCAGTCTGGTTACGTCTTCTGTCTGAATGGAGGTGCAGTTAGTTGGAAGAGTTCCAAGCAGAGCACCGTGGCGGACTCAACGACCGAAGCTGAATACATCGCTGCTTCTGAAGCGGCGAAGGAGGCTGTTTGGATTAGGAAGTTCATTACTGAGCTTGGTGTGATTCCTAGCATTTCTGAGCCTGTGGCATTGTTTTGTGACAACAATGGAGCCATAGCTCAGGCTAAGGAACCCAGATCACACCAGAAATCAAACACATTGAGAGGAGATATCATCTGATTCGTGATATCATTGAGAGAGGTGACGTCAAGATCAGCAGAGTTCCGACAGACGAGAACGTCGCTGACCCGTTGACTAAGCCACTCCCACGACCGAAGCATGAGAGTCATGCAGCTGCTATAGGCATTAGATTCCTTAAGCAGTAATCTTGTTTTTAGTGGGAGTTATCATATTTATGTTTTGGTGTTCATATAAACATACATTTGGTTATGTTTTATTTAATGAAATTGTTTCAGTATTATTTAATGGTGTTATTATATAATTGTCCAAAAGTAATTTATGGCATTCTTATAGATCATCAAATACGTGATTTGATCATGAAACTCTATAAGTGAAAGATGACATAAACTATTTGTGTCCATAGTCGAGGTTATCAAAGTTGGACATTGATAACCGCGTGAGACTAGTATGTGAGGTGACTGATGACTAAGTTTCATGGAGTCATTAATAGGAGTATTAAAGTCAATCACATAGATATGTGTTAGAGAACACATGATCGGACATGACCCGCTAATGAGAACTCTACAAGATTGTTATATGAGTGTCATAAGAATTTCTCGTTACGACTATAGAGTATAGTCCTTAGACCTGAGTTCATCATGTTTTCTTACATATGAATTGGTATGCTTTGACCTTGTCAAACGTCAGCCGTAACTGGTGGCTATAAAGGCATTGATTGGGCATATTATGAAGTGTGTAGGGAACAGGGATGGAACAAGATGGAATTTGTCCCTCCCATATAACGGGAGATAAATATCTCAGGGCCTATCGAAGATTTGATACTGGAAATGCGTGACCGCGCTCAAACGGATTGAATGTCAATCGTTTGTCTTTTATCAGTATAAGTCGGAGTTCGATAAACATGGTTTGGTTGATTAAGGATGACACGAGTTCTTGCCTTATGCCAGATCGAGATATAGAAACAAAAGGATTATGGGAATAGTTGATTCCAGTACAAGTGGGAGACTGAAGGGAATGTCCTGAAATCATACTTGTATTTACTCTAGTAGAGTCGTGATGTCGAGATAAGACAATCATATGATATTGGACGGTTATAATGTTTTGCTAGAAGCCGCTTATAACTTATGAGTTATGAACTCATTACCATTATCATATGATCCTATAGGGTCACACACCTAAGCAAACTGGATAATATAAATTGGGTTTGATCATTAGAGTAATGATCATGATCAACATATATAAGATATACGTCGATATCGAATTTCTGTGAGGGTGTCGATCGACACCAATGGTGGGTGTCGATCGACACCACTCGGGATCAGAAACCGGTTTTGATTTAATTGAAATCAACTCGGTCTGGTCTCTGTGGTTAACTAGGTATCTTCTCTCCAGCCTATATATATGATATAGAGCTCGACCATGAGAAAAGATGAAGCCCTTGGCTGCCACAGAAAATCCAGAGAAAGATCAGAGAGAACCCAAGGCGAATCGTTCGCGGTACTAGCATCCCGTCGTCCAGTTTGTGTGCGTGTTGACTTCTGTAGAGGCGCAGCACTTGAGGCGCTTCCTAATCTCGATTACCTGACTTCTTCCGCTGCAAATTTCCAGGTATGTTCGAGATCAATTAAGATTCAATTGACATAGATCCGTGGCTAGGAATTGTGTTAGGGATGTTTTAATCGGATTAAAACCTGAACAAATTCCATCAAACCGTCTCTAAATATTCTTCCCCATCCAAAGGTTTTTCTTTTTCCCATGTCTAAGATCGATTTTGATGGTTGAGCTTGAAAGGTCTGCGATGGTGGTCTGGGGAGACACGTATTTGCTTGGCTGATTGCATTCTTAGAAGAGGATCAGAGATGGTTTGTTGCGAATCAGAAATTTGTTCCATGGCCGGATAAAATCTTCTTGCCGGATCGGTATTTTTCCGGTCATCACCTTGATCTCGTTGACTATTTGGCTTACTCCCTTGGGTCGAATTAGGTCTCCACTTACTAGAGGTAAAAGAGTCACCATAAGTTCGCTCGTGGTAGAACCCCGTAGTAGTAGTCTTTGCCACGGTTACCACCATAGTTCCTTTCTTGACTAGGCTCCGGTCGTGGCTCAATGCGTTTCCACACACTATCCTTTTTATCTTTTTTGAAGCGATCAGGTCTTGTTGGGTCTTCCATTTTTGGTTTCTTTCCTTCTACTTTATCTCTCAAGTGGGATGCATTCTTATCCATCTGGTAACGATGGTCCCTTTCAGGTGAGGGTAGTTTGTCATCCGGGGTTCCTCCTTTAAACGAAGTCTCAGGCTGCTTTACATTGTTAAAAGTTCTTCCCGTTCTTCTCTAGCACGGAAACTCTAGAAGTCAAGAACAAATTATAAAATAAGGAATAACTCTCTATATCAGCTTTAGAGAATAACTCAAAACTAAAGCTTACAAACTGTCAATCTCAGTTAGGTTATACCACAATCACAACTTAGATATCCCTTTTATATAGATTCAAACTCTAACAATTTCCTATTCTCTCAAATCTCAATAGAAAACTTCCTTTTCTTTTAGTCTTAACATAAACTTAGATAACTCCGAAAAATATTTCCTATGTCTATCTTCTTGACTTTAAGTTTTCTTCAAGCTTACTTCAACATTCTCTCCTTAAAGCTTGAAGTCTTTCTTTGCCAAGTCTTAAACTCCAATGAACTCCATCATTTCCTTGGACTTGATTCTTCCAAGAGCCTTTGTGAGAATGTCTGCCTTTTGTTTAGTTCCTGGGACATTCTCCACTTCAATTCTTCCATTCTCGACACACTCTCATATGAAATGGTACCTCCTTTGAATGTGTTTACTTCTGCCGTGAAAGACTTGATTTTTTTTTGTGAGTGCTATTGCCGACTTGTTATCAATGCGAATGACAACTCTTTCAACTGCTGTTTCTGTGATCTCGCTGAGTAGGTCTTGCAGCCAAATGGCTTGCTTTGCTGCTTCAGTTTGAGCCGTAAACTTTGCTTCACATGAAGAAAGTGCCACAGCATCTTATTTTTGTGAGCACCATGAAATACGACTGTCTCCTAGATAAAAAAATGTGTTCTGTTGTGCTTCTCCCATCATCAGGATCTATGTTATGGTTGTTGTCACTGTAACCTACTAGCCTTGGAAAGTTTGTGCTCCTTTCTTAAGTTAGACCAGAAGAGGTTGTTCCTTTCAAGTGTTGTAGAGCTTGTTTTATTGCGGCACCATGAGTTTCTTTGGGACTTCACATGTATCGGCTTAGCACTCCCACACAATACGAAAGATCTGGCCTTGTATGGATCAAATATCGAAAGCAGCCAAAAATGATAGTTTCTAGCATCAACTTCCTTTTCATTCATTGCTTTCGATAATTTTAGCCCTGTTTCCATAGGTATAGGAACAAGGTTGCAGTCTATCATTCTGGTTTCCTCCAAGATCTTTAGATCATATCTCTTGTATCAATGTGATTCCATCATCACACTGATCTACTTCAATTCCTAGATAGTATGTCAACATCCCAAGGTCACTCATCTCAAACTTGGAAGCCATCTCCTTTTTAAACATATCAGTCATCCTACGATCTGTTCCTGTGACGAGAAAATCATCAACGGAAACAGCAATAACGAGAAGATGTCCTTGTACCTCCTTTCGATAAACCGATGGTTCCTTTGAACATTTCTTGAATCGTATCTAGGTGATCATTTGATTAAGCTTGTTTGCCTCTCGTAAATCGTACAAAGCCTTTGTTGAGTTTATAAACTTTATTTTTCCTCCCTTCCTCTCAAATCCTTCTGCCTATGCCACTTAAATAGTTTCCTTTAGTTCTCCATGAAGGAATGCTGTCTTGACGTCCAGATGATGAACTTCCCATCCATGAGATGCTTCAGTGTTGATCAGGAGTCGAATAGTTTCAATTCGTGCAACTGATGCGAAGACTTCTTTAAAGTCTACTCTATACTGTTGCACATTGCCTTTGGCGACCAACCGAGCTTTGTACTTGTTGATGCTACCGTCGGAGTTTTGTTTGTTCTTGAAAAGCCACTTTAGCCTAATCGGGGTTGCTCCAGGTGGTAAGACAACCAGGTTCCATGTTTTGAACCATTCAATGGATTCTAACTCGTTTTTGCAGTCTTTGGTCCATTCCTCTGACTCCTTTGCCTCCTTCCAGTTCTGTGGCTCATTGTTGATACACATGAGAAGCATGTCTCCTTCTTCCTCAGCGAGAAGAACATAGTCCTCAAGATATTTGGGTTGTGTGCTCTGCCTTTGTGATCTTCTCATAACTGGTAGTGGCTGAGGTGCTGATATTATGTGTTTTTAACGTATTTTGATTCGTTTTTAGTATTCGGTTTGAGTTTTGATTTGCATCTTTTGTAGTTTTTCGAGTCTTTTCTTTTGTTTTGAGTCTTTTTACAGATTCTATGGAGTTCCGACGGAGTTGGCGTTTACGGACATGTTCGAGTCAAGTTAAGACGGAAAAACGAGAAAAGGACCAAACATAAGGAACCACCGTTCTGAAGAAGAACGATCGTTCTGGTCAAGCAAAGGAACGACCGTTCCTTCCCAGAACGACCGTTCCCACACTCACCTACCATGCCGACAAAAACACTACGGAACGATCGTTCTCCCCATCAGAACGACCGTTCCCCGACAAAAGAACTAAGGAACGACCGTTCTCCCCATCAGAACGATCGTTCCCCGACTCCGCATCTCACCTACTTCGATCGACCATTGGGAACGATCGTTCTCCACCTAGAACGACCGTTCCCCGTCTTACCTACTCCCCTTCACCTTGGCCTATATAATGAACCCACTCTTGATGCTTCAAAACACACCATATTCTCCTCCTTCTCTTCTCTAGCTTCTAAACATTGCTCCTCTTCAGTTTTTAGCTTTTATGTTTATGCTTTTATTAAGTTTTATTTAGTTTCTTTTAAGCTTTATACATTTATGCTTATGCTTTAAATTTTACTTTCAGTTCTTATATTTATGCTTATCTTTCAGTTCTTATATTTATGCTTTAATTAAGTTCTTATAAGTTTATATCCAACTTTTGTTATCTATTCAAGTTTTTATGATGAACTTTATAATCTCGTTGTTATCTTCTTCTTTAATTATGACTGAGTAGATCTCTTAGTTAGGTTGAGGTTTGTCAAAGGAATTCATGAGCTTTAGGGTTAAACACAAATAGGTTATTCAAATCGATGTCTTCACCTTTGTTGTTCTTAATGCTTAGATCAAATTGATCATTTGATTTTATGATATTAGGTTAATTTAGACAACGACAGTTGCTAGGTTGCTAGAATAAACATTGGTGAGGAATTTATTCATTACCTACGACAGTAGATGTAGTGGAGAATTGTGAACAAATCGAACCTATCCTTAATGCTTGTTTGCGATTTCTAGTACCAACGACAGTTAGGATTTCTAGGTCGCTAGACAAAGTTATTGATACCACGACAGTGGATTGATATTATCTTTATGTTTGAGTTCTAGACTTGTTTTTAAACACTGCCTGAATAGTTGTTTGATCCGCTGCTCTGAATCTCCTGCGATATGCCTTGACCTAACGCTTGTTTAAAATTATCTTTACAACCGATTTCGCTTTTATTATTGCTATCTACAAAAAAAAACCAAAAACACATTGAATTGTCTTAGCTCCTAATATAGCTCATTAAGTCAAAGTGTGAAAACTGGTCTTCATGGGATCGACCCCTAAATACTGCTTCATTTGCTGTGCACTTGCAGTAGGAAATAAGGGTTTAAAACTCGTGTATCAAGTTTTTGGCGCCGTTGCCGGGGACCAAATATTCACCTTTGGTTTACGGCTGAATTATTAGACTAAGAACTTTACTGAACCTGTTTTCTTTTCTTCTTTTCAGGTGCATGTCCACAAGGACCACAAGGAGCAAAAACAACAAGGACCTTCTTAGCTTGACAAACGACGAGCTAGCAAGGATAGAACGAGGAAACAGAAGACGCAACACACCCGTTAAAGAAGCAGAAACATCTGGCACCGCCAACTCAGAGATGGGCGGACAAATAGACATTGCAGCTCAGCTGCAACAACTCCAGACAGCCATGGAGCAACTTCGTTTGCAACAAGAGAGGCAACTCGTTGCACAACCTGCTTTCGGGGACAAAGATGCGGCTCACGCATACTACCAAGATCGATCTGCGATCGTTACCCCGACCATCCAGAGGCAAGATTACGAGATCAAGTCTCAAATGATCGCCCTCGTGAAGCAACACCTGTTCCACGGTCTGCCTGCTGAGATTCCGATGGATCACATCGAGAACTTTGAAGAGATCTGTAGCACAACCAGCTCCAATGGTGTGCCCCCATATTTTTTGAAGTGCAAGCTTTTCCCTTTCTCTCTTGCGGGAAAAGCATCACAGTGGTTAAAATCTTTACCACCACGCTCTCTACCGACTTGGGCTGATGCAAGATCAGCCTTCTTGGATAAGTTCTACACGAAATCCAAGACCGCAGCCTTGAGGAACAAGATCTCCTCATTCGAACAACAGTCCGGCGAATCCTTCAATGAAGCATGGGAGCGGTTTAAGGAGTACAAACGCGAGTGCCATCACCACAGGTTTAGTGATGAGCAGCTGCTCAGCACAAACTATGACGGAGTAGACTGGGACTACAGAAACGCCCTGAATGCAGCTAGTAACGGTGACTTCTACACTAAGGGGGGTGTACTGAACTGTGAATTTCAAGAGATTTTGAGATTGTCTTAAAATCCCCTGTTATTGAACTAGGAATTTTAAAATGTAGTATCAAATCCGGTGTTATTGAACCTGAGATTTATGTAAAGTCACTCAGGATCATTTAAAATCCTCTGTTATTCAAACAAGAATTTGTTAAAATCAAATCAAATCCACTGTTATTGAAAATTTTTTAAGTATTGGGATTTTAAGGTCTCCATGAGATTTGAGAGGATTTGGGAGACATTCTTAGTTTAAAATATAAAGATCCAAATTCCATGGTTTTAGGTGGGATTGTAGGGGATTTTAATACAAAATCATAACAACTTCTTTAAAATCACCTAAAACCAATAAAATCTTATTAAAACTCAAATCACCCTAAATACCCAGTTCAATACACCCCCCTAAGTCAAAGGAAGGAGCTCTGGAGCTGATCGAGAACCTAGCCGCAAGTTCCAGCAACAAAAGCCCGGAGTACGATAGAAAGAAGGTCAACAGTGTGGAGTCCAAGCAGATTGCGGAGCTCACAGCCAAGCTTAACCTTCTCCTTAAGGGGAACCAAAAGTCCGTCCTCGCTCAAGTCCATGAGGAAGAAACCGGCGATGATCGGAGGGAGGTCAATTATGTGAACGGGCAAGGATTCGGACAGAACCGCGGTTTCAACAACCAAGGTTTCAATACCCATCCGAATTTGTCCTATAGGAGCACCAATGTGGAGAATTCTCAAGACCAGGTTTACCCTAAGAAAGGAGGACAGAATCAGATGGGCTTACAGGAAGGCTACTCCAACAACTACCAGGGCAGGCAATTCGTCCCAAATCAGAACCGATTCCAAGGAGGAAATCAACAAAGGCAGCCCTTCATGAGCTTGCAGCCCCAAACTTTCACAAATCTGCAGCCTTCATCTTCAGCAACCAGCTCCCAAGACGAGCTGAAGAACATGATGCAACAACTACTGGCGGGACAGCAAAAAGCCGCGACTGAGATCAATACAAAAGTTGACACCATGTATGTGGACCTTAATGGGAAGTACGAAGCAGTACGGACTCACATGAAGCAGCTTGACACTCAGATTGCACAAACCGCTGAATCAGTTAAGAGGACATCAGGGACTCACACAGAGGTGAACTACGTGAATGGAGGCTATGTGGAGAATCAGAGCTTGCAAGCTTCGGCGTCTAACTCTCAAGACGAGCTGAAGTCTCTTATGCACTTGGTTCTACTCAACCAACAAAAATCTGCTGATGAGGTCAATATCAAGGTGGACAGCATGTACAATGATCTCAACAATAAGTTTGAAGCTGTTTGCACTCGCATGAAGAAGCTTGAGATTCAGATTGGTCAAACTGCTGAGGCATCAGAAAATCTTCCAGAAAGGGTATACATTCCTAAAGTGCCTTATCCAGTTTTACCTAGAGATCAGAGGGAGCCCATCAGTGCAGAGAAACCAACTGATTTTAAGAAGATAACTCAAGAAGAGATTAAGGCAGTCTTTGTAGAAGCAAGGAGTACACCACCAGCATTGAGGGTATTGCGTAAGGTTGAAGATCCCGGAAAATTCTTAGTCCCATGCTCCGTTGCTGTTGAATTCAAGGACGCTCTTTGTGATTCCGGGTCTACTATGAATCTCATGTCAAAGGCAATTGCAGAGAAGTTGAAAATTTCTAAGGTAAAGCCTAGTCATATGACTCTTCGATTTGCAAACACCTCCTCAACAACATCGTCTGGCAGCATTCACGATCTACCTGTCCGAATAGGGGATTGCCTAGTTCCAACCGATTTTCAGGTTGTGGAGATGAGAGAAGGTTATGGCATGCCCTTACTTCTTGGAAGACCGTTCATGGCTACTGTGGGTGCAATCATCGATATGCCAAATAGGCAAGTCTGCTTTTCCAAGATTGACAAGAATCTCTTCTACGAAGCCGTTCCCATAGGAACAACCACACGCGCCTCTTGCATCTCAGCAATGGATAGAGAGGAAGCACGTACTCCGATTCCGCAAGCACCTGCTCCACCACCCGGGAAATTTAGGGAGAAGACAAGGACGCAGGGAAACGTGCAGTGCAAAAAGATGACGGGAGGTTCTCAAATGACTTTGATCCCTCAATGATATGATGGAAACTCGGTTGACTACAAGGTGAAGTGCAAATGTCGTCCTAAACCTTTCTCTAGAGTTAGAGCTATTCTTCCATCAGAATTGAAAGAGAAGGGTATTGGTGTTGTGAATGGAATGCTGAGTACGGTTCCGAACATGAGGATGCCTGATTATGGAGCTTATTTTGGAGCAAGCTCTCAAACCCAGCCTAACTGACACATGGCACCAACGTCAAGCTTAGCGACGTAAAACAAGCGCTTTCGTGGGAGGTAACCCACCAGGTAACATGTAAATATCATGAAGTTTTTCGTTTTTGTTCTATTTACGTTTCTTGTTTTGCTTGAGATTGTTTTTGCAGGCTTTTATTTAGTGTTCGAGAAACCGCTCTGCTGGGAGTGAAGAGATCGGTCGTTCTACAAGGAAGAACGATCGTTCCCAAGGAAGAACGGTCGTTCTCAAGCCATCCGTCCTTTCGCGTTTATTGACGGAACGACCGTTCTCTGCCTAGAACGGTCGTTCGACTCATTTATCCTCGACGGAACGATCGTTCCAAGGTAAGAACGATCGTTCCTAGGTTCGATTTCTCCCCCAATTTCGAGACTAAACCGGTTTTTACTTAGATTAAACCGGAAAACAACATGTTTATCAAGTGAAGAACGATCGATTGTTTTTCATTTCCTCATCCTCATCGTTCTTCATCTTCCTTAAGAACAAAACCTAAAAAAATTTCAATCAACCATATCTCTTAAAATTTTTGAGGGTTTTTATCAATTCTTGGTGCTATTTCACTCTATTTTTCGAGCTCTTTCTGAATCTGGCAACCATTCTCACGATTAACAAAGGTATGAGTTCGAAATTCCTTGGAACAAATTCGCCTTTCATGAAGAAAAAAAGCTTGTATCTTGTGTCCATTGTTGTTTGATGGTGAAATATTGCTAGATTCTGGTCTAGGATGGATATAGGAACTTGATTTTAGGTTGAATTGGTGGTTTCACTAGAAAAATTGAATTTGAGTTTAGGTTGTTCAAAGAAATCCGACCATGTTGAAAAAAATGAGTTGTGCATTCGAATTCAATACTTGGAAGAAGATTGATTCTTGTTTCTAATGATATAGGAACTCATGTTTGATGAATTCTCCATGAAAAGTAGCTCATAAAAAATTTTGTGAACATTTGCTAAAATGGATCGAAAATTGTCGGTTTTGTAGGATGAGCGGAGTTCAACGAGAAGTGGGAAGCTCTAGCAACACGAGTAGGAAGCGTAAGACAAAGCGTGACAAGAACCCGCTCAACAGACCCATAACCGGAAAGTGGGATGCAATCGACACCAAGTATTTGGCGGACTTGCGACAAACGAAGCTTATGCCAAACCGGTTGGGTAGTGAGGCTACACTGGAGGCATTGGGTCTAAAAGAGGATGTGGAGACTGTGTTCGAGAACATTGGGTTCGGACGGCTATGGAAGATCAACGTGCCCATCTACCCTAAGCTGGTGAAGGAGTTCCTCGCGACTTGCCGTCTCACCTATGCCAATCCCGAGAAACCAAGGGCAAGTGAGGGTACTCTAACATTCTTCCTCAACAAGAAGCACTACCAGTACAGCCTCTTCGAGATTTGCGATATATATGGCTTCCACAAAGGAGAAGACGTCAAGTTCTCCAAGTTCAGAAAAGAAGATGCGGATGAGTTTTGGTCGATCATTGCTAGTGGGCAGTATATTCCGCAAAATGCTAAGATAACCGCGATCAGGAATCCGGTTTTGAGAGTGGTGGTCAAGATCATAAGCAACACCTTCTTCTGCAAGAAGGAATCGGGAGCTGTACGAGATGATGAGTTGTGGATGCTGTTCTATGGATTGAAGCATCTCATTCCGATGTACGCAGATTCGGACAGTCCTACCGAGAACTATGCTGCTGTGTTGTGTGACATGTTGGTGAAGATCAAGACGAGGCCTCCGAAGATAACATATGTAAGCAACATCCTCACGCCTATCTTCCAACACACGCAGGTTGATCTGTCCGGAGAGGAGGTTTTGAACAAATGGGAGAGTATTGACATCGACCATCTCATCCGTTGCACAGTCCTCAACAAGAAGGACGTCTACCAGTTCTATGGGCGCGACGGAGTAGCCCGTTTTTGTAGACTCCCGAACAGAGGTATCACTTCTCTCATTGGTCAGGACAGTTTGGAATATTGGTCAGGAGTTTTTGATATCAGATCCAGCGGGGCAAGTCACACATGTTTCGCGACCTCGCAAGATACTCAGACTACAGCGCGCACCACAGCCTGACGAAGAGAGTGATGATGAGATGGCGGAGGGTGGAGATGATATCGAAGAAGAAGAAGAATCACAGCCACAACAACTCCTCCCACACAGCGCTGACAGATACCGCTTACCGCCGAGCCCTCCAGCAGATGACACCGCGCAACAACTCCAGTGGATCATCAAATCGCAAAAGAAGAACAACTCAATGATGAGGAAGATCTGGGGAGCGATCCAAAAGATTCGACCTTGTTCTTGTGCATCAGGTTCGCAGACACGAGGAGATGACAGCGACGTCTCCAGCGATGGCCATGAGAGGAGGACCAAAGCGAGACAAGATCGGTTGAGCGGATGACGGAGAGAGAGCAGCACCGATAGCTCCACCAGCGACCACTGAGCTTGTGGTTATTTCTATCACCCTTGTTATATCCATTTTTATTTTATGCCACTTTTATTTTATTTTACGGGTTTCTCTTTCAGTTTTGTTTTAACCGGGACGGTTAAAAAACAAGTCTGTGGGAGGGATTCATTTGTGTACTAACGGTGTGTTTTGTGGATGTTTATTTCTTATGTTTTATTTTGGTGTGTTATTTTCAAAAAAAAAAAAAATAAATAAATATTTTCGAGTCAAAACAGTGTGTGATTTTATTAAACTTTTTGGAATTGCAACATGTTCGTTGTCATTGCCTTAGGACTGCTTAGCATTGTTTGAGAATAGTTTGGAAACGCAGAAAAATCCATAACTTGATCATTTAGTGAATTTCTCAAATCATCTGAACTTAATCGAATTATCAGAACTTAATATGGACTTTTTCTCGGGATGAATAGTATTTCGTGAACAGTATTTTAACGGTTTTCACACATGAATAGTATTTTAACGGTTTTCCCGCGTGAATAGTGTTCTGAAGTTCTGAACATTTCTACGATTTCCGAGACCGAGCCACCCGTCTTTTCTCTTGGAACCTTCAGCCGCCTGCAACGTGTGTGTTGATGTTCAGCCGCCCGCTCTCTGCCTGGTGTGCATGGGCGGCTGACCAAGGTCCATGGGAGGCTGACCAAGGTCCACGGGCGGCTGGCCAAAGCTCGTGGGCTGCTGGTCAATGATCATGGGCTGCTAGCCAAAACTCGGGATCAGAACGTGCAGACATCTTGCCTTGGATCGATCCGAACCCGAGATTATGCTCGAAGGAAGGATGATGGGCGGCTGAAGCATGCTCGGGATGAGTTCAGCCGCCATGTCTTGATTGGAGCGTGATGGGCGGCTGAAGCGTGCTCGGGATGAGTTCAGCCGCCGTGCACTGATGAGAGGATGACGGGCGGCTGAAGCGTGATGCTCAGGACAAGTTCAGCCGCCATGCATTGATGAGAGGATGGTGGGCGGCTGAAGCATGATGCTCGGGATAAGTTCAGCCGCCGTGCACTGATTGAGACATGATGGGTGTCTGAAGCATGATGCTCGGGATAAGTTCTGCCGCCGTGCACTGATTGGGAAGATGATGGGCGGCTGAAGCGTGATGCTCGGGATAAGTTCAGCCGCCGTGCACTGATTGAAGCATGATGGGCGGCTGAAGCATGATGCTCGGGATAAGTTCAGCCGCCGTGCACTGACGAGAGGATGCTATGCGGCAGAAGCATGATGCTCGGGATAAGTTCAGCTGCCATGCACTTATTGAGAAGATGCTGGGCGGCTGAAGCATGATGTCCGGGATGAGTTCAGCCGCCATGTCTTGATGCAAAGATGCTGGGCGGCTGGAACTGGGTTCGAGACAAGTCCAGCCGCCAAGGTTTGGCCAAGAGATGCTGGGCGGCTGGAACTTGGTTCGGAACAAGTCCAGCCGTTTGATCTTGATCTTGAGTTCTTGTTCTATCTATCTCCGAGGAGGGGATTTTGACCCCAACAGTCTTATGAAACATTTTAACTTAAAATATAAATATATAAATTATGTTATGAGGGCTATCAATTTTAGATATTTGAATTTTTTTGTAAGATCTGCGTATCATGCGAGACTTAATCTAGTTACTAATAAGATGTATATATATTTTAAAAAATATTTAACTTTTGAAAAATTAATCTAATTGATCGATAGGCATTTGATTAGTATAAGTTATTTTCAGAATATTTATTAATCTTTGGATGCTAATATTATTTTTGTTGACCCTTAATAGCGTAAAGTAGAAATTCTTTTTCTTAGAAATTCCTTTATTTTTTTTAATTATATTGATATGTTTTAGTAGAAAAACTGTGATAAAAATGTTTCTAATAGTCATTGTTAGTAAGAGGCATAAACTACAAAGTATCAATTTTGGTTTGTTTATGTAAAAAAGATAGCACAAAAAGGTGAAACTGACAAAAAAATATTGTATTCATTAAAGGGTTTACAGACATTAATACGTTTAGATCAATACGAATTCAATTATGTTATTCATTTAAAATAGAGAAACATAGGGAAAATTATTAGACAGTTAAACTAACCTTCTAAGGACCCTAAATTACTAAACCAAATTTTCGTAACTATTTTATTTTGGCAAAAGCGGTAAAATATATATTACTCTTATGAGATTGGGTTCACAAATCATTAATTAAGGTTTATATTTTGAATTTTCCGATTTGAGGTTTATGATTTAAGATTTATGGGATTGAAAAAAAAACGACAGTTTAGGCTTAATAAGAAACTAGCAACCCCGCGGAGTAACTTTTTTGGTCCTTTGTTTCGAGTTTTTTGGTAAGGCGCACTTCGAATTAAAACCTCAATTCTAAATCAATAGAAGAAGCATTTTCATTATGATTTATTAAAATTAAAAGAAACTTTACAAAGCGGAGTGCAGAGATTACTTTTTTGTAAAATGAACATAATAAACCAAAGTTAGAGAAATCCAAAATTTGCAAATGGAATTTGACTTATTTTTAAAAAAGGAAGAAAGAGAGAGAAACACTAATTTCATAAAGTAAAAATTTATGGATCACCCTAAAAAATTGAGATGGTAATTTCATAAATTTGCAATGGTTTTTAGAGATCCGTAAATTCTATACTTTTCTATAAATATATATATATATTATAAAAAAGAGTAAAAGATGAGGAATATAATTTACATTACATTAGAAATATGTTGCTTTAAAAATATAAGAAAGATATAATGATTACTTACTATTAGAAAAAAAAAGTTTAAAAAAATCAAAGAATGTTTCTCGAATATCACTTACCAGAACTAAAAAATTAAAAAGTTAGAGAAACATTAATGAGTTATTATTTTTGGTATGAAACTCGGAGGATGTCTCCCAGATTTTATTTTAAAAATACGAAACAACTACATGCAAATTTGTCTAGGACATGGGGGGTCCCGAAACATCAGTCTCCAAATGACATCAGGTATCTCAATAAAATAATGAAAACATAACGACAAGGAAAATGCATAGTTAGCTAATACATGCAAGACTGGTTAGTCTCTCCATACGTGTGTAGGATAATCCAGTCTCATAAAAGAAAGCCATTGCACAACCGTAACAAGAATAACAAAGGATGTGAATCACAGATCCCTGTTTGAAGAAATCCCACTACCAACTCCGAATCAATCACCATCTCCAGCCTGGTAATCCTTTGTTCCCAAACGACGTATAACCCATAATATATGTCTCATAATTTCTGCTATAAATGTCGAACATCTTCCTACATTAACTTCTGGAGGGGATGGAGATGCTCTAAGTTTTTTCCTGAAAAACATAAATTTGTGATTATGAAGGAAAATTCGAATTTGCGGTTTTGACGGAAAATGCGAATTTGTGATTTTTGCGGGAAAATACGGATTTATGATTTTAGTGCGACAATACAGATTTGCAGTTTTGGCAAAAAATGCAATTTTACGATTTTGACTAGAACTTGAGATTTTTGTTAGATTTTGCAATTTAGATGAAAAAAATCGGTTTTTCTCTAATTTTGTGTTTTTGTAGTTTGAGTAGAATATATGATTTTGGCAGAAAAATGCTAACTACCGAGCAAGTTGCTCATATTTTCATAATATAATTGCCTAACATCAATTCAAAGCAGCCTTTGGTAAAGAAAAAAAAAAAGGAAAACAAGATATCAAAACATAATTTCTTAGAAGACTAGACGTTTGTATTTTGCAATCTGCAAACTGTAATTGTATATTTAGGACGCAATATCATTGTTTCAGCTTCTAAAATAATCTATAGATTTTTTTGTACAGTTCTGAGAACTTACTTTATTGGAATATATACTTTGCTTACTTTTCTCTTTTGAATATGACATCCGAAATTTCACCTCATTGTTCCTTCGAAAGGTGGTGAGTGAGGATAATTCATTTGAAGTGTTATTAATTATTTATTTTTTGGAATTTTTAATTTTATTTTTCCATAAATATATAACTTGGAAACGGGAGAGAAATTTATGAAATTTTCATGGCTAAGAATTTTCTAGTGGCAAACCATAAGCACAATTTAGGTATGAGCGTTCGGGTTCGGTTCGAGGGCAATTCGGGTTCGGTTTTGAAAAACCAAAATTTTGGTCTCATTCTAGTATTATGAATTATCGGTTCGGACTCGGTTCGGGTTTCTTTGGGTTCGGTTCGGGTTTAGTAACACATGTAAAACTCAGTAACACCCAAAAAAATTTCTGTTTCGGATCTATTTCGGGTTTTGAAACCTAAAGCACTTGTTTCATACTAAAAAGTACCTATTTTATCAAAATTACAAGGCTAAAATTAAACATAAAAACTGATATTATGAACAATAATTCAAAGAAAAATGCTAAAATTAAAACGCTAAACATCAAAACAAAAGCAACACCACCATCATCTCAAAAATACAATTTTAAGCTGAAATATTAATTATATTTTGAGTATTTTGAGATATTTAAAGTATACATAATTAATATTTTTAGAAATATAATTATATATCAGATATTTTGGGGTTCAGTTCTCGGTTCGGTCCGAATTCGGGTTCGGAGTTTTAAACACCAAAATTTAAGCCCCGTTCAGATATTTTATTGGTTTCGGGTTTAGTTCAGTTCCGTTTTTCTCTGATCGGGTTCAGTTCAAATTTTCGGGTTCGGATATTTTTCCCAGCCCTAAGCACAAGTCACTTGAATTTGTCTGCGTAACAGTCAATTACCATACTTCATGATCCTTCTAAATTACTTAATTTGATTGTTCCTTGACTGATGCAAGATTCTAAATTTTGTAGTTCCTGTCTCAAAGAGATTATTTTTTACGACTTATACACTATTATAATCAGTGACAAGTTTTTCAGTTTTCGTGTTCATTGAGGAGTTTTCCTTTCCACACTGTCAAATACTATAATATGTGAGACTTATTATTTTATTTTCTTCCTCTTTTTAGAGAATTTAATTATCTATGGGTGGATGAGAAAAAGGTATGCATGGCCGCATGGGAGTTTTCCAGTGGTAGTCGTAAGCAAATAAAACTATAATATTCCTTATATCTTCGATTTTTCTGACTGACGGGCTTCTTACAAAAAGAGGTATTATTCTTTTTGAGAATTTCTTTCCCAAAAGAAAAAAAAAAATATTCTTTTTGAGAATATTTCTACCAAACTTATACTTATTATAAATTGACTATTATGATTTTTCTTCCTCTTTGTTATTGACTTTTCTCCTGAGAGGATCAAAATATTGTCTAGTTTGGTTTATCAGAGAGTGATACTTTTCCATTTTTTATTCTCCTATACTGATGTTGAGATATATTCGTCATATATTTGGCAAAAGAATGTTAATTTCTTCGAGGCTTCTTAGTTATTTCTTAAGCATATTTATACGTTACTTTCCCTGAAGACCTCGTAGATCAAGACAACAAAATTTGGTCTAACATCGGTCTCGTAAGCTTAGATACTTTGTATCCAGCCATCAGATCACTTTCCCTAATAGGTAATGAACCATGTGTGGGTAAATAAGGTTTCCAATAACATTACATCTTGACGAAAAAGTTGTAACACTGGTACTAGTCCGCCCAATGTTGACATGCTATAAGACTTATCTTAGTTCAGGGAATGGAACATAACCATTTGTATCAGTTGCACTTGGTGTGCTTATCCGAGATCCTAGGGCGAATTTAGAAATTTTTATAATTGAGAAATTTTTTTTAAAAAAGTTGCTCTTAATTACATTTTTTGCTATTGCCTGTTTGACAACAAAAATAGTAGAACCGAATCTTTTCATTTAAATTAAACCGACCCTAATTAATCCATAGTTATAATCCTATGTAACTGATTTTAATAGAACTCATCTATTTATAATTCTACTAACCTACACGAAATAAGCATATATATATATATATATATGTATGTTAATCTATGAAAGCTAACACGTACACATGCATGCATCTTAATTAGCTTAAATCTATGATTTAGTAAAGTATAAAACAATATGATATTGCTGCCTAGAAAAAGAGCCTAACATGGTTATGTGGTCAAATGTTGTTTGGCCATCAGGCCATGATAGATATATCCGATTCAGGTCAAATGTTGTTTGGACTTGATAGATATATCCGATACAGAGTAAAAGATCACATACCCTAATATACAATGCATTATTGATATTTATTTTTCCCTTTTTTATTTAATTTTTAAAAAAAATTTAGGAAACAATCTTAGAACTAATCTTACTATTATTATTTCAGAAGTCATTTTTAAAAAAGTTGCAGTCATCTATTTATTAATATTAGTCACAATATACGCAACATACAACAATTTAAAAAACAATATCAAACAAAATCTAATATTGCTTGGTAAGGAATATAATCTTCAACAATATCCATGCCAATATAATCTTATTGCCTATATTGTCTGTTGACAGAGCTAGTTCATAAAAGAATATATTGAACAACTCAATAATAGAGTATATCTTACTTTACAATAAAAATTGTTTTTCTATTTTAGGATTATACTTTATCATTGTCCCTTTGAATAAATTATAAATTAAACAAAATGTTTTTATATACCTAACATTTAGTTTTATGAACGAAATTGTGAAAAATACAAAACTTTTGCAAAAAATAAATTAATTAAAACCAAATTTTCAAGACTAATTAGTATACTTTAAACTCTACAATACATTTTTAATATAAAATAATACATATTTGTTTTATACAATTTAATAACCATATTTAATAAAATGTAGAACTTAAAAAACTTATAATCAACAAATAAAAATATATTTATAACTCTTAAACTACTAAACAAACACAAACTATAATTCATAAATAATACAATTCTTCTAACTACAACAAAAAGATGAATACATACAACAAACAACTTCATCTAATATATAAATTCTCATCTAATATATAAATTATCTACATATAATAATTTATTACCATTTTTTATCTTAAAATATTCAAACAATTTATGATTAAATACAAAAAATTGCCCCGCGCAGCCGCGGGTAAAATCCTAGTTGGGTGCATATTGGATAAAAAAGTATTAAAAAGTACAATGTGAAAGATTAAATCTGGGGAAATAGAATGTATATTAGTGGATCTTAACCATTTTATCTAACAGAATTGTAATGATTTAACCTGTTAAATTCTGGATATATATATTTTTGTGTGTATACATGTCCCCTGGCCATAATTGATATGCTGGCTCCGCCCCTTGCAAGATCCATTTGTCAACACGTGCTCGTGTGCATGAAGTTCTGCAAGCTAGGTTTGGTACCACACATCATACATGCATAGAAGTAAAGAATAAGTAAGTTAATGATATCCACTAGGTCCAACTCTAAACCGTGGGACAACTTACTTGTTGACCTCTACAAGTTATCTAAAATGCATTTATGTTGAATTCTGTGGTATGACATTGAAGGCAGCCGCCACCATCTATTATGGCACCAGTTTCTCGGGGATCTGAATGTTAGTCCTACCTAGAGCTGCTTCATTGTGAAAATTGAAGATATTTTTTTCCTGATTGTGACCTCTCTTTCGCTATAAGTTTCGTGTTAGCATTTTCTTTAATGCATATTATAGATTCTATATTTCTATTATACTTTTTATATTCATGCACTCATAACTTCTTTTTTTCCAATAAAAATACGTAATATATGATGGATAAAACTATTTTTTGTTTAATATCTTCCATAAATTTTAAAATAGATTTATTTTTAACAAAACTAAAATCCTTCAAAGACACTCAGGAACGGAGATAGTAATTATCACGGTGATAAAACCGAACCAAACTGACTCATACTCAACTTAAATAAAGAATGTTTGTATGGTTTTGGTAATATCTTAAAATTGAGTGGATGTTAATTTTTAGAAATCGCAGTATACATATATGGTTTGGTTATAAACCGAATAAACGACTGAAAGCATATAGTAAATATATAATGGTATAGTTATATGAAAACTATTTAATATAAGCGATTAAAGCAGTTTTGATAATTGAAACTTTAATTTTATTAGTTTATTATTTTTTGTTCAAAGTTAATAGTTATTTTGCTTTTTTTTCATATTCAAAATATTTAATTAAAATATGAAACTTATTTTTTATGACAACTTATTTTTTTTATTAAATCGTGTTATTAAATATTAAGAGTAATAATTCTAATCTATAAGTAAATCATATTTTTAACAATATAAACCGAAGTTTACCAAAATTATATGAAAAAACCTATATATATATATACATTTATGGTTTTTGGTTTAAAACCGATTAAACCAAAAACTGAAGGTATCCAAACATTAAGTTTGTTAAATAGAATATGGCTCAGTAATTTTTTTATTAAATCGTGTTTATTTAAATATGTGGAAATGGTACAAAATGACATTTTTGGAGATATTTAAATATGTCGCCTATTCTGAATTTATTATATATTGGGTTTCTTCAACATAAGGAAAGGATGCTATTTGATAGCGGGAGATTTCAAATGATTTTGAAATACCTTCAGATAATATGCTCTATTATGATATCACGTATTTATTTTGTCCAACATTAAATGGACAATAAGCAGACATGGTGTGAAGTCATCTGACTTACTAGCCGTGCATGGATTGGCCGCTTTGGAAATTTCTGCACTCTATCCACTTGAACGTGACATGTACAATATAATAGCGGCTTTAGGTACTTGCTGGAGTATATATAT
This sequence comes from Isatis tinctoria, assembly GCA_010577795.1. NCBI lineage: Eukaryota > Viridiplantae > Streptophyta > Magnoliopsida > Brassicales > Brassicaceae > Isatis > Isatis tinctoria. The sequence continues at coordinate 10,249,924 of CM021246.1, read as the reverse complement.
ATATATACGCTCTTCACAGATCAGGTTGTATTATTATTGATATAACATCTTTTGAGCTGTTATAAGTTGGAAATTAAAGAATGGTCAGCCTAATGTTCTTCACTTCGCCCTCATATTTGTGCTCTTCTCCATCCAAAATTATCAAGTCTAGGTACTGATTTACATTTGTAATGCAAGAAACATACTAAAAGTTTTTATTCTTTATCAATTGAATAATCGGGTTTTATCTGATACACTGCACTCTTTCTTTCTTATACAGTTTAGACTTCGAGTTGAAGAAACTTCGTAAGATTTTCTAATCTGTTTGGCCTCATAACCATCTTTTAGCATCTCCATTAATGTTTTCCTAATGATGAATATTGTCCTAATGATTTCTCAGGTGGCTGCACAAAACTGGTCCGCAATGTAAATTTGGAGAAACTTAAGAACAACTATTTGTTTCCGGAAGTAATATACTGATCGTCCATCTTTATTATAAACATTACATATGCCATCTGGGGATTTCATTTTTTACAACTAAGAGCTTATATAATGGTGTTCATATGTATGTAGATAAACAGACGTGAGCATGAGCACGTCGAAAAGCATCCGAATGTACGATTGATAAGCCTTGGGACTGGTGATACAACCGAGCCTATACCGAAGCAGATAGCGTCAGACATGTCTAACGTAAGATTTATCGTACTTTTTTTTTGCACGTTTCTTTGCTTGTTTGTTAAGGGCTAGCTAAAACATGTTCGACTACTGTTTACGGACAGAGGGTTTTCATCAGTTCCATGCACACAACTCGTGGAAAAATTTAAATCGAACAAGTATATATGTGAATATGATGCAAAACTAATATGTTGAATATATTAGAGATGTTTCAGCAATAATAATAAATAAAAAACTGTAACGGATCTGGTTGCCCATGTAGCGATATAACGAGTGTTTTTAAATTCAAAAGATTATGTTTTTGTAAAAGTATTTGGTATACATCCATTTTTTCAAATATTTTTCTTTCCTTTCCAAATAAATAATTTAGTATGTGTTATTGAATTATGTACTTTAGTGGATTTAAAAATCCAAACGAAATTTAATGTTATTGATTCTAATTCTATGGTCTTAAAATCCGTATTGGATTAACGTATCATTGGTTTCTAATTTATAGTCCTAATTGAGATCATATTTTATTTAATCATACGGATTCTTTAATAAATCTTATTTCACAATCAATTTTGGGGGATTTAAAATACTTTTTTTCTGTTAAAAGTACAAATAAGTTCTTTGTTAAAAATAATTTCTTTGTTAAAATTGCAAAAAAAAAATGGTGGATTTGAAATAATTTCTTTGTTAAAAATACAAATTGAAATAATTAAGAAATGATTTCGGTGGATTAATTTGAAATATTCCAAAAACATCTATACATTTATAAACACTAATAAAATTCATATATTATATTTAAATTTATAAATTTTGTTGTAAATATAAGTAAAATATATAAATGAATAACAGATTAAAGTTTTAATCTAAAGTTTTCAAATATTTTAACGATAGGTTTGAACATGTGAATATGTTTGTTTTACTTTTCCAGTTCGCTAAAAGAGCAACAGTAATTTGCAGTGATTTAAACCCGAAGCTATCGGCCAGTAACACCAATCTGGTCTGAGCATTATCCAAAACCTCAAACCTCTGTTACCCGTTGAAACCCGGTTTAAATCTGATTTGAGTATAGAAAACCGGATTATATTTTTTGTATGGTATCCTTCGGCAAGAATAAGAACAGTTAAAATGTTTTTAACTCATACAAAAAACCCTAATACGTCTTCTTGACTTAACTATCTCAAAAGTCAAAAGTCTGTTGTCGTTCTCTTCTTGGTTGTTCGAAAATCCCCATCTTCTCAACGCTTTTATAATTTATGCTCACGTACATTAATTACTTTTCTTTCTGAAAATTTTGTTCTTATGCTTGACGCATGTGTCGGCCTATTTTTTGTCTTTAGCTAATAGCTCATTTTAGTCTTTTATATATATGCATTTGTTTCACATATATGTAAAATTTGGAATTATTTTAGATACCAAGAAAAATCATGTAAATCATCGGTCAATGTTAATGCTTCGTGATGTCTCCATTTTTTTGTTTTTCCTGTTTTTTTCGTGTCCCGTTAATTATATGTTCAGCAAGAGAAGCCAGCTGGTGTTTTATTAATTTGTCAAATATGTATGATTTTGTAGTTTTAGTCTGTTTTCCTTTTATAGTGTAAAGTTTGTTTGACTTGCATGACTTGGATTGTTTGACTATTTTACTCTGTCATGTCATGAAGGTAGTGAAGAAAATTTTAACTTCTTACACATGTTTCCTTTATTTAGAAACATAAGACTCGGTCTAAAAATGTCCGATCCAGTTGAACCTTGACCAGACATCGCATCTGTTTTTTTCTAAAAAAATCATTGGTGATTAGCCATAGGACTAGTGTGATATAATACTTTTTTCCTAGACAAAGCTAATGTTCCTTGAATTTTAACTAATTGTGTGTTCGATTTTGATAATTCAGTTTGCACATGCCCTATCAACTGTGGAAGGATATAGAGGGTATGGACTAGAACAAGGTGATAAGGTAATTTAATCATTAAATTTATTATTAAATTTAATCATTTATATGTTAAGAACTCACCTAAAAATCTGGGTTGAACATGGTCTTATAATCCTTCTTTCACTTTGTTTTGAAAAATTTCTCTCACATAATTGCGTCAATTTAAAATGTTCTTCCTTCATCAGAGTTTGTAAACCTAAAGATGGATTTTACGGTCACTATGTTTGCATTTATATTTTCTATCTCCTACGAGAGTTTCTTTGGTATATTGACATTTTCTTTTATCAGAGCCTTCGTAAAGCTATTGCTGATACGTTCTATGGACATTTGCGCGTGAAAAGCAATGAAGTTTTTGTATCAGATGGTGCACAAAGCGATATATCTCGTCTTCAGGTATATAGGGGATGTTCTTTGATATTTTAACACAATCTTTTGAGTTTTGACGTTATGCTTACTTGAGTTTCATCACAGCTACTCTTAGGTGCCGATGTCACAATTGCTGTGCAAGATCCTACATTTCCGGTAATGTTTACATATTTAAGTTTCACTTTATAATTTCTGAACATAAGAAGGTTTAGTGGCTAAAATATGGAAAGAGAGATGTTCTTGTGAATGTTTTTGATATTTGTCTCTTCTATATGGTGCTTTTTCTTTGTGGAATTAGGCTTACATCGATTCAAGTGTGATTATCGGTCAGACTGGACATTACCATGAAGCAACCAAGAAATACCAAAATGTTGTCTACATGCCATGTGGGCCTAATAATAGTTTCTTCCCTGATCTAGCAAGGACTCCAAGGACTGATGTCATCTTCTTTTGTTCTCCTAATAACCCTACTGGTTATGTTGCATCTAGAAAACAGCTTCATCAACTAGTTTCCTTTGCAAAGACCAATGGTTCGATTATTATTTATGACTCTGCTTATGCTGCCTTTATTGAAGATGGAAGCCCACGTTCAATATATGAAATCCCTGGGGCTCGAGAGGTAAGACGAATTTTCATTTATATATATCTTTACATTCATGTATATTCACATTCATTCATCATACTACTTTTTTCCAGGTTGCAATTGAAGTTTCGTCATTCTCTAAGTTCGCTGGCTTCACTGGTGTTCGGCTTGGTTGGACTATCATCCCTGATGAGCTCTTGTACTCTAATGGTTTTCCCATTATAAAAGATTATCATCGAATTGTGACAACATCCTTTAATGGAGCCTCAAATATCGCTCAGGCAGGTGGATTGGCATGTCTTTCTCCTGCTGGCCTCAAGGTAATATCGAACTTTGTCCCATTAGTTTACGTTTTTGTTTACTTTTCTTCTTCAATTTCCTCTTCATGTTTCTTCGGTTAAACATGATAGGAGATACGGTCAGTGATCAACTACTACAAAGAGAACAGGAAGATACTAATGGAGACTCTGGTCTCGCTAGGCCTCACGGTTTATGGTGGTGTAAATGCTCCATACTTGTGGGTTCACTTTAGGGGATCAAAATCATGGGATGTGTTTGCTGAGATTCTTGAAAACACTCACATAATTACAGTTCCGGGCTCAGGTTTTGGACCTGGTGGAGAAGAGTATTTGAGGATAAGTGGGTTTGGACGCAGAGACGACATTGTTGAAGCATCAAGAAGGTTGCGAGGTTTCTTTAACACTCAAACCAAGCATTTTCCTTTTCTCTCTTCCGCTTCTAATTAGACACATCTCGTGTTATTTACAATTTCGTGAATAATTATCCCACTTGTTGTATCATGATGCATATGGTTGAAATAATGAAAGCTACGGGACCATGTTTAATCTTATTCATAATCAATAAAGAATTTCATATTAAAAAACAAAATAAGTTTGCGACAATGTTCAGAGATATCAGTTTGTGACTAAAAGAAAAGAAATCTAAATATATATATACCACGTTAATAGAAACCAAACCACATATTTTAACCTTAATACCTTTATAATGAAGCACCATTTCCAGGGAGAAGACTAAGAATGATTCTTGCCAATTCATAATGTAAAATAATACACTCCATGCATTACAGTAAAAACGTAACATTTCACCGCCTGCATAATGGAATATTTAGCATGGTTTTGAAATTAGATTATTGCTTCTGTATGCCTAGTCATGAGACTATGTTACTTAATTTATTGCACTGATTAATTGTATTTTGGGTGTGAATCCTAAAATGAGTATTTACTCATACCTCTTTTAGTGCCTTAGTGGTACACGAGACAATTAATAACATCTTATGTTCAGTTTATTTGGATAGTCGGATATAGCTCGAGTTGGAAATCTTACCCTAAGTAACCGAATAAAATTCTGATTCGGTTTGCTTATATAGTGGGTTTTAAAAATATTACCAAAACTAGGTAGTAACCCACCCAAAATTTCTATACAACTATTTATTAAATATTATGAAATTTCAAATACTCAAAATATTTTAAAATTGTGTATTAGTAAACGCAAACAACTAAATCATATATACTATATACATGATAATTTTAATAAATTAGTTATTTTCTGAAATTATTGATTAAGAAGAAAATTATGATATCATTCTATTAAAGGGAAGTAATTTTTTGACGTGTCGTGCTCATGTTGAAAGTTGGGGTATCAAATTACTGAAATACTCTTAATAAAAGAAGGCTGTTAATGTTAAATTTTAAATTAGATTGTTAGTGTTATTTTTTTTTGTTTTTCGTTATGCATCTATTGCGATCTGATTTATAATATTTCGGAATAAACAAAAACGAAACCAGTGTCGGGATTATCTACTTGATCTGGTGTTCTTTTTTTTTTTAAATATTGCGATAAAAGGATTAGGATAATTCTATGTGTTGTTCGAAAATTATTTAAAGATTTGAATAATGCCGTAAAAGGATGGGATAATGCTTTGTATTGATCGAACATTATCTGAAAATCGAAACGAAAAAAATACAAAACAGTATTATATGTATATATATATATACATAAAACAAAACTATGATAACGTCGTGGTCTCATCCGAAAAAGATTAATCGTTATCGTACATATTAAAATTTTTAAAATGTCAGAGATAAGCTCGTGATTGTATTTATCGGATCGTTAAATAATGGTAAAATTTTATTAAACCTTAGCTATATATACCCTCACACGTCTTTGCTTTTTGTTGTTGTCGTTCATTGTTAGCGTTTAGGTGTTAGATGTAGTTTGTTTGGTGCCCTTATACTGATGTTATTTGTATGTTCTCTTTGTTCTGGTGTGAATCGGACTTCGTGATTTTGATTTTGTAGGGTACACCGATCTTGATCTTCGAGCTAGGAAGGGAGATTCTTGTCGGAAACAAGAAAAGGTGTATTTTACTTTTGTTTGTACTCTTATTTCGTTCCTTTGTATATTTTTTTTTGTTTTTCGTTATGCATCTATTGCGATCTGATTTATAATATTTCGGAATAAACAAAAACGAAACCAGTGTCGGGATTATCTACTTGATCTGGTGTTCTTTTTTTTTTTAAATATTGCGATAAAAGGATTAGGATAATTCTATGTGTTGTTCGAAAATTATTTAAAGATTTGAATAATGCCGTAAAAGGATGGGATAATGCTTTGTATTGATCGAACATTATCTGAAAATCGAAACGAAAAAAATACAAAACAGTATTATATGTATATATATATACATAAAACAAAACTATGATAACGTCGTGGTCTCATCCGAAAAAGATTAATCGTTATCGTACATATTAAAATTTTTAAAATGTCAGAGATAAGCTCGTGATTGTATTTATCGGATCGTTAAATAATGGTAAAATTTTATTAAACCTTAGCTATATATACCCTCACACGTCTTTGCTTTTTGTTGTTGTCGTTCATTGTTAGCGTTTAGGTGTTAGATGTAGTTTGTTTGGTGCCCTTATACTGATGTTATTTGTATGTTCTCTTTGTTCTGGTGTGAATCGGACTTCGTGATTTTGATTTTGTAGGGTACACCGATCTTGATCTTCGAGCTAGGAAGGGAGATTCTTGTCGGAAACAAGAAAAGGTGTATTTTACTTTTGTTTGTACTCTTATTTCGTTCCTTTGTATATTTTTTTTGTTTGTTTAACTTGGATTTAGAGGTGATCAGGTATGCCCTTGTGTTCTTTATTTTTATATTTGTTCGTCTTATTTTTTGGATGAAATTTGTTTTGCAGGATCAGGTATGTTCTCGACTTTTTTGTATTTTTTATGTGCCTATTCTCATCTGTTTCTTCTGTTTGTGTCGTGTCAATTTTTTCTTTCTATTTGTACAGGTTAGTGTATATGATTTTTCTTTCTATTCTGATCAGCGATAGTCATTTTAATGGAAGTAATGGAAGAAGTTCTCTCATGGTCAGCTCCGAGATCACTCAGTGGTGGTTTATAATGCTAATGATCTCTCTCTCTCTCACTATTCTCTCAGTCTGTTATGGAGCAATGAATTGGTTGAACTTTACACCTTTGATGCAGGTTGCTTGGCTATACAATATCCGTTGAACCGATGTTGCTTATTGTCCTGTTGTTTATGCCTTTGCAATTGTTACAACCGACTCTGTGTTCCTCTATGTGGACAAAAAGAAAGTATCCAATGAGGTAATGTTTTCACTTTTGTTTCAGTAATATGCAGCAACTTATGAAACTCTCTTGCGCTATAGCTTCTGATGTTCTGTTTTTGTAATATGTAAGGCAAGTGATTGTTTCAAAGGGTTGGTGTAGAAGTACGGGAGTACACAGATGTGATCTCAGATGTGGCATTGCTTGCTTCGGATCGGCTTTTTTTGTCATCTGCCTCTAAAACCGTACTCAAGCCGATGCTACGAAGGACATGGAGATTGATTCTGACTAGACAGATCGGTTATGGGTGGACCCTGCTTCGTGCTGCTATGCACTTTATTCCAAATTGGATGCTGATAAGGTCCTACTGCAACCATCTCCCTTATCACTCCAAAAAGCCTTAAATGTAATCATGAGTCCTCTTTGAAAAAGTGACTTTTTCTTAACTTGACTTCTATATCGCGTTACGTTCCACTTATATGGCTTATGCTCTATAATGTTAGAACCCGGTTGAGCTTGAGGGACTCAAGAAGGCACATGTTCGTGATGGTGCAGCTGTTGTCCAGTACCTTATTTGGCTCGATAAACGGGGACTGAATAGACGGAAAATTAATAAACTTTTTGAATCTTGAACAATACCGTATCGATTATTGTTTGTCTTTGTGAAACCACAGAGCAAGAGGAGCATCTGGATGCTTTTTGGAAGCAGATGCAAGGAAAAAGAAACTAACGTAAGCATCTTTCTTATTTGTTTAGTCTTTTCCATACGTAAGCTTGGTATGCATTTTTTTTTTTTTTCGCATTGATCTCATGTTTCTATTAATCGGATAATTTTTTTGTTTCTTCAGATCATCATCATCTCTATGTTTATATATTGTGCTGTTTGTCATCTAGGGCGTCATGCATGTCTCTGTTTCGTAGTCATATAGCAACAAGAGGTGATCATTTATATCGTAAAAAGGTGATCATTGGAAAGCTTGTGCAATACCGGAGAAAAGGTAACGTCTAAGCGCTTGTGTTCTTATTATTGTTTCAATCGAAGTTTATTTATTATTTGTTTTGTTCCATTTGAGCAATAATGTTTTCCTTTATTTTTAATAGTTATATCATTTGTTCATATCTCAGTTGAATGGCTATGGCTTCTTCAATCAATTTTGCTGGTTTTCTCTTTGTTTCTCTATAGATGGCCGTGAGATTTCATGTTAGTTCTTCAATTGACAGCAATATTTCCGACATGAGTTCTAACGGTAATCACCTAACGAAAATTTGAATCTTCATAGCCTCCTCTGCATTAGGTGGATTCCTTTTTAAGAGAAAATCAAAAACTTTGGTCCTTTTATGTGAATTAAAAGGCTTAGGTTTATGCCACGAATAATCACAATTTCAAGAGGGTGAGGTTTTAATTCTTACGAGTGTTCTGTGGCTTTGGTTTAATTCAACCAAGGGGATTTCTTTTTTATTGGTGGAAAAAGCAACGAGCATTGTCTTTTTGCGTTTATGGTTTGTGCTTCTACTAATTTTGCTCAAGGTGCTATCATTCTGTTTTGTTTCGTGTTGCTTTTTCTTTGTTATTTTTATGCTCTTTTTAGTACTCTTTTGTTCATGTTTTCATACGGTACGATAGTTTACAGCCCCCAAATCTTAAGCCAGAACTATAACACGTATTGGGTCTATTGCATTCAACAGTGCTAATCGCAGTTGTAATCTTGCTTTCTTTTTATGCATGTTTCATTTCAGTATTGATTGCTTACATTTAATCTTAGGAGCAGCCATAAATATCTGAATTTTATTCTTTCTTCTATGTGGAGAGGTTTCAATAGGATCATGTTTTGGATCGGAGGCATTTTAGTACTACTGCATACATTTTTCTCTCTCTCATATATTGAGGTTCAAGAAAGGTGTTATACAGCAAATTCAGGAGTGACTGCAAGTTAGTTCGAGTGGGTTCAGGTACGACACTCAAACCAAGAATGTAGGCCCTAACCTAATAGAACAAAACACTAAACTGATTCGTGTATTGTGCGTGAATGCAGAACATACATGGATTCATTTGGGACGAGGAAAAGGTTAACAAGTAGCTAATGACTTCCATGACTCGCGCACGACTTCAGACTTAAAAGAGATGTGTAAGACTCACTCATGTGATCTCAGTGGCTCTAGCTACCATTATCCGAGGCTGGGGATCATGAGATCTTGGAAACTCGATAATATTAAAACTACAATGCTTATGTATTGTTTATTTTGCTCTGTCATTTCATTCAGTTATAGGGTAAAATGAATTTGATGCTAATCGCAGTTGTAATCTTTCAAAATTTTCCATCAATGGAAGCTACTTTCATGCAATTTTCTTACTCCATTGATTAAACAGAAGTATTGAAAACATGGAATCTTAGAAAACGATAGTCATTGTTAAAATAAAAGTGGAGCATGTATATGAAACTTTGCTTAATGCAATACATGGACAATACATCAATCATTTAAATGACCAAGGCTTGGGGATCTTGCCGAACCAAGGCTTGGGGATCTAGCAGAAGATTTAGAAAGCCTGACAGAGGGTTGGAGAGGCCGACATGGTGTCAAAGAGCCTGACAAAAGTACTCGGGGAGCTTGACGGGAGACTGGGAGAATATTACGAGGAGAGCTCAGAGAGAGCCTGATATGTTGGGATTTTGACCCATACTAACCTGATTATCTAATTGCTTTTTAGAGTTTTTGAGTTTATTTCAGGAGATTTTAGGTAGCTTTGGAACTGTTATTGGAGTTTGGAGCATTTGGAACCTTTTGAAAAGAAAAGAACAAGAATTGAAGAAAAGAAGGAAAATCCTGCAAAGTATCACCAACTCCAATCGGCGAGCACATGCTCGCGAATTTTGGCCACCAAACGAGCACATGCTCGCCGCCGCGGAAGAGAATTAAAAGGAGACAACTTAACCTAATCCCGCCGACTTTAAAAGGAAACAGCCGCCCTTCCTGCCGCCTATGCCTTCTGATATAAATACTCCTCTTTAGTTTTAGGTTTTTTAATCATCTTTTATCTCATTCTACATCTTTTCCCTTTTATCTCTAGTTTTCCTATTCTCTAAGGAGCTTTGTATTATTTTTGGGAGAAGAATCTCTGCAACATCTGGAGAAGATTTTTGAATCCTATTCTTTTATTTTATTATCGATATGCAGTCTTTTTATTTTATTGTTTTGCTTTCTTCTTTCATTATGCTTGAGTAGATGTCTTAGTTAGGTTAAGGTTTTCAAAGGAATTCATGAGCTTTATGGTTAAACACAAATAGGCTTATAAATCGATGTCTTCACCCTTGTTGTTCTTAATGCTTGGATCGATTTGATCACTTGATTTCATGATATTAGGTTAGCTTAGACAACGAGAGTTGCTAGGTTGCTAGAAGAAACATTGGTGAGCAATTTATTCATTACCTGCGAGAGTAGATGTATTGGAGAATTGTGAACAAATCAAACCTATCCTTAATGCTTGTCTGCGATTTCTAAAACCAACGAGAGTTAGGATTTTAGGTTGTTAGATAAAGTTATTGATGCCACGAGAGTGGATTGATATTATCTTTATGATTGAGTTCTAGACTTGTGCTTAATCATTGCCTGAATAGTTGTTTGATCCGTTGCTCTGAATTGCCTGCAAAATTCCTTGACCTAACGCTTGCTTAATATTGTTTTACTTCCGATTTTAGATTAGTTTCTTGCTACCAACGAAACCAAACCATCTTGATCTGTCTTAGCTCTAAATCTAGCTTATAGAACCATAGTGTAATACTTGGTCTTCGTGGGATCGACCCCTAAGTACTACTATGATTTGCTGTGCACTTGCAGTAGGAAAATAAGGTTTAAAACTCGTACATCAAGTTTTTGGCGCCGTTGCCGGGGACCAAATTATTACCTTTGGTTTTCGGCGAAATTTTTAGTCTAAGATTTACTAACTTGTTCTTCTTTTCTTCTCTTGTGTGTTTCAGGGAAAATCAGGAGATAGCAAGGTTAGAACGAGCTGATTAGAAGAAGAAGTCGGATCCAGCCAACATGGGCGACGAAACCGACGAGCGAGCTGCTAGTGGCTATGTAGCTGCTGAAATTCGAAGGATAGAACAGCAGATGTAACAGTTGCAACAGCAGCTGCAACCACAGCAAAAGCCTGCCATTGGAGACATTCATGCGCCTCATGCTTACTACCAAAACAGAGCCGCCATCATTCCACCAACAATTCTGAGGCAGGACTACGAGATCAAACCTCAGATGATCGCCTTGGTGAAGCAACACTTGTTTCACGGCTTACCTGCAGAAAATCCGATGGAACATATTGACGATTTCGAAGAAATCTGCAGCACAACCGGTTCGAATGGTGTACCTCCGGATTTCCTGAAGTGCAAGCTTTTCCCTTTCTCTCTTGCGGAAAAAGCTTCGCGCTGGCTGAAGTCATTACCACCTGGATCTTTGGCGATGTGGGCTGAGGCTAGATCGGCGTTCTTGGACAAGTTCTACACCAAGTCCAAAACCGCAGCTCTAAGGAACAAGATATCCTCGTTTCAGCAACGCTCTGGAGAGACCTTCAACGAGGCGTGGGAGAGATTTAAGGAGTATAGAAGAGAGTGCCCTCATCATGGGTTCAGCGATGAGCATATCTTGAGCACTTTCTATGATGGTGTTGATTGGGACAGCAGAAACGCCCTGAATGCAGCCAGCAATGGAAATTTCTACACCAGGTCCAAGAAGGGTGCGTTTGAGCTGATTGATAACTTGGCTACAAGTTCTGGAAATCGCTGCCATGAGTATGATGAGCCTAGATATGTCAACAGTGTGGAATCGCAGAAGATTGATGAGCTGGCAGCAAAAGTGGACATGTTGTTGAAAAGAAATCAGGGAAGTGTCCAGCTTTGTGCTAACAAAAGGGATGAGCCGTATGCTGAGGTGAACTACTTGAATGGAGGCTATGAGGAGAATCAGAGCTTTCAAGCTCATGCGTCTAACTCTCAAGATGAGCTGAAGTCTCTTATGCACTTGGTTTTACTAAACCAACAGAAATCTGCTGATGAGATCAATGTTAAGGTGGACGGCATGTACAATGATCTCCATAATAAGTTTGAGGCTGTGTGGACTCACATGAAGCAGCTTGACAATCAGATTGCGCAGACTGCCGAATCGATTAGGAGGGCACAAGGAACACTTCCTGGGAAGGTTAAAAAATCTAAGGCAGAATTCGTCAATGCCATCGAATTGCGCGGTGGAAAGACACTACACGCATCTGCAGTTTCATTTCCAAAATCGGCAAAAGCAAAAGAGGTGACCACGGAGCACGTGCTCCCACCCGGCGAGCACCTGCTCGGTGGAAATCAAGCTGTCCGTAAAAGCGATGGTGCAAACGACCGTACAGCATGCGCTGGAGCATCAACCTCATCCGTTGATATTCTCGAAGACGACACAACAGAGCACCTCCACAGATCCACAGAGCACGTGCTCGGCCAGGCTACACAGGCCACTTTCACCCTGAAATCCGCAGTGATTCCAGAGAGGGTGTACACTCCTAAGGTGCCTTATCCAGTTCCACCACAACCATTGAAGGTATTGCCTAAGGTTGAAGATCCTGGGAAATTCTTGGTCCCGTGCTCCATTACAGGAGTTAAATTCAAAGAAGCTCTTTGTGATTCTGGGTCTAGTGTCAATCTCATGTCAAAAGCTCTTGCAGAGAAGTTGAAAATCTCTGAGATAAGGCCTAGTCGAATGAATCTTCGATTTGCAAACTCCTCCTCAACAACATCGTCTGGCAGCATTCACGATCTACCTGTCCAAATAGGGGATTGCCTAGTTCCAACCGATTTTCAGGTTGCGGAGATGCGAGAAGGGTATGATATGCATTTGCTTCTCGGAAGACCATTTATGGCTACAGTGGGTGCAATCATTGATATGCCTAATAAGCGAGTCTGTTTTTCCAAGATCGACAAAACGGTTTTCTACAAGGCCATTCCTACAAGAACCACCACACACGCCTCTTGCATCTCAGCAGTGGATAGAGAAGACGCACATGCTCCAATCCCGCGAGCACCTGCTCCACCACCCAGGAAGTTTAGGGAGAAGACAAGGACGCAGGGAAACATGCAGTGCAAAAAGATGACGGTAGGTCCTCAAATGACTTTGATCCCTCAAGGATATGATGGAAACTCGGTTGACTACAAGGTGAAGTGCAAAGGTCGTCCTAAACCTTTCTCTAGAGTTAGAGCTATTCTTCCATCAGAGTTGAAAGAGAAGGGTATTGGTGTTATGAATGGAATGCTGAGTAGAGTTCTGAACATGAGGATGTCTGATTGTGGAGCCTGTTTTGGAGCAAGCTCTGAAGCCCCACCTGATTGATACATGGCACCAAAGTCAAGCTAATGACTTAAACCAAGCGCTTGGTGGGAGGCAACCCACTGGTAAGTGTCTCTAACATTTATTTTTCTTTTGCTACTAATTTTTGGTTATGGTTTTCGTTGTTTCAGTAAAAAAAAAAAAACGACGAGCACCCGCTTTTGTCCCGGAGCACCTGCTCCGCCTTGATGCTCTGCCCTGCCGACCCAGGTAAGTTTTCTACACCTCTTCTCTGGCTCATTTTCACACCGAGACGGTGTGAAGTAAGTCTGGGGGAGGGTCGTGCCTTGAGTCAACACTTTATTTATTTATCGAGTCTTCTTTATTTTCTATTTAAAGTCAGTGTGTTTTATTGGGTCAAGATTTTGATTGGGATTTATGAACTATCTCTTAGAGTGTTGAGCTGGCTGTTTTTACTTAGTGACCATATCTTTAGGATATATTCAGCTAAGACTAATGAAAAATCCAAGGTCCGACCAGTCCACTAGAGAAACCCATATTTATAGCAAATTTTACAGACCTGAGCTATCTACGGAGATCTTTCAACTGTAGCTGGTGATCAAAGAGCTTGATTCTCTCATTCATACCTGACATCTGTGGCTGTTGTGAAAAGCTTATGGTACTCCTCTCCCTTATTCTAAAAATCCTGAGAAACAAATGAAAAGATGAGATGATTTTCTTTTGAGTAAAGGGGTAGGAAAATTTCTCATGACCCCATTATTTTACTTCGAAAGGAATGATCACACAAAGGTGGAAACGAGGGAGAGGAAAATTTCTCATGACCCCATTATTCGTCACACCTTTGCAATAAAAAAAAACATAAAAGAAAATCTTAAAAAAAGAAAAGAGATGATCAAAAGATCAATGCAGAGTATGAGAAAAGAATAAGTCTGGGGGAGAGAAAGAGTACCAAATAGGTGGATTACATGGTTGTATTTGTCAAGGTATAGTATGGGAAAGAGTCTATAAGGTTCTTGGCATTGGATGCTTTGTTAGTCTCTATGCAATGAAGGATAGTTGATGAAGTTGAGATTTTGTGGAGTTAATCTGGAAAAACTGCAATGTCGCTAAGGTGAAGTACATGGTGGTCGATATTTGGATTGGTTCATAAAGAATGTGGATTACAGGTTTAAACAGTTGGTGCGATTATTCTGATTGAGATTGTGAGATCCCTGTTTTCAACTCTTTCTTCTCGGTTTAGGTTTTAGTTTGTTTGAGGACAAACAAAGATCTAAGTCTGGGGGAATTGATATGTTGGGATTTTGACCCATACTAACCTTATTATCTAATTGCTTTTTAGAGTTTTTGAGTTTATTTCAGGAGATTTTAGGTAGCTTTGGAACTGTTATTGGAGTTTGGAGCATTTGGAACCTTTTGAAAAGAAAAGAACAAGAATTGAAGAAAAGAAGGAAAATCCTGCAAAGTATCACCAACTCCAATCGGCGAGCACATGCTCGCGAATTTTGGCCACCAAACGACCACATGCTCGCCGCCGCGGAAGAGAATTAAAAGGAGACAACTTAACATAATCCCGCCGACTTTAAAAGGAAGCAGCCGCCCCTCCTGCCGCCTATGCCTTCTCCTATTTAGTTTTAGGTTTTTTAATCATCTTTTATCTCATTCTACATCTTTTCCCTTTTATCTCTAATTTTCCTATTCTCTAAGGAGCTTTGTATTATTTTTGGGAGAAGAATCTCTGCAACATCTGGAGAAGATTTCTGAATCATATTCTTTTATTTTATTATCGATATGCAGTCTTTTTATTTTATTGTTTAGCTTTCTTCTTTCATTATGCTTGAGTAGATCTCTTAGTTAGGTTAAGGTTTTCAAAGGAATTCATGAGCTTTAGGGTTAAACACAAATAGGCTTATAAATCGATGTCTTCACCCTTGTTGTTCTTAATGCTTGGATCGATTTGATCACTTGATTTCATGATATTAGGTTAGCTTAGACAGCGAGAGTTGCTAGGTTGCTAGAAGAAACATTGGTGAGCAATTTATTCATTACCTGCGAGAGTAGATGTATTGGAGAATTGTGAACAAATCAAACCTATCCTTAATGCTTGTCTGCGATTTCTAAAACCAACGAGAGTTAGGATTTTAGGTTGTTAGATAAAGTTATTGATGCCACGAGAGTGGATTGGTATTATTTTTATGTTTGAGTTCTAGACTTGTGCTTAATCATTGCTTGAATAGTTGTTTGATCCGTTGCTCTGAATTGCCTGCGAAATTCCTTGACCTAACGCTTGCTTAATATTGTTTTACTTCCGATTTTAGATTAGTTTCTTGCTACCAACGAAACCAAACCATCTTGATCTGTCTTAGCTCTAAATCTAGCTTATAGAACCATAGTGTAATACTTGGTCTTCGTGGGATCGACCCCTAAGTACTACTACGACTTGCTGTGCACTTGTAGTAGGAAAATAGGGTTTAAAACTCGTACATCTGAGCCATAACAAGAAAACCAAAAAGAAACCCCTGTGGCAGGGGTAGCAAGGAGAGGACCTTGCGGGGGAAACAACCCTTAAAGGTGGGCGGGAAGCCAAGGAAACATAGTGAAGAAAAAATGGAAGAGAGGAAAAGTAGAAAGGAGAATATAAGAAGAAGATAAAAATGCAGAATAAGAACAAGAAGAAGGTTAAGACAAAAAAATGTAGAAAAAATAAAAGAGAGATGATGAATAATCTAAAGAAGAAGAAAAAAAAACTAGCTAGAATGAGAAAGAAGAAAAAAACTGGAAGATAAAGAATATAAAGTGGAAGAACAAGAAGACAAGAAAGAATGCAAAGATGAGGGGAAAAAAATAGTATGACTAAGAAATTTGAGAAGACAAAGAGTATAAAGATGATGCAGAAAAAAGTCAAAAGATGATTAAGAAAATGAAGATAGAGATAAAAACAAAAAGTTGAAGAAGAGAAAGAAGAAGAAGACAGAGCATAAGAAAGGACATGCTGAAGGACAAAGAAGATGAAGACGAGGCGAAAAAAATCTGAAAAATGTGAAAACAAACAGTACGGAGAAGGATACGACGTCAAAAAACTAAGCGAAGCAAAGTCAAAAAGAAAAGACGGTTAAAATGGAGAAAGAAAAAAATGAAAATTACGCAAAGACAAAAGATATAAAGAGAAAGAAAAAAACAAAAATAAGTTGATAAAAATATTTTTTTTTAAAAGTTACTGGTAAAAAAAGAAAATAAAAGCCCATAGAGAAAAATTGATATAAACAGATATAAAAAAAATAGACTGAACCATATGACAATTTTCCAGAAGATAAATAACATTAAAGTTATAGCTAAGTTTATTAATCCTGAACATAACATAGCATGTATTTGAAACTTTGCTTAATGTAATACATGGACAATACATCAATCATTTAAATGACCAAGGCTTGGGGATCTTGCGGAACCAAGGCTTGGGGATCTTGCTGAGGATTTATAAAGCCTGACAGAGGGTTAGAGAGGTCGACAAGGGGTCAAAGAGCCTGACAAAAATACTTGGGGAGCTTGACGGGAGACTTAGGGAGAGTCTTACAAGGAAAGCTCAGAGAAGCCGTAAGAAGAAGATAGAGATAAAAACAAAAAGTTGAAAAAGATGAAGAAGAAGAAGACAAAGCGTAAGAAGGACAAGATGAGGTAGGAAGTAGATGAAGACGAGACGAAAAAAGTCGGAAAAATATTAAAACAAACAATATGGAGAAGGAAGAATAGGACGTGGAAAAATTAAGAGAAGCAATGTCAAAACTCAAAGACGATTAAAATGGAGAAAGAAAAAAATAAGGATTAAGCAAAACCAAAAGATATAAAGAGAAGGAAAAAAACAAGAATAAGTTGATAAAAAAATATTAAAAAATAAAGTTACTAGTAAAGAAAAAAAGAAAAAGAAAACCTATAGAGAAAAACTGATATAAGTAGATATAAAAAAAAAATGAAAAATAGACTGAACCATTTGAACAATTTTCGAGCAGATAAATAACATTATGGTTAAAGCTAAGCTTATTAATTCTGAGACATAGCATAACATGTATTTGAAACTTTGCTTACTGTAATACTACATGGACAATACATCAATCATAGAGAGAGAGAGAGAGAGAGAGAGAGAGAGAGAGAGAGAGAGAGAGAGAGAGAGAGAGAGAGAGAGAGAGAGAGAGAGAGAGAGAGAGAGAGAGAGAGAGAGAGAGAGAGAGAGATATTAGCAGGGGCTCGGACAGCTTGGTAAAACATCTTATAAAGCCTGGCAGGATCTTGGTAAGAAAGCCAAGGCTTGTGGATCTTGCGGAGGATTTAGAAAGCCTGGCAAAGGGTTGGAGAGGCCAAAATGGGGTTAACGAGCCTGACAAAAGTACTCGGGGAGCTTGACGGGAGAAATAGGGAGAATCTTACGAGGAGAGCTCAGAGAGAGCCATAACAAGAGAACCAAAGGGAAATCCATGTGGCAGAGGGAGCAAGGAGGGGACCTTGTGGGGGAAACCAAGGGAGAATCCTTAAAAGGGAGTGGAAAGCCAAAAAAACATAGTGAATAAAAATAGTAATGAAGAAAAAATGGAAGAAGAGAGAAAGTGGAAAGGAGAATATAAGAAGAAGATAAAAATTCAGAATAAGGGCAAGAAAAATGATAAGACAAAAAATGTTGAAAAAATCAAGCAAAGATGATGAATAATTTAAAGAAGAAGAAGAAAAAACTAGCTAGAATGAGAAAGAAGAAACAAAATTGGAAAATAAAGAAGATAAAGTGGAAGAACAAGAAGACAAGAACGGATGCAAAGATGAGCGAAAGAAAAATAATATGAATAAGAAGTTGGAGAAGAAGTTGGAGAAGACAAATAATACAAAGATGATGCAAAAAAAAAAAAATCAAAAGAAGAAGAAGATAGAGATAAATCAAAATGTTGAAAAAAGAGGAAGAAGAAGATAAAGCATATGAATGACAAGATGAGGGAGGAGGAAGATGATGACGAGACGAAAAAAGTCGGAGAAATATGAAAACAAACAATATGGAGAAAAAAATAGTACGTGGAAAAACTAAGAAATGGAAAGTCAAAATCAATGACGGTTAAGTTGGAGAAAGAAAAAAAATGAAGATTAAGGAAAGAGAAAAAAACAAGAATAAGTTGATCAAAAATAATTAAAAATATAGTTACTGGTAATAAAAAGAAAAAAAAAAGAAATCAAAAGAAAAGAAAAAAAAAACATATAGAGAAATGATATAAGTAGATATAAAAAAATAGACTGAACCATATGAACAATTTTCCAGAAGATAAATAATATTAAAGCTAAGTTTATTAATCCTGAAACATAGCATAACATTGTAACACCCGTCTCATCCTCACTCGAGAACGGCGTGCCACTAACCATAATAAATAATATATATCCAAATTTCATAAATAAATCACGTCTAGATTTCCGGAAATCCATAAAATACGTCTGTCGTCTCACAATCGAAATACCATAAATAAACTGTAAATACCAAGTCTGAAATACAATACGAAAATACAAAATAACATAAAGCCCAAAAGTAGCACCCGGTCCGATAAAACGTCTACTACTCCTCATTCTCACCTGAAAGGGAAAGAAAAGGGGTGAGTAACAGGGGAGTCACTCATTGAGGTATGGAATGCTAATCACAGAAAACGTAAATCTGACCATAGCACGCCATACATAAGAAATATACTAAACATGCACAATCACGGTACCTAAAGTACCCAAATAACCACAATATCCTATGGCCAGGGCCCGTGGCCAGACTTATGGGATAGTGCCCAAACTCACCGTCCGTAGACGATTATCGAACTCCGAAGGTACTAGACAACAGGTCGACTAATCTGCCCAGCACCATCTCCTCAAACAACAGGCGATGCAAGTACCGAAGTCACATCTCTGTACCCCCGCAATCCCTAATGACCCACATGGTCAACTAATCCAAACTCTAGCATGTATAAAAGAATCAGTTAACAATTTAATACACAATCAATGAGTTGAATCATCTATTATTCCTAAGTCCGTTTTGCAAACAATCCTAAAAAGACTCTAGCATAGAAACGGAACACATTTACTACTAAACCAAATATACGACGCTTTTCAATGAAAAGTACGATATTCTGTGGAAAGCCCTCACCTTAGCAAAAATGGAGTATATCTGATTCCTCTGCACTCCAGATGCTTAAACGGACGCTGAATCTGAAATCAGGACGAAATTTCGAGTGAGAACGGCTTTCGAACGGCGAAAAACGGTTAACGGGTCAAACCAGTCAAAGTCAACGGTCAACGGTCAACCCAGTCAAAGTCAACGGTTTGACCAGGTCAAAATCAAACCGCGACTAAACCAGATTAAACCGGATCGAATCAGACTAAACCGGACTCAATTGATTTAAACCAGAAATCGAACCAAACCGAAATCGAATTGAATTAAACCGGCCAAACCCAACCGAACCGAAATCAAACCGATCGATTAAACCAAACCGGTCTCAAACCGGTGGGCAGATCGCCGACGAGTCTCCGCCGACCGGCGACGGCGAGACACGGCTGTTTCCGGCGACAGGCGACGGCGACAGGCGGCAGAGCTTACCGGAAAAGTCACCGGCGGTGGCGCGTGAGAGCCACGCGCGGCTGCAGCGGCGGCGCGTGAGGCACGTGGGGGCGACGTGCCGGTCTTCTGGTGGCGAGTGCGGGCACGTGCGGCGGAGATGGAGGCTGGGCTTCTCCGCGTGGCTTCGTCTCGTCGTTCTGAATCCGGTGGTGGCCTTGGATTTTCGAGAAACAACATGGTTAGAGAGTTACGATCGATCAAAGATCCGTCCAATAGGAAATCAAATCGGAAAACGGTTTTCTGGTTACCTGAGTCGCGGATGACGGTGGAGGAGAGAGCAAACGTGTTTTCTTCTTCTTCTACTTCTTCCTCCTCTGCTTCTCCTTCTCCCTTCTTCTTCTCTCTCAACTCTCTCTCTTCTCTCCTTCTTCTTCTTTCCTCAAACTCTCTCTCTTTTCTTATTCTCTCTCTTTCTTTCTTTGGTTCCGGTGGAATGATGAAGGAACGGGGTGATTTATCAATCGAAGAAGGGAGTAGTGGTAGGGTCTTTGGGTGGTGGGGTGTGTGTGTGTCGGGTCGTTACAATTCTTTCCCACTAACGAGGAATTCGTCCTCAAATCTAGTCCTGTGTTAACTGCTCGTCATCCTTAAAAAGCTCAGGAAATTCAGACTTCATATGAGACTCTAAATCCCAGGTCTCCTCCTGAATGCCATCTCTCTCCCAACCAACTCTGACCATCTGTAGCACTTCCCCCTGAACATCTCTATCTTGGCGCTCTAGGACTGACACTGGCTGGCTAACTGCAGTCAAATCTCTCCTAATGTCACTAGGCGGCTGCTGAAGGATGAGCCCTGGCTCCCGAACGAATTTCCTCAGAACCGACACGTGAAACACATCGTGAAACCCATCCAACTCTGCTGATAATGCTAAGCAATATGCTACTGCCCCAATCCGCTCGATGATAGAATACGGACCCATATATCTCGGCTTAAGCTTCTTCAGCTTTCGCATCTCAGAACCTCCCTGAAATGTTCTCATCTTAAGGTATACCAGGTCGCCCACCTCAAACTCTAGATCTCTCCGACGCTTATCTGCATAGCTCTTCTGGCGATCATGAGCTTCCTTAAGTCGTCTCTTGAGCATTTCCACTTGCTCAACTTTTTCCTGGACCAATGCTGGTTCTATATCTCGGCGCTCTCCCACCTCTGTCCAACAATGTGGTGTACGGCACAGTCTACCATAAAGAGCCTCATACGGTGCCATCTCAATACTCGAATGGAAGCTGTTGTTATACACGAACTCTGCCAATGGTAGGTACTTAACCCAGCTCCCCTTCCAGTCCAAAACACAAGCCCTGAGCATATCCTCGAGTGTCTGAATAGTCCTCTCAGACTGACCATCTGTCTGCGGATGGTAAGCCGTACTCATATGGACCTTAGTCCCCAATGCCTTCTGAAAGGCTTGCCAAAACGTCGATGTGAACTTCATATCACGATCCGACACTATACTGATAGGTACTCCATGCAATCTCACAATCTCAGCAATGCATCTTTGTGCTAGCTGCTCTGCTCCGTCTATTTTCTTTATTGCTAAGAAGTGAACTGACTTAGTGAGTCGATCAACAATAACCCAAATAGCATTCTTCCCGCCAACGGTCTTCTGTAATCCGGTGATGAAGTCCATAGTCACCATATCCCATTTTCACTCGGGTAGTGGAAGACTCTGCAGTAAACCACTTGGTACCTGATGCTCTGCCTTAACCAAATGACAAGTCTGACAACACGACACAAAGGTAGCCACATCCTTCTTCATACCGGTCCAGTGATAATATCGCTTAAGATCCCGATACATCTTATTACTTCCTGGATGAATGGAAAACTGAGAATGATGCGCCTGCTGGAGAATCTCCCTCCTTAATTGTGCATCATCCGGTACGCACACTCGGTTCTGGTACAAGAACATACCATTATCTGCAGTCGTATAACCAAAAATCCCTTTCTCGAGCTGATTACAAAGAGCCTCGTCCTTTCCTTGAGCAGCTCGAATCCTCCACAATAAATCTGCCTGATCTAAGGCCTTGAGGCCAACTGACTCATCCTCCACTGTAACTGCACATAACCTAAGACTAGAAAGCATCTTAGTCAGCTCTTGGACCTCTTTGGTCCCAGCCACATCACTCCTGCGCCTACTCAAAGCATCTGCCACCAGATTGGCCTTACCGGGGTGGTAAGTAATCTCCAGATTATAATCTGCCAACAACTCGATCCTTCTGTGCTGTCTCAAATTAAGGTCGGCCTGAGTGAAGATATACTTCAGACTCTGATAATCCGTGAGAACCTGCACCTGCTCACCATACAAATACGCCCTCCATATCTTCAAAGCGAGGACAACCGCTGCTAACTCCAAATCATGGGTGGGGTAATTAGTCTGGTGAGGTCTCAACTGACGCGAAGCATATGCAATAACCTTGCCCCCCTGAGTCAAAACGCAACCTAAACCCGATCCAGACGCGTCAGTGTACACTGCATATGGTATCCCTGGCCGCGGAAGTACCAAGACTGGCGTCTGTGTCAACAGCCTCTTAAGCTCTGCAAAACTCTACGAACAAGCGTCTGTCCACTCGAAATTGGCGTCCTTGCCTGTCAACTGTGTCATTGGCTTAGCTATGCTGGCAAACCCGTTGACGAACTTTCGGTAGTACCCTGCCAAACCCAGGAAACTGCGGACCTCGGTAGCACTCTTAGGCGTGGGCCACTCGGTAATAGCTGTAATATTTTTCGGATCTACGGCGACTCCCTCTTCTGAAACCACATGGCCTAGAAATCCAATAAGTCTTTGCCAAAAACTGCACTTACTCAGCTTGGCGAACAACTGCTGCGCCCTGAGCCTCTCCAGTACCATCCTCAAATGTTCTGCATGCTCATCTCTGGTATGAGAATAAACCAAGATATCGTCGATGAATACAATCACGCACCGATCCAAATACTCACGAAAAACATTATTCATGAGCTTCATAAATGCCGCTGGGGCATTCGTCAACCCAAAAGGCATCACCACAAACTTATAATGACCATAACGAGTCCGAAACGCTGTCTTACGCACTTCCTCCTCCGCTATCGCAATCTGATGGTATCCAGAGGCTAAATCAATCTTAGAAAACCATGAAGCTCCCTGCAGCTGATCCAGTAACTCATCAATCCTCGGCAATGGATACTTGTTCTTGATTGTCACCTTGTTCAAGCCCCGAGAATCAATGCAAAGCCGAAAACTCCCATCCTTCTTCTTAACAAATAGAACTGGAGCTCCCCAAGGTGAACTACTTGGCCTGATAAATCCCTACTCTGTCAATTCCTCCAACTGCTTTTTCAGCTCAGCCATTTCTGCTGGTGCTAAGCGATACGGTGCTCGAGAAACCGGAGTCGTCCCTGGCTCTAACTCAATAGTAAAAGCATCTCCTCTAGCTGGCGGTGGTCCCGTCAATGGTTCAAAAACATCTTCGTACTCAGCGACAACGGGTATATCCTGCAGCTCCTGCTCCCCATCACTCGGGACCATGGCTATGGTAGCCAAAAATCCCTCCGCTCCGCGCTCCAATAACTCCTCAGCCTGCAGCATAGAAATGAGGGAGACTCCCAAATCCGTCCGAATACCCTGAAAGATAATCATCCCCTCTGGGCCCGGAATGTGAACTTTCGCCTTCCAGCACTCTAGTCGAACATCATGTCGTGATAACCAATCCATCCCCAAAATCACATCGTACTGATTAAGCTCCATCTGAGATAGATCGCTGCTGAATTCAACTCCTCCGAGTACAACCGGCACTCCTCGATGAATGCCTGAAGTTGCTAGCTTCTCAGAACCAGCTGTCGAAACCCGCTTGAGCCTCGAATCAAATATACCATGAAAAGACCAGTGCTTGGCCAAACTCGGAGAAACGAAGCTACCTGAAGCTCCCGAATCAAATAAAGTGAATGCTGCATTACCCCCTACCATAACCGATCCTACACAACACACTACTAAGCGCAATGCTCCACAACAACAAAAGCTCGAAACAAAAGAAACAAAATAAAAGACACGTACCGGCTATCGGCTCGACTATCTCCTCATGATCGACCCCGACTGCAAACACTCGTGGAGCAATCGCCTGACGTTTGACTGGAGCAATCGCCTGACGTTTGGCTCGGACAATCCTTCAAAAAGTGTCCCGGCTGGTTGCAGTTGAAGCAAACCCTCGGTCCCGCTGCTGGTGCTGCTATCTGCCTACCGACTGGTGCCATGGCTGGCGCTGTGATCTGCCTGGCAACTGGTGCTGGTGCTGGAATCTGCCTGATGACTGGTGCGTCAACTGGCCTAACCCCACAAAACCTGGAGACATGCCCTATCTGGCCACAAGGAAAACACCTAGGGCATTCTCCTGTATGGCGCCGAGAACAGTGCGGACACAAGGGCAACCTTGTAAAGTCAGGCACCCTCCTCTGAGTCTCTGGAGCCCTCACATGCTTAGGCTGACTCGACCTGTTGAATCTCTGTTCCTCCACTAACCCTCGCTCCTGGAAAGCGGCCTTCTCGACAAGATCGACCAACCTGTCGTAGTCTCGGACCGCACAATGGTTGCGGATGTCCACTCGCAAACCTTTCAGAAACTTCCTGATAAAGTCCTCCTCGTCAATGGTCACGACGGCAAATCGGCGAAGGCGAGTGAACTCCCGCTCATACTCCCGAACACTCATCGCCCCCTGCGAAAGACTCTCAAAGGCATTTGCATTCTCATGCCTCGCCTCTCGAATGAAATACCTCCGATCAAACTCTCTCAGGAAATGCTCGAAGGTGAGCACAACCCGACCATGGCTACTCTCGACGAATCCATCCCACCAGTGCATGGCATCATCCTTCAGGTACAGTGTGCCCATATCCAACATGAACTCATCGGGGCACCTCATGCGGTCAAGGTTGCGAAGCAACGATCTCCTCCAGTTGTTTGCGCCGGCAGCATCGATACCTCCAGCGAAGTGTTCCTGGCCCATATCACACATCTGCTTAGCGATCGCCGAGTATGTGGGTCCCTCCTCAGCTCTGGGTGGTGGAGGTGGCGGCGGCGGTGGGGGAAACTGAGCACCTGGAATATAACCCAATGGGGGTGCCTGGCGGGCGGCGGCGGCTGCATGCTCAGCCTGAGCATCCCGCTGACGGGTAATCTCTGCAGTAGCAGCACGAACAGCTTCCTGAGAAGCAACCCGAACTGCCTCCTGAACAACGTTTCTGGCAGCCTCCTCTGCGATCTGCCTTATCGCATCTTGGTTGTCATCCTGAATGACATTTCCTGCGATCCCGCTAGCCTCAGTTGTGCGTCCACGACCTCTACCTCTTCCCCTAGTAACTCGAATGCTCCTTCGTGGCGGCATCTGAACAAGGAAGGAAACTGGTTAGAATCTGTTGAAGGACGGAACTGAGATAAAAGAATAGTATACTAATACTGGATAGGTGCAACATTTTTTTTTCCCTAGATCCTAAAAAATTGAAATCGTTGAAAACCGATTTTTTTTTTTTTAAATCCACCTCCCGGGTCAGAACCGGGATGGCTAACCCGCTCTTATACCAAAATGTAACACCCATCTCATCCTCACTCGAGAACGGCATGCCACTAACCATAATAAATAATATTTATCCAAATCTCATAAATAAATCACGTCTAGATTTCTGGAAATCCATAAAATACGTCTGTCGTCTCACAATCGAAAAACCGTAAATAAACTGTAAATACCAAGTCTGAAATACAATACGAAAATACAAAATAATATAAAGCCCAAAAGTAGCACCCGGTCCGATAAAACGTCTACTACTCCTCATTCTCACATGAAAGGGAAAGAAGATGGGTGAGTAACAGGGGAGTCACTCAGTGAGGTATGAAATGCTAATCACAGAAAACGTAAATCTGACCATAGCATGCCATACATAAGAAATAGACTAAACATGCACAACCACGGTACCTAAAGTACCCAAATAACCACAATATCCTATGGCCAGGGCCCGTGGCCAGACAAATGGGATAGTGCCCAAACTCACCATCCGTAGACGATTATCAACCTCCGAAGGTACTGGACAACAGGTCGACTAATCTTCCCAGCACCATCTCCTCAAACAACACGCGACGCAAGTACAGAAGTCACGTCTCTGTACCCCTGCAATCCCTAACGACCCACATGGTCAACTAATCCTAACTCTAGCATGTATAAAAGAATCAATTAACAATTTAATACACCATCAATGAGTTGAATCATCTATTATTCCTAAGTCCGATTTACAAACAATCCTAAAAAGACTCTAGCATAGAAACAGAACACATTTAGTACTAAACCCTATATACGTCGCTTTTCGATGAAAAGTACGATATTCTGCGGAAAGGCCTCACCTTAGCAAAAATGGAGTATATCTGCTTCCTCTGCACTTCAGATGCTTAAACGGACGATGAATCTGAAATCAGGACGAAATTTCGAGTGAGAACGGCTTTCGAACGGCGAAAAACAATTAACGGGTCAAACCGGTCAAAGTCAACGGTCAACGGTCAATCCAGTCAAAGTCAACAGTCTGACCAGGTCAAAAACAAACCGCGACTAAACCAGATTAAACCGGATAACATCAGACTAAACCGGACTCAATTGATTTAAACCAGAAATCGAACCAAACCGAAATCGAATTGAATTAAACCGGCCAAACCGAACCGAACCGAAATCAAACCGATCGATTAAACCAAACCGGTCTCGAACCGGTGGGCAGATCGCCGGCGAGTCTCCGGCGACCGGCGACGGCGAGATACGGCGGTTTCCGGCGACCGGCGGCAGAGCTTACCGGAAAAGTCACCGGCGGCGGTGTCAGCGGCGGCGCGTGGGCGCGACGCGCCGGTCTTCTGGTGGTGCGTGCGGGCGCGTGCGGCGGAGATGGAGGCTGGGCTTCTCAGCGTGGCTTCGTCTCGTCGTTCTGAATCCGGTGGTGGCCTTGGATTTTCGAGAAACGCCACGGTTAGAGAGTTACGATCGATCAAAGATCCGTCCACTAGGAAATCAAATCGAAAAACGGTTTTCCGGTTACCTGAGTCGTGGATGACGGTGGAGGAGAGAGCAAACGTGTTTTCTTCTTCTTCTACTTCTTCCTCCTCTGCTTCTCCTTCTCCCTTCTTCTTCTTTCTCAACTCTCTCTCTTCTCTCCTTCTTCTTCTTTCCTCAAACTCTCTCTCTCTTTTCTTATTCTCTCTCTTTCTTTCTTTCGTTCCGGTGGAATGATGAAGGAAGGGGGTGATTTATCAATCGAAGAAGGGAGTAGTGGTAGGGTCTTTGGGTGGTGATGATGGGTGGTGGGGTGTGTGTGTGTCGGGTCGTTACAAACATGTATTTGAAACTTTGCTTAATGTAATACTATTAAGAGTTAATTAGGTAGATAATACATTTGAATATGTAAATTCAAGAAGTAGCATGCACTACAAGAAATATGGACATTGGTAGCAGTGCGTTGTAGCACTAATTCACCAACTGCTACCAAAAATGCCAAAATTAGATCTTTACTCTATAGTAGCATCAAATCCGTGCTAGGAAAGAATTTCATTAAGCGGGAAAGAATAATTGATAAAAATTCATTGTTTTGCCAAAATTTCACATCCCTAACACTTATAGCGCTCACACTTAGTGAAAATTTCAGTTTGCCACCAAATTTTTAGTTTTGGTAGAAATATAATATTTTTTTTTGCCTAACTCATTTTCTCTTCCAAATTAAAAAAAAAACATTCATTCTCTCATCTCTTCTTCTCTACGAGATCTTCTTCTTCTCCATTAGTTTCTTTCTCTGCTTGATAATCTTCACACGACCCAAATTCATCGCCGATAATCATTAATCACTTGTCTACAAGGATCTAATAGTCTCCGCCGCCGTCTCTCTCTGTGTATTCTCCTTCGCCATCTTCGACCCACCGGTAAGTCTAAGCACCACCGCCGTCCCCTTACTTTGCCTCTCTATAACCAGAGCTGTGACCTAACACTAAGTTTTTCTCTGTAGATCTACCAGCGCGTCTTAACTCCCCAAATCGAAATCAGTTAGCGTAAAGGAATCTCCGAGTTGGATTCAAAATCGTCCGAGTCAAAGCCTTTGTTGCGTTCGACTCGTCTTCCTCGTTGGCCATAGGTATAGAGAAGAAGATGTGGTCTTCTTTTGCCCTCTCTATTCACGGTCTAAGAGATTTCTTAACCACCTCTTTTTCTCAGGCGAATGATGCACAACTTAGTACCATGGTTGCTGATCAGGTAAAGCTTTAATCTAGTATTGTGTTGGGATTTCTTAGATCTCTTTCTAAGAAATCATATGCTCCGATGAGAAAGGTTTAATTAGATTTAACTCGTTGGTATTTTCATTTTGAGCAGGACAGAGGAGGATGCTAGTATGGTGACAGAGCCGGCCAGCGAGAAGAAGCCTGTAGCGAAGTGAAGAAGAAATCCACTTCTGCTCACCCTTCTTATGAAGAGGTATCATATTCGATCTAGATTCCTTTTGGAAAATGAACCTTTTAGTCTCCAAGCAATCTTTGAAGAGGTAAAACAAAAGAAATTTTTTGTCTATTTTGGGTATGGAGCTGGAAACGAGTAATTCATTTTTGAATCTTGTTGCAGGTCATTGCTCCGATAAAGCCAATAGCATCTCTATCATCAGAATTTCGAGCTTTGATATATGGGTTTAGCTTTGGTACTCTATCTCTTAATCTTTTGGAATGTCTTATTTAGTTTTCTAAGAAATTGAAACTCTGTAATTTCTCTTTGTTTTCACTTTTCAGAAACTTCATATGGAATCTCGATTCTGTCTCTTTTTCGTTTTACAGGAGACTCAAGATATTGAAGGAGAGAAACCAAGAAGTTTTTATTATTTTGCCTTCATTTTGCAGGTTGTTTTACTCAGAAAACGAGCAAGAAGACTCTCTTTATCAAGGGAAGTTGATTGGTTTTCTTAGGGGTTCAGAAAGGCTCTTGACAAGAATCTTGGTAAGTTATTGGTATTTACAATGTTTGGTTTACCAAGATCCAATTGAGCTTGTTGTTTGGTTGCCTGCTCTACGTAGATAAATGGAAGTTCCTTACTGCATTGTCAAGGGAAAATCTCATTTTGGAGTGGTAATGAAAGAGTCGATTTGCTTGTGTCTCTCTTAGTTAAATATGGTCTGTCTGCTTATGTTATTTCGGTTTCTTGATTTCATGTTCACCAAAAACTGCTTCTTGCTTGTGTTTGACCACTGTCAACCAACGAAGACAAGCTTGAGTTCAGCAAGATCCTTCAGGCATGGCAATTGTTATTGGTCTCTGCTTCAACATAGCAATTCTATGAAGAGATAGAGAGTTCACACAAAGCCAAAGGCTCTATAAGCGGATCTGCTGAAGGAATGGCGTTGGCTGTTAAAATATACTAGAGCTGTTGTTTCGGTACTTGTTCTTTTTCATCACGGTTCTTTTTCTTTATGACTTGGTTTGGTGAAGAAATGTACTTGTGTTCTTTTTCTTTATGACTTGTTGATGATTAAAGACTTTGTATCTTTTGATATTTAATGGAATGCTTTTATGTAAATTGTATGTTTTATGAATTTAAATGTAAAATAAATTTTATATAAAAATAAATTTGCAATATATTGTATGAAATATAGGTTTTAGATAATATTTCACAGCATTAGAGAAAAGCCATTAAAAACTACATCATAGCACTAATCAGATGTTAGAAAATATTATCATATAGCAGACGATTAGTGCTATAATAGGTCTGATTATTGTAGCATTTAAAAAAATGCTATGATATGTGGAGGGGCTATTATAGCACCTTGTGTCCTAGCGTTTATGGAAACGCTACCAAAACCCTACAGTAGCGTTTTCAGTGTGCTACTAATGCCCATATTTCTTGTAGTGATGTATGAATGCAAATTTAGGTAAATAACAAAGTAATATAAGGTATGGCTAATATGCCCTCAAGGTCACTATGGTTCACTATTGTTCAATATAGTAGTGTAGTCGATATAGTGAACTTGTGTAGTTAACTTAGTGAACTATATAGTTAAGTTAATGAACTATATAGTTAAGTGAGTGAACTATATTATAACTTTCGATTGATATAGCTTTAAAATTTGTATTTGATATAGTTCACTAAACTTCAATATAGTTCACTATTAGACCTTTTAAATAGTTTTTATAGTTTGCAGGTTTGTAGATACAATTTACTATAGTTTAATGTATTTCACTAGATTTGTTAATATAGTTCACTAAAGTTTAGTATAGTTGATTATGTGTATTGAAACATAGTTCATAAAATAATATCATAATTATTTATTTTGAAACATAATTAACTATTTATTGCATATAGTTACTTAAATATAATTAACTAATTACAATGATATCTGCAATAAGGGTAGAAAATTAATTTTACCTCTTCAGAATGTTAGATTATTAATTTGCATATCACACATGATAAATAGTTAATTATGACACAATAGAGTAATATATAACCTACTTTTCTTACTATTAAAGCTGTTGTTGAGGCAAAGCTTATTACATGTGAAAAAGTTGGTCTAAATGTTTCAACGATGCAGTCAAAAGTTGTTTCAAATTTGCATATAAATATATTTGAACAACAAAGTTTCTATTTTCATGTATATGAACGTTCTATAATAGATATTTATAGCAATTATATCTATATAGGATTTTAGCAATCTTTTTGCTTCGGATAAAAAAATGTCCCTACAAGGCGCCATAGACACGCTTATCCAAATATTTTTTCTCCTTCACCGTACGCTTATCTAATAATGGGTATAACATAAAAATCGGGTTCAATGTAACTTTTTTTACTTGTATAATGTTTTAGTTATTTCTTTTTCATGAGTTGACATCAAATTTATATTATATTTTATTATGTTTTTCTACGATGAGTTACTTATTTTTCAAATGAGATTGATTTAGAAACTCATACATATTATTGGGATTTTCACATTATTTTTTTTAACAACAAACTGCCGGCGCAAGGCGCCGGCAAATTCCCAAGTATTATTTATATCTGAAGTATTACTAAATTTATATGAACATGTATAAATATAATTATTATATGTTTGTTTAATTAAATGTATGATTACTTATTTAAATTTATACTATTTTTTAAGTTTAAAAACTGAATAATTTATACTTACCATAATTGTTTTATTGAACAATATCATGTTGATTTATTTGGAAAATAATAAAGAAAATTTTGAATTATTTTTAAATATAATGAAAGTTATAACAGTTGTAATTATATCTAATAAATATATCTGATAATCATGATAAGTCGATATAAATAAGTAATTTTGATTTATATATTGGAATTTCCTTTAAGTTGCTTTTTAAAAAAATTATATATACTACAATTATTATATCATAGCTTTAAATTTCATGATAGTGGATATTTAATATATGGTCTAAATTTAAAATAAATTATAACTCAAAGTTAAAAAAAAGAATTATGAATGAACAACATGAAATATGATTTTACATAATAAAATAAATATATGAATTAATTGACATTATACATTTAGTCCCCTGCTCATATGATTAGTGATCATTTGAATCTTTTTATCATGACAAACTTGTTAATAACACATGAACATAAGGTTTTTCCTTTAAAATGATCCTCGAATAATATATAGGGGATGAATCGCGCAGTTTCAAAATTTTCTGTTAAATTCTGATGATTTTAAATAATTTTCGTGTCTTTAGATTTTAGTTAAGAATTTAAAGTATAATATAGATATAGTCCAGTGTGATTTGGTATATGTTGTTTTAGAAGACATGTTTTTTTTTTTTTTGTTAAACTGATGGACAGATCGGCAGCCTAATCAAACCGAAAATCAATTTGAACTTTTAAATAGTTGATCAATTTAATGTTCACAGCTGAACCTCAACCGAACACTAAAAACTAAACACCAAAAACCAAAAATTTTGGTTCGATTCCCTTTGGTTTGGAAAATTAATTCGGATATTTATGGCAGTCCTATTCAGCTTGGACTTTAGGGGATTTTGGATTTTATTTAGTTCTCAGTTTTTAATTTAGTTGATTTAACCAATGAGGACTAAAAGCCACTAAGGACCGAAGTGACTTAATACCGGCTATGAGACAAGCTCCAAGAGCAAGATCAAGACCAAATACATGCGAGATGAGTTTAACAAAGCTGTGGAAGGGTTAATCACTTAAAAGGGCACTTGAAAACGTTATAGATCAACTTGCTAAGCTTACCATATCAAAGGATTTAGCGCAAGTTAAGGGATGATTACTTGAAGATCAAGGCGCTATTCAAATCCAAGAGGAGCTAAACACGCACCAATTGCTTGTTATATACAAGACGGCCCAAACATATCCTAAGAAGCATAAGCACATCATGTGCTGCACATGAATGGCCGCTTCTCTTATCAAACAATAGAGTTTCCTTTTTTACCATTCTCCCACTTAAGTAAAACAGAGCACTTCAACAACACAAGAGAAGTACAAAACAACACACTTCACTAAAGGTAAAACGCAACACTTCAAAGAAGCATAAGTCGTCTAAGTTATTGCTCCAAGTTGTCAACCCTATTCAAACAAAGACTAGGTTAAAATTTTAAGCCAAAGGTATGAGAGAATTATTTGAATATCTTTGACTAACCTTTTTTTGTCTACATGTTGATTCAGTTAGTCAAAATCGTTTAAATTAGTTTCATTATCTTCTTCGTAATTCCTAGAATCATGTTTTCATGGCAATACTTTTTTATCTTCATAGAAAGGAAGCAAAATAAGCTCACGGGCTTGGGGTGTGAACATGCGTGGACCTGGAATGACTATGCATAGATTACCCCTATTTGTGTGGTCTTGACGTTGCATATTAGAACTCATTAAAGCTCGATTCACGTTCTTCTAAACGTAAGTGGTAGAAAGAGTAGACGATGTTTAATGATTATGATCTGATGGGTCGTTAATTTAACTCAATGCCAAGGTGTTTTTCTTTACTCAAAACAAGATAAGTGATAGACCTTATTGGTTTGTGAACATATGGTGCATATCTTATAGATGATTGATATTGTGTTGCTGAGATTCAAACGTTAGCATTGGGTTTTCGGTTTTTAGATCTTCAGGAATCAATATACTTGTTGAAGAATTTACATGAGAATTTCTTAAAGAGGCTATCTTGGACCTGAGGGGTAATCGTTTTCAATGAGGGAATTGGGATTTGGGATGAACCAGTCAGTGCCAACTTGAGGATAAGTTTGATAGTCAAAATCATTTGTCAACATTTCCTCCTTTTGCCACTTTTCCCATTTCTCAGCTAAACCATCTCCTTCAAGCATTCTCACCACTTCTGACATCCTAGGACGCTCCAACGAACAACTTTGAGTGCATAGGAGAGCCATTTGGATAAGCTGCTCCACTTCTTTATACACGTAGTTTCCTTCAAGCTCTGCATCCACAAGACTTTCCAAATTCTTCTCTTTCAAAAACTCTTTCACCTAAACACCCACAAAATAAACATAAACTCCACCTATGTTAAAAATGAACATTTTGCATTAAACAAGATGATGAAGAAACCATGACAACATACCCAGTCGAGTAACATGATATCGTCATCATTAGCAAGCCGAGCAAGATCAAAAGCCTTCTGTCCAGTGATGAGCTCAAGAAGCGTGACACCGTATCCAAAAACATCAGTTTTCTCAGAAGAATGTCCTGTCGAAAGGTACTCAGGGGCTATATGTCCAATTGTTCCACGTACAGCAGTTGTCACATGAGAGTCATTATAATTCATGAGCTTTGCAAGCCCAAAATCTCCAACCACAGCTTCAAACTGTTCATCTAACAATATATTAGCAGCTTTCACGTCTCGGTGAATAATCTTTTGGTCACAATGATCATGTAAATACGCAAGCCCCCTTGCTGCTCCTAGAGCTATATGCTTTCTTTTTGGCCAATCAAGTGCTGGATTGCCTTCACGACGTTCTAAACAAGAAGGAGCAAAGACAAGATTTACTTACTAATCGACACAACTTAAAGCCAGTCACAAAACAAGAACAGAGAATGATGTACCTCTTAGACAAGAAGCAACACTTCCATTAACCATGTAGGGATAAACGAGCAATCTTTCAGTTGGAGTCATGCAAAAGCCACGAAGCCGAAGCAAGTTCCTATGAACGGCCATACTAATCATCTCGACCTCAGTCTGGAACTGAAGTTCCCCACCTTGGCTACGTTCTTCTTTTAGCCTTTTCACAGCCACTAGAGATCCATCAGCTAAACGTCCTTTATACACTTTACCAAAACCACCTCTACCCAATACATTTTTGTTACTAAAGTTATCTGTACCAACTAGCAGTTCACGCAAGGAGAACCTTCTGAGTTGTCCATAATGAACCTCTGGGTTTTCTTCAGCTGCAAAATATGGTTCACCAAAACAGAGAAAGAAATCAGTCAAAGAATCTATAACGCCCTGTCCTTATCAGTGGGCCTCCACATCCTCTCTCAGGCATATGGACCCATTCCTATCCACAAGCCGGTACGTCACTCGAGAAATTTGTTTACCGGCCAGCAATCACCACATAACCATTTCTTGTGTTGTGTCCTCTCTCGAGAATCATTTTCCAATAGGTCACCCATCTTTTCGATGTGTGACCGAAAATTAAGTGCACTTTATTGATATAAGTAACCAAATCAATTCTTTTAAGTCTTTTCATATGCACCACTATATACCAGAAACCGGGATGTCACAAAAACATCAATGGGGAAAAAATGAAGATAGGTCACTAACCAGGTACATCAAAAAAGTGATCATGTGGTTTACTTCTCAGCCACCAAGCAAGCGCAACGGCTGGACCAGCAAATAGAACTGCTGCACCCGCAGCAACTCCTCCTGCTACTGCTGCAGTCATTCCACTCCTTGACGCTGTAAGACAAACACAGAGTTTTCTTAATACACAACTTATTCGCAACTGCGTGAAACATTTCAAGAGTCTCTAGTAAAGAAGACATGTCAGATATAAAATTAACTATTATCTTAAGACAATTAAAATATTAACAGAACCAACAAGAAACACACTTAAGAAAATGGAAGAAGGAACGAAACGGAAAACCTGAAGGTGAAGGTGGTGCAGTAGAGACAGGAGGAGGTGGAGATGCAGGAACTGAGCTAAAATTATTATTGACAAAACTGCAGATAAATTTCAGAAAATTAGTAATTAACTCATTACAAGAATCTCTCCATTGAGCTTATTAGACAAGGGACAAGAAGGAAAACCTAATAGGAGTAAACAACGAGAAGGAACCATTAACAGGAATCACTCCATTGAGCCGATTGTTTGAAACATCCCTAATATGTCATGATGATATCGATTTTTTTTCATAAATCAAGATTGCACCAACATGAACAGAACATTTCATGAGAGACAAAGTTACACTCACAGAACTTGCAGCGTCAAAACAGCAGTCAAAGATCTTGGAATTTCTCCAGATAAGTTGTTGTTATTAAGACGCCTTAACCACATACAGTAGAATATTAACAAATACGATTTAGTTATTTAAAACAATTAGAAGAAGAGAAATCAAGATTATGGATACATACAAGAACCGGAGTTTCTTTAGGTTGCCAATAGACGAAGGAATTGGTCCGCTTATTCTGTTCATGTAAAGATCCAAACTCACGAGCTCCCTCAAGTCTCCAAGCTCCTCAGGTATTACCCCAGTAATGTTATTGCTATAAAGCTCCCTATCATTTATTAACCTTCGTTTACTTATATTTTTGATTAGAGAACTCTTACATTATATAGCAAGTAACTTCCAACACTATAACAATATTATGTAGCTAATATAAATGAAAGTGGAAACTAGATTTTGTTAGCAATTCAGTCCAGTAAGACAGGTCAGAAGCCAAGCTATAGAACTTTAAAACAGCATTAACAAATGATTACCAAAAATATATATATATATATATATATATATAATAGAAATAAATTTACAAAACTATCTGATTCAAAAAAAAAAATTATTGTAATTCCAAATACATGTCTTTGACTCCTGAGACAACAATTTTTATGCAAAACGAAAAAAAATGTACTTGACTTGACATAGATGACTTACAAGTACTCCAACTTTGGAAGTTGACCAAGCTGTGGAACCAGTTGTCCAGAGAGATTTGCATTCCCCAAGTCACTGACCAAACATCAAACAGAAGATTCCCAAAAGGTTTGAATCATTTCATTTAGAAACCAGTATAGAGAGAGAGAGAGACTTACACACGAGTAACTCTGTTCTCAGGATTGCAAGTAACATGAAACCATGTACATGGACTAACACTGTTCTGATTATCCCAGCTTTGTAGTACACTGTTAGGATCAGATAAACTGTTTCTCATCGCAGTTAAAGCCTCACCTGTATTATATACGAAGCAAACATACATAATCTCTCCTTCTGAGAACCAAAGCTGTCACAAATGAAACA
This sequence comes from Isatis tinctoria, assembly GCA_010577795.1. Classification (NCBI taxonomy): domain Eukaryota; kingdom Viridiplantae; phylum Streptophyta; class Magnoliopsida; order Brassicales; family Brassicaceae; genus Isatis; species Isatis tinctoria. Next base: position 10,213,430 of record CM021246.1, on the reverse strand, counting down.
AACTTGACAGAAACAGAGGATGGATGAACCTTCTGAGTTTCCGGCTACTCTGAGTGCTAAATCAAGAACTAGGATTAAACAAAGAAAGCTACGTGGCCATCTCTGTTGTTCCATTATTCTTTCAACTTCTCAGATCAAAAGTAAATCCATAGAGATCTCCTCCTCTTATCAGAGGTTTCTCTTTTTCCAACGCAAAGTTTTTGAACCATCGATTCAACGTTTGACGAAGGAATAAACAAGAAAGAAAGGTCTTCTTGTACACGTTTTCTCAGGCCTTTGACCAATTCTGTGAAGAAACCAAAAAAAAAGAAAATCGATTTCTCGACAAAAACAATATTAATCTACAAGGGAACGAGAATAATAGAAGAAATGGAGAATTTTCTGCTATGGGGAAATAAAGGTACAGAAGACTTTTTTCTGGTATGAAACTCAAAGTTGTTGTTTCCCAAATAATTGTATTTATAACATGAGTAACACATGAAAGTGTGATAATTACTAGAGAACTAGAAGACAAAATAATATAAGGGAATCCTCTATTGAAAGGTTTTGCAAAACTGAATTTAAAAAGTTTGAAATATAATTCAAAGTTTGCAAAGATAATATTGAAATAAAATTATTTTAACTATTTATAATCAGTAAGGTTTTGCAAAACTGAATTTACGTTTTTTTTTCAAGTATAATTCAAAGTTTGCACAGATAATATTGAAATAAAATTATTTTAAATATTTATAATCGGGAAAACTGCCAAAAAATACCCCAACTTTTTCATTTTGGCCAAAATATACCTCAACTACATAGCTGGTCAAATAATACCTGAACTTTTTGTTGATTTGCCAAAAAAAATCACAAACTTTGTATTGACTCGGCCAAAAAAGCACACCGTTATCTGATCTAACAGAATCTGCCGTTAAACACAAAACGATGTAGTTTTGATTTATTGACCGAAAATTAAAATCTGTAACACCCAAGGTTCAAACTTGGGTGGGAAGTCATAGGGAAGGGATTATCGCCACTGAAACAGAAGCACTTTAATGTTATATGATCAACAATAATTGTACTTCAATGTATTCATCTCTCATTTCATTAAAAATTCTAAACTAAGGCCCTAAAAACTCTAATCTCAAGCTAATAATTCAGATTATCAAAATTTAAAATAAAAAATAACATACATTAAAATAATTATGATGAGAAGCTAATTTTGAATTAAAAATATATAAAATAACTAAATAAAATTAATAATTTATGCTTTTATTATAACTAAAATAATAAATTTCTTAAAACAAAAACATAAAAGTCCTTTGATTTTAGTCTATATTTTATTATTACTTTTGATTTTATTACTGTTTAATAATTTTATTTATTTTTAATAATAATACTAAAATAATAATTCTAGTACTGTTTACTACCAAATTATTTTAGTACTATTTATTATTATTTAAGTACTATTTTAGTACTATTTATTATTATTTTAGTACTTTTTATATTAAGAAATTTTTTTAATTCTAGTACTTTTTATATTAAGAAATTTATTAATTTAGTTATAAAAAACTTTAAATTATTAATTTTATTGAGTTAATTTTATATTATTTTTAATTCAAAATTAGCTTCTCATAATAATTCTTTTAATATATGTTATTTCGTATTTTAAATTTTGATAATCTGAATTATTAATTTCAAAACTAGAGATTTTAGGGCTTTAATTTGGAATTTTTAATAAATTGAGAGATGAATACATTGAAGTACAATTATTGTTGATCATATGACATTAAAGTGCTTCTGTCTCAGTGTTGATAATCCCTTCCCTATGACCTCCCACGCAAGTTCGAACCTTGAGTGTTACAAATTTTAATTTTCGGTCAATAGATCAAAACGACGTCGTTTTTTGTTTAACGGCAGATTCTGTTAAACCAGATAAAGGTGTGCTTTTTTTGCCGAGTCAACACAAAGTTTGTATTTTTTTGGCAAGTCGACAAAAATTTCTAAGTATTATTTGGCGAGCTATGTAGTTGAGGTACATTTTGGCCAAAATGAAAAAGTTGGAGTATTTTTTGGCAGTTTTCCATTTATAATCAGTTCTTGATTATTTCTTTTTCCAAACTTGAGTTTTCCTCCTTTTGAGTGATTTAATGTTTTGCAAACGCCTTGACATCATGCTTAAGTTCTTGTATTAAAAACGCCTTACTGCAATTGTATCCCAGTATCCGAGTCCTGATGTGGTCCTTGACTTGATGTATCCTTCTGATAAATTCCGGTACAAGTTAGATTTCTTCATGCATACTTTGTTCTGTATTCAACTCTACAAAAAAGTTCCTTGATTCCAGATCTTTATATATTCTTTCACAGAACTTGTAGTAGTGAGCCTTAATGTGACCAAACTTTCCACATATATAAACATCCAATCCTTCTTGTTATACTACTTTCAGGTTTCAGTGAACATCTTTATCATTTTGAAATATTGATCAAGTTCCGACCAAAGTTGTATAGATACTTCTTTCACAGCATGTACCTCTTCCAACAATGAGTCCGTCTTATTTGCAAGGGAAAATTATTCCTTCATGAGAGATAAGCTTTCTTGACTGATTCCATGTAGCTCCTTTTGTAGTAAATTAATAAGTGCTTCAAGACAGTTCTTTCCTTTTACATGAAACATGTTTACCTTCACAAGCTTCACTAACGTTCCACGCACTTGTTTGTAGCTCTCCTTGAAATCATCCTCTCTAGTTCTTCGTTAGATTCCGATCCTGAAACTTCTTCACCATCTTCAAACTCAATGATTGCTATACATGCCATAAAAGTTTCTTGTATCTTCTTCTTATTCGCTCTGTTCTTCTGGTTCAGAAATTTTTTTCTTTAATGCACTTCTAATCATTCAAACATTCTAGCTGAGTGTGTCGAAATCTTTTGCGACCAAAACACTTGATTTCTCTCCTCAGTTGGACACTCTGTTTTAAAATGCCCTTAACATTTTCATTCATATCGCATCTCTGTCTTTTTAGTTGAGTTAAACACTCTTTTTTCCTTGTTCTAATTTTCGTAGAGCTCACTCAATCAAACCTAGGAAACATTATACTTTTCCTGCTCCTTCTGTTCCCAGCATTTGAAGACGTTGTTCAGCTGGTGTTGCAACGTCATCACACTTTGGTCCAACATATCCACTCTTGTCATCTCTTGTTCCAGAGTAGAGATGCATCCCATGTGCTGTTTGGTCTTGATCGGCTTTCTTTGGAGGCATATTTCTCGAAATCGAACTGCTCTGATATCAAGTAAGACGTTGATCGTATCGATTGGTAAAAGAACAAGAGATTAAGGAAATATGTGCTTCGAATGATATTTGAAAGAGTACATAAACAAATAAGAGAAATTAGAGCAATCTCTCTCTCTCTCCCTTACATAAAGCCACACCACGTCACACATGCCCTATTCGTGATCCCATACAAGACATGTGCACTAGATCTAAAGCAACATTATTATTCTTCTACAAGAGTTGCCCGCCAAAGCTCCAACTCCTCATGGGCTAAACACACGTACACGGCCTTACTCTTTTTGGCCAACTCTTCATGGGATCTACACTTGTACTGATAAACGAGATGAGACAATTAAAGTTTTAATAGAACCAACCATAAGCACACATACGAGAATGGAAGAAGGCATAAAATAGAAAACCTGAAGGTGAAGGTGATGGAGCACAGACAGGGTGTGAGGTAAAATTATTGTTGGCAAAACTGCAGATAAATATCAGACAATTAGTAACTTGTAACAAGAATCTTTCCATTGAGTGAATAAGACAAGGGACAAGAAGGAACCTAATAGAAGTGAACAGCGAAAAGGAACCATTAACAGGAATATCTCCACTGAGCCGATTGTTTGAGAGATCCCTGCATGTTAGGATGATAACAGTTTTGACATAACTCAAGATTGCACCGACTAGATAATATAAAAATTAAGAAAATAATTCTATGAGAGATAAAGTGACACTTACAAAACTTGCAGCGATGACAGAGCAGTCAAAGACCTTGGGATTTCTCCAGATAAAGTATTGTTATTAAGACGCCTAACCACATATTGTAAGACCATGTCATCGATTATAACCAATAGAGAGCTCAAAAACAACTGCATAGAACCTTTTGGGAAATGACTGAAATTGCAAGATGTAAAGAGAATAAGGAGAGTATGGGTACATACAAGAACCGAAGTTTCTTTAGGTTGCCAAGAGATGAAGGGATTGGTCCGTTTATTCTGTTCATGTAAAGATCCAAACTCACGAGCTCCCTCAAGTCTCCAAGCTCCTCAGGTATTACCCCAGTAATTTTATTGCTATAAAGTTCCCTGTCATTAAGCTTTCCTTAGTTATGTTTGAGCAAGATCCATGTTACAGAAAACATAATTCAGTGTGTAGCAAAGAAGATCCCCAGTTATTATATAGTGAAAACTACATTTAGTAAAAAACTCAGATCGATTTAATCCCAAGAAAAGAAAACAAAATATGTGAGTAATATTATTATAGAGTTAAGATCAACAACTGAATAATTCTCCAAACAGAAGTGACAACAGTGAGATGATCAACGAAGATAGCTTATGTCAGAGTTGTTCTGAACAATCAAGATAAAGTATATGATGCATATAGAAATCCAGAAAAGTGATTAATGGACTTGACTTGAGGAAGAGATGGCTTACAAGTACTGCAATTTAAGAAGCTGACCAAGCTGTGGAACCAGTTGTCCAGACAGATTTGCATTCCCTAAGTCACTGACCAAACATCAAACAGAAGATTGACAAAAGGTTTTAATTATTTCAGTTAGAAACCAGTACAGAGAGAGAGAGAGAGAGAGAGAGAGAGAGAGAGACTTACACACGAACAACTCTGTTCTCACCATTGCAAGTAACATGATACCATAAACATGGAGTAACCTCAGTGGCATTCCAGCTTTCGAATACAGAGTTAGGGTCAGATAAACTAAGTCTCAGAGCAGTTAAAGCATCACCTGCAGTCATAAAAAGTTCCAAACGAAACCGATTATGATGCAATTTAATTACACCGTATCCTAATCTCCTCTTTAAAACCAGACGAGAAGAACCTTCTGTCCTTCTATTATACAAATGTTCATATAAATACTGAAAATACTGAAACAGAGGAACAAACCTTCTGAGTTTCCGGCGACTCTGAGAGCTAAATCAAGAAGTATGATTAGACAAATAAAGCTACGTGGCGATCTCTCTCGTTCCATTATTTGTTTCAACTTCTCAGAGTAAAAGCAAATCCATAGAGCTCTCTCCTCCTATCAGAGGTTTCTTTTTCAACGCACACTACAAGAAAACAAGCATTTTCCTACGAAAGAATTCCTTAGTATTCCGTCGGAATTACGAGGAATTCTTCCGTAGGAAAAAACTCGTCGGAATTTTGTATTTCCTCGGAATTTCCTCGGAAATTTCCGACGGAATTCCGAGGAAAACAAATTCCGAGGAAATAGCGAGGATGGACATTCGTCGGAGAGGTCGTCGGAAATTTCCGAGGGAAACCGCCGTCGGAATATTCCGAGGACGGCGTCCATCGAAAATTTCCGACGGATTCCTTTCGTCGGAATTTTCCGACGGAATGATCCGTCAGAATTTTCCGAGGAACGGTTTCCGTCGGAAAATTCCGACGACTAAAGTCCTCGGAAATTTCCGAGGACCCCGTTCGTCGGAATTATTTAAAATTTAATTAAAAAAAAAATTAATTTTTTTTAAAATATAAATATTAGAAAATTAAATTTGAAAATATAAAATGAAATTCAGAAATTTTATTTGGAATATATAAAATTAAAATTCAGTACAAAGAAAAAGAAAGAATCCAAGTTTTTGAAGAAAAAAAAGCTACGGATTTTGGGTGTTCGGGTGTTGCAGGGTCGGGAAATCGACGTTCGGGTGCAACGTCCTCATCATCTCCATCATCTGCTCGTTCAGCTTCCTCTGTGCTTCGAAGCTCGCCTGTTGAGTCGCCATCTGAGTCTCCAACACAGATATGCGTAAGTCCTTGTCCTGCAACTGACCCACAAGTGCTTCGGGATCAACAAAGGGCGGGGCTGAAGCAGAAGACATAGCCGACCGGGACCGACGAGCCAAACCCAACATTCGGCCCTTCTTCTTTGGAACTGACTGAAATAGAAAATAGGACAAATGTAAATAATAATTAAGATGAAATAAAATTTTAATTAAAAAAACTTACTTTTTCTACGATTTCGTTGATCTGATCCCAAGGCAATTGGAAACTCGTCGAATCTTCGTCCTCGGTTTGAAGCTGAGACGATGCTTCTTCCAGCTGACTGTGGATGAGGTCGATGACACCCTTCACAACACCATCATCAATCTGGCCGGTGTTCTTGTTCGTATACGCCGTCTTCATTAGGGTGAAATCATCAACCGGCTCACCATCATTTGCATCCACCTTGATATCAATATAAATATTAGTAATTAGAAGAAAAAATGAGAATTTAAAATTTCAAAAATTTTAAAATAGAATAAAAAGCGAATGAAATTACCATGCGATCCCTCAGAGTGGCTTGGGACTGAGCACCCAAGTTGTGCTTGTAGACGCCCTTCCCTTTACGATCGCTCTTGCGGTTGGTGGAGTTGGTGGAAGAAATCGATTTCGTGTCGTCCTTACTCCAATGCTCAATCAACTGCTGTCAGACCTCGAGGTTCATCGACTTTGGGATCTTTTAAAAAAAAATTGTTAGATTAATTAAAAAATAATTTAATAAATTTTAAAAAAAAATTAAAAATAAAAAACCAAACCTTGTTCACTAGCCACTTCTTCTTCCACTCGTGAATTTGATGCGCATAATTGGTCATAACTTTGTGCACGAAGTGATAATAGATAATGAGAGTATAATCAGGATTCCAGTTGAATTCTTGCTGAAAAAAAAACACAATTAGTAGAAAATTTATATTAAAAAAATAAATTTAAAAAAAATTAAGAATATTTACCGCAAACTGTTCAAACCATAGAACTTGTTTGGCTCTTGGGAAATCGATGAAAGTCGGATGTCCCACGTCCAAATACAGATACATCATACGGTTGATCCATGAGCTGATCCCGTTCGAAGATCGATCAAACCATGTTTGACCCGGTCCAGATGGATACGGAGTGAGAAACGGAAGATGGTGACGACCCGGCTGTCGAACAAACTCCGCAACCCTCGTCAGTTCCTGAGGACCCTGAAAGTTCGGAGGAATAATGGGTGCAGCACGGGAGCCAGAAGAAGCTTCCGGAAATGGAGAGGGAGATGTCTGGTGGGAGCTGCGGGAATCCTGACAGGAGTGGCTATATGAGCCACGACCACGACGCTGTCGAGGAGGCGGGGTCTGATCATCACAAGACCTGTAGTTTAAAAATATAAAAAAATCAAAAAAAAAATTATAATTTGTTAGTATACATGATTGTAATATAGAAAAAGTTTTATAAAAAATTTTAAATTTTATAAATATGTTTTATTGTTCCTGGAAACTTGAAAAACCTTTTTTAAAAATCATATACACGTTTTTAATAATCAAAAAATGTTTTAATACTTATAAAAATAGTTTTAAAATCAGGAAAAAAGTTTTAATATCAGAAAAACGATTTTAAAAATAGTAAAAACGTTTTGAAAAATCATTGAAAAACGTTTGTAAAAATCAAGAAACGTTTTTAAAAATAGTGAAAACGATTTTAAAGATTGAAAAACGATTTTAAAAATTGAAAAACCTTTTAAAAAATTATAATTTGTTAGTATACATGATTGTAATATAGAAAAAGTTTTATCAAAAAATTTTAAATTTTATAAATATGTTTTATTGTTCCTGGAAACTTTTTTAAAATCATATACACGTTTTTAATAATCAAAAAATGTTTTAATACTTATAAAAATAGTTTTAATATCAGAAAAAACGTTTTAAGAACTTGAAAAATGTTTTTTAAAAATAGTAAAAACCTTTTTTAAAATCATATACACGTTTTTGATCAAATAAAAAAAAATGTTTTAATACTTATAAAAATAGTTTTTAAATCAGGAAAAAAGTTTTAATATCAGAAAAACGATTTTAAAAATAGTAAAAACGTTTTGAAAAATCATTGAAAAATGTTTGTAAAAATCAAGAAACGTTTTTAAAAATAGTGAAAACGATTTTAAAAATTGAAAAACGATTTTAAAAATTGAAAAACGTTTTAAAAAATTGAGAAACTATTTAAAAAAAGTAAAAAAACGAACTTAAAAATAAAAGAACGTTTTTAAAACTACAAATAATTGCAAAGAAAACTAAAAATAGAACCTAAAATCCGAAATTCAATCCTAAACTATCCATCTAACAACCTAAAATCCTAAACTATCCATCTAACAACCTAAAATCCGAAACTATCCACCTAAAATATGAAGTTCAAATCGACCCTTACATGATTTGAGAGAGGAAGACGGCGAGAGAGGATGGCGACGATCGAACGGCGACGATCGAGGGAGGACGAGATGAGAGAGAGGATCTAGAGAGGAGGAGATGAGGTAGAGAGAGAAACGCGAAGATAAGGTTTGCGGCGGACAAGGGTCGTCGGAATTCCGTCGGAATCATTAAATGTAAACCTAACCCGCGGATCTCGAAATAATTCAAGCGGTTTGGTTTTCCCGGGTACGTACATTCTGATGGCTATACGTTTCCTAGGAATTTCCTCGAAAAATTCCGAGGAAATACCGAGGACCAACTGTAATTCCTCGGAATTTCCTAGGAATTTTCCGAGGAAATTCCTAGGAAACATGGTTTGGGGTTTCAAATTCGGATTTCTTTTTCGGAATTTCATTTTTAATACAATTGCAATTCATACCATTGAGGATACTTTGTATAGATGATCATAAACCATGAAATAACAAAATTTCAAAAATAATAGTAAGTATTTCCTTTAACGTTTGTTAAAGTGTAGAAGTGTTTATCTTATGTTGTGTGATTTTTGTTCGAGCAATCGTAAAAGTGTTTGTTATTGTGTAAAACACTAAGGTTTGACTTCATAATCTAGTTAGGACACTCAATGAAGGTTATATATGTGTTATTCGATCCGCAAAACGTTGTTCTCGGTTATAAAACCCCATTTCCTAGGAATTTCCAAAAAACATAATTTTCGAGGAAATTCCGAGGAAATATGTTTTTTATGTATTGTCCTCAGAATTTCCTAGGAATTTTCCGAGGAAATTCCGAGGAAACATGGTTTGGGGTTTCAAATTCCGATTTTTTTTCTTCGGAATTTCATTTTTAATACAAATGCAATTCATACCATTGAGGATACTTTGTATAGATGATCATAAACCATGAAATAACAAAATTTCAAAAATAATAGTAAGTATTTCCTTTAACGTTTGTTAAAGTGTAGAAGTGTTTATCTTATGTTGTGTGATTTTTGTTCGAGCAATCGTAAAAGTGTTTGTTATTGTGTAAAACACTAAGGTTTGACTTCATAATCTAGTTAGGACACTCAATGAAGGTTATATATGTGTTATTCGATCCGCAAAACGTCGTTCTCGGTTATAAAACCCCATTTCCTAGGAATTTCCTCGGAAATTTTCGAGGAAATTCCAAAAAAACATCAGGTTCCTCGGAATTTCCGAGGAAATATGTTTTTTATGTATTGTCCTCAGAATTTCCTAAGAATTATTGAACTCGCCCAACGGCTGCCCCACCGGGTCTCTAACGGGTACAAACTTTCCTCGGTATCTTAGAAATATCCGTCGGTTTTTTCCCACGGACCCTGTTTCCTCGGAATTTCCTCGGAAAATTCCGACGGAAAATGACTTCCTCGGAAAATTCCTAGGAAATTCCGAGGAACTCACGTTTCTCGGAGTTTCTTCGGTTTTTCGTCAGAAAATTCCGAAGAACTCATTTTCCCTCGGAAAATCCGTCAGAATATCAATGTTTTCTTGTAGTGGCAGGGTATTTGAACCATCGGTTCAACCTTTGACGAAAGAATAAGCAAGGGAGAAATGTCTTCTTGTACACGTTTTCTCAATGCTGACCGTTGACCCCATTATAAGTCTACAAGGAAACAAGAATAATAGAAGAAATGGAGAATTTTCTTCTATGGGAAAGAAAGTGTGATAGTTATAGCTTGATTGGTAGGGCATTTAGAAGAGTATTATGCTTTTCATTAGCGGCCAATCAACTTTTGTAAATAAAACACTTTATGGACTAGTATGAAGCTTTTTATAGATTGCCTCTTTAAATATCTAAATTCTTTTTTAAAATTATATATGATTATTTTTTTTGTTAAATAATAGTATAAAATTATGTTTATAGTCAAATATAAATTTTATACTTTTAAAAGTATTATTATTCATTAAATTATCTTTATTAAAAATTAAAAAATATACATATATAATAAAATAAATCATTATAATAATTATATGCTGAGTATAAATGTATATGTTAAATATATTTTAGAAATTTATATATAATCACTTACAGCTCTACGAATCATTTAATATATATTGATTAGAGCATACAATTTCAGCAACAAATTGTTTATGTTGCGTACTGCTACTGTTTTGATATCTGCTATACCAATTATGCTCTTACTTGAGAACAAAATTATACAAGAATCCTCTTCAAGAAAATAATAACCGGAGATTTACTATAATAACCAAATAATATATTATAAATAGTCAAAAAATTTGCTTCAGTATAATCCTTGCAGATTTTGAAATAGATTTTGAAATGAGAAATAGCCTAAAATGAATCACTTTGAAGTTTTTATGACAAAAATAAATTCAAAAGGAGAAATAGACAAAAATATTTCATTAAATGGCACAAAAAGACTAATTTAAACTTCCTTCTCAAAACATTAAAAAGAAAATAACAAATAAACTATGTAGAGTTTTAAGGTTTAAAGGTTTACGATCTAGGGTTTAAGAGTTTAGGGTTTACGATTTAGGGTTTATGGTTTATGGTTTAGGGTTTATGGTTTACGATTTAGGGTTTAGGGTTTACCATTTAATGTATAGGTTTTAGGGTTTACAATTTAGGGTTTAGGTTCTAGGGTATACGATTTAGGGTTTAGGTTTTAGGGTATACGATTTAGGGTTTAAAGTTATGATTTAGGGTTTAGATTCATAAATCCTTAAGATTTAGGGTTTAGGGTTTAGGGTTTACGATTTAGGGTTTAGGGTTTAGGGTTTATGTTTAAAGTATAGGGTTTAGGTTTACAATTCAGGATTTAGGTTATAGGGTTTACGATTTAGGGTTTAGGGTTTACGATTTAGGGTTTAGGGTTTACGATTTAGGGTTTAGAATGTGCTAGTTGTAGTGAGAAAAAAAGATAAAAAAAATTGTAACTTTTTTTTAAAAGATAAATTTTCGGAAAAATGAGTTTTAAAAAAAATTGTTAAGAAAATTTGAAATAAGAGAAACTCGTAATTTAAATTGAATATAATGAAATTGATTTGATTTAATAGAAAGAAGAGGGTAAAATAGTCTATTTGGTTTTTTTAATGAAACATTTTGGTTCAAAATGAGCTTCCTAGTTCATTTTGGTCATAAAAAATTGAAAGTGGAGAATTATAGAGATTTGCCCTTTTGAAAATTTTTAAATTCATTCTTGCAGAATTTTATCCTGCAGATTTCGAAACATAGTTGATAGTGGATTTGCAGCAAATCTGCGTATTTTTGACAGATTTTATTATTTGACAAATCTACTATATTAAAGGAGGAGCCCATTAGGAAAAAACCTTTTGTGATGTGTTATATTACAATTTTTGCCACTGACTATTAATGGTTTTCTTATAATTCATTAAAGGTAATTATGGAATAGAATATTTTCTCTACTAAACATGTTTTCAAATAATACAACTATTAAATATGTATTCAAACAACTTAAAAATAATGGATCTCACATTTCTAACTAATTAAAAACGAAAATAAAAGTAAAACCATACATCTTATGTTATTAAATTAAATGATAAATATAAATAATTAATATATGACATCAACTTAATTTAATAAATCATAAAATCAACTTTTAGTAAACATGCATATAAAACAACATAATTAAATATACTTTTGAACATATTTCAATAATAAAATAATAAAAAGCTTATATAGAAACTAAATTATAATATTAATAACTTGGCAAAATTAAATTTTAAAAATTACGTCAATATATTTTCAACTTAATACAATGAAAGTATTGAAAATAAGTTTTTATATATATATATATATTCAATTATATAGTGATAAATGTTAAGATTAATTTTTGGGCTGCTTGCACATATAGACCCTTATTTGTGGTCAATTGCAAACATAGACCCTGAATTTTCTCCCCCCTTCAAAATGCCCTGTTCTCTCTCATTTAACCGTAATAGTTCATCAAATTCACGAAAATGCCATTAATTTTAAAATAATTTGATTTACTTGGAAAATCGAAAAGACAACCCGAACCTCGTATTCCTCTCTTATTCACGAAAATGCCATTGTCATCAATACTTTCAACAACCATGAACAACCAGATTTGAAGCTCTTAATGGTGTAACCACCATAATTAATCGCCCGAAAAACCAGTAATTTGGTACGTCAAACTCATTTTCAGTCGTATCCTCTCCGTTTTCATCCTAAGAGCGTCTAAATCCAGTTAATTAAAATCTCAGATCCTTCGATCTCAAAATACGCGTGATTCTGGGCTGGGCTTCGACGGTGGTGGTGAGCAAAGCAGATTCCGACATCCTACGAACCGAGAAACCCGATTCGTGTGATTCGAAGTTGATTTTCTGTGTTTTTGCACATCTGTTTCGTGAAAGTAGTCAAATACAGGTTAGTTTTGCATTTGACCAATTAGAATCTGAATAGTAATTAGACTTCAGCTGAAATCTAATCACTTTCCTTTGTTTACAAAAAAATCGATGACGTATCAGCCTCGTACTCTGTAGTTTAGTTTTGCATTTGATCAAAGGAGGGCTTTTTCTGTGAAGACAGCGACCTAAAGTCTACGTTAAATTAATGTTAGTATCGCATTTGACCAGATATTGACCGAAATAGTAGACTTCAATAGAAGTCTAAAGGGGTTTAGTTTTGTGGTTGACGAAAACATGAAAACATTGACCAATAATATCTATAAAACAGTAGACTTCGCACGAAGTCTATTAATTATTTGAAACCAGGAGACTTCATGTGAAGTCTACAATATCTGGAAAAATCGTAACTTGGGTCAACGCGAGTAGACCTAAAAAGAAGTCTACTAGTTTGTAGACGTATTACTGAAGTCTACAGAGGATATTTAAATTGCAAATGTAACCCCGAAGAAGTCTACTTCGAAACAGAGACTACGTATAGAAATCTACCATTGAAAACGAAGTCGAGCTGATAAAGTCAAATTTGGTCAATTGCAAAAGGGGACCTTTTTGGTAGTAGACTTCGGTAGAAGTTGTTGGGGTCGAAATCCCCTCCTCGAAGATTGACGGAACGAGAAGTCAAGGTCGAGATCAAATCACGAACATGGAACGGGCAAGCTAAGGCAAACTGCCCACGACCCGTCCAAGACACGAACCGGCGGCTGGGATGAGTGCCAGCCGCCGGGTCTTCTCCATCCGAAACCGGCGGCTGGGATGAGTGCCAGCCGCCGGATCTTCTTCATCCGAAACCGGCGGCTGGCACTTATCCCAGCCGCCAGGTCTTCTTCATCCGAACATGGGACGGACGAGCTAAGGCAAACTGCCCACGACCCGTCCAAGACACGAACCGGCGGCTGGGATGAGTGCCAGCCGCCGGGTCTTCTCCATCCGAAACCGGCGGCTGGGATGAGTGCCAGCCGCCGGGTCTTCTTCATCCGAAACCGGCGGCTGGCACTTATCCCAGCCGCCGGGTCTTCTTCATCCGAAACAGGCGGCTGACACTTATCCCAGCCATCGGGTCTTCTTCGTCCGAACATGGGACGGACGAGCTAAGGCAAACTGCCCACGATCCATCCAAGATACGAACCGGCGGCTGGGATAAGTGCCAGCCGCCGGGTCTTCCTCATGCGAAACCGGCGGCTGGGATGAGTGCCAGCCGCCGGGTCTTCACACGTCCAGGGCCGGCGGCTGGGATAAGTGCCAGCCGCCAGATCTTCATGATACACCAACCGGCGGCTGGGATAAGTGCCAGCCGCCGGGTCTTCATCACATGCACACGATCATTTTTCAAGTCGAGACTCATCGTCCGAACATCGTCCAGTTGACCGACCGTCATGCCCGAACCGACCCGAAGATCATCCATGTGCCTGTTCTGACTCCAAAGACGTCCGTAAACATTCCCCAAAAGACCGTGACGAACGTCCAGCCGTCCATGGACCAGTCGCCGAGCACACGAGCCAAAGGAACCGGTGGCTGGCCATCAGTACCGAAACCGGCGGCTGGAAGTTCAAGCGAAAAACGGGAGGTTCAAATCTCAGAAGTCGTAAAAACGCTCGGAACACTATTCAAGCGGAAAAAACCGTTGAAAAACACTATTCATCCCGAGACAAAGTTAACCGAAAAATCGAATTGAGCTTAAACCGAGATTCGGATTACTATTCATCCGATTACTATTCATCGGATCACTATTCATCGGCGGACCGGATTTGGGTCAGAACGCGCGGACGGATCACGGAAGACTCTCGGGCCGGAAATTGGGCCCAAAAAGCTTAGGTCGGCGGCTGGGAAGGAAAGACAAGGTCCCACATCGGAAATTTGAAGTCTTAGCTTCCTAGGATTGTCAGTATATATATGTACGCTCATGTAAGGGTGAATCCCATCCCAGATCCGAGTATTAGGAGTTTTAGCAATTTAAGACTATTCAGCTTTTGCTAATTTCCCTTGTACTTTCGGAAAATATCAATAAAAATCTCTCTTTTGCATTTTCGGTCCTTTAGTTCTTTACAAATAGAATTTTTGAGCCCCCATTAAATATAAGTTTTGACAGTGTGAGTTTCGGCTCTCACAGTTTGGCGAAGTTTGTGGGGACGAGAAATATTCATAACCCTAAGAACGAAAAGGATACGAAACAAAGACAATGACCAGAAGAACTGACGACATCATCAACCAACCGACCGGAGCAGCAGCCGGAATGGGACTTCCCGCCATTAGCACATCGGCGGCCGGAACCGGAACAACTGCCGCCGGGACATCCACCGACGCGGCAGTCGGAAATCCCGGGACTTCCCCCAGGGCCCTCGCCAGATACGGAATGCCACTCGAAGATCCGGTCATCACGGACACGGCCAACACCGCCCCGAAGAACGCAGCAATCACCGAACTGCGGAACATGTTAGCTGAAATCACGGAGCGGCAAAACAGGCAAGAGAGAGCGGCCGCACGAGAAAGAGCGGCTTCCCAGGAACCAGCACACGCCCCCCGGACGTTAGGAGTGAGACGCCCCATCTTCACCCCGCAAGCGGATCCCTCGGGCCGTCAGAATCCCGATGAGCAGACCCCGATCGGAACTAGGAGAGAACCGTCGGCACCACCCCCGCTGTACCGGAAGAGCGCCACTGGGCGAACCGCTGAACGGCCGACTTCCACGGTGACTAACGGCGAAAACCCGAAGGACACCGCGAACAGAGCCGAAAGCGAAACTGACGACGAAGCTGGAGACATAAACGCGGACGAAGAAGAGCTCTGTTGGATCGAAGAGCAAGAAAAACAGGAACGAGAGACCCGACCTAATCGATCCGTTAGCCGAAGGAACGAGTTGGACGAGCTTCGTGCCCGCCTTGAACTCACCACGAACCAGATTAAGGAGGTAAGGTCGCAAGTCCATAAAGCGACAAGTGCGGCCCCGGAAATCGACTGTGTCCTAGAGGAAACGCAAAAGATCCCGTTCACTTCGAGGATCACTAGCGTCAGACTCTCTGACCTGGGAAAAATCCGAATTCCCTTCTACGACGGGACAACTGATCCGAAGGCCCACATGACAGCCTTCCATATCGTTATGGGACGGGCCAGATTCAAACCCGAAGAGAGAGACGCAGGATTCTGCCTCCTCTTCGTGGAGCATCTGAAAGGATCAGCCCTGTCTTGGTTCTCAAGGTTAGAAAGAGATTCAATTGACGGTTTCGAGCAATTGTCGGCAGCCTTCCTGAAGCATTACTCGCTGTTCATAAGACAGTCAACATCCGACGCAGACCTCTATTCGCAATCGCAGGAGCCCGATGAAAGACTTCGAGATTTCATCGAGAGGTTTAAGATGATTGTCTCGAAGATCGACGGCCTAAGCAACAGCGCCGCAATCAACGCCCTGAAGAAGTCCTTGCTGAAGACTTCAAACTTCAGAAAGGAGATTACCGTGAACCCACCAGTAACCATTCAAGATGCTCTCCACCGTGCTTCCAACTTCGTCATCTACGAGGAAGACATGAGGGTCCCAGCCGGAAAGCACCAATCCTCAAAATTGGTCGCCAAAGGCACGGTGCAACCTTCTAACTTTCCAAACGAGAGAAGAAGTAAGCGAAACAGCTGAGATGAAGAACCCAACCCGGGCGGAGCGCATAACTACCAGATAAACACGGAGAGACCGTATAATGAGCGCAACAAGGGATCGTGGAATACATGGACTAGACCAGGATTCGACGAAAACGCCTTTTGTACCTTCCACAAGACAAAAGGCCACTCGACCGAAAACTGCAGGACCGTCGGAAGGATGCTCGCGGCAAAGCTGTTAGCCGGGGAGCTCGGAAACGGAGTGACCCTTGAGAGTCTCGGAGCTATCGAAGAAGATGCTGGCGCCCCGGACGGACGACCTAACCAGGAACGTCCCGAAAGGCCCGACGAGGAAACCCCCAAACGAGGAAGGAGACCAAACGGAGACGACTCCGCCGCCAACCGCAGGAGAATCCACATGATCATCGGAGGGTCACAATACTGCCGAGATACAGTGGCCTCCATAAAGGCGTTTCTGAGAAGAGGAGACAAGGAGTCAAACCCGCGGGAACCGATCACCGAAAACGATAACCGGATCGCCTTCCACGAAAAAGACGCCGAAGGCCTTGACCAACCTCACGACGATCCATTAGTGGTAGAGTTGGACATCAACGACCACGACGTCTCCCGAGTCTTGATCGACACCGGAAGTTCGGTGGACGTCATTTTTCGAGAGACACTTCAAAGGATGAAGGTGGACCCGTCTATGATAAAGCCAAATCCGAGGTCGCTGACCGGATTCTCCGGTGAAGTCACAATGACGGACGGAACGATCCAGCTCCCGGTTCGTGCCGGAGGGATTACCAAAATTGTTAACTTCGCGGTGGCCAACCACCCCGCGATTTATAATGTGATCATGGGAACTCCTTGGATCAACTCAATGCGAGCTATCCCATCAACTTACCATCTCTGCCTGAAGTTCCCGACACCAAACGGAATTAAGACCATTTGGGGAAACCAGAAGGAGGCTCGGATCTGTTTTCTGGCAGAGCACAAGCTCCGGAATCCGACCATCCCGCAGAGAGAGAACCCGAAGAGAAAGAATGAAGACGACGCCCCCGAGCTGGGGAAGAAAGTGAGTAGAACCGAGCGGTTCGAAAAAACGGAGGTTCCGCCCACGGAGACCGAAATCAACCAAGAAAAGACGAAAGCTGCCGAAAAGACCGCAGAAAACGCCGAAGCCACAACGGACAACTCCGTTATCAAGACTTAGCCGTATTCCCGCCACAAAAAAAAAAAACGGAACTACGGGTGACTTGATCCCTTTTCACGAAGGGTACGTAGGCAGCTCGCTTAAAAAACGAGTTCAGTTGCCCCTCTCCTTAAAAAAAGGGGGAAGTGGGTCCGTATATACATACTCCCAAATTCTCGCAAACAAATCAAGGAGATGGACATTGGGACTTAGCATCTCATAACACATCCAGAGCTTGAAAAAGTTTCCCGAAAACACCATTCCGACAAACATCGAGACTCAGCATCTTGAAACTTGATTCGGAAATCGAATGAATCCAGAAAAACCCGAGGAAAATGGACATTGAGACTTAGTATCTCATAGCACATCTTCAACTCGAACTCAAAATCAGATAAACATCGAGACTTAGCATCTCGTAACTTATCCATGACCACCAACCAATCAAGATACTTCTCCCTAATACTTAAGTCCTCTCCAACGAATCCGTCTGTTGCTGGCCACAACAAGACTATCTTTTTAAACCATGGTTCTCTCGACATCCCGCATAGGATAAAACTAGCGCGCTATACAAATTTCCGGATTAACATCCGAAGGGCGTAACCTGTATCCCGCGATCCTGCAGGAAGCGTTCAAAACGATGTTCTGATTAGTTTACTTTCACCAGCGTTTCGCATAGTACAGGACACAAAGTAAACTCTTTAAACCTTTGGGAACACTGGTCAAAGACATCTCGAGAACGCAGTAACAATCCGGCTCTGATGCGAGATCTTAAAAGCGTTCGGTCGAAAGAGGGATCCGAACAAGCTTGGTCCCCTACGACAACGACAGACTGCATTAAACCCAGGAATATTCTCAGATAAGAACTGGTCTAAAGTTCGAGTGTCCGGGACAACACTCCAATGCAATATCAATCAGCTACAAAACGGGCCAGCCACCCATCCTCCGTAGAGAGACGGGCCAGCCGCCCTTCACACTAACAAACGGGCCAGCCGCCCGTCCTCCGTAGAGAGACGGGCCAACCGCCCTTCATTCTACCAAACGGGCCAGTCGCCCAACGGGCCAGCCGCCCTTCAATCTACGAAACGGGCCAGCCGCCCATCCTCCGTAGAGAGACGGGCCAGCCGCCCTTCGTTCCGCAAAGTTACAAATCAACTCCGAAACGGGCCAGCCGCCCGAGCAACGGGCCAGCCGCCCCTCACTCCACAAAACCGGTCAGCCGCCCGTCCTCCGTAGAGAGACGGGCCAACCGCCCTTCATTCTATGAAATGGGCCAGCCGCCCTCTTGGAAGAGAGACATACCGGCCGCCCATCTTCTCCTTTATCAATACTATAAAAGCAAAGCAAGCGAAGAAGTCCATAACATCTAAGGCAAAAGCAAATAGATAATTAACCTCCATGAAAGGAGATATGAGTAACCAAGTTCAGATAACGAAGCAAATGCAATGAAAAAAGGTCAAAAGACCTGAACACAACAGAAACAGATAATACAAGGCCAAAAGCCTAATCATACTCAACAAGAGGAGTAGGAGCTGCGTAATCCAAATCCTCTCGAGAACGGTACGGAGAAACGGGAGAGCACACCAAGTGGCTCTCGAGAACGGCAGCAGCCCGATCGTAAGAGCCGGCCCAACCTCCTCCGTTGAGCTGCTCTAATGACACCTCCAGCTCTCCTTCTTCCACCTCGACCTTGGACTTCCCGGACTTAATATCCCGGACTAGATCAAGGTTCGAGCTGACCTCGGTCAAGGCAGTCTCGCCATACTTCGCCTGACGCATCGGTGCAAGGGCAGCTTTAGCACCCTCGACGCGGAGACGGTACTTCTCCACTAACTTCCAGCGGCTTTGCTTAAGCGCCAGATCCATCTTCCGCTCAGCCTCCGCAAGCGCCTTCTTGAGCTCTTTCTGCGATCTCTTCTCCGCATTCCGGAGCTTGACTTCCAGGGCCTTGATCTTTTTTTCCTTCTTCCGGGACTCTTTCTCTGAGACCTCTAAGGCAACTTGGGTCGCATGAGCTCGATTGGCGACCTGAATCAAAGAAAAACAAATATCAGCAAAGACCAGACTACGTCAAAACAAATCCAATGGAAGAAAAAATTACCATTATAAGACCGGAGGACAGATCTCCGTAAGCCACTGAACGATCAAACGGCACAGCTGAAGCCGGAGCCAACGCTCCAAAATAGTCCACGACCTTCACGGACTCAGCTGGATCGCCTCCCGCCGCCTTGCGAGCGTCGAAGAGAAGACCATGATCAGACGCCTCGACCGTCCGAGCTACTTTGCCCTTCCTCGGACGGTCTGGGCTGTTGGAAGTTCCCTTCCCTTTGTCCGCAACAGCGGCGTAATCGGAACCCTGAGGAGCGATTATCTGTTCCTCGGGCACGCTATGGAAATCAGGCTCGGGCGGGAGAACAAACCCGGACGCCGGATCAAATTCAGCCGTCTCTCCGGACGGTCCAGCCTCGCCATACTTCTGCTGGCGGTACTTCCAAACACCCTCCATACCGGGGTACGTCGCCATCGGATCGATAAAGTCGGGGCCCTTCGGAGGAGCATGGCCTTCCAAAATATCTTTCGCGTCAAGAAAGCGGCGCCAAAGATCAGGACACTCCCAATCTATTTTCTTCTTTTCAACTTCTCTAACGATATCCTCGAACCCGGAAACTCTAGGAGCAAAGGGATCTCTAACTAGAGAAAGAAGAGGAGAAAAAATGAAAAGTTGTAAGAAATGAAGTTATGAAAAATGAAGCAAAGGAGTAAAGACTACTTATAGGAAAAATTCACAAAAGACGAAACGCTTACGTGGCAAACTCCACTCGGTCTTAACCGAGCCGCCGAAGTCGGAACCGACCGTCAGCGGGCTGCGCTTCACGTAGAAAAACTCGTGTCGCGAAGCTTTGCAATGCTGTCGAAGTCCGGTATAGAACCGCTTCACATTCTTCCCAACGTTGACCGAGCAGAAGAACTCCGATTGGGCAACTTTCCTCAACGAAAAGAAATTCCGTATAAGGTCACGCTCCAACTTGATCCCACACTCGGCACAACGGACTACGAGTCCCATCAAAATCCTCATAGCGGATGGGGTAAGTTGAGAGATCGCAACCCCATATAACTCGAGAAATCCGAAGATAGCTCCCGGGATCGGAAACCAGAGGAAAGCTTCGTAAAACATCGACTCATACACGGCGAAATATCCCTCTGGCGCCTTGTCCATCCTATCCCCATCTTTTGGAAGACGGAACTTAATCTTGTCCAAAATCCGGAAGTCGTATCTGAGCTCGGCCAGTGAATCCCGATCGCTTATAGTGGGTCCATGCTTGAATCCCTCGGATATCGATCTGTAACTCGTAGACGGTCCAGGCTTCTTAAACCGCCAAGCGAAAATATCTTCACCCCAATAGGCTTTAGCTTCTCCGGGAGAACGACACTCGGACTTCACATCCGGATGCACAAAGACAGGCACCTCTGGGTGATCTGATCTAACTTCTTCCCCGGACATGGCCGAGTCGTTACCTGTCTCTGGCCAAACACGATGACTCTCGGAAGGGACCAGAGATCGGGACGGCCATGCGCGCCACCCGCCATTGTCCTCAACATGTTGAGGAGGAGTCCAAACGCCACGTGCTATACTCGTCCTCGGCGAGACGCCATCAATTCTAACTTGAGAAGTGGCGGACGTCCTCTCTAAGGCACTTCCAGAGCCAAGCGCCCATCTTGATACGGCTACTACGCCAGCCGCCCTCTTGGAAGCGTTCTTAGAGCCAGCCGCCCTCTTCGAACCAGACGCCCTACTAATCGAATTCCCGGCCGCCGGCTCGGGTCTGATCTCATTCCCGGCCGCCGGCTCGGTCTGATCTCATTCCCGGCCGCCGGCTCGGGTCTGATATCATTCCCAGCCACCGGCTCGGGTCTGATATCATTCCCAGCCGCCGGCGGGTACGTCTTCATTCCCAGCAGCCGTTTCGGGCGCCCATTGAGGAACATTAGCAAAAATCGAACGCTCCTTGAGCATTGCTAGGACCAACCTCCCACTGAGGAACACCCACAGGACCATACGCTGCTCGAGGAATGGCATTTTCTCCAGCCGCCAGCAGGTCTTCCACAAGTATCATATCTTGATCCGAGGACATAAAATCAAACTCAAACTGATTGTTCATTATTGCATCGAAGTTAAGACCGAAAGGAGAACCTCCCTCACCAGCCATTGCTCAAAGAGAAAGATTTTCAAAGGAGAGACTTGAAGAAAAAAACTTGAGAAGAGAAGGGAATGTGAAAAAATGAATGAAGCCACTCCTTTGATATAGCAAACATGGCACAAACTTCCATGATGAACAATGCCCTGACAAGACACTAAAGAGAAGCGGGCAAATGGACGAACGAAAAAACTCATTGCCGTCCCGTTTCAGTCAATCCCGATAAAACTCCCAGCTCGAAGCTCTTTGCCCCAAACCACGAAAGCAAAGAGCTGGGGGGCTAACTGTTGGGGTCGAAATCCCCTCCTCGAAGATTGACGGAACGAGAAGTCAAGGTCGAGATCAAATCACGAACATGGAATAGGCAAGCTAAGGCAAACTGCCCACGACCCGTCCAAGACACGAACCGGCGGCTGGGATGAGTGCCAGCCGCCGGGTCTTCTCCATCCGAAACCGGCGGCTGGCTGGGATGAGTGCCAGCCGCCGGATCTTCTTCATCCGAAACCGGCGGCTGGCACTTATCCCAGCCGCCGGGTCATCTTCATCCGAACATGAGACGGACGAGCTAAGGCCAACTGCCCACGACCCGTCCAAGACACGAACCGGCGGCTGGGATGAGTGCCAGTGGCCGGGTCTTCTCCATCCGAAACCGGCGGCTGGGATGAGTGCCAGCCGCCGGGTCTTCTTCATCCGAAACCGGCGGCTGGCACTTATCCCAGCCGCCGGGTCTTCTTCGTCCGAACATGGGACGGACGAGCTAAGGCAAACTGCCCACGATCCATCCAAGATACGAACCGGCGGCTGGGATAAGTGCCAGCCGCCGGGTCTTCCTCATCCGAAACCGGCGGCTGGGATGAGTGCCAGCCGCCGGGTCTTCACATGTCCAGGGCCGGCGGCTGGGATGAGTGCCAGCCGCCGGATCTTCATGATACACCAACCGGCGGCTGGGATAAGTGCCAGCCGCCGGGTCTTCATCACATGCACACGATCATTTTTCAAGTCGAGACTCATCGTCCAAACATCGTCCAGTTGACCGACCGTCATGCTCGAACCGACCCGAAGATCATCCATGTGCCTGTTCTGACTCCAAAGACGTCCGTAAACATTCCCCGAAAGACCGTGACGAACGTCCAGCCGTCCATGGACCAGTCGCCGAGCACACGAGCCAAAGGAACCGGTGGCTGGCCATCAGTACCGAAACCGGCGGCTGGAAGTTCAAGCGAAAAACGGGAGGTTCAAATCTCAGAAGTCGTAAAAACGCTCGGAACACTATTCAAGTGGAAAAAACCATTGAAAAACACTATTCATCCCGAGACAAAGTTAACCGAAAAATCGAATTGAGTTAAACCGAGATTCGGATTACTATTCATCGGATTACTATTCACCGGTTTACTATTCACGGATCACTATTCATCGGCGGGCCGGATTTGGGTCAGAACGCGCGGACGGATCACGGAAGACTCTCGGGCCGGAAATCGGGCCCAAAAAGATTAGGTCGGCGGCTGGGAAGGAAAGACAAGGTCCCACATCGGAAATCTGAAGTCTTAGCCTCCTAGGATTGTCAGTATATATATGTACGCTCATGTAAGGGTAAATCCCATCCCAGATCCGAGTATTTGGAGCTTTAGCAATTTATGACTATCAGCTTTTGCTAATTTCCCTTGTACTTTAGGAAAATATCAATAAAAATCTCTCTTTTGCATTTTCGGTCCTTTAGTTCTTTACAAATAGAATTTTCGAGCCCCCATTAAATATAAGTTTTGACAGTGTGAGTTTCGGCTCTCACAGAAGTCTAATTTTGTTTAGGAAGGCAGACTTTGTGAGAAGTCTATTCGATGTAGTAGACGTCGGATGAAGTCTGCCTTTGTAAATTGGCAATTGCAAAAATGACATTTTTGAGTAGACGCTAAACGAAGTCTTCCTTACTGATTTTATATAGAAGTCTACTACCGTATGATTTTTAAAAAGTTGTAATTGCAGCCTCTTTGTAAACAATTTTTGCGATTTTCTTGGGTTTGTGATGGTTTATTTTTGTTTTTGTTACAGCTAATGGTGGGGTTCGCGTAGCAGTCGTTTTTGGTGTATGCACGGAACAAAATAAAATGTGGAAATTTGAAGTTGATAATGGCAAAGGAGGGAGAATGTTCACCTTGAGAGCTGGTTGTACACTCAGTGAGCTACTTCGAATGGTGGAAGATGATTTCAAGGTTGCCACGAAAGTAGAGTTTGTGGAATTATCATATCTCTTACTAGATTCGATCCTTCATAAACTTCCTGCAGATACCCCTCCTACGTTTGTGACAAGTGATAGACAGGTTGACATCATTATCGAGTTGGCTGAAGAGCATGTTTTGCGCCTTTGTGTAACGATAAAGAGGTTGGAAACAGGGAATGCCGATTTGGAGTCAGGT
The DNA here is from genome assembly GCA_010577795.1 of Isatis tinctoria. NCBI lineage: Eukaryota > Viridiplantae > Streptophyta > Magnoliopsida > Brassicales > Brassicaceae > Isatis > Isatis tinctoria. The sequence goes on along the minus strand of CM021246.1, from coordinate 10,189,222 downwards.
GGGGAGGCTTTTAATGATCATAGTGTGGAAGATGGGTACGCAGATGATGGTCGTAATGATGCTCCGGTTGACGTGGAGGATGAGGAGGCTGGTGCGGAGGATGGTATAGACCCAAGGCTAAAAGATGAGAGCGAGGCGTTAGATGTGAATTATAGTGAGTATGGGAAAGTCGAAGATGAGGATGAGGAGGATGATGTCGAGGTCGAGAAAGCCTTCGTCGATGTTGGGGGTGGTAATGGTTCTGTTAGACAGTATAATGGGAGATGGTTGGACAATATCTTCGTCGGGCATAGCTTTCCTAGTAAAGAGAAGCTTATATCAGAGGTTAACCTGACGGCTGTGATGCTGAAATTCGCAGTCAGACACTTTACGTCTACGAAGAATTTGTTTTTGGCAACATGTCAAGTGAAAGGATGCACGTGGAGGGTTAGAGCGGCTGTGAAGAATGAACCACACACGTTCTGGGTGACGAAGTATGTGAAGGCGCATACATGTTCTGTTACGGACCGAGCAGCTAGCCGTCGTCATTGCACTCCGAAATATATTGGAAGGTTATTCATTGAAAGAGTTGGAATCATAGATGGAATTGTGCCGAAGCATATTAAAGATTCAATGAAGACGATGTTCGGGATGAACCTGGATTATACGACTTCTTACCGAGCTTTGCTATATGCTCAAGAAATGGTAAGGGGTACATCAGAAGATGGATATGAGAATCTACCTTCGTATTTGCATGTAATCAAGACCACTAATCCAGGAAGTGTTACTGACCTTGTACACGATCAGAACAACCGGTTCAAGTACCTATTCGTCTCCTTTGGAGCTTCCATAGCCGGTTTTCGGTATTTGCGTCGAGTAATTGTGGTCGATGGAACTCATCTAACAGGGAAGTATGTAGGGGTGCTCTTAGTGGCTGCGGGGCAGGATGGCAACTTCCAGATATTTCCGCTGGCTTTCGGAGTAGTTGACATTGAGTGTGATGCTTCGTGGGAGTGGTTTTTTACAAAACTGCGTGAGTGTTTCTCTAATGAATATTCTCTTGTTATAGTCTCTGACAGACACACTTCCATAGCCAAAGCATGCAGAACTGTCCTTCTGTGGGTAACACGAGGAATATGCTACTATCATCTACAACAGAATATTGTGACATAGTTGCGCGGAAAACAGCTTCTGTATCTGGTTAAAGGATCAGCTTATGCGCATACTAAGATGGACTACAATCGCTATATGGATGCCTTATGAAACGTCAATCCGAATCTTGCGACATATATTGAAGATGCAGATCCAAGGTTATGGTCACAAGTTCACTTCCCCGGAGATAGGTACAACATCATGACAAGCAACATTGCAGAGTCGATCAATTCTACACTTAAGAATGCCCGAGGTTTTCCCATCAGCTTCCTCCTAGACTATATCCAGGAAAAATTAGGGAGATGGCACTTTAAGAGGCGTGAAGATGCTTTGTCTCTCACTACTCGGCACACTCGCGGTGTTGAATACTTACTGACCGTTCGTGAACATTATGCGGATCTGATGACGGTTGAACGCATTGACAACTGGCATTTCTTTGTGAAGGGTGGAACACGAGACTGTATGGTTGATCTAGAAGGGAGAACGTGTGCGTGTGGTGTTTTCCAAGTGGAGAAAATACCATGTTCCCATTCTATTGCACCTGCAAAAGAAGCGCGTATTCATTTATCCACCCTTGTATGCCCGTCGTATAGGAAGGACTATTTGTTTTCAGCTTACTCGGGCAATATCTTCCCCCATTCTGCATCCTCTGTCGAGACCGTGGCTACTTGTCCAAAAATCGTTCCGCCTTTCGTTCGTTGGGGTCCTGGGAGGCAGAAGAAATCTAGATGGCAAACATGGCTAGAATTGGCTAGGAAGAAAAGGAGTAGACCGCGAAAATTGCATAAGGAGTACCGTTGTTCTAATTGCAGAGAAACCGGGCATACTCGACCGCAATGTGTAAGTTTAAAATTAGCCTTAAATTAAAAACTTGCCCTAATTCTAAAATGAACCCTAATTTTTGCGTCTTTTAGGGCACGCGAGAAGAAGGCAAATGAAGTCTGCTCTGGAAAGCTACTGGAGAAGTCTGTTTAGGGCACGTTGAAGTTTTATTAGGCAGATGTCGTTACGTTTTCTAGGGCAGGTGCCGTTTCGTATTTCCTGATTCGTGTACCTTGTATTTAAAATTGAACATCAACCGAAGCGTCCTTTCGCGTATTACCAATAAAATGTTTATGTTACTCATGATTTCCAACTATAAATACTGCGCTCTCATCACTTGTGTAGAACAATCCCTCTCGCTTCCACATCCCTTTATTTGTGCTTTACATCGTTTCTAAGTTCACACAATGGTCTACTCGTATCTACTATCCTGCCCAGGAGACATTCAAGAGGCTATTGCCTGACGCGTTGCCAGATATTCTGTTCAGGATTTGTTCAACTTCAAGAGAACATGCAAAACAACTAAGGACGCATCATAACGGCCATCAGTGTATGCATCTGCGAATCTGTGTACTATCTCTTGGACTCAGTTGGAGGCTGCCCAACCGTTTGTGAATTTATGTTACAGTAACAGAAATCCAGAGGCAATGCTGGTCAAGGGCGTTGAAGATTGCTTCCTACGACAAATGATTGAGGAGGGGGTGGAGACAATAAAATCTGTTGCGGAATCCGGGTATGAGCCTGCTATGCACGTTTTCGCGATGCTTCGAATTGTGTTTTGGGATGACACCTCTTACTTCAGAAGTTTTACCCGGGAACAGTTCAGAGCAATAAGCCGCCACGGAACTGGGCGGGGTTGGCCTATTACCGTAACCAGTTGCCCTTTGAAGTTCAGAGCAAAGGTGGATGCGTTTGAAGTGGAAGCGTACCCCGCATTAACCAGTTGCCCTTGTACTCCGTGTAATCGATGGTGTTACTGGTACGATGACGAATTCAAGGATTTAGATGAGGTGTGTGATGAGTGTTTCTTGACCCTAAATTTAGGTTACTTTTACAGACACTTTACTGTAACCACGCATGAGCGTCTTCTAAGTATTATGCAAGAATTTTAATAAACAAATGTCTTACACCAAGTGACTGTTTTTTTCTCAATTTCAATGTGTTTCTGCGTTTGTAAAAAAAGTTGACTTCATAAACTCCTCTTTTAAGAGGAAAAGATATCAAATTGTCCTTACGTAACAAACATCAATACTCGTCAGTCGTTACAAAAAGCCCATATTTACGGACCATTACGAGTAGGACATTGTTTACATTAGTTGTTACTAAAAGTCCATATTTACAGACATCACACCATTACGGCCAAAAAATATTGTTCAGGTGTGCAATACACAACTACACCATTCAAGGCATCGCTTCATACACGTCCAATGCTTTCCAGTTACGATCATCAAGAGTACGTAAGTCCAACTCAGTAAATATATCACCCGCCAACTTCTCCCTAATTGCTTTCACGCTCCGGTCACTTAGCTTCCCATCTGCCGATATCCCCAACGCATGGCATTCGATGTACTTCATACAAAAAATGCCACAATCCCCACTCTGCACGTTTTGGGGCACCTTCGGGTCAACTTCGTGGGTGAATGCATCGAATGGGCAATCCTCTCTGTCACCTACTGCAACCTCCCGTAGCAAATATGGTAACATCATGGCTATTGGCTCCACCGCCCTCGCAATCTCGGCCACATCGTACACCCCGACAGCGCTGTCCCATATGGTGATGTGTCGTCTAGGGATGGATATCCAAAGAGCCACCCAGTGGTCTTTCCCGAGATGCATTGGTGCGTATATGTCGTCTATCTCGACACCCCACATCTTATTCGACTGGCAGAATTCTGGGATTTGTCCAGAGTGTAGTTCCCACCCTCCACCGGGTAGTTGTCTGCCTAAACCATTTGGACTTGGTTCATAATCGACGAATTCACGGTACTTATTAGTCCACACCATCCCGAACCAAGCATCGAGGAAGCAAATCCTGTCGGACCTAAAATACTCCGGATGTTTGGACTGGCGCAGTCGAAGAAGATTTGCCGCAGCATCCAAATGCTACAATGTAACAATACCAATATTAGATGTTCAGCATATTACATGTAAATTTATTATGTATATCAAGTCCACCAGAGAAGTACTCAACACAAGTCTACCAGAGAAGTTCTCTACATAAGTCTACCAGAAAAGTTTTCTACACAAGTCTACCAGAAAAGTTCTCTACATAAGTCTACCAGAGAAGTTCTCTACACAAGTCTACCAGAAAAGTTCTCTACATAAGTCTACCAGAGAAGTTCTCTACACAAGTCTACCAGAGAAGTTCTCTACACAAGTTCTCTACATGAGCCACTTTTGAGCAGTTCGGAGCGTGTACCACCATTCCGCGGCACTGCCTTTGGGTCATTTGGGATATTCACTACAGCGAGAATGGAACAGTAAACATCAATCCAATTGTATGTTTAATCCTAATAATTCTACAATGTATTACTTACGGCTGCGCCTTAAGCCAGTCAATAATTTGGGTCGTTGTCTCTTTCACAACAGGCCCAAACAGATCATACCCACGACCGAATATGGCTCGCCTAATAGGACTATGTAGAGTTGTGGGGTCCTGCCCTTCCCGTTCCTTCGCCAGCCTTGCCGTTTTAGCAGCAGTGGTGATCTTTGCAGCCTCCCGACGCGCAGCAATTCTCTGTTTGCGCAGAGCAATCTGCTCAGGAGTGGGTTGCATAGTCCCGAGATACTCAACACTCTCGGTTTTGTCCTCTTTGTTCGGATTTGGGTTGACCTTCTGCCAGTGGTTTACACTTTCTTCTCCTTGGGGTTTCTGCAGAAGCATCGTATAATATCCGGATAACCAACGAACTAAATCACCGTGTGAAAAGTGAAACATAATAATGTTGTTCCCAAACAGTTCAAATCATGAACAAGTGCAAATTGAACAAGACCAGCTCAGTAAAAAGAGAGGTCGAGATGAAACAGATAGTTTGAACATGCAGAGGGAATTAGATCTACTTTCTCTGTTTTCTGCCATATTTTCTCCTACGATTCGTTTCTATGGGAGAGGGATCGGAACTAACCCGACCAGACTGTTCTTCCTCCTTAGGAGCAGGTCTCATAAGCTCTGCGATCCGCGCCACAGATTGCTCAACAGACAAAACTCTCCCTGAGAGGGCATCTATCTTCGCAGTGCAGGCATTGAATCCTTCTTTCATATCCGTTGAGACCTTCGCAACGTAATGTTCAAAGTAGACCTTCAAAGTATCGATGACAAGATCCGCTCCTCTGAAGGCAGAAGCGTTCTCAGGCCGTGGCATCTTTCTACTACATGAATCAACATCATCCTCCACTTCTCTCTTCCTCTGCATCTTCTTTACATCATCGTCCACTGCTTCATTTATATTGTTTGATTTCAAAACACCCTTCGCTTTCCAATCGTTTCGACTCCATCGCCAGGTTTTACCACCGGAAAATTCACCCAACAATGCCTTAAGAACATTGTCAATGGCCGGATCGTCTTCATCATTGTCCCACCTTGGATGCATTTGGGTCCCGTTTCGAATATTGCAGTTGTTAAATACACACTAAAGAGAGAACATGCAAAACAGTGGTTATTTCGACTTCAACATAATATAATGCATAACACTTATTTATAAGTTACCTGCTTCAGCATGTTCTCCTTCAGATACTTGCGACCTCGTCCACCATTGAATGCCAAAATCGGCTCGTGATGAAAGCAACCTATCACTGGGTCTCCGAAGTGGTTTCCAAACTCTGGCATTGCCTGGTAAGCCCAGACCTGCAGCACCTCCACAAAGCCATCAACACAGTACGATCTCGTATAATCTTTCTCCTTCACGGACTGGATGAGATTCATGAAGGCTACCCTTCCCCAAGGGTATGCGCAAAACGCTTCAATATCCATAACCAACCGGGCAAGTCTAGTGGGTGAAGAAGACTTCTTTGCTTCTATGAAGCCAGCGTAAATTGATAGATATCCTAGCCTGAGACAATCCTCCCTACTCCAAGTAGGGGCGGACCTACATGCGAGTGTGAGATCATCCACACTAGGGCCGACGTCAATCGAGATTCCCAGCTTCTCCCATAAATCTTCCATCTCTTCTGTTACCTCTACTTCGAGGTGCTCCAGGTTCTCCCGATACTGGCAGTTCAATCCTGTTAAGACCTCAAACTCGTTAAGGGAGAAACGCAGAGGGTTCACACCAACGAGTCTCCATATCTCGTACTTCTTCTTGCATACAAGTTGGAAACCCAGCTTATAATGCACCACACGAGATGCCCATGAGAAATCCAATTTGTAGAACCTCAAAAAAACCCCCACACTGGAATTAGTTAGCTCTTCCCACTCGTCTGGGAGAAGTGCTTCTTCCAAGGCCGGAAACAGCTTCGAGTCGTTGCTGTAGTAGCTTATACTCTTTACGGGAACTGGCTCGTCACCTTTGGTGAACAATCTACAGGGAAACAGTGGTTGCGTCATTCTGCAAAAAGAATTACTTCAGAAGTCTACTCCAAACAAACACGGACTACTCAAGAAGTTCAGAGCAGAGGTCTACTCTGTATATGTAAAAGTTAAATGAAATTATAGCATGAGGAAGAATATTAGTACACGTTCTGGCGGAGGAGAGACGGAGGAGAGACGGAGGAGAACGACGGAGGAGCGACCCAGATCGGAAAGTAAATCGGCACATACGAACAAATAGGAAAGGTAATCGACGGAGGAACATACGAATAAACAAAACAAATTAGATCCAACATGCACAACGAAAAGTAAATCTGAAAAGGATGAACAGAAAAGATAGGAAAAGGATGAAGAGAAAAGTTACCTAAATGAAACGGCGAGAAACGTTCGGAGGAGAGGGGGAGGAGAGGGGGAGGAGAATGGCGAGTCACATAAATGAAACGACGAGAAAAGAAATGCCGAAGAGTAACTAATGAATGAATATTACTTCCCCAATGTAATGAAATTACTTTAACCACTTCGATATACTCGAAACAATCATTAATTACAGCCCAGATTTTGACATTATTTAATAATTTAGTCACTGTCAGCTTTCCCCATCATATTAATTTTATTTCGTCAGACGTTATAATTATTACGATTTTGCTGTTATCCACTTGTTTTACGGTTTCCCATACGCTTTGACGCAATTTACTTTTCAATTCCCGACACCATAGACTTATCCCCGAAGTCGACTACAATAGCTTGCCGCCATAGACTTATCCCCGAAGTCGACTACAATAGCTTTTTAATGTCTTCCGCGTTTTCAAATTATTTAACTTTCAAAATTTTAAAATTCCCGCTTTATATTGTTCATACTGACACATTTTCACATTATATTATATTTCACCACATGATTTTCCAAACTGACACATTTTCACATCAGTTTGACAATTTTCATATTTTCCCAATAAATTTTACGGTTCCTCAGGCAGTTTCCCGCCTATTAATAATTTCACTTTCACAAATAATTTCATATACCACAAGTCTACTACACCCATCGACTTATACGAGAAGTCTACTACACCCATCGACTTATACGAGTCGTCTACTACACCCATCGACTTATACGAGTCGTCTACTACACCCATCGACTGATACGAGTAGTCTACTACGCCCATCGACTTATACGAAAAGTCTACTGCGCCCATCAACTTATACGAAAAGTCTACTGCGTCCATCGACTTATACGAAAAGTCTACTGCGTCCATCGACTTATACGAAAAGTCTACTGTGCCCATCGACTTATACGAAAAGTCTACTGTGCCCATCGACTTATACGAAAAGTCTACTGCACCCATCGACTTATACGAGAAGTCTACTTCTCCTATGTTCGGTTATGTCTTATATTAGGTAGAAATAAAAACATGGTGAATTTAATATGGCACAAAACGCAGTCAGTTAGGTCCGAGGATTACATATTACACACGGTACATGACGCTAATCTAAGACATAAGAAAGCGAATAGCAAGGTAGATGGTCAGACCTATGAACGTGAGGATTAACCCAGTAACCATCTGCTTCTTCATCACGACAGCGGGATAATGCTCGTCAACTAGATAGCAAAGTTGGTATAACTCTGCATCAATTCGCGGCAAATAAGCAAAGCTCTCTTCTGCTACTCGGTCCCTCTCATATTCCAGTGCGCATCTGACACTCTGAATTTCCTGTGTCACAGCCTCATCCCACCACTTGAATATATGATTCCCACCATCCTACAGAAGGACTTGCAAATCAACCATCATATTAGTTTAGTTAGAACTCACATGCAGAACAGCAACAAAACGACAGTCGAATTACCTTATAGTTCTTGCATTCATAAAATACCCGACAGGATTCTCGTCAGTAGTCGATGTTTTCAAGATCGGCACCAGACCGCAGAAACATCGGACCGGAAATCCAGATCCAGCTATTCCAGATCTACGGAAACTGTTTGGGGAGGTCACTTCCGGTTGTTCTGCACTCCCCCGAACCGCCGCCACCGAACTACTCGACACCCGATTACCCGAGCTCCACGAAGGTTGGCTGTAGATGTAACGACCCATCCCTGTGTACCATCGAAAAACAAATCATTGCAGACCGTGATACACATCTCAATAACCACTATACTATGAACAAATCGTATCAGCATGTAGATTTAGAGGCTTACTAAAGATTGAGTTATGTTGTTGGCGAGGGAGAACGAAGAGTTCTTGAGAAAGAAAGAGAGAGAGAAAGTTATGTTCTTGGAGAGGGAGAAAGAAGAGTTCTCGAGAAACAAAGAGAGAGATTGAGTGAGGAGGCAAAAGAGGCAATCCTCGAAATAATAAATTAGGTTAGAGTGTTGTACTCGGCGCCAGATTATATATGTCCGTCAATTTTCGGTTTACTTAGCTAATTTCAATTACAGGGTAAATTTCCGGTATGGTTCATAGTTCGGTTATGTTAGATGTCATGACGAAGCCTTCTATACCCTAACCCTCATATCAACAGTAACCCTCGATCGGAAACTTATTTAAAATGAACCATAATCACTAAGAAGTTCGTAATTCTATATCTTAGATGAACTTAAATGTAATCTTAAACCGTAAACTATCATTTATATCAACATTATGTTTATCAAAACCATAACCCAACTTTATATCCATGTTAAACCCTATACTTCAACCTTACATGTTCTACTTTCTACCCTCATTCATCATCATTAGTTTAAATTGACTTATTTTTATGAAATTTAATTTTTCATAGGTGGAAATTACCTATATGTTATTTATGTATGCAAATTTATAATCAGATTATTCTTTTATAATTTTGTAACTAAAAAATACTGATTTAATCAGGGAGTAGACTTCAACTTGATAAAGAAGTCTACTAATATGCTTTAAGATAATTTGTAAACATAGTTGGTCTAAAATTATTGATTTTAATGAAAATTTATTTTACATAGGTCCACACTACCTATGTGTTATTTATGTATACAAAATTTTTATCAAAATATTTTTTTATAATTTTATAATTAAATTTAAAGATATAGTCACGGGGAAAACTACATACAGAAGTCTGTAACCACCTATTAGACTTCGTAGGTAGACTTCTATAAGGTTATAAGGGTCATTTTTACAGCGCGATTTTTGTTTGTTCGTCAGGGAGAAAGTAGTACTTTCGCTACCCTCAAGGTCTAGTTCTGTCGAATGTGCAATAGCGGGTCTACATTTGCATCCAAGATCAAAAAAAAGTCTAAAATCAGCAATTTGCCCTTAATTTTTTTTAAAATTACGGAATTTTAATTTATATATGTCATTAACATATATAAAATATTTAAACAATTAGAAGATGAATTAAGATAATAAATTAACATGTATTGATTATAAAAATATTTAAAATACTAATAAATTGATGGATTAACCTTTTTTAATAAATATAAAATTACTTTAAATATAAATGGGTCTATAAACTTTTGCAAATTACAATATTAATATATTAACATAATAGAAACTACACATATGAAAAAAAAAATATATATACATATATATACATATATAAATCAATAAATATATTATGTAATCATACTATAAATATATATTTAAATTTGATGTATATATGATGACCAAAAAATCGGATTTGATGACAGAGATTTTATATAAGAGAACACTTTAAAATATCTGGTTACAATTTATTTAATATAAGAGATTCTGTCATTAAATATAATATATTGATTACATATCAATAAGAAAATAATTTCAGCAACAAGTATTTTTGCATATCTTTCATTTTCTAAAGAATTAAAAATTGAATATTAGTTGTGAAAATACTAAAATAAATTATTAAATTAAATTTTGATCTATAAAACGAAAAATAAAAATCCTATAATATATATTTTGTAAGTATAGTTAAATTATTAAATCAATAAATTTTAAATATTATAAATTACTCAATATTTATGTTATTTGATAATATGATGGACGGGCTGAGATTAATATTTTTTACGAAATGATGTTTATTGCAGGGTTAATTTATCAAACATGTAAAATATTTAGACGATTTCATAATGAGTTAAAAAAAAGAAACAAACTAAATATTCCTTTCGCTAACAGGCTAAAACATAGTAAACTATATGATACATCTATATTAAAAAAAAAAGAGGAATACCCTCAAATAGCACACTTACATGTTTTGTCACAAAATAGCACACTATGGTGAAAATGTCAATAAGAGCATACTTTAATCATTTTTAAATGTATTACACTAATGAATTTGGGTTCACAAATCATTAGTTAGGGTTTAGATTTTATGGTTTAGTGTTTAGGATTACAAGATTGGGAAAAAACATATGAGAATTAATGGTATAATAGTCTTGTTCTTCTTTAATTAATGTTATTTTGTCATTTTTACTCTGATGTGCTATTTTGTGACAAAAACATGAAAGTGTGCCATTTTTGAGAATTGCTCTAAAAAAAACTGTTAACACATCTAAAAATTTTAAGTATATAAATATATTTTTTCAAAAAAATAAATATCAGATTTTTTAAAAAAAAATTTGGAAAACTAAAAATTAAAAATATATAATTTTTTTCTATTAAACTATAATTTTATCACAAATATATTTCTACATTTTTTAAGGAAATTTTAAATAAGATTTAGGGAAAAATATTTGGACTAATTTAAAAAAAATGCTTATTACTTTTGTATTAATGGCTACATTTTTTTAAAAAAATGTACAAAAACATTATGATTAGTATATTCCATAAAATATGAAGTTATTATTTTGAAATAACATTATGATTAGTATATATCATAAAATATGAAGTTATTATTTTGAATTAAGAATAATGTTTTTTAAAGTCCAATATCTTAACATTATTATCTAAATATTACATTCACTTATCTAAATAGTAGTATCTAAATATTAAATTATCAAATTTAAAATTTTATTTCACTTTATTTTAGTTACATTGATGTAATTTTTAACTTTTTGCTGTTTTTCGACTTCTTTTTGTTTAAAACTACTTTTTTCTCTCAATTTCTTATCAAGCCATCAAAAAAATATTAATATCAATGTAAATTGTAAAATATCAATGTAAGATACTTATATTTCCCGCAACAACGTAAAAATATAGTGTTAATGTTTATTTTCAATTTTATTATTGTTTTCTCATACTTTTATAAATGATATTTATAATTTAGAAATTGTAAATTTATAAACTTATATATTTAAATACAAAATTATATATAATCCCGCGCTCACGCGCGGATCTGGTTCTAGTTTATACTCCCTCCGTTTCTTTTTATTTGTTGTTCTAGAGATTAGTTTTTGTTTCAAAATATTTGTTGTTCTGAGATTATATGTTAGTTTTTAGCTTTATTAAAAACTGTGTGACCAATAAAATCATACATCTTTTTTTATAACTGGTTGAATTAATTATTTTTACTTTATTTTTTTCATAGTACTTTTTAGAATAACAATGCATACCTAAATTCTTGTGCACTTTATCAAAACAACAAACATTTTGAAACAGAGGGAGTATTTATTAAGCGAACATTGGATTTCAATAGTGTTATTAATTTTATATGTTAAAAATAATCTTATCTATTTTATATGGACAATTATCAAAATAGCACATTTTCATGTTTTTGTCACTAAATAGCACACCAAATTGAAAATGACAAAAATAGCATTTAGTGAAGAGGCAAAAGGCTATTAAACATTTAAATCTCATTCGTTTTTCTCAATTTTTTAACCTAAACCCTAAATCTAAACCCTAATTAATGATTTGTGAACCCAAACATATTATTGTAATACATTTAAAAATGATTAAAGTGTGCTATTATTGTCATTTTTCCATTGGTGTGCTATTTTTGTGACAAAAACACCAAAGTGTGCAATTTGAAAGTAGGGCAAATCTGTAAAATGTACCATTTTGAAGTTTCTCTGACCATAATGAACCAAAAAATTAAGCTGGACCATAATGTTTTATTAAGAAAATTTATGGCCAATTCTACCCCTCCCACTAAAAGAAGAAAAACAGGCGACTCTTTCGCCGTAAAAACAAAACACGTCTTTTCTTGTTCGTTCGCATTCACCTTGAGCCATCGCCGGAGACAGTCACAAGCTAAGTTCTCCGTTAGATTTCGATAAGTTCGTCGTCAGAATTGAGATAAGTTTTCATTTTATTTACGAAAATTTCTTAAATCTCAAAATTAGGATTAAGCAACTTCGCCAACTATGGTTCAGGTTTTGTGACGACAATGGAGGAGTATCTTCAGCGAATCGGATACGCCGAGAAGAAGCTCTCTGCAATCCTTCTTCAAATTGTAGACGGAGATTTCCGAATTGAACCAAAGGGAAGAGACGGAGGAGCGGAGTGAGATCTCAGCGTGGGAGATATATAAAAGCTGAGAGAGCAATTCAAGACGACATCGTGACATGGTTACAGAGCCTGGTATTATTACTAAGTATGCCTTTTATCCTAGTTTCATCACTGTTTCATTCATCTGTTATTTTCGATTTGAACTACCTTGTATTGCTTCACGTTTTCATTTGAAGTTGCCCTTCATAACCAACTACGAACCTGTTGAAGTTACTCTCCAAACAGATCAAGTGAGTCTTATACCATAAAAGAGTATGGATGTGTTTTGGCCTTAGATTTTTTTTAACTAATTACTTCTTTGTGCCTTTAGGTGAAGGATATACCATGTGGTACCAAAGGAGGTGTCATGATTACCTTTGAGAGGATAGAAGTAAGAACCCTAAGATTTTTGTTTTTCTGGTAACATTTCCATTGCTTACAGTATGTCGATCTTAATTACATGTGTTGACCAAATTATATGTTTCTAGGTTGTTAATTGAGTGTGTAAGGATTATGTTTATGACACTTTGCTCAACTATGGTGTGAACTATGACAACACATGGATATATGATAAGTTTCATCATGAGATCAACCAATTCTGCAGCTTTCATTCCCTTCAGCAAGTCTGCATTGACATCTTCGACCAGGTAGATTTGGAAGCTGTAGGCCCGTAGTCACCTTAATGGGAACATAGACAGTTTGATCTTAATAGTTTGGAAGCTTATTGCGTTTTGAGATTCAGTTAGAATATTATGCTCATCCCATAGCAGTGAATAAAGTTTACATTTTGATAATGTTTACATTGTGTATAATATCTTCGAAAATTCATTCAATCAAATGTGTTTCATATTGATGAACCCATGAAAGAGGCTCTTCAGGCTGATTGCTCACGTTATGCTCAAGGAATTGAGATTATTAGTGTGCGTGTCACAAAGCCGAAAATCCCAGAAAGTGTAAGGCGCAACTTTGAGCAAATGGAAGAGGATCGTACCATTTAGGAATTGAGATTATTAGTGGTCTGTAGCTTTTCTTATGTTTCTTTTTTTTTTTTTGAAGGAATGTTAAATTATCCAACAAAAAAAACCATTGTTTACAGAGTCTTCTGCAATACTTTGTAACTTAGAACAGATTTACATGTAGAATTTAAAAAGGGATTAGTTTATCGAGTTGCAAGCCACTTTTCCATCGTAGTGTCATGGCAATCTCTGTGAAGAAGACGGAGAGAAAGAATTCTATTACGAACAAGCCTGTCGATTTTCTGAACCATTTGATCCGGCGTCGTAGAGAGCTCTCCATGGCGTCTGCCATTACGTTCCCTCCAAATATTGAACACTGTTGCCTGTAACACATATTTGAAGAGAAACTTGGTCCTCTTGTCCATTGTGGAGCTCTGAGTTAGATTGAGAAGTTGATCCCAATTTGTTGTGTAGTCGTTATCCAACAGAAGCAGAGTCAATCTTCTCCAGATTTCTTCTGCATAACCACAAGCAAAGAATAAGTGGTTACGACTTTCTCTCTGTGCGCCACATAGAATACACGTTCCATCCGATGTAGTATTCCATGCTAGAATCCGGTCACCTGTTGGCAGTCTATTGAGAGTTGCTAGCCATGTTGCAAATGAGAACTTAGGAGTTACGTTGCTAAACCAGACAGCGCCTGCCCAGGTCACCTTAGGCTGCTGTCCACGAAGGAGCTGTAGTGTTTCTCTAGAGCTAAAGTGAGCCTTAAAGATATCACCTTCCCTTTTCCATAGTTTGACATCACCTGTAGATTTTAACCCCATTTGCTTTATACGGGAAATCTCCATCTCTATAAGGTTTAAAGTGTCTGACCTGTGACGAGTTTCTCTGTGTTCAACTGCTTCTTTGATCGTTGAGTTTAAAGAGATGCCTAGCGCGGAAGCACCTTGAAGTCCCGTAATGTCAATGAGTCTGCCAAGAGGGGACCATGTATCATAGCAGAAAGAAGTTGTTTCACCATTTCCCAGTTATGTTTTGGTAAATGGAAAAGCAATGTCTCTGCATTTCAATAATTTTCTCCATATCCAAGATCCTAGCGAGGTGGTCTCTTTAGTTGACCAGAAGGAGTTTTTTCTTATCAAATGGCGCTTGATCCACTTAACCCACAGAGATGTTGTTGAACTAGTGATGCGCCATATTAATTTTAGACAGCCTGTTTTATTTACTTCTGTAAGCGATCTTAAACCCAGTCCACCTTCGATTTTAGGCTTGCAAACATCACTCCAAGCCACTTTTGCCTTATGGGGATTCAGCGCAGGACCAGACCATAAGAAGGCTGCACAAAGTCGGTCTATTTCTTGAATGCAGGATTTAGGCAGACAAAATGCAGAGACCCAGAAATTTGTCATTGAATGGATCACTGAGGCGATAAGCTGTAGTCGGCCGGCAAAAGATAGGTGTCTCACAGTCCAAGAACTGATGCGCTTCTTGATTTTCTCAATAAGAAGGGAGTAATCTGAAGTTTTCATTTTCTTCGTCATCAATGGCAAGCCCAGGTACCTCACCGTTAGTGAACCTGATTCGAAGGGAAAATCACTTAGAATGGACTCTTTTTCGTTATCAGTAACACATGCGACAAACAGAGTTGACTTCTCTAGGCTGATATTCAGTCCTGAGATATCCCCAAAAGCTTTCAACACGTTGAGAATACCCACAATGGACCTTTTTTTCCCATCTGAAAAAATAAACATATCATCAGCAAAACAAAGATGAGTGAGGTTAAGCTGGCTGCAGTATGGGTGAAAACCAAATTCACGGTTTGCCGCCGCTTGGTCCAGCATCCATGACAGAACTTGCATACAGATTACAAAGAGATAAGGGGATAGAGAGCATCCTTGCCGGAGACCTCTCTTGCTATTGAAATAACCTGCCAATTCCCCATTTACTTGTACCGAGAATGAAGCCATGGTGATACACCTTTGGACCCATAAAATGAATTTTTCCGGGAGGCCAATAGCTGAGAGCACGGATAGCAGGAATGACCATTTCACTGAGTCAAAAGCTTTTGCTAAGTCTATCTTAACGGCACATCTAGAGGAAATCGTAGATTTATGGTAACTTTTAACCAACTCAGATGCAAGTAAAACATTTTCCATGAGTAGCCTATCTTTCACAAAGGCAGATTGGTTAGTCGAAATGAATTTCGGTAGAATCCGCTTTAGCCTGTTTGCCATTAACTTGGAGATCACTTTATATATGACATTGCAGTAGGAAATAGGCCTATAATCCTTTATCTGAGTAGCTCCTTCCTTCTTGGGAATCAAAGCCAGTATGGTTGAGTTGATCCCTTTCGAAAGGAATCCTTTGTCAAAATAGGATTGTATGGATATCACGAAATCTTTCCCCACTATAGGCCAAGCTGCTCTAAAGAATTATGCAGTGTAACCATCCGGTCCTGGCGATTTATCCTTAGACATCGAGAATAATACCTTCTGAATCTCCTCCTCAGATACTTCCTTCATGAGTATAGCCTTGTCCTGGTCATCACTTTCAAATCCCAACAGCTCGTTTAACTCATTCACTGATAAGCTTTGTACAGCATCAGACAGGCGCGTCAGAAATCCTTCAAAATAATCAACTGCTTCCTTTTTTATCTCCTCCTGTGTATTAGTAATTGAGCCATCTCCTCTTTGTATTTCTCGTATCGAGTTGCGGACTGTACGAATCGTAGCCGCATTATAGAATTGCTTGTTGTTGTTGTTGCCGTCTCCCACATTCAACCAATGAAGCTTCGCCTTTTGACTTATGACTTTTTCCTCTATCTGAGATAGCAAAGTCCAACGGTCATAAGCACGATTCTCTTCCTAAATCATCCTCGAGTCTGGGTTCTGCAATATCATCATCTGCAACTCACAAAGCTTTTCGTAAGCCTCTTTAGTTTTCTTTTTGATATCACCAATTTTTTTCCTTACCAAGAGACCGGAGAATCGGCTTCAAGTCTTTAAGTTTTTTTGACAGACGGTGCAATGCAGAAGTAGAATTGTATATCGGTTCCGATGTTTCCCAATGAGTCCGGACTGTGGTAAGGAAATCCGGCAAATTTGCCACCGCATTGATAAAATTAAAAGGACGACGTGGTTTCGTAGGCTCCATGGTGATTGTAATGCGGCATCGGAGATGATCCGAAACATCTCTTGATTCGAAAACGCTGTGCGCTTGGGGATATGAGTTTAACCAACTCATGTTCATAAGAGTGCGGTCCAATTTCTTACAGACTAAGCCTTCCTCCCTTTTATTACTCCACGTAAAGCACGGGCCTTGATAATTCATATCCATCAGAGAGCAATGGAGAACCATATCCTGAAAGTCCTTCATTCCCACTGGGTTGGCTGCCTGTGGAAAATCCGAATGCTCTTCGAGCTCCAATATTTCGTTGAAATCACCAATAATCAACCACGGCTTATTTCTATAAATTGGAGAGGAATGGTGATTTTTGAGATCTTCCCATAACTCTTTTCTCTCCTGAGGACAGTTAGAGGCATAAATGAAAGAACATATGAATTCATCATCCATACCTGCCAAAAGGACAGAACAGGTGATCATTTGACCACTTTTAAAACATGGAGTTACTCTTGTGGAAGAACTCCAGGTGACCCAGATCCTACCCAGACGGTTGTACTCATAGTTAGGTAGAAAAGACCAGTTTTCGAAAACAGAGGACGCAATTCGCATGGCCTTGTTTTCTTGAACCCTAGTTTCCAATAAGCAACCAAACTGTAGGTTGCTTTGTCGAATCCATTTCTTGACTACTGTATGCTTATCCGGGTTATTAAACCCCCTCATGTTCCAGAAAAACCCACACATCAATATTTTCGTTTGTAAGCTTTTTTACTCAAACCAGTCGGACCTCCATCCTTCTGTTTTGTGTCAGTTGTATTAATAGCTCTGTGATTTTCCTTGGCTTTTCTCGGGAGTGATTCACGAATAAATCTTTCTCCTTTATCCTGAGATTGTTTCTCTGCTTTCATAGTATTCACTACTCCTTGTTTGCGTGAAGAATAAATTAGGGATTTAAAAATTAAAAATTTGGAAAAAACATGTTTTCGAAGTGTTTATAAAACAGGGTCGTTTTACATTCCATCAACATTAACCATTTATTAATGAATAGTAAAAGTTGAGGAAAACTAAATCTAATTTAGCTCGAATAACTTTAGTATATAATTATATATGTTTTTATTTTAATAAAGAGTTTGTACTTATTTTTGGCAAAATTTTGATATTCAATATTTTATTGTCGATTTTCTAGAATAAAAATCTGCAGACTTATGAGATTTTAAGGCGGAAATAAATTTTTAAAAAGCAAAGAAAGACCAAGATGTAAAAACTTATAAATTAATTAGATAAAAAAAACTATAGACAAACCCAAAACAGAAGACTTTGCAATATATATATATATATATATATATATATATATATATATATAAAAACAGACATTCACTTAAAAATTAGTATCTGGTGTTAAAACAAATAAAAATTACAAATAGACAAAAACAAAAACAGAAAGGTAACAATTGGCCTAAAAATAAAAGAAAAACATAGAAAATACATAAGAAATAGAAAAACATGAAAATAAATATTGATCAAAGGAATCAAACCATACAACTAACTATAACTAAATCTAATATCCAAATAGGATATCATGGATAGCAAAAAAAAAACAAACAAGCTATAGAAGGAGAAATCAAAGCAACATGAAAAAAACACTAACAAACACACGTTATACAAATCCATCAAAGGGTATCAATAATCATTTTTAGTTTGTTAACTTTATTAGTGCTTTCTCATTCCAAATATCAACAAATATAATTTGACAGAAAAGTCTATGATTTACGTTCAAACCATAATAAATTTAGTAATATATTTCTTAAATTCATTGTCATTTACAAGAATTGGGAATAAGAAACAAAATTGACATTTTGCAATAGTATTTTCTCCATAGGTACATGTACAATATATATGTGTATAAATATAAATTTAAAGAAATAAATGCAGCCTAAAATATGAAAACTACCAGAGCCATATCATAAAAAAAAACTGTATGCTTATCACTAAATAAGTATAGACAATTCAAAAATATAATATCGGAATCTGAGAAAATGAAAAAGACAAAAACAAAAATATAGTTGACACAACCCACACGTAGCGTGGGCAAAAACACTAGTACATTAAAAAGAGTTGAATCCTGACCTCCTTAAGGCATCCACGTTGGAAAAAATGCCACCTCATAAATCAGGAACCAATCAGAACTCATCTTGCAATTAAAATAAATAAATAAAAATACTTTTCGAACACTTAAAACATCGATGCTTCTTCCCGATAAAAGGGTTTGGCCCAATACCTATCAACCCTTCTTGGCCCATTTTTTTATCGCCTTACAGCTGAGCTCCATCGTCTTCTACAGAGTTCCCTGTCGGCGACGTTCTACATTCTCCGACCTCCTTCCCCTTCTTTTCAATCGTTATCACTCCCGTAACGATGAAGAATCTTAAAAGACCCCCTCCCCCACCTTTTTCTCCCCTTATTGCTATCATAAACCGCACACTCAACTCATTCATTACACTCTTCGCTTTTCACGGCATCTACTGTTTCAGTTTCTTCCTTCCCTCTCTCTTTCTCTGCTTTCTCTCTTTTAATCGGCTTCTCGATTAAGTATTATTCCTCTTGATCGATTCTCACATGTCCGGTCCTCTTGATCGATTCACAAGACCCTGTAAGTAATTTTCTTTTGAGAGTAGAAAGTTAATTTCTTTGCTTTCCTCTCTTATGTTTTCAGTCGAGCATAGGTTTTACCGTTTTAGTTTCATGGTTTTGAGTATATTGAATTATGTTTGTCTCTCAAGGTTTTGAAGGTTTCTCCGGCAATGAAGAGAAAAGAGAGCGGAAGTCGGGAAGAAACATCGATCGGACTCTATCTCTTACCTTCATCTCTGCGTTCCGACAATCACTCATCTCTGATGGTTTTCTCCCTCCAGCGCTTAATGATTACCACATGATGTTGTCATTATATTTTTCTTTCCCATCTTAGCAATCTTCTGTTGTAAATCCATTGTCATGACTTTTATGTGGATGTTGAGATCATGTCTATGTTTTCATGTGATGAAGAGAAAGAGACCATTCATTTGTTTTCATGACATCTCTTCTTTCAGCAGATTCCTGTATGCAAGGAAATTTGCTCTTGGAAAAGCAAAACTAATGTGGGCTAACATGATCCAATGTAGAAGGGATTTTGGTACAGACACAATTTTGAAGGTGACAAAGTTTTGTTATTTTTGGTGTGTTCCACTGTAAGAACATATTGTGACATATAGTTTGCTGACTGGTCTCTTCACTTCACAGGACTTTGAGTTTCATGAATTGGATCAAATTCTCAAATATTACCCTCAGTGATATCATGGTGTTGACAAGGAAGGAAGACCTGTTTACATCGAAAGATTGGGAAGAGTCGACCCGTGCAAACTCTTGCAAGTCACTACATTGGAGAGGTACCTGAGATATCATGTTAAAGAGTTTGGGATAACCGTTACGATCAAGATTCCAGCTTCCTGCATCGCTGCTAAGAGACACACCGACTCTAGTACGACCTAAGGCGTGGTTCAATGTCTTTTCTTTTTCTCTTAACGAGACTATGAAATATTTTCCTTGTGCGGTTTCATTTAGTCTCTCTGCATCGTTTATCAATATGCGCGGGTAAATCTGCGCGGGATCTTATAACCCAGCTGTAGAAGATTGATAATGATAACTACCCTGAGGTATTGTAGGCTCTCTTGCAATTGCTTTTAATATACAAAAACCTGTTTTTGATCATTGTTTACTAAAATGTCGCCATGACTTATGCGCAGACACTTCACCGTATGTTCATCATCAATGTCGGCCCTGGTTTTAAGCTACTTTGGGGCACCGTGAAATCGTTTCTTCATCCAAAGACTGTCTCCAAGATAGATGTAACTTAAACCGTTGTTTCTACGTATCCACTTTTTCATTTTTCTTATTGTAGAAAACTAATTGCATCAAATGTGATCATAATAGGTCCTCGGTAACAAGTACCAGAACAAATTACTCGAGAAAATTGATGCAAGGTAGGGGAGTTTTGAGTCTTTAGTATTTTTTTTTTTTTTTTGTGATCATATATGGCCAGAATATAATTTTAACATCCGACCATATTTGGAAATTGTTCAGCCATCTGCTGATTTTCTCGGTGGTACTTTCACTCGTGCAGATCAGAGAGGTTGTATGAGAACTGATAAAGGCCCGTGGAAAGACCCTGAGATACTAAAAGTGGAGTGATTGTTTCTTGATTGTTCGTTATGTCTCTTATATGCATATGATCATTCTAATTCATATGATCATGCAGATGGGTTGCGGTGGTTGAAAGTTCAATATGCATATATGCTGGTGCTGTCGGCAGTGACTCCCAATTATCTCCATCTGATAAACCAAAATATTATGGGGTAAGGGTTTAGTTTGTTTTGGTAGTTGTATATGTGTTTTTTTGGGTGAATTTTTAGCGGACTTAATAGTATATCCTCTCTTGGCTCAGATGAAAATTAATTTTTCATATAATGAGATAACTCTATAATTTATAACAACAATTTTACATATCAAAAATTTAAAATTAATGTTACTTTCAACTAAAGTAAACTAAATATTTTTAACTATTAATCAAATCAATTTTGTATTATTAATTTATCTCCAAAGAAGAACTCATGAATCAAATCAATGCTATTATATACCTTACTTTGTCTAATTTCTTTTCCTGCAGCTAATGACGGCCTTGAGAGTTCTTTTGCTGGACTGGAGAAAAAGAGGAACAAGCCGGTGAGTGTTTTACCGTTTTGCGTCCTCTAAGTTTTTTCTTAAAATTGGAGTTTTGATGATTTTGTGCCTCACATTTTTTTTTTAATAGTTAGGTTCAATCAAGCTTATTGAATGAAGAAAGTGTCAAGGCTGCAGAGAATTAGGATGGTATTTTCAATTTCCGTTCTTTGCTAATTAACTGTTTCTAGCGGCAGGAATTTTCTCCTGTTTGAATCTTACAGAGAGAACATATTGCAGTAGAGCATGCGGATGACGAGGAATTTGTGGAGGGAATTGTGAACATTACCCTTGGGAGGAAAGTGATAGGGATTACATATATGACGAGATGAGTATATCGTTTATGGATTTGCACTAAATCATCGTTGTTTCACGACGTTCTTTGGTTATGAAAAATGTATAATGCTTTGGAGGAGGACTCTTTCCTTAAGTCAACATATCCTTTTCAAAGATCTCCCCCTGTTTGGTTTTTCTGACATGAGTTATATTTGCACCTTGAACGATGACAGGAACATGTAGATGACATATAACTCCTGTCTGTAAAAAATGATGAGAATAAATTTATTCATCTACAAAATGACAGCTTGAACGATGATCACTCATCGTAGACAATTTAGAGTTTGCTAGAGGATGAAACTCAATAGTGTTTTTATATCTTTTGTGCAGGTCATGTGAACCACTCGATTTTCTGGAAGAACCTTGCCCCTATCAAGGTGAGCTTGTGTTATTGAGTTTCTTTCTATTTATTCCATTCAAGTGTTCTGTGATTAATGGTGTGCTTTATGCATATAACAGGAAGGTGGTCGAGAGCCACCAAAAGGAGCTCTTGGCGGAGCCATTGACACTCACTTTCGCTCCCTCGAAGGTTTGGTGAAAAAGATGAGTGCTGAAGGTGCTGCTGTGCAAGGCTCAGGATGGGTGGTTGGTCTTCGAGTTTTACCTTTTAATGTCATCAGGTCACATTGTTGGCTTTGGTGCTTCACTTATAACCATGTTCATTGACTCAGCCTTTTTTCCTCTTCATTGATTCAGTGGCTCGGTTTAGACAAAGAACACAAGAAGCTTGCGGTTGACACAACCTCCAATCAGGTACGTATCCATGAGGACGATTTGTTCAAAACATTTTTGATTGGCCCGCGATCATGATATTGATAAAATAATGTGATGGACTTAAAGAAAAAGACTTTGTTTGATCTCAGGATCCACTTGTGACAAAAGGAGGAAGCTTCGTTCCTCTGGCAGGGATGGATGTTTGGGAGTACGCCTACTACTTGAAGGTAACAACACTTATTATAGTGTGTTAGCTTAAGCACTAATCAAGTCGCTAATCTAAAATGTTATCTACCATGTTACCTGATCCCTGTAACTTTAAAAAAAAAACTTCTTTAGCATTATTATATCCGACTGTGAACAAGAATTAAAATTGTGTGAAGATAATTAACTTTTTGTGAGTATACGATGCGGTTTACATTGTTTTTAAGAAAGAAAAAAATGTCGTCCATCTTCTCTTTTATTTATTTTGTTCCATTACCGAGAAGTTAATCTCATATCCGTAATAAAAATCTGTAACTCATATATGCAGAACCATTACAATAGCTTAGTTGAGTGTTCAGAAGTGTGTATTAGTGAAGGATTGAGTCCGTCCTCTCTCATTATTTTTAACGATTGAGTAGCTATGCTGTGCTGTAACGCTGTTTTGTTAAGTCGAGTTAGGCAATCAAATCGATTGATTTAATAGGGATGCTGTATTGTGACGTTTTTTTTGTTAGTCAAGTTAGGCAATCGTGAGTCCGTCCTTTCTCATTTTTTAAGGGATTTAGTAGCTAAGCTGTACTGTAACGCTGTTTTGTTAACTCAGACTAGAAATGATGACACGGGGAGCTACAATGATCGGGCCGAGTAAAATTGAACATTTGGCAAATGAGAAATGAGAAATCAAATTAATATATATATATATATATATAAATACGGGAGGAGTTTCAGAATATAAGACTACATACATGGGACGATGGACGAGTTCGAGAAGTTAAAAAGGGTGTTTTTCTTATACTGCTCTCATTTTAAAACCCAAAGGCTGATTGTTTAGATTGACAGTGTCCATTATCATCGCTATGATATTACATTTTTTAAAAAAGCTATAAAAAAATGAATATTGTTTTTCTAACGCTGAAAAAATACAATAGGGGGGTTAAATACAGATACAATCTACGATTTACAGTAAAACTAAATAAATTCAAACAAAAAATGCAGGAATGGAGAACCGGACATGATATATTTTAAGGTAAATATGATATTCTTAAGGATATGAACAAAAATACATCCCACATACTAAAAGAAAAGACAACAATTCAGTCTCTGAAAAATAAAATTGTTTACTCTAAAAGAAATTAAAAATAAATTGGGAGTTTACACACTAACTATAACCATATATTAAAAAAAAATTAGAAATCCCATATTTTCTCTCCTGCACTCTTCCTATCTCTCACTAGCGACATCAGATGTTTAGTTTTATCAAATTTGATATCGGTATCTTTTCTAATCAAACATGTCTTTAGGAGTTTTTTCAAAGATTTCGTTTATACACATGTCGGTAGTAGTCAATTTTTATATATTAGATTTTTTAGTCAACAAAATTTTCATTTATAAATCATGTAAGATTTTAGAATAACAGAACAAATAAATAAAATTACTATAAAAAAGAATAGCAGCAAAAATGTAAGAAAATACATGTGTAAACCAATTATTCACTACAAAATATTTACTACTCAAAAAAGTTAGCAAATACGACAGAAAAAAAAATCACTGTTATTTCTTATTATTTCAGAGTAGTTTGTTTAGGTGTTCACTCATGAAACATAAAAAAATGGTTAAGAAGATGCAAATTGTAATCACTTGCAGAAGAGTTTAGATATTACGCTCACACCAAAATTAAAAATGAAAAAAATTAAGAACACATAATACTTTTCATCACTTATTTATTAATGACTCTATTATAATTAATTATTCTTCCTGGATAAGTTAGAAGAATCACTAGCATAAAAAAAACTTATAAACTGTTTTCAAAGTTATAAATATGTATAAAGGTAAACAAACAATTGATTGTAATTAATATTACATTTTATGGAGTACTGAACATCAGAACATTAATAGGTGGTTTTAAGCATTGTAATAAAGAAAAAGGTGGCAAAAAACTACGATGATTACATTAACTATATATAAATATCTTAAAAAAATTTGGAATACATTCTATTTTATTATGCCTGTCTACCATAATTTTATCATTAACTTTTTTGATTAATGCGATAAAAAATGGCGTACTAATAATAAAAAACAAATGATAAAACTTTTACATATTCTTATAGTATAATCTATCGACTGTTTTAAAATAATCTTGGTCTTATATAGTCTGATTTCAATTAATATATAACATACAAGTATACAATACGATGGTCACATGTATGCTTATTGTCAACACGGAACTTGGCATTTGCAAGACTCCTTGCTCAGATAATTCGCCTACGGGCACACTTTCCAGACTTTCCTTTAAAAACCATCTGTATGGATAATGTGGGTGAGTTTACCTCCAAAGCCTTTGATGATTATTGTATGTCCATGGGGGGTAAGTGTGGAACACTCCGTGGCACATGTACATACACAAAACGGCTTGGCCGAATCTCTCATCAAACGCATACAGCTGATCGCTAGACCATTACTCATGAGGTCAAAGCTTCTAGTATCAGCCTGGGGACACGCAGTCTTACACGCCGAATTAATCCGTATCAGGCCATCGAGTGACGATAAATATTCCCCCTCCCAATTAATTACGGGTCAAGAGCCAGACATATCCCATCTTAAAATATTCGGTTGTTCAATTTATGTATCGATTGCTCCACCACAGAGAACTACGATGGGACCTCGGAGGAGGATGGGAATATATGTTGGATATGATTCACCCACGATCATAAAGTACCTAGAGCCAACTATCAGTGATTTGTTTAAAGCCAGGTACGCAGATTGTCATTTCGATGAATCCGTTTTTCCAACAGTAGGTAGTGAGAACCGGCTGGATAAAGAAATTGCATGGAATCATACATCCTTAAATTGGCAAGATCCTCGGACCCAAGAAAGTGACTTAGAAGTCCAAAATATTATTCATATGCAAATGCTAGCTATATAATTGCCAGATTCCTTTGCTGACCCGCAGAGAGTGACTAAATCGTATATACCAGCCGTGAATGCACCAATATAAATCGTATATACCAGCCGTGAACAAGGAATAGTGGGTCAAGCCACACGATTCTAAAAGATAAAAGAAACTTCATAAATCTTACACTCAAAATCGAATTTGATCTAAACCATATGAAACCCTAAAAATCGGTTGATTGATCAAACTTGTTTGAGATTGTCTTGATGATAAAACCAAACCATATAGTTTGTTTCATCATCTTTAAAAATCGGCCATGCCTTGTTCATCTTGAAATTGCATCATATGCATATGTTAAAACCGAACTTGGCCATCCATAAAAATCGATCCATAAAAGTTGCATTGTATCATTAGTTTTGTAAATCGGCTGCATTGATCCATGAATTAAATTGTTAGATCATCTTGTTTAATCCTTGATTGTTTTGAAAATAAGAAAAAAGAAACCCTAAGAAAAAAAAATCGGCTATGAGGAAGAAGAAAAGAAAAATTGTTTTGACCTAAACCTCAATCCTAATCCTAATAGGAAATCTCTAATCCCTTCTTTTTAGAAAAAATGAAAGGTTTAGATATATCTTTTTTCCTTTAAGGAATTATCCTTTTAATTGTTTTCTTTTTTCTTAAAGGTCAAGGATTAACTTGTAATTAAGGATAATAATTCAAATCCTATTCTAAATAGGAAAATCTAATTCCTCTCTTTTAGTAAAAATGAAAGTTTTAGATAATATCTTTTTCCTATAAAGATCTATCCTTTTAATTGTTTTCTTTTTTCTTAAAGGTCAAGGATTAACTTGTAATTAAGGATAATAATTCAAATCCTATTCTAAATAGGAAAATCTAATTCCTCTCTTTTAGTAAAAATGAAAGTTTTAGATAATATCTTTTTCCTATAAAGATCTATCCTTTTAATTGTTTTTCTTTTTCTTAAAAGTCAAGGATTAACTTTTAATTAAAGATTAAATTAAAAATAGAAAATACCAAGTGTATAAACCATTAATAAAATCGGCCCATAATTGTTTGATTGTATAAATTGTTTGATTGATTGTAAAGCTTAAAATCAGATAAACTATACCGGCAATATTCCTAAGGTCCGGGTTTTATTAAAAAAGTCCTAAGTGAAAATTTGATGCATGACCGGCCATATTCCTAAGGTCCGGATCATATTTTAAAAAGGTCCTAACTGAAAATTGTTGGATATTTTCAGATGACAAAAGTCAACAACTTAGACTTCGCAGCCCTCAATCTCTCATGAGACAATTACTTGCAATGGGCACTAGATGCAAGGATCTTACTAAGGTCAAAAGAGCTCGGAGAATGCATTACTGAAGGAAACAATGAGCATGAGCGAAATCGATACAAGGCGATCTTAATCATACGCCATCACCTCAATGAAAGTCTCAAGGATCAGTACCTGACAATTGAAGATCCTTTGGATCTATGGAAGGAATTGAAAAAGAGGTATGACCATCAAAGAACAGTCATTCTACCTAAGGCCAAGTTCGACTGGCTGAACTTGCAATTCATGGACTTTAAGTCTCTGGATGAGTACAATTCAGCCTTGTTCAAGATAGTTTCAAAACTGAAACTATGTGGCGAGACCGTATCGGAGAATGATATGTTGGAAAAGTCATTCTCCACCTTCCATTCGGGTAACATAGTGTTACAAGAACAATACCGCGAAAGAGGCTTCGCAAGGTACTCTGATCTGATTGCTTGTTTGCTGCTTGCGGAACAGAACAACAAGCTTGTTCTGGCCAACAGCGAAATGAGACCAGCTGGAACAGCCCCACTCCCTGAAGCCAACTTGGCCGCTGAGAAAAAGAAGAAAACGAGGCAAACTACGTCCATAGAGATCAAAGGCATTACGGCGGTGGACGTGGTTGAAAAGGAAAAGGGCGTGGTCGCAATAATTACCACCCCTATGGTCGAGGCAAAGGCCGTAACGACAGCAGATTCCAAGAGGACTCTAACCGCGGCCGTGGCCGTGGCCGTGGAAATGGCCGCGGGTATCAATCTGGACATCTGTCCGACCCGACCAAATCAGTTTGCCATCGTTGTGGGATGGGTAACCATTGGGCCAAGACTTGCAGGACTCCCAGACATCTTGTAGAATGCTATCAAGAGCGCCTTAGAGGGAAGAATCCTGAAGCCCACATGATCCAGCATGAACATGACAATGAGGATGATTTCGATCATGAAAATGATGACCTTATGGACACAGATCGGAACGATAACATAGCTTATGAGACTTCCGACTGTTTGAAGTGAATCCGATATTTTAAGTTTTTCTATTTCATGTTGCTTTTATTTGTGTTTGAATTTTATGTCTTTGGATTTTATTTCTTTGGTGTTTAATGAATAATATTTTTAAGGCTTTTAAGACATAAATTCTTGTTTTATGAAGTATGGACGAGTTCGTGGTGGATAGTGGGTCAAGCCACACGATTCTAAAAGATAAGAGATACTTCATAAATCTTACACTCAAAAAGGCAAACATAAGTACTATAGCAGGAATGGCCAGCCTAATAGAAGGCTACGGCCAGGCCAACATTTTAATGCCTAGAGGCACACATCTAGAAATCCCTGATGCATTGTTTTCACTAAGCTCAAATCGAAACTTATTGAGTTTTAAAGACATTCGTCTGAATGGTTTTCATGTGGAAACAATGGGCGGAAGAAACAGAGAATTTCTACAGATAGTTAAACTCGCCCAAGGCCAAAAGAAAGTCTTTGAGATTATACCTGCTACAGCTACGGGCTTATACTGTATAAAAATCAGTATGATAGAAGTCAATGCCACTGTAAACAAAGCTTTTACGGATATGTTCACTTTATGGCATGACCGACTGGGACATCCCGGGTTAGGAATGATGCGGAAATTGATATCAAACACGAGAGGACATGCCTTGAAAGAAAGGAGAGTGATCCCGAAAATTCAAACATGTGCTTCGTGTTCGCAAGGTAAATTGATTGTAAGGCCGTCACCACTAAAAGTGACTAAGGAAACCATAAATTTCATGGAAAGAATTCAAGGAGACATATGCGGACCAATACACCCACCTTGTGGGATGTTCCGATATTTCATGGTCCTCATTGACGCTCTACACGATGGTCACTTGTATGCTTATTGTCAACACGGAACTTGGCATTTGCAAGACTCCTTGCGCAGATAATCCACCTACGGGCACACTTTCCAGACTTTCCTTTAAAACAATCCGTATGGATAATGCGGGTGAGTTTACTTCCAGAGCCTTTGATGATTACTTTATGTCCATGGGGGTAAGTGTGGAACACTCCATGGCACATGTACATACATAGAACGGCTTGGCCGAATCTCTCATCAAACGCATAGAGCTGATCGCTAGCCCATTAGTCATGAGGTCAAAACTTCCAGTATCAGCCTGGGGACACGCAGTCTTACATGCCGCAGAGTTACGGGTCAAGAGCCAGACATATCCCATCTTAAAATATTCGGTTGTTCATATGTACCGATTGCTCCACCACAAAAGACTAAGATGGGACCTCAGAGGAGGATGAGAATATATGTTGGATATGATCCACCTAGAGCCAACTACCGGTGATTTGTTTAAATCCAGGTACGCGGATTGTCATTTCCATGAATCTGTTTTTCCAACAGTAGGTGGTGAGAACCGACTGGATAAAGAAATTGCATGGAATCATACATCCTTAAATTGGCAAGATCCTCGGACCCAAGAAAGTGACTTGGAAGTCCAAAAGATTATTCATATGCAAAAGCTAGCTATACAATTGCCAGATTCCTTTGCTGACACGCAGAAAGTAACTAAATCGTTTATACCAGCCGTGAATGCACAAATACGAATTGATGTCCATGATGGACCGCAAGTTGCTACATAGTCTAAGCCACGGGCGAAATGTGGTAGACCTATTGGTTCCAAAGATAAGGCTCCTCGGAAATTAGAGAAAGGTGCTGAAATTCAGACCGAGGAGATAATGGATGGTCCGGACACAAATGAACCTAAGGAGCCACAAAATGAAGCTCGGGAAGCCGAGCTTCATGGTCCTGAAGTTCCTGATAACAATGAGATCTCAATAAATTTTGTTATGTCTGGAATCCAATGGAACAGAAAAGACATCGACGTCGGTGATATATTTGCATGCAATGTAGCACTTGAGATTATGAATGAGGATCTAGAACCCACGTCAATAAGAGAGTGCACTCAACGATCTGATTGGGCTAAATGGAAAGAAGCCATAAACGTGGAGTTAAACTCTTTAAAGAAGAGAGAGGTTTTTGGTCCCATAATTCGGATACCTCGAGATATATTCCCAGTTGGATATAAATGGGTATTTGTGAGGAAGAGAAACGAACAAGGAGAGATTGTTCGACACAAAGCACGGCTTGTGGCACAAGGATTCTCACAGAAACCAGGAATCGATTATGAGGAGACACACTCCCTTGTGGTGGATGTAACGACATTCCGATTCCTGATAAGTCTGCCCATAAGAGAAAAATTGGATTTACGGTTAATGGATGTAGTAACCGCCTATTTATATGGTCCACTGGATAATGAGATTTATATGCGATTACCAGAGGGTATTGAGCCCAAAGATAAGAGAAGTTCTCGCGAAGAACACTGCATTAGGCTGAACAAATCCTAATACGGACTGAAACAAAGTGGGCGCATGTGGTATAATAGATTGAGTGAATATCTAGTCAAAGAAGGCAATAGAAATGATCATCAGTCCGTGTATCTTTATAAATAAGTTTGCAAACAAAGGATTTGTAATTATAGCAGTATACATGGATGATTTGAACATCCTCTGAACCTCTGGAGAAATCGCCCAAACAGTTGAGTATTTAAAGGCCGAATTTGAAATGAAAGACTTAGGAAAGACTAAGTTCTGTTTGGGAATACAGCTTGAGTACGTAAATGATGGAATCCTTGTGCATCAAATGGCATATACAGAAAAAGTACTCAAGAGATTTAATATGGACCAGGCCCACCAATTGAGCAACCCAATGGTGGTGAGAAGCCTTGGATTGGACAGTGATCCATTCGGTCTGAAGAGAAAGGATGAAGAAGTCCTTGGTCCCGAAGTGCCATATCTCAGTGCCATAGGAGCGTTATTATATTTGGCTAGTCATACTAGACCAGACATTTGTTTTGCTGTGAACCTCCTATCATGATTTAGTTCTTGTCCGACCTAGAGGCACTGGAACGAGATTAAACATATACTTCGTTACCTACAAGGAACGAAGGACATGGGTCTGTTTTACACTAACCATAACGACAAAGGTTTAGTTGGTTTTGCTGATGCAGGTTATCTATCGGATCCACACAATGGACGATCTCAGACACGATATGTGTTCACTCACGGAGGAACCGCAATTTCATGGTGATCCATGAAACAGACACTCACGGCCACATCATCTAATCACGCAGAGATTTTGGCAATTCATGAAGCCAGCCGTGAATGTGTTTGGTTGAGATCAATGACTCAGCACATATAGCGAGATTGTGGGATGACCGATGGAAAGGAAGAGCCAACCGTACTTTATGAGGACAATGCTGCGTGCATAGCTCAACTGAAGGATGGATACATCAAGGGAGACCGGACGAAGCACATTCTGCCGAAATTCTTTTTCACTCACGATCTCCAGAAAGCTGGAGAAATACAAGTGCTTCAAGTCCGTTCAAGCGACAACTCAGCTGACTTGTTCACGAAGTTGCTCCCAACCTCCACGCTCAAGCAGCTGGTGTATCAGATCGGCATGCGCCGACTAAGGGACTTTAGTGATGTCTAAAACAGGGGAAGTAATACGTGATGTACTCTTTTTACTCGCTAAGGTTTTGTCCACTGGGTTTTCCTTAGAAAGGTTTTAATGAGGTAGCATCCCCAAGCGTATTACAAAGATCCTTGGTTGCATCGGGCTCTGTCATTTCGTCCAAGGGGGAGTGTTATGAACCGTTTGGTTTAATGGACTAAATATAGACCAACCCATATAGAGGTTATTAGCATAACCGGTCCTTAGTTTTATTAGATGTTTTTCTTTATAGACAAGGAATAGTTTTATGGAATATTGCTATATTGATCCTTGTATAAACCTATAAATATATAAATACCCTTTTGGTCTCATTAATAAGAATAACAATTTACAACAGATAAGATAATTTTAGCTATTCTTAATGTTTTTAATAAGTTCCAGAGACCCTAAGTTCAATACACAACTTAACTTATTATCTAGCATTTGACATGGGGATTCGGGGTGTAGCTACACGGGAACTTTCATGCCGCGTCTGCATACACGAAACTTTGACCTCCGCGTTCAGATACGCAAAACTTTGTTCCCGGTTTTTAACCACACACAATCTTTTGTTCTGAGTTTAACCCCATAATCGCTTAATCAGAGCCTAAACCGGGTTTAAATCGAAAACAAACCATAACCCCAATTAAAATCGAAGTGAACCAGTTAAAACAGTACTTAACCAGTATAAATCGAAATCAACCAAATGGAAAATTTAATTGCAAAAGAAAACCCGATTTAGCGTTAAACCAAAACCGAAACCAGGTAAAAAAAAACATAACCCGATTCCCCCAAATTCGAGAAGCCCCAAATTTCAGTCTCTCAAGAACCCTAAAAGCGAAATTGAAATTGTGAAATTGAAAAGCGAAATTGATAAGCGAAACCGAAGAAGCAGCTACAATGAGGTAATCCTTGCTTTTCGATTGTGTTCTTCATTCTGTTTCGTTTGTGTTC
The DNA here is from genome assembly GCA_010577795.1 of Isatis tinctoria. NCBI lineage: Eukaryota > Viridiplantae > Streptophyta > Magnoliopsida > Brassicales > Brassicaceae > Isatis > Isatis tinctoria. Next base: position 10,156,605 of record CM021246.1, on the reverse strand, counting down.
GAGCTTTTGTTTCGAATCGTTTGTGTTCTTCGTGTTTATAATTGAGTTTCGATTTAGAACAACAATGATGACTTGTTGTGTTCTTATGTGGATTGTAATAGTTAAATCGTGTTATTTATTGGGTTTTCTACAGTTAAATTCATAAGTCTTCCAATCGATATAGTTAAATCGTTGCTCATTGATTTTTTTTCTTTGTATTGCAGTGACGATGAATCTGTTAATGATAACTCTGTTGTAAGTATATCAACAGAGATGTCAGAGCAAGCGATGGAAGAAGAAGCGACAGATATATATCAGTTGGAGATTGAGGAAGCAGTTGCACAATACCGAAATGAGCCCCGGATTCGTCACGATGTCTGTGCAGACAGTGACAGTGAGACTGAGGATGTCCCAGTTGTGAAGGTGAAGTCATCCCAACAAATTAAAAGGAGGCGTGGTGGTGCTCTATTTGTAGGGAAAGCTTACGCAAGTGGTGTTGCTTTTAAGGAAAATGTTTTAGATTTTGCTTTGAGTACTGGATACAACATCAAGCAGGATCGGTGGGAACAACGAAGCTTAGTTACAAATGTGGAACAGGCAAATGTCCATGGAGAGTTTATTGTTCAGTCAACAAGGGCAAGAACAGATGGGAGATCAAGAGGTTAGTAGAGCCACACCTTTGCAGTCAAAATGGAAAGTGTGAGATGATAACAGATCCTATTATTGCCCGGTTATTTGTTGACAAGATAAGGGAAGACCCAGAGTACTTTATGCCCAAGAAGATTCAAGAACTTGTTAGACAACTGTATAAAGGATTTCAGTTACAAGAGATCAGTGTCAAGAGGGAAGAAAAAAGGCATTGAGGTGGATCAAGCAAGAGTATGAAGATCAGTTTGCACACATAAGAGGCTATTGTGAACAAATTCTGAAGTCAAATCCCGGGTCAACTGTTGAAGTTGTGACTAAACGAGGAGCAGGCGGTGAAGACATATTTCAGAGGTTTTATGTGTGCTTTAAAGTATTGAAAGAGTCATGGAAAAGAAATTGCCGACGTCTTATTGGAGTTGACGGTACATTCCTTAGAGGAACAACTAAAGGAATGCTTCTTGTAGCTCAGGGACGAGATGCTGACAACTGCATATATCCCATAGCATGGGCTGTAGTTGAAGTGGAAGACGAGGTAAGTTGGGTCTGGTTTATTAAGAAGCTGCAAGTTGATTTGGAGTTAGGGGATGGAGCTGGTTTCATCATAATGTCAGATAGGCAAAAGGTATGTGTCTTTTTTTTGGATTTAATGTCTTCTTTGATGCAAAATGGGTTTTATGTGGATTTAATTTTTTGTTGTCTTCTCATAGGGTCTGATCAATGCTGTGCACAAGGAGATTCCAAAAGCTGAGCACAGAAAATGTGTTAGACACATTTACCAAAATATTAAGGCGCAACATGGGAGAAAGATGGAGTTGAAGCCATTCATTTGGCAGTTGGCTTGGAGTACCAACGAGACAGAATATAAAAAAAACCTTGACAAGATCAAGGACTATGATGAAGAGGTCTTCAATGATGTTAACAAGAGAGATCCAAAGTCATGGTGTTTAGCTTTCTACAAGATTGAAGGTAACTGTTGTGAGGATGTGGAGAACAACTCTGTGGAGTCATTTAACAACACCATTGTTAAACCAAGAGAGAGACCAGTTATGCCAATGTTGGAGATGATCCGAAGACTTGCAATGGTTCGTATAAATACACGATGTACTGTAGCTAAGAGATACCAAGGAATGTGCACACCATATGTGAAGGAAAGGCTAGAAGAAACTCTTGAAGATGCTCAGTCAAGCAAAGTGTATCCAGGAAGCACAGGGATTTATGAGGTTGAGGTTAAGGGCCAATACGAGTCTGTTGACATGCGTAAGAAGGAATGTACATGTTGCAGATGGCAGATTTCTGGTATCCCGTGTGTCCATGCGTATGGAGTGATTCTATACACCAGAGATAATCCAGATAAGTATGTTTCTGAATGGTTTCATACATCTCGTTGGAGAGACACTTATGAACATGCGCCCAGACCAGTAAGAGGACCAGATTCTTGGATTCGTGGTGATATTGCGTTGGTATGTGAAGATCCGGAGAGGAAGAAGAAGAATACGAAAGAGAAAAGAAAAAGGTCGGACAATGAATCTCCTACTAAGAAGAAGAAGAAGAAGAGTTCTTATGTGGAAGAAGATAATGTCGTTGAGCTTAACAAGCCGGATAAGAGGAGAAGACATATGCATTGCACAATTTGTGGAGGACAAGGCCACAATAAGCGCTCATGCGTGAAGAGTAATAAGGTGGGATAGTTATATGATGTTTTACAGTTTTTTACATGCTATTATGATATTCATACTTCTGTTCTTGTTTCAGGATCATGGTGGATCAAGCTCTACACAGGCAGTCGCTCAGCCACTCTCTCAGTCACTCCCGCAGCCACTCTCTCAGCCTTTCTCTCAAGTTGATGATGCCTGAACATGGAAGTCTGAACTTAACTACTTTTGAATCGGCGTTGGTGTGTTTTTCCTCTTCTAAGTAGATTTTGCTTCTTCTTTTTTTGGTTTTTGGCCTCTTAGAAGAGTACTTTTGAATCGGCTTTGCTGTGTTTTATGTAATGAAGATGGATCAATGTGTTTCACTTTGTTTATGAAATGATCATGACTTTATATTTGAGTATGAAGACAAAAGAAGACTCAGGATAAACAAATCGAGTCAACATTTAAAAAAAAGAGTCAACATAAACATATGATTCAACATAAACAAAGAGATTCAAAAGCATCACAACCCCAACGACTACTAGGATAGACTAACCAAAAAGCTTTGCAAAGCCAACCATGATAACAACCCCAACGACTACTACAACACACAATGCCTTCCAAATTCCTCTCTTTGCATTCACAATTTCTATTTCAATCCTCTCAATCAGTCTCTCTTCAACCTCAATTCCCATCTGCTCAAGCTTCTTTCTCTCATACTCTATAGTCTCAGTCATGATCTGCTTCATTTGCAGCAGCTCTTGTTCAAGCGTTTTTGACTTCAAATCACCAGAAACTTCATCGACCCACTTGAAAATATGGCTATCATTCATCAACTAATACAAATACAACAAACAGAATGATGAATCAAAAGGTTTCATAATCATGGGCATCAAATTTTCTGAGCAAAACATAATAATATATCAAAGTACCCGATTATCTGCAGCATATGAACAACGATAATACATTCGACCTGGATTGCGTGAACTCTTTGACTTTAGCTCCACAACTGTGTGACCACACCAACAGATCTTCGGTGGTGAGATCCCGGCGGCTCCAGATGACGCCGACGAACCAGCGGACTGGGTTACTTGGAGAATCGATTTCGAGCTCATCTTCACTCGACCAATGATTCGATTTCAGAGAGAATTTGGTGTTCTTGATAGGTTTCGATTTTTTTTTTCTTTTCTGTCTCGTTGGTTTTTTTATTTCGGGAGAGAGAAGAGGGCCACGGGTTTAATGTTTATTTCTCGGTTTGATTTTTGTTTTTTTGGTTTATTGGTTAAAAATTTGGTTCAAGGATATAATTTTGGTTTATTTGTTTCATTACGGTTAATCACCAAAATTATTGGTTTTCAATTCGATTTTAATTGGGGTTATGGTTTGTTTTCGATTTAAACCCGGTTTAGGCTCTGATTAAGCGATTATGGGGTTAAACTCAGAACAAAAGATTGTGTGTGGTTAAAAACCGGGAACAAAGTTTTGCGTATCTGAACGCGGAGGTCAAAGTTTCGTGTATGCAGACGCGGCATGAAAGTTCCCGTGTAGCTACACCCCGAATTCCCCATTTGACATCCAATGGTCTAAACACTTTACCCCTTTAATGTTTCCTTTTTTACAAAAAAAAACTTAAAACGTCTTCCGCTAAAAGCGTTCTCTCTCTCTTTCTATTGCGTTGAAGCACGTAAAATGCACCTCTACACCTATTCTACATAATACATTTCGGGACTAACCTAGCCAATTTCAGAAGTTAAGGTCTAAAAATCTGAATCTTTTCCTATTTTCAAATCCAAAAAAAAATTAATTATGTTGTAAACTAAGAGAAAAGAATGGGAAATTCGTAAGTATTTTTACTAAAAAATGAATCTTTTATATAAGGATGAAAACATAAGAGAAGAAGGAAATTTTATTTTCCTAACATAAAATGGAAAGTACAGATAAATGGAAATCCTAATACAAAGTAGAATGAGCCAGACTTGGGCTGGACTTGGTTATGACAATCCACTATATGATTTATAACACTCCCCCTTGGATGTCATAACCGTACATGATGCTAACAGATCATAGTAATAGAATAAACCCAAATCCTTCGTTCCTTGCAGGTAACGAAGGATGTATTTGATACCGTTACAGTGCCTTTGGGTTGGACATGAACTAAATTTAGATAGGAGGTTTACGACAAAAAAAATATCTGGTACTGAGGTATGGTACTTCAGGACCGAAAACTTCTTCATCGTCCTTCTTTGGACCGAATGGATCACTGTCCAATTCAAGGCTTCTCACCATCATTGGGCTGCTCAAAGGATGTGCCTGGTCCATATTAATTCTCTTGAGTACCTTTTCAGTATGCCATTTGATGCACAAGGATTCCATTATTTATATACTCAAGCTGAAATCCCAAACAGAACTTAGTTTTACGTAGGTCTTTCATCTGAAATTTTTTTTATTTTGGTATTCAACTGTTTGGGCGATTTCTCCAAAGGTTCCTAGAATATTTAAATCATCCACGTATACTACTATGATTACAAACCCTTTGTTTGCAAACTTCTTTATGAAAATACATGGACTGATGAGATCATTCTTATAGCCTTGTTTGACTAGGTACTCACTCAATCTATTGTACCACATGCGCCCACTTTGTTTCAGTCCATAAGAAGATTTGTTCGGCCTTATGCAGTGTTGTTCTCGAGAACCTTTCTTATCTTTGAGCTCAATACCCTCTGGTAATCTCATATATATTTCATTATCCAGTGGACCATATAAATAAGTGGTCACTACACGCCATAGCTTTATCCACCGCAACCGTTCTTCTCCACCTCCGCATCGCTCCACGCCTGAGAAGTTTCTCCACAGCATCTCTTCTACCACCGTCGCTTCTTCTGCACTAACCCAAACCGGCGAGTCCCAATGGAGCCATCGCAAGTCACCTCGATTCAATCCAAAGAGATCAAGTCGCAATCTAGTTGTTGCTTGCTCAGCAAGCCATCACCACACCACCATCTCCATCCTTGCTTGACGCTGTCCGTGCCACCGATATCGTGATCGAGCCTTGCCGCAAAACCGTTGCAGCAACTCGTCACACGATCTCCTCCTCTGGTTCGTCTAAGTTAGCTTTATTGGTTAATAACTGGTTTAGCTCATTGAGTGCTTTAGGTGCCGTGTTAGTTCATGTCTAGTTTCTTTTTACCGTGTTTGGAGTGCTATGACCGAAACTGCGTTTTCCTGTGTTTAGCATCCCGTACCTCATGGAGTGATTCCCCTGTTACTCACCCCTATTTCTTTTTTTTTTTTCAGGTGAGACGGCCAATTAGACGTGTATCAGATCGGGTGCTACTTTGGGATTTTACGGTTTCCAGTATTTTATTTTAAAACATTATTTTTTTTTTACGTTTTATTGCACATTTTATTTCAGATATTATTTTACCATTTATTTTGAGTTGTTGCGGTTATGGATTTATTTATGGATTTTCGGAGATCACGACGTGGTTATTTATTGGACTGAGTATTGGAGTTATGGGTTGTAGTAAGTGACACGCCGTTCTCGAGTGAGGATGAGACGGGTCTTACATTTTGGTATCAGAGCCTAGGTTTAGCCGTCCCGGTTCTGACCCGGGAGGTGGATTTAAAAAAAAAAAATTGTTTTCAACGGTTTTTCAAATTTCTTGGATTTGGGGGATTTTAAAAAGAAAAAAAATATAGCACCCATTATATCTAGTATTAGTCTATTATCTGTTTGTCTCAGTTCCATTAGCAGGTTCTAGATAGCAGGTTCTAGATAGCAGGTTCTAATCAGTTTTCTTCTTTTTCAGATGCCGGCAAAGAGAAGTACTCGAGTTACTAGGGGCAGAGGCAGAGGTCGTGGGCGCACAGCTGAGACTAGCGGAGTCACAGGAAATGTTGAAGTCACGCAGACTGTCATTCAGAATGGCAACCAAGATGCGATGAGGCAGATCGCAGAGGAGGTAGCCAGGAATGTGGCTCAGGAGGCAGTGTGGATTGCTGCTCTGGAGGCTGCTCGGATTGCTGTTCAGGAGGCTGTTCGTGTCCCTACTGCAAAGGTTACCCGTCAGTTAGGTGCTCAGGCGGAGCAAGCAGCCGCTGCCGCTCGCCAGGAACACCTAGGGTGTAATATTCCGGGTACTCGCTTTCCACCGCCGCCGCCACCGCCCGAAGCTGAGGAGAGACCCACATATTGGGTGATCACAAAGCAGATGCGGGATATGGGCCAGGAGCATGTTATTGGAGGTTCGGATGCCGCTGCCGCTGACAATTGGAGGAGGTCGCTTCTGCGCAACCTTGAGCTCACGAGGTGCCCAGAGGAGTTCAAGTTGGACTTGGCCACGCAGTATCTGAAGGACGACGCTCTGCACTGTTGGGAGGGAGTTATCGCGAGTAGCCGAGTTCGGGTTGTGCTCACATTTGAGCATTTTCTGAGGGAGTTTGACCGGGGGTTTTTCACTCGAGAGGTTAGGCATGAGAATGCCACTGCTTTTGAGCATCTGTTGCGTGGGACGATGACTGTCAGGGAGTACGAGATGGAGTTCACCCATCTCCGCCGATTTGCCGTAGTGACCATTGCTGAAGAGGATCTGATCAGGAAGTTTCTGGATGGTTTACGAGTGGAGATCCGCAACCGTTGTGCAGTGCGGGACTACGACCAACTGGTCGACTTAGTTAAGAAGGCCGCTGTCATGGAAAAAGAGATAGCTGAGGAGCTGAGATCCAGCAGACCGACTCAGCCTAAGCCTGTGAAGGCTCCAGAGACACAGAGGGGGATACAGATCAGCCAGGATTGCCGCCGTATTGTTCTCGTTGTCACTGCCATCATTTCAGAGTTTGCGTGCAGTGTTATTCATGTGGGCGACTGGGTCATATCGCCAGGTCTTGTCGGTCTAAGCCAGTCGATGCGCCATTTGTACCGAGATTCCAGCGCCAACAGCACCTGCAGTTGCACCAAGGGATTGTTACAGTTGTGGCCAGCAGGGTCACATATCCAAGGATTGCCCGCAGAGGGCGCATGGGTTACTTACGCCGCCACCCAAGCGCCAAGCCGTTGCCCCGCTAGTATTTGTTGTTGGAGACCACGAGGGAGCCGAACCGAGAGCCGGTACGCGCCCTTTGCCTATACTCATTATTGTGTTGTGTTTTCGAGGTTGTGGTTTTGAGTTTGTTGTCTTGAAGATTGTGCTGTTGTGGAAACCATCGTAGTGAGTACTTGTGTTGTCAGTTTTAGCTTGAGGTGGGGCAGCTTTTACCCTAATTGATATCGCAGTTTTGAGTAGTTTCGTATGTTCGGGTCTAGTCAAGCGTTGGTCAGTTCAGAGAGTGTTCGAGACGAAGAGTAGTCATATTCAGACAATCGGTGCAGAAGATTTGGGAACTTCAGCCATTCATCGAGATGTACATGTAGTACTTAGAGGAGCGAGCTCATTGAAGACTTTGCAGAAACGGAGGTAAACAACTACTAGAGGATTTTAAGGATGAAATCAGGCATGAGTGTCATAACTTGAATTCGAGGACGAATTCCTCGTAAGTGGGGGAGAATTGTAACGACCCTAATTTCGTGGCCCATTTGATTTTTGTTTTCTTATGGCCCAAGTGGCCCATCTCTTGGCAAATCAGAGTGTTTGCGTGTATATGTGTATCGATGTACACATCTCCATCTTCATCGTTCTTACCTAGCCGCACAGCCTGGCGAGAGGAGGAAAGAGAGAAAGAGAGAGAGAGAAGGAGAGAAGTAAGAGAGAAGAAGGAGAGAAGAAGGGAGAAGGAGACCCGCCATAGCTTTATCCACCGCAACCGTTCTTCTCCACCTCCGCATCGCTCCACGCCTGAGAAGTTTCTCCACAGAGTCTCTTCCACCACCGTCGCTTCTTCTGCACCAACCAACACCGGCGAGTCCCATTGGAGCCATCGAAAGTCACCTCGAGTCAATCCGAAGAGATCAAGTCGCGATCTAGTTGTTGCTTGCTCAACAACCCATCACACCACCACCATCTCCGTCCTTGCTTGCTGCCGTCCGTGCCACCGATATCGTGACCAAGCCTTGCCGCAAAACCGTTGCACCAACTCATCACACGATCTCCTCCTCTCGTTCGTTTAAGTTAGGTTTATTGGTTAATAACTGGTTTAGCTAAGTAGATTTCTGGTCTGGTTTAAATCAATTTTGGTTTAGTCTAGTTAAGTTGGTTTATTCCTGGTTTGGTTCAATTCAAGTTGGTTAAGAATTCAATTAGGTTTTGGATCCGGTCTGGATAACCTGGTCGGTCTGGTCCGGTTTGGTTTAGGTCCGGTTTGACTTTGACCCGATTAACCGTTTTTCGTCGTTCGAAGACCGACCTCACTCGATTTTCCGTGGTGATTTCAGTTTTTGCATCCGTTTGAGCATCCAGAGTTCAGAAGCCGCAGTTATCATCCGTTTTGGCTAAGGTGAGGGTGGCTTTCCACAGAATTCCGTACTTTCGTCTGGAACTTCTAAGATGAAATTTAGAGCTATATGTGATCTGTTTCTCTGATCGAGTCTAGGTAGTTTTGTTTGTAATCTGGAGATAGGAATATAGATGATTCAACCTATTGATTGTGCATGTTAAATTGATATTTGTTTGCGATATATAATTAAATATTAGATATACTTATATATACATATATACCATATATATTATACGAGGAGTCGAGCATGTTAGAGTTTAAAGATTGCGGGGGTACAGAGACGGACTTATGTACTAGCTACGCCTTGTGTGAGAGGGGGTACAGGCAGCCTAGTCGATCTGCTGTCTGGGACCTCAAGATCGATAAACCGTCAAACCCGGCGGTGTGAGTGGGCACTATCCAACACTGACCTCCTAGTGGGAGGGTGCTGACGGTCACTGGTACTGTTCGTAGGGTTGTTGATTGCTCATTGGGTGCTTTAGGTGCTGTGTTTGTTCATGTCTAGTTTCTTTTTACCGTGTTTGGAGTGCTATGACCGGAACTGCGTTTTCCTGTGTTTTGTATCCCGTACCTCACTGAGTGACTCCCCGGTTACTCACCCTCTTTCTTTCTTTTTCAGGTGAGATGGACAATTAGACGTGTATCAGATTGGGTGCTACTTTGGGATTTTACGGTTTTCAGTATTTTATTTTAAAACATTATTTTTTCTTTTTTACGTTTTATTGCACATTTTATTTCAGATATTATTTTACCATGTTGGGATTTCTCGAACCTCGGTTTCAACTATTGCACCTTTCTTTGATTTATGAGGGTTCTTATCTTTGGAACCTACTGGTCTACCACGTTTCTTACGTGCTGTAGACTCTGTAGCAACTTGATTGTGTCCCTTTTGAACATCAATACGTACTGGTGCATTACAAGCTGGTATGTACAATTTTGTAACTTTCTTTGGGTCAGCAAAGGAATATGGAAATTGATTAGCTAGCTTTTGAAAATGTATAATCTTATGGACCTCTGATTCACATTCCAGAGTCTGAGGATCTTGCCAATTTAAGGATGTTTGATTCCATGATATCTCTTTAACTAGCGTGTTTGTCTCTCCACCTAATGTAGGAAAATCAGACTCATCAAACTGACAATCCGCGTATCTGGCCTTAAATAGATCACCAGTGGTTGGCTCTAGATACTTAATAATAGTGGGAGAATCATATCCAACATATATTCCCATCCTCCTTTGAGGTCCCATCTTTGTTCTATGTGGTGGTGCAATGGGTATATAAAAGGCACACCCAAATGTATTTAGATGGGATATGTCTGGCTCATGACCCGTGAGTAATTTGGATGGCGAATATCTATGCTCACTAGATGACCTGATGCGTATAAGCTTAGCTGCATGTAATACTGCGTGTCCCCAAACAGTTACTGGAAGCTTCAACCTCATGAGTAACGGTCGAACAATCAATTGGATCTGTTTAATGAATGATTCAGCTAATCCGTTCTGTGTATGGATATGTGCTACGGGATGTTCCACACTTACCTCCATGGACATACAGTAGTCATTAAACGCTTGGGACATAAATTCACCAGGATTGTCTAGACATATAGTCTTAACTGGAAAATCTGGAAAGTGCGCTCGCAGATGTATGATTTTGGCCAGTAATCTAGAAAATGCCAAGTTTCTAGTGGATAATAAACAAACATGCAACCATCTGGTCGATGCATCAATGAGGACCATGAAATATCTAAACGTCCCACATGGAGGGTGTATTGGTCCACATATATCTCATTGTATCCTTTCCGTAAAATTCAAAGTCTCTTTAGTTACTTTGACTTGTGATGGCCTTATAATGAGTTTCCCTTGTGCACATGCTACACATGTGAGATTCTTAGGGATAACTCGTTTCTCTTTTAGAGTGTGCCCTTTTGAATTTGATATTAGCTTACGCATCATGTTAGAACCGGGATGGCCAAGCTGGTTATGCCATATATGGAATTCCTCAGTAAACATATTGTTTACTGCACCATTAGCTTCTATCATATTGACCTTGGCATAGTAAAGGCCAGTTGATAATGCGGGTATAGTCTCAAAGACCTTCTTATGGCCTTGGGTGATCTCAGTAATATGTAGGAATTCTTTGTTCCCTTCACCCTTTGTTTCAATATGGAAACCATTTAAACGAATATCTTTGAAAGTCAATAAGCTCCTTTTTGAGCTGGGTGAATATAAAGCATCTGATATTTCAAGATGCGTGCCCTTAGGTAAAAGAATATGGGCTTCGCTGTAGCCCTCAATATGACTAGCTACACCCGCAATTGTGTTAATGTTGGTGTTTTTCAATGTAAGATTCACAAATTATCTCTTGTCTTTCAAAATTGTGTGGCTTGATCCACTATCCAACACAAGTATGTTCTTGTCCTCTTTCATTACTTCAATAGACAAGGACTCTGTCTTTAACATTTAAGTTTATTGAAATTCTCAAAAATAATGCAATAAAAAAATGAATTCAAAACATAAATAAATCCAAAGTCATAGAACAACAAAATCATAAAGACAAAATAATCAAAACAACACACTTGATGTCGAAATCGATCAGTCTTCTTTTAGACAATCCGAAGTCTCATAACCCTTTGGGTCATCATTCTCATGGTCGAAGTCCCCTTCACCATCGTGATGAGCTAAATTAGCTTCTGGGTTCTTTTTCAAATTCTCTTGATAGAGATCAACAAGATACTTAGGTGTCCTGCACGTTTTTGCCCAATGGTTCCCCATACCGCATCTATGGCAAACGGATTTATTCGTGTGTTGCGGTTTGGATATACCGCAGCCTCTTCCACAGCCATGATTCCAATGGCCTCTACCACCATAATGGTTTCTTTGACCGTTTTAATAATAGTTGCCACGACCACCACCACGTCCATTCCCTCTGCCACGGCCACTACCGTGATACTTATCTATTTGGACATAGCTAGACTCTCTAGTCTCTTCAGGCTCTCTCCTGGCCTCTTCAACCTTATTGGCTTCTGGTATTAAGGTAGAACCAGGAGGTCTAATTTCACTATTCATCAGCAATAACTCATTGTTTTGCTCAGAAAGTACCAAACAAGAGATTAGACTTGCATATGTCTTAAATCTTTTCTCACGATATTGTTGCTGAAGCAATACATTATTCGTGTGAAAGGTTGAGAATGTTTTCTCTAGCAAGTCATTCTCAGTGACTTCCTCACCACATAATCTCAGTATTGACACTATCTTAAATAGTGTTGAATTATACTCATCCACGGATTTAAAATCCTGGATTCTCAGATTCTTCCAATCAAATCGGGCTTTAGGTAATAGCACCGTTTTTGGTGATCATATCGATTTTTCAACTCTACCCAGAGTTCCATAGGATTCTCAATGGTAAGGTACTGATTTTTGAGACTCTTAGCAAGATGATGGCGTATGATAAGAATCGCCTTATATCTGTCTCTTTCAGTGGCATTGTAGCCACCAACAATGCATTCACCAAGGTCTCTTGATTTTAGCATGATCTTAGTATCCAAGACCCATTGTAAGTAGTTGTCACCAGAGACAGTATGTGCATCATAATCAAGGTTGTTGATTTTCGACATCTGAGATATATTCATAAGACACAAATTCATATGTTTTCAAAGCAAGAGTTACGGATGCAAACAAGTCATGCGATTTCATTATATGGTCATCCATTCGGTTTTAACAACTTAACAATTATAACATGTAATTCAATCAATCAGTTTAATCTTTAAATTCAAAATTAGGGTTTCACGATTTTAGGTCAGATTCGATATATGTTTTAGGAATTCGACTTTGTTTGTACCTTAAACACCGAATGGTTTGAATGGACTGAACCAGGAGCTATAGGACCACGAAAAACAAGCTGACCACGAGCTGCAATGAACACGAGTTATTCGCGGCAGAGGCGTCTAGGTTTATGTGCGCGGCAGCGGCGGCGGCGGCTAGCGTGAGAAATTCGTATGTATTATTACTAAAGAATGAATCCTTTATATAAGGATGAGTACATAAGAGGAAAAAAGAAATGTCATCTTCCTAACAGGAAAATGAAAGTACAGATAAATGGAAATCTTAATACAAAGTAGAATGAGCCAGACTTAGACTGGACTTGATTATGACAATCCACCACATGATTTATAACAAATTATATATAAATCAAGTACCTGAAAAAAATTTAAGATTTATGAATGTCATTATCTATCTATATTATTCAAAACTAAACGCCTTTTTACAGAATTTAACCAAAACTTATAAATTATTATGGGTATTTTGTTTTTTAGTAATTTGAATACTTTGTTGTTTAATTCAGTTTCAGTTTTTTTTTTCCGAATAGATCGGTTAATTTGGATAATTTGTGTATTTTAGGTAGTTTGTATATCAATATAACTAAAATCGAACCAGATCAGTTAAATTTTTGAGTATTTACTGTTCTCAACATAAATACGCATATAGAAGAGAACTTGAACCAAACAACCGAAATCGAACCGAAATCAAACCAGTTTTTTTAATTACCCAAATAAGTCATAAAACAAATAAATAAAAACTGAACTACCGGAAAACCCAAAATATCAAACTGAACCATAGAGTTGAATTAGAAGAATATAAAAACATATAGCAGTTAAAAAGCTAATAGGAGAATTCTCATTATAAAATCAAGACATGGAGGGAAAATGTGATCGGCATCAAGCTCTTCAGAGCAAAAAGATCTCAATACAGAAGCAATAAAATTGACCTACATAATAAGCCTCAAAAGAAAGATGAAGACATGAGGGTTATAAAGAGAGTAGATGCGAAAGAGATAGAGACCAAGGACGCATCAGAACTCCCCGTGGGGACTTGATCTGGAGTTGCCGCATTTGCTTTACCGGAAGACGACGGTGCACCTGCTCCAGCCGTGGGAGATAAATCTGTTCACATCCATTCACAAAACAATGCTAAATCGTTAAATCTTCTACATATAAGTTGAGAATTTTCAACATTCTCTCAAGATAACATTTAAATATGACAAGTGAAACAGGATATGCTTTTTTAAGAATATAAAGATTTCTTGAATGTATAAATTTATTCAAAATTTATGAATCATATAACTCATTCGATGTTTACATTAAGATTCAAACATATTATTGAATAAATTGTATCACTAGATTATAGTTTAAGGGTGTACAATCGTGACAACCCAACCTGATCTAAATTAAGTTGAAACTAGATTTTGGATCAGGGCGAGTGTAATGTTATCGGGGTAATTTAATATTTTCTAATTTATATTAAATTATTAAAATTATAAAAATTATTGAATATTATAATGTCAAAAAATAATAATTGATTTATTTGATCTTGATTTTTTATATTTGAGTTTATGATAAATTGTTATTAACCCGCAATTGACATCAATCGTAAAAAATATATTAATCTATGCACTATATAATTGAATAATGTATAATATTTATTTTTTTTATTAAATTTAAGATGTATCTGCCTAATTTTTAATATTTTTGATTTTATCAAAATAATTAAATATGCGGACATCAAAATTAGATAAGTTGTTTTTGTGTGATTGAATCACCTTTTTTTTTTTTTTGTGGGACTTTAAACTAAACCTCAAATCCGAACCTGAACTCGACCCGAAAAATCAGAACCCGAACCCGATCCGAAAAATCCGAACCCGGACCCGAATTGTTTTCGTAAAAAATCTCAAACGATTTCTATTTGTGTAAACCCAAAAACCTGAAACCCGAAAAAACCAACCAGAATCAATGATATGAATATATAATATTTTTAATACCTTTTATTAAATAGAAAATAGACCAGTCTAATTTCAAATATTTTTATAGAAATATAACTAAATGTTTATATGTATCATTTATAAATCAGGTTAATCAATTCTTTTAATCATCTTACAATATTCTTTCTGGAAAATTTGAAAATATGAAAATTTGTTATTTCTAACTCATTTGAGAAAATAATCCAAAATAGACATGTTATTTCTCACTCATTTGAGAAAATAATCAAAAATAGACATCAATCATAAAAAAAAATATTAATCTTAGCCCGTCTACAATATAATCAAATAATATAAATATTGAATAATTCTTAATAGTTGTATTTTTATTAAATTTAAAATTTATCAGGGTAATTTCTAGTATTCTTATTTTTTAACAAATTAAAATTTTCTTTTGGTAGTTTCAAAACTAAACGTTATTAGTTTGAATATTATTTTCATAATATTCACATTTAGAAAATATGTTGAAAACCAATTGGTGTATTTTTAAATATTTATTTTATTATTAATAAAAATAGATTTAAAGACAAAAATATAAATAGATTTTTCTTTTTGAAACTATTAATTAAAATTTACTAATCATATCTTATTTTCATCTGATTTTCTTTTGCACAAAATCTAGATTCTAATTTCTTAAAATATGTTTAAAATGAAATTTGGATTCAGTTTGATTAAAAGGTTATTCTGAGATTTTGTTTTGATTTGATATATATCACAAGTTACCTTGTATTGTTTATGGAAATATTAGGTAAGACCTGATAGTTATTAGCTAATGAAGAGGTCAAAACACCCTCTTATAAATAGATTGTAACCTCATTTAATAGGGGAAAAATGGCAATTAAATCCCGAACTACTGAGAAAACGCTAAAAAAGCTCGTCAGAGTTGGTGGTATAAAAAAGTCTCAAACTTTTGTTGACTTTTTAAAAAAATCGAAAACAATCGTTGACCAAGTTATTTTAAGCCCACCGTTAACTCTCTATTTAAAACCGTTTAACGGGGTTAAGCACACCGTTACTATTCCCATCAAACCTAAAACGACGTCGTTTTGTTATACTTTAAAGCTGGATTAAATTGGCCAAAAGGAGGTTCGAACCAATGACCCCGAACCCATAATCGATGCTCCCTTAACCATTGTGCCACGGTAACTCATCGAACATTTATCGAATGCTAATTTATTTGAATAGACTTTATGATTTAGTGTTTAGTGTTTTGAGTTTAGTGTTTTGGGTTTAGGGTTTAGGGTTTAGTATTTTGGGTTTAGAGTTGAGTGTTTTGGGTTTAGGGTTGAGTGTTTTGGGTTTAGGGTTTAGTATTTTGGGTTTAGGGTTTACTGTTTAGGGTTTAGGGTTTACCGTTTTGAGTTTAGGGTTTAGTATTTGGGGTTTAGGGTTTACTATTTTGGGTTTAGAATTTAGTGTTTTGGGTTTATGGTTGAGTATTTTGGGTTTAGGGTTTAGTATTTTGGGTTTAGTGTTTACTGTTTAGGGATTAGGGTTTAGTGTTTTGGGTTTATAGTTGAGTATTTTGGATTTAGGGTTTAGTGTTTTGAGTTTAGGGTTGAGTGTTTTGGGTTTAGGGTTTACTGTTTTGAGTTTAGGGTTTAGTATTTTGGGTTTAGAGTTTAGTGTTTTGGGTTTATGGTTGAGTATTTTGGGTTTAGGGTTTAGTATTTTGGGTTTAGTGTTTAGTATTTTGGGTTTAGTGTTTAGTATTTTGGGTTTAGTGTTTACTGTGTAGGGTTTAGTGTTTTGGGTTTATAGTTGAGTATTTTGGGTTTAAACCCTAAACCCTAACACTAAACCCTAAACCCTAACACTAAACCCTAAACCCTAAACACTAAACCCAAAATACTAAACCCTAAACCCAAAATACTCAACCATAAACCCAAAACACTAAACTCTAAACCCCAAATACTAAACCCTAAACTCAAAGCAGTAAACCCTAAACCCTAAACAGTAAACCCTAAACCCTAAACAGTAAACCCTAAACACTCAACCCTAAACTCAAAACACTAAACCCTAAACCCAAAATACTCAACTATAAACCAAAACACTAAACACTAAACACTAAACCCTAAACAGTAAACACTAAACCGAAAATACTAAACCCTAAACCCAAAATACTCAACCATAAACCCAAAACACTAAACTCTAAACCCAAAATAGTAAACCCTAAACCCCAAAATACTCAACCATAAACCCAAAACACTAAACTCTAAACCCCAAAATACTAAACCCTAAACTCAAAGCAGTAAACCCTAAACCCTAAACAGTAAACCCTAAACCCTAAACAGTAAACCCTAAACACTCAACCCTAAACTCAAAACACTAAACCCTAAACCCAAAATACTCAACTATAAACCCAAAACACTAAACACTAAACACTAAACCCTAAACAGTAAACACTAAACCGAAAATACTAAACCCTAAACCCAAAATACTCAACCATAAACCCAAAACACTAAACTCTAAACCCAAAATAGTAAACCCTAAACCCCAAATACTAAACCCTAAACTCAAAACAGTAAACCCTAAACCCTAAACCCTAAACCCTAAACAGTAAACCCTAAACCCAAAATACTAAACCCTAAACCCAAAACACTCAACCCTAAACCCAAAACACTCAACCCTAAACCCAAAACACTCAACCCTAAACCCAAAACACTAAACCCTAAACCCTAAACTCAAAACACAAAACACAAAACACTAAATCATAAAGTCTATTCAAATAAATTAGCATTCGATAAATGTTCGATGAGTTAACGTAACACAATAGTTAAGAGAGCATCAATTATGGGTTCGGGGTCTCGGGTTCGAACCCCCTTTTGGCCAATTTAATCCAGCTTTAAAGTATAACAAAACGACGTCGTTTTAGGTTTGACGTGAATAGTAACGGTGTGCTTAACCCCGTTAAACGGTTTTAAATAGAGAGTTAACGGTGGGCTTAAAATAACTTGGTCAACGATTGTTTTCGATTTTTCTAAAAAGTCAACAAAAGTTTGAGACTTTTTTATACCACCAACTCTAACAAGTTTTTTTTAGCGTTTTCTCAGTAGTTCGGGATTTAATTGCCATTTTTCCCCATTTAATAGTATAGATAACTAATTTGTAAAACGCTCATATATCCGAAAATTCAAAGCAAACAAAAAAATGAAAAAAATGGATTGAAAACATGTAATTCATTTAAAATCAAATATACATTTAATTAAAATCTGAATATAAACCAAAACTAAATTATTTCATTTGATTAGGTTCTACTTGAATATTATTATTCATAAAAAATCCAAACTAAAATCCGGATTGTGCAATTTTTTTTAAAAAAATTGTAACTGAACCAGACACGAATTTGATCAAAATTCTCAAACCAAACTAAAACGAACCCTGTTTCATTGCAGATCTACTACTATTTTTTAGCTAAAAAAACATAATAAAACAGTGAAAAAAAAAGAACCGAAAAGTGTTCAATCAGCAAACCAGGGTAAGAGAGAACATACCAGGGGCACTAGCAGGAGGAGATGCAGAGACAGAGACTGTAAACACAACATTTTCAAAACTAAATTCAACCAAATGCATATAATTATTATGAACCAATAATATATGATTTCTAAAAAAGAGGAAAACTTACGGCCACACCGAGCAGATGGAGGAGCAGCAACTTTACAAACTGAAGGAAGAGAAGCAGCTTTGGTAAGATCAAGAGTAACACCAAGAGATGCACTGTTCTTGAAAGCCTCACAAAGACATTCAGGTCCTGACCTAACTACAGTCTTGAGTCCTGAGCAACATGTCCCTTCTGGCTTCTCCACCGTACTACCACTCGTCACGAATGACAAACAATCTGCCATGTTAAGTATCAACGACGAGCAGTCCACTGCCGCCATTGCTCTCTCGCCGGACATTAATGCAACCACCATGAAGACTATGAGACTAGATGTTCCCATTATTCTTGACGCCATTGTAACTGAGAGAAGAAAATGATTATGATGATGTGTGTCTCTAGCCTGCTAAATAAATGGAATTGCCTTTTGGTATATATTATTGTTTATATTGAAATATTTTTCGCCGAAAGAGAAGACATGAATCATTACTTTCTCAGTGTAAATGCTTTATGGAATTTTATTCACTTATGTTTAAAATTCGGTCGTTGCAAAAGTGCCCGACTGGTGGAATTTTAATATTGTACAGAGAAAACTTGTGAAAAAGCGATATGATGAGTTGTCTATTACCATTGTTTATGAGAATTAATTAAAATTTCAATTACGATTTTGTGAATTACAATTAGAAAAATACTTTTCGTATTTTGATGTCAGAAAATAACACAAAATGACAAAAATAACATTTACTAAAAGATTTGAAGACTATTATCCTATTAAATCAAACAATATTAAATTTGAATAATCATTTAAAATATATATTATACTCATGAGTTTGAGTTCACATATCATTAATTAATATTCAGATTTTGGGTTTTAGTATTTTAAATTTCGGATTACAGGATTCAGAACAAATGAAAATTTAGATTTAAAGAGAACTAATGATACAATAATCTTTTTACTTTTTAATGAATGATATTTTGTCACTTTTACTCGGATGTTTTTTTTTTACATAAATATCAAAATATGCTATTTTCAGAATTAATCTTACAACGATCCGTATAACTTTTTTTGTTATAACATTGAAGATATTATTACATGCCATATATGGCTAGTTTAGTAACACGATATTCATTCAATAATTTTGCATCTGCATATAACAGAATTTTGTAACAAAATTGATCGTTAATGAAAAGTGACTAAATCTAAGTGTGTATTGTCAGTAAATAATAAAAAATTTGTAAGAAACAATGAATGAACTGTAAACAAACGAGTGTAATGATGGGCTTTGGTGGAGAGAGTGCCACGAAATGAATGCAAACGTGGCGAAGATTTCCTTTTACAATCCTATAAATGAACTAATTAAAAAATGCTTTCATGTTAAAAATCGTTTGGTATGGACTCTCTAAACCGGTCCATTAGAAGTTATATCATAACCGGTCTTTAAGTTGATTCTAGGTTAGTATTAATCATTCCTTGTTAGACAAGGAATATGTTTATGGGATATTTCCTTATTGGTCCTTATGTAAACCTATATATAAAGAATTTTGGTCTCATTAATAATATAACACAAGAATTACTCCTTCACAACACGTTATCAGCACGTTAGCTGCACGAAGCTTGTTCTGGAAAAACCCTAGCCGCCGATGAAACCTAAAAGCCGCCGCCGCCGTCTTCAACAAAGGAGTTTCCCGGCCAACGCTTGAGGTTTCCAATTTGTTTCCGAGGTCTTTAACTCCCGGTTCATATCAGTTCAATCCCAAAAGGTGATCAAGGTAAATCTCTAAACTAAGAACAAAGATAATCGAATTGAACCTAAGAAAACCTAGACCTTAAAATCGATTCTCTTATTCAAACTTCTTTGATCTTGTTAAAACCAATACCTGAACTTGAATCTAATCTAAAGACAAGACATAAAAAATCGGATTGCTTGGTTAAACCTTTAATCTCTGAGAACCTCACAATCGAATTTGATATCTAAACAAACATAAACCCTAAAATCGAATTCTATGCTTGTTTGGTTGATAAGTCAAAATCATTTGCTTGCTGTTCTTGCATTGATTGTTTGTTTGCATGATTAAACCTAAAGCCAAAGCTTGGTGATTGTTTGAACTAAAATCGGATTGCATAAACGTTGTTAAAACCGAATTTGAATCCATCCTTGAAATTGCATGCTTTGAATATCATCTCTTGTTTTTCGGTTGCTTGTTTCATGAGTTAGGGTTGATAGATCACTTGTTTAGATATAGCATAAAAATCGGCACCCATAGAAAAGAAGTTGAAATCGTGAATTGCTAAACCATAATCTTAATCCAAATAAGAAATTCTAATCCCTTCTTTTTAGAGAAAAGGAAAGTTTGAGAATATCTTTTTCCTTGTGCATGATTATCCTTTTGTTGTTTTTCCTTTAATTAATTATTTAGGATTAATCTTGCATAAAGGAAATTGTTAAAAATCGAAAATATAATTGCATAAACACTTAATTAAAATCGGCCACATATAGATAATTGTTTGGATTGCATAAATTTTTTGATCACATGAAGTTTAAAATCGGATGAAAAGAAAATCGGCCATCTTCCTAAGGCCATGATTTTATTAAAAGCCCTAAGAGAAAATTTGATACAAATTTTCAGATGTCTGAAGTCAACAACTCAGATTTCCCGGTCCTGAGTCTCTCCGGAGATAATATCCTAGAATGGATAATGAGCGCTAGAAATGCTCTGCAAACTAGGGGATTCGGAAGATGCATCACAAATGGCAATCATGAAATAGAAAGCCAAAGGGAAAGAGCCATAAAAATTATGCGCTTTCATCTCACTAAAGAACTGAGAGATCAGTACCAAGATGTTAAGGACCCTTTTGATCTTTGGACAAAATTGGGTGAAAAATTTTCAATGGTACTTTGGCAAAACTCCATAGAAGGATGGGAGACTCTCGGTTTCCGGGATTTTGAATCCGCAGATGAATACAATTCTGTCCATTGAAAATTGTCCATGGCCTCAAGCTATGTGGCGAAGTGGTAACAGATGAGGATCTTTTGCAAAAGACCATCTCTACATTCCATCCAAGGGAATTGATCTTATCACTTAAGGCCAAAAGTTTCACCAACTATAATGACCTATTTCATTACCTTAGAAGAGGGTAGAGGACCAAAGAAATCATCAGTAGATTTGATGAACTGATGAAAAGATGCAGAGAGATGGAAACTCCCGGAACAAATGACGAGGAAGAAGCCTCAGACTGTGAGGGCAGTTCAAAAGTTGACTAAGAAATGAGATTCCGAAATTTTA
This sequence comes from Isatis tinctoria, assembly GCA_010577795.1. Taxonomy (NCBI): domain Eukaryota; kingdom Viridiplantae; phylum Streptophyta; class Magnoliopsida; order Brassicales; family Brassicaceae; genus Isatis; species Isatis tinctoria. The sequence goes on along the minus strand of CM021246.1, from coordinate 10,135,222 downwards.
AATTTCATGTTGCTTTTATGTTTGCTTTGATTTTATGTTTTTGGATTCATTTCTTTGATTTTAATGAATGATTTAAGGCTTTTAAGACATAAATTCTTGTTTTATGAAGTATGGACGATTTTGTGGTGGATAGTGGGTCAAGCCACACGATTTTAAAAGATTAAAGATACTTCATAAATCTTACACTCAAAAAGGCAAACATAAGTACTATAGCAGGACTGGCCGGCTTAATAGAAGGCTACGGGCAGGCCAACATTTTAATGCCTAAAGGCACGCATCTAGAAATCTCAGATGCATTGTTTTCACCTAGCTCAAATCGAAACTTATTAAGTTTTAAAGACATTCGTTTGAATGGTCTTCATGTGGAAACAATGGGTGGAGGAAACAGAGAATTTCTTCAGATAATTAAAATCGCCCAAGGCCAAAAGAAAGTCCTTGAGACTATACCTGCTATAGCTACCGGCTTATACTGTACAAGTATCAGTATGATAGAAGCCAATGCCACCGTAAACAAAGCCTTTACGGATATGTACACTTTATGGCATGACCGGCTGGGACATACTGGGTCAAGTATGATGCGGAAATTAATATCAAATACTAGTGGACACACCTTGAAAGAAAGGAGAGTGATCCCTAAAAATCTCACATGTGCCTCATGTTCACTAGTGAAATTGATTGTAAGGCCATCTCACAGCGTGCGGTCTTACATGCTGCTGAACCAATCCGTATCAGGCAATCTAGTGACCACAAATATTCCCCATCCCAATTAATTACTGGTCAAGAGCCAGACATTTCCCATCTTAAGATATTTGGATGCTCAGTCTATGTGCTTATTGCACCACCACAGAGAACTAAGATGGGACCTCAAAGGAGGATGGGAATTTATGTTGGATATGATTCACCCACAATCATAAAGCTAGCTATTCAATTGCCAGATTCCTTTGCTGACCCGCAGAGAGTAACAAAATCGTATATACCAGTCGTGAATGCACCAATACGAATTGATGTCCAAAATTTGCTGACCCACAAAGAGTAACAAAATCGTATATACCAGCCGTGAATGCACCAATATGAATTGATGTCCAAAATGGACAGCAAGTGGCTACAAAGTTTAAACCACGAGTGAAACATGGAAGACCTATTGGTTCCAAAGATAAGACTCCTCGGAAATTAAAGAAAGGTGCTGAAATTCAGACCGAGGAGATAGTGGATGGTCCGGACACAAATGAACCTAAGGCACCGGAAAATGAAGCTCGAGACGCCGAGGCTCATGGTCCTGAAGTTCCTGATAACAATGAGATCTCAATTAATTTTGTTATGTACGGAATCCAATTGAACAGAAAAGATGTCGACATTGATGATATATTTACATGCCATGTAGCACTTGATGTAATGAATGAGGATCTACAACCCACGTCAATCTCTGAGTGCACTCAACGATCAGATTGGATTAAATGGAAAGATGCTATAAACGTGGAGTTAAACTCTTTAAAGAAGAGAGAGGTTTTTGGTCCTATAATTCGGACACCTCGTGATACAATCCCAGTTGGACATAAATGGGTCTTTGTGAGGAAGAGAAAGGAACGAGGAGAAATCATTAGGTATAAAGCACAAGCGATTCTCACAAAGGCCAGGAATCGATTATGAAGAGACATACTCCCATGTGGTGGATGCAGAGACTTTCCGATTCCTGATAAGTCTGGCCATAAGAGAAAAATTGGATTTACGGTTAATGGACGCTGTAACCGCGTATTAAATGGTCCACTGGATAATGAAATCTATATGAGATTACCAGAGGGTATTGAGCTCAAAGATAAGAAAAGTTCTCGAGAAGAACACTGCATTAGACTGAACAAATCCTTGTACGGACTAAAGCAAAGTAGGCGTATGTGGTACAACCGGTTAAGTGAATACTTAGTTAAGTCCGAGTACAAAAATGATCCCATCAGTCCGTGTATTTTTATAAAGATGTTTGCAAACAAAGGATTTGTGATTATAGCAGTATACGTGGATGATCTGAACATCCTCGGAACCCCTGGTGAAATCGCCCAAACAGTAGAATACTTAAAGGCCGAATTTGAGATCATAGACATAGGAAAGACTAAGTTCTGTTTGAGAATATAACTTGAGTACATCAAAGATGGTATCCTTTTGCATCAAATAGCATATACAGAAAAGGAACTCAAGAGATTTAAAATGAACAAGGCTCACCCACTAAGAAGCCCAATGGTGGTGACAAGCCTCGGATTGGACAGTGATCCATTCGGTCCAAAGAAAAAGGATGAAGAAGTCCTTGGTCCTGAAGTGCCATAGGAGCGTTGTTATATTTGGCTAGTCAAACTTAGGCCGGATATATGTTTTGCCATTAACCTCCTATCAAGATTTAGTTCTTGTCCAACCCAAAGACACTGGAACAGGATTAAACACATACTTCGTTACCTACAAGGAACGAATGACATGGGCTTGTTTTATACTAACCTTAACGATAAAGGTTTAATTGGTTTTGCTGATGCAGGTTACCTTTCGGATCAGCACAATGGTCGATCTCAGATAGGATATGTGTTCACTCACGGAGGAACAGCGATTTCGTGGAGATCCATGTGGCAGACACTCACGGCCACATCGTCCAATCACACAGAGATATTGGCGATTCATGAAGCTAACCGTGAATGTGTTTGGTTAAGATCGATGACTCAGAACTTAAGGTCAGATTGCATGCATAGCTCAGCTGAAGGATGGATACATCAAGGGAGAACCAACCATACATTATGAGGACAATGCTGCATGCATAGCTCAACTGAAGGATGGATACATCAAGGGAGACCGGAAGAAGCACATACTGCCCAAATTCTTTTTCACTCACGATCTCCAGAAGGCTGGAGAAATTCAAGTGCTTCAAGTCCGTTCAAGCGACAACTCAGCTGACTTGTTTACGAAGTCGCTTCCAACCTCCACGCTCAAGAACCTCATGTATCAGATCGGCATGCACCGATTAAGAGACCTTCAGTGATGTCTAAAACAGGGGGAGTAATACGTGTTGTACTCTTTTTCCTCGCCAAGGTTTTGTCCCAATTGGGTTTTCCTTAGAAAGGTTTTAATGAGGCAGCATGCCCAAGCGTATTACAAAGATCCTTCATAGCATCGGGCTCGGTTGTTTAGTCCAAGGGGGAGTGTTAAAAACCGTTTGGTATGGACTCATTAAACCGGCCCATTAGAGGTTATATCATAACCGGTCCTTAAGTTTATTCTAGATTATTCTTTACCATTCATTGTTAGACAAAGAATAGGTTTATGAGATATTTCCTTATTGGTCCTTATGTAAACCTATATATAAAGACTTTTGGTCTCATCAATAATATAACACAAGAATTAGTCTTTCACAACACTACATACACTTTATTTCCCCACATCTCCTTTGTTTGTATGAATGATCCTGCAGAAATCGGAAACGATTTGGAAAATACTTTTAAAAAACAATTACATCGATACACTTTTGGTAAATATATATTTACAATTTTTCATTTTAAGGGAAACAAATTTTATAATTACATTTTTTAAAAAAAAGCTAATGACTAAACTATCCTAATTAAAGAGTGAAATAAAATAAATGACTAAATTTTTTTATTGATGTCGTCATTTTCAGAATCTCCAATTCCGAGACCCATTGCCATCTCTAACTTCCAGGCTATTTCTATTGAATCTCTCTATCGGTTGAACCTCACAATCTCCACAAAACTTCGTTTTTTTATATCTTCTTCTTCTCCACAAGTTCGATTTCACCTCTTTCCAAATCGTTGACATTGTTTTGTATAATTTTCTCAGATTTTGTTTGAACTAAATTGGATTTTTAAGAGGTCGATTCAGAGTAGATAAGACTGGAATCTTTGAGTATATAAGTCAAATCGTCAATCTCTAGTAATTTTAATTTCATAAGCTTGGAATCTATAAATTGGAGTACATTTGGTTAATAAGATTAGTGCTATCGTATTTTATTAATCACCAATCTATCCGCAAGATGATTGGTTTCCCTATACACGTGACTAATACGGACTCTCTAGTCCTTCGATAAAAAGCAATAGCATAGACGTACTAGGAAAGACAGTGGATGTGTGTCGCTAATTCCTTTCGTAAGGAAGCCCACCACCAACTCTGAATCAATCTCAATCTCAAGCTGCCCGATCCTCCTGTCCCAAGCAAAGGCAAGACCGTAGTAAACTCCCCAAAATTCCGCAAGTGGTGCAGAACACCTGCCGATATTTAACGCAAACCCGCAAACCCAATTTCCCTCTCCATCTCGGATAGCTCCCCCGACAGAAGCTAGACCCGGATTGCCTTTAGAAGCTCTAGCAGTATTAAGTTTCAACCAATTCACAGATGGAGGGTGCCAGCAAATCCATCTCTCTATCCTCTCTGTCCCAGCCGACTGATTACGCAAAACTGAGTTAGCTAAATAGACTTCACGAGCTAGGTCTCTGACGAAATGCACTCGATCTCTGCAATGCCCCACCACGCCAAACACATATCCGCAGCGCCACTTCCAACTCCACCAGATCACCAACGCAAAAAACGTAGCCCAAGAACGATCCTGTCATGTATCTTCCCCTGCAAGATTTGAATATAACCATTGAAATAACGGCAGCGAGAATAATTGTTGGTGTTTGTTCGGAGCAACAAGACGAGTCCACAGGCCCTGAGTTGCCGGACAATCACGGATCACATGAAGAATAGACTCGTCTCCACCTCTTCATAACGAGCAAGTTCCGTCATCCGTCAAGTGTCTCCTTCTCCTTTCTAGATTTGTCATTATAGCATTGTTCGCCACAAGCCATAAGAACGTTCGGACCCTCTCCGGAGCGATCACAGTCCATATCTGAGTGTACAGGGCGCCCATATTCTGTCTTGGTGTCCTGTTTCGAGTGCGAAACTCTTAGGCCGATTGTACTGAGAAAGCACCATCTTGACTCCCTCCCCACGAGACTGTATCGCGAACTCCTGTTACCTCATCCAACACCACGAACCCCAAATGAAATCATATATCTCGTGACACATACGGCTCGATCCTCTGTAATAACCAGCCCACTCCGCTTCTCCACAAATCACATACTCTGAGATCAACACAGTCTCCCGGAATATCCCCTATAGCCAAAGCTGACAACGGTTCTGGTACCAGCCACTGGTCATGCCAAAATCTTACTGATTAACCATCTCCAAGAGCCAACCTCATGCCCGGTAACACAACTTTTCGAATACCTCAAATTATACTATGCCAAGTTGGTGACCAAGAATTCTTCACACGCAGCCATGATGAATCACGAATATCTCCTATCCCAAATTTACTGCATAACACAGACGCCCACAAACTATTACGGTCGTGCAACAGTATCCATCCCAGCTTCGCTACTAAAGCCACATTCATATCTTTTGCCACTTTAATCCCTAATCCTCCCTCTTTCTTAGGTTGACAAATTTTCTCCCATGAAATAAGGTGTTGTGTCCTTTTTCTGTAGTGCTCCCCCAAATGAATGATCTAGCAATCCTATCCAACAGCTCCAAGGTCGATGCTGGAAAACAAATTGTACTCATAGTATGAATATGAATTGAAGAAAGGACCGATTTGGTAAGGGTGATTCTCCCTGTTAGACTCAGGAATCTCCCTTTCCACCCAACCAGACAAGAGGAGACTTTCTCAATCACTTCACCAAAGGTTTCCTTGTTTATTCTTTTCTGCAAGATAGGCATACCCAGATACTTTCCTAACTCCTTAGTCCATCTGATTCCACTCTCCTGGCTTATCGACGTCGCCAAAGCCCTGCTGACATTGTTAGAGAAGAAAATAAGAGACTTCTCTAAACTGATCTTTTGCCCTAAGGATCGCAGAATTTCTCAAGAACTCTCCTTATCACTCGGATCTGAGCTATGGACGCTTCAGAAAATAAAATAAGGTCATCTGCAAAGCAGACATGAGACAACTTCGGTCCCCCTCTAGATAGACTGATTGGCTTCCAATCTTTTGCCGATGTAGCTAAATCGATCTGGTGACACAATCTCTCCAAACACAGTACAAATAAGTACGGGGACAGTGGATCACCTTTACGCAGACCACGCTGTGTCTTAAAAGTATATGTCTTCTCCCCATTCCATAGAAAACTCATCTCTGGATCCACCACACATTTCATGATCCATTGGAACCACTCGACTAGAAGTCGTGCCGCATAGAGAGTATCTTCTAAGAAATCCCAACGGATTCTATCATAAGCCTTCTCGAGGTCCAGCTTGAGTAACATCCGACATTTTCTCCCTTGCTTTCTTCTCATAGAATGAACTGCCTCATAAACCACAACGATGTTATCAGTACTTAAACGGCCTGGGATAAAAATCGCTTGAGCAGGACCAATAAGCTGAGGCACGATTTTCTTCAAACGCAACACCATGGTCTTAGTAATGGTCTTAAAAAGAACATTACATAAGCTGATCGGGCGAAACTGCATGATCCTCTCCGGAGACTCTACCTTTGGCAATAACACGACGATTTCATCATTCAAACCATCCGGTAACACCCCATTCTGGAAGAAATCCAAGACACATCTGTTCACTAATTCACCCACCATATCCCAACAGTCATGGCAAAAAAACGGCTGATAGCCATCAGGCGCGGGCGCTTTGTACCTACACATGGATCGAATTGCAGTCTCAACCTCAGAATCTGTGAACGGCCTTGAAAGATCCCTGAACTCCACCCTCATAATTTCTGCAAAACCATCACGAGGAAGCGTCTTTGTATCCATATCAATATCAATAGTCGAATAGAGTCTTTTATAATACTCAACTGCTAACGATTCAAGCTCCTCCGTTTGCTCCACCCATCTACCCTCGTCATTTCTCAACATCTCGATACAGTTGCACTTCCTCCTAACAACCGTAGACGTGTGTTAATATTTAGTGTTACGGTCCCCCAACACTATCCATTTCTCCCTAGACTTTTGATACCAAAGCACTTCTTCTTGCCGTAATATCACGTCTAACTCTTTTAACATCACAGCTTCTCTCTCCACTAGAGCATCCATTGGAGCTCTTTCCAATTACTCTTGAAACCCTTCAATGTCCGAAGTTAACTTCTCTTTCCGCCGCAGCATATCACCAAACACCTCTCGGTTCCATTTCTTTAATTTCGTTTGTAAAGCAAACAACGCTTCCGGAGTAGAAATGTCCCAATTCCACGATGCGAGTAACAGATCTTTAAACCCCTCATGCTGTAACCATGCGGTTTTGAAACGTAAAGGACGTCTTCTCGGGTTTCCCTTCCTCACCAGCTCCAACTGCACATAGATAGGAGCATGATTAGAAGCTAGAAACGGTAAGTAAGTTACCACAGCCTCTTGCCATTTTAAATGAGTTTAGGCAGAGCACAGAATTCTATCCAATCTCTTAGCGATAAAGTTTCTTTCTTCTCTCCCTCTCTTCCATGTAAAGGAGTTTCACCGGAAACCCATGTCCAACAGAGCAGTCTCACTCATCCAACGGCCAAAGGCTAAAAAATCTGGGGAAAGCCTTCCATTGTCCACAGTCCATTCATCAAGCCATATAATCGTATTAAAATCACCTCCCACCAAGACCGGATCCTGAATACTCGCAACAATCTGTTTTAAATTATCCCACAGTCCACTTCTTCTGCTTAGCATAGGAGCCGCATAAACTACGATCACATGAATCACTTCAGTACCCTTATCCACCCTAGCATGAGATCTCCAAAGCAACCAAATTCCACCACTCTGACCCACTGCATCAACCCAGAAATGACTATCGAAACCAAGGCTCTGACAAATCCTAATTACATTCTCCCAACTCGCGTGAGTTTCAAACAAAGCAAAAAAATCGTACTTATAATTCTTCAAAATATATCGAATTGATCTTCTAAACTTGGGTTTATTTTCCCCACCCGGCAATTCCAGAATAAACAATCCATCAAACACAACTTTGAAAATTGCAGCTGAACCACCAGGGCAACTCGTTAAACCGATGGCTCCGTCGACACACCCACTGGCGACATGTCGTAAACAACCATTTCCAAACTCGTGTTCTAATCCATCGTCTCCATCTGTGAGTCCACCGAGACAGGCTCACAACTCTCCTTAGTAACTTGGCCCTCCCCATTTGTACTCGCAACTGCATAACGACCTCCTGGTCTACCCTCAATTGTCGACTCCACTCGAAGTCTCTTCCCATTGCTTGAGAAATCTGTTGAAGCTTTCGAGGAACAAAAGACCAGACCTCTCATTGGGCCAGGTAACTTTAATTGTTTGGGCCTCGAGACAAACTTGTTTGGGCCTTTCTCCTTAACAGCCTGCTTGGTAATACCTTTGTTTTTAAAAACGGGAACCTTCGTGCCCTTTCCCGCCTCAAAAATCACTTTTTTATTTTGATCAATATTCTTCCCCTTCACATTAATGTGCACAGGATCTTCGTTTTCCTTTCCCATACCAGCTCCAACTGAATCCACCCCGAATTTCAGAATAACAGAGTCTTCTTCAAGATTCCCAAATCTATTCGATGTATGAATATTTCCCAAATCAGAAGGTTTCTGTAAATCTCGATTCTGACTTCCCTTGTTGCTCCCTTCACCTTCCATACCGGTAACCAACCTATTTTCCGTGGTCGTAGAGTTCGTTGGTACTGTGTGCCGCCGTGGTGATTGTCGAATTGGAACAAAACATTCCTTGTCCAGATTTTCCTGCCTTTCCTCCGCCGATATAACCACCACACTCTGCTTTAGTGCAACGACTGTATAAATGTTTACAAAGCTTTACAAATCCCAGAATACAAGTTTTTAAAAAATAATTACAATGCTTTATAGAAGTTTGTTTTCTGTGAATTAGATCCAAAATTAGAAGCTCTAAAATTAGATCCTAAAGTTGGTTTTCAATTTCCAACAACACAATCTTTTCTTCCTCTCGTTATCACTTGTTCATACCTGGTGGGTTGATCAAATATAGATTAGATTATCCAATGTGTATGCAAGTTTGGATCATCTTTACAATGATAACGAAGGTAGTTTTATACACTTTATAAAGCTTTATAAAGCTTTATAAAGCTTTATAAAGCTTTATAAAGCTTTATAAAGTGTTTATAAAAAGCAATTTTTATAAAACATCATCTTCTTCACAAAACTTCATCTTATTCACAAAAACAGAAACTTTTTAGAAATTACAATCTCCTAGAAATCACAAATCAGATTGACTTAAATCGAATCTAGACTACCAAAATCAGAAGCTATTTTTTTTTTTTTTTGAACATTCCAAAATCAGAAGCTAAGTTTGACGAATTAGATCCCAAATCAGAATCCCATATCAAATCAAGATAATTACCCAATTGCCCAATTGAAAATTCCTCTGAAGAGCTTTCACAAATTCCTCTATATGTATCATCGGAACTAAGTTGCTATTTGTCGAGTTGTCGCCCATGTTTCACTGGAAGTCATAACTTGGTGAGTCTGTCAGAAAGATCAGGTCACCAGAGAGATTAAGTCGAAGGTGGGAGAAGAAGCGGAAGAAGATGAAGCATCGTAGATTAAATCTTTTTAATTAATTAGATTTGTGATTTTAAGAAAATTAGATTCATTAAAAGCAATTGTATTTTCGCTTATCTTTTAGAGTTGTTTACGCTTACTGTCACTTATATCTTTTTTCTTACATCTTAGTCACTTTCCCTGAGTTGGTCACTTTTGGTCTCTTTTAAGTATGTGAAATGACCAAACTGATCTTTCAACTAAAGACCACTCTCCTTCCTTCTCTCTTCGATCACTTACTTCCTTCTCTCTCCATCACTCTTTTTTTCTTATTTGTTTTTCTTTTTAATTATTTTATAGTTTATTATCTTCTCCATCATATAAAGATATCATATCTTTAAGAAATAGAAAGTATATTTTTATTTTATAATAAAAACTATAGCTTTTTCCTCTATATTTTGATTTCAACTTTTATATATTTCAGGTATTTATGAATAAATATTTATGGACATGCATATAAGATTAGTCTATTTATCTAGTCCACTTCTACAAAATATGAAAAATTGAGTGTAGATGAAGGTTAGTGGACACTACAAAATGGACAACTGAGCATATAAGATGATATGTAGACAGTAAAGTTTAATTCTGAATTTCGATAATAAAACGGCCTCAAGTAATATAGTCAAACAAAATTAAAATTTGATAATTTGCATGCGTTTGTACGGATATATAAGACTTAGTGGAATAAATTATTTTCTTTATTTACCCACCGTTATAGTTAAACAAAATCAAATGTAATAATTTGCATGCATTTGTACGGGTATAAAAAACTTAGTAGAATTTTTTTACCCGCTATTAATACATAATTTTCTTTAAGGTAAATCCAATATTGATGCTTTATTGAAACCAATACTCGGGATGGTAAAACTTATCTTTCTGGGAAATGACAATTTTTTTATTTGCAGACGTTTCAATGAGCAAAATTCAAGCTGAGGAAACATGGTTTTACACTATATATATACACTCAATTTTGAGAGAAAATAAGTGGAGACCACGTAAAGGTTAACCCCTCTTGGACAAATGGATGGGCATGAGCCAAATTGACCTATATAAAGGAAGAAAATCTGAGTTTTATCTACCATATACACCTATCGGTTATCTATATCTTTTTATATATACTAATCCGCACATACACACGGGATGATTTGTATTTGTTTGTTTTTCTTGTGACTTGCATACGGACATACGTTCCGGCTCGTTTGTATTTTGATATTATTTTTCCCTTTTACATAATTATCTGTTTTAGTCAAATCTAATCGTTTTATTATGTATAATTTTTACTTCATCTGTTCGTGGTACAATCATCTATTTTTTTTTTAATTTTCAATATCATTGTATATTTGTATATTTTTGATTCCGTTATTATTTTTAGGCGTATATCTATATATTTGTGATCTGTTTTTTTTGTCATGTATTAGGGTTTTTTTTACCATTAAAATATTTCAGAATACCAAATGTACATTAGGTGTTATTGAGCCGTTTTTTTTATTAAGACCCTTTAATATTTTTTTTTGAATGTTGATGTTACACATTGTAAGGAATTAAAAATCTGCCATTATAATATAAATTCCACCATCATTCTTTACAGTATATCCATATATTTGTGATTTTTTTTTCATGTATTGGCATTATTTTTACACTTTGTGCATTAGATCATTTACGATTAAAATATTTTAAAATACCAAATGCTGATTAAGTTTTATTGGAACAGTTTTTTTATTAGAACAGATTAACATATTTTAAAAAATGCTGATGTGTCACTCTATAAATAGTTTATACCATTATAGTATATATTATATAACATCACATGGAAAGCTTCGTTTCAAAATATCACACCATGAATTTTTTTCGAATAGATCAGCACTTTTTTTCTTTAAGACATAAGATTGTTACTTATGAGTTGGGCTTAAAACATAAGATGAAAGTGATCCGGCCTACACTCATCCAGAATTCAATTTGGTTCGTAACAGTGTGTTCGATCATTAGATGAGTTGGAAGATGATTTGAGATTTTTGCGAAATTTTCCACGTGTCAAAATTGAAAGTCTGACATAGATGCATTCTTTGAAGAGAGAAGTGTTATTTTATAAAACAGATTACTTCTTTTGAATTATTACTTCAAAAAAACAAAATTTTAATTTGACTGTATTTCATAATTTACGTGAAGTGGTTTAGTTATAGTATATTTCGATAAATTTAAAATACCAGCAGATGGAAAAGTTATTTTTTTTTAGCAAATAGAAGTTCGTTAATATTAGCATTAAAAAAACTAAAAATATATTCATTTTGTGAATCGTGATGACTTAAGCTGCATAACTCTCACGGATCCGAGTGTCGAGAAAGTTTCCTATGTAATTATATGTAGCTTCCGACGGATGAATCGAGTCAAAGAACAAAAACTCTGAGTGATTCTGACACGATGGGGAAAAGGCATTACACATGAAGCTCATCTCCAGATACCCTGTTCCACAACATCCTCTCTTCGTCTCTTTAAACCCTGTTTTTAGATTCCACATGAGTGATCATAGTGTTCAATATTACCTTATGGGAAAACTAGTGTAACAAGAAAACTTGAATATATACCGTATTTGCTAGGATTTTGTGTCATGTCCAAGATAGGGTCATATATATCAAAGTAAAGGATTTTGCTTCCTTCAAGAGATGTTTCGATCTGCGGTAATAACTTTTGAAGTTTCTGATTGTATAAGACGGAGTCTTTGTTTTCTTGTTTTAAGCAGAACCTAAAGATGTTGCGGAATTTAGCAGTCATTTGAACCGGTAAACAACCAATTGGAGGTAAACCTCCCACCACAATATTCCGGCAACCTAAACTGTAAAGCTCCTGCACACGCACACCAGAAAATATAAGCAAAGGCTGTAAAAAAGCCCAGAAATCCGAGTCATATCTTTATCAACTTTTTTTTTTTTAAATGAAATTTACTTTCAATAATCAATGAAAATGTTTAAACTTTTACCCGGACCAAATTGTCAAGCCTGCTAAGTATTAAGTCTTGGTAATTAGAGATGAAAGGATACTCAACACGCCTTGCAGGAATAGTGTAAAAATTCAAGACAAAATCGTTAGTCCCCGCACTTATAACCACCAAAGCATTTTTTATAATCTCCATAGCTTTCTTGTCTCCTACGATACTTTTAAGACGAGCAATGTAACTTCTAAACATATCAGGTTGCTTTGAGACAGGAATTGCCTGAGTCGAGAGGCTGGTTCGATCATCGTAACCGGCACCGGCTGATGCAAAACAGACTCCGGTTACTATCTCTTGGTCGGAGAGATTTGGTTGTAAGAAAGGAGGAACAAACTGTTTGATGTTGTATTTGGCAGCGAGTATGTCAGGGATTAATTTTCCATTTGAGAATCTCCCGCTAGCTTTGTGGTCTGGGAGATCAATGCCATAGGGAAGATGTGTAGCTCTGAAGATTGTGTTTAAAGGGTAATTGTTGTTGCCTGTGTCCACGGTTGAATCGCCGAATATTAAAATGGCTGGAAATAGCGGTTGCGTTGTGGAGTTTTCAGATGCATCGCAGGTGGCGAATATTGCTATCGTGATGAAAAGAGTGAAGGTTATAGTTTTAGACGTCGCCATTATTTGTTTTTGTGTTTTTTTTTGTTTCTTATGTTTTGAATAAATCGAAATGTGAATGGTGGTGAATTTATAAGAACTTTTGGAGGAAAGTGTTTTTCTTTTTTTGTTGTTGGACCTTACTGGAATTTTTGATTATTGTCTGAGTTTGTTTTTCTTTTTTTTTGACTAAAATGAGAAACAAATATTTTGAATTATATAGTCTAAATAAAGATTCACTTAACAAGAAAAACTGAAAAAACAGAATGATCAGAAACTAAAGTTTAAATTGTTCGTATAGGCATTTAACAATTAATAAGGTGTGAAGGGAAATAATACCAAATACATATGATTTCTCTAATCATCCTCTATAAGTTGTTTTATTCTTTTCTATCCATATATATATGTTTGTGTGTGTGATTGGCAAGAGGAAAACAATGTTGAATATAACATTATTGAAAACTATATACAAGATTAAAAAATAACATAAACAAACTAACATACATATGTAACTGTAAAGTTTAATTCTGAATTTCGATAATAAAAAGGCCTGAAGTAATATAGTCAAACAAAATTAAAATTTGATAATTTGCATGTGTTTGTACGGATATATAAGACTTAGTGGAATAAATTATTTTCGTTTTTTACCCATCCATATAGTTAAACAAAATCAAATGTAATAATTTGCATGCATTTGTACGGGTATAAAAAACTTAGTAGATTTTTTTTACCCACTATTAATACATATTTTTCTTTAAGGTAAGTCCAATATTGATGCTTTATTGAAATCAATATTCAGGATGCTAAAACTTATCTTTCTGGGAAATGACAATTTTTTTTATTTGCAGACGTTTCTATGAGCAAAATTCAAGCTGAGGAAACATGGTTTTACACTATATATATACACTCAATTTTGAGAGAAAATAAGTGGAGACCACGTAAAGGTTAACCCCTCTTGGACAAATGGATGGGCATGAGCCAAATTGACCTATATAAAGGAAGAAAATATGAGTTTTATCTACCATATACACCTATCGGTTATCTATATCTTTTTATATATACTAATCCGCACATACACATGGGATGATTTGTTTTTATTGTTTTTTTCTTATGACTTGCATACGCGCATACCTTCCGGGTCGTTTGTATTTTGATATTATTTTTCCCTCTTACATAATTATCTGTTTTAGTCAAATCTAATCGTTTTATTATGTATAATGTTTTACTTCATCTGTTCGTGGTACAATCATCTATTTTTTTTGGTAATTTTGCATTTATATTTTAATTATTTTTTTCTAATTTTTAAAAATTTATTTCAAGATATTTGAAGATATTTATAACCACATATTGTATAGGCGTTGTAGTATATTTCGCTAAATTTAAAATACCAGCAGAAGGAAAAGTTATTTTTGGTTAGCAAATAGAAGTTCATTAATATTTGCATTAAAAAAAATATATATTCATTTTGTGAATCGTGATGACTTAAGCTGAAAAACACTCACGGATCCGAGTGTCGAGAATGTTTCCTATGTATTTATATGTAGCTTCCGATAAATGAATCGAGTCAAAAAACAAAAATCTGAGTGATTCTGACACGATGGAGAAAAGGCGTTACACATGAAGCTCATCTCCAGATATCCTGTTCCACAACATCCTCTCTTCGTCTCTTTAAACCCTGTTTTTAGATTCCACAAGAGTGATCATAGTGCTCAATATTACCTTATGGGATAACTAGTGTAACAAGAAAAATTGAATATATACCGTATTTCCTAGGATTTTGTGTCATGTCCAATATCGGGTCATATATATCGAAGTAAAAGAATTTGCTTCCTTTAAGAGATGTTTCGATCTGAGGTAATAACTTTTGAAGTTTCTGATTGTATAAGACGGAGTCTTTGTTTTCTTGTTTTAAACAGAACCTTAAGATGTTGCGGAATTTAGCAGTCATTTGAACCGGTAAACAACCAATTGGAGGTAAACCACCCGCCACAATATTCGGGAATTGCTTCCTTCCGGGAGTTCAGAGTCACTCTTCGGTTCCACCGCTATTTCGTCGAATCCCGCAAGGGAACGGACGAGCTAGCATGTCCTCTTTGACAAACGCCCAGCGGCAAAGGGAAGATTCTTCTCCCCGAGGTCCAAATCACGAGCAGACCGAGAACGGAGGAACCCAGGTGGCGCAAGACGCCTCCGAACATGCTCACGATCACTCAGAAGGAGAAGAAGAAAACCCTGAGCAGGAGCAGAATGATTCGGATCTGAGTGCGTATGAACCCCCGGAAGGAGGCAACTCCCGAAAAGGGAAAAATTTCGACGAATACTCCAAACTACACGAACAACTCCTCCGAGCACAAGATGAGATGAAGATCGTAAGATCAGAAATCCATTGAGCGATCAGCCCTGGACATAGATCGTGTCCTCGAAGGGGCGCAAAAAACTCCGTTCACGACACGGATCACAAAAGCCAAACTTTCCGACCTTGGAAAGATAAAGGTCCCGTACTATGAGGGAACTACCGAACCAAAAGCTCATATAACGGCTTTTCGCATTGCGATGTGCCGAGCCAAATTCAAGAAGGACGAACAAGACACGGGTTTCTGCCTATTTTTCGTGGAATACATGAAAGGGCCAGCTCTCGAATGGTTCTCCCGCCTAAAGAGGGATTCCATCGACAAATTCGGACAGCTCGCCGCGGCTTTTCTCAAACATTATTCAATGTTTATAAGCCGCGAGACTTCCGACGCAGATCTCTTGTCTCTATGTCAAGGGCAGAATGAGAGTCTGTGTTGGGGGTAAAAATCCCCTCCTCGGAAATTGACGGAACAGGAACTCGAGGTCAAGATCAAACAGAACTTATCCCGAGCACGGACCGGATGAATTGAGACCAGCCGCCCGGGATCCATCTAAGCATGGTCCGGCGGCTGGCCAGGACCTTTTCGAGCATGGCCCGGCAGCTGGGACAAGCCGCCGCCCATGGTCTATCCAAGCATGGCCCGGCGGCTGGGACAAGGCCAACCGCCCGTGGTCTGTCCGAGCATGGCCCGACGGCTGGGACAAGGCCAGCAGCCCGTGGTTTGTCCGATATGATCCAGCGGCTGGGCTGAAACCGGCCGCCCGAAATCAATCCGAGCATGACCCGGCGGCTGGGCTAAAACCAGCCGCCCGGGATCCATCCTCGCCAGCAACCCACGATCATCTCTCAGTCAAGACCCGTTATCCCGACAATTCCCAGCCGACCGTCCGTCAAGCATAACTCCAAGCTCGGATCGATTCAAGACAAGGCACCTGCACGTTCTGATTCCAAAATGTCCACGAGTATTGTCCGGCAACCCACGATCATTTCCGAGCCGCCCACAGACCGAAAACTGGCCGCCCGAGCATACGAGATGGAAACTGACGGCTGAACGTCAGCACTAAAACCGGCGGCTGGAAGTTTGAGGAAAGAACGGGCGGCTCGGTCTCGTAAGTCGTAAAACGTTCGAAACGCCATTTACGCGGGAAAAACATAAAGAACTGTTCATCTCGAGGAAAGGTTAACCGAAAAATCGGTTAACTCCCAATTGAGATCCGGTTTACTATTCATGGATTATTGCCCATCGGTTACTGTTCTTTAAAAAGTAAATAAAATAATAAGAGGCGGGCCAGACTTGGGTGAGGACATGCAGGTGGATCTCAGAAGACTTCGGGCCGGATTTCGGGCCCAAAAGACTAGGTCTGCGGCTGGGATAAAAGAGCAAGGTCCCACATCGAAAATATGTAGTCTTAGCACCCTAGGATCATTAGTATATATATGTATGCTTATGTAAGGGTTAGAGGCATCCCAAATCCGAGTATTAAGAGCTTTAACAATATAAGACTTTTCAGCTTTTGCTAATTATTCTTGTACTTTCAGAAAATATCAATAAAATATCTCTTTTTGCATTTTCGGTTCTTTAGTTCTTTTAAAATAGAATTTTCGAGCTCCCATAAAATAAGTTTTGACAGTGTGAGTTTCGGCTCTCACAGTTTGGCGCCGTCTGTGGGGACGAGAAATATTCTTAACCCAAAGAACGAGAGGACACGAGAAGGAAGATCATGGCCGAAGAAGCAATGGATTGGAGATCCGTGGATGGTAGCCGCGGCCAGACGATGACTTTCCGAGAAGGGGAAGCCGCCGAAATAGACCATCCACACAACGATCTACTCGTGATCAGTATTTCAATCGGAGGGCACGAAATACCAAGAGTCTTAGTCGACACAGGAGGAACAGTGAATGTCATATTCTTTGAAACCCTTCGGAGGATGAACATTGAGACCCGACATCTCATAACCCATGCAAAACCATTGACTGGTTTCTCTGGAAAGACAACGATGACAATAAGGACGATCCAACTCCCCGTAAGAGCTAAAGGAGTGGAGAATGACACGAAGTTCTCGGTGATCGATTGCCTGCGAATCTGCGACGCAATCGTAGGAACGCCGTGGTTAAACGCAATGAAGGCCATCCCGTCAACCTACCACCTATGCCTGAAGTTTTCGACCCCAACCGGAATTGAAACAATCTGGGGACGACGAAAAGACTCTCGAGCTTGCTTCCTAACTGAGCACATATTAAGGAAGCCGGTAACCGATCGCCAGGCGAATTTTGATAAGGGCAAGGAAGAACGGCAGCTCGCGAAGCTCGAACAGAAATTACAAATCGAAGAAGCCCTAAAGATGGAATGAGAACCCCCGTGCGAACCGGTGATCTCGGTAAACATAGACGAAACAAACCCAGAGCGATGCGAACTTGGAAGAACCGATCGAGGCGGAGTTAATCACCTTGTTAAAGGAAAACGCCGGATCATTCGCATGGGCAGCAGAAGATATGCCTGGGATCGACGTTGGCATTACAAGCCACAAACTCAATGTGGATCCAACGTTCAAACCGGTAAAGAAAAAAACACGAAAACTCGGACCGGAGCGCGCCCAAGCCATAAACGACGAAGTAGAAAGATTGCTCAAAGTCGAATCTATCATGGAGGTGAAGTATCCCGACTGGCTGGCCAACCCGGCGGTAGTAAAAGAGAAGAATGGAAAATGGCGAGTCTGCATCGACTTCACAGACCTGAACAAAGCTGCCACACATCGATCGGCTGGGAACAAGCTGCTATCGTTCATGGATGCGTTCTCTTGGTATAATCAGATAATGATGAATCCCGAGGACCGAGACAAAACCGCATTCATCACAGACCGCGGGATTTATTGCTACAAAGTGATGCCATTCGGGTTGAAGAATGCCGGTGCGATGTACCAGATACTCGTCAACAAAATGTTCGCTGAATAACTGGGGAAGACGATGGAGGTCTACATCGACGATATGCTGGTCAAATCCCTGGAGGAGACGGATCATATAAGGCATTTGCAGGAATGCTTCGAATAACTTAACCGACATAACATGAAGTTAAACCCGACAAAGTGCAGATTCGGAGTGGCATCCGGCGAGTTCCTCGGGTACCTAGTAACTCACCGAGGGATTGAAGCAAACCCGAAGCAAATCAATGCATTAATTGAGATGACTTCTCCGAAAACTAAAAGAGAAATCCAAAGACTAACCGGGCGGGTTACGACTCTGAACCGTTTCATTTCGAGGTCAACGGACAAATGTTTGCCTTTCTACGACACACTCAGGGGAAACAAAAAGTTTGAGTGGACAGAGAAGTGCGAACAAGCGTTCCAAGAACTAAAGAAATACCTGGCGACCCGCCCGTGCTTTCAAAACCGGTCGAAGGAGAGTGGTTATTCTTATACACAGCGGTATCATCCACGGCAGTAAGCGGAGTGCTGATCAGAGAAGATATTGAAAAGCAGAAACCGATCTTTTACGTAAGCCAAACCCTGGCGGATGCCGAAACCAGATACCCATTGATGGAGAAGGC
This sequence comes from Isatis tinctoria, assembly GCA_010577795.1. Classification (NCBI taxonomy): domain Eukaryota; kingdom Viridiplantae; phylum Streptophyta; class Magnoliopsida; order Brassicales; family Brassicaceae; genus Isatis; species Isatis tinctoria. Next base: position 10,116,183 of record CM021246.1, on the reverse strand, counting down.
AGCCTTTGGCGGTAGTGATGTACGCCCGAAAGTTACAGCCCTATTTCCAATCACACACGATCATTATACTCACCACCTTCCCGCTCAGAACAATCCTGCATAGTCCTAGTTAGTCTGGACGGTTGGCTAAGTGGGCGGTAGAGTTAAGCGAGTACGACATCGAATACCGGAGCGAGTCTCAAGTATTAGTGGATTTCTTGATCGAACTCAAGTATTAGCGGATTTCTTGATCGAACTCCTGATCACAAGCGTCAGCGAGCCGGCCCTCGACTCAGTCTGGACTCTTCACGTAGATGGATCGTCTTCAAGGCAAGGCTCCGGAGTAGAAGTGCGTTTAACATCACCTACCGGGGAACTCCTGGAGCACTCATTCCGATAACTCTTCAACGCCTCTAACAATACGAAGCATTAATCGCTGGTCTAAGACTCGCCCTCGGGATCAAAATCCAGAACCTCCACTCGTTTTGTGATTCCCAGTTGGTGGCAAGCCAATTCAGCGGAGATTACGAAGCAAGGGACGATCGAATGGAGGCCTACCTACGGATCGTCCAGGACCTCGCGGAGCGATTTGAAAAGTTCGAGCTTACCAGAATTCCCCGAGGGGAATACGCTCCGGCTGACGCATTGGTGGCCCTAGCATCGACATCCGCTCCAGGAGAAAGACGAGTCATCCCGGTCAAATTCATAGAACAGCCAAGCATCGACCCACCACAAGTTGCCAACCTTATACAACAACCGGAAGGTGGAGAGGACGAAGAACCGCCGAAAACAGAGTTAGCAACTGGCCCAACGGAGGAGTATGGCTGCGACCATGAATGGATGGCCCCGATACGGGCGTACATCATGGACGGAGAAGTCCCGGCAGACAAGTGGGCAGCACGAAAGCTAAGGGCCCAAGCAGCCCGCTTCGTCCTTCTCGATGGTAATGTCCACAAATGGAGGATTTCTGGACCGCTAATGGTCTGCGTGGAGAAGGAGGAAGCAAGACGAATTATGGAAGAAGTCCATAGCGGGTGCTGCGGAAATCATTCCGGAGGGAGAGCCCTCGCATTCAAAATCAAGCGGCACGGTCACTACTGGCCGACCATGATAAAGGATTGTGAGAAGTTCTCCCTCAAGTATGAGAAATGGCAGAGGCACGCACCAGTGATCCATCAGCCTGCAGAATTGCTCTCGTCAATCTCAGCACTGTACCCATTCATGAGGTGGTCGATGGACATCGTGGGACCGATGCATAACTCAATGCAGAAGAGATTCCTAGTCGTCCTGATGGACTACTTCTCGAAGTGAGTCGAGGCGGATTCTTATGCGAGTATCAAGGACGCCCAAGTAGAGCATTTCGTGTGGAAAAACATCATATGCCGGCACAGAGTCCCTTACGATATCGTTACCGATAACGGTTCTCAATTCATTTCCGCCCGCTTCGGAGGATTCTGCGAGAAGTGGAGGATACGTCTGAGCAAGTCAACGACGCGCTATTCGCAGGGTAACGGCCAGGCCGAAGCTGCCAACAAGACTATCGTTGACGGACTCAAGAAGCGTCTCAGAGAAAATAAATGACGATGGGCGGATGAGCTCGAAGGAGTCCTCTGGTCCCACCGGACAACTCCAAGGTGAGCAACCGGAGAAACACCATTCGCATTGGTCTACGGTGCCGAATGCATTATACCATCAGAAGTAGATTTACCTGGCGTCAGACGGAGACTCTTGCCCGGCCAAGAAGGCCTCAACCATCTGATGATGCTAGACGAACTGGACCTGATAAACGAAAGACTGGATCAAGCGCTCATCCGCGTTCAAAACTACCAGCAAGCAGCGGCCAAGTATTACAACTCAAACGTGCGAAGCCGCAAATTCAAGGAAGGAGACCTCGTCCTCCACAAAGTCTTCCAGAACACCGCAGAGCCAAATGCAGGAAAGCTAGGCGCGAAATAGGAAGGACCGTACAAAGTAACGAAGGTGGTCCGCCCGGGAGCCTACGAGCTGGAAAACAAAGAAGGAAAGCCAATTCCAAGAACATGGAACGTGATGCACCTTAAGAAGTATTACCACTAGAACTACGAACTGGCTTGATCCCTACATTCAGGGTACGTAGGCAGCTCGCCTTCTGACGAGTTCAGCTATTTGTCTTTTATAATTTTTAGTGATGTCCGCCCGAAAGTTACAGCCCTATTTCCAATCACACACGATCATTATACTCACCACCTTCCCGCTCAGAACAATCCTGCATAGTCCTAGTTAGTCTGGACGGTTGGCTAAGTGGGCGGTAGAGTTAAGCGAGTACGACATCGAATACCGGAGCGAGTCTCAAGTATTAGTGGATTTCTTGATCGAACTCAAGTATTAGCGGATTTCTTGATCGAACTCCTGATCACAAGCGTCAGCGAGCCGGCCCTCGACTCAGTCTGGACTCTTCATGTATATGGATTGTCTTCAAGGCAAGGCTCCGGAGTAGAAGTGCGTTTAACATCACCTACCGAGGAACTCCTGGAGCACTCATTCCGATTACTCTTCAACGCCTCTAACAATACGAAGCATTAATCGCTGGTCTGACACTCGCCCTCGGGATCAAAATCCATAACCTCCACTCGTTTTGTGATTCCCAGTTGGTGGCAAGCCAATTCAGCGGAGATTACGAAGCAAGGGACGATCGAATGGAGGCCTACCTAAGGATCGTCCAGGACCTCGCGGAGCGATTTGAAAAGTTCGAGCTTACCAGAATTCCCCGAGGGGAATACGCTCCGGCTGACGCATTGGTGGCCCTAGCATCGACATCCGCTCCAGGAGAAAGACGAGTCATCCCAGTCAAATTCATAGAACAGCCAAGCATCGACCCACCACAAGTTGCCAACCTTATACAACAACCGGAAGGTGGAGAGGACGAAGAACCGCCGAAAACAGAGTTAGCAACTAGCCCAACGGAGGAGTATGGCTGCGACCATGAATGGATGGCCCCGATACGGGCGTACATCATGGACGGAGAAGTCCCGGCAGACAAGTGGGCAGCACGAAAGCTAAGGGCCCAAGTAGCCCACTTCGTCCTTCTCGATGGTAATGTCCACAAATGGAGGATTTCCGGACCGCTAATGGTCTGCGTGGAGAAGGAGGAAGCAAGACGAATTATGGAAGAAGTCCATAGCGGGTCCTGTGGAAATCATTCCGGAGGGAGAGCCCTCGCATTCAAAATCAAGCGGCACGGTCACTACTGGCCGACCATGATAAAGGATTGTGAGAAGTTCTCCCTCAAGTATGAGAAATGGCAGAGGCACGCACCAGTGATCCATCAGCCTGCAGAATTGCTCTCGTCAATCTCAGCACCGTACCCATTCATGAGGTGGTCGATGGACATCATGGGACCGATGCATAACTCAATGCAGAAGAGATTCCTAGTCGTCCTGATGGACTACTTCTCGAAGTGAGTCGAGGCGGATTCTTATGCGAGTATCAAGGACGCCCAAGTAGAGCATTTCGTGTGGAAAAACATCATATGCCAGCACGGAGTCCCTTACGATATCGTTACCGATAACGGTTCTCAATTCATTTCCGCCCGCTTCGGAGGATTCTGCGAGAAGTGGAGGATACGTCTGAGCAAGTCAACGATGCGCTATCTGCAGGGTAACGGCCAGGCCGAAGCTGCCAACAAGACTATCGTTGACGGACTCAAGAAGCGTCTCGGAGAAAATAAATGACGATGGGCGGATGAGCTCAAAGGAGTCCTCTGGTCCCACCGGACAACTCCAAGGCGAGCAACCTGAGAAACACCATTCGCATTGGTCTACGGTGCCGAATGCGTTATACCATCAGAAGTAGATTTACCTGGCGTCAGACGGAGACTCTTGCCCGGCCAAGAAGGCCTCAACCATCTGATGATGCTAGACGAACTGGACCTGATAAACGAAAGACTGGATCAAGCGCTCATCCGCGTTCAAAACTACCAGCAAGCAGCGGCCAAGTATTACAACTCAAACGTGCGAAGCCGCAAATTCAAGGAAGGAGACCTCGTCCTCCACAAAGTCTTCCAGAACACCGCAGAGCCAAATGCAGGAAAGTTAGGCGCGAAATGGGAAGGACCGTACAAAGTAACGAAAGTGGTCCGCCCGGGAGCCTACGAGCTGGAAAACAAAGAAGGAAAGCCAATTCCAAGAACATGGAACGTGATGCACCTTAAGAAGTATTACCACTATAACTACGAACTGGCTTGATCCCTACATTCAGGGTACGTAGGCAGCTCGCCTTCTGACGAGTTCAGCTATTTGTCTTTTATAATTTTTAATGGGGGAGTGGGTCCGTATACGCATACTCTATCGAGACTTAGGATCCTGAAGCCCATCCGGAATCCGAACGGGACTTCCCTCGGACAATATCGCCATTCACCAGGCACGACAAAACTTCTTCATTTCGAAAAACTGCCCCTTGGCGCACCTAAAGACCCGCCTCTTGGCATACTTACCACCGTCTGGTGCTGATCACAGCGGGACGATTTATTAACCATGGTTCTTTCCACATCCCGAAGCGGATAAAATTAGCGCGCTATACAAATTTCCGGACTAACATCCGAAAAGCGTAACCTGGCATCCCGCGATCCTGCAGGAAGCGTTAGAGATGATGTTCTGATTAGTTCATCTTCACTGGCGCTTCGCATAGACAAACAGTGCGAAGCGTAAGTCACGAAGTGAACTCGCCAAACCCAGTAAACGCCAACATGGAAATCTGGTCTTAGACATCTCATGACGAAGTACCAAACCGGCCTTGGTACGAGATCATAAACTCGTTCGAAAACTAGCAGCTAAGCCAAACTCTAAACCCAACAACCAATTTTGCGGGTCGAATAGTACGAGGGGAACCTCTCCCGAACACTTGGACCTGGGCGCCCGGTACAGTGCTCCGACCAACTCGGCTTAAACCAAAACAAGCAAACGAACCAAGTCATTGCAAAGAGGGCCGCCCACCCAATCTCCTTAGCAGGCCACCCAAGCTCCTAAGGAGGGTGGGCCGCCCACCCTTTCTCCTTAAAGGGATGGGCTGGCCGCCCTATCTTCTCAAAGGGACGGGCCAGCCGCCCAGTCTCTTCAGAAAAATGGGCCAGCCGCCCAGAAGGCCAGCTGACCACTCCTTATAGCAAGACAGCATGGCATCTAATCTTGTCCCGGTCCAGGACCAGCCGCCTGCCAAGGCTTGGTGCATAGACCGGCCAACCCCCTTCTCCATATCGATACACAGCGGCCGGGTTTGACTCGCACTAAACCCTGCCGACCGTGGTCATCCAACCGAGATCTTTACACGAAAAATAAGCGTATGGCAAGCCGCAAATCTTATTAAAATCTAAAAGCGAAAAACCGGTCCAGACCAAAGATTAGGCCATACATAACATAAATCCATAAACGAAAGCCCAAAGCTACCAAAAACTTGAAAAAACTAGAAACAAAAACTACTATAAGGTCAAGCATATGGGCCTAGCGCCTTGACAACAACAATATCCGAAATAGACTTGTTTGATCCAGCTAGATCAGCTACGCCGAGAAAAGAAGCCTCCTCCTCGAATGTCGAACATTATCACTTCTGGAAACTGGGTCTAGCTAGGAGTCGATCTTCCCACGAATCCGAGCGATCACATCGTCAAACCGAGCTTCGGATCCATCGAACTCATCTTTCCACGTGGACAATTTCACGTTCTCCTCATCCAAGCTGGGGGGATCAATCCCCTGGAGCAATGCAACGAGTTCGAGGTTACTCGTTACCTGAGCCAAGTCCACCTCCTGGGTTCTTGCTTCAGATAAAGATCCGAGATTTTCCTTCAGCTCGTTAAGGAAGTCACAGAATCTCGCAATGGAGGTTTTGCGGCCGTCCGCGTAAGCTCGCTGCACCCTCGAGCTGCGCACAGCCTTCACATTGGTCAGCTGATCCTTCAAAGTCTGTATTTCCTTGGTATGACGCACATCCTTAGCCTCTTGGCGGATCTTGAACTGCAACGCCTCAGCCTTTTCCGTGCGCAGCGAAACAAGCTCCTTCTCGAGCAATTTGACCTGACTCAAGCTCGACACCTCGAGTTCGTCAAGTTTCCTCCTTACTAATCGAGCATCCTCCCGAGCCTCCTCAGCGCGTTTGCGAATTCCACGAACAGAAGCGTCATACGTGCTGATGCATTTGTTCACGGAGGACATGAACTAAACAAAAAAAAAGGTGGGGTCAGCAACAAAAAAAAAAAAGAACAGAAAGGGGAGAGCCAGAAGAAATAAATCTTCATCCCGCTCAAGGCCATGTCCTCGTACTTCTCAGGCTCATCCAGACTGTCACAAGAAGGAAATTTGAAACTAGCGTCTGTGATCACCGAAAAACCCCTAGCAGACTGACGGGGATTCTTACAAACCGATTGTTTTTTGCACAGCAGGTTGTCTTCACCGCTCAGACCGTAGACGACTCTGCCGGCCGCCGCTCCAGCTCTAGGGGAACGCCTCGCGATACTTTGGGCCAAAAGAACATCCTCTTTCAACGGAGTAACCACAACGGTGGAAACGGCTAACTTGTCCGCGAGCCACTCTGGCGGAGGAACGACTTGGCTGTTGTCCGCCAATCCCGATCCCGAAGGGCCAGCCGCCGCCTTATCCTTGGGATTCTTGCCAAGCTTATTCGTCTCTCCTTTCTTTTCCATCTGCTTCCTCTCACGAAAGGACGGTCTAACCATGGTGTTAGATTCAAGAAGACGGAAAGGACAGTCGGTTTTCGCAAGAATTCGTGAGGGAAAAGAAGAGGGAGGGGTCCATATATACAGTCGGATGGCTCGAATCTTAACTCGACTAGGAATTGGACCATGCCAGCCGCCCGTAAAACCCACATACAAAAAGGAATGTTTTCTTTTTGCAAAAAAAAAAAAACTTCGTCAAAAAAGGAAATCTTCCCATTCCGTCAATCCCGATAAACACTCAACTCGACAACTCATTGCTTTAGAACACGAAAACAAAGAGCTGGGGGGCTAACTGTTGGGGTCAAAATCCCATCCTCGGAAATTGACGGAACATGAACTCGAGGTCAAGATCAAACGGAACTTATCCCGAGCATGGACCGGATGAATTGAGACCAGCCGCCCGGGATCCATCTAAGCATGATCCGGCGGCTGGCCAGGACCTTTCCGAGAATGGCCCGGCAGCTGGAACAAGGCCACCCGCCCGTGGTCTATCCAAGCATAGCCCGGCGGCTGGGACAAGGCCAGCTGCCCGTGGTCTATCCAAGCATGGCCCGGCTGCTGGGACAAGGCCAGCCGCCCGTTGTCCGTCCGAGCATGGCCCGGCGGCTGGGACAAGGCCAGCCGCTAGTGGTTTGTCCGATATGATACGGCGGCTAGGCTGAAACCGGCCACCCGAAATCAATCCGAGCATGACCCTGCGGCTGGGCTAAAACCAGCCGCCCAGGATCCATCCTCGCCAGCAATCCACGATCATCTCTCAGTCAAGACCCGTTATCCGGACAATGCCCAGCCGACCGTCTGTCAAGCATAACTCCAAGCTCGGATAAATTCAAGACTAGGCACGTTCACGTTCTGATTCCAAAATGTCCACAGTATTGTCCAGCAACCCATGATCATTTCCGAGCCGCCCACAAACCGAAGACCGGCCTCACACGGTCGCTGGCCGGCCGCCCGAGCATACGAGATGGAAACCGGCGGCTGAACGTCAGCACTAAAACCGGAGGCTGGAAGTTTGAGGAAAGAACGGGCAGCTCGGTCTCGTAAGTCGTAGAACGTTCGAAACGCTATTTACGAGGGAAAGACATAAAGAACTGTTCATCTCGAGGAAAGGTTAACCGAAAAATCCGTTAACTCCCAATTGAGATCCGGTTTACTATTCATGGATTATTGCCCATCGATTACTGTTCATTAAAAAGTAAATAAAATAATAAGAGGCGGGCTAGACTTGGGTCAGGACATGCAGGTGGATCTTAGAAGACTTCGGGCTGGATTTCGGGCCCAAAAGACTAGGTCGGCGGCTGGGAGAAAAGAGCAAGGTCCCACATCGAAAATATGTAGTCTTAGCACCCTAGGATCATTAGTATATATATGTATGCTTATGTAAGGGTTAGAGGCATCCCAAATCCGAGTATTAAGAGTTTTAGCAATATAAGACTTTTCAGCTTTTGCTAATTATTCTTGTACTTTCAGAAAATATAAATAAAATATCTCTTTTCGCATTTTCGGTACTTTAATTCTTTTTAAATAGAATTTTCGAGCCCCCATAAAATATAAGTTTTGACATTGTGAGTTTCGGCTCGCACAGTCTCTGCAGCTTCATGAAACGTTTCAAAGCAGTTGCTTCGAAGAATATTGGCCTTAGCGACAAGGCAGCAATCGAGGCCTTGAGGAAGGCACTCTGGTTCGATAGTAAATTCCGAGAAAAGATATCCCTGAAACCACCAATGTCTATCCAAGATGCTCTCCATAAAGCTTCCAGATACATAATCCGCGAAGAGGAGATGAAGGTGCTGGCGCAAAACACTGAGGGTTGAAACCCTCGAATCGCACTACGATTCCCGCTCCGATCAGCTCGGGCAGCAAGAAAGGCAACCAAAACGCCGGGTACATGCACTTCGAGGGAGCAAACTCGGGAGGAGGACACAACTTCCAAGTTGGCTCGGAGAAACCTCGCTCTTGTTCCGAGCGACCAAGATCGGGAACCGGACGAGGAAAGGGTCCAAGTAACACTTGGACCAGAAACCCCACAAGCTTCGACGAAAAGGCCTACTGCGAGCATCACCGCTACAATGGGCATTTAATGGGGAACTGCCGAACCCTGGGAACAAAGCGGACGGCCAAACTCTTGGCCGGAGAGCTCGACGGAACCATCAGCCTGCAAGATCTCGGTTCATGAGAGCAGGAATCCGACGGAAGGAGCCCGGGAAGTTGGCCATGTTCAAGAAACAGCTAATGTCCGGCCAAACGATGCATCCAAACACGGAAGAAGAAATGATGAAGGGACGGCAGCCAGTAACCGCCGAAAAATCTACATGTTAATGGGCGGATCTCTGTACTGTCTGGACACAATCTCTTCCATCAAAGCCTTCCAATGGAGGGGCGATACCAGTGCGAACTGCTCGCATCCCTCCCCGGCTTCGGACAGGGTCGATACCTTCAAGGAGAGTGACGCTAAAGGGATCGATCAGCCTCACAACGACCCTCTCGTCATAGAGTTGGTCGTAAGTGACTACGATGTCGCCAGAGTCCTGGTGGACACGGGTGTTGGGGTCATAATCCCCTCTTCGGAGATTGATGTAACGAGAATTCAAGGTCGAGATCAATTGGAAATTATCCCGAGCATGGACCTGACGAGCTAAGGCCAGCTGCCCACGATCCATCGAAACATGACCCGGCGGCTGGGACAAGGCCAGCCGCCCACGGTCCGTCCAAGCATCACCCGGACCCGGCGTCTGGGACAAGGCCAGCAGCCCACGGTCCGTCCAAGCATCACCCGGACCCGGCGGCTGGGACAAGGCCAGCCGCCCATGGTCCGTCCGAGCATGACCCGGCGGCTGGAGCAAGGCCAACCGCCCACGGTCCGTACAAGCATGACCCGATGGCAGGGACAAGGCCAGCCGCCCATGGTCCGTCCAACCATGACTCGATGGCTGGAACAAGGCCAGCCGCTCACGGTCCGTCCAGGCATGACCCGGCGGCTGGGACAAGGCCAGCCACCCATGTTTCCTCCGAGCACGGCCCGACGTATGGGATAAGGCCAGCCGCCCATGAATCATTTCTTAGTCAAGACTCGTTATCCAGACAATGTCCAGTCGACCGTCTATCAAGCATAACTCCAAGCCCGGATCGACTCAATGATTAGGAATTTGCACGTTCTGACTCTAACACGTCCATGAATACTGTCCGAAAGCCCATGATCAATGTTCAGCCGCCCATGGACCAGTCGCCACACACACGAACCAAAGAAGTCGGCGGCTGGCCATTAACGCCAAAACCGGCGGCTGGAAGTTTGAGGAAAGAACGGGCGGTTCAATCTCGAAAGTTGTAAAAACGTTCGGAACACTGTTGACGCAGGAAAAACCGTCAAAACACTATTCATCTCGGGACAAAGTTAATCGCGAAATCAAATTAAGTTTAACCGAGATCCGGATTACTATTCATTGATAAATAAAAATAATAATAATAATAAAAGGCGGGCCGGATTTGAGTCAGAATATGCAGGTGGATTTCGGAAGATTTCGGGCCGGATTTCGGGCCCCAAAGACTAGGACGGTGGCTGAGAAGAAACCAGAAGGTCCCACATCGAAAATACGTAGTCTTAGCACCCTAGGATCATTAGTATATATATGTATGCTTGTGTAAGGGTTAAAACATCCCCAATCCGTGTATTTGGAGTTTTAGCAATATATGACTTTTCAGCTTTTGCTAATTATTCTTGTACTTTCGGAAAATATCAATAAAATATATCTTTTACATTTTTTGGTCCTTTAGTTCTTTAAAATAGAATTTTCGAGCCCCCATAAAATACAAGTTTTGACAGTGTGAGTTTCGGCTCTCACAGTTTGGCGCCGTATGTGGGGACGAGAAATATTATTAACCCTACGAACAAGAGGACACAGAAAAGAAGACGATGACCAGAAGAACCGACGACATCATCAACCAGCCGGCCGGAGCAGCTCCTGGAGGAGCCGGAGCAGGAACAGCCGCCGGCACGTCTGGAGCAGCCGCCACTGGAACATCCGCGACCGGAACAACAGGAGCTACGGCAATCGGGACCAACGCCAGGGCGTTAACAAGATTCGGGATGTCGTCCATGGATCCGGTCATAACGGAAACAGCTGACACCGGCCCCTCCAGTGTAACCCAGGACGTCTCGACGATCGGTGAGCTGAGGAACATGATAGCCGAGCTCGCCGCACGACAAGACAGACAAGAAAGATCTGCAGCACAGGAGAGAGCAGTCGCCCAAGAGCTGGCACGCGGCCCCCAGACATTCGGAGCGAGACGCCTCCAATTCACACCAAGGACAAACACCCCAGGCGGACAAAACGCCGGTGAGCTGACCCTTGTCGCTCCCAGAAGAGAATTATCGGCTCCGCCTCCCCCTCCACAGAAGTGCGCCACTAGGCAAATAGCTAAACGGCCAACCTCTACGGTGACCAATGGGAAAAACCCAAGAGACACCACGAACGGAGCCGACCGAGAAGAAAGCAAAACCGACGACGAAGTTGGAGAGCTGAACGCGGACGAGGAAGAGCTCCGCTGGAACGAAGAACAGGAAAGAGCGGAACGAACAACCCGAGCTAACCGATCCACAAGCAAAGAAGGGAGTTGGACGAACTCCGCGCCCGTCTGGAACTCACCACAAGTCAAATGAAGGAGGTAAGGTCGCAAGTCCACAGAGTGACAAGTGCGGCCCCGAAAATTGACCGCGTCTTAGAGGAAACGCAAAAGATCCCATTCACTTCGAGGATCACAAGCGTTAGACTTTCTGACCCCAGCAAAATCCGAATCCCCTTCTACGACGGAATGACCGATCCGAAAGCCCACATGACGGCCTTCCACATCTCGATGGGACGGGCTAGATTCAAACCCAAAGAGAGGGATGCCGGATTCTGCCTTCTATTGGTAGAACATCTAAAGGGATCAGCCCTGTCGTTGTTCTCGAGACTGGAAAGAGACTCGATCAACGGTTTCGACCAATTATCAGCGGCTTTTCTGAAGCATTACTCGCTGTTCATAAGACAGTTAACGTCAGACACAGACCTCTACTCGCTGTCGCAAGGACCCGAAGAAAGCCTTTGAGAATTCGTCGAAAGGTTTAAGGTGATCGTGTCCAAAATCGACGGCTTAAGCGACAGTGCCGCAATAAACGCCCTAAAAAGTCCTTACTATAGACCTCGAGCTTCCAAAAGAAAATTACCGTAAACCCACCAGTAACCATTCAAGACGCTCTCCACCGCGCCTCTAACTTTGTAATCTACAAGGAAGACATGAAGGTCCCAGCCGGAAAGCACCAATCCGCGAAATTGGTCGCCAAAGGCACGGTGCAGCCTTCAAACTTTCCGAACGAGAGGAAGATTAGGCGAAGCGGCCGAGACGAAGAGCCTAACCCGGGCGGAGCGCATAACTACCAAATAAACACGTAGAAACCATCCGATGGGCACAGCAGAGGGCCATGGAATACGTGGACTCGATAGGGATATGATGAGAACGCCTTCTATACCTTCCACAAGGCCAAGGGCCACTCAACTGAAAACTGCAGGACGATAGGAAGAAGGCTCGCGGTGAAGCTGTTAGTCGGAGAACTCGGAAACGGAATAACTCTCGAAAGTCTCGGAGCAACTAAAGAAGATGAAGGTGCCCCGGGCAGACGACCGAATCAGGAACGTCCCGAGAGGCCCGACGAAGAGACACCCAAACGGGGAAGGAGACCAAACGGAGACGACTCCGCTGCAAACCGCAGAAGGATCCACATGATCATCGGAGGATCCCAGTACTGTCGAGACACGGTGGCCTCCATAAAGGCGTTCCTGAGAATAGGAGACAAAGAGTCGAACCCACGGGAGCCGCCGAAGCCACAACGGACGTTTCCATAACCATGAATTAGCCACCTTCTCGCGCAAAAAAATAAAAAAAAACAAAAAAAAAACGGAACTACGGGTGACTTGATCCCTTTTCAAAAAGGGTACGTAAGCAGCTCGCTTAAAAAAAGATTTCAGTTGTCCCTCTTCTTAAAAAAGAGGGAGGGAGTGGGTCTGTATATACATACTCCCAAAATTTTGCAAACAAATCAAGAGGATGGACATTGGGACTTAGCATCTCATAACACATCCAAAGCTTGAAAAGTTTCCCGAGAACACCATTCCGATAAACATCGGGACTTAGCATCTCGTAACCTGACCCTGAAAGAAAGTAAATCCAGAAAAACCTGAGAAAACGAACATTGAGACTTAGCATCTCATAACACATCTTTGACTCGGATTTAAAGCCGGATGAACGCCGAGACTCGGCATCTCGTAGCCCGTCCGAGACTACCAACCAATCAAGATACAGAAAAATCCTTTCGAGTACTTAAGTCCTCCCCAACAAATCCGTCTGTTGCTGGCCACAACAAGACTATCCCTTTTGAACCATGGTTCTTTCAACATCCAACAGTGGATAAGACTAGCGCGCTATACAAATTCCGGATCAACATCCGAAGGACGTAACCTGACATCCCGCGATCCTGCAGGAAGCGTTCAAGACGATGTTCTACTTAGTTTATCTTCACTAAAGCTTCCCATAGGCAAATAGTGCGAAGCATAGGTCAAGAAGTAAACTCGCCAAACCCAGAAAAGCGCCTGACATTGAAAGCTGGTCTAAGACATCTCAAGAACGCGGTATCAAACCGGCTCTGATGCGAGATCCTAAAAGCGTTCAGTCGAAAGAGGGATCCGGACAAGCTTGATCCAACGCTACAACGAGAAACTGCACTTAATCCAGGGAATATTCGCAAAGACGACCTGGTCTGAAGTTCGAGTGTCCGGAACAACACTCCAACACAATACCGATCCACTTCAAACGGGCCAGCTGCCCTTCCTCCGTAGAAAGACGGGCCAGCCGCCCTTCACTCTACAAAACGGGCCAGCCGCCCGTCCTCCGTAGAAAGACGGGCTAGCCGCCCTTCACTCTACAAAACTGGCCAGCCACCCGTCCTCCGTAGAAAGACGGGCCAACCGCCCTTCACTCTACAAAAATGGCCAGCCTCCCGTCCTCCGTAGAAAGATGGGCCAGCCGCCCTTCACTCTACAAAACGGGCCAGCCACCCGTCTTCCGTAGAAAGACGGGCCAGCCGCCCTTCACTCTACAAAACGGGCCAGCCGACCGTCCTCCGTAGAAAGACGGGCCAGCCGCTCTTCACTCTTCCGTGGGGAGACGGACCGGCCGCCCTATCAGGACTTGTAACCCGAAAACAAGACTTTGTTCGGATTTAAAAGCAAAACAAGCAAGAAGTTCAGAACAATTAAAGGCGAAGAGAGGAGATAGTAAATCTCTATAAATGGAGACATCAAACGATCAAGTTCAACAAAGCAAATACAATAAAGGGTCGAAAGACACGAACACAACAGAAGCAGAAAATACAAGATAAAAAGGCCAAAGCCTAGTAATACTCGACGACAGGAGTGGGAGCTCCGTAGTCCAAAGCCTCAGCCTCCAGAGACTGGTACGGAGAAGCTGGAGAATAAACCAAGTAGCTATCAAGGACGGTAGCGGCCCGATCGTAGGAGCCAACCCAGCCTCCTCCTTTGAGCTGCTCCAACGAAGCCTCCAACCTGCCTTCCTCCTCCTCGACCTTGGACTTCCCGGACTTAATGTTTCAGACCAAACAAAGGTTCGAGCCGACCTCGGACAGAGCGGTCTCGCCATATTTAGCCTGACGCATTGGCGCGAGAGCGGCCTTAGCGCCTTGAATACGGACACGGTACTTCTCCACCAACTCCCAGCGGCAGCGTTTCAGCGCCGGCTCCATCTTCCGCTCGGCCTCAGCAAGCGCCTCCTTGAGAGCCTTCTGAGACCTCTTCTCCGCGTTCCTAAGCTTGACCTCTAGAGCCTTTATCTTTTTGTCCTTCTTCCGAGACTCTTTTTCTGAGGCCTCTAAGGCAGCCTGGGTCGCGTGAGCCCGAGTGGCAACCTGAATCAAAGAAAAAACAAATATTAGGAGAAACGAAAACCAATCCACATCAAAACAATTCAAAGAAGGAGGGAACTACCATCATAAGGCCAGAGGACAAGTCTCCATAAGCCGTTGAGCGGTCAAATGGCACAACGGAGGCCGGAGCCGACGCTCCAATGTAATCCACGACCTTCGCGGACTCAACTGGATCTCCCCCCGCCGCCTTGCGGGCATCGAACATGAGACCGGGCTCAGACGCGTCAGTCTTCCGAGCTACCTTGCCCTTCATCGGGCGATCCGGGCTGACGGAAGCTCCTTTCCCTTTATCAGCCACAGCGGCACAACCGGAACCCTGGGGAGCGGCCACTCGTTGCTTGGGCATTCCATCGCCCTCGAGATCAAACCCGGAAGGCAGAACGAAACCAGCCGCCGGGTCAAATTCGGCCGCCTCCCCGGATGGTCCAACTTTGCCGTATTTCTGTTGGCGATACATCCAAACACCTTACATGCCAGGATATGTTGCCATCGGATCAGCAAAGTCGGGACCCTTTGGAGGAGAGCGACCTTCCAGAATGTCTTTTGCGTAGAGAAAACGGGGCCAGAGATCGGGACACTTCCAATCAATCTTCTTTTTAGCAACTTCAACAAAAATATCTTCAACTCCAAAAATTCGAGGAGCAAGAGGATCACGAACTGAGAGAAGAAAGAAAAAGTATGAAGATTGTAAGAAATGAAGTTGTGAAGAATGAAGCAAAGGAACACGGACTCTTTATAGGAAGAATTCATAAAAGACAAAATACTTACGTGGCACGTTTCTTGAACCGCCAAGCGAAAATATCCTCGCCCCAATAGGCATTGGCTTCCCCAGGTTAACGACACTCAGACTTTACCTCCGGATGTACGAAGGCAGCTCCGGATAATCTGACCTAACTTCTTCTCCAGACATGACTGAGTCGTCGCCTATCTCTGGCCAAGCATGACGATGTTCAGAAGGGACCGAGGACAGGGATGGCCATGCGGGCCACGCACCGTTGCCTTCGACGTTTTGATGAGGAGTCCAAACGCCATGCACGCCGCTAACTCGCGGTGAAGCTCCACCAAGTCCGTCTCGAGGAGAGCCAGACGTCCTCTCCAAGATCCCTCCGTAGCTGAGCGCCCACGTTGACACGGCCAATGTGCCAGCCGCCCTCTTGAGAGTATTCTTGGATCCGGACGCCCTCATGGAGGCACTCCCAGAGCCGGACGCCCTAAACATCGAACCTTCAATGCCAGCCACCCTCTCGGGTACGTTCTTAATCCCAGCCGCCCTCTCGGGTACATTCTCAATCCCGGCCGCCCTCTTGGGTACGTTCTCAATCCCGGCCGCCCTCTCGGGTACGTTCTCAATCTCGGCCAATCGTTGCTGAATCTCTCCCCGATCAGGCGCCCATTGAGGAACGTTGGCAAAACCGAGCGCCGCCTGAGCATTGCTAGAGCCAGCCGCCCACTGAGGCACACCCTCAGGACCGGACGCCGCTCGTGGAATGGCATCCTCACCAGCCGCGAACAATTCTTCCATATGATCCGCGTCTTGCTCCGGGCAGTAATCAAAATCAAACGTCTGATCCAGCATCGTATCAAAGTTGAGTTCGAAAGGGGATCCTAGATCGTCAGCCATTTTAAGAAAAACTTTCAAAGGGAAAACTTGAAGAAGTAAACTTGAAGAGAGAAGAAGATTGTAAAAAAATGAAAATGAAGCCACCACTTTGATATAGCAAACATGGCACGAACTCCTGTATGAACATGATGGACTGTACTTGCCTCTGACAAGACACTAAAGAGGAACGGATGAACGAAAAAACTCGCTGCCTTCCCGTTTCGATCAATCCAGATAAACTCTCAGCTCGAAGCTCATTGCTCTGAACCACGGAAGCAAAGACCTGGGGGCTAACTGTTGGGGTCAAAATCCCCTCTTCGGAGATTGACGGAACGAGAATTCAAGGTCGAGATCAAATGGAACTTATCTCGAGCATGGACCGGACGAGCTAAGGCCAGCCGCCCACGGTCCGTCCAAACATGACCCGGCGGCTGGGACAAGGCCAGCCACCCACGGTCCGTCCAAGCATGACCCGGCGGCTGGAACAAGGCCAGCCGCCCACGGTCCATCTAGGCGTGACCAGGCGGCTGGGACAAGGCCAGCCGCCCATGTTTCATGCGAGCACGGCCCGGCGGCTGGGATAAGGCCAGCCGCCCACGATCATTTCTTAGTCAAGACTCGTTATCCAGTCAATGTCCAGTCGACCGTCCATCAAGCATAACTCCATGCCCGGATCGACTCAAAGATTATGCATTTTCACGTGTCCATGAATACTGTCTGAAAGCCCACGATCAACGTTCAGCCGCCCATGGACCAGTCGCCACACACATGAACCAAAGAAGTCGGCGGCTGGCCATTAACGCTAAAACCAGCGGCTGGAAGTTTGAGGAAAGAACGGGCGGTTCAATCTCGAAAGTTGTAAAAACGTTCAGAACACTGTTCATGCGGGAAATACCGTAAAAAACACAAAGTTAACCGCGAAATCGAATTAAGTTTAACCGAGATCCGGATATTTGTCGCTTACTGTTCATTAATAAATAAAAATAATAATAATAATAAAAGGCGGGCCGGATTTGAGTCAGAACATGCAGGTGGATTTCGGAAGATTTCGGGCCGGATTTCGGGCCCAGAAGACTAGGACGGCAGCTGAGAAGAAACCAGAAGGTCCCACATCGAACTACGTAGTCTTAGCACCCTAGGATCATTAGTATATATATGTATGCTTGTGTATGGGTTCAAGCATCCCAAATCCGAGTATTATGAGTTTTAGCAATATAAGACTTTTCAGTTTTTGCTAATTATTCTTGTACTTTCGGAAAATATCAATAAAATATCTCTTTTTGCATTTTTCTGTTCTTTAGTTCTTTAAAATAGAATTTTTGAGCCCCCATAAAATACAAGTTTTGACAGTGTGTGTTTCGGCTCTCACAACGGCAGCTCAGTCGATGTCATCTATCGGGAAACTCTCGGAAGGATGAAGATCGACCTGTCCAAATTTGTGCCAACTCTGAAACCATTGACTGGTTTCACTAGAGAAACGGCCATGACCTTAGGGACTATCGTACTCCCGGTCTACGCCAAAGGGGTGACAAGAATCACAGAATTCTATGTTGCAGACCACCCGGCCATCTACAACATCATCATGAGAACGCTGTGGATCAAGTCCATGCAAGCCGTTCCATCGACGTATCACCTTTGCTTGAAGTTCTCGACTCCTGAAGGAGTGGAAACAATATAGGGGAGCCAACAGGAACCGCGGATCTACTTTTTAGCGGAATATAAACTTCAGAACATGAAGACGGAGTCTGGAGGACAAACCAAGCAAAGCAAGACATAGGCAAAGGTCACTCCAGGAGATAAGGCGAAGCAGCCGGACAACAGCGAACAACCTAACCAGACTATCTCCCACAAGCCCGAGGCTCCCGAGACAAACAACGTCTCCGAACTAACGAAACCATAGGGTCCGTTGCTATCTAAAAAAAAAAACCTTTGTAACACCTGAACAACGAGACGGCTTGATCCTCGGAAGAGGTACGTAGGCAGCTCGCCCTCGGGCGAGTTCAGCTGGCCTCCTTTTTTAAAAAGAAAAAAAAAAGGGGGGGGGGGGGGAAGAGGTGTACACCTACACCAACTCATATCCAAATCGTTGGAACTCAAACTTCGGAAACCCACTTTCCGAAGCATTTGCGTACGATCAAACTGAGCCTGTCTGATAACAATAATTAGGAGACTGCGCCGAAACTGAGATTACTCGTTTCGGCCGAAGATCATCTCAAGCCTTCGCCAAAACTGAGATTACTCGTTTCGGCCGAAAATCATTCCAAGGGTTCGCCGAAACTGAGATTACTGGTTTTGGCCGAAGGTCACTTCAAGGCTCCGCCGAAACTGAGATTACTCATTTCAGCCAAAGATCATCTTAAGGCTTCGCCGAAACTGAGATTACTGGTTTCGGCCAAAGATCATCTCAAGGCTTCACCGAAACTGAGATTACTCGTTTCGGTAGGAGATCATCTCAAGGCTTCGCCGAAACTGAGATTACTCATTTCGGCTGAAAATTATCTCAAGGCTTCGCCGAAAGTGAGATTACTCGTTTCAGCCGAAGATCATTTCAAGACTTCGTCGAAACTGAGATTCCTCGCTTCGACCGAAATCATTTCAAGACTTCGCCGAAACTGATATTACTTGTTTGGGCGAAGATCATTTCGATACTTTGCCGAAACTGAGATTACCCACTTCGGCTAAAGATCATTTCAAGACTTCGCCAAAATTGAGATTACTCGTTTCGGCCCAAGATCATTCTAAGACTTCGCCGAAACTGAGATTACTCGTTTCGGTAAAAGGTAGGACAAAGACTTGGACGAACTCAGTTTCGACCAAAACCTGTCCCGAACTAAAACTCGGCCGCAACTGAACATCGTTACGGCCAAAGTCCCGAAACAAGGTTGTCCCGTATTAAATCCGACCTATGCGAAAACTCGTCCCAATTTTCAGCAAGGAAATCCCTCGGAAAGCCGAATGACATCTTCCGAGATCAAATCACAGCATCCATGCAATGCAACGCCCCCTGTTCGAACATCTAAGCCGGTGACGACCGCAAGATATGCAAACAAAGGGGAAACATACGAAGGATGAACAACTTCCGCAAAAACATGCAAACAGGATTCTGAACATAAGAGTCATTTCGGGAAGGACTCGTCTGATCAACGAGACAACAATACTTCCCGCAACGTTACCGACCAAGGGAACGTCACATATATATTCGAGAGCGAAATAAGTAGCTTTCACTACTTGTCACTGGCCACAACAAGACAAAACGCTAAACGTCCTCCCAACAAACTAAAGGGATCCCACAAAATCAACTAAAAGTGCACTATATAAGAAAAGGTCAGGTATATCCTCGGCCTAATATCTGAACGGTATATCCCGGATGATATTCATATTAGTTTATCGGAGAGAGGGACCCGTAAGGCGTGAACCGCAATTTTTAACACTCGAAGTATACTCTCGAACCCGGCAAACACCCCGCGGTACGCTGATCTGCGACCTCTCAGAAACATAATGCTACGCCCACCAGCTAGCAAGAGATTATAAACATGTTTCGGATGTAAAAAAATACGGGGACTGTAAGATGAGATTATCGCAAACCCTAAAATCGACACCAGCGTTATCAAAAGGCCTCTCGGCATCGCAACACAACCAACCGCATGCTCAAACAAATTCAACACAAAGCAAAGCTTAAGCTTAATCTCTTGAAAACAATATCTTACAAACGCGAGCCAATATCTTACAAGCATAAGCGAATATCTTACAAGCATTACAAACCAAGGACCGAAGGTCCTCACCAACAACAAAGCATAATCAAGGGAAGCCAATTCCCGAAGACATCTTGGATACAAAGTCTTCAAACTCGGGGTTGCCTTCGTTCGTCCCCGAGAAATCAGTCACGCCCACCTCGGCGGCCATCTCTCTAATCGAACGCGACCCACGAAATGGACAGACAGGAGTGATTACAAGATCTCCTCTCAGATGGGCCACCACACTCGAAAATTCTCTACAGTCCCCCTAGATCTCCGAGGACCAGTCAACGATCATGTCCTTCAAAGCTTGGAGCGAGAAGGCCTGATCCTTCTCCATCAACCGGATCAACTCGAGTTTGGTCTCGACCTGATCTTGACGAATCTCCTCGGCACCAATTGCCGCATGTGAGAGCCAAAACTCACACTGTCGAAATTTATATTTTGCGGGGATCTGAAAATTCTATTAAATAAGAACTAAAGGACTGAAAAAGTAAAAAGAATACTTTATTCGAATATTTATCTCAGTACAAGAATATTCGTGAATGCTTAATGTCTTATATCACAAAAGCTCTTGCACTTGAATTAGGATTCTTTGAAAGTGAATACAAGGGTGTTAATTTATACTAGAGAGTCTAGGGTCTCAAAAACCAATCTAAGCAATGTGGGACGTTTTAAAGTCCTTTCCCAGCCGCCCACTTGACCTAATGGACCGTCGCCCATTCGCTCCTTTTCCTTCCAATCCGGCCCGCTTGTCTTGATTTGGTCCAGCTTGTCTTTTTGCCTCCTTATTCGGTTTTCTCAGGTTAAAACCGTGGTTCATGTATATTTTAAGTAAACTCCTTGATGTTTTTAGACGTTCAGAACAGCACGGAGTTTTCCCGTAAATAGCACGATGTTTTAAGAGAATGGCACAATGTTTTTAGAAAGAACAAAACCGAGGCATGATGGTCGGAAAAGGGCGATTAAGGCCGGCCCGAGAAGGTGTGGTCCGGCCGAGTCTCTGTCGATTTCCTGGCCTGGTAAACGATTTCGGCTGAGAGGATATGCAGAGATTCGTCTTGACAAGCCTGTAAAGAGTTCGGTTCATCCGCCGGGCCGAATGCCAAGAGCTCGACCCGTGCGGGCGTTTGGTCCCATTTCGAGGGCTTGTTGCCGGGACATGAGATGTTTATCCGTTACTTTGGCTTTTTGTCCTATCAATCTCTGAGGAGAGGATTTTGACCCCAACAATCAGCCCTCCAACTCGTGGCCTTTATGTGCATGGGCGATGAGCGTTTGATCTGATGTTTATCCGGAATTATGGACTAAAAGGTCTTGGTACTTGAAGTGTGTTTTTTGTTTGAAAGTAAAAGGCCGAGATCGGTCGGAAGGAATTTTTCCTTCTCGGGCCCGAAGCTCTTGGGCGGCCGCCTTGGTGTGGAGGATTTCCATTCCTTGTTGCGTTTAGGAGTTGGAAAAACTCCTTTTTTCCTGTTTAAGTTTGGAATAGGAAAAATTCTCTTCTTCTTGTTGAATTAGGAATTGCAAAATTCCATTTTCCTTGCTAGACTTGGAAAAATTCCTCCATTTTGGTGAGTTAGGAATAGAAAAATTCCCAATCCTTATTATGTTTGGATTCAGGTTGCCTTGTTGTATATATATATGCACCATCCCCTTCCTCCTTTCCCTCACGATTTCTGGCATACACCTTCTGGTAATTTTTTAAGTCTGCTGCCATGAAGAGATTTTCGTTTCATGAGAAAAAGGAGATGGAAAAAGGTGGGAAGAAAGCGAAGGAAGCGAGCGGCCCGTCGGAAACCAAGCTCGGTAACAAACAGGCGGCTCGCTCCTCCGCTCCTAAGCCGGCGGGGAGCACTCTGGCCGTTCCTCCGCCGGAGTGGCCTGCTAAAAAGTTGGCCTCGTTGCCAGTTGTGGTTACTCCGTTAAAGAAAGATGCTATTTTGGTGTGGAATGCCACGAGGCGTGTTCCCGAGTCTCGTGGAATTGTTTACAGCTTGACAGGGTCGGATGGCGTGTTGCGCCAGAGGCAGTGATCGGTCCAGTTGAGGGCGGAGTGAAGAGTTCTTCCTCGCTCGGCTCGCCGGTAGATTCTCGACCAGGGCTAGCCTTTCCGGAATCAGTTTCCAAAAACCATCGCAAAGCGGCTAAGAATTTCTTAGCGACTCTGGACTCAAGTTTCAAGTTTCCTCCGTATGGTGATCTTGAGGAGTTCGAGAAATATGAGGATATGGCCTTGTATGGGTCAAAGGTAAATTTTCTTTTTCTTTTTTCTGGTAATTAAGAGGGACATTGTCCCGATTTTATTAAGAAAAAACGAAAGATTAAACCACACATATAGTTCGTGTACGAGGCAAGCCAAGCACATCGTCCGAAACAAACGTAAGAAGCTCAACAGGAGCAGAATCAAAAACATGAATACCTAATGGTAAAGAAAAAGCATAGTTAGCTAACCCATCGGCGAGACGGTTAGCCTCCCTATACACATGCGAAACCCGGACACTTCAGTCCCTTGAAATGAAGCCATGGCACAAACGTACCAGGAACGACAGCGGATGAGCATCGCCAATCCCTGTCTGTAAAAAACCCACAGCCATCTTGGAATCTACTTCCAGCTCTACTTGCCTCACTCTCTGTTCCCATGCAAGACAAAGTCCGTAGTACACACCCCATAGTTCCGCCAACGGTGCAGAGCATATGCCAATGTTCAGAGCAAAGCCTTGGACCCACTCACCATCCTGATTCCGCAGAGCTCCCCCTGCCGTTGCCAACCCCGGATTCCATGAGAGGCACCATATGTGTTTAGCTTAAACCAGCCAATTCTAGGAGGCAGCAACCATTGCACACTTCGTTCCACTCTTTCCGATCTGCTCTGTAAATCTGTTTGTGTTGCATTTGCAGTTCCCACCTCCATAACGCGAGCCTTTAAAAACTTCATCCGATCTCTGCATAGACGGTTCCCACCGAAAACATTTAAACATCTCCATTTCAAAGCCCACCATATTATCACTGCAAATGTTGTTGCCCATGAGACACTCTCCACCTGCATGGTCTCGTCCAGATTAACATATATCCAGTTCAACAATTGCGCATTAAAAAACTCCTCCCTCTTCCTCCTTGGAATAAACCGGAGCCATATGCCTTTGATGGCGGGGCAATGCTGAAGAACATGAGTAATTGATTCAGTTCCGCTCCGGCAAACTTGACACAGTTCAGTGGAGCTTAAGTGCCTCCTCAATCTCTCCTCCTTTGTCATAATAGATTGATGACTAACCTGCCAAACAAAGCATCTTACTCTTTCAGGTGCTACGACATGCCATATTCTCTTATACAATTTTGACATATCTTGTCTCGCTAGATCATTTCGTGTAAGAAAGCTATACGCTGACTTCACCGAGAAACTCCCATCTGCTGTTTCTCCCCATGAAATCCGGTCTCGAGCTCCTGTAACATTGTCCAAGACAACTGCAGATAGTTCCAAACAAACCTCATGACACAAATACGGCCGTATCTCCTCTAAAACCCATCCGCGACCATCCTGCCACAAATCACGGACCCGCCACTGCTCAGCCCCACCAAGCAATGAAGTATGCACCATCTCGCTCAGGGAGCGTTTCCAGAACCATTTATCCGCCCAAAAGCGAATGTGCCTCCCATCTCCTATAACCCATGTATAGCCTATCAGGATGACTTCTCGTACTCTAATCCCAACAATTCTCCAGGTTGATGACCAAGAGTGTTTAGCCTCAGTCCACTTAGGATCCCATATCTATGTCACCATATACTTGTGTCAGACCACACGAGCCCACAAGCTTTTCTTATCGTGTAGGAGGCGCCAACCAACCTTCGCTATTAATGCTTTGTTCATCTCCCCTGCACTTCTGATTCCCAAGCCACCCTCACTACGTGGTAAACAGACTCTGTCCCATGCAATTAAATGCTGTTTCCTCTGACCCCAAGTACTTCCCCAAACGAAATCTCGACAAAGTCGATCCATATTATCAAGAGTAGATGCCGGTAGACAGATGGTACTCATAGCGTGTACAGGAATTGAAGCCAACACTGCCCTCGTCAGTGTAACTCTTCCCGTAAAACTGAGCAACCGACCCTTCCAACCTGCCAACTTCATAGTTGCCTTCTCCAAGACCGAAGCATAAGTATTCTTATCAATCCTCATATGAACAACAGGCATACCTAGATAATCTCCCAAACTTCTCATGGAATTGATTCCACTTTCATTGCTAATCAAAGTTCTCAAGTCTCGAGAAACATTCTCCGAGCAGAAGATTTTCGACTTCTCTAAACTCACCTTCTGTCCCGAAGCCTCACAGAAACGTTCAAGCACACTCCGCACAACCCGAACTTGAGCCACCGAAGCTTCTGCGAATAAGATGAGATCATCAGCGAAGAAAATATGAGATATTTCAGGACCACCACGTGAGAGCCGTATTGGCCTCCATCTCTTATCTGCAATTGCTCCTTCAATCAAATGGAACAATCTGTCCATGCACATCACAAACAAGTAGGGTGACAGTGGATCTCCCTGACGAAGCCATCTAAGCGGTTTAGAAGCCTCTGTTTTCTCTCCATTCCACAAAATATTCATTGAAGGCCCAGTCACACACGCCATTATCCATCCAACCCAGACATCCGACAAACCTGCTGCCCTTAATGTATCCTCCATGAACTCCCATCTAATTCGATCATAAGCTTTCTCAACGTCAAGTTTCAATAACATTCATCCTCTACGCCCCTTCTTTGTCCTCATAGAATGCACTGCTTCATGAACTAACACAATGTTATCCGTGCTCAACCTTCCTGGAATAAAACTCGCCTGTGTAGGACTAATCAGTTTCATCATTACTGGCTTCAATCGTCAAACCAACTTCTTAGTAATGTTTTTAAACAATACATTACACAAACTAATGGGTCTGAATTGAGTAATTTTCACTGGTACTCCAACTTTTGGAATCAACACCACTAGAGCATCATTCGTATCTGCTGGAAGCACATCAGACTCAAAGAAGTCCAGCATAAACTTGATGACTGACTGTCCAACAACCTCCCCACATCGCTGATAGAAAACAGGCTGGTAACCATCAGGTCCAGGAGCTTTAAAACCTCCCATACTGCGGAGCGCATGATCCACTTCGAACGCTGAGAACGATTTGCTCAAGTCCCGTTTATCCTCCCATGATAGTGAAGCAAAGCCCCCTCGTGGCAAAGGTTCCACCACCGGGTTAACATCGGACAACGAGTAAAGACGCTGGAAATAATCCACAGCCAAAATTTCGAGCTCTGCATTATCCGTAACCAATCTCTCATTCCCATCTTTTAGTGCTTCAATCCTATTTCTTCTTCTTCGTATAATGGTGGATAGATGAAATTTTTTTGTATATCTATCTCCTTGAGATACCCACTTTTCTCTAGATTTCTGAAACCTGACCATCTCTTCTTGCTCCAAAACTTCGTCAAGCTCCTGTAAAAGCTTTGTTTCCTTCGCTATTAAATCATCAGTTGGTCCCAAGTCCAATAAATTCTGCACTTCTGTGACTTCCTGAATCAGAGCATCTTTCCAAATCTGGATTTGACCAAACACTTCTCGATTCCACTTTCTCAAGACTTGCTGCAGTTTTCGCAAAGCATCCTGCGTACTAACTTGGTTACTCCAGGAATTCAAAACAAGTTCTTTAAACCCAGAATGTTGGAGCCATGCAGCTTCAAAACAAAAAGGTCTTCTCTGCACATTTGCGTGAGTCTCCGGGGACAACTGGACAAAGAGTGGGGTGTGATCCAACGCCATAAATGGCAGGTGAGTAACCTTAGCCGACTGCCACTTCAGGCGCGTCTGAGCACAGCACAACACTCTATCCAATCTCTTTGCCACATACGAACTCCTTTGTTTGCCTCTTTTCCATGTGTACTGATTCCCACAGAAACCCAAGTCCACTAGTGAAAGTTCATTAATCCAGTCCCCAAATACTAACGAGTCTGGGGATAGCAATCCATTGCCTCCGGTCCTCTCATCAACACGAACAATCCGTTGAAATCTCAACCGACTACCACTGGTCCACAATCCACTTCGCCGAGTTACTGTTGGAGCAGCATACACAACTATAAGATTTAGAGTCTCAGTCCCTTTCACAACTTTGGCGTATAAACTGTTCCGTAGACGTAACAACTTCCACATCTCCTACATCTGACTTCCACAAAAGCCATAGCCCCCCACTCTGGCCCATTGCATCGACTCGAAAGGAACTTTCAAATCCCAATCCCTGACAGATGGTCCTAGCTCTATCCCCTCCTGCGTGAGTTTCAAAGACAGCTAGAATATCAGTCTTGTATCGTTTCAGGATATACCTAATCGATCTTCTGAACTTGGGTTTATTTGCCCTGCGGCAATTCCACAATATGGCATTCATCATCTTAATCGGCTTTGCTAAAAGAATTCCCGGGGCAACACGTCACGCGTCAAGAGTATCCTCTCCTTCCTCTTGATCCCCACTGTACATCACTATCTCCCGGTTCCCTAAGTCTTCCCGTACATCCAAGTCCAGGTTTGGCTCAGTAAGCTGAGCCGCTGTAGTTTCCATCGCATCACCCTCCCCACCGGATCTGTTATCAGAATTTGAGGATCAATCTTCGCCGCCGATTCTTACTGAGCCGCTGTAGTTTCCATCGCATCACCCTCCACCACCGGATCTGTTATCAGAATTTGAGGATCAATCTTCGCCGCCGATTCTTTTTCGACTCTCATTCGCTTGTCGTTTGAGGTTAGCTCTGGGTCACCCCCTACTGGGCCGAAAATCAAACCACGGGCAGGACGAGAAGTGTGGGCCTTATTGGGCTTAAGATTTGAACCAAACTTACGGGTTTTATTATCCCCTGGCCCACAAGTTTCCTTTCCCAAATTCCCCCCAAACACAACTTTCCTACCCTGCACGCCACTCTTCCCTTGAGTCAGATTGAATTGAATATTCTCTTTCCCCTCCACAATCTTCGGGATTGATCCATGGATCTCCTGAATTTCCAAATCTTCACCCATTTTCCGAAAGAATTGGAAACTGGGATATCCATAGGATCTTTTCTAGGAACCGAGATCTTGCGAATCCCCACCATCGGAGCACTCGCCGTAGTCCCCGACGAGGACGGAATTTCCTTCTCTGCACGACGTGCATTCCTTGCCGAAACAAACCCATCATCAGTTGTTTTTGCATTTTCCGCATCCGACCTCACCACTGGAAGATTGTTCGGTGTCACAACCGCAGCCCGTTACAATGTTCCCTTAGGACAGGCATGAACCATATGTCCATGAATCCCACACAAAGAACAGATCGTCGAGAGTCCTTTCACTGTTCACCAAGATCGACCCTTTCAAGGGCTTCTTTAGATTCACCTCCACACACACACACGAGCAAACCGAACTCTTACCAACCTCGCAGTTGTTAGATCAACCTTTATCGGACTCCCCAATCCTTCCTCCATACGGATCAGGATTGATCGGTGATAATAAATCACCGGGATGTTTGCAATGCGGACCCGAACCAGAGTTGTCGATATCTCCACGCCCCCCCCCCCCCACGCAAACCTGATCATAAAGAACTGTCTTGGTAGATCCATCACAAACATGTCACTCAAAGGCTTCCACATCTCACGAAGCTTACGACTTAGCACTGGAAGCGACACATTCATGCCCAGCACTTTGACTAACATACAGTTTTTCCATAAACAGTTCATAGCATCCAACACTTCCCGTTCAATAGTAATCTCTGGCTCGCCGTCTTCGCCATTAGGGAAGTCCAACTGCACCCTTGATCGCACAAAATCATCATCGATAACATCCTCAGGATTCGGCATACCTCCCCCATATTTCCCATTACTTTCTGGGCCCATAACCTCCCCATCCGGTGGATCTCCAGGTGGCCGACTCTTCTCCCCCACATCCTCTATAGTTGCGTCCTGTTCTGTGCCCGTCAAAACCCTAGTTTCGCTCTGCATTTTAAGTCATGTTCTCTTTGTTTTAATTATGCTTAAAAAAACTAAGGTAAATTTTCCTTTTTCCTCTTTTTTCCTTTTTTCTGATGTTCCTTTTTTCTGATATTCTTTTTTTTCTTTTTTTCTTTGTTTTCTTTTAGTTCATATCCTTTGACAAAGGACCTTTGTGAACAAGTGTGTTAGCTCGTACGACGCCCCTGTTCGCGGGATCCGTAAACGTGCCAAAGAGGATATTCGCTCGGGAAAGAGGAAGCTTGACGTTCTCGAGTCGTCAAGTTCGTGGCAGATTAAGTTGCTCTAGAGGCAGCTTTCGGTATTGCAAGCCGAAAAAGATGAGGCTGTCTGTTCGTCGATCCGCCTAGAGGCTTGGATTTCGTGTCAGTCCGAAGAACTGGAGAATTTGACGGGCCAGCTTGTTAATGCCAGGGCCTCGCGTGATGCTTACGGTTGCAAAGCTTGTACTGCCGAGCATCCAGTCTTCTTGGCCTTGAAAGAGATGCTTGGTTCGCTGTCTGAAGCAAGGACTGGGGAGGTGGACTTAGCCCACATAACGGAAAATCTCGAGTTAGCCGCGTTGCTCCAGAGCGGCGAGCCTCCTAGCTTAGACCAAGAAAATAAAAAAGTTTTCCGAATGGAAAGATGGCTTTGACGGAGCCGAAAGTCAATTCGACGATATGGTTGTCCAGATTCGGGAGAAGATCGATTCACAATTGGTCCCACTTTCTAGTGGTTCGATCGTCCCGGTTTCTGAAGCTGACTCGATTGAGGAGGAGGCCTCATCGATCAGAGTCGTTGACCCAGCCGGATCCAACGAGGCTGTTCCCGGGATCTCAGACCTTGCTGTGGTTAAGGCGTTTGGCTACGGGATCGTCTGTTTCGGGGTCTATGGTCTCGGACGTCTTTTCTTCGGCAGCCGTCGTTTCTTCTTGCTCGTCTTGATCTTCTGCGGGCAAGATCTCCATTCTCTCGAACTTGTCGGTTCTGCTCGCCTTGCATCATGGCTTAACACTTGTGTCGTTTCACTTCTGAGCTCTCCTGTTAAGAACTTTGTCACAAGTATTCTTGCAGTCGCCTTGCAATTTGCGGTTTAATGGCCCTTCTCTTTGTGGAAAGTGTAGTAAGCCTTTTCACCGTAGCCCATGCTGCGAGTCCAGGTACTCCATGATCGATTTTCGCGTCTGGCCCCGTCGGGCGACCGTTACATGTTTATTCAGTAGTTGTGCGTTCGGCCTCCGTTTGTCCCTTCGTTCAAGTTGTTTCGTCCGCACCATTTCTCGCTTGGAATATTTGAAGGTCGTGTCGTTCTTCTTGTCGCCGTCTTTGACGGCTGGTGCTTCTTTGGCAAGGCATCGATCTCTTCTTCGAGGATCTCGAAACTTGTGGAGTGATGCAACGCTTCTTGGATCGTCGCAGGGGGGTTCAGGGTAATTTCTTCTCGGAAATTTGACTCATACCGTAGTGCTCTTCTCAAAGCAGCGAGTGCGGCTTGATTGCCAATTCGTTGTTTTGTGAGAAGGGATCAAGTCACCCGTAGTTCTGGTTTTTGGGTGAAAGCATCTAGGCTTTGGCTACGGAATCATCTGTTTTGGACGTCTCCTTCTCGGCACCCGTTGTTTCTTCTACTGGCAAGATTTCTGTTCTCTCGAACTGGTCAGTTCTGCTCGTCCTTTTTCCTGTCTTGGCGTCTTCTTCTTCTTTCTTTCGTTTTGGGTTCTCTCTATGCGGGACCGTCGGGTTTCGTAATTTGTGTTCTGCCAGAAAACAAACTCGGGCCTCCTTTTGGTTCCCCTAGATGGTATTGATTCTGCTCGGGGTCGGGAATTTCAGACAGAGATGGTACGTCGATGGGATTGCCTGCATCGACTTGATCAAAGGCGTTCCCATGATGACATTGTAGATCGCGGGGTGGTTGGCCACCGCGAAGTTCACAACTTTCGTGATTCCGCTGGCGTGAACCGGGAGTTGCATGGTCTCGTCCGTCATCATGACTTCTCCGGAGAACCTGGTGAGTGATCTGGGGTTTGGCTTCACTTCTGATAGGTCGATGTTCATCCTTCGAAGAGTTTCCCAGAAAATAACGTCTAACAAACTTCTCGTATTGATCAGAACCCGGGACACGTCGTAGTCGTTGATGTCGAGTTCTACCACTAACGGATCTTCGTGAGGCTGTTCGAAGCCTTTGGCATCTTTTTCGTTGAAAGCGATCCGATCGTCGTATCTGCCGCTTCTTCTGCTCTTCCTTTCGATAGGGACATTTGAAGGCTGCGCTGGATTTTTCGATGTTTTCAGCGGTTGATGTCTTTAGCTCAAGGCCTTGATGTCCTCTTCGTGGATCACGAAGTTCGAAGCATGGTGGAGGGCGTCTTGAATTGTAATTGGTGGCTTGATGGTGATTTCTTTCCGAAAGTTGGAGGCGTACCAAAGAGATTTCCTCAGGGCATTTATCGCGGCGTTATTGCTTAAGCCATCAATCTTTGACACGATCATTTTGAACCTCTCGATAAATTCTCGGAGGCTCTTTTTCAGTCCTTGCGATAGCGAGTAGAGGTCCTCGTCGGACGTAGAGCGGCTTATGAAAAGCGAATAATGCTTAGGAAAGCCGATGATGTTGTACAAAACCATCGATCGAGTCTCTCTCTAACCGTGAGAACCATGATAGAGCTGCTCCTTTCAAGTGTTCGACGAATAGAAGACAAAAACCGGCGTCTTTTACTTCGGGCTTGAAATTGGTCCGACTCGTTGCGATATTAAATGCAGTCATATTCGTTTTTGGATCTGTCGTTCCGTCGTATAAGGGGATCCTCAGTTTGCCGGGATCGGAGAGTCTCACACTCGTGATTCTCGAAGTGAAAGGGATCTTCTAGGTCTCCTCCAAGACTCGGTCGATCTAGGGAGCTGCTCTGGTCGCCTTGTGAAGTGGAGGTCATACTTCCCTCATTTGGCTCGCCGTTTGCTCCAGTTGGGTGCGAAGTTCGTCCATTTCGCTTCTTCAGGTAGTGGACCGATTCGTTCGATTCGTCCGGCCCACTCTTTCTCACTCTTTGGCTCTTATTCGTTGGTTAACAAGAAGAATGTTTTCTTATTCTTCGGTGAGGTTTCTTTCCTCTTCGTCTATCTCATCTTCGTCATGGCCATCCGCCTCTATCGTGACCTCTCCGTCGGTTACTGTCGAGAGCTGTTGTTTGGCTCTTTGTCTTGTTGCGCTTTTCTGTTGCAACAGTGGTGGTGCTGACAGTTCCGTCCTTGTTCCGGCGGGGGTCTGCTCGCTTGGGTTCTGCCCTCCGGGAGTGTTTGTCAGCGGTGAGAATCGGAGGCATCTTCTTCCGAGCGGTTGAGGGCCTTGCGCCAGTTCTCGGATGGCCGCCATTTCCTTCAATTCTGTCCTTTTCTGCCTGTCTTGGCGTTCCACGAGTCTGCTTAGCATGGTCCTCACTTCGCCGATTGCTGATATGTCTTTGATTAAGCCGGCCGCTCCAGTGTAGCTCGTTCCGGCCATGGTTTCTCCGGTTGCGGCTGCTCCAGCTGCAGTTTCTCCGGTCACGGCTGCTCCGGATGCGGCTGCTCCGGCTGGCTGGTTGTTGATGACATCGGTCCTTCTTCCCGTAGTCATGGTCTTTTCCTTCGCATCCTCTCATTCTTTAGGTGAAGAATATTTCTCGTCCCCACAGATGGCGCCAAACTGTGAGAGCCGAAATTCACACTGTCGAAATTTATATTTTGCGGGGATCTGAAAATTCTATTAAATAAGAAATAAAGGACTTAAAAAGTAAACATGAGATTTTATTAGAATATTTATCTCAGTACAAGAATATTCGTGAGTGCTTACACTTGAATTGGGATTCTTTGAAAGTTAATACAAGAGTGTTTATTTATACTAGAGAGTGTAAGGTCTCAAAACCCAATCTAAGCAATGTGGGATGTTTTAAAGTCCCTTCCCAGCCGCCGACTTGACCTAATGGGTCTTCGCCCATTCGCTCCTCTTCCTTCCAATCCGGCCCGCTTGTCTTGATTTGGCCCAGCTTGTCTTTTTGCCTCCTTATATGGTTTTCTCGGGCTAAAACCATGATTCAGGTTTATATTAAGTAAACTCCTCGATGTTTTTAGACGTTCAGAACAGCACCGAGTTTTCTCGTAAATAGCACGATGTTTTAGGAGAATGGCACGATGTTTTTAGGAAGAACCAAACCGAGGCCCGATGGTCGGAAAAGTGCGATTAAGGCCGGCCAGAGAAGGTGTGGTGCGGCCGAGTCTCGGTTGGGGTCAACATTGTTTTGGTCAAAATCCTCTCCTTGAAGATTGATAGGAAAAAAAGTCGAAGCAATAGACAAACGTCTCATGTCCCGGCAACAAGCCATCAAAATGGGACCAAATGCCCACACGGGCCTAGCTCTTGGCATTCGGCCCCGCAGATGAACTAAACTCTAAACAGGCCTCTCAAGACGAATCTTTGCATATCCTCTCAGCCAGAAGCATTTACCGAGCCAAGACGTGAGCTACACCCGGATTTCACCTTCTCGGACCAGCCCTAAACGCCATCTCCCGACTATCGGGCCTCGGCCCAATATTTTTCGAAGAAACATCGCGCCGTCTGTGGGGACGAGAAACATTCTTCACTCAAGAACGACAGGATACGGAGAGGAGGACCATAGCTTCCAAACGAAGAACCGACAACGCCAGCAATCGGCCGACAGGAGGAGCGGCTAGAGCCAGGACGACCGCGAGCGGAACATCCGCAGCATGAGTGACCGGAACCGGAACAACCGCAGCCAGGACTTCCACTGCTGCGCCTGCCTGATTCGGGATGCCAACCGGAGGACCCGTAATAACAGAAGCTGCTAACACTGGCCCGATCGACCTAGCCGAAGAAAGAGCGACATCGCAGGAGATGACGGCTATCTGAGAACTGGCGCAAAGCTCCCAACCACTCGGAAGAAGACGCCTCTGTTTCTCGTCGTTGACAAACACTCTCGGAGGGGAGAACCTCGGCGAACAAACTCCCGTCCGAACAAGGACGGAGCCGTCAGCACCGCCACCGTTACACCGGAAAAGCGTGACGAGACGAAGAACCGAGCAGCCGGTCTTAACGGTAACCGACAGATAAGTCACAGTAGAAACAGACGGACACGACGAAGACGAGACAGACGAAGAACAAAGAGATCTCACTTAAGAAGAAGAGAATATACTCCTGGTGAACCAGCAAATAAGAGCTGAAGAACGGGAGAGAGCGGGCTAGACGGATTGAACAAACCGGTCCGCTAAATGAAGAAGCGAAATTGATGAACTACACGCCCAATTGGAGCTAACGGCGAACCAGATGAGGGAAATGAGATCTCAAGTCCACAAGGCGACCAGTGCGGCTCCCGAGATCGACCGAGTTTTGGAGGAAACTCTGAAGATCCCCTCCACTTCGAGAATCACAAGCGTAAGACTCCCCGACCCCGGTAAACTCAAGATCCCTTTCTACGACGGAACGACGGATACGAAGGCGCAGATGACGGCCTTCAATATCACAACGAGTTGGACCAAATTCAAGCCCGAAAAAAAGATGCCGGCTTCTGTCTTTTATTCGTCGAGCACTTGAAAGGGGGCGGCCTTAACGTGGTTCTCGCGGTTGGAAAAGGACTCGATCGATAACTTCGAGCAGTTGTCCGCAGCTTTCTTAAAGGAATTTATCGAGAGGTTCAAAGTGATCGTGTCGAAAATCAACGGCCTAAGCGACAATGCCGCGATAAATGCCCTAAGGAAGTCTCTATTGTATGCCTCCAACTTCCGGAAGGAGATCACCATTAACCCACCGGTTACTATCCAAGACGCTCTCCACCGTGCATCGCAATTGGTGATCCACGAAGAGGATATGAAGGCCTTGATTAAAAGGTATCAGCTGCTGAAACCGTCGAAAAGCCCGACAAATATCCCGACTAAAAGAAGAAGCAAACGAAGTGGCCGATGCGAAGAACCCAAATCTAGCGGAGTGCACCACTACCAAATAGACACGGGACTGCCACCCGACGCACGCGCGGAGGATCGTGGAACACCTGGACTCGGATGGGATACGACGAGAATGCCTTCTGCACCTTCCACAAAGCCAGAGGACACGCAACCGAACACTGCAGGACGATCGGGAGAAGACGCGCGGCTAAATTATTGGCCGGGGAACTCGGAAATAACATAACCCTAGAAATTCTCGGAGCGATAGAGGAAGAAACCGAGGCCCAAGACGGACGCCCCGAGAAGCCCCTTGAGGAAACGCCGAAGCGAGGAAGAAGGCCGAACGGGGATGATCCAGCTGTAAATCGGAGAAGAATCCACATGATCATCGGAGAATTTCGATACTGCCGAGACACGGTAGCCTTGATAAAGGCATTTCTAAGAAGAGGAGACAAAGAGTCCAATCCACAGACCCCCATCGCCGAAAACGAAGACCGGATTGCTTTCAACGAGAAGGACACTGAAGGTCTCGAGCAACCTCACGAAGACCCCTTGGTGGTAGAACTCGACATCAACGACTATGATGTGTCCCAAGTTCTGATCGACACCGGAAGTTCGGTAGACGTCATCTTACGGGAAACGCTTCGACGGATGAACATTGACCTATCAGAAGTGAAGCCGCCTGATCGCTATTCTCCGGACAGGTCACAATGACAGACGGGACCATACAACTCCCGGTTCACGCTGGAGGAATCACGAAGATCGTAAACTTCACGGTGGCAAACCACCTCGCGATTTATAATGTAATCATGGGGACCCCTTGGATCAACTCGATGTGAGCGATCCCGTCAACGTACCACCTTTGCCTAATGTTCCCAACCCCAAGCAGGATCAAGACCATATAAGGTAACCAAAAGGAAGCCCGTGTTTGCTTCCTGGCGGAACACAAACTCCGGAATTTGACGGTCCCGCAAAGAGAAAACCCAAAACAGAAGAAAGAAGAAGAAGACAAAAAGGCGGGAAAGAAAACGAGTAGAACGGACCAGTTCGAGAGAACAGAGCTTGTACCCCTAGAAGACAAAGAAGAGCAAGGAGAAACGGTGACTGCCGAGAAGAAGACGTTCGAGATCGCAGAGCCCAAAATGGTCAATTCCATAGCAAAAGCATAAACACTTCCAAAAAAAAAAACCGTAACTACGGGTGACTTGATCCTTTCTCACAAAGGGTACGAAGGCAGCTCGCTTAAAAAAACGAGTTAAGTTGCCCCCTCCAGAAAAAAAAAAATGGGGGGGGGGGGGGGGAGTGGATCCGTATATAAATACTCCCAAAGAGATTTAAAACATCGCCTTTCGGCAAACATCGCCCCTCGCCAAACATCGCCTCTGGGAAAACATCGCTTCTTGGCATACATCGCCTCTCGGCATACAATCACCATATCACAACCCAAACTCGAATTCTCTCTCTCAACTATTCTCGAACGAGACCGTCTGTTGCTGGCCACAACAGGACTGCTTTGCTCGAGAAATCGCTTCTTGGCATACTTATCAACCGCCCGTTGCTGATTACAACAGGGCGATATTAACCATGGTTCTTTCAACATCCCGCGATGGATAAACTTAGCGCGCTATATAAATGTTCGGACAACATCTGAAGGGCATGACCTCATCGGAAAGGCAGGAAGCGTCAACACGTTGTTCTGAATTAGCTTATCTTCAGGAGCACTTCACATAGGCAAATTGTGTGAGGTGTAAACCGAAAAATAAGCTCGCTAACCCAGTAAGACGCCTGACAAGGAAAGCTGGTCTTGAACATCTCCGAACGCAGTAACAAACCGGCTCTGATATGAGATTTTAAACTCGTTCAGTCGAGAGAGGAATTTAAACGTGCTCAGTATGTTAGGAAATACGCGGTCAAATTTTTGCGGAGAAAGACCAGAATTTGTGGGAGCGGGAAGATACACACACAATTTGTTAACGGAGTTCGGCCAATTTTTGCCTACGTCTCCGGACCTGCTACAGATCTTTTATATTAACCCGGAAAATTTTACAAGCTCTCAACTCACACCCAAAACCCAAATACACTCAAGAAAATTATACTTAATTTTCTCACAAGAAAGAATTTTTTTCTCTTTCTCTTATTCTCTTGCTTTGTTTTTTGGGATGATTCTGAACATAAGAGGCACCATGTATTTATAGGAGGATTTTGAGAGGTAGGTGAGAAGTAGTTGTTGACAAATCAACCAAGCCATTTTTTATGACTTTGTTTTCACCGTCCAATATTGAAAACGTGATTCTTTACAATCTCCCACTTGAAGACTGATCTCAATCTGTCTTCACACCTTGATCAATGTAGCAGGTCTTCCCAGCTTATTACTCCAACAAGCCAACTGAGGTTGCACATAACCTCAGCTTATCATATGGCACGACCTTTGTCAGCATATCTGCCGGATTCTTACTTCCTGGGATCTTCTCAAGCACCAACATTTCATCTTCTAATGCCGATCTGATGAAATGATATCGACGATGTATGTGCTTCTTCCGAGCGTGGTAAACCGGATTCTTTGCCAAATCAATGGCACTCTTACTATCACAGTACAACACACTTTTCCCCTGGTCATGGCCTATCTCTTCTAGAAAAGACTGTAGCCATATCATCTCTTTTGTTGCCTCCGTTACCGCAACGTACTCAGCTTCACAACTTGATAGAGATACAATTTTCTGCAACTTTGAAACCCAACAAATTGCAGTACTGCCAAAAGTGTAGACATACCCGGTTGTGCTCTTTGTGCTGTCAACGTCACCTCCGTTGTCAGCATCAACATATACCTGCAATTCCGTCTTAAACTTTGTGAAACATAGCGACAAGCTTGGATTTCCTTTCAGGTATCTGAAAATCCACTTGACAGCTTCCCAGTGTTCCTTTCCTGGATTGCTCATAAATCTGCTGACGACTCCCACTGCATGTGCAATGTCTGGCCTTGTACATATCATTGCGTACATAAGGCTGCCTATAGCAGAAGCATATGGAACTTTATCCATATATGCCATCTCGTCTTCCGTCTTTGGAGACTGTTCTCTGGATAACCGAAAATGACTTGCCAGAGGAGTACTAACTGGCTTTGCGTCATCCATGTTAAACCTCTTGTGGACTTTCTTCACATACTCCTCTTGTGATAGCTTGAGACCTTCCTTTCTTTTACTGATTCTAATGCCTAGAATCTGTCTTGCTTCTCCAAGGTCTTTCAACGCAAACTCTTCTGAGAGTTTCGTCTTCAAGCTATTGATCTCATGCAAGTCTGCTCCTATTATCAGCATGTCATCAACGTATAGGAGCAGTATCAAGTAGGAATTTTTAAATTTCTTGAAGTAACAACAGTGGTCAGCTTCACATCTCAAGAAACCGACACCTTTTATAAAGTTGTCAAATCTTTTGTACCACTGTCTTGGAGCTTGTTTTAAGCCATACAAACTTCTTTTCAGCTTGCAAACAAGGCTTTTTTTCCCTTTGATCTCAAAGCCTTCGGGTTGCTTCATATAAATTTCTTCATCCAAATCACCGTGAAGAAATGACGTCTTTACATCCATCTGCTGAAGGTGCAAATCTTCTTGTGTTACCAGCCCGAGAACCGTTCTAATGGTCACGATCTTGACTACAGGAGAAAAGATTTCAGTGTAGTCAATGCCTTCTTTTTGTTGGAATCCCTTCACAACAAGCCTCGCCTTATAGCGTTTACTTCCATGAAGTTCTTCTTTTATTCGGTAGACCCACTTGTTATGCAATGCCTTTTTATTCTTAGGCAAATCTGCTAACTCCCATGTGTGATTGGATAACAACGAGTCCATCTCGTCATTCATTGCAAGCTCCTACTTGATTGACTCATCAACTTGCATAGCCTCTTCATAACATTCAGGCTCACCTCTGTCCGTGAGCAGAATGTAGTTGAGCGATGGAGAAAATCTTACAGGCTTTCTGATGATTCTACTTGACCGTTGTAACTCCGTGACCGGTCACTACAGGAAAATCGCGCATTTACAGCGTCCGAAAAACGCTATCTTTCTCTAGCGCAGCGTATTTAGAAACGCTGTGTCTTCGACCGCGACAATAGGTCCAAGACCTTTTGTAGCGCTTTTCTCTTATGCTACAATAGTTATTTTTATAATAGCGTTTATCAAAATGCAATTATATATTTTACAATAGCGTTTAATTTATGTTATTATTTAGTTTATTTACGTCATTATGAATTATAATTTAATAATCATATTATGATTTGTTTTCGTTTATTTTTGGAATCGCTATATTCAGAATTTTGGAATTGTTCTTTTTTTCAGAAATTTGAATTTTATATTTTCTGAATTTTGGATATTGGGGGTTTTGGATAAAATTGACATATCAAAAATAAAAATAAAATATTTTATCATTATTATTAAACAAAACAATATACAAAAACTTTTATTACACAAAAAATACACCATTAAATAAAAACTCGATAATTCTCCTCTTTGTCAAATGCCTCTTCATCTTCCTATCTTCTTCCCCTGATAAGCCACATCTGCAAAAAAAAAAAAAAATGAAACACCAAATTGGTTAATTAAATCAGATTTCAAACGATTGACTCATCTCAAACACTGTAAACAGTTAATCCATTGATCATCCTCGTATAACCACCTATTGCCTGCAAAAAACCAGCTATAAGCATTCAACAGCTAAGACATGATATTTGGACAAAAAACTTATCTTCAATAACTAAGTAATTGAGTAAACAGTGGCTAATTACGAATTCTAGCAAGATTAAAATCTATTCGATGATGGCAGAAGAGGAAAAGCCTAATAGAAACCTTGGTGACAAAGACGACAGCAGACCCAGATACCGGTGCGAGGATCGCCGAGGATGAAACGGAGACGAACGACGCATGTGGAGCAAACTTCTCGGTGGGCACAAGATCTATAGGCAACCCATTCGAGATTGTCGGCGCAGACGACAGCTATCATCCACTGCTCTTTGGGTGAATTTGGGATGGGGATAAATGGAGGAAATTGATTCGAATCAAAGAGACAATGGGACTAAAATCTCATATATCCCTATAGATGAGAAAAATATCTCAAATATCCCTCACTGGTGAAAAGACAGAATTACCATTAATGAAGGGTAATTTTCGGGTGTTAAAGATTAAATATAATTAAACATGTAAGATTTCAACGAAATACACGGTAGCTCAGTGGTAGCGAGCTCCATGCGCATACGCGCGCGCCCGGGTTCGAATTCCCCTATGCGCGGTAATACTGGTAATACCGGGTAATACCGGGTAATACTGGTAGTACTGTGGTAGGTAACACTGGTAATATCGGGGTAGATAACACCCGGGTAATACTCGGATGGGTAACACCCGGATAATACTGAGATAATACTGAGCACTAAATTCATTTAAAAAATATTAGAAGGGTAATTTCATCCTTTCATTAAATCGAGGGACATACAGATTAATGAGTGATATGACAGATTCATTTTCCGCGTAGGAGACTTTCCAGCCATTGTTCCGAGACAATGAGCAGAGACAGATCTAGGGTTCTGAGAGAGAACGAAGAAGAAAGATTTTGTTTGGTCCGTTCGAAGAGGAAAGGAAAAAAGGCGAAGATGGGGAGTAAGAAAAAGTTAAAACGTGTGCGTAATTGTAGTCGTTCGATTAAGTTATATCAACGGTGGATAATAAAAGGTGGGTGATCCTTACCTTAGTCTATTAACCAATGAAAACCCACTTCTTTTATTTTACAGGTTAAACATTCTTATTCTTTTAATTAGTAGATTAATTTAAAAGCTTTTATAAATAAAGGTTAGAGGTTCAAAGTTTGGAGTTTGTTTTTAGGGTTTAAAGGTTAGGGTTTATGGTGTAGAGTACCGATAATAATTATACTTGAAAATTGAAAAATAAATATATTTCAAACTCTATACCCTATATCTTACACCCTAAATCCCCAACCATTTGCCATAAACTCAAAATCATAAATCATGATTTTTCTTTTTGTGTTTTGTAATTTTACTTTGATTTTTTTTTATAATTGGATTTTTAGTTTTGGATATAGATTAAAAATTAGAAATTTAGAGTTTAGGGTTTGGATTTGGGGTTTAGGGTCTAAAATTAAAAAATTAAGATTTAGAATATGAAATTGTTTGAAATTTAAAAAAAAACTATTATATTTCTATTTTAATAACATTAAAAAGATTTATAGTTCAAACCATATACTCTATATTCTTATATCCTAAACCCTAAACATACCCTAAATTTGATTGGTCATGCTTTTTTTATTTTGAAAGTTTTTCTTTATTCTGTAAATTTTTTTTCTTATTTTGTAAAATTTAATTATTTATTATGGTATTAATAATATTAATAATGGTATAATAATGTTCTTTTTATTGATTTTAGATTTTAAACTAAAAAAAACACTCTGTTTTATTGAGTTACATCATAATTATAGAACGATCACAAGTTGAAATATGGTCACAAAGCCGTATTTTTACAGTTTACACTTATCTATCTATTGGCCCTTACTTGACCAAAACTCCCTTAGTTTGCAAAAAGGGACTTTCATTTCCTTAACCAAAACTCTGAACCCAAAGTCTCGACTGCAAATACTCAACGAAGAGATTCTTAGGCTTCGGCGAATACATAAGTCTGATTCTTAGGCAAAGGAGCAGCAAAAGCTCTCTTGAAACCTTGCTTGATCTCAGCTATGGTTGTCTTGTCTGGAGACCTGAACTAGAAACAAAAATGAAACAACTCAGAGATCATCCGAAATAGCAAGAAGAAACCGTGACTCACAATTGGTTTTGTGTCAACAAGTGTAAAGAAAAGTGACCATACTTGGAAAAGGTTCCTCCAGAATTAAGCAATAAAGTATAAACCATCATAAGCTCTCTTAATCGGCTTGCCTTCACAGAGACCCAATCAATAGTTGAAGAAAAAAAATCAGTTTTTTTTTATCGAAAGACAAGTAAACTCACCTGAATCGTTCATCGAGCTCACATTTTGATTTTTGTTATAGAATTATAAAAGCCAGAACCCCACTCGAAAAATGACCCGATCTCTTTTTACCACCATCTTCTTTTTTTTGTCCCTCCATTTCTACAAAACTCCAAAGCTATTCAACACCCCAATTCCCACCAAAAACCCAGAATCTCTAAAGCAAGTATTATTGGTTCATGATAGATCGACAGGGAGACATGCCATTGATACAATTTTTAACAAATTAAGAGATAAAGCACATGCCATAGATAGCCAGGGAGAGAGAGAGTAAGAAAAGGAGTAACCTTTGAGTAAAACTGAGATCTTTGCTATCATCCATGGCGCTGAGAAAGCCACAGAGAAAACCTAGAATTCTCAATTCTAGAAACAAAATCAGATGGTCATAGATTGAAACAGAGGGATCGATGTTTGGGAGTGGCTGCGGCGAGAGAAGAGTGAGACTTTTGGCTTTTGGAGATTGAGAGAAAACCTAACTTTTTTGTTCTTACTCTGTGTTTTTATGTTCTATATTTTTTTTGTAGCGTTTGTAAATTTTGACACTTGAAATTTTCAGGCGAACTATGTTAAAATTTTAGCGCACTGGCAAAAAAAAAAAGCGGGAATTAAAAAAAATTTAGGCACTATATCTACCGTAACGTTTGCAAATTCGTAAACACTATTAAAAACTCACAAGTATGTCAACTATAGCACAAGTGCATAAAACATTATATTTTAGTGCTATCAATACCTAGATTTCCTGTAGTGGGTGTATATGGGACTACTTCAGAATCATCACTCTCTTCAGCCTCACCTCTTTCTTCTTGAGAGATTTCTTCTTCTATTGATGTTGAATCCTGATACAACTCCGGTGTTGGAATATCTCCTAAGTCAACAGTTCCAGGATCTGTTTTCTTCGAGCCTTCTCTTAGCTTATCCTTGTACAACACTTCTTCGTTGAACACAACATTCTTGCTGCGGATGATCTTACGTTTTTCATCATCCCAGAACCGGTAACCAAACTCCATGTTACCGTAACCGATAAAGTAACACTTCTTAGACTTAGACTCAAGTTTACTTTTTGCAGCATCATCAACGTGAACATAAGCTAAACATCCAAACACCTTGAGATAAGAAAGGTTTACTTTCTTTCCGCTCCAAACTTCTTCAGGGATCTTGAATCCC
Organism: Isatis tinctoria; assembly: GCA_010577795.1. Taxonomy (NCBI): domain Eukaryota; kingdom Viridiplantae; phylum Streptophyta; class Magnoliopsida; order Brassicales; family Brassicaceae; genus Isatis; species Isatis tinctoria. Next base: position 10,074,092 of record CM021246.1, on the reverse strand, counting down.
AACGGCACAGACGGTCCTCTGTTTATTAAGAAGGCTGCGGTACTGATTGCATCTGCCCAAAACGTCTTAGGCAATCCACAGTGCATTCTCATGCTCCTTGCACGAGAATGCACTGTCCTTAATCCTTTCCGCTATTCAATTTTGTTGAGGCGTTCCAGGAATAGTCTTCTCCATATTGATTCCATTATCAGCGCAGTATCTCTTAAACTCGTCGCTGATGTACTCACCACCATTTTCAGGCCTTAAACACTTCAACTTGAGATTCGTCTCAGTCTCAACCATGGCTTTCCATTTCTTGAAAAACGAGAACACTTCATACTTGTTCTTCATGAAGTAAACCCACACCTTCCTTGTGGAGTCATCAATAAAGGTCACCTAGTAGTACGAACCTCCTAGCGATGCAACAGGAGCGGGTCCCCACACGTCAGTGTGTACCAGCTCTAACTTCTCCGATTTTGGCTCTCTTCTTCCTTTAGAGAAACTAACCCGTTTCTGCTTTCCAAGGATGCAACTTTTACACATCTGATGATCCACCGTCTTCAGATATGGAAGAGCGCCATTTTCTACCATGAGTTTCATCCCTTTCTCACTCATGTGCCCCAACCTACAATGCCACAACTTGGTTTGTTTGGCATTCTCGACAACAGCAACAGTGTCTTGATAACTCGTTGTCATATAAAGAGTGCCTCTTTTATGACCTCTAGCCACCACCATGGAACCTTTCTTGACCCTCCAAGTTCCACCACCAAAGTTGACATCGTGCCCCGTATCATCAAGTTGACCTACTGAAATCAGATTTCGCATCAACTTTGGCACATGTCTAACCTTCGTAATCTTCCACACACGTCCGTCTGACATATTCAAGTTGACATCTCCAATACCAACTATGTCCAAAGGCAATCCATCTGCAAGATATACCTTTCCGTAATTTCCTGCAACATAATTCTCCATAATGTTGTGGTGCGGTGTGGTGTGGAATGATGCTCCTAAGTCAAGAACCCATGAATCGATTGGGCTATCGACGTAGGATATTGATGCTTTGGTGGTACTTGTAGCTGCATCACGAGCTTCACATTTTATCGGGGAATCAACCGATACTACCAATGCATCTGCAATTTCACGTGTCACTGCATTGGCTCCGCCTCTCTTGTTGTCTTCTTTCTTCGGTGGTGCGCGACAATTCTTCTTAATGTGGCCTGCCTTTCCACAATTCCAGCACTCTGAAGGCTGTCTGAATTTGGACTGGCTCCGTCCATACCTTGACTTTGATCTGCCTCTACTCTGGTTACTTCTGTGTTGGTCTCTGCCTCTGTTTTCCACATTGAAAGCAGAGCTCGTTGATGCTTCACCAGAATCTATCCTGCAAACCTCCTCAGCAAGGATACGATCTCTAACATCATTGAATTTAAGCTTTTGAGAACCCACATAATTACTAACCACTGCCCTCATTGGCTCCCAACTATTTGGCAGAGATGCCAGCAAAATCAATGCTCGCACTTCGTCATCAAACTCGATTTCAACCGATGATAGTTGGTTGACAATCGTGTTGAACTCATTCACATGTGCAGCAACCAGGCCACCTTCTTCCATCTTCAAATGAAAGAGTTTCTTCATGAGAAATACCTTGTTATTTGCCGAAGGTTTCTCATACATATCCGAGAGAATTTTCATGAGCCCTTCTGTGGTTTTTTCCTTCGCAACGTTGTGAGCAACGTTCTTTGACAGTGTTAACCTTATAAAACCCAGAACTTGTCTATCAAGGAGCTCCCACTCATCCTGGCCAATCTTCTCAGGCTTCTTGTTCTGTGGTTAATGGAGCTTCTTTCCGTACATATAATCTTCAATTTGCATTCTCCAAAATACATAACCGGTACCGTCAAATTTAACGATACTGTGCGCCGAACCGTCTTCGCCTCCCATCGTTTCTGGAACCACCGTGTTAAAAACACCTCCGTCGACAAACCGATGTTACCGACAAATTCACTATTCACGGAAAACACTGTTCATGTGAATAGTAACTCCGAAAAAAAATTGACCGATCACCGTAACTCAGGCTCTGATACCAGTTGTTTGGAAATACACGGTCAATTTTTTGTGGAGAAAGACCAGAATTTGTGGGAGCGGGAAGATACACACACAATTTGTTAACGGAGTTCGGCCAATTTTTGCCTACGTCTCCGGACCTGCTACAGATCTTTTATATTAACCCGGAAAATTTTGCAAGCTCTCAACTCACACCCAAAACCCAAATACACTCAAGAAAATTATACTTAATTTTCTCACAAGAAATAATTTTTCTCTCTCTCTTATTCTCTTGCTTTGTTTTTTGGGATGATTCTGAACATAAGAGGCACCATGTATTTATAGGAGGAGTTTGAGAGGTAGGTGAGAAGTAGTTGTTGACAAATCAACCAAGCCATTTTTTATGACTTTGTTTTCACCTTCCAATATTGAAAACGTGATTCTTTACACGGTAAACTATTCGACACCAAAACATAAACCCAGGAAAAATCCGCCACGGTACCCTGGTCGAGAAGTTTGAGTGTCCGGAAAAACACTCGAACGCAATCAACTTGAAATAAAGCAAACGCCTCTTGGCTAACAACAAACAGAGCAAACGCCTCTCGGCAAGCGATAAATAAACCAAATGCCTCTCGGCAAGCAACAAGCAAAGCAAAGCGCCTCAAGGAAAATGGACCTACACACCCATTTATGCAATTGTTTTCTGTGCCACAATCAAGTCTCCTGGACTTGATTTTCTTTATATTCTTCATTCTTCACATTTTGTAAACACTTTTGAATCTTTTCCAATAGAAATTTCTATTTTGAGAACTTGTTCTCTCTTTTGTTCTTCGTGAGCAATTTGTTGTTTGGTGCGTCACATCCATTCAACGCCCCTGAGTCCAGCGTCTTGGTGCGTCACATCCAAGGTTGGCTAAGGGTTGGGTATACTGAAGGCCTTCCGCATCCTTCAACGCTCCCATCGATCCACCAGTTCCGGATTTGCTAGTAGCTTATCTCGGTTCATATCCAAATCGACAATACCATTTATTCAAGTGCTAAAAATCGTGGGCAAGTTTGTATCAGCTGGCCACTAACGCTAAAACCGGCGGCTGGAAGTATGAGGAAAGAACGGGGGGTTCAATCTCGAAAGTTGTAAAAACGTTCGGAACACTGTTCGCGCGGGAAAAACCGTCAAAAACACTATTCATCTCGGGACAAAGTTAACCGCAAAATCGAATTAAGTTTAACCGAGATTCGGATTACTATTCATCAGATTCCTATTCATCGGTTTACTATTTATCGGTTACTGTTCATTAATAAATAAAAATAATAATAATAATAAAAGGCGAGCCGGATTTGAGTCAGAACATGCAGGTTGATTTCGGAAGATTTCGGGCCCAAAAGACAAGGACTGCGGCTGAGAAGAAACCACAAGTTCCCACATCGAAAATACATAGTCTTAGCACCCTAGGATCATTGGTATATATATTTATGCTTCTGTAAGGTTTAAGGCATCCCGAATCCGAGTATTAGGAGTTTTAGCAATATAAGACTTTTCAGCTTTTGCTAATTTCCCTTGTACTTTCGGAAAATATCAATAAAATCTCTCTTTTTGCATTTTCGGTCCTTTAGTTATTTAAAATAGAATTTTCGAGCCCCCATAAAATATAAGTTTTGACAGTGTGAGTTTCGGCTCTCACAATTTGGCGCCGTCTGTGGGGACAAGAAATATTCTTAACCCTAAGAACAAGAGGACACGGAAAAGAAGACGATGACCAGAAGAACCGACGACATCATCAACCAGCCGGTCGGAGCAGCTCCTGGAGGAGTCGGAGCAGGAACAGCCGCCGGCACGTCTGGAGCAGCCGCCATCGGAACATCCACGACCGGAACAATAGGAGCTACATCAACCGGGACCAAGGCCACGGCGTTAACAGCTGACACCGACCCCTCCAGTGTAACCCAGGACGTCTTCGACGATCGGTGAGCTGAGGAACATGATAGCCGAGCTCACTGCACGATAAGACAGACAAGAAAGAGCGGCAGTACGGGAGAGAGCAGCCGCCCAAGAGCTGGCACGTGGCCCCCGGACATTTGGAGATAGATGCCTCCAATTCACACCAAGGACAAACACCCCAGGCGGACAAAACGCCGGTGAGCTGACCCCTGTCGCTCCAAGTAGAGAATTATCTGCTCCGCCTCCCCCTCCACGGAAGAACGCCACTAGCCAAATAGCTGAACGGCCAACCTCTACGGTGACCAACGGGGAAAACCCAGGAGACACCACGAACGGAGCCGACAGAGAAGAAAGCGAAACTTATGACGAAGTTGGAGAGCTGAACGCAGACGAGGAAGAGCTCCGCTGGATCGAAGAGCAGGAAAGAGCGGAACGAAAAACCCGAGCCAAAGAAGCGAGTTGGACGAACTCCGCACCCGTCTGGAACTCACCACAAGTGAAATGAAGGAGGTAAGGTCGCAAGTCCACAAAGCGACAAGTGCGGCCCCGGAAATTGACCGCGTCTTAGAGGAAAAGCAAAAGATCCCGTTCACTTCGAGGATCACAAGCGTTAGACTTTCTGACCCCGACAAAATCCGAATCTCCTTCTACGACGGAACGACCGATCCGAAAGCCCACATTACGGCCTTCCACATCTCGATGGGACGGGCTTGATTCAAACCTGAAGAGAGGGATGCCCGATTCTGCCTTCTTTTCGTAGTACATCTGAAAGGATTAGCCCTATCGTGGTTCCTGAGACTGGAAAGAGACTCGATCAACGGTTTCGACTAATTATCAGCGGATTTTCTGAAGCATTACTCGCTGTTCATAAGACAGTCAACGTCAGACGCAGACCTCTACTCGCTGTCGCAAGGACCCGAAGAAAGCCTTCGAGAATTCGTCGAAAGGTTTATGGTGATCGTGTCCAAAATCGACGGCTTAAGTGACAGTGCCGCAATAAAAGCCCTAAAAAAGTCCTTACTAAAGACCTAGAGCTTCCGAAAGGAAATTACCATAAACCCACCAGTAACCATTCAAGACGCTCTCCACCGCGCCTCTAACTTTGTAATCTACGAGGAAGACATGAAGGTCCCAGCCGGAAAGCACCAATCCGCGAAATTGGTCGCCAAAGGCACGGTGCAGCCTTCAAACTTTCCGAACGAGAGGAAGAATAGGCGAAGCGGCCGAGACGAAGAGCCTAACCCGGGCGGAGCGCATAACTACCAAATAAACACGGAGAGACCATCAGATGGGCGCAGCAGAGGGCCATGGAATACGTGGACTCGACTAGGATATGATGAGAACGCCTTCTATACCTTCCATAAGGCCAAGGGCCACTCAACTTAAAACTGCAGGACGATCGGAAGAAGGCTCGCGGCGAAGCTGTTAGCCAGAGAACTCGGAAATGGAATAACTCTCGAAAGTTTCGGAGCAACTGAAGAAGATGAAGGCGCCCCGGGCTGACGTCCGAATCAGGAACGTCCCGAGAGGCCCGACGAAGAGACACATGATCATCGGAGGATCCCAGTACTGTCGAGACACGGTGGCCTCCATAAAGGCATTCCTGAGAAGAGGAGACAAAGAGTCGAACCCACGGGAGCCGATCACCGAGAACGATGACCTGATCGCCTTTCACGAAAAGGACGCCGAAGGGCTCGATCAACCTCATGACGACCCATTAGTGGTGGAGCTGGACATTAACGACCATGACGTCTCTCGAGTCTTGATCGACACCGGAAGTTCAGTAGACGTCATTTTTTGGGAGACGCTCCAAAGGATGAAGGTAGACCCGTCGATGATAAAACTCAATCCGAGGTCATTGACCGGGTTCTCTGGCGAAGTCATGGTGACAGACGGGACAATCCAGCTCTCGGTTCGTGCCGGTGGAATCACGAAGATCGTTAACTTTGCGGTGGCAAACCATCCCGCGATTTATAACGTGATAATGGGAACCCCGTGGATCAACTCAATGCGAGCGATCCCGTCGACTTATCATCTCTGCCTGAAATTCCCGACGCCGAGCGGAATCAGTACCGTCTGGGGATATCAGAAAGAATCCCGAATCTGTTTTCTGGCGGAACACAAGCTCCGGAATCCAACCATCCCGCAGAGAGAGAACCCGAAAAGGAAGAAGGAAGATGAAGTCCCCAAGTTGGGAAAGAAAGTAAGTAGAATAGAACAATTCGACAAAACGGAGGTTCAACCCACGGATGCTGGAACCGACCAAGACAAGACGAAAACTACCGACGAAAAGACCTCGGGAACCGCCGAAGCCACAACGGACATTTCCATAACCAAGACTTAGCCACCTTCTCGCAAAAAAAAAGAACGGAACTACGGGTGACTTGATCCCTTTACGTAGGCAGCTCGCTTAAAAAACGAGTTCAGTTGCCCCTCTCCTTAAAAAACGGGGGGAGTGGGTCCGTATATACATACTCCCAAATTTTCGCAAACAAATCAAGAGGATGGACATTGGGACTTAGCATCTCATAACACATCCAAAGCTTGAACAGTTTCCCGAGAACACCATTCCGACAAACATTGGGACTTAACATCTCGTAATCTGACCCGGAAAGCAAGTAAATCCAGAAAAACCCGAGAAAACGAACATTGAGACTTAGCATCTCATAACACGTCTTTGGCTCGGATTTAAAGCCGGACGAACGCCGAGACTCGGCATCTCGTAGCCCGTCCGAGACTACCAACCAATCAAGATACAGAAAAATCCTTCCGAGTACTTAAGTCCTCCCCAACAAATCCGTCTGTTGCTGGCCACAACAAGACTATCCCTTTTTAACCATGGTTCTTTCAACTTCCCGCAGTGGATAAGACTAGCGCGCTATACAAATTCCGGATCAACATCCGAAGGGCGTAACCTGACATCCCGCGATCCTACAGGAAGTGTTCAAGACCATGTTCTACTTAGTTTATCTTCACTAACGCTTCCCATAGGCAAATAGTGCAAAACATAGGTCACGAAGTAAACTCGCCAAACCCAGCAAAGTGCCTGACAAGGAAAGCTGGTCTAAAACATATCAAGAACGCGGTATCAAACCTGCTCTGATGCGAGATCCTAAAAGCGTTCAGTCGAAAGAGGTATCCGGAAAAGCATGATCCCCCGCGACAACGAGAAACTGCACTTAACCCAGGGAATATTCGCAAAGACGACCTGGTCTGAAGTTCGAGTGTCCGGAACAACGCTCCAACACAAAACCGATCACTCTATAAAACGGGCCAGCCGCCCGTCCTCCATAGAAAGACGGGCCAGCCGCCCTTCACTCTACAAAACAGGCCAGCCGCCCGTCCTCCATAGAAAGACGGGCCAGCCGCCCTTCACTCTACAAAACGGGCCAGCCGCCCTTCACTCTAAAAAACGGGCCAGCCGCCCGTCCTCCGTAGAAAGACGGGCCAGCCGCCCTTCACTCTACAAAACGGGCCAGCCGCCCTTCACTATAAAAAACGGGTCAGCCGCCCGTCCTCCGTAGAAAGATGGGCCAACCGACCTTCACTCTACAAAATTGGCCAGCCGCCCGTCCTCCGTAGAAAGACGGGCCGCAATTCACTCTACAAAACGGGCCAGCCGCCCGTCCTCCGTAGAAAGACGGGCCAGCCGCCCTTCACTCTACAAAACGGGCCAGCCGCCCGTCCTCCGTAGAAAGACGGGCCAGCCGCCCTTCACTCTACAAAACGGGCCAGCCGCCCGTCCTCCGTATAAAGACGGGCCAGCCGCCCTGCACTCTTCAAAACGGGCCGGCCGCCCGTCTTCCGTGGGGAGACGGACCGGCCGCCCTATCAGGACATGCAACCCGAAAACAAGACTTTGTTCGGATTTAAAAGCAAAACAACCAAGAAGTTCAGAACAATTAAAGGCGAAGCAAGTGTGAGAGCCGAAACTCACACTGTCAAAACTTATATTTAGCGGGGGCTCGAAAATTCTGTTTATAAAGAACTAAAGGACCGAAAATGCAAAAGGGAGATTTTTATTGATATTTTCTGAAAGTACAAGGGAAATTAGCAAAAGCTGAATAGTCTTAAATTGCTAAAACTCCTAATACTCGGATCTGGGATGGAATTAACCCTTACATGAGCGTACATATATATACTGACAATCCTAGGAGGCTGAGACTTCAAATTTCCGATGTGGGACTTTGTCCTTCCTACCCAGCCGCCGACCTAAGCTTTTTGGGCCCGATTTCTGGCCCGAGAGTCTTCCGTGATCCGTCCGCGCATTCTGACCCAAATCCGGCCCGCCGATGAATAGTGATCCGTGAATAGTAATCTGATGAATAGTAATCCGAATCTCGGTTTAAGCTCGATTCGATTTTTCGGTTAACTTTGTCTCGGTATGAATAGTGTTTTTCAACGGTTTTTCCCGCGTGAATAGTGTTCCGAACGTTTTAAGACTTCTGAGATTCGAACCGCCCGTTTTTTGTTTGAACTCCCAGCCGCCGGTTCCTTTAGCTCGCGTGTTCGGCGTCTGGTCCACGGACGGCTGGACGTTCGTCACGGTCTCACGGGGAATGTTTATAGATGGGTCGTGGAGTCAGAACGGGCAAATGGATGATCTTCGGGTCGGTACAGGCCTAGAGTTACGTTCGGTCGGTCGACTGGACGATGTTCGGATAAGGAGTCTTGACTTGAGAAATGATCGTGGGCATATGATGAAGACCCAGCGGCTGGCCTTATCCCAGCCGCCGGCCGTGGATCAAAGAAGACCCGGCGGCTGGCCTTATCCCAGCCGCCGGCCTTAGACGAGTGAAGACCCGGCGGCTGGCCTTATCCCAGCAGCCGGTTGATGGACCAAGGCGACCCGGCGGCTGGCCTTATCCCAGCCGCCGGCCGTGGCATGATGAAGACCCGGCGGCTGGCCTTATCCCAGCCGCCGGTTGATGGACCAAGGCGACCCGGTTGCTGGTACTTCAGGATTTCATCTCGACCTTGACTTCTCGTTCTGTCAATCTTCGAGGAGGAGATTTCGACCCCAACAGTTACCCCCCAGCTCTTTGCTTCCGTGGTTTGGAACAAGGAGCTCCGAGCTGAGAGTTTTATCGGGATTGACTGAAACGGGACGGTAATGAGTTTTTCCGTTCGTCCGTTCGTACGCTTCTCTTTAATGTCTTGTCAGAGCATTGTTCATCATGGAAGTTCGTGCCATGTTTGCTATATCAAAGGAGTGGCTTCATTCATTTTTTTTTGACACTCCCTTCTTTTTTCAAGCTTTCTTCTTCAAGTTTCTCCTTTGAAAATTTTTCTTTAGCGATGGCTGGTGAAGGAGGTTCCCCTTTCGAACTCAACTTCGATGCAATCATGAACGATCCGTTTGAGTTTGATTTTATGTCCGCAGAGCAGGATGCAGTACTTGTGGAAGATTTATTGGCAGCTGGGGAAAATGCCATTCCACAAGCAGCGTACGGTCCTGAAGGCGTTCCTCAGTGGGCGGCTGGTCCGAGCAATGCTCAAGGAACGCTCGGTTTTGCTAATGTTCCTCGATGGGAGCCCGGAACGGCGGCGGGAATGAGGACGTGCCCGAGACGGCGGCTGGGAATGAGGACATGCCCGAGACGGCGGCTGGGAATGAGAGCATTCCCGAGACGGCGGCTGGGAATGAGACCAGACCCGAGCCGGCGGCCGGGAGTTCGACGAGTATGGCGTCCGGTCCGAAGAGGGCGGCTGGCTCTAAGAACGCTTCCAAGGGGGCGGCTGGCATAGTAGCCGTGTCAAGATGGGCGCTCGGCTCTGGAGGTGTCTTAGAGATGGCGTCCGGTTCCTCTCGAGTCGAAATTGAAGGCGTTGTGCCGAGGACGAGTATAGTACGTGGCGTTTGGACTCCTCCTCAACATGTTGAGGACAACGGCGGATGGCGTGCATGGCCGTCCCGAGTTCTGGTCCCCTCCGAATATCGTCGTACTTGGCCAGAGACGGGTGATAGTCCGGCCATATCCGGGGAAGAAGTCAGGTCGGATCACCCGGAAGTGCCTATCTCTGTGCATCCGGACGTGAAGTCCGAATGTCGCTCTCCAGGAGAAGCTAAAGCCTATTGGGGTGAGGATATTTTTGCTTGGCGGTTTAAGAAGCCTGGACCGTCTACGAGTTATAGATCGATATCCGAGGGATTCAAGCATGGTCCTACTTTGAGCGATCGGGATTCACTAGCCGAGCTCAGATACGACTTCCGGATTTCGGACAAGATTAAGTTCCGTCTCCCGAAATATGGGGATAGGATGAACAAGGCGCCAGAGGGCTATTTCGCCATGTACGAGTCAATGTTTTACGAAGCTTTCCTCTGGTTCCCGATCCCAGGAGCCATCTTCGAATTTCTCGAGCTATATGGGGTTGCGATCTCTCAACTTACCCCATCCGCTATAAGGATTTTGATGGGACTTGTGGTCCGTTGCGCCGAATGTGGGATCAAGTTGGAGGGTGATCTTATACGGAATTTCTTTTCGTTGAGGAAGGTTTCCAAGTCGGATTTCTTCTGCTCGGTCAATGTTCGGAAGAACGTGAAGCGTTTCTACACCGGGCTTCGACAGCATTGCAAAGCTTCGCGGCATGAATTTTTCTACGTGAAGCGCAGCCCGCTCACAGTTGGTCCTGACTTCGGCGGCTCGGTTAGGACCGAGTGGAGTCTGCCACGTAAGCGTTTCGTCTTTTTGTGAAATTTGTTTTTATAAGTACTCCTTATTCCTTTGCTTCATTCTTCATAACTTCATTTCTCACAACTTTTCATCTTTTTCTTCTTTCTCTAGTTCGAGATCCCTTTGCTCCTAGAGTTTCTGAGTTCGAGGACATCGTTGTAGAAGTTAACAAGAAGAAGATCGATTGGGTGTGTCCTGATCTCTGGCGCCGCTTCCTGGACGCGAAAGATATTTTAGAAGGGCGCGCTCCTCCGAAAGGCCCCGACTTCATTGATCCGATGGCGACGTACCCCGGTATGGAGGGTTTTGGAAGTACCGCCAGCAGAAGTATGGCGAGGCTGGACCGTCCGGAGAGGCGGCTGAGTTTGATCCGGCGTCCGGGTTTGTTCTCCCGCCCGGGCCTGATTTCCATGGCGTGCCCGAGTAACAGATTGCTGCTCCTCAGGGTTCTGCTTGTGTCGTCGTCGTGGATAAAGGGAAGGGAGCTTCCAACAGCCCGGACCGTCCGAGGAAGGGCAAAGTGGCTCGGACGGCAGTGGCGTCTGATCATGGTCTTCTCTTCGATGCTCGCAAGGCGGCGGGAGGCGATCCAGCTGAGTCCGTGAAGGTCGTGGATTACTTTGGATCGTTGGCTCCGGCTTCAGCTGTGCCGTTTGATCGTTCAGCGGCTTACGGAGATCTGTCCTCTGGCCTTATGATGGTAATTTTTTCTTCCTTTGGATTTGTTTTGACGTTGTTTGGTCTTTGCTGATATTCGCTTTTCTTTGATCCAAGTCGCCACCCGAGCTCATGCAACCCAGGTTGCCTTGGAAGCTTCGGAGAAGGAGTCTGATAGTAGGATTTTGCAATCACTTTCAATTACTCAAACCTACTCATGTCATTGTAGTATTTGAGATTCAATCCAAAGGGTAGAGATTAACAACACCAAGATTATATGAAGCTATCTAATCTAAGCTCAATGATAAGAATGTGAATATATACTAACAACCTAAGTGAAACAAAAGAAAAATAAACAAATGAAAATGATAAAGAAGTAATAAGCTCATGGATCAAGGTCAATGATATTTAGGTGATCAATTGGTGATTAGAGAATGCTAAATACTAAAATGAAGAACCTTCCTAAGCCTAAGAACACTTATGCAAATCAATCCACTCTCATGGCAATGACTCTATGCAAGACAAGTAATGACATCAATTCTCATTGGAAACCACAAGTCTAGTATGCATTAAATCCAGTCCTAATAACATACTAAGCAGCCTAGCATCAACTCTCATTGGCTAAGCATGCAAAGCTCTCTAAAGATTTGGTTCAGACATTTCATCAAACACCTTTAGTGCAAGAGAAAACCTAAGTTCTAGAAAAGAGATTTTGCCTCTAATCTAGCATTAAGATCAACCTAAAGAGAAGGAAACAAATAAATAAGCACCAACAAACTCTAATCACCTCTTAATCACCTTTAATCTACCCAATCCATGAACTCAAAAAAGTTTACTCACTAATAGCCATGAAAACCCAAGAGATTATCTCTAATCCAAGGAGATTCATGTTAGAAGAAGAGAAGACAAGAAGAAATATAAACAATACTTATATAAAATCAAGATTGCAAAGAGTTTAGACAAAGAACAAAGAGAAATATCAAGAAAACTAAGCTTAGGTAGCTTCACGTTTTTTCTCCCCTTAAGAAGTTTATTTATAGTTGAACATAAGAAAAACCCTAAATTTGGTTGGTGTATCAACACAGCGACCTATTTCCTCCCGGTGTATCACGTCGGTGTGTGACATCGACCTATTTCCTCCCGGTGTATTACATCGGTGTATGCCGACGGAACCTTGTAGCCTTCGAAACACGCAGCGACTTGATTCTCTCGGTGTATCACGTCGGTGTGTGACAGCGACCTATTTCTTATCGGTGCATAACCCCGCTGTGGGAACAATGTGCTGAAAACTTCATCTTTCTTGGCTTATCTCCACTCTATCTCCTCCAAATCCACTAGATAACCACTGTGAGAGGCGAAACTCACACTGTCAAAACTTATATTTAATGGGGGGCTCGAAAATTCTATTTATAAAGAACTAAAGGACCGAAAATGCAAAAAGATGGAAAGGGAGATTTTATTGATATTTTCCGAAAGTACAAGGGAAATTAGCAAAAGCTGAATAGTCTTAAATTGCTAAAACTCCTAATACTCGGATCTGGGATCCATTTACCCTTACATGAGCGTACATATATATATATATATATTAACAATCCTAGGAGACTAAGCCTGCAGATTTCCGATGTGGGACCTTGTCTTTCCTTCCCAGCCGCCGACCTAAGCTTTTCGGGCCCGATATCCGGCCCGAGAGTTTTCCGTGATCCATCCGCGAATTCTGACCCAAATCCGGCCCGCCGGTGAATAGTGACCCGATGAATAGTAAACCGATGAATAGTAATTCGAATCTCGGTTTATGCTTAATTCGATTTTTCGGTTAACTTTGTCTCGGGATGAATAGTGTTTTTCTACGGTTTTTCCCATGTGAATAGTGTTCCGAACGTTTTACGACTTCTGAGATTTGAATCGCCCGTTTTCCGGTTTCGGTATTGATGGCCAGCCGCCGGTTCCTTCGGCTCGTGTGCTCGGCGACTGGTCCACGGATGTTGTATGGTAAAGATCCAGGGGCTGGCCTTATCCCAGCCGCCGGATGTTGTATGGTAAAGATCCGGGGGACTGGCCTTATCCCAGCCGCCGGATGTTGTATGGTAAAGATCCGGGGGCTGGCCTTATCCCAGCCGCCGGATGTTGTATGGTAAAGATCCGGGGGCTGGCCTTATCCCAGCCGCCGGATGTTGTATGGTAAAGATCCGGGGGCTGGCCTTATCCCAGCCGCCGGATGTTGTATGGTAAAGATCCGGGGGCTGGCCTTATCCCAGCCGCCGGATGTTGTATGGTAAAGATCCGGGGGCTGGCCTTATCCCAGCCGCCGGATGTTGTATGGTAAAGATCCGGGGGCTGGCCTTATCCCAGCCGTCGGCTTACGTTTCAGACGGATCGTGGGCAGTTGGCCTTGACTCGTCCGTTCCATGTTCAGGATAAGTTCCGTTCGATCTCGGCCTCGACTTCTCGTTCCGTCAATCTTCGAGGAGGGGATTTTGACCCCAACAACCACTCCATGACCTAATAGAGACATATGCAAGAATGTACAATCTAATAATGCCTAAATGCAAGTAAAAACTATAAAAAAGCATCTACAAATGAAGATTAAAATCACTAAAATCTATACATATCAGAGTCCCGGAAGAAGGACAAGAAGATCAAGGCCCTCGAAGTCAAGCTTCGGAACGTGGAGAGGAGATCTCAGAAAGAGCTCAAGAAGTCGCTTGCGGAGGCTGAGCGGAAGATGGATCTGGCGCTTAAGCAAAGCCGCTGAGAGTTGGTAGAGAAGTACCATCTCCGAATCGAGGGTGCTAAATCTGCCCTTGCACCGATGCGTCAGGCGAAGTATGGCGGGACTGCCTTGACTGAGGTCAGCTCGAACCTTGATCTAGTCCGGGACATTAAGTCCGGGAAGTCCAAGGTCGAGGAGGAGGAAGGAAAGCTGGAGGCTTCGTTGCAGCGGCTCGAAGGAGGAGGCTGGGTTGGCTCCTACGATCGAGCTGCCGCCGTCCTTGACAGCTACTTGGTTTGCTCTCCGGTTTCTCCGTGCCAGTCTCCGGAGGCCGAGGCTTTGGATTACGCTGCTCCTACTCCTCTTGTTGAGTATGATTAGGCTTTGGCCTTTGTATCTTGCATTTTCTGCTTTGGTTGTGTTTGGGTCTTTTGACCCTTTTTATTGTATTTGTTTTGTTAATTGAACTTGGTCACTTATATCTCCTTTCATGGAGATTTATTATCTATCTGCTTTAGCCTTCAGTTGTTATGGACTTCCTTGCTTGCTTTGCTTTTATAGTCTTGATAAAGGAGAAGGTGGGCGGCCGGTATGTTTCTCTTCCGAGAGGGCGGCTGGCCCATTTTGTAGAGTGAAGGGTGGCTGGCCCGTTGTCCTGGCGGCTGGCCCATTTTGCGGAATGAAGGGCGGCTGGCCCGTCTCTCTACGGAGGACGGGCGGCTGGCCCGTTTTGTAGAGTGAAGGGCGGCTGGTCCGTCTCTCTACGGAGGACGGGCGGCTGGCCCGTTTTGGAATTGATTGGCGTTGCGTCGGAGTGTTATCCCGGACACTCGAACTTTGGACCAGGTCATCTCTGCGAATATTTCCTGGGTTTAATGCAGTTTTCCTGGATCAAGCTTGTTCAGAACCCTCTTGCGACTGAACGCTTTTAAGATCTCGCATCAGAGCCGGTTTGATACTGCGTTTTCGAGATGTCTTTGACCAGTGTTCCGTGTCAGGCGCTTTACTGGGTTTAAAGAGTTTACTTTGTGCCTTGTGCTTCGCACTATTTACCTATGCGAAGTGCTAGTGAAAGTAAACTAATCAGAACATCGTCTCGAGCGCTTCCTGCAGGATCGCGGGATACAGGTTACGCCCTTCGGATGTTAATCCGGAAATTTGTATATCGCGCTAGTTTTATCCTCTGCGGGATGTTGAGAGAACCATGGTTTAAAAAGGTAGTCTTGTTGTGGCCAGCAACAGACGGATTCGTTGGAGAGGACTTAAGTATTTGGGAGAAGTATCTTGATCGGTTTGTGGTCATGGATAAGTTACGAGATGCTAAGTCTCGATGTTTATCTGATTTTGAGTTTGAGTTGAAGATGTGCTATGAGATACTAAGTCTCAATGTTTATTTTCCTCGGGTTTTTCTGGATCCATTCGGTTTCCGGATCAAGTTTCGAGATACTGAGTCTCGACGTTTGTCGGAATGGTGTTTTCGGGAAACTTTTTCAAGCTTTTGATGTGTTATGAGATGCTAAGTCCCAATGTCCATCTTCTTGATTTGTTTGCGAAAATTTGGGCGTATGTATATACGGACCCACTCCCCCCCTTTTTAAGGGGAGGGGCAACTGAACTCGTTTTTTAAGCGAGCTGCCTACGTACCCTTCGTGAAAAGGGATCAAGTCACCCGTAGTTCTGTTTTTTTTTTTTTTTTTTTGTGTGTGTGTGGTAGGAAGACGGTTAAGTCTTAGTCATGGAACCGTCGGATGTAGCTTCGACGGTTTCTGAGGCAGTTTTCGTCTCTTCTTGGTTCGTTTCTGTGGGCGGAACCTCCGTTTTCTCGAACTGTTCGGTTCTGCTTACTTTCTTTCCCAGTTCAGGGACTTCGTCTTCTATCTTCCTTTTCGGGTTCTATCTCTGTGGGATGGTTGGGTTCCGGAGCTTGTGCTCTGCCAGAAAACAGATCCGAGCCTCCTTCTGATTTCCCCATACGGTCTTGATTCCGTTTGGCGTTGGGAACTTCAGGCAAAGATGGTAAGTTGATGGGATAGCTCGCATTGAATTGATCCAAGGAGTTCCCATTATCACGTTATAAATCGCGGGGTGGTTTGCCACCGCAAAGTTAACGATTTTCGTGATTCCACCGGCACGAACCGGGAGCTGGATTGTTCCATCCGTCATTGTGACTTCGCCAGAGAATCCGGTCAGCGACCTTGGATTGGGCTTTATCATTGACGGATCCACCTTCATCCTTTGAAGTGTCTCTCGAAAAATGACGTCTACCAAACTTCCGGTGTCGATCAAGACTCGTGAGACGTCGTGGTCATTGATATCCAACTCTACCACCAATGGATCGTCGTGAGGTTGGTCAAGGCCTTCAGCGTCTTTTTCGTGGAAGGCGATCCGATCGTCGTTTTCGGTGATCGGTTCCCGCGGGTTTGAATCCTTGTCTCCTCTTCTCAGGAACGCTTTTATCGAGGCTACTGTGTCTCGGCAGTACTGAGATCCTCCGATGATCATGTGGATCCTCCTGCGGTTGGCGGCGCAGTCGTCACCGTTTGGTCTTCTTCCCCGTTTGGGGGCATCCTCGTCGGGCCTTTCGGAACGTTCCCGGTTAGGTCGTTCGTCCGGGGCGCCAACGCATTCTTCGATAGCTCCGAGACTCTCGAGGGTTATTCCGTTTCTGAGCTCCCCGGCTAATAGCTTTGCCGCGAGCCTTCTTCCGACAGTCCTGCAGTTTTCGGTTGAGTGGCCTTTTGTCTTGTGGAAAGTACAAAAGGCGTTCTCGTCAAACCCTGGTCGGGTCCAAGTATTCCACGGTCCTCGGTTGCGTTCATCAGACGGTCTCTCCGTGTTTATTTGGTAGTTATGCGCTCCGCCTGGGTTGGGTTCCTCATCTCGGCTGGTTCGTTTACTTCTCCTCTCGTTTGGAAAGTTAGAAGGTTGCACCGTGCCTTTGGCGACCAATGTCGATGATTGGTGCTTTCCGGCCGGGACCCTCATTTCTTCCTCGTAGATGACGAAGTTGGAAGCACGGTGGAGAGCATCTTGAATGGTTACCGGTGGGTTCACGGTAATCTCCTTTCGGAAGTTTGAAGTCTTCAGTAAGGACTTCTTCAGGGCGTTGATCGCGGCACTGTTGCTTACGCCGTCGATCTTCGAGACAATCACCTTAAACCTTTCGATGAAATCTCGAAGACTTTCTTCGGGCTCCTGCGACAGCGAATAGAGGTCCGCGTCGGATGTTGACTGTCTTATGAACAGTGAGTAATGCTTCAGAAAAGCTGCCGACAATCGGTCGAAACCGTCGATCGAGTCTCTTTCTAGCCTCGAGAACCACGACAGGGCTGATCCTTTCAGATGCTCCACGAAGAGGAGGCAGAATCCGGCGTCTCTTTCTTCGGGTTTGAATCTAGCCCGTCCCATAGCGATGTGGAAGGCCGTCATGTGGGCATTTGGATCGGTCGTCCCGTCGTAAAAAGGGATTCGGATTTTTCCCGGGTCAGAAAGTCTAACGCTTGTGATCCTTGAAGTGAAAGGGATCTTTTGCGTTTCCTCTAAGATGCGGTCGATTTCCGGGGCCGCACTTGCTGCTTTATGGACTTGCGACCTTACCTCCTTCATCTGACTTGCGGTGAGTTCCAAACGGGCACGGAGCTCGTCCAACTCGTCCCTTCGGCTAGGGGATCGGTTAGCTTGGGCCCCTCGTTCCGCCTTTTCCTGTTCTTCGATCCATCGGAGCTCTTCCTCATCCGCGTTTAGATCTCCAGCTTCGTCGTCGGTTTCGCTTTTGGCTACGTTCGCGGTGTCTCTCGGGTTTCCGCCGTTAGTCACCGTGGACGTCGGCCGCTCAGTGGTTAGTCCAGTGGCGCTTTTCCGGTTCAGCGGGGGTGGTGCTGACGGTTCTCTCCTTGTTCCGATTGGGGTCTGCTCATCGGGATTCTGACGACCCGGGGGATCCGCTCGCGGGGTGAAGATAAGGTGTCTTGCTTTGAAAGCCCGGGGGCCACGCGTCAGCTCCTGGGAAGCTGCTCTTTCCTGCGCGGCCGTTCTTTCTTGTCTGTTTTGCCGTTCTGCGATTTCGGCTACCATGTTCCTCAGCTCGGTGATCGCCGCGTTCTCTGGGGCGGCGTTGGCTGCTTCCATGATGATTGGGTCCTCGATCGGCATTCCGAATCGGGTGAGCGCACTGGCGGAGGTCCCGGTTATCCCGATCGCTCCGTCCGCGGATGTCCCGGCGGCAGTTGCTCCGGTCCCGGCCGCCGATGTACCGACGGCTGGAATTCCCGTTCCGGTCGCTCCCGTGGCGGCTGCTGCGGCAGGTTGGTTGGTGATATCGTCGCTTCTTCTGGTCATCGTCTTCGTTTCATATCCTTTTCGTTCTTTCGGTTAAGAATATTTCTCGTCCCCACAGACGGCGCCAAACTGTGAGAGCCGAAACTCACACTGTCAAAACTTATATTTAGCGGGGGCTCGAAAATTGTGTTTATAAAGAACTAAAGGACCGAAAATGCAAAAGGGAGATTTTAATTGATATTTTCCGAAAGTACAAGGGAAATTAGCAAAAGCTGAATAGTCTTAAATTGCTAAAACTCCTAATACTCGGATCTGGGATGGGATTAACCCTTACATGAGCGTACATATATATACTGACAATCCTAGGAGGCTGAGACTTCAGATTTCCGATGCGGGACTTTGTCCTTCCTTCCCAGCCGCCGACCTATGCTTTTTGGGCCCGATTTCCGGCCCGAGAGTCTTCCGTGATCCGTCCGCGCATTCTTTCCCAAATCCGGCCCGCGATGAATAGTGATCCGTGAATAGTAAACCGGTGAATAGTAATCTGATGAATAGTAATCCGAATCTCGGTTTAAGCTCGATTCGATTTTTCGGTTAACTTTGTCTCGGGATGAATAATGTTTTTCAACGGTTTTTCCCGCGTGAATAGTGTTCCGAGCGTTTTACGACTTCTGAGATTCGAACCGCCCGTTTTTTGTTTGAACTCCCAGCCGCCGGTTTCGGTATTGATGGCCAGCCGCCTGTTCCTTTAGCTCGCGTGTTCGGCGTCTGGTCCACGGACGGCTGGACGTTCGTCACGGTCTTACGGGCAATGTTTATGGATGGGTCGTGGAGTCAGAACGTGCAAATGGATGATCTTCGGGTCGGTACGGGCCTAGAGTTACGTTCGGTCGGTCGACTGGACGATGTTCGGATAATGAGTCTTGACTTGAGAAATGATCGTGGGCATATGATGAAGACCCGGCGGCTGGCCTTATCCCAGCCGCCGGCCGTGGATCAAAGAAGACCCGGCGGCTGGCCTTATCCCAGCCGCCGGCCTTAGACGAGTGAAGACCCGGCGGCTGGCCTTATCCCACCGCCGGTTGATGGACCAAGGCGACCCGGCGGCTGGCCTTATCCCAGCCGCCGGCCGTGGCATGATGAAGACCCGGCGGCTGGCCTTATCCCAGCCGCCGGTTGATGGACCATGGCGACCCGACGGCTGGCCTTATCCCAGCCGCCGGCCGTGGCATGATGAAGACCCGGCGGCTGGCACTCATCCCAGCCGCCGGTTCGTGTCTTGGACGGGTCGTGGGCAGTTTGCCTTAGCTCGTCCGTTCCATGTTCGGGATTTCATCTCGACCTTGACTTCTCGTTCCGTCAATCTTCGAGGAGTGGATTTCGACCCCAACAGCAAGGAGATAGTAAATCTCCATAAAAGGAGACATCAAACGATCAAGTTCAACAAAGCAAATACAATAAAGGGTCGAAAGACCCGAACACAACAGAAGCAGAAAATACAAGATAAAAAGGCCAAAGCCTAGTCATACTCGACGACAGGAGTGGGAGCCCCGTAGTCCAAAGCCTCAGTCTCCAACCTGCGTTCCTCCTCCTCGACCTTGGACTTCCGGACTTAATGTTCCGGACCAAGCCAAGGTTCGAGCCGACCTCGGACAGAGCGGTCTCGCCATATTTAGCTTGATGCATTGGCGCAAGAGCGGCCTTAGCGCCCTGAATACGGAGACGGTACTTCTCCACCAACTCCCAGCGGCAGCGTTTCAGCACCAGCTCCATCTTCCGCTCGGCCTCAGCAAGCACCTCCTTGAGAGCCTTCTAAGATATCTTCTCCACGTTCCTAAGCTTGACCTCTAGGGCCTTAATCTTTTGGCCCTTCTTCCGAGACTCTTTTTCTGAGGCCTCTAACGCAGCCTGGGTCGCGTGAGCCCGAGTGGCAACCTGAATCAAAGAAAAATCAAATATCATGAGAAACGAAAACCAATCCACATCAAAACAATTCAAAGAAGGAGGGAATTACCATCATAAGGCCGGAGGACAAGTCTCCATAAGCCGCTGAGCGGTCAAACGGCACAACGGAGGCCGGAGCCGACGCTCCAATGTAATCCACGACCTTCGCGGACTCAACTAGATCTCCCCCCGCCGCCTTGCGGGCATCGAACATGAGACCGGGCTCAGAAGCGTCAGTCTTCCGAGCCACCTTGACCTTCCTCGGGCGATCTGGGCTGACGGAAGCTCCTTTCCCTTTATCAGCCACAGCGGCACAACCAGAACCCTGGGGAGCGGCCACTCGTTCCTCGGGAATTCCATCGCCCTCGAGATCAAACCCGGAAGGCAGAACGAAACCAGTCGCCGGGTCAAATTCGGCCGCCTCCCCGGATGGTCCAACTTCGCCGTATTTCTGTTGGCGATACATCCAAACGCCTTCCATGCCAGGATATGTTGCCATCAGATCAGCAAATTTGGGACCCTTTGGAGGAGAGCGACCTTCCAGAATGTCTTTTGCGTCGAGAAAACGGGGCCAGAGATCGGGACACTTCCAATCAATCTTCTTTTTAGCAACTTCAACAAAAATATCTTCAACTCCAGAAATTCGAGGAGCAAGAGGATCACGAACTGAGAGAAGAAAGAAAAAGTATGACGATTGTAAGAAATGAAGTTGTGAAGAATGAAGCAAAGGAACACAGACTCTTTATAGGAGGAATTCATAAAAGACAAAATACTTACGTGGCACGTTCCACTCGGTTCTGACCGGACCATCGGAATCGGGACTAACCATGAGCGGGCTGCGCTTCACGTAGAAAAACTGATTCCGCGAAGCTTTGCAATTGCTCCGAATCCCGATATAGAAGAACTTCACATTCTTCCGGATATTAACCGAGCAAAAGAGATCCGCGGTAGAAGTCTTCCTCAAGGAAAAGTAATTCCGCAAAAGATTGCCATCCAGCTTGATTCCACATTCCGTGCAGCGGACCACCAGTCCCATCAAAATCCTCATAGCAGAAAGAACAAGCTGTGAGATCGCAACCTCGTATAATTTGAGAAACTCGAAGATGACCCATGGAAGAGGGAACCAAAGGAAAGCCTCGTAAAACAATGATTCACACATGGCGAAATATCCCATTGCCACCTTATCCATCCTATCCCCATTTTTCGGGAGACGGAACTGTTGGGGTCAAAATCCCCTCCTCGGAGATTGATGAGACGAAAGGCCAAATCAACGGTTGAACATTTCATGCTCTGGCAGCAAGCCCACGAAATGAGACCAAATGCCTGCCCGGGTCAAGCTCTTGGCTTAACCGGTCGCAGATGAACTAAACGGGTAGTGACCATTTGTACTCTTTCCTCATCCTTGGTTTTGTCCCAAAGGGTTTTCCGGGAAAGGTTTTAACGAGGCAAATTGTTCACTAATCTTAACCCCATTCAGAAGCTGATCAAGTCGCTCCAACCAAATGCTCGTCGGACTAAGCTCTCGGCATCCGGTCCGACGGATGAACTGAACTCTCTAACGACCTCTCAAGACGAATCTCAGCATATTTTCTCAGCCCGGAGCATTGATACACGAGTTTTAAACCCTTATTTTCTACTGCAAGTGCACAGCATACAAAGTAGTATTTAGGGGTCGATCCCACGAAGACCAGTTTCACACTTTGATCTAATGAGCTAAATCAAAAGCTAAGACATTTCAATTATGTTTTTGGTTTTGTAAATAGTAAGTAATAAAAGCGAATTCGGTTGTAAAGATAATGTTAAACAAGCGTTAGGTCAAGGAATATCGCAGGAGATTCAGAGCAAAGGATCAAACAACTATTCACGCAATGATTAAGCATAAGTCAAGAACTCAAACACTAAGATAATATCAATCCACTCTCGTGGTATCAATATCTTCGTCTATCAACCTAGAAATCCTAACTCTCGCTGGTACTAGAAATCGTAGACAAGCATTAAGGATAGGTTTGATTTGTTCACAATTCTCCAATACATCTACTCTCGCAGGTAATGAATAAATTGCTCACCCAAGTTTCTTCTAGCAACCTAGCAACTCTCGCTGTCTAAGTTAAACCCAATATCATAAAATCAAGTGATCAATTCGATCTAAGAATTAAGAATAACAAAGGTGAAGACATCGATTTGAATAGCCTATTTGTGTTTAACCCTAAAGCTCATGAATTCCTTTGACAAACCTTAACCTAACTAAGAGATCTACTCAGACATAATTAAAGAAGAAGAAAACAAAGAGATTATAGAGTTCATCATAAAAGCTTGAATAGATAATAAAAGCTGAAAGTAACTTAATAAGAACTTGAACAAAGTGCAAATATAGATAACAAAAGCTGGAAATAAACTTATGAAAACTTGATTAAAGCATAAAGATAGATAATAAGAACTGAAAGTAAAACTTGATCAAAGCATAAAATGTTTAAAGCTTAAAAGAAACTAATAAGAACTTGATAAAAACATAAACATTAAAGCTTAAAAGAGAAGAAAAGCATCAAGAGTGAGTCCAATATATAGGCCAAGGTGTAGGGGAGTAGGTAAGACGGGGAACGACCGTTCTCCTGGAGAACGGTCGTTCTGGTTGGTCGATCGAAGTTGGTGGGAGTTGGTGAGTCGGGGAACGGTCATTCTTGGTGGAGAACGGTCGTTCCTTGCTCGGTTGTTGGTGGAGTATGTGAGGTGGGGAACGACCGTTCTGTTGAGGGAACGGTCGTTCTCTGGCTTTTGTCGGCAAGGTAGGTGAGGTGGGGAACGACCATTCTGTTGGGGGAACGGTCGTTCTGCATGGTCGTTCTACTCAAAGAACGGTCGTTCTTCAGTTGGTCCTTTTCTCGTGTTTTTCCACATTAACTCGACTCGAACATGTCCGTAAACGCCAAACTCCTTCGGAACTCCATAGAATCTGTACAAAGACTCGAAACAATAGAAAAGACTCAAAAAACTAACGAAAGATGCAAATCAAAACTCAAACCGAATACTAAAACAAATCAAAATATGTTAAAAATACATAATATCAACTCTCCCCAACTAAACCTTTGCTTGTCCCAAAGCAAAACTAGAGATCTTACATAGAGGAGAGGTTTGAAAAACGTGTGAATCTCGTAAAACTTATAGGACCATACTCTAAATCAATTGCCCATAAACCGCATTCGCAAGGTTCAGATCAAACCGTACTTCATTGTACTTCTCCATAACCGTAGTAAATAAGTGAAATCTCATGATCAAGCAGAACTCAATATTTAACATTCATTATCAAATGCGTGTACTCTCACAAAGGGAATATCTAACACGTTATGGTCTAGGTATCAAGGTTGGTACTGGTGGCTCAAGTGTTTCGGTTTCTTTTAGCAGTACAAACGGATGCAAATCATTATGCAAAATCACAGTGAGACACGGACCAATTAGGAGGTACACAATTCTCCTTAACTCTAATCCTTCTACCCTTATTTTACAAAGTCACAAACAAGAACATGATTTCTTTTAATGTTTTATGAAATTTAAAGATATTACCTTGACTTTACCCGTTCCTTCTGTTTTCTTTTTTTTTTTACTGAAAATATATCGGAGAAAGGAACCGGTTAGTCTCTAAGATCTGCATCAAAAGAATTTCAACGATGTAAGCTTATTTCTTGAATACAAACTTCTACCCATTTAAAAGTTCATCCTCTTTTGAAACGAATTTTCGATGAAAATATTCAAAAAGAGATCACTTTTCTAGACATATCCCATGAGTTTAATCAGAAAGAGACCACCTATCTAGACACAGTCCTAAAGAAAAGTTGTGTCGGTCCGTATACTCCATAGTTTTTTCACATGAATGCAATGACAGTAAACGAAAATAAGTGGGTTTCAACATGGAAATGGTAAGGGTGTGGTACTAGACTAAGGATAAGTCTAGCCATTTGGAGTTAGCAAAGATTGGTAGAAATGATGCAAAGAAAACTCCAAATGTAAAATCTAATACATGATTATCAACCCCCTAAGTGAGATAAATTAAGTCCATATTAAGTTCCAATAATTCGATTAAGTTCAGATGATTTGAGAAATTCACTAAATGATCAAGTTATGGATTTTTCTGTATTTCCAAACTATCCTCAAACAATGCTAAGCAGTCGTCAGGCAATGACATCGAACATGTTGCAATTCCAAAAAGTTTAACAAATTCACACAGTGTTTTGACTCGATAAATATATATATATATATATATATATATATATATATATATATATTCTTTCTTTTTCTTTATGTTTTTGAAAATCTAAACACACCAAAATAAAACATAAGAAATAATCATCCATAAAACACACCGTTAGTACACAAATGAATCCCTCCCCCAGACTTGTTTTTAACCGTCCCGGTTAAAACAAAACTGAAAGAGAAACCCGTAAACTCATAAATAAAATAAAAGTGTCATAAAATAAAAATGGATATAACAAGGGTGATAGAAATAACCACAAGCTCAGTGGTCGCTGGTGGAGCCATCGGTGCTGCTCTCTATCCTTTTTCCGTGTAGAACGATCGTTCTTGTTAGGAACGATCGATCTCTTCACTCCCAGCAGAGCGGTTTCTCGGACACTTAATAAAAGCCTGCAAAAACAATCTCAAACAAAACAAGAAACGTAAATAAAACAAGAACGAAAAACTTCACGATATTTACATGTTACCTGGTGGGTTGCCTCCCACAAAAGCGCTTGTTTTACGTCGCTAAGCTTGACGTGGAGTGTTGATTATGCTTGAGGAGGCTTGGTCAAGGGAGTTTCTTCCCCGTCTCCGAGTTGTGTGTCGGCAAGATATGGTTTCAATCGCTGTCCATTGACCACGAACTCTTCTGCTTTGGTGTTGAACAAGACGACAGCTCTATATGGTCGCACTTCCTTTATGGTGAAGGGCCCAGACCATCTCGATCGCAACTTCCCGGGAAACAGCTTCAGCCGAGAGTTGAAGAGTAGAACCTGGTCGTTGGGGGCGAAGTTACGCGCCAGGATGCGCTTGTCGTGGTATGCTTTGGTTCGTTCCTTGTAGATTTTGGAGTTCTCATAGGCGAGATGCCTAATCTCCTGAAGCTCGTGTAGATGCATTATGCGTCGTTCGGAAGCTGGCTTAATGTCATAGTTGAGCAGCTTGACAGCCCATGCGGCTTTGAATTCGAGCTCAACGGGGAGGTGACAGGCTTTGCCGTAAACAAGGTGGAAAGGAGTGGTCCCGAGAGGCGTTTTGTAGGCGGTCCTGTAAGCCCATAGAGCGTCTTCTAGCTTAGAAGCCCAGTCCTTCCGAGTTGTACTTACAGTCTTCTGAAGGATGCTCTTGATTTCGCGGTTAGATATCTCAATTGCCCACTCGTTTGCGGATGGTAAGGTGTTGCGACCTTGTGCTTTACACCGTTCTTGCGCAATAGATTCTCGAAGATCTTGTTGATGAAGTGAGAGCCTCCATCGCTGATAACAACTCACGGAACACCAAATCTAGGGAAAATGATAGACTTGAACATCTTGATCACCACCCTTGCATCGTTCGTGGGACTCGCCAATGCCTCAACCCATTTAGACACATAGTCAACAGCCACAAGTATGTACTCATTCCCGAAAGAAGATGGGAATGGTCCCTAAAATCAATGCCCCATACGTCAAAGACCTCCACTTCGAGAATGAAGTTCTGTGGCATCTCATTGCGCTTGCTGATGTTGCCCTGTCGCTGGCATGAATCGCATTTAGAGATAAAGCGCTGAGCATCTTTAAACATTGTTGGCCACCAATATCCAGCTTGCAGAACCTTGGAGACTGTCTTGAAAGTAGCGAAGTGTCCGACATAGGAAGAGCCATGACAGTGAAACAGAATCTCCGGTACCTCCTCCTCAGCCATGCAATGTCTGAATACTCCATCTGGGCAATGCTTGTACAGGTACGGCTCATCCCAGAAGTAATGGCGAATATCCTTTAGGAATTTCTTCTTTTTGTTGCCCACAAAACCGTGAGGTTCTAGATCAGCAGCTAGGTAATTCGCAATCTCACCAAACCAAGGAATCTGAGGATGTTGGCTGCTTTCGGTTTGGTTGCAGAATTCGGAGTGAGCAGGTGCTTGCTGGGTGGGAGCATGTGCTTCCTCGATTTGGAATACTCCGATCGAGTAAACCTGTTCTTCAGGGAGGCTGTCATTGAGTGGGAGTTCTTCATCAATCCCCATCCTAGATAAATGGACGGCAGCTCCATTATCTATTCCCTTCTTGTCTTTGATCTCCAGGTCGAATTCTTGAAGTAGGAGAATCCACCTAAGTAGCCGCGGCTTAGCGTCTTTCTTGGTCAGCAGATACTTGAGTGCTGCATGATCAGTATGAACTATAACCTTTGATCCAATGAGATAGGACCGAAACTTCTCAAAGGCGAAGACGACGGCCAGAAGCTCCTTTTCTGTCGTAGCATACTTGCACTGAGCATCATCCAATGTGCGACTGGCGTAGTAGATAACGTGGAGCTTCTTGTCTTTCCTCTGGCCGAGAACTGCACCAACAACATAGTCGCTAGCATCCGTCATAACCTCGAAAGGTAGGCTCCAATCTGGTAGCTGCACAATAGGTGCGCTGACCAATGCTCCTTTGATCGTATGAAAAGCCTCAAGACAGTCGTTATCAAATTCGAACTTCACCTCCTTGCACAACAGCCTCATGAGGGGTCTAGCTATCTTTGAAAAATCCTTGATGAACCTGCGATAGAAGCCTGCATGCCCCAGAAAGCTGCGGATCCCCTTGACAGAAGTAGGTGGTTGTAGGTTCATCATAACCTCGATCTTAGCTTTATCCACTTCGATGCCATCTTCTGATATGCGATGCCCAAGTACAATCCCATTCCTGACCACAAAGTGACATTTCTCCCAATTTAGAACTAGGTGTTTTTTCCCACATCGCTGAAGTACCCTGCATAGATTAGATAAACAATGAGAGAAAGAGTCTCCATACACCGAAAAGTCATCCATGAACACCTCCATTATGTTTTCGATCAAGTCGGTAAAAATGGACATCACGCATCGCTGGAAAGTTGACAGAGCATTGCACAATCCGAATGGCATGCGCCGGTAAGCGAATGTGCCATAAGGACATGTGAATGTTGTCTTCTCCTGGTCGTCTGGATGGATGGGGACCTGAAAGAAACCTGAGTAACCATCTAAAAAACAGTAGTATGGACGGTTAGCAAGTCTTTCAAGCATCTGATCAATAAAGGGCAAAGGGAAGTGATCCTTGCGAGTTGCAGCATTCAGTTTACGATAATCAATGCACATTCTATGGCCGGTTATGGTCCTAGTCGGTATCAGTTCAGTCCTATCATTCTTTATTACAGTGATTCCACCTTTCTTAGGAACTACATGAACTGGACTAACCCAAGTACTATCAGAAATAGCATAAATTACACCGGCTTCTAGAAGTTTCATTATCTCCTTTTTAACAACATCTTTCAGATTCGGATTCAACCTCCTTTGATGTTCTATAGAACTCATCGATTCATTTTCTAGATGTATCCTATGCATGCAAAGATCAGGGGAGATGCCAGTGATATCATCGAGTGAATACCATATAGCCTTTCTATACTTCCTAAGCTCGCATAAAAGTAAAGCTACTTCCACATTATTCAAATCAGCATTCACAATCACCGGGTAAGTTGAGTTCGTTCCAAGGAATGTGTACCTGAGCCCGGCTGGAAGAGTTTTGAGCTCGAGTTTGGGTGCTTTCAATTCGCTCCAAGGGCTGTCTATCGGGTCAAGTGGCGGAGTGGGTGCTCCGTCTGTTTCTGCCGAGTTCTCCTCATCATCTAGGCTCGTGTACACTACCATTTGCTCCATTCTTTGGCTGGAATCCAGCATCTTGGCAAAGCTGTCGGCATCCTCGCTCAGGAAACCATGCTCTCTTTCAGCTAGAGTTAGAGCGGTTTCAAGAGGATCTGGGCACAGAAGCTCTTCAGCTGCCTCATCATATACATCATCCACGCCTTCCACAGTGAAGGTCTGTCCATCCATCATCGGTTTCTTCAACAATTTATCCATCTCGAATGACATTACCATGTCGCCTAGCTGAAGGTCAATCACTCCATTCTGTACATCGATTATTGCACCAGCTGTGCATAAGAATGGCCGGCCAAAAATCAGAGGGTCTTTCGGTTCTTCTTCAAGCTCTAGAACCACGAAATCAGCTGGGATGAGTGTGTCTCCAATTCGCACATGAAGATCTTCTAACATACCCACCGGAAGCTTTGTTGATCTGTCTGCAAAGACCAATGAGATGCGCGTGGGTTTGAAATTTGTGAATCCTAACCGAGAGTATGGCATCAGGTTGACACTGGAACCGAGATCTCACAGAGAGCATGCGAATGTCATGGGGCCGATCTTGACTGATAAAACGAATCTGCCAGGATCGCTTCTCTTCTTAAGGACCTTGTTCTGCAGAACAGCACTGCACTCTTTGGAGACTACCATCACGTTTTTTGAAGGGAATGTCCTGGAGATCATACTTGTATCCACTCTAACATAGTTGTTAAGTCGAGATAAGACTATCATGTGATGTTGGGTAATTATAATGCTTTGCTAGAACCCGCTTATAATTTATGAGTTATGAACTCATTGCCAAGAGCTCCTTCCTTTGACTTAGTGTAGAAGTCACCGTTACTA
The DNA here is from genome assembly GCA_010577795.1 of Isatis tinctoria. NCBI lineage: Eukaryota > Viridiplantae > Streptophyta > Magnoliopsida > Brassicales > Brassicaceae > Isatis > Isatis tinctoria. The sequence goes on along the minus strand of CM021246.1, from coordinate 10,045,171 downwards.
GCTGCATTCAGGGCGTTTCTGTAGTCCCAATCTACTCCGTCATAGAAGGTGCTGAGCAGCTGCTCATCACTAAACCCATGGTGAGGGCACTCACGCTTGTACTCCTTAAACCGCTCTCATGCTTCATTGAAGGATTCGCCGGACTGTTGCTTGAATGAGGAGATCTTGTTCCTCAAGGCTGCGGTCTTGGATTTCGTGTAGAACTTATCCAAGAACCTGTGAGGGGTCTAGCTATCTTTGAAAAATCCTTGATGAACCTGCGATAGAAGCCTGCATGCCCCAGAAAGCTGCAGATCCCCTTGACAGAAGTAGGTGGTTGTAGGTTCATCATAACCTCGATCTTAGCTTTATCCACTTCGATGCCATCTTCTGATATGCGATGCCCAAGTACAATCCCATTCCTGACCATGAAGTGACATTTCTCCCAATTTAGAACTAGGTGTTTTTCCCCACATCGCTGAAGTACCCTGCATAGATTAGATAAACAGTGAGAGAAAGAGTCTCCATACACCGAAAAGTCATCCATGAACACCTCCATTATGTTTTCGATCAAGTCGGTAAAAATGGACATCACAAATCGCTGGAAAGTTGCCAGAGCATTGCACAATCCGAATGGCATGCGCCGGTAAGCGAATGTGCCATAAGGACATGTGAATGTTGTCTTCTCCTGGTCGTCTGGATGGATGGGGACCTGAAAGAAACCTGAGTAACCATCTAAAAAACAGTAGTATGGACGGTTAGCAAGTCTTTCAAGCATCTGATCAATAAAGGGCAAAGGGAAGTGATCCTTGCGAGTTGCAGCATTCAGTTTACGATAATCAATGCACATTCTATGTCCGGTTATGGTCCTAGTCGGTATCAGTTCATTCCTATCATTCTTTATTACGGTGATTCCACCTTTCTTAGGAACTACATGAACTGGACTAACCCAAGTACTATCAGAAATAGCATAAATTACACCGGCTTCTAAAAGTTTCATTATCTCCTTTTTAACAACATCTTTCAGATTCGGATTCAACCTCCTTTGATGTTCTATAGAACTCATCGATTCATTTTCTAGATGTATCCTATGCATGCAAAGATCAGGGGAGATGCCAGTGATATCATCGAGTGAATACCCTATAGCCTTTCTATACTTCCTAAGCTCGGATAAAAGTAAAGCTACTTCCACATTATTCAAATCAGCATTCACAATCACCGGGTAAGTTGAGTTCGTTCCAAGGAATGTGTACCTGAGCCCGGCTGGAAGAGTTTTGAGCTCGAGTTTGGGTGCTTTCAATTCGCTCCAAGGGCTGTCTATCGGGTCAAGTGGCGGAGTGGGTGCTCCGTCTGTTTCTGCCGAGTTCTCCTCATCATCTAGGCTCGTGTACACTACCATTTGCTCCATTCTTTGGCTGGAATCCAGCATCTTGGCAAAGCTGTCAGCATCCTCGCTCAGGAAACCATGCTCTCTTTCAGCTAGATTTAGAGCGGTTTCAAGAGGATCTGGGCACAGAAGCTCTTCAGCTGCCTCATCATATACATCATCCACACCTTCCACAGTGAAGGTCTGTCCATCCATCATCGGTTTCTTCAACAATTTATCCATCTCGAATGACATTACCATGTCGCCTAGCTGAAGGTCAATCACTCCATTCTGTACATCGATTATTGCACCAGCTGTGCATAAGAATGGCCGGCCAAAAATCAGAGGGTCTTTCGGTTCTTCTTCAAGCTCTAGAACCATGAAATCAGCTGGGATGAGTGTGTCTCCAATTCTCACATGAAGATCTTCTAACATACCCACCGGAAGCTTTTTTGATCTGTCTGCAAAGACCAATGAGATGCGCGTGGGTTTGAAATTTGTGAATCCTAACCGAGAGTATGGCATGAGGTTGACACTGGAACCGAGATCGCACAGAGAGCATGCGAATGTCATGGGGCCGATCTTGACTGATAAAACGAATCTGCCAGGATCGCTTCTCTTCTTAAGGACCTTGTTCTGTAGAACAGCACTGCACTCTTTGGAGACTACCATCACGTTTTCTGAAGGGAATGTCCTGGAGATCATACTTGTATCCACTCTAACATAGTTGTTAAGTCGAGATAAGACTATCATGTGATGTTGGGTAATTATAATGCTTTGCTAGAAGCCGCTTATAATTTATGAGTTATGAACTCATTGCCAAGAGCTCCTTCCTTTGACTTAGTGTAGAAGTCACCGTTACTAGCTGCATTCAGGGCGTTTCTGTAGTCCCAATCTACTCCGTCATAGAAGGTGCTGAGCAGCTGCTCATCACTAAACCCATGGTGAGGGCACTCACGCTTGTACTCCTTAAACCGCTCTCATGCTTCACTGAAGGATTCGCCGGACTGTTGCTTGAATGAGGAGATCTTGTTCCTCAAGGCTGCGGTCTTGGATTTCGTGTAGAACTTATCCAAGAACCTGTGAGGGGTCTAGCTATCTTTGAAAAATCCTTGATGAACCTGCGATAGAAGCCTGCATGCCCCAGAAAGCTGCGGATCCCCTTGACAGAAGTAGGTGGTTGTAGGTTCATCATAACCTCGATCTTAGCTTTATCCACTTCGATGCCATCTTCTGATATGCGATGCCCAAGTACAATCCCATTCCTGACCATGAAGTGACATTTCTCCCAATTTAGAACTAGGTGTTTTTCCCCACATCGCTGAAGTACCCTGCATAGATCAGATAAACAGTGAGAGAAAGAGTCTCCATACACCGAAAAGTCATCCATGAACACCTCCATCATGTTTTCGATCAAGTCGGTAAAAATGGACATCACGCATCGCTGGAAAGTTGCCAGAGCATTGCACAATCCGAATGGCATGCGCCGGTAAGCGAATGTGCCATAAGGACATGTGAATGTTGTCTTCTCCTGGTCGTCTGGATGGATGGGGACCTGAAAGAAACCTGAGTAACCATCTAAAAAACAGTAGTATGGACGGTTAGCAAGTCTTTCAAGCATCTGATCAATAAAGGGCAAAGGGAAGTGATCCTTGCGAGTTGCAGCATTCAGTTTACGATAATCAATGCACATTCTATGTCCGGTTATGGTCCTAGTCGGTATCAGTTCATTCCTATCATTCTTTATTACAGTGATTCCACCTTTCTTAGGAACTACATGAACTGGACTAATCCAAGTACTATCAGAAATAGCATAAATTACACCGGCTTCTAGAAGTTTCATTATCTCCTTTTTAACAACATCTTTCAGATTCGGATTCAACCTCCTTTGATGTTCTATAGAACTCATCGATTCATTTTCTAGATGTATCCTATGCATGCAAAGATCAGGGGAGATGCCAGTGATATCATCGAGTGAATACCCTATAGCCTTTCTATACTTCCTAAGCTCGCATAAAAGTAAAGCTACTTCCACATTATTCAAATAAACATTCACAATCACCGGGTAAGTTGAGTTCGTTCCAAGGAATGTGTACCTGAGCCCGGCTGGAAGAGTTTTGAGCTCGAGTATGGGTGCTTTCAATTCGCTCCAAGGGCTGTCTATCGGGTCAAGTGGCGGAGTGGGTGCTCCGTCTGTTTCTGCCGAGTTCTCCTCATCATCTAGGCTCGTGTACGCTACCATCTGCTCCATTCTTTGGCTGGAATCCAGCATCTTGGCAAAGCTGTCGGCATCCTCTCTCAGGAAACCATGCTCTCTTTCAGCTAGAGTTAGAGCGGTTTCAAGAGGATCTGGGCACAGAAGCTCTTCAGCTGCCTCATCATATACATCATCCCCGCCTTCCACAGTGAAGGTCTGTCCATCCATCATTGGTTTCTTCAACAATTTATCCATCTCGAATGACATTACGATGTCGCCTAGCTGAAGGTCAATCACTCCATTCTGTACATCGATTATTGCACCAGCTGTGCATAAGAATGGCCGGCCAAAAATCAGAGGGTCTTTCGGTTCTTCTTCAAGCTCTCGAACCACGAAATCAGCTGGGATGAGTGTGTCTCCAATTCGCACATGAAGATCTTCTAACATACCCACCAGAAGCTTTGTTGATCTGTCTGCGAAGACCAATGAGATGCGCGTGGGTTTGAAATTTGTGAATCCTAACCGTTTTGCCATAGAGTATGGCATGAGGTTGACACTGGAACCGAGATCGCACAGAGAGCATGCAAATGTCATGGGGCCGATCTTGACTGATAAAACAAATCTGCCAGGATCGCTTCTCTTCTTAAGGACCTTGTTCTGCAGAACAGCACTGCACTCTTTGGAGACTACCATCACGTTTTCTGATGGGAGTGTCCTGGAGATCATACTTGTATCCACTCTAACATAGTTGTTAAGTCGAGATAAGACTATCATGTGATGTTGGGTAATTATAATGCTTTGCTTGAAGCCGCTTATAATTTATGAGTTATGAACTCATTGCCAAGAGCTCCTTCCTTTGACTTAGTGTAGAAGTCACCGTTACTAGCTGCATTCAAGGCATTTCTGTAGTCCCAATCTACTCCGTCATAGAAGGTGCTGAGCAGCTGCTCATCACTAAACCCATGGTGAGGGCACTCGCGCTTGTACTCCTTAAACCGTTCTCATGCTTCATTGAAGGATTCGCCGGACTGTTGCTTGAATGAGGAGATCTTGTTCCTCAAGGCTGCGGTCTTGGATTTCGTGTAGAACTTATCCAAGAACCTGTGAGGGGTCTAGCTATCTTTGAAAAATCCTTGATGAACCTGCGATAGAAGCCTGCATGCCCCAGAAAGCTGCGGATCCCCTTGACAGAAGTAGGTGGTTGTAGGTTCATCATAACCTCGATCTTAGCTTTATCCACTTCGATGCCATCTTCTGATATGCGATGCCCAAGTACAATCCCATTCCTGACCATGAAGTGACATTTCTCCCAATTTATAACAAGGTGTTTTTCCCCACATCGCTGAAGTACCCTGCATAGATTAGATAAACAGTGAGAGAAAGAGTCTCCATACACCGAAAAGTCATCCATGAACACCTCCATTACGTTTTCGATCAAGTCGGTAAAAATGGACATCACGCATCGCTGGAAAGTTGCCAGAGCATTGCACAATCCGAATGGCATGCGCCGGTAAGCGAATGTGCCATAAGGACATGTGAATGTTGTCTTCTCCTGGTCGTCTGGATGGATGGGGACCTGAAAGAAACCTGAGTAACCATCTAAAAAACAGTAGTATGGACGGTTAGCAAGTCTTTCAAGCATCTGATCAATAAAGGGCAAAGGGAAGTGACCCTTGCGAGTTGCAGCATTCAGTTTACGATAATCAATGCACATTCTATGGCCGGTTATGGTCATAGTCGGTATCAGTTCATTCCTATCATTCTTTATTACAGTGATTCCACCTTTCTTAGGAACTACATGAACTGGACTAACCCAAGTACTATCAGAAATAGCATAAATTACACCGGCTTCTAGAAGTTTCATTATCTCCTTTTTAACAACATCTTTCAGATTCGGATTCAACCTCCTTTGATGTTCTATAGAACTCATCGATTCATTTTCTAGATGTATCCTATGCATGCAAAGATCAGGGGAGATGCCAGTGATATCATCGAGTGAATACCCTATAGCCTTTCTATACTTCCTAAGCTCGCATAAAAGTAAAGCTACTTCCACATTATTCAAATCAGCATTCACAATCACCGGGTAAGTTGAGTTCGTTCCAAGGAATGTGTACCTGAGCCCGGCTGGAAGAGTTTTGAGCTCGAGTTTTGGTGCTTTCAATTCGCTCCAAGGGCTGTCTATCGGGTCAAGTGGCGGAGTGGGTACTCCGTCTGTTTCTGCCGAGTTCTCCTCATTATCTAGGCTCGTGTAAGCTACCATTTGCTCCATTCTTTGGCTGGAATCCAGCATCTTGGCAAAGCTGTCGGCATCCTCGCTCAGGAAACCATGCTCTCTTTCAGCTAGAGTTAGAGCGGTTTCAAGAGGATCTGGGCACAGAAGCTCTTCAGCTGCCTCATCATATACATCATCCACGCCTTCCACAGTGAAGGTCTGTCCATCAATCATCGGTTTCTTCAACAATTTATCCATCTCGAATGACATTACCATGTCGCCTAGCTGAAGGTCAATCACTCCATTCTGTACATCGATTATTGCACCAGCTGTGCATAAGAATGGCCGGCCAAAAATCAGAGGGTCTTTCGGTTCTTCTTCAAGCTCTAGAACCACGAAATCAGCTGGGATGAGTGTGTCTCCAATTCGCACATGAAGATCTTCTAACATACCCACCGGAAGCTTTGTTGATCTGTCTGCGAAGACCAATGAGATGCGCGTGGGTTTGAAATTTGTGAATCCTAACCGTTTTGCCATAGAGTATGGCATGAGGTTGACACTGGAACCGAGATCGCACAGAGAGCATGCGAATGTCATGGGGCCGATCTTGACTGATAAAACGAATCTGCCAGGATCGCTTCTCTTCTTAAGGACCTTGTTCTGCAGAACAGCACTGCACTCTTTGGAGACTACCATCACGTTTTCTGAAGGGAATGTCCTGGAGATCATACTTGTATCCACTCTAACATAGTTGTTAAGTCGAGATAAGACTATCATGTGATGTTGGGTAATTATAATGCTTTGCTAGAAGCCGCTTATAATTTATGAGTTATGAACTCATTATGGGTAATTATAATCCTTTGACTTAGTGTAGAAGTCACTGTTACTAGCTGCATTCAGGGCGTTTCTGTAGTCCCAATCTACTCCGTCATAGAAGGTGCTGAGCAGCTGCTCATCACTAAACCCATGGTGAGGGCACTCGCGCTTGTACTCCTTAAACCGCTCTCATGCTTCATTGAAGGATTCGCCGGACTGTTGCTTGAATGAGGAGATCTTGTTCCTCAAGGCTGCGGTCTTGGATTTCGTGTAGAACTTATCCAAGAACCTGTGAGGGGTTTAGCTATCTTTGAAAAATCCTTGATGAACCTGCGATAGAAGCTTGCATGCCCCAGAAAGCTGCGGATCCCCTTGACAGAAGTAGGTGGTTGTAGGTTCATCATAACCTCGATCTTAGCTTTATCCACTTCGATGCCATCTTCTGATATGCGATGCCCAAGTACAATCCCATTCCTGACCATGAAGTGACATTTCTCCCAATTTAGAACTAGGTGTTTTTCCCCACATCGCTGAAGTACCCTGCATAGATTAGATAAACAGTGAGAGAAAGAGTCTCCATACACCGAAAAGTCATCCATGAACACCTCCATTATGTTTTCGATCAAGTCGGTAAAAATGGACATCACGCATCGCTGGAAAGTTGCCAGAGCATTGCACAATCCGAATGGCATGCGCCGGTAAGCAAATGTGCCATAAGGACATGTGAATGTTGTCTTCTCCTGGTCGTCTGGATGGATGGGGACCTAAAAGAAACCTGAGTAACCATCTAAAAAACAGTAGTATGGACGGTTAGCAAGTCTTTCAAGCATCTGATCAATAAAGGGCAAAGGGAAGTGATCCTTGCGAGTTGCAGCATTCAGTTTACGATAATCAATGCACATTCTATGTCCGGTTATGGTCCTAGTTGGTATCAGTTCATTCCTATCATTCTTTATTACTGTGATTCCACCTTTATTAGGAACTACATGAGCTGGACTAACCCAAGTACTATCAGAAATAGCATAAATTACACCGGCTTCTAGAAGTTTCATTATCTCCTTTTTAACAACATCTTTCAGATTCGGATTCAACCTCCTTTGATGTTCTATAGAACTCATCGATTCATTTTCTAGATGTATCCTATGCATGCAAAGATTAGGGGAGATGCCAGTGATATCATCGAGTGAATACCCTATAGCCTTTCTATACTTCCTAAGCTCGCATAAAAGTAAAGCTACTTCCACATTATTCAAATCAGCATTCACAATCACCGGGTAAGTTGAGTTCGTTCCAAGGAATGTGTACCTGAGCCCGGCTGGAAGAGTTTTGAGCTCGAGTTTGGGTGCTTTCAATTCGCTCCAAGGGCTGTCTATCGGGTCAAGTGGCGGAGTGGGTGCTCCGTCTGTTTCTGCCGAGTTCTCCTCATCATCTAGGCTCGTGTACGCTACCATTTGCTCCATTCTTTGGCTGGAATCCAGCATCTTGGCAAAGCTGTCGGCATCCTCGCTCAGGAAACCATGCTCTCTTTCAGCTAGAGTTAGAGCGGTTTCAAGAGGATCTGGGCACAGAAGCTCTTCAGCTGCCTCATCATATACATCATCCACGCCTTCCACAGTGAAGGTCTGTCCATCCATCATCGGTTTCTTCAACAATTTATCCATCTCGAATGACATTACCATGTCGCCTAGCTGAAGGTCAATCACTCCATTCTGTACATCGATTATTACACCAGCTGTGCATAAGAATGGCCGGCCAAAAATCAGAGGGTCTTTCTGTTCTTCTTCAAGCTCTAGAACCACGAAATCAGCTGGGATGAGTGTGTCTCCAATTCGCACATGAAGATCTTCTAACATACCCACCGGAAGCTTTGTTGATCTGTCTGCGAAGACCAATGAGATGCGCGTGGGTTTGAAATTTGTGAATCCTAACCGTTTTGCCATAGAGTATGGCATGAGGTTCACACTGGAACCGAGATCACACAGAGAGCATGCGAATGTCATGGGGCCGATCTTGACTGATAAAACGAATCTGCCAGGATCGCTTCTCTTCTTAAGGACCTTGTTCTGCAGAACAGCACTGCACTCTTTGGAGACTACCATCACGTTTTCTGAAGGGAATGTCCTGGAGATCATACTTGTATCCACTCTAACATAGTTGTTAACTCGAGATAAGACTAGCATGTGATGTTGGGTAATTACAATGCTTTGCTAGAAGCCGCTTATAATTTATGAGTTATGAACTCATTGCCAACATCATATGATCCTATAGGGTCACACACCTAAGCAAAGTGGATAACAAGTACTGGGAATGATCATTAAAGTAATGATCTTACCGATGGGTAATTGTTGCACGTTGATATTGAGTTTATAAGTGGGTGTCGATCAACACCACTTATTGGTGTCGATCGACACCACTCGGGATTAACGATACCGGGTTTAAATTAATGACTCAATTTAAACCGGTTAGTCCTAGGGTTATGGGATTTCGTGTCTAACTCTTATATATACTAGTTAGAGCCACGAAATCTCAAAGTGACAAGAAGGTCTTACCCTAGCCGTCGAGACAGAAACTCAAAAGCTCCCAGAGGCACTAACATCCCTGATCCAGTCTTGTGTGCGTGTGGACTAGCTATAGAGGCGCAACGTTTGAGGCGCTACAAATCTCGTTTTACCTAATCTTTCCGCTGCAAAACTCCAGGTATATCCTTGATCTGAGGACATAGATTCAATACCATGATCTTGTGGCAATAGGAACTTGATAGTTTTAAAGAGTTAAAACCTGAGAAATTCTTACAGTGGTATCAGAGCCATATGTTTAATTGAATCTGTAACATGCTGTGTTTAAGTAATGAATTCGAATTTGAGTTTTGAAATCATTAGGAGTCGCATGTTAGATCTTTTGTGTCAAAAAGCGTTTTGATAAAAAGAAAGAACTAGGGTTTCTGTGCGGCGGTGTCGATCGACACCAAGCGTGTGTCGATCAACACCGGCCTTTGTCGCATCGAAAAACTTTAAGTGTCGATTGATTGATCGACGTTCCGGAAATCGCAGTGTCGATCGACACCAGGGTGGTGTCGATCGACACACGTCGATCGCGGTCGATTCAATTGGATTGGACCGGACTGGTACGATCGGTCTAATCGGGTTTAATCGATTTCATCACGATTGAACCGATTAGCTGATGTCGACCGACACAAGGGTTGTGTCGATCGACACCCGAGTTAACCGTCACCGGTTCAATTGGATTGAACTGAAATTGATTGGTTTAATCGGGTTAGACTTTAACCGCGATTACATTGATCGATTGGTTTCTCGCATCTCGAATTGTGTGGTGTCGATCGACACAAAGCGTGTGTCGATCAACACCAGCACAGATTAAAAGTTCCAACCTTAATCAATTTGATTAGATTAAAAGATTTTGTGTGAATATTAATTCTAATCTTTCTCAACACATATATGATATGTATTGAGAGTTATGTTTCATTCCTCAAACATTATATCAAGCATTTCATGTCTTCCCAGTTCTTGTCAACTGCCAAGACTTGTTTTGTTGTGTGATGGGCTTGCCAAAGCAAGGCGTTCGCAACTACACAAGTGCGGCAGGTGGTAATCATGATACTACATGACTCAAAGATTGGCTTGCTTGACTGGGCCATCAAAATGGTTTTGGGCCTAGAGACATATGATCGGTTGTGATATAAGATATCAATCCGAGACAAGAGTCATATTGGATATGATTAGCAAATGAGTTGCTTACCTAAATAACTGAAGTCTGGGCGATGAGCCAAAACTCACTCAGATTTCAGTGAAATATGGATCTTGGATCATTATATTCCATTAGAGGAAAATTAAATTAGGATATAATGTGAGTTTTCTTAATTGTTAAGATTTCTCAACTTTTGAAACATCAAAACTAATTAAACTCTCTTCTTTTCTTTATTCAGCTATGTCAACCAACAACACAAACTCATTCATGTTGAGATCCGTCCTTGAGAAGGAAAAGTTGAAAGGATCCAACTTCTTGGAATGGTATCGGAATCTGAGAATAGTTCTCAGACAGGAAAAGAAGGACTATGTCCTTGAAAGGACTCTTCATGAAAAGCCGAGATCCAATGCTTCCAATGCAGAAAAGGAAAGGTGAGAAAATCATTCAGATGATGTGACAAATGTGATTTGTCTGATGCTGGCCACGATGAACTTGGAACTGCAGAAGCAGTTCGAGAACGCGGGGTCACCGATCGAGATGATCACAACCCTGAAATCTATGTTTCAGGAGCAGGCTCGCACTGAGAGGTACCAGACGGTCAAGTCTCTCATCGAGTGCAAGCTGTCAAAGGACAGTCCAGTGAGTCCTCATGTCATTAAGATGATGGGTTATATTGATAACCTGGCTCGACTGGACTCTCCCCTTAGCCAAGAGTTGGCTACGGACATCATCCTACAATCCCTGCCGTGTAGCTTTGATCAGTTTGTTCTAAACTACAATATGAACAATCTGACGAAGTCTCTGACTGAGCTGCACGGCATGCTCAAGACGGCAGAGCCCAACATCAAGAAGGCCAAACCTAAAGTACTTATGGTACAGAAGGGTAAAGGGTTTAAGAAACCCGCTAGAGGCAAAGGAAAGGCCAAGGCTGTCCAAGTTGAGAATCAGGACAGGCCTGCGCAGAGTTCCAAGCCCAAACGTGGCCCAACTGATGCCGACATTTGCCTTTATTGCAAGAAGCCGGGGCATTGGAGGAGAAATTGCAAAGAATTCCTGGAAGGTCTGAATAACCTGAAGAAGTCGTACGAGACGACATCTAAAGGTATTTATGTTATAGAAGTAAATGTTGATTCATATTCAGGTTCTAGTTCTTGGGTATTGGATACCGGCTGTGGTGCTCATATTTGTACTAATATGCAGGACCTGCGCAGCAGTAGAACGCTGAAGAAAGGACAAGTGGACCTGCGAGTTAGGAATGGAGCAAGAGTTGCTGCATTAGCCGTAGGAACTTACCATTTGTCTTTGCCGACTGGCATGGTTTTAGAGTTGGAGAATTGCTACTATGTACCTGCGATAAGCAGGAATATCATTTCTATTTCTGTTTTGGACATGAATGGTTTTGAATTTTCGATTAAGAACAAATGTTGCTCTTTTATTCGAAATAATATATTCTATGGTAGCGCCCCATTGGAGAATGGGCTTTATATTCTCAACCAATCAATGCCGGTCTATAACATAATTAACAAAGGGTTTAAAACCAATGACTCGAACCCAACTTTTGTCTGGCATTATCGTTTGGGCCACATTAATGAAAAGAGGATTCAAAAGCTCAATCGAGATGGGCTTTTAGACTCATTTGATTATGAATCATTTGAGAAATGTGAGTCCTGCTTAATGGGCAAAATGACTAAAACCCCTTTCAACAAGAGAAATGAAAGGGCCAATGACTTGTTGGGCCTTGTACATACCGATGTATGTGGCCCAATGAGCATTAGTGCTAGAGGAAACTTTAGGTACTTCATTACGTTTACTGATGATTTCAGTAGATACGGCAATGTTTATCTCATGAAACATAAGTCGGAATCCTTTGAAAAGTTCAAGGAGTTCCAGAATGAAGTACAGAACCAACTTGGCAAAAGTATTAAAGCTCTTCGATCTGATCGTGGAGGTGAGTACTTAAGCCAAGAGTTCGATGATCATCTTAAGCATTGTGGAATCATTTCACAACTTACTCCTCCTGGAACACCTCAATGGAACGGTGTGTCTGAGAGGAGGAATCGGACTTTATTGGATATGGTCCGATCGATGATGAGTCATGTGGATCTACCGTTATCCTTCTGGGGATATGCTCTTGAGACATCTGCGTTTATGCTGAACAGAGTCCAATATAAATCAGTTGAAAAGACTCCATATGAGATATGGACTGGAAAAGTTCCAAGTCTGTCATTTCTGAAAATTTGGGGTTGTGAAGTTTATGTCAAGCGATTGATAACTGATAAACTTGCACCGAAGTGTGATAAGTGCTACTTCGTAGGTTACCCTAAGGAAACCAAGGCGTACTATTTCTACAACCGATCCGAGAACAAAGTGTTTGTTGCTCGGAATGTCTTTCTTGAAAGAGAGTTTCTTTCCAAGAAAGACAGTGGGAGTAAAGTACAACTCGAAGAGATTCGAGAGTCACAGGACGCTGCTCAACCTAACGAGGAAGAGCAGCCGTTGGATTCAAAAGAGGTTGTGGAACCAACACGTCCGTTGGATTCACAAGAGGTTGTGGAGCCAGCACATGTGGTGCCTGTAGTTCGCAGAGCAGAAAGGATTTGCAACGAGGTCGAGAGATATGGATTTCTCGTAACTCACTGTCATGATCTGTTGATCATTGACAGCGACGAACCTGCGAATTTCGAAGAAGCCATGATGGGCCCTGACTCTGAAAAGTGGCTTGAGGCCGCTGGATCCGAAATGGGTTCCATGTCACAGAACCAAGTATGGACTTTGGTTGATCCACCTGATGGTGTAAAAGCCATCGAGTGTAAATGGGTCTTCAAGACGAAGATCGATGTGGATGGAAACGTTCAGATTTATAAAGCTAGATTGGTGGCAAAAGGTTTCAAAAAAATTCATGGTATTGACTATGACGAAACCTATTCCCCAGTCGCCATGCTTAAATCTATTCGGATTCTCCTAGCAACTGCCGCTTATTATGATTATGAGATTTGGCAGATGGATGTGAAAACAGCTTTCCTTAACGGGATTCTGGAGGAGGATGTTTACATGACGCAGCCTCCAGGTTTCACAGATCCTAAAAACGCAGGGAAGGTATGTAAGCTTCATAAATCCATTTATGGATTGAAGCAAGCATCTCGAAGTTGGAACCTCCGTTTTGATGAAGCAGTCAAAATGTTTGACTTCATCAAGAACGAGGAGGAACCATGCGTATACAAGAAGATTAACGGGAGTGCAGTTGCATTTCTCGTGCTATACGTAGACGACATACTCCTTATTGGAAACGACGTTTCATTGCTTCAGTCTGTAAAGACTTGGCTCGGAAGTTGCTTCTCAATGAAGGATATGGGAGAAGCCGCGTACATCCTTGGAATAAGAATCTACAGAGATAGATCAAAGAGGCTAATTGGACTATGTTAAGACACTTATACCGATAAGGTCTTACATAGGTTCAATATGCATGATTCCAAGAAGGGCTTACTTCCGATGTCACATGGCATCACTCTCAGCAAGAAGCAGTGTCCTTCGACACCTGCGGAGCGAGAGCGCATGTGTAGGATTCCTTATCCTTCTGCAGTAGGATCTATCATGTATGCCATGCTATGTACACGTCCGGATGTCGCCTGTGCTTTGAGCATGACAAGCCGATACCAATCTGATCCCGGTGAGAGTCATTGGACTGTCGTCAAGACAATTCTGAAGTATTTAAGAAATACTAAGGATAAGTTCTTGGTGTACGGTGGATGTGATGAACTTGTGTTGAGTGGATACACCGACGCTAGTTTCCAGACGGACAGAGACGATTCCCGATCCCAGTCTGGTTATGTCTTCTGTCTGAATGGCGGTGCAGTCAGTTGGAAGAGTTCCAAGCAGAGCACCGTGGCGGATTCCACAACCGAAGCTGAATACATTGCTGCCTCAAAAGCGGCAAAGGAGGCTGTTTGGATCAGAAAGTTCATGATTGAACTCGGTGTGATTCCTAGCATATCTGAGCCTGTGGCATTGCTGTGTGACAACAATGGAGCCATAGCTCAAGCAAAGGAACCCAGATCACACCAGAAGTCCAAACACATAGAGACAAGATATCATTTGATACGAGAGATTATCGAGAGAGGTGATGTGAAGATCAGCAGAGTTCCGACGGACGATAATGTTGCTGATCCTCTGACCAAGCCATTCCCACGGCCTAAGCATGAGAGTCATGTTGCTGCAATGGGAATTAGATTTCTTGAGCAGTAATCTTAGTTTTAGTGGGAGTTGTTTATTTTATTTTTGATGTTCATGTAAACATACTTGGGTTATGTTTTATTTAATGAAATTGTTTCAGTATTATTTAATTGCCTAATTAGATAATTAAATAATAGTCCCAGAATAATTTGAGACATTCTTATAGGTCATCAAATGCGTGATTTGATCATGAAACCCTATAAATGATAAAAGTCATAAATTATTGAGGTCCCTGGTTGATGGTCATTAAATTATGACATTAATGACCGTGTGAGACTAGTATGTGATGTGACTGATGACCAAGTTTCATGGTGTCATTGATAGGAGTATCAAAGTCAATCACATAGATATGTGTTGAGAACACAGTATCGGACATGACCCGCTAATGAGAACTCAACAAGATTGTTATATGAGTGTCATATGAGTTTCTCATTACGACTATACAGTATAGTCCTTAGACCTGAGTTCATCATGATTTCCTGCACATGAATTGGTTTGCTTTGACTTTGTCAAACGTCAGCCGTAACTGGTGACTATAAAGACATCGATTGGGCACGCCATGAAGTGCGTGGGGAACAGGCGATGGAACAAGATGGAATTTGTCCCTCCTATATAACGGGAGATAAATATCTCTGGGCCTATCAGAGATTTGGTACTGAGGAAATGTGTGGCCACACTTGAACGAGCTGAAAGTCAGTCGTTTGCTCTTATCAGTACAAATCAGAGTCCGATAAACATGATTTGACTTTATAAGGATGACACGAGCTCTTGCCTTATGTTAAATCGAGATATAGCGACAAAGGGATTATTGGAATAAGTTGATTCCAGTACAAGTGGGAGACTATCATGTGATGTTGGGTAATTATAATGCTTTGCTAGAAGCAGCTTATAATTTATGAGTTATGAACTCATTGCCAACATCATATGATCCTATAGGGTCACACACCTAAGCAAAGTGGATAACAAGTACTGGGAATGATCATTAAAGTAATGATCTTATCGATGTGTAATTGTTGCACGTTGATATTGAGTTTATAAGTGGGTGTCGATCATCACCACTTATTAGTGTCGATCGACACCACTCGAGATTAACGATACCGGATTTAAATTAATGACTCAATTTAAACCGGTTAGTCCTAGGGTTATGGGATTTCGTGTCTAACTCTTATATATACTAGTTAGAGCCACGAAATCTTAAAGTGACAAGAAGGTCTTACCCTAGCCGTCGAGACAGAAACTCAAAACTCAAAAGCTCCCAGAGGCACTAGCATCCCTGATCCAGTCTTGTGTGCGTGTGGACTAGCTATAGAGGCGCAACGTTTGAGGCGCTACAGATCTCGTTTTACCTAATCTTTCCGCTGCAAAACTCCAGGAAAATCCTTGATCTGAGGACATAGATTCAATAGCATGATCTTGTGGCAATAGGAACTTGATAGTTTTAAAGAGTTAAAACCTGAGAAATTCCTACATTTTCCTCCTAAGCTACTTTTCCGGAGACTAGGATTTTCACGTACCGTTTGAGAGCTGGTATCATCTGAACGGCATCCGTGAGAGGCAGCTTTACGGTTAGGTCTCTGAGCATCTCTCTGCATTTAGCATCCTCTAAGTCCTTGCGAGACTTCTTGAGTGGTACAGGGTATGGGACCTTGGGTTTGTATACCCTTGCTTTTGGATTGCTGGCCGAAGTTGTTGGAGTTTCTCGGCTGAGCATGTCCTCGGTTGACGGACCAGGGTGCTCGGTTGTCGCTTCTTTTCCTTTTGCCGATCCGGAAGTTGTTTCCGAATTTAATGTTTTCCCGCTCCTTAGCTCGATGGCGTTGACAAACTCCTTCCTAGGTGCTTCAGCTTTTCCAGGCAGAGTCCCTGGTTTTCTTTTTATAGACACGGCGGTTTGTGCAATCTGAACATCCAGTTGCTTCATGTGGGTCCATACAGCCTCATACTTCTCATTAAGATCAACATACATAGTGTCAACTTTGGAGTTGATCTCTGCTGCCGCCTTTTGTTGACTTGCGATCAACTGCTGCATCATGTTCTTTAGCTCGTCTTGGGAGCTGGTTGCTGAAGATGAAGCCTGCGGATTTTTGAAAGGCTGGGGTTGCGAGTTGGTGAAAGGCTGCCTCGGCTGATTCCCTCCTTGGAAACGGTTCTGATTAGGAACGAATGGCCGGTTCTGGTAGTTGATGGAGTAGTTCTTCTGAAAACCCATCTGTGGCTGATTTCCATGCTTAGGATAAACTTGATCCTGCGGATTCTCCACGTTGGTGCTCCTATAGGACAGGTTCGAATGAGTGTTGAAGCCTTGGTTGTTGAAACCGCGGTTCTGTCCGAAATTTTGTCCCGTCACATAATTCACCTCCATCTGATCATTCCCGGTTTCTTCCTCATAGACTTGAGCGAGAGGTGCTTCTCCATTCTCGTCCACAAAGTGCTTCCCCATTCTCGTCCACAAAGTGGACTGACCTCTGGTTCTTTTTTAGCAAAAGGTTAACCAAGGCCGCGAGCTCATCAATCTTCTTGGAGTCCACACTGTTGACCTTCTTTCTGTCCTACTCTGGGCTTTTGTTGCTGGAACTTGTGGCTAGGTTCTCGATCAGCTCCAGAGCTCCTTCCTTTGACTTAGTGTAGAAGTCACCGTTACTAGCTGCATTCAAGGCGTTTCTGTAGTCCCAATCTACTCCGTCATAGAAGGTGCTGAGCAGCTGCTCATCACTAAACCCATGGTGAGGGCACTCGCGCTTGTACTCCTTAAACCGCTCTCATGCTTCATTGAAGGATTCGCCGGACTGTTGCTTGAATGAGGAGATCTTGTTCCTCAAGGCTGCGGTCTTGGATTTCGTGTAGAACTTATCCAAGAAGGCTGCTCGCGCATTATCCCAAGTCGGTAGGGAGCCTGGTGGTAAAGATTTTAACCACCGTGATGCTTTTCCCGTAACAGAGAAGGGGAAAAGCTTGCACTTCAAGAAATCTGGAGGCACACCATTGGAACCGGTTGTGCTACAGATCTCTTCGAAGTTCTCGATGTGATCCATCGGAATCTCAGGAGGCAGACCATGGAACAGGTGTTGCTTCACGAGGGCGATCATTTGAGGCTTGATCTCGTAATCTTGCCTCTGGATGGTCGGGGTAACGATCGCAGATCGATCCTGGTAGTATGCGTGAACCGCATCTTTGTCCCCGAAAGCAGCTTGTGCAACGAGTTGCGATGTCTGCTTGTCCGCCCACCTCTGAGTTGGCGGTGTCAGTCGTTTCTGCTTCTTGAACGGGTGTGTTGCGTCTTCTGTTTCTTCGTTCTATCCTTGCTAGCTCATCGTTTGTTAAGCTAAGAAGGTCCTTGTTTTTTCTCCTCGTGCTCCTGTGGACATGCACCTGAAACACCAAAACAAAGAAGAAAAGAAAACAGGTTCAGTAAAGTTCTTAGTCTAATAATTCAGCTGTAAACCAAAAGTGAAAATTTGGTCCCCGGCAACGGCGCCAAAAACTTGATACACGAGTTTTAAACCCTTATTTTCTACTGCAAGTGCACAACATACGAAGTAGTATTTAGGGGTCGATCCCACGAAGACCAGTTTCACACTTTGATCTAATGAGCTAAGTCAAAAGCTAAGACAATTCAATTATGTTTTTGGTTTTGTATATAGTAAGTAATAAAAGCAAATTCGGTTGTAAAGATAATGTTAAACAAGCGTTAGGTCAAGGAATATCACAGGAGATCCAGAGCAAAGGATCAAATAACTATTCAGGCAATGATTAAGCATATGTCTAGAACTCAAACACTAAGATAATATCAATCCACTCTCGTGGTATCAATATCTTCGTCTATCAACCTAGAAATCCTAACTCTCGCTGGTACTAGAAATCGTAGACAAGCATTAAGGATAGGTTTGATTTGTTCACAATTCTCCAATACATCTACTCTCGCAGGTAAAGAATAAATTGCTCACCCAAGTTTCTTCTAGCAACCTAGCAACTCTCGCTGTCTAAGTTAAACCCAATATCATAAAATCAAGTGATCAATTCGATCTAAGCATTAAGAATAACAAAGGTGAAGACATCGATTTGAATAGCCTATTTGTGTTCAACCCTAAAGCTCATGAATTCCTTTGACAAACCTTAACCTAACCAAGAGATCTACTCAGACATAATTAAAGAAGAAGAAAACAAAGAGATTATAGAGTTCATCATAAAGCTTGAATAGATAATAAAAGCTGAAAGTAACTTAATAAGAACTTGAACAAAGTGCAAATATAGATAACAAAAGCTGGAAATAAACTTATGAGAACTTGATTAAAGCATAAAGATAGATAATAAGAACTGAAAGTAAAACTTGATCAAAGCATAAAATGTTTAAAGCTGAAAAGAAACTAATAAGAACTTGATAAAAACAGAAACATTAAAGCTTAAAAGAGAAGAGGAGCAATGTTTTGAAGCTAGAGAAGAGTGAGAGAAGAAGATGGTGTGTTTTTAAGCATCAAGAGTGAGTCCAATATATAGGCCAAGGTGTAGGGGAGTAGGTAAGACGGGGAACGACCGTTCTGTTGGAGAACGGTCGTTCTAGTTGGTCGATCGAAGTAGGTGGGAGTTGGTGAGTCGTGGAACGGTCGTTCTTGGTGGAGAACGGTCGTTCCATGCTCGGTTGTTGGTGGAGTAGGTGAGGTGGGGAACGACCGTTCTGTTGAGGGAACGGTCGTTCTCTGGCTTTTGTTGGCAAGGTAGGTGAGGTGGGGAACGACCGTTCTGTTGGGGGAACGGTCGTTCTGCATGGTCGTTCTACTCAAAGAACGGTCGTTCTTCAGTTGGTCATTTTCTCGTGTTTTTCCACATTAACTCGACTCGAACATGTCCGTAAACGCCAAACTCCTTCGGAACTCCATAAAATCTGTAAAAAGACTCGAAACAATAGAAAAGACTCGAAAAACTAACGAAAGATGCAAATCAAAAGTCAAACCGAATACTAAAAACAAATCAAAATATGTTAAAAATACATAATATCAAGCATTCACCGAGCCAAGACATGGGCTACGGCCGGCCCCCACCCTCTCGGACCGGTCTAAGAACCATTTCCTGATTATTGGGCCTCGGCCCAATAATTCCCGAAGAAACATCACGCCATTTGAAGACGGAGTTCACTTAAAATAAATCAGAAGAAGGCTTTTAACCAAAGAAAATCGGACCAGAAGATTTAAAAGACAAGTTGGGCCAAAACAAGATGGACGGGCCATGACGGAAGAGAGGCGACAGGTCGGCGGCCATCAGGTCATTGGCGGCTAGGAAAGAGATTTTTACAACGTCCCACATTGCTTAGATTAGTCTTTGAGACCCCAGACTCTCTCATAAAAATAGACACCCTTGTATTCACTTTCAGATCATCCCAACTGAAGTGCAAGAGCTTTCGAGATATAAGACAATAAGCCTTCTAGAATATTTTTGTACTTAGAGAAATTATTAATAAAAGTATATTTCTCATCTTTTACTTTTTTGCCCTTTGGTTCTTGTTTAATAGAATTTCCGGAGCCCCGCGAAATATAAATTTCGACAGTGTGAGTTTCGGCTCTCACAGTTTGGCGCCGTCTGTGGGGACGAGAAATATTCTTTATTCAAGAACAGCAGGAGATCATGACCACCGGAGGAAGAACCGACGATGTCAGCAATCAACCAACCGGAGGAGCGGCTAGAGCTGGGACGTCTGCCGCAGGAACATCCGCAACCGGGGCGACCGCAACCGGAGCTACCATCGTTCCACAACCCCGATTCGGAATGCCGACCGGAGAACCCGCCATAACGGAAGTAGCCAACATCGGCCCGATCGACCTAGCCAGAGATATCGCGGCAATTGGAGACCTGAGAAACATGATAGCAGGATTAGCGGAATGGCAAGATAAGCAAGCAAGAACAACAGCGCAAGAAATAACGGCCATCCAAGAACTGGCGCAAAGCTCTCAACCGAGAAGGCGCCTCCGCTTTTCGCCGCTAACAAGCATCCTCGAAGGACAGAATCCCGGTGAGCAAACTCCCGTCGGGACAAGAGCGGAGCTATCAGCACCACCGCCGTTACAACGGAAGAGCACGACAAGGCAAACAACCGAGCAACCCGTCTCGACGACGACCGACGAAGAAGTCACACTCGAGGCTAACGGCCGCGACGAAGATGAAACGGACGAAGAAGAAAGAAACCTCACCGAAGAAGAAGAAAATATCCACTTGGTAAACCAGCGAATAAGGGCGGAGGAGCAAGAGAGAACCAGCCGTAGGAACCGAGCCGCTAGCCGGAAAAGCGAAATAGACGAGCTACGCGCCCAAATGGAGCTAACGGCAAGCCAGATAAGGGAAATGAGATCTCAAGTCCAAAAGGCGACTAGCCCGGCTCCCGAGATCGACTGAGTTTTGAAGGAAACTCAGAAGATTCCCTTCTATTCGCTTAGCTACTTGCCTTATTCCCACAAAAAGATGGTAGCATCGGTGACTCAGAGAGAAGAGAGCCAGGGATATCCAACCCAGGGTCGTCGAATCCCTTATAGGAAAGGTTTGGGGCAGGAGTATCGACGACAAGTCGTGCCTGAAGTTGTTCATGCACATCTTGAGGAGCTCTTGCTAAGTAAACTTATGGGGACAAGCAAAAGTAAAGGCTCGCCACCTTGCAGTGAATTCCATGACAGGTTCATTATACCTTTGCTTGGTTTTTATCGAGAATCACGAGCATGAGACTCTCCGACCCCGACAAACTCAAAGAGATGACGTTTAAATACATTTAGAGTTGTAGTTGGTTTTTTTATTCCGTTAACATGATGATCAGTTTTAGTTTAGTTCAACAATTAAGGTCTCGAAAGAAATGACGTTTAAATACATTTAGAGTTGTAGTTGGTTTTTTTGATATATGAGAAAAGATAATAACGAAGAAAAAAAGTCTACGTGAATCTGCATTAATTAGCAAAGAGGACCAGTCTTTCGTATTCTGAAACTTATTAAACCATGGGCTATACAGCCACATTAGAAAACATTTGTTCTGGATGAGGATATAGGCATGAGGCATCATCGTGAGATGCTTATCATTTTCATGTAAAGCATACATATCCATCGTACCCGTGAAAGAGCAACTGAGGTGGAAAAGGTAAGTTTCAATATTTGTGTCCTTCATTGTCAGATTAATTCAACGGAGCTCAAAGTATTGTATATGTTCTGAGACATATTTCGTCCTCCACCTCCCATGCGTTCAAACGTGTACCCTCCTCATTTCTTAGAGATTTCTTTATTTCCACACATGCGAACCGACACTCCAATTTGTCCATTTTATATATGCTGAAAAGCTTTGGTCGTATTGTAAAAGAGTCTGGGCCTGTCGGCTCTTCATCAGACCTGCGGAGGTTACTCATAAAGATGATTGTTTGATTCGTTTGAGAGAAGCTTATTAGCCATTATTTGTCCGATTAGAAGACGTCCACTTAGGAAAAACCTCAGCTAAACACAGTTTCACTAAACATGCGAAGAGTGGTAGCTCTGTTTTTAAGATGACATTTATTTCATGCTGTCCTCATTAAGGATAACGCCTTCATGTTGTTTATGTCATTACCATACAATAAACAAACTTAATTGTCACATTGGCATAATATAGCCTAAGCCATTCCACTGCAGTTATTGAGTCAAGTGTTTACCACTATTACCTGAAGCGAGTTAATTAGTTCATGATTGGAAGAAATAATCTTTACTTTACTGACTATTGCTTCCAGAGAAGCTCCGCGTGGATCATCCGGCAGGTAAATTCATCAATGAGCACAAATATTATATTACTGAAAAAACCTATGTTTCCACTGGATTAAATTTCTGCGGAAAAACTGTAAACTTCACGACACAAGAGGGGATACAAGCACGTGCTTTGTGTAATTTCTGAATGAATTGTCATATATTGTTTGCGTTTGGGGTAAAATTCTATGAAGTGATCACTAATCAGAAGGGAATCAAGTTCCAGATGGTAAATGCAGAGAAGAAAGAAAAACTGATATCTGACATCAGGTGTGGTGAAGATAATATCTGCGTCTTTATATATTCTATGTGCTATGTTTGGCTATCACCTGTCAGCTCAAAACAACTGATTCCCCTTGAATTTAATTGATTCCAATCATTCAGTTTCTTCTGTACTAAAGCCTTGTACCAACATATGTAAACCTTGAAACCAGTGGTAGGTAAAACCTACAAACATTAAACATTAAAAGAATCTCATGCACAAAAGCTTACTCTTTTGAGTACTCCTTTAGTATGGAAATACCTTACATATTTACAGATAGACTTGGTGAGGAGGCTCAAAATGAATAGTTATATACCACTTTCGGCTGGAGAAAATAACGATGTTGATGTCGTCGTGAAAGCAAAGTGGAAAGCCCAAACGATCAAATGAGGTGAAGTATCTGAACACAAATGATCTAGAAGTAACACAAATGAACGTTTTCATTCACAAACTGTTGGGGTCGAAATCCCCTCCTCGAAGATTGACGGAACGAGAAGTCGAGGCCGAGATCGAACGGAACTTATCCGGGACATGGAACGGACGAGTCAAGGCCAACTGCCCACGATCCGTCCGAAACATGAGCCGGCGGCTGGGATAAAGCCAGCCGCCGGATCTTTACCATGCAACATCCGGCGGCTGGGATAAGGCCAGCCGCCGGGTCTTCACCGAACAACATCCGGCGGTTGAGATAAGGCCAGCCGCCGGGTCTTCACCGAGCAACATCCGGCGGCTGGGATAAGGCCAGCCGCCGAGTCTTCAAACGAGCATCATCCGGCGGCTGGGATAAGGCCAGCCGCCGGGTCCTCTTCATGCCAAAACCGGCGGCTGGGATAAGGCCAGCCGCCGGGTCTTAATCAAGCCACAACCGGCGGCTGGGATAAGGCCAGCCGCCGGGTCTTCCTCGTTCATCAGTCGGCGTCCCACGATCATTTCTCAAGTCAAGACTCATTATCCGAACATCGTCCAGTCGACCGACCGTTGAACATAACCCTATTCCCGGACCGACCCGAAGATCATCCATTTGCGCAATCCGACTCCAAAAACGTCTATAAACATTGCCCGAAAGACCGAGACGAACCCTCAGCCGTCCGTGGACCAGTCGCCGAGCACACGAGCCAAAGGAACCGGCGGCTGGCCATCAATACCAAATCTGGCGGCTGGGAGTTCAGATGAAGAACGAGCGGTTCAAATCTCGGAAGTCTTGAAACGTTCGTAATACTCTTCACGCGGGAAAAACCGTTAAAAGCACTATTCATCTCGAGACAAAGTTAACCGAAAAAAATCGAACTAAGCTTAAACCGAGACACAGGTCGCTATTCGTCAGCGGGCCGGATTTGGGTCAGAATGTGCGGATGGATCACAGAAGACTCTCGGGCCGGATTTCGGGCCCAAAAAGCTTAGGTCATCGGCTGGGAAGGAAGGACAAAGTCCCACATCGGAAATCTGAAGTCTTAACCTCCTAGGATTGTCAGTATATATATGTACGCTCATGTAAGGGTAAATCCATCCCAAATCCGAGTATTAGGAGTTTTAGCAATTTAAGACTATTCAGCTTTTGCTAATTTCCCTTGTACTTTCGGAAAATATCAATAAAAATCTCTCTTTTTCATTTTCGATCCTTTAGTTCTTTATAAATAGAATTTTCGAGGCCCCACTAAATATAAGTTTTGACAGTGTGAGTTTTGGCTCTCACAGTTTGGCGCCGTCTGTGGGGACGAGAAATATTCTTAACCCTTAGAACGAAAAGGATATGAGACGAAGACGATGACCGAAGAAACAATGGATTGGAGTTCGATGGATGGCAGCCGCGGCCGAACGATGACTTTCCGAGAGGAAGAAGCCGCTGAAATAGACCATCCGCATAACGATCTGCTCGTGATCGGTCTTTCAATCGGAGGATACGAGATACCAAGAGTCTTAGTGGACACTGGAGGAACGGTGAACGTCATATTCCTGGAAACCCTTCGGAGAATGAACATTGAGACCCAGCATCTCATAACCCTTCCGAAACCGTTGACTGGCTTCTCCGGAAAGACGACGATGACAATAGGGACGATCCAACTCCCCGTGAAAGCAAAAGGAGTAGAGAAAGACACGAAGTTCTAGGTAATCGATTGCCCGCGAATCTGCGACGCGATCGTGGGAACACCGTGGCTAAACTCAATGAAAGCCATCCCGTCAACTTACCACCTGTGCCTAAAATTCCCGACTCCAACCGGAGTGGAAACGATCTGGGGACGGCAGAAAGATTCTCGAGCTTGTTTCCTAACGAAACACAGATTGAGGAAGCCGGTAACCGATCTCAGCCGTCAGCCGAAGTCCGAAAAAGGAAAGGAAGAGCGGCAACTGACGAAACTTGAGCAAAAGTTACAAATTGAAGAATCCCGGGAGACAGAGAAGGATCCCCCGTGTGAGCCGGTTATCTCGGTCAACATAGACGAAAAGAATCCAGAGCGGTGTACGGAGATCAGAGCAAATTTGGAGGAGCCGATCAAGACTGAGTTAATCACCTTGTTAAAGGAGAACGCCGGGTCATTCGCATGGGCAGCAGAAGATATGCCTGGGATCGACATCGGCATCACAAGCCACGAACTCAACGTAGACCCGACGTTCAAACCGGTAAAGCAGAAAAGACGGAAACTCGGACCAGAACGCGCCCAAGCAGTAAACGATGAAGTAGAAAGATTGCTCAAAGTCGGATCAATCACGGAAGTGAAATATCCCGACTGGTTAGCAAATCCGGTGGTAGTAAAGAAGAAGAATGGAAAGTGGCGAGTTTGCGTCGATTTCACGGATCTAAATAAAGCGTGTCCGAAGGACAGCTTCCCCCTTCCGCACATCGATCGATTAGTCGAAGCGACGGCAGGGAACAAGCTGCTATCATTCATGGACGCTTTCTCCGGATACAACCAAATCATGATGAACCCCGATGATCGAGACAAGACTGCATTCATCACAGATCGCGGAACGTACTGTTATAAGTTGATGCCATTCGAATTAAAGAATGCCGGCGCTACATACCAAAGGCTTGTCAACAAGATGTTCGCCGAACAACTCGGAAGAACGATGGAAGTCTACATCGACGATATGTTGGTCAAGTCGTTGGAGGAGAAAGACCACGTCACGCACTTGCGGGAATGCTTTGAACAACTCAACCGGCACAATATGAAATTAAACCCGGCGAAGTGCAGATTCGGAGTAGCATCCGGCGAATTCCTCGGATATCTGGTAACTCATCGAGGGATAGAAGCCAACCCGAAGCAAATCAACGCCCTGATAGAGATGGCTTCGCCGAAAACCAAGAGAGAAATCCAAAGGCTGACCGGACGGGTCGCGGCGCTGAATCGGTTCATCTCAAGGTCGACGGACAAATGTTTGCCCTTCTACGACACACTCAGGGGAAACAAAAAGTTCGAGTGGACAGGGAGGTGTGAACAGGCGTTCCAAGAACTAAAGAAATACCTAGCAAGCCCGCCCGTGCTTTCAAAACCGGTCGAAGGAGAGCCCCTTTTTCTGTATACAGCGGTATCATCGACGGCTGTAAGCGGGGTGCTGGTCAGAGAAGATCGCAACGAGAAAAAACCGGTCTTCTATGTGAGCCAGACCTTGGCGGACGCAGAAACTCGATACCCGCTGATGGAGAAGGCGGCCTTAGCAGTGGTAATGTGCGCACGGAAATTGCGGCCTTATTTCCAGTCGCACACGATCATTTTACTCACGGTTTTCCCTCTCAGAACGATCCTGCACAGTCCCAGTCAATCAGGACGTCTGGCAAAATGGGCGGTAGAATTAAGTGAGTACGATATTGAGTACCGAAGTAGAACATGCGCCAAATCACAGGTCCTTGCAGATTTTTTGATCGAACTCCCGACCACAGGCGTCAGTGAGCCGACGTCAAACTAGACGTGGGTTCTCCACGCAGACGGGTCTGCGTCAAAGCAAGGTTCGGGAGTCGGGGTGCGATTAACGTCACCAACCGGGGAAATTCTAGAACAGTCGTTCAGGTTGCTCTTCAATGCTTCCAACAACGAAGCAGAGTACGAAGCCTTGATCGCTGGACTGAAACTCGCCCTCGGACTCAAAATCCAAAATCTGCAAGCATTTTGCGATTCCCAGCTGGTGGCAAATCAATTCAGTGGAGACTATGAAGCAAAAGACGACCGGATGGAAGCATATCTCAAAATTGTCCGGGAGCTCGCAAAGCAATTCAAAAAATTCGAACTCACAAAAATCCCGCGAGGAGAAAACGCCCCGGCCGATGCATTGGCGGCCCTGGCATCAACGTCTGCCCCGGGAGAAAGTCGAATCATTCCCGTCGAATTCATAGAACAACCAAGCATCGATCCACCACAAGTCATCAACTTTATACAACTCCCGGAAGGAGAAGACGAGGAAGAACCTCCGGAAGAAGATTTAGCAACTGGTCCGACGGAAGAATATGGCTGCGATCGCGGATGGATGGCTCCGATACGAACATACATCATGGACGGGGAAGTCCCGGCGGACAAATGGGCTGCACGAAAACTAAAAGCCCAAGCGGCCCGCTTTGTTCTCCTCGACGGCAACATCTACAAATGGAGGATCTCCGGACCATTAATGGTCTGCGTGGAAAAAGAAGAGGCAAGACGAATTATGGAAGAAGTCCATAGTGGATCGTGCGGAAATCACTCCGGAGGAAGAGCCCTCGCAATCAAAATCAAGCGGCATGGACACTATTGGCCAACCATGATAAAAGATTGCGAGAAGTTCTTCCTCAAGTGCGAGAAATGCCAGAGGCACGCACCGGTGATCCATCAGCCCGCAGAACTGCTCTCGTCAATTTCCGTGCCGTACCCATTCATGAGGTGGTCGATGGATATCGTGGGGCCAATGCATAATTCAAAGCAGAAAAGGTTCCTACTTGTCCTAACAGATTACTTCTCAAAGTGGGTCGAAGCGGACTCTTACGCCAGTATCAAGGACGCCCAAGTGGAGCATTTCATCTGGAAAAACATCATATGCCGGCACGGAGTCCCTTACGAGATCGTCACAGACAATGGTTCTCAATTCATTTCCACCTGCTTCGAAGGATTTTGCGAAAAGTGGAAGATACGCCTAAGCAAGTCAACGCCACGCTATCCGCAGGGTAATGGCCAGGCCGAAGCAGCCAACAAGACTATCGTTGACGGACTCAAAAAACGTCTTGACGAGAAGAAAGGCGATGGGCGGATGAACTCGAAGGAGTGCTCTGGTCCCACCGGACAACTCGGAGACGCGCAACCGGAGAAACGCCATTCGCAATGGTCTACGGTGCCGAATGCGTTATACCGTCCGAAGTAGACTTCCCCAGTGTCAGACGAAGGCTCTTGCCCGGTCAGGAAGGTCTTAAACATCTGATGATGTTAGACGAACTAGACTTAATAAACGAAAGACGGGATCAAGCCCTCATCCGCATTCAAAACTATCAACAAGCAGCGGCCAAGTACTACAACTCCAACGTGCGAAGCCGCAAGTTCAAGGAAGGAGACCTCGTCCTCCGCAAAGTTTTCCAGAACACCACGGAGCCGAATGCAGGGAAGCTAGGCGCAAAATGGGAAGGACCATTCAAAGTAGCAAAGGTGGTCCGCCCAGGAGCATACGAGCTGGAAAACAAAGAAGGAAAGCCAGTCCCAAGGACATGGAACGTAATGCACCTAAAGAAGTATTATCACTAGATGCTGTAAAATAGAACTACGAACCGGCTTGATCCCTACACTCAGGGTACGTAGGCAACTCGTCTTCCGACGAGCTCAGCTATTTTCGCCTTATAATTTTCAAGGGGGGAGTGGGTCCGTATATACATACTCCCAAATTTTCGGAAGCAAATCAAGAGGATGGACGTTGGGACTTAGCATCTCATAACACATCCATAGCTTGAAAAGTTCCCCGAGAATATCATCCCAGCAAACATCGGAACTTAGCATACCGAAACTTGATCCGGAAAGCGAATGGACTCAGAAAAACTGCCCACGACCCGTCCGAGACATGAACCGGCAGCTGGGATAAATGCCAGCCGCCGGATCTTCTTCATCCGAAGCCGGCGGCTGAGATAAGTGCCAGCCGCCGGCTGAGATAAGTGCCAGCCGCCGGATCTTCTTCATCCAAAGCCGGCGGCTGGGATAAGTGCCAGCCGCCGGGTCTTCTTCATCCAAAGCCGGCGGCTGGGATAAGTGCCGGCCGCTGGGTCTTCTTCATCCAAAGCCGGCGGCTGGGATAAGTGCCGGCCGCCGGATCTTCTTCATACGAGACCGGCGGCTGGGATAAGTGCCAACCGCCGGGTCTGCCTCATCCAAGGCCGGCGGCTGGGACAAGTGCCAGTCGCCGGGTCTTCCTCGTCCACGGCCCGTCCGAGATATGAACCGGCGGCCGCCATCACTTCAAAAATCGCCCCTTGGCATACATAAAACCTGCCTTTTAGCAAGCATGCCACCGTCCGTTGCTGATCACAACGGGACGATCTTTTTAACCATGGTTCCCCTTACATCCCAAAGCGGATAAAACGTAGCGCGCTATACAAATTTCCGGACTAACATCCGAAAGGCGTAACCTGACATTCCGCGATCCTGGCAGGAAACGTCTCAGACGATGTTCTATCGAGTTCATTTCCACTAAACGCCCCGCATAGGTAGAAAATGCAAAGCGTAAATCACAAAATGAACTCCTTAAACCCAGTAAACGCCAACTTGGAACGCTGGTCTTAGACATCTCACGACGAGGTACCAAACCGGCCCTGGTACGAGATCATAAACTCGTCCGAAAACTAGCAACTAAACGAAACTCCAAACCGAGCGGCTAACTCCGCTGGTCGAATAACACAAGGGAAACTCTTCCCGAACAATCAGGTATGGGCACCCGGAATAGCACCCCGATCAACCCGACTGAACTAAGCAAACAAAACCGAATGAAGAAGATCGTTCACCCGATCCAGTCAGATAAACGGGCCGCCCGATCTCTTCAGAAAAATGGGCCGCCCAATCTCACTAGACAGACGGGCCAATCGCCCAAACGGCCAGCAGCCCGCTTCGAAAGACACAATCCGGCGGCTGGGACGTTGCCAGCCGCCCGAGATCAATCCCATACGATCCGGCGGCTGGGACACGGCCAGCCGCCCGGGATCGATCCAGCATCCTCTCTATATCAATACACGGCGGCCGGGTTTGTCTCGGACTAAACCCAGCCGCCCATGATCGTCTAACTTGGACTTTGCACAAAAGAAAAGTATACGGCAAAACGCAAATCTCGAAAGCTTATCTTTATTGAAATCTCAAAGCAAAGAAAAACCGGTCCAGACCAAAAATCAGGCCGTCCGTAACATAAATCTATAAATGAAAGCCAAGAACTACCAAAAACTCAAAAATATCCGAGATATCAAGAATCTGGACCAAACGCCTTAGCAACGCCTCTTCTTCGACAGACCTTCCCTCGGGTATCGAGACATCGTCGCCCTTGCGAGCTGGGCACAGCTGAGCATCAATCTTCCCACGAATTCGGGCGATCACATCATCAAGCGGAGATGCAGACTTGTTAAATTCGTTCATCCATTTGGACAATTTCACTTTCTCCTCATCCAAGCTAGGAGGATCAGTCCCCTGAAGTACCGCGACAAGTTCGATATTACTCTCTATCTGAGCCAAATCTACGTCCTGGTGCCTAGCCTCGGACAGAGATCCAAGATCTTCTTTTAGCGCATCCAAGAAGTCGCGGAATTTCGCGACGGAAGCCTTGCGGCCGTCCGCGTAAGCCCGTTGCACCTTCGAGTTGCGCGCCGCTTTCACACTGGCCATCTGATCCTTCAAAGCCTGCACTTCTGTAGCATGACGCGCATCTTTGGCCTCTTGGCGGGTCTTGAACTGTAACGCCACTGCTCTTTCCGCACGCAATGAAGCAAGCTCTTTTTCGAGCGATTTGACCCGATGCGAAGACGTCGCTTCAAGTTCGTTAAGTTTCCTCCTCACCAACCGAGCATCCTCCCGAGCTTCCTCAGCACGCTTGCGGATTCCACGGACAGAAGCATCATACGTGCTGATGCACTTGTTCACGGAAGACATGAACTGAAAGAGGAAAAGAGGGAGGAGTCAGTTAACAAAAAAAAAAGGAGAAAAAAGATAGAAGGGCTAGAATAGATAAACCTTCATCCCGCTCAAGGCCATATCCTCATATTTCTCAGGCTCGTCCAGACTATCACAAGAAGGGAACTTGAAACTAGCATCCGTGACCACCGAAAAACTCATGGCAGACTGACGACGATTTTTACAAACAGCCTCAGGAAAAGCTAGCCCTGGCGAAGGACCCATACGCCGAACCTCGGGAGGAGAATTTTTTGCTCCGGGGTCGGCAAGGCAATCCGCCCGCTTTTGGCGCAACAGGTCGTCTTCATCGCTCAGACCATAGGCGATCCCGCCAGCCGCCGCTTTATCCTTGGGCAAACGCCTCACGATACGTCGCTCAAGAATAGCCTCCTTCTTCAGAGGAGTGACTACAACGGTGGATACCGCCAACTTATCCGCGGGCCACTAGGATGGAGGGAAGGCTTGACTACCGTCCGCCAATCCCGATCCCGAAGGGCCAGCCGCCGACTTGTCCTTAGAATCTTTTCCAAACTTATGTACCTCTCCGTTCTTCTCCATCTGCCTCCTCTCACGAAAAGATGGTCTACCCATAATATCAAATTCAAGGAGAAAGAAAAAGCACTAGACTGTGGAAAGAACTCGCGACGAAGAGGGAGAGGGAGAGGTCCATATATATAGTCGGATGGTTCGAGTCCTAGTTCGAATAGGAGTTGAGTCTTTCCAATTCCGAGCCGACCGCCTACGAGTCTTTCGCTTGAAAAGGAAATTCTCTTTTGCAAAAAAAAAAAGGGAAATTTTCCCGTTTCCGTCAATCCCGATAAAACCTCAGCTTAAAGCTCATCGTCCTGGACTACGAGAACGAAGAACTGGAGGGCTAACTGTTGGGGTCGAAACCCCTCCTCGAAGATTGACGGAATGAGAAGTCGAGGCCGAGATCGAACGGAACTTATCCGGGACATGGAACGGACGAGCCAAGGCCAACTGCCCACGATCCGTCCAAAACATGAGCCGGCGGCTGGGATAAAGCCAGCCGCCGGATCTTTACCATGCAACATCCGGCGGCTGGGATAAGGCCAGCCGCCGGGTCTTCACCGAACAACATCCGGCGGCTGGGATAAGGCCAGCCACCGGGTCTTCACCGAGCAACATCCGGCGGCTGGGATAAGGCCAGCCGCCGGGTCTTCAAACGAGCATCATCCGGCGGCTGGGATAAGGCCAGCCGCCGGGTCCTCTTCATGCCAAAACCGGCGGCTGGGATAAGGCCAGCCGCCGGGTCTTCCTCGTGCATCAGTCGGCGTCCCACGATCATTTCTCAAGTCAAGACTCATTATCCGAACATCTTCCAGTCGACCGACCGTTGAACATAACCCTATTCCCGGACCGACCCGAAGATCATCCATTTGCGCAATCCGACTCCAAAAACGTCTATAAACATTGCCCGAAAGACCGAGACGAACGCTCAGCCGTCCGTGGACCAGTCGCCGAGCACACGAGCCAAAGGAACCGGTGGCTGGCCATCAATACCAAATCCGGCGGCTGGGAGTTCAGATGAAGAACGGGCGGTTCAAATCTCGGAAGTCTTGAAACGTTCGTAATACTCTTCACGAGGGAAAAACCGTTAAAAGCACTATTCATCTCGAGACAAAGTTAACCGAAAAAAAATCGAACTAAGCTTAAACCGAGACACGGGTCGCTATTCGTCGGCGGGCCGGATTTGGGTCAGAATGTGCGGATGGATCACGGAAGACTCTCGGGCCGGATTTCGGGCCCAAAAAGCTTAGGTCAGCAGCTGGGAAGGAAGGACAAAGTCCCACATCGGAAATCTGAAGTCTTAACCTCCTAGGATTGTCAGTATATATATGTACGCTCATGTAAGGGTAAATCCATCCCAGATCCGAGTATTATGAGTTTTAGCAATTTAAGACTATTCAGCTTTTGGTAATTTCCCTTGTACTTTCCGAAAATATCAATAAAAATCTCTCTTTTGCATTTTCGATCATTTAGTTCTTTATAAATAGAATTTTCGAGCCCTCACTAAATATAAGTTTTGACAGTGTGAGTTTTGGCTCTCACACAAACATTGTTTGACAAAGGACCAAAGGCAGGGGCGGACCCATTTGAGAGAATATGGGTTCAGATGACACCCCTAAAACTTGAAAATGCATTGATTTTTGATAATAAAATAGTCAGAACATCAATTTGTCCCCTTTAAATTAAAGGTCATTGACCCCAGTTAAAATTGTCCCCTTTAAATTAAAGATCATTGACCCCAGTTAAAATCAATCCTAGGTCCGCCCCTGACCAAAGGTAAGATAATCATCATCATGTTCCAAATATTCATATATGCCAGGATTAAGTACTTTGGTGCACTTCTCTTCTGGAAAAGTTTTAGCTTCCTCTGTAGGAGTGCTGTTATATCATTTTGTACTGTTCTTGTTTAGGGATCTCGAGTCAAATGGGTTTTCTGGAACCATTCCTGAGGAGCTTGAGAACTTAGAAAAGTTGGAAAAACTTTGAGAGTTTCTGATTCCCTTTCTGTTTCTTTGTTTCTTTTATTGTGACCATGTTTTAGCGCGTTGGGTTTTTTTACTGAAAGATGATTTCTTTTCTGGTTTCCATCTTTTTACAGGTTGCTTTCCTCCAACAAATTGACGGGAAATTTGCCAGTTTCATTATCTAAGCTACAGAACATGACAGATTTGTAAACTTTTGTTCTGTTTTTCTCTCTTAACTTAACTACTTATTATTTCCGTCTCCTTTGTTCATCTGATGTTGCTTGTTTCTGCACAATGCAGCAGGATTAACGATCTCCAACTCAGTGGAACGATACCTAATTCCCTGTAAAATATAAGAAATAGAGAAAGTGAGTAAGATTGTGGGAACAAATTAAATAGATAGATTGATATATCAACTTACTGTCTCGTCGGCTAAGATCAACTATAAACTCTCTCCGCTATGCGCAGTGTATTGTTTCCAAGAATGGAAAACCCTCACTTGGATACGCCAAGTTGACTGTATCCAAGTTGACCTGTAAGGCTTCAGATTTTTGAGGTATGTCAAAACACTTTGAAAAACCATTTTTTGCTATTGATGATTTTGCTAGGAGGCGTTGAATGTATTAGAGGCAGTGTAGAATATGGAACTTTTATATAGAATTGGGAATGTTGGTATAGTTAAGAAATACCTAGATATCATTTAATACTGTTAAGATTTTTATTTGGTAACAATATATAGGTCATAATTTCAAAAAAAAAAAAACAATATATAGGTCATAGCATTCAGAATATGTGTTAACCGATTTTTAATGGCAATGATAGATTCTGACTCTAGATTTTCCAATTATATAGTAGAAGATTTGGAGGTGTATATGGGAGAGTATAAATGGAGAATATATATACATTAGAAAATATCGGATAGTATAATTTCGAATGTGTTCTATATTGGATGATATTTTGTATATTCTATATTCCTCAATCTTAACAATGTTAACAACCAAATATTACACATCTTTTTAAATTATATCCTTTTAAATTAATTAAATGGAAATATTAAATCTATGTATAGAATCACGTAAGTCATATCTTCTACTATATTGGACGCCTCAAAAATATATGTACATATAGTTTAGTATTTGATATTATTGTAATGATACAACACTATTTTTATTAGGGCTGTTCAATACGGTAAAACCGAACCGAACCGATCCATACCGAACCGAAATAGAGCATATGATATGGATTTGGTAATACCGTATAAACCGTATGGATGTTATTTTTATAAAACCGCAGTATATGGATATGGTTAGGTTTATAACCGAACAAACCGAATAAACCGAATAAAACCGATTGAACATAAGAACTGTATAATTATATACATTATATAGAGACATTACAATAGATTTATGGCATGGATAAATAATATCTACAGTATAAGATGTATTCATTTTTCTTTGGTTTTACTATGTATTTCGAAACTAAAAATCTAATATATATGTTTTCTTTATTGTTAAAAATATATCAATTAGAGAAGAAAAGACTTTGATGGAAGGCAAATATAAGACAGTCGAATAACTCTTTTTCCATCAATATATTTTTTCGTTGATCTTGTTTTGAAATTTAAGCCTTAGTTTTATGTTGATTGCATTATTTGATGTTAAACAAGTGTTTCTGTTTTTTTTTTTCTTTTTTTTAATAATTTTTGGTATAAAACCGAATAAACCGAAAACCGAAAGGTATTTAACCGAACCAAACCAAAGTAAGTATGGATTTAGTATGGTAGCTAAATTTTACTAACCGAAAACCGAAATAAACCGAACCGAAACCGAACCGATATCCAGATTGAACACCCCTAATTTTTATACACTAAAACATATGTTCAACTGTAGCTCACATTTGGTTTCTGAATACTATCTACTATATTAAAAATATATGACATCACTTTATATTTTTTTAAAACACAAATTAATATATTACATATGACAATACTTTAGTTGAAAAAACTATAATTAATAGTTGGAAAAAACTATTCTTAATCGGTTTCTGAATACCATACTGTTGTAAAAAATATATGACATTACTTTATATTTTTATCCTGTTTATAATGTGTGATCTCGTTTGACAAAGGTTCAATTTTAACAATCACGATTTTAATAGCATGGACGATTTTAATCGCATGGAAGCGAAATGTTTGAGATTTTTTTATTATTACTTCAGTATAGTATCAAACAATATATAATCGTGATATCCTTAAATTAGAAGGGTGAGTGTTAAAGTTTTTTCTGACCATATTGTCTTTAATGAATTTTTTTAAAACTCAAAGGGGACCAGTGGCACAAAAAGTAATATGTCATGGTTCCTTTGTTGTTTTTTCTAAAGGACTTATGTTTTAATATAGTAGATGTTTCAAAACTCTATCCATGAAGAAGATAGAGCGATCCATGAGCCAATTACGTTAGAAAGAAAAAATAGTGAAGAAGATAAAAAAAAAGAATACACGTGTTACTCTCTCCCATGCTGACGTGGCAGCTCCTGGAGAGAGTTTAATGCTTTCATATAGTAGATTTATAGAGAATAAATTTGATCTATTTAAAAATATTTACTAAAGAGTTATCGTCATAAAAGATTTATAGAGAATAAATCTGATCTACTTAAAATATTTATTAAAAAGTTATGGGAAAGTTATCATCAAACATTCATCATCCAATTATTGAAGTAAAGAAGCATCAAGCAAAGTCAAATCACGGTCTTGAACTCAAAAGAGTGAATAACGCGGTTTTGACTTGTCAATCAACACCAAAAGTGCATAATCCGAAAAAGTAAATGACAGATGTTACACATGGTTCAAGCTATAGAAAGGTGTCTCAAACAAATAATAGATTCACGCATGAATCGTATATATTTCATCTCCGACAACACCAACAACGATATGTGCCAATCGGTCCAACTCAAGCCAACGCCTCAACGCAACGACAACATTTATCTCCGTCACGTCTTCTTATATCGGTAACCACGTCCACTTCATCTGCTCCGATCTGGGCTATCGCCATCCAGTTCCGCAGCTCGGCAACAACAATCGTGGACAGAACAAGCTCTCTCACCACAGCAACAATCTGACTCGGAAACATTTTGTTTGTTTGCCACCAATATCTCTTGAAGCTCCTTCTCTGTTGACATCATCAACGCACTAAGGCTCTGCCACCCACGATTGATCCTCCTTCACCACCATTAATTCCAGCGGTTTCCCCACATATCACACCGAAGCTCTAACACCCATCTAAGTCGATTCACCCCGACCACATTAAGCTATATGCTTCTTCATGACCAAGACTTTTCTAAGCTATATGCTTCCCTTCACTCATGTCAAATTCTTTGTAGATGTTAATCTCAAGCCGTTGCTTCCGCTACCTTTTCTCCATCATCCTCTTGAGCATGAGGGGCCTATAAGGATATCAATCCCTGATTATCCTCTATCATTACCATTACTGATTCAATCATATATTCATTGTAGGATCTTCCTCATTAATGCTTGATTCTCTATCCTCTTGTATAAATAGATTTGCAAACATTCATATGAACACTACAGGAAAATGTCACATAAAGAGTGTCCGAGAAACACTATTATTGGATAGTATAGTGTTATGACAAATGCTCTATCTACGCCCGTTATAATAGGTTTGACACTTTATATAGCGTTTTACGCTTGTGGTATGTTAATTATTTTTTCGATGGCGTTTGTTTGGTTCGCAATTTTATAATTTATAGCGCCAAATGTTTTATGCACCGCATTTTTGTATGTTATCATTTGTTACATATATCAATTGATTTTTGCAATTGTTTGTGAAATTTAAGATGCGGTTTTTGCTTAATTGAGATATTTTATTTGTACCTATTAGCTTTAGTTTGTGCTATTTTGATCATTAGAAAATCATCATGACATCAGCCGAACACACAAGTTTTATTAGCCAAACCATCAAGTTTTACACAACCAAACCATCAAGTTCTAGACAGCCAAACCATAAGTGTTACACATCCAAACCACAAACTGAAACGATTCTACTAGCCAAACAAAATATATTGTCTAACATAATCCCAGGTTCACATAAAAACAATCTTATCAGTAGGTCAAGCGACTGTAGTACCTAAACATCAGCAATAATCTCGAATTCTGAGACTGGTCCCCATACTCGTGCATCCCCAATCTTACAGACATCGACTCATACCTTACTGGCTTTTGGACCCAATGGAACGAAGTGGA
Source organism: Isatis tinctoria (assembly GCA_010577795.1). Classification (NCBI taxonomy): domain Eukaryota; kingdom Viridiplantae; phylum Streptophyta; class Magnoliopsida; order Brassicales; family Brassicaceae; genus Isatis; species Isatis tinctoria. The sequence continues at coordinate 10,007,824 of CM021246.1, read as the reverse complement.
CTGTGTCTTTTGGATTGGTTGAACAAACTCGGCCTTCTGCAACCTTCTTTCCCGATCCAAAGCAGTCTAAGAGGAAGCATTTCTTCATAGAAGAGCTGCTATTGTTTGAGCTCGTACTTACACTCTACAGACGAAAAATCCAGACAGACCATCACAATCACACAACTATACAACACATCATGTAACACAACTATATAACACATCATGTAAGAGATAAGTAAGGAGTAGAGTTTTACCTTAGCTGATAATGCTTCAGATGGTTCTGCTTCTTTTGAAAGTGATGCTCCTGCTTCTTTAGAAAGTGATGCTCCTGCTTCTTTAGAAAGCGATGTCTCTTTGGAGTCTGATGCCTTTTTATAAACAGCTTCCTCTGTTGCAGGTATATTACACTGTATCACCTTAGATATTGTCCAAGCTATGTTCTTACACAATGCATCACCTATCACAGTCATTTCTTCACTTGGTCTCCACAAGTAAGCATCTTTGTTAAACACTTTCTGAATCTTCACTATAGCAGAATTCGGACCCAAAGGAATTTTATCGACCATCTCTTTTGCGTCAGCCGAAGTTAAATGTCCCTGAGAAATTACTTCATCATCAGAATTCCAAGCAAGAATATTGACTCTATCATCGATTACATTTGTAGCCTAAAGAGTCATGCAGAAACAGAATACATGTGTCCTAAGCAATAATCTTTAATATTGATTTAATTTATTTATTATATCACAGGATAAGAGCTTTACCGAGCCAGAAGTCTTGTTTACAGTTGGGGAGTCAAGATTGTCCATAATGAGCTTATCGAATGGCCATGCAATTTTGGCTTTCATAGCTTCGCCAATCGAAGTTATAGTTGTTGTAGGACTCCATACATAAGCTTCTTTATCTGTTGCGAAGTTCACAATTACATCTGCCGCATTATGACCAAATGAAATATTGCCAATCTCGTAAGTTGCTTCAGAGGAGCATAGTTCTTCTTCACCAATAACATACTCTTCCTCTGAATACCAATCTAAGTAGTTGACACCTTGGTCCTCTGCTTGTATCAGTAGCCTCTGATTTCGAACCATCATCTGGTTGTTTATGAGAAAAAGCAAACAATTAATATATTTCAACAGTCCAAGTGAAAAGCACATTTGAATATTAATTTACCCTTTTCCCTTTAGCTATGTCACGAACTAAGTCTTTCAAATCTTTAATCTCGCTCACCAACTCTGCTTGTTTAGCATCAATCTTCTGCACATGTGCGTCTCTAGCCTGTAAGAATGCTAGCTTGCTAGCACTAATCCCTCTGCCCATTCATCTAACTCTTCCACTCTTGTCTTTACCTAAAATTTGACTCACAACATCTTCTCTACCATTGGAGGTTAAGCCCATCTCACTATCAAGTGATTTAATTTGTTCCTATTTTAAATTTTTGTAAATGTATCAATATAATCAGCAAGTACAACCAGAAAAAGAGTTTTATAACTTCCTACAATTGTTTGTTCGAACTCTGGTCTAACAAGTCTGCCTTCTGCATGTGTATGTCCCGTTATCCAGACCTTAATTCTAGTGATCTTAGTCGGGTCAGATGCCTTTTTCTTCTACAAATGAATACAAAAAGTAATCACGGTCTATATTTTTGAGTACAGAACCCATCAATACAACACATTACAGAGACATACCAATTCATGAGCAAGCTGAACCATTCCTTTGCGACTGGTGTTGTGTGGAATGTGTTTCTTCTTCAAATCTCTGAACTGGTCACTTCGTTCCTATATAATCATTCCAATAATTAATATAAGAAGTTCCCATAAAAAAATTGTATTTTGAAGGCAAGATTCAAACAAAAACAACCTTGAAAGATTGTCCCGTCCTACTCTTCACCCACTTTAACCAAGCTGCATCATTGTGAATGTTTTTGCTTGGTTTCAAGTTGCATAGCTTTTCGATGCCTCTTGTAGAACGCAATTTGGTAACTAGCCTAGACTTAGAAGCCCTCCATACGCACCCCATTTTCCTGAAAACACAATTCCTTTGCCAATCTTCTGTCAAATTGAACCTCTCCTACAGTAATGTCCCACTGTTATCATAACAAAAAAAAACGAAGAAAGAAGAAACTAAAGTACAAAGTAACATATCTTGCACCTGAATTGTTGGGGAAAACACGAAAACACGCAAATGCGCAGCGGAATAAGTTTCCCCGCACTTGTGTGAGCCTGTGAGGAATAAGACTTGAACTTGAACTATGGCACAGAAATGATCAAAGCAAGAAACTAAATGACACACAATCTTTTTACGTGGAAAACCTCCTCGATGTGAGAAGGAAAAACCACGGGACCGTAGTCCACTCAAAATCCACTATATCAAATGTTTGAGTGTTACAACCACGTCCTCCCTGTTCCTACAGAACAGACCCAGAGACTAAGGCTCAAAGAGAGCAATCTCCAACAACAAGAGAGCTCAACAAGAGAGCAATACAAGCTTACAAAACTAGCAGATACAAACGACCTCAGCTCACTAGGATTCCGGCAACCAGAGAACAATCCCACCGTACAAATCCAAGATGAACAAGTCAACAACACCTCTGCCAGATTTCAGCTCAATCAGAGAAGAACTCACCGTTGGATTTCCCAAAACCTCAAGACTGCAACTGCTGAAGAACTGTAGCGACCAGCTTCACTAAAACCCCGATTCACGAGAAACCAACCGTTGAAACGACAATCCCACCGTTGAATCTCAAATTCACTGAGTCACGAAGCTTCCCACAAAATATCAGCCAGATCGGACCACTTTCGAGCCCTCGAACACAGCCCTGAATAAACCAGACGAAAATCCCCTTCTTCTCTCCTTCTTGCCTCTCTCTTCTTTCTCTCTCTCTTTTAGTGTAATGTGTCTATGTGTGTGGCTGTGTCATAAAAAACAGGTCAGAGGGCTTATATAGGTCTTAGGAAAAGAACCTAATAAACCCTTATAAAAACCTTCAACACAAGACTTGAGAATTCTACACAAGACTTGAGAATTCTTCCAAGACTTCAGTTTCTACACAAGACTTCAGAATCAACACAAGACTTCTGATTTTCACACAAGACTTCTGATTTGGTTTCATCTCAACCAAACCCATGGTTTCCTCACACTAGGAGGAACACCAACAAACTCCCCCTCCGACTAGTTGGAGGAAACAGCCATCCCGGCTATCTCACGGCAAACCTCAAGCTTTTCCCTCGGCAATGACTTCGTCATCATATCAGCTCCATTATCATTCGTATGAACCTTTTCAAGTCCCACTTCCTTAGAAGCAATCACATCACGTATCCAATGATACCTCCTATCAATGTGCTTCGAACGCGAATGAAATGTCGAGTTCTTTCCGAGACATATTGCGCTTTGACTGTCACAAAGCAACACATACTTATCCTGCTTGAAACCGATATCCTCACAGAAGTTCTTTGTCCACAACAACTCCTTAAGAGCTTCAGTTGCTGCTATGAACTCAGCTTCAGTGGTAGAAAGTGCAACACACTTTTGCAACCTTGACTGCCATGAAACTGCTCCGCCCGCAAACGTTATCAAATAACCCGAAGTAGATTTCCTGGAGTCAACATCTCCAGACATGTCAGCATCAGTATAGCTAACAATCAATGGCTCATTACCTCCAAAGGTAAGCTTCAAACCAGAAGTCCCTCGAAGATATCTCAAAATCCACTTCACAGCATTCCAATGTTCTCTTCCAGGATTGGAATTGAACCGGCTTACTACACCAACGGCGAAAGCTAAATCCGGTCTTGTACAGACCATGGCATACATCAAACTACCCACTGCAGAAGCATATGGAACTCTTGCCATATCTTCCTTCTCTGCATATGTCTTTGAACTCTGTTTACTGCTCAATCTAATGTGTGAAGCAAGAGGAGTACTCACCACTTTAGATTTGTCCATGTGAAACCTTTTAAGTACTTTCTCAATGTACTTCTCCTGAGACAAGTGAATCAATCTCTCAGCTCTGTCTCTCTCAATTCTTATACCAAGAATCTGTTTCACTGGACCCAAGTCTTTCATGGCAAAGGACTTGCTGAGCTGCTTCTTCAGCTCCTCAATTCTGCTCATGTCCTTGCCCACAATCAACATGTCATCAACATATAGCAACAAGATGATAAAATCATCATCACCAAACACCTGAATAAATACACAATGGTCATCAGTAGTCTCCTTATAACCATGCTCCTCCATAACAGACTTAAACTTCATGTACCACTGTCTCGGTGCTTGCTTCAATCCGTAAAGGCTCTTCTTCAGGCGACAAACTAAATCCTCTTCACCCTTTTTCACAAAACCTTCCGGTTGTACCATGTAAATCTCTTCCTCCAAATCTCCATGAAGGAAAGCAGTTTTTACATCCATTTGCTCAACCTCTAGATCAAGACTTGCTGCCAGTCCAAGTACAATCCGAATGGACTGCATCTTCACAACAGGAGAAAAGATTTCATCATAATCAATCCCCTTCTTTTGGCTGTATCCTTTCACAACCAATCTAGCCTTGTATCGGGGTTGCAAACTGGTATCTTCATGCTTAATTCTGAACACCCACTTATTAAGCAATGCCTTCTTTCCCTTAGGCAATTTCACCAACTCAAATGTATGATTCTCTTCAAAAGAATCCATCTCATCACCAGCAGCACCAAGCCACTTATCTTTGTGTTCACATTCCATAGCTTCATCAAAGCTTTCAGGCTCTCCCCCATCAGTAAGTAACACATACTCACTAGGATCATACCTTGTCGACGGTTTTAGACCTCTCTCGGATCTTCTAACAATAGGAGGGTTCTCAGTAGTTGGTGTCTCACCATGATCGTCACCATGATCACCAATACCATCTTCATGTGCGGGAGCATCTGCACCGGGTGTATCTTCTTGAACCTCATCCTCGACCTGACCGTGGACAGATGTAGAAGGACTAGCCTCTAAATCGATCAAACTCTCACTACTCTGAGTTGGTTTTCCGGACTTGTCAATGTCCTTAATTGTTTGATCTTCCATGAACACAACATCTCTGCTCCTTATGAGCTTCTTATCAACGGGATCATAAAATCTGTATCCAAACTCATCCTGACCATAACCAATGAACACACACTGTCGCGACTTCATCTCAAGCTTCGATCTCTCATCCTTGGGTATATGAACAAATGCCTTACACCCAAAGACCCTCAAATGACCATAAGAAACATCCTTACCGGTCCAAACTCTCTCTGGAACATCACCCTCCAATGGAGCACTTGGTGACAAATTCAGCACATGAACAACTGTGCTCAAAGCCTCACCCCAGAAAGTCATCGATAAGCCTGACTGTGAAATCAAACATCTCATCCTCTCGACAATAGTCCTGTTCATCCTCTCAGCCAACCCATTCAACTGTGGAGTCTTAGGCGGCGTGAACTGATGCCTAATACCGTGCTCTTTGCAATAAGCATCAAATGGTCCAGAATACTCACCACCATTATCACTGCGGATACACTTCAACTTCTTTCCCGTTTGTCTCTCAACCAATGCCACAAAATGCTTGAAATATCCCAGAACCTGATCTTTAGTCTTCATAGTGAAAACCCATGACTTCCTAGAATGGTCATCATGAATGTGACAAAATATATGCACCACCAAGAGATTTTGTCTTCATTGGACCACACACATCTGAATGCACCAAATCAAGTACCTCAGATTTTCTAGAAGGTGCAGAAGACTTGAAAGAACTCTGTAACATGAAACAAAGCAAACAAACGCATGCACTGGCAAGTTCAAACCAGAGATTCCTGGAATGACCTCCTTCTTTGACAACACAGACATACCCTTCTCACTCATGTGACCGAGTCTCTTATGCCATAGCTCCATGGCATCAACATTCTCCACTGCATTAACAGCATCTTTGGAGACCTTAGCCTGCATCAAATAGAAAGATGAAAGCTTCTCACCTCGAGCCACAACCAGAGAACCACGTGAAAGCTTCCATTTACCACCACCGTGTAAACTGTAGAAACCCTCATCATCAAGTCTTCCTGTAGATATCAAATTCATTCTCAAGTCTGGAACATGCTTAACATCCTTAAGCATCAACCTAGTCCCAAGACTAGTCTCCAAGCATATATCACCAATGCCAACAACCTGAGCCAAACCATCATTACCCATCTTTACAGAACCATACTTACCTAGAGTATAGGTAGAGAACAAATCCCGTTGTGATGTAGCATGAGTGGTAGCTCCACTGTCAATCACCCAACTGGTGTCTTGGCATACATTAATGGCATTATCCTCAAGAAGAATGAGAAACTCATCTTGGGTGACTGTCACCCGATCTACTTCTTCTTGCTTTCCTTGCTGCTTGTCTTTCTTCAACTTCCAGCAATCTTTCTTCATGTGCCCTTTCTTATGACAGAAATAACACTCCATATTAGCAAATTTATTAGATTTGCTCCTGCTCCTGCTCTTGTCCTTCTTGGACTCTCTATGTGAACTTCTCCCCCTTGACTCAGTAACCAGAACATCTGAACGTGAGGAACTAGCATTTGACTGCCTTCTTGTCTCCTCATTCAACACACTGTTCTTCACTGAATCCATCGAAATGACACCTTCCGACGCGGAGTTACACAGAGACATTGTGAATACCTCCCAAGAATCTGGTAATGTACCAAGAAGCCACAAACCGTGAATCTCATCATCAAACCTGATGCCCATATCAGACAACTTGTTGAGCAATCCCTGAAACGCATTCAAGTGATCTGTCATCGGAGTTCCATCCTGATACCTCAACTCAATCAACTTCTTGATCATAAGCATCTTGTTATTCCCGGTCTTCCGAGCATACAACTGCTCCAGCTTCAACCACAAAGAACGAGCATTAACCTCATTTTCAATATGATGCAACACATTATCATCTATCCACTGCCTTATCAAACCACACACTCGGCGATGCAGCAACTTCCATTCATCCTCTGTCTTATTATCAGGTTTCTCCTCCTGAAATACTGGTAGATGAAATTCTTTAACAAAGAGCAGATCCTCCATCTTGCCCTTCCATAGATGATAATTGTTGTTACCATTCAAGCTTATCATTCTGCCCATATTCTCCATCTTTTCCATCACTCACACAAGCAAACCAATAACCCAGAGCTCACAACCTTAAGCTCTGATACCACTCTGTTGGGGAAAACACGAAAACACGCAAATGCGCAGCGGAATAAGTTTCCCCGCACTTGTGTGAGCCTGTGAGGAATAAGACTTGAACTTGAACTATGGCACAGAAATGATCAAAGCAAGAAACTAAATGACACACAATCTTTTTACGTGGAAAACCTCCTCGATGTGAGAAGGAAAAACCACGGGACCGTAGTCCACTCAAAATCCACTATATCAAATGTTTGAGTGTTACAACCACGTCCTCCCTGTTCCTACAGAACAGACCCAGAGACTAAGGCTCAAAGAGAGCAATCTCCAACAACAAGAGAGCTCAACAAGAGAGCAATACAAGCTTACAAAACTAGCAGATACAAACGACCTCAGCTCACTAGGATTCCGGCAACCAGAGAACAATCCCACCGTACAAATCCAAGATGAACAAGTCAACAACACCTCTGCCAGATTTCAGCTCAATCAGAGAAGAACTCACCGTTGGATTTCCCAAAACCTCAAGACTGCAACTGCTGAAGAACTGTAGCGACCAGCTTCACTAAAACCCCGATTCACGAGAAACCAACCGTTGAAACGACAATCCCACCGTTGAATCTCAAACTCACTGAGTCACGAAGCTTCCCACAAAATATCAGCCAGATCGGACCACTTTCGAGCCCTCGAACACAGCCCTGAATAAACCAGACGAAAATCCCCTTCTTCTCTCCTTCTTGCCTCTCTCTTCTTTCTCTCTCTCTTTTAGTGTAATGTGTCTATGTGTGTGGCTGTGTCATAAAAAACAGGTCAGAGGGCTTATATAGGTCTTAGGAAAAGAACCTAATAAACCCTTATAAAAACCTTCAACACAAGACTTGAGAATTCTACACAAGACTTGAGAATTCTTCACAAGACTTCAGTTTCTACACAAGACTTCAGAATCAACACAAGACTTCTGATTTTCACACAAGACTTCTGATTTGGTTTCATCTCAACCAAACCCATGGTTTCCTCACACTAGGAGGAACACCAACATGAATCTCCTCCTACATTGTGTCCTTTGTCTTTTCGTCTACGCCTCCAATCGTCTAGAATTACTGGTATATGGTCCCTCACAAGAGGTCACATTGTGAACATAAATACAATTCATATTTTTTATGTACAATGAAAAGTACCAAATCTAAATCATCCATCATTAGGAATTATCCAAATCCTTATAACGAAAAGATTATCTCTTTTCGAACCCTCGGCAGTCGGCTCTATATATATAAACAATCCTAAGGGCTCAAACGTGTCAGCAAATTAACAAACTCAGTAATCTTCCATAATCTTTGTCAAACTTGTTTATCTCTATTCCAAAAAAGAAGAACTAAACATGGCTTCGATCAATAGCAAATCTTTCTTCACTTCTCTGCTTTCTTGTGGCACTTCATGGGATTGGCGCTGGAGAAACTGTTCACAAAGTCGGCGCCTCGAGTGGATGGACCATGATGGGCGTGGATTACCAAGCTTGGGCTTCTTCAAGAACTTTTCAAGTCGAAGACTCTTTGGTTTTCGAATACAACAGCGAGTTCCACGACGTTACTCGAGTAACTCCACATGATTTTGAATTGTGAAATCCGTCTAATCCGCTAACGAGTTACCAAACCGGGTCTGACACGGTAACTTTGACCAAACCTGGATTCCAACGCTTCATATGCGGAGCTGGTCACTGTGACATAGGACAAAAGCTGGACAACGTTGTCTTCCCGGCCTCGTTGGGTCCCGTGGGTGCTCCAGTTCCAGGACCGGTCAGAGCACCAAGCTCCTCTCTGTCTTCTTCACCTCATCCTTTGGCTGATTCACCGACCAGTGCTCCACAACATCAGATGTGACCTGTTAGGAACGTGATCGGAGAAGAAGATCACATCGGAAAATAGATTCTGTTATTCATCTTAACTTGTGAAAATACAAAGAAATGTCCTTATATAATAGGACTTAACCAGTTTCTATTGAACCGGAAATACATTTAACCTACACTTTAATAGCCTCTCTCAAGATGGCGAGTAAACAGATGACAGAGACATCTTGCCAATAAAAGAGTGAAAAAGACATGGTTGTAATGGCTTTGTAAAAACGTCTGCAAGCTGGTTATCTGTGCGGACATGATGTAGTTTGATCAAAACATCAGTAAGAAGATCTCGGACCTTATGACAATCAATTTCCATATGCTTTGTTCGTTCATGAAAGACTGCATTTGTTGCTATGTTAATAGCTACAGTGGAATCACAGAAGAAAGCAATCGCATTGTCTTGAGGAGCCTCTAATTCACGAAGAAGTTTAACCAATCCTTCCACTTCATGAACTCCATATCCCATTGCCTGATACTCCGATTCGGCAGAGGAATGAGAAACTTTATCTTGTTTCTTAGACTTCCAGGATATCTAAGATTGTCCAAGAGACATACAATATCCAGTAGTGGAGCGTCTTATATCTTTGTATGATCCCCAATCTGCATTCATAAATGCTTTCAGAATAAAATCTGAAGCAGCTAAGTAGATTAAAACCCTGCCAATAGTCCCTTTGAGATAGTGCACAACTTTGTATGCAGCTTGCAAATGAGAGGGCTTTGGAGCAGCACAGTTTTGACAGAGTTTATTGACGGCGTTGGTAATATCAGGACGAGTGATGGTTAGATACATCATATTTCCAATCAAACGACGATACAAGAGCGGATCATCACGAAGCGGTTCACGACTGTCTTGACACAAAACGATGCTTGGATCCATCAGGCTTACACGTTAAGTAACCAGTTAGAACATCCATAGTGTATTTGCGTTGAGAGATAGTAATACTAGAAACTGAGCGAGCAATTTCAAGGCCGAGAAAGTATCGAAGTGGTCCAAGATCACGAAGCTTAAATGACTTCTTCATATCTGAGATCAATTGCTGTGTTGCAGCCTCCTGATTTGAGGCAATTATGATGTCGTCCACATACACAAGTACTACAACATACTGTCCTTTATGGTGACGAATAAACAGAGTGTGATACGACTGAGATTTCTGAAAACTCAAAGCCAATAGAGTGGAGCTGAATTTCCGAAACCACTGTCGAGAAGCCTGCTTTAAACCATACAGAGACCTCCTGAGTTTATAGACGGCATTAGGAGGCAGAGTTTCACCATCTTTTGTTGTATTGCCAGGAGGAAGATGCATATATATTTCTTCATCAAGGTCCCTGCTTAAGAAAGCATTCGAACAACTGGTTTTGTTCAACGAATAACATATGAGAATTTCTCTCAAAGGGAGTTTCGAAAACAAAAAGAGTTTGATAAAAAGTTGATTGTTTGTTACCATAGATTTTGAGATACATATAGCAAAGGATGTTTGGGGGTTTCAAAATCAAGGTAAAACTTAAATGAAAATTAAGACTTGACTCTTCAGTTGAAGAAAATGACTCTTCACCTTCGAAATCCCTTCAGTTTGTGAATTTGATCCGTCGTTAGGAAGGGGCTCCTAAATCCTTGTTCATGCTTCCTAAAATGTTGTTTCGGGAAGACTTTCTTGAATCTGAAAACTTCCTTCCTGAATCTGGCATTTTTGAGGGGCTTCTTGAATCCGAGCAGTAGCTTCCAGAATTGGGTCTTGATCAACAAATGGGTGATTTGGAAGTAATCCAATTGCCTCATTAAAAAAGTTCTTTGGAAAACCCAATGGGACAAAATCAAAGGAAGGGAAAAAAGACTATAAATAGGTTACTTGCCCATTTGCCGATCTCCTTGGACTTGATTGAGAACCATAGGTTGATTGAGAACCAAATGTGTTGATTTGATTGGCATCACTCACGTACATGTAATCCTCACAGAATTTGAGCATCAGCTTCTGAATTCATGTAAGCCTTCTAGAATCAGAACAATAGCTTCCTAATTCGTGTAGGCCTTTCGGAATTAGACCAATAGCTTCCTTAAAACGAGTTGTAATTCCTTCTGGTTCAAGCTTCTTGGCCTTAAGGTCAGCTGTTGGCTTTGGTTCCAGATTCCTCTCCTTGATGCTTTCCATGATTGTATCATCCCCTCCCTCTTGAAAAAGATTTGTCCTCAAATCTGTTTGGCCTGCAAGAAGAGAAGATGTATTAATGCCATAGGAATAAAAATTCAAATGATCCTTACTTTTGCGTTTCTTATCATGAACTGGTTTCAAGACTTGAAATCGGCCCATCTTTAGGTAGGCAGACTGCATTGGACGATCTGGTGCAATGTTGAACTTCCTTAACTAGAACAAACAAGCTAGGAAAATTATTGTTCACACCAATTCCCTTACAATGCTTGATGCAGTTTTCACCAAGGAATGAGTGAAAAGGTGGTTTTGGTACAAGGCTAGCTTTTTCCTCCAAGACATCTTCATGTGGCAATCTCTCTTGTGATTTTTCTGCATAGCTTTCTCCTTGGACCTGTGATATAAAACCAAGGCAACTCGGCAGCTACGGATTAAGACAGGTAAGTTCTTCACAAGTTTGTTCATTCTCAGGCACAGAATAAAATTCAGAAGAAGGAGAATTAAACTTATCCTCACAAGATGTCATGCACTGAAATAGATCTTCTTCATGCTCATCAAAGATTGGCAAAACTTAAGAATTCTTCCTTCAGGGATGCTATCAGCTTTTTCATCAAACACAATAGGCACGTCCTCTAGCTCATTGATGTCCTGACTGTTGTATTCTCTTGAGTTTTATACTCTGTCTTGACACAAACAAGATGGATCAGCAATATTCTCCAAAACAGAGAATTCAGAGATACATTTGGGCTTTGCACTGATGAAAATTTGGTGGTGCAATCTCTCTTACTCTTACTCACGGCCTTAAGTGTTTTCGTCATTTGCTTCTCTAAGTTTTCACAAAATGTTTGGCTGTCAAACCGGTTTTGAAGCCTCCTTTGTCCACCATGGTTGTGGTCTTGATCTGCTTCTCCTCTGGACGGTTTGGATTGCTCTCTACCTCTACATTTGCGGTTCTCATGTGATCCTCTTAGGCATGGCTCTTCCTGCATAAAACCAAACTTGTCAAAAACAAACTGTTTTTTATTTCTAAAAATCGGTTGCTCCCTATCAAACAAGGTTTTAGAAATGGATTTGAAAATGCCTTTGTGTGAGATTTTCTCAAGGATAGATTTCTTTTGAAGACCAAACATCTTGTCCCTGCAAACACTACCAAACACGATTAGAAGCAAAAGCTTTCTTCAGAAGCGTTTTCAGGAAGCCTTTCCTAAATCGCAAGTATTTCTCTCCAAATTGTTTCTCTCTTTGTGTTTATATCACTCAATGATCTCTCAAAAGTTCTAGGTGAACAAAACCCGATCAAACCCAGTGAATCAACCCAATCAACAAACGGATTTGAAGAGGAAAGATAGATGGATAGCAAGATTTTTTGGCTAGAGATTAACCAAGCCTTCCTATATGATCAATACTCTTTTTTATTTATTTTTGGGAATCGATTTTTTTTTCTTCGATTTCTTTTTGCTTTCCTTTTTTTATCTAAGATTGAGGCTGGCTCAACTAGCAAACAGATAGATAGAAAAGAAATTGATGGAAGAAAGAAAAGAAATTTCATGGTAGATGAGAAAGATGGAGATAGAACGATACCAATCCTTCAAGTGTGCTCTGATACCAAATGATAAAATTTTCCCAAGGAATTGCATTCAAATGATGGATTGATAGATGGATTGTTGGGGTCAAGATCCCCTCCTCGGAGATTGATAGAACGAGAACTCAAGATCAAGATCAAACGGATCGCGTCCCGAGCATAAGGGCCAGCCGCCCGTGCTCTAGGCACAGGCCAGCCGCCCAGCATCTATGCATCAAGAGCTGGCGGCTGGAATTGTCCCGAACCAAGTTCCAGCCGCCCAGCATCTCTTCATCAAACCCTGGCGGCTGGACTTGTCCCGAACCAAGTTCCAGCCGCCCAACATCTCTTCATCAAACCCTGGCGGCTGGACTTGTCCCGAACCAAGTTCTAGCCGCCCAACATCTCTTCATCAAACCCTGGCGGCTGGACTTGTCCCGAACCTAGTTCCAGCCGCCTAGCATCTTCGTATCAAGACCTGGCGGCTGGACTTGTCCCACACCAAGTTCCAGCCGCCCATCATCCATTGATCGAGGCATGGCGGCTGGACTTGTCCCTGACGAAGTTCCAGCCGCCCATCATCCTTCCTTCAAGCACGATTCTGGCTCGGTTCAATCCAATACCAAGCATCCGCATGTTCTGATCCCAGGCGCCTATAGACTGAAGCCAGCCGCCCACGGTCGAGACCAGCCGCTCGTAAGCCAGTCGTCCATAGAGTCGGCGGCCGCAGACTTAAAGGGGAAATGGGCGGCCAGTTTCAAAAGTCGTTGAAATGCTCGAAACACTATTCAAGTGTGAAAAACCGTTAAAATACTGTTTCCGAGATTAAAAAGTTAACCGAAAAATCCATTTAACCTTAATCGAGATCCGGTTACTATTCATGGATTTACTGTTCATCGAGCCGGTCCAGGATCAGACTGTGTGAAGAACTGCTGAAGATTTTGGGCGGGAATCGGGCCCAAAAGACTAGGTCGGCAGCTGGAAGGAAGGAACTTTGTCCCACATCGCCCAGAAAGAGTTTTAGTCTCATAGGTCTCCTAGTATAAATATAGACGCTTGTACTAGGTTGAGATCATCCCAATTCGAGTATTAAGGTTTTTTGCAATATAAGACTTTTCAGCTTTTGCAATTATTCTTGTACTTCAGAAAAATATCAATAAAAATATCTTTTTGCATTTCGGTCCTTTAGTTCTTTTAAAATAAAATTTTCGGATCCCCATAAAATATAAGTTTTGTCAGTGTGAGTTTTGGCTCTCACAGTTTGGCGCCGTCTGTGGGGACTAGAAATATTTTTAACTCTTAGAACGACATGATACGGAAAGAAGACGATGACCAGAAGAACCGATGACATCATCAACCAGCCGGCCGGAGCAGCCGCCATGGGAGCAGCTGAAATAGGAACAACCGCCGTCGGTACATCCGCAGACGGAGCGGGAGCGACTGCCGCTGGAACATCCGCGGCCGGAGCGATCGGAACCGGAACGGCCGGGATCTCTGATACACGAGTTTTAACCCTTTTAATTCCTACTGCAAGTGCACAGCATACGAAGTAGTATTTAGGGGTCGATCCCACGAAGACCAGTTTTCACACTATGATATATTGAGCTAAATCAAAAGCTAAGACAATTCAAATATGTTTTTGGTTTTTTAATAACTAGTAATGAAAGTGAAATCGGTTGTAAGATAATTTTAACAAGCGTTAGGTCAAGGAATATCTCAGGAGATTCAGAGCGACGGATCAAACAACTATTCAGGCAGTGTTTAAGCACAAGTCTAGAACTCAAACATAAAGATAATATCAATCCACTGTCGTGGTATCAATAACTTTGTCTATCAACCTAGAATTCCTAACTGTCGTTGGCACTAGAAATCGTAGACAAGCATTAAGGATAGGTTTGATATGTTCACAATTCTCACTACATCTACTGTCGTAGGTAATGGTTAAATTGCTCACCAATGTTTATTCTAGCAACCTAGCAACTGTCGTTGTCTAAGTTAAACCTAATATCATAAAATCAAATGATCAATTCGATTTAAGCATTAAGAACAACAAAGGTGAAGACATCGATTATATTAGCCTATTTGTGTTTAATCGTAAAGCTCATGAATTCCTTTTGACAAACCTCAACCTAACTAAAAGATCTACTCAGACATGATTAAAGAAGATAACAACATAGTTATAGAGTTCATAATAAAAGCTTGAATAGATAATGGAAGCTGAAAATAACTTATAAGAACTTAAATTAAAGCGTAAATATAAATGTTAGGAACTGAATTTAAAGCATAAATGTAAAGCTTAAAAGAAAGAACAAGAACTTAATAAAAACATAAACATAAAAGCTTAAAAGAGAGAAAGATCAATGCTTTGAAGCTTGAGAGGAGAGGAGGAAGAAGAAGGTGTGTTTTGAGAGTGATGTTGTGAGTCTCTTATATAGGCCAAGGTGAGGGGAAGTAGGTGAGACGGGGAACGGTCGTTCTAGGTGGAGAACGATCGTTCCCCTTTGTCGATCCGTTGTTGGTGAGATGTGGTGTTGGGGAACGATCGTTCCGGAGTATAGAACGGTCGTTCTCACGCGTTTTGTCGGCAAGGTTGGTGAAGTGTGGAACGGGCTGCATGGGATGGAACGGTCGATCCATAGATTTGTCGACAAGGTTGGTAAGGTGGGGAACGACCGTTCCGTAGTGGGAACGGTCGTTCTAGTTGGTCGTTCTGACCCAAGAACGGTCGTTCTCTATGGTTGGTCATTTCCTCGTGTTTTCCATGTCAACTCGACTCGAACATGTCCGTAAACGCCAAACTTCTTCGGAACTCCATAAAATCTGTAAAAGACTCAAAACAAAAGAAAAGACTCGAAAAACCAACGAAAGATGCAAATCAAAACTCAAACCGAATACTAAAAACGAATCAAAATACGTTAAAAACCGATGATCAACTCTCCCCAACTAAAACCTTTGCTTGTCCTCAAGCAAAACCAGATATTTTACAAAAAGGAGAGGTTAGAAAAGTGTGAAACTCGTAAAACTTATAGGACCACATTTTAAATCAATTGCCCGTAAACCGTATTCGCAAAGTTCAGATCAAACCGTACTTCATTGTACTTCTCCATAACCGTAGTAAATAAATGAAATCTCATAATCAAGCAGAACTCAATATTTAACATTCATTATCAAATGCGTGTACTCTCACAAAGGGAATATCTAACATGTTATGGTCTAGGTATTAAGGTTGGTATTTGGTGGCTCAAGTGTTTTGGTTTCTTTTAGTAGTATAAACAGATGCAAATCATTATGCAAAATCACCGTGAGACACAGACCAATTAGGAGGTACACAACTCTCCTTAACTCTAATCCTTCTACCCTTTTTTAACAAGTCACAAATCAAGAACATGATTAATTTCTTTTAACATTTTATGGAATTTAACGATATTACCTAGACTTTCCCGGTTCCTTCCGTTTTCTTTTCTGTAATGCAAATAATTTTATTCTTCTTTTGTCTTTCTTTTTCTTTTTTTTATTTTTATTTTTATTTTTTTTTTTTTTTATTATTATTTTTTTTTTTTTTTTATATCGGAGAGTGGAACCGGTTAGTCTCTAAGATCTGCATCAAAAGAACATCAACAATGTAAGTTATTTCTTGAATGTGAATAAAACCTTCTACCCTTTAAAAGTTCACCCTCTTTTGAAACGAAAATTTTCAATGAATATGTTCAAAGAGAGAGACCAAATTTCTAGACACATCCCATGAGTTTAATCAGAAAGAGACCACCTATCTAGACACAATCCTAAAGAAAAGTTGTGTCGGTCCGTATACTCCATAGTTTTTGCACATGAATGCAATGACAGTAAACGAAGAAAAGTGGGTTTCAACATGGAAATGGTAAGGGTGTGGTACTAGACTAAGGATAAGTCTAGCCATTTGGAGTTAGCAAAGATTGGTAAAAATTGATGCAAAGAAAACTCCAAATGTAAAATCCAATACATGATCATCAACCCCCTAAGTGAGATAAATTAAGTCCATATTAAGTTCCGATAATTCGATTAAGTTCAGATGATTTGAGAAATTCACTAAATGATCAAGTTATGGATTTTTCTGCGTTTCCAACTATCCTCAAACAATGCTAAACAGTCCTAAGGCAATGACATCGAACATGTTGCAATTCCAAAAAGTTTAACAAGTTCACACAAATATTTTTTTTTTTTTTTTTTTTTTTTTTTTTAGAAAATATAAACACGCTTAAATAAAACTTAAAATCAAACATAAGAAATAAAATTAAAAGCCAAAAAAAACATGAAACACAACGTTAGTACACAATAAATCCTTCCCCCAGACTTGTTTTTAACCGTCCCGGTTGAAACAAAACTGAAAGAGAAACCCGTAAAATAAAATAAAAGTAGCATAAAAATAAAAATGGATATGACAAGGGTGATAGAAATAACCACAGCTCAGTGGTCGCTGGTGGAGCTATCGGTGCTGCTCTCTATCCGTCATCCGCTCAACACTTAATAAAAACCTGCAAAAGCAATCTCAAACAAAACAAGAAACGTAAATAGAATAAGAACGAAAAACTTCACGCTATTTTACATGTTACCTGGTGGGTTGCCTCCCACGAAAGCGCTTGTTTTACGTCTCTAAGCTTGACGTGGAGAGCTGATTATGCTTGAGGTGGGTCGCTTAGAGGAAAGGATTCCCCTTGTGTGATGGTTGAATCAGCGAGGTACGGCTTCAAACGCTGACCATTGACAACGAATTCTCTCCCCTTTTCGTCCAGCAATACCACAGCTCCATAAGGTCGGACTTCCTTGATTGTAAAAGGCCCAGACCATCTTGATCGTAACTTCCCGGGAAACAGCTTCAGCCGAGAGTTGAAGAGTAGAACTTGGTCGTTGGGAGCGAAGTTGCGAGCCAGTATGCGCTTGTCGTGGTATGCTTGGTTCGCTCCTTATAAATCTTTGAGTTCTCGTATGCGAGATGCCTAATCTCCTGGAGTTCGTGTAGCTGCATCATGCGTCTTTCCGAAGCTGGTTTGATGTCATAGTTGAGCAGCTTAACAGCCCATGCGGCTTTGAACTCAAGCTCGACGGGGAGGTGACAGGCTTTTTCGTAAACAAGGTGGAAGGGAGTGGTCCCGAGAGGCGTTTTGTAGGCGGTCCTGTAAGCCCATAGAGCTTCGTCTAGCTTGGAAGCCCAGTCCTTCCGAGTTGTGTTCACCGTTTTCTGAAGTATGCTCTTGATTTCTCGGTTAGATATCTCAACTTGCCCACTCGTTTGCGGATGGTAAGGCGTTGCGACCTTGTGTTTTACACCATTCTTGCGCAATAGATTCTCGAAAATCTTGTTGATGAAGTGAGAGCCTCCATCGCTGATGACAACGCGCGGAACACCAAACCTCGGGAAAATGATAGATTTGAACATTTTGATCACCACCTTTGCATCGTTCGTGGGACTCGCCAATGCCTCAACCCATTTAGACACATAGTCAACAGCCACGAGTATGTACTCATTCCCGAAGGAAGATGGGAATGGTCCCATAAAATCAATCCCCCATACGTCAAAGACCTCCACTTCGAGAATGAAGTTCTGTGGCATCTCATTGCGCTTGCTGATGTTGCCCTGTCGCTGGCATGAATCGCATCTAGAGATAAAGCGCTGAGCGTCTTTAAACATTGTTGGCCACCAATACCCAGCTTGCAGAACCTTGGAGACTGTCTTGAAAGTAGCGAAGTGTCCGGCATAGGAAGAGCCATGACAGTGAAATAGAATCTCCGGTATCTCCTCCTCAGCCATGCAACGTCTGAATACTCCATCTGGGCAATGTTTGTACAGGTACGGCTCATCCCAGAAGTAATGGCGAATATCCTTTAGGAATTTCTTCCTCTTGTTGCCCACAAAACCGTGAGGTTCTAGATCAGCAGCTAGGTAATTTGCAATCTCTCCAAACCAAGGAATCTGAGGATGTTGGCTGCTTTCGGTTTGGTTGCAGAATTCGGACCGGGCAGGTGCTCGCTGGGTGGGAGCACGTGCTTCCTCAATTTGGAATACTCCGATCGAGTAAACCTGTTCTTCGGGAGGCTGTCATTGAGTGGGAGTTCCTCATCAATCCTCATCCTAGATAAATGGTCGGCAGCTCCATTATCTATTCCCTTCTTGTCCTTGATCTCCAGGTCGAATTCTTGAAGTAGGAGAATCCACCTAAGTAGCCGTGGCTTAGCGTCTTTCTTGGTCAGCAGATACTTGAGTGCTGCATGATCAGTATGAACTATAACCTTTGATCCAACGAGGTAGGACCGAAATTTCTCAAAGGCGAAGACGACGGCCAGAAGCTCCTTTTCTGTCGTAGCATACTTGCACTGAGCATCATCCAATGTGCGACTGGCGTAGTAGATACGTGGAGCTTCTTCTCTTTCCTCTGGCCGAGAACCGCACCAACAGCATAGTCGCTAGCATCCGTCATAACCTCGAAAGGTAGGCTCCAATCTGGTGGCTGCACAATGGGTGCGCTGACCAATGCTCCTTTGATCGTATGAAAAGCCTCAAGACAGTTGCTATCAAAATCGAACTTCTCCTCTTTGCACAACAGCCTCGTGAGGGGTCTAGCTATCTTTGAAAAATCCTTGATGAATCTGCGATAGAAGCCTGCATGCCCCAGAAAACTGCGGATCCCCTTGACAGAAGTAGGTGGTTGTAGGTTCATCATAACCTCGATCTTAGCTTTATCCACCTCGATGCCATCTTCTGATATGCGATGCCCAAGTACAATCCCATTCCTGACCATGAAGTGACACTTCTCCCAATTTAGAACTAGGTGTTTTTCCTCACATCGCTGAAGTACCCTGCATAGATTAGATAAACAGTGAGAGAAAGAGTCTCCATACACCGAGAAGTCTCCATGAACACCTCCATTATGTCTTCGATCAAGTCGGAAAAAATGGACATCACGCATCGCTGGAAAGTTGCCGGAGCATTGCACAACCCGAATGGCATGCGCCGGTAAGCGAATGTGCCATAAGGACATGTGAATGTTGTCATCTCCTGGTCGTCCGGATGGATGGGAATCTGAAAGAAACCTGAATAACCGTCTAAAAAACAGTAGTACGGATGGTTAGCAAGTCTTTCAAGCATCTGATCAATAAAGGGCAAAGGGAAATGATCCTTGCGAGTTGCAGCATTTAGTTTACGATAATCATGCACATTCTATGGCCGGTTATGGTCCTAGTCGGTATCAGTTCATTCCTATCATTTTTTATTACAGTGATTCCTCCTTTCTTAGGAACTACATGAACTGGACTAACCCAAGTACTATCAGAAATAGCATATATTACACCGGCTTCTAGAAGTTTCATTATCTCTTTTTTAACAACATCTTTCAGATTCGGATTCAACCTCCTTTGATGTTCTATAGAACTCCTCGATTCATTTTCTAGATGTATCCTATGCATGCAAAGATCAGGGGAGATGCCAGTAATATCATCAAGTGAATACCCTATAGCCTTTCTATACTTCCTAAGCTCGCATAAAAGTAAAGCTACTTCCACATTATTCAAATCAGCATTCACAATAACCGGGTAAGTAGAGTTTGTTCCAAGGAATGCGTACCTGAGCCCGCTGGAAGAGTTTTGAGCTCCAGTTTGGGTGCTTTCAATTCGCTCCAAGGGCTGTCTATCGGATCAAGTGGCGGAGCGGGTGTTCGCGGGATTGGAGCGGGTGCTCCGTCTGTTTCTGCCGAGTTCTCCTCATCTTCTAGGCTCATGTACGCCACCATCTGCTCCATTATCTGGCTGGAATCTAGCATCTTGGCAAAGCTGTCGGCATCCTCGCTCAGGAAACCATGCTCTCTTTCAGCCAGAGTTAGAGCGGTTTCAAGAGGATCCGGGCATAGAAGCTCTTCAGCTGCCTCATCATATACGTCATCCACGCCTTCCACAGTGAAGGTTTGTCCATCCATCATTGGTTTCTTCAACAATTTGTCCATCTCGAATGACATCACCATGTCGCCTAGCTGAAGGTCAATCACTCCATTCTGTACATCGATTATTGCACCAGCTGTGCATAAGAATGGCCGTCCAAGAATCAGAGGGTCCTTCGGTTCTTCTTCAAGCTCTAGAACCACGAAATCAGCTGGGATGAGTGTGTCTCCAATTCGCACATGAAGATCCTCTAACATACCCACCGGAAGCTTTGTTGATCTGTCTGCGAAGACCAATGAGATGCGCGTGGGTTTGAAATTTGTGAACCCTAACCTTTTTGCCACAGAGTATGGCATAAGGTTGACACTGGAACCGAGATCGCACAGAGAGCATGCGAACGTCATGGGGCCGATCTTGACTGATAAGACGAATCTGCCAGGATCGCTTCTCTTCTTAAGGACTTTGTTCTGCAGAACAGCACTGCACTCTTTGGAGACCGCCATCACGTTTTCCTCCTCAGCTACTTTTCCCAAGACTAGGGTTTTCACATACCGTTTGAGAGCCGGTATCATCTGAACGGCATCCGTGAGAGGCAGCTTCACGGTTAGGTCTCTGAGCATCTCTCTGCATTTAGCATCCTCTAAGTCCTTGCGAGACTTCTTCGGTGGTACAGGGTACGGGACCTTGGGTTTGTATACTCTTGCTTCTGGATTGCTGGCTGAAGTTGTTGGAGTTTCTTGGCTGGGCATGTGCTCGGTTGACGGACCAGTA
Organism: Isatis tinctoria; assembly: GCA_010577795.1. Taxonomy (NCBI): domain Eukaryota; kingdom Viridiplantae; phylum Streptophyta; class Magnoliopsida; order Brassicales; family Brassicaceae; genus Isatis; species Isatis tinctoria. The sequence goes on along the minus strand of CM021246.1, from coordinate 9,986,421 downwards.
TGCTCGGTTGTCACTTCTTTTCCTTTTGCCGATCCGGAAGTTGTTTCCGTATTCAATGTTTTCCCGCTCCTTAGCTCGATGGCGTTGACAAACTCCTTCCTAGGTGCTTCAGCTTTTCCAGGCAGAGTTCCTGGTGTTCTTTTTATAGACTCGGCGGTTTGTGCAATCTGAACATCCAATTGCTTCATGTGGGTCCATACAGCCTCATACTTCCCACTAAGATCACCATACATAGTGTCAACTTTGGAGTTGATCTCTGCTGCCGCCTTTTGTTGACTTGCCATCATCTGCTGCATCATGTTCTTCAGCTCGTCTTGGGAGCCGGTTGCTGAAAATGAAGGCTGCGAGTTTGTGAAAGAATGGGGCTGCGAGTTTGTGAAAGGTTGCCTTGGCTGATTCCCTCCTTGGAAACGGTTCTGATTAGGAACGAATGGACGGTTCTGGTAGTTGTTGGAGTAGTTGTTGGAGTAGTTCTTCTGAAAACCCATCTGTGGTTGATTTCCTCCTTGCTTAGGATAGACTTGATCCTGCGGATTCTCCACATTGGTGCTCCTGTAGGACAGGTTCGGATGAGTGTTAAAGCCTTGGTTGTTGAAACTGCGGTTCTGCCCGAAGCTCTGTCCCGTCATATAGTTCACCTCCATCTGATCATCCCCGGTTTCTTCCTCATAGGTTCGAGCGATAGGTGCTTCCCCATTCTCGTCCACAAAGTGGACTGACTTCTGGTTCTTTTTTAGTAAAAGGTTAACCATGGCCGAGAGTTCATCAATCTTCCTGGAGTCCACACTGTTGACCTTCTTTCTGTCATACTCCGGGCTTTTGTTGCTGGAACTTGCGGCTAGGTTGTCGATCAGCTCCAGAGCTCCTTCTTTCGACTTAGTGTAGAAATCACCGTTACTAGCTGCATTCAGGGCGTTTCTGTAGTCCCAATCTACTCCGTCATAGAATGTGCTGAGCAGCTGCTCGTCACTAAACCCGTGGTGAGGGCACTCGCGCTTGTATTCCTTAAACCGCTCCCATGCTTCATTAAAGGACTCGCCGGACTGTTGCTCGAATGAGGAGATCTTGTTCCTCAAGGCTGCGGTCTTGGACTTCGTGTAGAATTTATCCAAGAAGGCTGCTCGTGCACTAGCCCAAGTCGGTAGAGAGCCTGGTGGTAAAGATTTTAACCACCGTGATGCTTTTCCCGTAAGAGAGAAAGGGAAAAGCTTGCATTTCAGGAAATCTGGATGCACACCATTGGAGCCGGTTGTGCTACAGATCTCTTCAAAGTTCTCGATGTGATCCATCGGAATCTCAGCAGGCAGACCGTGGAACAGGTGTTGCTTCACGAGGCCGATCATTTGAGGTTTGATCTCGTAATCTTGCCTCTGGATGATCGGGGTAACGATCGCAGATCGATCCTGGTAGTATGTGTGAGCCGCATCTTTGTCTCCGAAGGCAGGTTGTGCAATGAGTTGCCTCTCTTGTTGCATGCGAAGCTGCTCCATGGCTGTCTGAAGTTGTAGCAGCTGAGCTGCTATGTCTGCTTGTCCGCCCATATCTGAGTTGGCGGTGTCAATTGTTTCTGGTTCTGGAACAGGTATGTTACGTCTCTGCCTGTTCCCTCGTTCTGCTCTTGCTAACTCCTCGTTTGATAAGCTAACAAGATCCTCGTTGTTTCTGCTCCTTGTGCTCCTTGGTGACATGCACCTGAAACACAAAAACAAAGAAGAAAAGAAAACGAGTTCAGTAAAGTTCTTAGTCTGATAATTTAACCGTAAACCAAAGGTGAAAAATTTGGTCCCCGGCAACGGCGCCAAAAACTTGATACACGAGTTTTAACCCTTTTAATTCCTACTGCAAGTGCACAGCATACGAAGTAGTATTTAGGGGTCGATCCCACGAAGACCAGTTTTCACACTATGATATATTGAGCTAAATCAAAAGCTAAGACAATTCAAATATGTTTTTGTTTTTTTAATAACTAGTAATGAAAGTGAAATCGGTTGTAAGATAATTTTAACAAGCGTTAGGTCAAGGAATATCTCAGGAGATTCAGAGCGACGGATCAAACAACTATTCAGGCAGTGTTTAAGCACAAGTCTAGAACTCAAACATAAAGATAATATCAATCCACTGTCGTGGTATCAATAACTTTGTCTATCAACCTAGAATTCCTAACTGTCGTTGGCACTAGAAATCGTAGACAAGCATTAAGGATAGGTTTGATATGTTCACAATTCTCACTACATCTACTGTCGTAGGTAATGGTTAAATTGCTCACCAATGTTTATTCTAGCAACCTAGCAACTGTCGTTGTCTAAGTTAAACCTAATATCATAAAATCAAATGATCAATTCGATTTAAGCGTTAAGAACAACAAAGGTGAAGACATCGATTATATTAGCCTATTTGTGTTTAATCCTAAAGCTCATGAATTCCTTTTGACAAACCTCAACCTAACTAAAAGATCTACTCAGACATGATTAAAGAAGATAACAACATAGTTATAGAGTTCATAATAAAAGCTTGAATAGATAATGGAAGCTGAAAATAACTTATAAGAACTTAAATTAAAGCGTAAATATAAATGTTAGGAACTGAATTTAAAGCATAAATGTAAAGCTTAAAAGAAAGAACAAGAACTTAATAAAAACATAAACATAAAAGCTTAAAAGAGAGAAAGATCAATGCTTTGAAGCTTGAGAGGAGAGGAGGAAGAAGAAGGTGTGTTTTGAGAGTGATGTTGTGAGTCTTATATAGGCCAAGGTGAGGGGAAGTAGGTGAGACGGGGAACGGTCGTTCTAGGTGGAGAACGATCGTTCCCCTTTGTCGATCCGTTGTTGGTGAGATGTGGTGTTGGGGAACGATCGTTCCGGAGTATAGAACGGTCGTTCTCACGCGTTTTGTCGGCAAGGTTGGTGAAGTGTGGAACGGGCTGCATGGGATGGAACGGTCGATCCATAGATTTGTCGGCAAGGTTGGTAAGGTGGGGAACGACCGTTCCGTAGTGGGAACGGTCGTTCTAGTTGGTCGTTCTGACCCAAGAACGGTCGTTCTCTATGGTTGGTCATTTCCTCGTGTTTTCCATGTCAACTCGACTCGAACATGTCCGTAAACGCCAAACTTCTTCGGAACTCCATAAAATCTGTAAAAGACTCAAAACAAAAGAAAAGACTCGAAAAACCAACGAAAGATGCAAATCAAAACTCAAACCGAATACTAAAAACGAATCAAAATACGTTAAAAACCGATGATATCAATCTCCGCCAATGTGCTAACCAGATTCGGGATGCCGACCGGAGACCCAGTCATAACGAAAGCATCCAACATCGCTCCTTCTAGACTAGCCCATGATATGACGACGATCGCCAAACTAAGGAACATGATAGTTGAACTCGCAGAGCGGCAAAACAGGCAAGAAAGAGCGGCCGCACAGGATAGAGCAGCCTCCCAAGAGAGAACATGTGGCCCCGGACTTTCGGAGCAAGACGCCTCAATTTCACCCCGTGTGCAGATACACCGGGCAGGCAGAACCCCAACGAGCAGACTCCCGTCTGAACGAGGATAGAACTATCCTCATTTGCACCACCTCCTTTGCACCGAAAAAGCACCACTAGGCGGACCGCCGAACAGCCAACCACAACGGTGACCAACGGTGAAAACGGAGAAGACGCCGCAAACAGAGCCGGTCAAGTGGAGAGCGAGACTGACAACGAGGACAGAGACCTGACGGTGGACGAAGAAGAGCTTCGCTGGATAAGAGAGCAAGAGAAGGCGGAACGGGCGAACCAAGCGAACCGATCCACTATCCAAAGAAGAGAGATGGACAAACTCCATGCCCGACTGGAGCTCACGACAAGTCAAATGAAGGAAGTAAGGTCACATGTCCATAAAGCGACGAGCTCGGCTCCCGAAATTGACCGAGTCTTGGAGCATACCGAAAGGATCTCTTTCACCTCGAAGATCGCAAACGTCAGAGTCCCGGACCCTGACAAGATTCGAATCCGTTTCTACGACTGGACAACGGATCCAAAAGCCCACATGACAGCTTTCAATATCGCGATGAACCGGACCAAGTTCAATCCCGAAGAAAAGAACGCTGGATTCTGCCTCCTGTTCGTAGAACACTTGAAGGGGGCGGCCCTGTCATGGTTCTCGCGGCTGGAGTGGGACTCAATCAACGATTTCAAACAGTTATCGTCCGCCTTCTTGAAGCACTACTCGCTATTCATAAGCCAATCAACATCTGACGCGGATCTATGCTCGCTGTCACAAGGACCAGAAGAAAGCCTTCGAGAATTAGTCGAAAGGTTCAAGGTGATTGTGTCCAGGATCGACGGCCTAAGTGACGGTGCCGAAATAAACGCCCTGAAGAAATCCTTGCTAAAGCCTTCTAGCTTCCGAAAGGAAATCACCGTAAACCTACCGGTAACTATCCAAGACGCTCTCCACCGCGCTTCTAACTTTGTAATCTACGAGGAAGACATGAGGGCCACGGTCAGAAAGCACTAATCAACAAAGTTGGTCGCCAAAGGCGCGGTGCAGCCTTCAAACGTTCCAAACGAGAGGAATAGTAGGCGAAGCGGAAGAGACGAGGAACCCAACGCGGGTGGAGCGCACAACTATCAGATAAACACAGAGAGACCATCTGATGGGTGCAACAAAGGATCTTGGAATACGTGGACCTGTCTAGGATACGACGAAAACACCTTCTGTACCTTCCATAAGGCCATAGGCCACTCAGCCGAAAACTGTAGGACAATCGGAAGAACGCTCGCGGCGAAACTATTAGCCAGAGAACTCGGGAACGGGGTAACTCTCGAAAGTCTCGGAGCGGCCGAAGAAGATACTTTTCACGAAACACTATTCATCTCGGGAAGAAGTTAACCGAAAAACCGATTTAAACTTAATCGAGATCCGGTTTACTTTTCACGGATTACTATTCACGGTTTACTGTTCATCGAACCGGGCCAGGATCAGACTATGTTACGGACTGCTGAAGATTTTGGGCGGGAATCGGGCCCAAAAGACTAGCTCGGCAGCTGGAAGGAAAGAACTTTGTCCCATATCTCCCAGAAAGAGTTTTCGCCTCCTAGGTCTCCTTGTATAAATACAGACCCTTGTACTAGGTTGAGATCATCCCAATTCGAGTATTAAGGCTTTTTCTAATATAAGACTTTTCAGCTTTTGCAATTATTCTTGTACTTCAGAAAAATATCAATAAAAATATCTTTTTGTATTTTCGATTATTTAGTTCTTTTAAAATAGAATTTTGGGATCTCCATAAAATATAAGTTTTGAGAGTGTGAGTTTCGGCTCTCACTTTGATATGCCTTCAACCATGAGCTACTAGTCTGGGTTAAGGTGATGTGGATCGGATGGTCTCACAAGGGGTGCGGAATTGCCCTTGATATTCCAACTCCAGCTATCCTAGGATATGACTCACTTAGACAATAGAATAAGGTTTGTTGATCGGATATGACACACCAAACAACAGGTTTTTTTCAACGAAGAACGGATGAGAATCTCTCTCAAAGGGAGTTTCGAAAACGAAAAGAGTTTGATAAAAAGTTGATTGTCTGTTACCATAGATTTTGAGATACATATAGCAAAGAGTGTTTGGGGGTTTCGAAATTAAGGTAAAACTTGAATGAAAATTAAGACTTGACTCTTCAGTTGAAGAAAAGGACTCTTGACCTTCGAAATCCCTTCAGTTTGTGAATTTGATCCATTGTTAGGAAGGGGCTCCTAAATCCTTATTCATGCTTCCTAAACCGTAGTTTCGGGAAGACTTTCCTAAATCTGAACCCTTCCTCCCTAATTCTGGCATTTTTGAGGTGGCTTCTTGAATCCGATCAGTAGCTTCCAGAATTGGGTCTTGATCAACAAATGGGTGATTTGGAAGTAATCCAATTGGCTCATTAAAAACCTTCTTTGGAAAACTCATTGGGACAAAACCAAAGGAAGGGAAAAAAGAGTACAAATAGGTTACTTTCCCATTTGCTGATCTCCTTGGACTTGATTGAGAACCATAGGTTGATTGTGAACCAAAGGTGTTGATTTGATTGGCATCACTCACGTTCATGTAGTCCTCACAGAATTTGAGGATCAGCTTCTGAATTCGTGTAGGCCTTCTAGAATCAGAACAATAGCTTCCTAATTCATGTAGGCCTTTCAGAATTAGACCAATAGCTTCCTTTAAACGAGTTGTAATTCCTTCTGGTTCAAGCTTCTTGGCCTTAAGGTCAGCTGTTGGCTTTGGTCCCAGATTCCGATCGTTGATTCTTTCCATGATTGTATCATCCCCTCCCTCTTGAAAAAGATTTGTCCTCAAATCTGTTTGGCCTGCAAGAAGAGAAGATGTATTAACACCATAGGAATAAAAATTCAAATGATCCTTACCTTGGCGTTTCTTATCATGAACTGGTTTCAAGACTTGAAATTGGCTCATCTTTAGGTAGGCAGACTGCTTCGGACGATATGGTGCAATCTTGAACTTCCTGATCCTTTTAGCTTGCGAATTTGTCTGTGGTTGATTATGATCGAGAAGGGAATAATGTCGACCAACTCTTGCTCCAACACGTCCCCTGTGGGTTTTTGCCTGGCCCATTTATTCATCATACGCACTTGGTCGTGGGAAATGGCCTATGCTGCCTGAGAAGGAGTTGGAATCACATGGTTCCATCAATGCTCCCACTTGATCATTCTTAGAGCTTCCAATGTACCTGCCAAAAAAAAAACTGATTAGACTCGGAAACACTAAAGTAAAATGAATCAGTGTAGATAATGTCCTCCACAAAAGGTTTGGGACTTCTTTGGACACTAGATGGCAGAATCCAGATATGATTCCAAGTCCTTGCTCTAAACTGATAAATCTCGCTTGCGTGTATGCGGCTCTTTCCCTCTTGGTACTAATCTTTGACCAAATGATCAAACAGTCCATAATCATCTTGAAGCTTTAACAATTACTAGAAACCCCAGGTCACGTGTGCAAAAGGAATAATCAAGATTCCTAGACAAGTTTTCCAAGCTTAAATCATTCAAAACAAGTTCCAAATGCTCTTTATGAAACTCAAAGATTTTATCAAAACCCAAGAACTGACATGAGCACCAAAAATCCAAAAGTGTCCTTAAGACAAGCAAAGTTTTATCAACACATGAGATGATCATTGTAAAATCAGAAAAGCTTTTTAAAACATGATCAAACAAATTCTGTTTAGAGATAAGTGTTTCAGAAATTGTAATCAAGTTGAAAAAAAATTCAGAAAATTCAGAAACACAAAACTCTTTGTTTTTCTCCAAACTAAATCGCTTTTTATCAAGAGCAGAAACCAAATAAAACAAATTAGGCTATGTCCTAAATAAATTTAGCTCTGTCCTAAACAAACTCGGATGTGTCCTAGAAATACTCGGATCTATCCTAAATAAATTAGGTTCCTTACAATGCTTAGGATAGTCATAAGGAATGGACACAAGATCCGGTTCTGGCACAAGTTCGGTTTGCTGCTCCATGACATGAATCTGTGGCTCTTTCCTTGGTGCTTCTCCTGATGAGATTTCTTCATAAACCTGTGAAAGAGAATCAGTGCTACTCGGATGCTCTGGTTCAAAGATGGTTAGTTCAGCACAACACTTTTTATCTCCATGCACAATATCAGGTTGAGAAGATGGAAGGGAACACTTAGCTTTAAGGAATCTTTTGAGAAAGGTTTGGTGCTTCCACATGGTTTTGCTCTTAGGTTTCTGCCCTTCCCATTTGCTAAAGTGTTACTGATCTTGGTTCAAGAACTCCTTTGATCCTTCATAAACATGTTTAGCACAAATTCGGACCTTCTTTTCCATGGAAACAGAATCCTTTACCTGTTCAACCTGAGCTTTCACAAACACTAGAAGAACCACATCAAATGTGCAAAAGAAATACACGAACAGTTTCTGTGGAGTAAGGACGTCTAGAGGAAGACTAAGATTCCTAGGATCATCATCAAAAGAATCTTTCATTGATCAGTTTAGCATGATGACACACATTGACACAGAAATCTCTTTTTGAACACAAAACAATCAAAGAATTATCAATGTAAACAAACTGATTGAATGGTGCCCACTTAGAAACCTTTTCAGCATTTTCAAACTTCAAGATTCTGCTAGTCATAAGCAGTTCACGCAGTTTCCTAAACCAAAACTCATTCAGAGAACAATCAGATGCACACATTTCCTGAAATGATCTAAATTCACACAAAGCTTGTTCAGAAAACCTGAACACTTGTTTCAGCCTAGAAAATCTTTTATCAAAAACTTTTTCCTTCCAAGTCAAGTTTGTCTCACCAAGTTTTTGAATCCATAAATCCTCACATCAAAAGATATCACATCTTTCTCCAAAGGATTTCAAATCAAGATATGAATCACACACTTTTTCAAACCGAAAACTGTTTTGCCTATAGATCTTATCATGCTGAAACCATTGAATAGATTGAATCCCATTCTCTGAAACAAGTTTTGCATTGTCAAAATCCTCTAAGTGTTCAAAACCAAATCGTTTTTGATAAGTTCTAAACTCAGGAAAAATTTCAGCAAAATGAAAACTCTGTTTTTGCTCTAAATGGCTCAAATGTTTTCTCACTCAAAAAGTTTTCTAAGGGACAAGCAAGGCCACGAAATTCATCAATTAAAACACAGTTTGGCATAGATAAATTCCCAGATTTAAGTGTTTCAAAAGACTGAATCATTTTATCAAAAACAAATTCAGAAACACAAAATTCTTTCACATTTTCTAAGCCAAAGCATTTTTCTTCATGAGGAGTAACTATAACAAACAAGCTAGGAAAGTTATTGTTCACACAAATTCCCTTACAGTGCTGGATGCAGTTTTCACCAAGCAATGAGTGAAAAGGTGGTTTTGGTACAAAGCTAGCTTTTTTGTCCAAGACATCTTCATGTGGCAAACTCTCTTGTGATTTTTCTGCATAGCTTCCTCCTTCGACCTGTCAAATAAAACCAAGGCAACTCGGCATCTCCGGTTTAAGACAGGTAAGTTCTTCACAAGTTTGTTCACTCTTAAGCACATAATAAAATTCAGAAGAAGGAGAATTAAACTTATCCTCACAAGATGTAATGCACTGAAATAGATCTTCTTCATTCTCATCAAAGATTGGCAAAACTTCTAAGAATTCTTCCTTCTCTTCAGGCATGCTATCAGCTTCTTCATCAAACACAATAGGCACGTCCTCTAGCTCACTGACGTCCTGACTGCTGTATTCACTTGAGTTTGATACTCTGTCTTGACACAAACAAGATGGATCAGCAATATTCTCCAAAACAGAGAATTCAGAGATACCTTTGGGCTTTGCACTGATGAAAATTTGTTGGTCAGCTCCAGTATTAAGAGATTGGCGTGAGGTGGTGCAATCTCTCTTACTCTTACTCACGGCCTTAAGTGTTTTCATCATTTGCTTCTCAAAGTATTCACAAAATGTTTGGCTGTCAAACCGGTTTTGAAGCCTCCTTTGTCCACCATGGTTGTGGTCTTGATCTGCTTCTCCTCTCGACGGTTTGGATTGCTCTCTGCCTCTACATTTGAGGTTCTCATGTGACCCTCTTAGGCGTGGCCCTTCCTGCACAAAACCAAACTTGTCAAAAACAAACTGTTTCTTGTTTCTAAAAATCGTTTGCTCACTATCAAACAAGGTTTTAGAAGTGGATTTGAAAACGCCTTTGTGTGGGATCTTCTCATGGCTATATTTGTTTTGAAGACCAAACATCTTGTCCCTGCAAACACTACTAAACACGATTAGAAGCAAAAGCTTTCTTCAGAAGCGTTTTCAGGAAGCCTTTCCTAAATAGCAAGTATTTCTCTCCAAACTTTTTCTCTCTTTGTGTTTATCACTCAATGATCTCTCAAAGGTTCTAAGTGAACAAAATCCGATCAAACCCAGTGAATCAACTCAATCAACACACGGATTTGAAGAGGAAAGATAGACAGATTGCAAGATTTTTTGGCTAGAGATTAACCAAACCCTCCTATATGATCAATACTCTTTTTTTTTGATTTTGGGAATCGATTTTTTTTTATTCGATTTCTTTTTGCTTTCCTTTTTTTTGATCTAGGATTGAGGCTGGGTCAACTAGCAAACAGATAGACAGAAAAGAAGTCGATGGAAGAAAGAAAAGAAATTCGATGGTAGGTGAGAAAGATGGAGTTAGAACGATATCAATCCTTCAAGTGTGCTCTGATACCAAATGATACAATTTTCCCAAGGAATTGTATTCAAAGGATGGATTGACAGATGGATATGCCTTCAACAACGAGCTACTAGCCTGGGCTAAGGTGAAGTGGATCGAATGGTCTCACAAGGGGTGTGGAATTGCCCATGATATTCCAACTCCAACTATCCTAGGATATGACTCACCTAGACAATAGAATAAGGTTTGGTGATCGGATATGACACACCAAACAACAGGTTTTGTTCAACGAAGAACAAATGAGAATCTCTCTCAAAGGAGTTTCGAAAACGAAAAGAGTTTGATAAAAAGTTGATTGTTTGTTACCATAGATTTGAGATACATATAGCAAAGGATGTTTGGGGGTTTCTAAACTAAGGTAATACTTGAATGAAAATTAAGACTTGACCCTTCAGTTGAAGAAAAGGACTCTTGACCTTCGAAATCCGTTCAGTTTGTGAATTTGATCCGTCGTTAGGAAGGGGCACCTAAATCCTTGTTCATGCTTCCAAAAAAAGTCGTTTCGGGAAGACTTTCCTGAATCTGAACACTTCCTTCCTGAATCTAGCATTTTTGAGGGGCTTCTTGAATCCGATCAGTGGCTTCCATAATTGGGTCTTGATCAACAAATGGGTGATTTGGAAGTAATCCAATTGCATCATTAAAAACCTTCTTTGGAAAACCCATTGGGACAAAACCAAAGGAAGGGAAAAAAGAGTACAAATAAATTATTTGCCCATTTGCTGATCTCATTGGACTTGATTGAGAACCATAGGTTGATTGAGAACCGAAGGTGTTGATTTGATTGGCATCACTCAGGTTCATGTAATCCTCACAGAATTTGAGCATCAGCTTCTGGATTCGTGTAGGCCTTCTAGAATCAGAACAATAGCTTCGTAATTCGTGTAGGCCTTTCGGAATTAGACCAATAGCTTCCTTAAAACGAGTTGTAATTCCTTCTGGTTCAAGCTTCTTGGCCTTAAGGTCAGCTGTTGGCTTTGGTTCCAGATTCCTATCCCTGATGCTTTCCATGATTGTATCACCATGATCGTAAGAAAGTATTTATATCCTTCATGTGTTGGCACTGAATATGCCCCCCAGATATCAATACGCAACAAGTCAAAAGCATTATCACACATATGATTTGGAGATGGATATGGGAGATGCTTTTGTTTAGCTAAGGGACAAACTAGGCAATGAAATGATCATTTATTTTGTTATTTAATACAAGTACACCATTTATTGTCTCTATCTTAGCAACAGAAGGATGGCCTAATCAATTATGCCATAAAGTAGTATCCAATACAACATTAATAGAAAAGGAAGATTGCAGACTCTCAGCTCTTGTAATTGATGCTCCATCCAACAAATAGATATTGGCTATCTGCTAACCCTGACCAATCATCACTCCCTTGATATAATCTTGTATGACACAGGAATTTTCATCAAACAGCACTCTACTCTACAGCCCACATCTTTGGTAAGTTGACTGATACTGAGAAAATTCAAACGAAAATCAGGGATGTACAAGACATTAGTCAAAAGTAAGCAGTCATTCAATCGAATTTGACCAATACCGGCGATGTTGATATTTAAGCTTGTAGGCAATGTGACTGACTTATTGAGAGAAGTAGACAAATTGACAAATAGGTTCTTATCATGAGATACATGATGCATTGCTCCACTATCAACTATCCATGACTGAGATGACAGAACATTACCCGTGGCTCTTAGAATCCCAATGAACCCCATAGTAGAGGAAGAGAAGGCCATACCAGGTAAGGTTGTTATTGTACCACCAGTTGTCGAAGCTGATAAAGTATGCTCAGTGGAGAGTTGGGAGTTGAATGCAGAAAGACAGATCCATTATCAGATGTTTCAGAGACAGCAAGTTGGGCAATCACTGGTTTCGTATCTTGCTTATCCTGCGCACCCTTTTTGTGCTTAAAGTCGGGTGGATATCCATGTACCTTATAACATTTGTCAATTGTGTGACCATTATATCCATAGTGGGAACAGATAGGCCTTGACTGCTTCGGAGTAAAAGCAGCATTGACAGATGCCAAAACAGACTCAGCACTTGCAACATGAAATGCAGTCGCATTCTGCACTGTAGTGATACTGCACTGGTTGAAGTCTTGATCAAGAAGATTGTACACATCTGACAGATCAGGAACATGTTTCTTCATTATGATCTGACTGCGAGCATGTGAATATGATTCATCCAATCCAGCAAGAAACCATATCACTTTCGTGTGCTCTACCTTCATGCGCGTGGCCATACAACATTGACAGGTTTGACAAGTTTTAACACAGTCGGCACCATTAAGATCCTCCCAAATATTTTTCAGCTTGGTGGGTAGAAAGATCCTATGAACCTTCTTGTAAAGACAAAATCTTCTGCGTGAGTTGGTATGATCTTGGCAAGTTCGTGAGATGAAAACGAGCCACTAGATCATTCAAAATCTCATACGCATCATTGAACCTAAGAATATTGCAATAGATAGACGCTGTGACAGAGTTCAATATCAAAGATTTAACCATAATGTTGCATCTAGACCCGATTTTATAATGCGGATGAGAAACAGAAGGTCTTGGAAATGATCCATCAACAAAGACTATCTTATTCTTAGCATCTGAGGCAAGAGTCATCGCTATATTCCAGGTGTTATAGTTGGTTCCATCAAGTACCTCTGAGATGATTGAAGATCCCGGATTGTAGTTGTTAGCAAGGAAACACCGAGAGTATTGTATCCCAGCGAAATAGAAAGAATTGGTTGGTAAACTTGACATCGGAGCCACTGGAAACGGTGGAACAACCGAGTTCACCGCCATAATAGACGGAGCTTCAAAAGAAGTCGTCGGAATAGAGTGACCAGGTACGGAGGCCGCCAGAATAGATGGAATAGATGCAGGAGGTGGCGGAGTTGACGATCGTCCTGCCAAAGTTGATGTGCAAGCACCATGTCGAGTAGATCTACGAAGAGTGACCATTGTTGAGCTCATCGGATCAGTTGAAGCTTACAAATGGTTGTTCGCAAAGAAGAGATCAATCGGAAGAAGGTTCCGATCAATGTATGTGAAAAGAATGAAAGAATAAGAAGATCAGAAGCTTGGATCGTGATTGTTGAAGTTAGATTCAACGCTCTGATACCATATTAGTAATGAGCCTAACTCACACCAAAAAGCTAGCTCAAGAGTGGAGGATTGCCACATCACATATATATTACCCAAGAAACAAACTTAATAGGCCTCATTGAGATGTTGGTGGGTTTCCAAACCCAACATCTCGGAAATAGAACAAGACATGCCACTTATATGGGCCACATAGGTGGGAAACCATTTTTGGAGGAATTTGTATGTTGGGCCAACCATGGGATCTGATACCATGTTAGGAACGTGATCGGAGAAGAAGATCACATCGGAAAATAGATTCTGTTATTCATCTTAACTTGTGAAAATACAAATAAATGTCCTTTTATAGTAGCACTTAACCAGTTTCTATTGAACCGGAAATACATTTAACCAATATACAATAATAGGATCATCACCTCTTTGAAGTGGTGCCTTGGGTTCAACTTGTTAGGTTTGATCTTAGCATTCTAATTTCGTCTTTGGTTATTGAGATCTTGTTTTAGTTTCTTTTTTTGGTTGAACAGTGAGACACAGGATTCCTTTTAGAGTAACTTGCCCCACTAACGCTTGACTCGGTCGTAATTTGCTGAGAAGCCTATTTCTTATAATACATAATTTATAACTTTTTCGTCATGTGTTAGGGGTTTTTACCCTTTATAATGTCGATCAATGGCATTTTGCTTCTGACAACTATATTTTCTTCTTTACGAGACTAGTCGAATCAAAATTAACTCAATCGTCGTATTCTTCTTCTCCAAAAGTTACAAACACATTTCTTATCTTCTCGTAATTGTTCATCTTCTTCATGAGAATTGATGAGGCGGTGATGCAATGATTTGTTTTCGTTAGTGATATAAGCTTTGATATGATAGATTAAGAGATGAGATTTGCAGGAGAGTGATGGATCTTATGTAGTGAAAGATATGCGGCTTCCGTATACAATAACTGAAAACATGACGGTCTTAAAAATAATCAACAGTTTAATGAATAAGATGAACAGTATTTCTACAGGATTTATATTTAAACATTAATATCAACATATAAAAATTTACATCAACATCTAAAATAATACTAATAAGCAAATATTCAATTATGTTTTAATTTCATTAGAATACAAATGGATTCACCAATCCTTGGTTCTAGGGTTTAGATTATAGGGTAATGTACAGAGCTTAAGATTCAGAATACAGTTTAGCTCACTAATCCTTGGATTTAGAGTTTAGAGTTTAAGGTTTACGGTGTATGGTTTAGATTTTGGAGTTAGGGTATAGGGTGTAAGGTTTAGATTATAGTAAGGTTCACTAATCTTTATGTTTAGGGTTTAGTATTTTGTTTAGGGTTTAGGGTTTAGATTTTGGAGTTAGGGTATAGGGTGTAAGCTAAGTTTAGATTATGGTTGGGTTCACTAATCCTTGATTTTAGGGTTTAGTTTTTGGTTTTGAGTTTTGGGGTTAGAGTTTATATGTTTTTGTAAATAGTGGTCTTATCTTTTCATTATGCTAATTATAATGAATGTTGTCACATTTTATGTGCGTTCCAAATTTTATTACATGAATTAGTTTCTAATGCTGTTTACCATTTATTTTTTCTGTTAACAATAATCCTTCGATGTAACCTATCGTATTAAGCAAGTAATATGAATGGAAATATTGTTATGTTAAGTTCATTTACGTCACCAAATATTTACAAAGTAGTTTAAAGTATACGTAAACTGTGTACGTCAATGCAGTTGATATAAATATGTAACGGTCCATTAGTGTTAGTTGTGTGAATATTCCATACACAGGTTTTAATTGATTGGAGGATAGTCTCGTTAATGTATATTTTTCGTGATAAGGACAAAATGTAGTTTCCTTATTCTAACTATTATAGACGCTACTATGGCAAATTGACTTAGTCATCAGGTTTACTTTTGCAAGTTGTCATTCATTTTATTACTGTCTTTTCCACCAGTGCAGTAAATCTGTAATTAATCAGGTTTTGTTTCGATGTAATTCCTTCTTTTTCTAGCCTATTCATTAATGCAATTAAATTAATGATTTATACAAATATTTATAATTTTATATCTAAATATTTATTAGATATAGCTTTTTATTTATTTATATACATTAAGTAATTTTAAAATATTCTAAATCTTTTAAGATTTTATATTAGTAGAAGTAAAACAACTAAATCATATATACTATATATATATAATAACTTTTCTAAATCAGTTTTTTTTCTATCATTATTGGTTGAGTAGCAAATTATGATATATTATTTATATCTGAATTTATTACTAAATTGATATGAATTCTACTATATATGTTTATTTAGTTAAATATGTGGTTATTTATTTTAATTTATATTATTATTTAAATTTTAAAAAATGAATGATATCTACTTACCATAATTTTATTACTGATTTGTATCAATACAAATCAAATATTTTGAAGGTGGTTTACTTTAAAAGCCAACAACGACTTTCCATATATGAATAAATTTTGAAATAAATTATAATTTTAAAATACATTGATGTTTAAAAATATTTTTTCTATGATAACTAAATTTGGTTAAACAAAAAAAAACTTAAAATAATTTTAAAATTATTAGTATGATATTATTTTATATCAAATCTCTGTTAATTAATTTGATTGATTGATAACTATGTTTAAAATATATAATAAATTTTAGGAAAACAAAAATTTTAAATTAAATTAAATCAGTTTCTAAATTAAAGGAACAGGAAACTTTTTATTTTTTATTTAATTATTTATATATTACATAAAACCAATTAATTTAAAAGTTGATTTAAAACTTTTAATTTTTTACTACAATTACGATGTAAAAGAATACAAGAAGTGGAGTGGAACAACACAGATGAAAAACTTAAAAAAATAAAAATAAAGTGTAACGTGTTGTGAAGGAATAATTCTTGTGTTGTATTATTGATGAGACTAAAAGTCTTTATATATAGGTTTACATAAGGACCAATAAGGAAATATCCCATAAAGCTATGTCTTGTCTAACAAAGAATGGTTAAGACTAATCTAGAATAAATTTAAGGATCGGTTATGATATAACCTCTAATGGGCCGGTTTAGTGAGTCCATACCAAACGGTTTTTAACACTCCCCCTTGGACGAAACAACCGAGCTCGATGCTATGAAGGATCTTTGTAATACGCTTGGGGATGCTGCCTCATTAAAACCTTTCTAAGGAAACCCCAGTGGGACAAAACCTTAGCGAGGAAAAAGAGTACAGCTCGTATTACTCCCCCTGTTTTAGACATCACTGAAGTCCCTTAGTCGGCGCATGCCGATTTGATACATCAACTTCTTGAGCGTGGAGGTTGGGAGCGACGTTTTGAACAAGTCAGCTGAGTTGTAGCTTGAACGGACTTGAGGCACTTGAATTTCTCCAGCCTTCTGGAGATCGTGAGTGAAAAAGAATTTGGGCAGGATGTGCTTCGTCCGATCTTCCTTGATGTATCCATCCTTCAGTTGAGCTCTGCATGCAGCATTGTCCTCATAGAGTATGGTTGGTTCTTCCTTTCCTTCGGTCATCCCACAATCTCGCATTATGTGCTGAGTCATCGAACTTAACCAAACACATTCACGGCTAGCGTCATGAATTGCTAATATCTCTGCGTCATTGGACGCTGTGGCTGTGAGTGTTTGCTTCATGGAACACCATGAAATCGATGTTCCTCCGTGAGTGAACACATATCCTGTCTGAGATCGACCAATGTGCGGATCCGAAAGGTAACCTGCATCAGCAAAACCAACTAAACCTTCTTTGTTAAGGTTAGTATAAAACAGACCCATGTCCTTCGTTCCTTGTAGGTGACGAAGTATGTGTTTAATCCCGTTCCAGTGCCTTTGGGTCGGACAAGAACTGAATCTTGAGAGGAGGTTCACGGCAAAACATATATCCGGCCTAGTGTGACTAGCCAAATATAACAACGCTCCTATGACACTGAGATATGGCACTTCGGGACCAAGGACTTTTTAATCCTTTTTCTTTGGACCGAATGGATCACTGTCCAATCCAAGGCTTCTCACCACCATTGGGCTCCTTAGTGGATGAGCCTTGTCCATGTTAAATCTCTTGAGTACCTTTTCTGTATATGCCATTTGATGCACAAGGATACCATAATTGATGTACTCAAGTTGTATTCCTAAACAGAACTTAGTCTTTCCTAAGTCTTTGATCTCAAATTTGGCATTTAAGTATTCTACTGTTTGGGCGATTTCACCAGGGGTTCCGAGGATGTTCAGATCATCCACGTATACTGGTATAATCACAAATCATTTTTTGCAAACTTCTTTATAAAGTTATACGGACTGCTGGGATCATTTTTGTGCCCGGACTTAACTAAGTATGCACTTAACCGGTTGTACCACATCCGCCCACCTTGTTTCAGTCCGTATAAGGATTTGTTCAGCCTAATGCAGTGTTCTTCTCGATAACTTTACTTATCTTTGAGCTCAATACCCTCTGCTAATCTCATATAGATTTCATTATCCAGTGGACCATATAAAAACGCGGTTACAACATCCACTAACCGTAAATCCAATTTTCTCTTATGGTCAGAATTATCAGGAATCGGAAAGTCGTTGCATCCACCATAGGGGAGTATGTCTCCTCGTAATCAATTCCTGGACTTTGTGAGAATCCTTGTGCAACAAGTCATGCTTTGTGCCTAACGATTTCTCTTCGTTCATTTCTCTTCCTCACAAAGACCCATTTATGTCCAACTGAGATTATATCATGAGGTGTCCGAATTATAGACCAAAAACCTCTCTCTTCTTTAAAGATTTTAACTCCACGTTTATGGCTTCTTTCCATTTAATCCAATCAGATCGTTTAGTGCACTCAGAGATTGTCGTGGGTTCTAGATCCTCATTCATTACATCAAGTGCTACATTGCATGCAAATATATCATCAATGTCCACATCTTTCTCTTCCATTGGATTCCAGACATAACAAGATTTATCGAGATCTCATTGTTATCGGGAACTTCAGGACCATGAGGTTCGGCATCCCGAGCTTCATTTTCCGGTGCCTTAGGTTCATTTGTGTCTGGATCATCCATTATCTCCTCGGTCTGAATTTCAACACCTTTCTTTTATTTCTGAGGAGTCTTATCTTTGGAACCAATAGGTCTTCCACGTTTCTCTCGTGGTTTAGACTCTGTAGCCACTTGCGGTCCATCTTGGACATCAATTCGTATTGGTGCATTCACGGCTGGTATATACGATTTTGTTACTCTCTGCGGGTCAGCAAAGGAATCTGGCAATTGAATAGCTAGCTTTTGCATATGAATTATCTTTTGGACTTCTAAATCACTTTCTTGTGTCCGAGGATCTTGCCAATTTAATGATGTTTGATTCCATTCAGTTTCTTACCAGCTGGTTTACTTCTCCTAGTGTTGGAAAAACGGATTTGTCAAAATGACAATCCGCGTATCTGGCCTTGAATAAATCACCGTTGGTTGGCTCAAGATACTTTATGATCGTGGGTGAATCATATCCAACATATATTCCCATCATCCTTTGAGGTCCCATCATAGTCCTCTGTTGTGGTGCAATATGCACATAACTGAGCATCCGAATGTCTTAAGATGAGAGATGTCTGGCTCTTGACCAGTAATTAATGGGGATGGATAATATTTGTGGTCACTAGATGGCCTTATACGGATTAGTTCAGCAGCGTTGTAAGACCGCATGTCCCCAAGCTGAAACCAGAAGCTTTGCTCATGATATCACTCTTTTCTGCGTCCATTTGATCATCCTTTTCATGATCAAAATCGCCCACAATGTCATGCTTATGCTGGATCATATTGGCCTCGGGATTCTTCCCTTTAAGACTCTCTTGATAGAGTTCCACAAGATGTCTGGGAGTCCTGCAAGTCTTGGCCCAATGATTACTCATCCCACAACGATGGCAAACGGATTTGGTCGGGTCGGACTGATGTCCAGACTGATATCCGCGGCCATTTCCATGGCCACGGCCACGGCCGCGGTTAAAGTCCTCTTGGAATCCGCGGTCATTACGGCCTTTGCCTTGACCATAGGGGTGGTAATTGTTGCGACCGCGCCCTTTTCCTTTTCCACCACGTCCACGGCCGTAATTCCTTTGATCTCTATGGACATGGTTTGTCTCGTTTTCTTTCTTTTTCTCAGCGGCCAAATTGGCTTCAGGAAGTGGGGCTGTTCCAGCTGGTCTCATTTCGCTGTTGGTCAGAACAAGTTTGTTGTTCTGTTCCGCAAGTAACAGACATGCGATCAGATCCGAGTAAGTCGCGAAGCCTCTCTCGCGATACTGTTCTTGTAACAATATATTACTCGAATGGAAGGTGGAGAAGTTCTTTTCCAACATATCCTTCTCCGACACGGTCTCGCCACATAGTTTCAACTTTTAAACTATCTTGAACAAGGCTGAGTTGTACTCGTCCACGGACTTAAAGTCCATGAACCTCAAGTTCAACCAATCGAACTTGGCCTTAGGCAATACGACCGTTCTTTGATGGTCATATCTCTTTTTCAATTCCTTCCTTAGATCCAAAGGATCTTCAATTGTCAGATACTGATCCTTGAGACTTTCATTAAGGTGATGGCGTATGATTAAGATCGTCTTGTATCAATTTCACTCATGCTCATTATTTCCTTTATTGATGCATTCTCTGAGCCCTTTTGATCTTAGCATGATCTTTGCATCTAGTGCCCATTTCAGGTAATTATATCCTGAGAGATTTAGGGCTGCGAAGTCTAAGTTGTTGGCTTTTGTCATCTGAAAATATGCATCAACTTTCTCTTAGGACTTTTAATAAAATCATGGCCTTAGGAAGATGACCGATTTTCTTTTCATCCGATTTTTAAACTTCATGTGATCAAACAATTTATGCAATCAAACAATTTCTATATGTGGCCGATTTTTAATTAGGTTTTTATGCAATTGTATTTTAGATTTTTAAACAATTTACTTTATGAAAGATTAATCCTAAAACAATTAATTAAATGTTATAAACCATTAAGGTTTGGATGTCCATAACCCGCTCAGTCCATCGGGCCCAATCCGTGGTCTAGTCTCGACGTGAAGACCAAGTCCTATTAGAGATAGGATTTCCTTATTCACATAGGACTAGGAATAAGAGAAATTTTCACTTTCCATGTATAAGTTATATTTCCTTTTCCTTGTATGAGTAGTAAAAGGATAATTACATTTTTCCTACTTGATGTAACCACTATATAAAGAGACCTTTGGTCCTCATAATAGTACATAGAATACAAGCTATTCATAACATTAAACAATAAAAGGATAATCATGCATAAGGAAAAAGGATATTCTCAAACTTTCATTTTTACTAAAAGGAAAGGATTAGATTTTCCTATTTGGAATAGGATTAGGGTTTAACAAAATCGATTTCAACTTCTTCTCTATGGGTTCTGATTTTTATGCTTGGTCTAAACAAGTGATCTAACAACCCTAACTCATGAAATAAGCAACCGAAAAACAAGAGATGATATTCAAAGCATGCATACGATTTCAAGGATGATTCAAATTCGGTTTTAACAACATGTATATGCAATCCGATTTTAAACAATTGATCAACAAGCTATATGGTTCGATTTTAATTATGCAAACAAATCAATCCATGAAAACACACATCAAACGATTTCAGCTTATCAATCAAACAAACAAGCATAGGATTTCATTTTTAGGGTTTAACATATCTCATGTCAAATTCGATTTTGGTTTAAACAAGGGTCAAACAAGGTTAAACAAACAAATCGATTTTAGCTCTTGTCTTTAGCATAGATCCAAGTTCAAGTATTGGTTTTAACAAGATCAAAGAAGTTTGAGAGAATCAATTTTAAGGTCTAGGTCTTCTTAGGTTCAATTTGATTTTCTTTGTTCTTAGTTTAGGGATTTACCTTGATCACCTTTTGGGATTGAACTGGTATGAACCGGGAGCTAAAGACCTCAGATACAAATCGGAAAACTCAAGTGTTGGCCGGAGAACACCTTTTGTTGAAGATGGTGGCGGCCGGCGGTGATTAACGGACGGCGGCGGCGGCTTTTCGGTTTCGTCGGCGGATAGGGTTTTTCCAGGGAAAACTTTGTGCGGCTATCGTGCTGATAACTTGTTGTGAAGGAATAATTATTGTGTTGTATTATTGATGAGACTAAAGGTCTTTAAATATAGGTTTACATAAGGACCAATAAGGAAATATCCCATAAACATATTCCTTGTCTAACAAGGAATGGTTAAGACTAATCTATAATAAACTTAAGGACCGATTATGATATAACCTCTAATGGGCCGGTTTAGTGAGTCCATACCAAACGGTTTTTAATATAACGCTTATTTATGAACATATGAACATATGAACATACCTCGTATTGGCCATTTGTATCCGAGTGTAAGTAGGTTAATTCTTCTTTGGAATAGATTCTTGCAGATTATTTGAATGCGTTCTCGATCACTCAGTTTCATGTGACTCTGAAAAGTTGAGTAAAACTACAAATCATAAGTTTCCACAAAAAAGTTGACAAAATGGAAATCCATGTAAGGATATGCAGCATAAAAACGGAATGGGTGAATACAAATTTTGAAAGCTATATATGATCATGTTATAGAGTAGCCATCAGATAAGTAAGAACATTATTACATCAAGCATATTATCTTGAGAGTAAAGTTGTCCGCTTCAGAAAAAAGATGTTAACTTCGGTAACTGTGACTCAATCAATATGAATATAGAAGCATTTTCAAGAATCAAAAGCTATCAACGAAATTTTCAATGAAAAAGAGTAGATCTCTGAGTTAATTCCCCCAAAAGATTAAATCTCGGTTTAAGCCGGGAATTTTCCCTGAGTTAAAAAAAAAAAAGTAGGTCCCTAACATAAACAAAAGCCGTTTTGTAGGTTCGGAAATATGCTAGGCGCTAGTCGGGCGGCCAACATGGGCCTAGCGAGTTAACAAAAAATCGGAGATTAATCGGGGAGTATTCGGGAACTAGTTTTTTATATAATTTAATGTATTTATAAATATTTAATATATTTATGTACAAAAACAAATTTAAAGTGGTGTACAATTACTTTTATATAAGATTTAAAAATAAACCATATAAGATCAAACATGAGATGTTTAAAATAAAGATTATCATAATCTAATATCTAAATTAACAAACCTAAAAGCCTAAACAAAATCACATTAGACTTTGGTTGGGTTTAATTCCTTTTTTGGGCTCAAATGTAAAAAAAAATGGATATACTCAAAAATTAGGCGGTTTCTACGTGGTTTTAGACGGCTTAACGCGGCCATTACTCGCTTCCCCGCCTAACTCGCCGATTTGGACTTATTCACCACGGTAACCGTCCGCTGAACGAATAGGCGGCCGCCTAGGCGGCTAGGCGGCCGCGATTTTGAACACAGCTAAAATCTCAACATCACCTACGCTTCTTACATAATAAAAAAAAAAACATCACCTAGGTTCGAGTAACATTAGCCACCGAAGTTACAAGCAATTTAACTGTTTCTCCGGAACCCAGGATTAGTCTTTATTCACCTGAGTTATCAAAAAAAAAAAAAAATTCTCAACATCAAAAGTCTACCTTTAATTATGTCTTCAATTATGAATATATTGATTCAATTGATTTGAATGCAGAACTACAGAAATGTAATGGGGACATTGGGGAGGAACTAAAAAGAAAAATGTTAAAAACCGTTTGGTAATGGACTCAGAAACCGGTCCTTAGAGGTTATGCCAGAACCGGCCCGTCCGGCCGATTAGCATAAGTGTTATCCATTCCTTGTTAGACAAGGATTAGATTTATGTAATGTTTCCTTTTATGTGTAAACAAGTATAAATAAGACCATTTGGTCTCAACAATAATATACACAATTCATAACACGTCATCAGCACGAAGCTCTCAAACCCTAGCTGCCGACGAAAACACAAATCGCCGCCGCTGCCGTCCGTTAATCACCGTCTTCAACAAAGGTGTTCTCCGGCCAACGCTTGAAGTTTTCCGATTTGTTTCCGAGGTCTTTAGCTCCCGGTTCATACCAGTTCAATCCCAAAAGGTGATCAAGGTAAATCCCTAAACTAAGAACAAAGAAAATCAAATTGAACCTAAGAAGACCTAGACCTTAAAATCGATTCTCTTATTCAAACTTCTTTGATCTTGTTAAAACCAATACTTGAACTTGGATCTATGCTAATGACAAGACCTAAAATCGATTTGTTTGTTTAACCTTGTTTGATCCTTGTTTAAACCAAATCGAATTTGGACCTAAGCTATATCAAACCTAAAAAATCGAATTCTATGGTTGATTGGTTGATAGTTAAAATAGCATGTTAAGTTTTCATGGATTGATTGATTGTTTGCAACGAGCTTGTTGATTAAATAAAATCGGACTGCATATATTGTTTAAAACCGAATTTGAATCATCCATTGAAATCGCATGCTTTCTTGAATTTCGTCCCTTGAAATCGGTTGCTTGATTCATGAGTTAAGGTTTGCTAGATTGCTTGTTTAGATCATGCATAAAATCGGCCCCATAGAAAAGAAGGTGAAATCGATTTTGTTAAACCTAATTCTATTCCAAATAGGAAATTCTAATCCCTTCGAAGGAAGTGCATGATTATCTTTTTATTGTTTAATTAATTGTTCAAAGATTAATCTTGCATAAAGGAAATTGTTAAAACCGAATTATACAATTGCATAATTACTTAATTATAAGCGGCCACATTTAGATAATTGTTTGGATTGCATAAATTGTTTGATCACATGAAGTTTAAATTCTAAGGCCATGATTTTATTAAAAGCCCTAAGAGAAAATTTGATGCATATTTTCAGATATCTGAAGCCAACAACTCAGATTACCCGGTCATGAGTCTCTCCGGATATAATATCCTAGAATGGGTAATGAGCACTAGAAATGCTCTGCAAACTAGGGGACTCGGAAGATGCATCACAAATGGCAATCATGAAATAGAAAGCCATAACAATTATGCGCTTCCATCTCACTGAAGAACTCAGAGATCAGTACCAAGATGTTAAGGACCCTTTTGATCTTTGGAAAATTTGGGTGAAAGGTATTCAATGGTACTGTGGCAAAACTCCATGGAAGGATGGGTCACTCTCGGTTTCCGGGATTTTGAATCCGCGGATGAATACAACTCTGTCCTAATGAAAATCGTCCATGGCCTCAAGCTATGTTGTAAAGTGGTAACATATGAGGATCTTTTGAAAAAGATCATCTCTACATTACATCCAAGGGAATTGATCTTATCACTTAAGGCCAAATGTTTCACCGACTATAATGACCTATTTCATTACATTAGAAGAGGGCAGAGGACCAAAGAAATCATCAGTAGATTTGATGAACTGATGAAAAGATGCTGTGAGATGGAAACTCCCAGAACAAATGACGAGGAGGAAGCCTCGGACTCTGAGGGTAGTTCAAAAGTTGACTAACAAATGAGATTCCGAAATTTTAAATTTCATGTTGCTTTTATGTTTGCTTTGATTTTATGTCTTTGGATTCATTTCTTTGGGTTTTAATGAATAATTTAAGACTTTTAAGACATAAATTCTTGTTTTATGAAGTATGGACGAGTTCGTGGTGGATAGTGGGTCAAGTCACACGATTTTAAAAGATAAGAGATACTTCATAAACCTTACACTCAAAAAGGCAAACATAAGTATTATAGCAAGACTGGCCGGCCTAATAGAAGGCTACGTCCATGCCAACATTTTAATGCCTAAAGGCACGCATCTAGAAATCTCAGATGCATTGTTTTCACCTAGCTCAAAACGAAACTTATTGTGTTTTAAAGACATTCGTTTGAATGGTCTTCATGTGGAAACAATGGACGGAGGAAACAGAGAATTTCTTTAGATAGTTAAAATCGCCCAAGGCCAAAAGAAAGTCCTTGAGACTATACCTGCTATAGCTACCGGCATATACTGTACTAAGATCAGTATGATAGAAGCCAATGCCACCGTAAACAAAGCCTTTACGGACATGTACACTTTATGGCATGACCGGCTGGGACATCCCTGGTCAAGTATGATGCGGAAATTAATATCAAATACTAGTGGACACACCTTGAAAGAAAGGAGATTGATCCCTAAAAATCTCACTTGTGCCTCATGTTCACAAGGAAAATTGATTGTAAGGCCATCACCAGTGAAAGTTACTAAGGAAACGATAAATTTCCTGTAAAGAATTCAAGGAGACATATGCGGACCAATTCACCCACCTTGTGGGACGTTCCGATATTTCATGGTGCTCATTGACGCATCTACAAGATGGTCACATGTATGCTTATTATCAACACGGAACTTGGCATTTGCAAGACTCCTTGCTCAGACGATACACCTAAGGGCACACTTTCCGGATTTTTCTTTAAAGACCATAAACATGGACAATGCTGGTGAGTTTACGTCCCGTGCATTTGATGATTGTTATATGTCCATGGGGGTAAGTTTAGAACACTCTGTGGCACATCTACATACACAAAACGACTTGGCCAAATCTCTCATCAAACGCATATGGCTGATTGCTAGACCATTACCCATGAGGTCAAAGCTTTCGGTTTCAGCCTGTGGACATGCGGTCTTACACGCTGCTGAACTAATCCGTATCAGGCCATCTAGTGACCACAAATATTCTCCATCCCAATTAATTACGGGTCAAGAGCCAGACATTTCTCGTCTTAAGACATTTGTATGCTCAGTCTATGTGCATATTGCACCACCACAGAGAACTAAGATGGGACCTCAAAGGAGGATGGGAATATATGTTGGATATGATTCACCCACAATCATAAAGTATCTTGAGCCAACCACCGGTGATTTATTCAAGGCCAGATACGCGGATTGTCATTTTGACGAATCCGTTTTTCCAACACTAGGAGAAGTAAACCGACTAGTAAAAGAAATTGAATAGAATCAAACATCCTTAAATTGGCAAGATCTTCAGACTCATGAAATTGATTTAGAAGTCCAAAAGATAATTCATATGCAAAAGCTAGCTATTCAATTGCCAGATTCCTTTGCTGACCGCAGAGAGTAACAAAATTGTATATATCAGCCGTGAATGCACCACTATGAATTAATGTCCAAAATGGACCACAAGGGGCTACATAGTCTAAACCACGAGTGAAACGTGGAAGACCTATTGGTTCCAAAGATAAGACTCCTCGGAAATTAAAGAAAGGTGCTGAAATTCAGTCTGAGGAGATAGTGGATGGTCCGGACACAAATGAACCTAAGGCACCGGAAAATGAAGCTCGGGACGCCGAGCCTCATGGTCTTGAAGTTCCCAATAACAATGAGATCTCAATTAATTTTTTTATGTCCAGAATCCAATGGAACAGAAAAGATGTCGACATTGATGATATATTTGCATGCAATGTAGCACTTGATGTAATAAATGAGGATCTAGAACCCACATCAATCTCTGAGTGCACTTAACGATCTGATTGGATTAAATGGAAAGAAGCGATAAACATGGAGTTAAACTCCTTAAAGAAGAGAGAGGTTTTTGGTCCTATAATTCGGACACCTCATGATATAATCCCAGTTGGACATAAATGGGTCTTTGTGAGGAAGAGAAACGAACGAGGAGAAAGCATTAGGCACAAAGCATGGCTTGTTGCACAAGGATTCTCACAAAGGCCAGGAATCGATTATGAGGAGATATACTCCCCTGTAGTGGATGCAACGACTTTCCGATTCCTGATAAGTCTGGCCATAAGAGAAAAATTGGATTTATGGTTCATGGATGTTGTAACCGCGTATTTATATGGTCCACTGGATAATGAAATCTATATGAGACTACCAGAGGGTATTGAGCTCAAATATAAGAAAAGTTATCGAGAAGAACACTGCATTAGGCTGAACAAATCCTTATACGGACTGAAACAGAGTGGGTGTATGTGGTACAACCGGTTAAGTGAATACTTAGTTAAGTCCGGGTACAAAAATGATCCCAGCAGTCCGTATAACTTTATAAAGAAGTTTGCAAAAAAATGATTTGTGATTATACCAGTATACGTGGATGATCTGAACATCCTCGGAACCCCTGGTGAAATCGCCCAAACAGTAGAATACTTAAAGGCCGAATTTGAGATGAAAGACTTAGGAAAGACTAAGTTCTGTTTGGGAATACAGCTTGAGTACATCAATGATGGTATCCTTGTGCATCAAATGGCATATACAGAAAAGGTACTCAAGAGATTTAACATGGACAAGGCTCACCCACTAAGCAGCTCAATGGTGGTGAGAAGCCTTGGATTGGACAGTGATCCATTCGGTCCAAAGAAAAAGGATGAAGAAATCCTTGGTCCGAAGTGCCATAGGAGCGTTGTTATATTTGGCTAGTCACACTAGGCCGGATATATGTTTTGCCGTGAACCTCCTCTCAAGATTCAGTTCTTGTCCGACCCAAAGGTACTGGAACGGGATTAAACAAATACTTCGTTACCTTCAAGGAACGAAGGACATGGGTCCGTTTTATACTAACCTTAACAAAGAAGGTTTAGTTGGTTTTGCTGATGCAGGTTACCTTTCGGATCCGCACAATAGTCGATCGCATACAGGATATGTGTTCACTCACGGAGGAACAGCGATTTCGTGGAGATCCATGAAGCAAACACTCACGGCCACATCGTCCAATCACGCAGAGATATTGGCGATTCACGAGACTAGCCGTGAATGTGTTTGGTTAAAATCGATGACTCAGCACATAAGGCGAGATTGTGGGATGATCGAAAGAAAGGAAGAACCAACCATACTTTATGAGGACAATGCTACATGCATAGCTCAACTGAAGGATGAATACATCAAGAGAGACCGGACGAAGCACATTCTGCCCAAATTCTTTTTCACTCACGATCTCCAGAAGGCTGGAGAAATTCAAGTGTTTCAAGTCCGTTCAAGCGACAACTCAGCCAGCCTCTTCACAAAGTCGCTCCCAACCTCCACGCTCAAGAAGCTCGTGTATCAGATCGGCATGCACCGATTAAGAGACCTTCAGTGATGTCTAAACAGGAGGAGTAATACGTGTTGTACTCTGTTTCCTCGCTAAGGTTTTGTCCCACTGGGTTTTCCTTAGAAAGGTTTTAATGAGGCAACATCCCCAAGCGTATTACAAAGATCCTTGATAGCATCAGGCCCGGTTGTTTCGTCCAAGGGGAAGTGTTAAAAACCGTTTGGTAATGGACTTAGAAACCGGCCCGTCCGGCCCATTTACATAAGTGTTATCCATTCCTTGTTAGGCAAAGATTAGGTTTATGTAATGTTTCCTTTTATGTTCTTGTGTAAACCAGTATAAATAAGACCCTTTGGTCTCAGTAATAATAAACACAATTCATAACAAAAAGAGTATTTTAATCGTTTGATGAGCAACCGTTTGTTTGAGGAACAACAACAACCCTACGAGGCTATGACTAGCGTTTTCATAAAAAAAATGTTTATGATGCACTGAATTGAAATCAGGGGAACCCAAAATATTTTAGAAGAATAATTGCAAAATGACCCTTCGTTTCTATAATCTATTCCTGGTGTTCTCGCTACAGTTTACTAATTGACTAATTGAGACGGCCAATTAGTTAGATTTTGTTTCTTTTTATTTTGTCAACTGAAATTTAATTAAAACAACGGACAGAATACAGGGTATAGATATGTTGATGAAATACATAAGCTGGCGCGTTCAAAACTTCAAGAGACAGAGCCCCAACACAGGGAAACAAAACAAAACAAAAATAACCTAAACAAAAAAACTTATAATTAATGTGGAGAGTTTCGAAATTGACAAAAGAGATTCACACTTAATTCAGCCGTAAACTACAATCCAAAAACAATAACAGATCCGAGATTAAAAACAACACCACTACGAATTAAGAGGCAGACTATTCCTTACCTTACCACATGAAAACCCGTGAAACATTAAAGACCTCTTTATATTGCTCTGATGAAAGATGCAACAAAGTCAAAGGTGGATAAGACGGATCCAAAACCCAAGCCCTCTTTATATTGCTCCGGAGAAGCGGAGCAACGAAGGCTGTAGACCCGAACCAAACCCTGAAACGCTATCTATTCGTCCCATGAGAAAAGAGCAAATTGAAACATTGGTGAAGCCTTCTAGATCTAAGGAGGAGAGAGGAATGGTCGATAAACCATCTATGACGGAACTGAAACGCCAGATCTAAACCCAGCATTGAAGAAGTCACAACCAAACAAGGAAATAGAACCCAGACTTTAAAAGAATGAGATTTAATTTGACCAAAAGTCAAAAACCAAAGCTAAACAGAAAAAAAACTTCATATCTATAGAAAAGAGAGACAAACTAAGAGAAATGAAACCAAGAGGCACAACTCTGGCGCTATGGGAGCCATCAGAGTTATAGATCTGAAAACCTATTTTTCTTTAGAGAGAAGGCGGAGGTTTTGGAGAGAGAGTTGAAACAGTATATCGAGGAGTTAGATTTTGCTTCTTTATACTGCACTTCGTCTAAGGGCATCTCGATCGGTTGAATATGTAAAGTGGATTTCTAAGCCATATAAAATTAGTATTTTAATATAATTGAGCTATTTAATTAAATCAATATATGTTTAAAAACATCAACCCAATCACAAAACAACACATGTGGAGAGAGTATTTAAAAAGTCCTCAAAATCTCTCATTTGAAAGATTTTATCTCATTCTCTCTACAACTTTATATTTTTATTAAATTTTTTTATTGAGAACCTCCTCACCATCCCACTGATAGAAATGGTCTAATTTATATATTAATGCAATTGGTTCTTTTAAAACTTACAAAAGGTACATATATCATTATAATATACTACAATTTACAAGTGACTTTGAAAAACAAATTATTATTATTGAAGAAAACAAAATGTAAGAAAAGAATTGTTTTAGATTATAAAGTAGATTTTTTATCATATAAATTATAAAGGCATAGCAAAAAAATATCATTTTAGTTATTTGTGTTATGACTAAATTTAACAATCAGATATTATAAACCACATAATTTTACACACATGATACTATAAAGTTGGCGGAAGGTGAAATGCAAAACATAATATTTTACTGCTCCTAGCGCTTTGTGGAAAAGACTTTTTCGGAGATGGCATGCCAGCTAAAGAACAGATGGTAGTCCTTAAATTTTTTGTTTATACTTCTTGATTGAGAAAATTGAAAAATTTCAAGTCTGATGCCTTACAGAGGTAGGCACGACAAAAGTTGATATCTTCTATATGTCTATTGTCACATATTATTTGGATCAATTATAACATGATATGTGGTAATAGGGATGGCGAATTATTAAAGATATATATTTGAGTTTTTTCGTTTTATGTTGTGAATTTCTTAATTAAATTTGAAATTTGCAATAAAATATTTTCTATATATTTTACATACACATAGCTTATCATAATGATGTATATTTACTTTTTATAATAATTGTATTACTAGAATAGAAAAAATTCATTACCATATGATGTATATTATGAGTTCAAAATTTTATTTTTGTTACAACACGGGATTATAAATTGTAAAAATAAAATGTCACTTCAATATGTTATCTGTAAACTAATATTGACAATATGAGTAGTTAGTTACTATAATTTATAGCAAAATTTTGTTTAAATAGCGAAAACATACAGCACATCTAAATTTTGAAAAATGAATCGACATATTTACCTAATTAAGAAAAAAAAAACAAATTGAAATCGTAAAAATAGTCATTTCGAAAATCAGCTATAACTATCTTTACTATATAAATCGTTTCGTTTCACACCACAATTTTTGTAAAAAAAAATATAATAGTTTGAAGTTTGCATATTCACAGTACTTATAATGACAACTCAAACGTCAAAAAATGTTTGTATTGCCTTCATGATTGTAACTTTGTTTACAATGTTGTCAGCACAACTCTCTCATTCCATCATGACAGATGCGTGTATAAAAGATTGTGTCATAAATCAGTGCATGAAAGCATCAAAGAAAGCGACTCCAGCGATATGTGACAAACCTTGTAGGATAATGTGTGTTCCAAAGAGTCATCCTGATTATGTCACTCCTTCTCCACATTATCAGGATCCTGTAAAAAGATTTTGTAACGCATTTAGTTGGATATGTCAGAGTTAGAGACTACAAATTGTTTCTTTTTTTAATGCATAAGTTATATATTTATGTTTGTATGATTCGATCAAAAAATATTTATGTATGCATATTTATTAATTTTATGTAAAAAATATCATATAATACATGAATTACGGTAGAATTTATTTTGGTGTTATTATTTGAAAACTCAAAAATCTTTAAGATAGGTGTATTTTAAAACAATACCTTTTATTAGAGTTTCTCCAATGATAGTCTACTTTTTCCTATAAACACTATCTCTGTCAAAAATATGTTAAATCAACTCATTTTTATTTGTTTAATTTATGTTTCTTCATATTCTATAGTTAGTCAAATTATAATCCCTCAAACTTTATTTAAAAAGTGATTTTTTATCATTTGCTAATATATCATCCCCACATTGATTATAAAAAAACAAAATGACATGGCTTTTGAAAAATTATGACATGACATCAAGTTAATTGTGACATGATAAATTCATATTTTTGGCAATATGTTTTGAAATATAGAAATTACTGATATATATCACCATTAAAATAAGTTTTACATATTGACAACAATAAACTTTTAAAACTAATATAATTGCAAATATATAAAATTCTGTGGATAGTAAATTCTTTGAAATTGCACTTAAATTGATTAATAGATGTAAAAATCGACTAATCAAGTTTCTTAATTTTTTTAGGTTATTCGGGTTTAATTGCGATAAAGTGCTTTAGTTGATGATTGATGGTTAGGTCGTCAGGTTAATAAAAAAATTGAAATATTTTAGATTAATTTATTTTTACTTAATAATACAATAAAAAATCATTTGAATTAATATATTCAAATGTAGGAAAACCAAACTATAGGGATTAATTTATGATTTTATTTGAAAAAAGCTGATGCAGCTAAAACTAAAAATATAAACGTATTGTGCATTTCATCAACAAACTTTTATTTTTGTTTTGTTTCTATATTGTCTGGGTTGAATAATCAAATGTTTAAAGAAGGAGAAGTAGGAGAAGTAGGAGAAGTAGGAGAATAATCAACTGATTGAGAAAATTGAAATTTTTTAAGTCTGATGCCTTACAGAGGTAGGCACGACAAAAGTTGATATCTTCTATATGTCTATTGTCACATATTATTTGGATCAATTATAACATGATATGTGGTAGTAGGGATGGCGAATATACCAATCTGGTGTAGATAATCAGATAGCTACAATTTTCAAATATCATGTCAGCACTATAATGAAGAGTCTACGAACCGTTTAAAGTATCGCCGATTAGTCTAAGATGAATACAGGCGTGAAGGAAAATCATTCCAAGACGTCATTTTTTTTGAAGTAAATAAGCATTTCTTCCATCAACAAATGAAATTGTCATAAGAAAGTTTCGACCTGCTTTTGTTCTCCCGACTTGACTAAAACTGTAAAATCCTGATTTTTGCTATATATAAAAACATATGTAGGAGAGATTAAAAAATGAGAAAATTACACTATAGGTGACTTTAAGTCACTTTCTTTACAGCCTAGAGACTTTTTGATGGAGAAAGACTTTTCTCTCATCTCACACACCCAATTTGACATTTATGCCCTAACTTCTATTCTCACAGCTTTTCAATTTTATGCAGGCGCTTCATTTGTTTCTCTTTTTGTATTTTCTTTTTTCATTTTTCATTTTTTAAAATGCATAGAATCGATGACAAACCGGTTTTTCTCATCGATTATATTCCATCGACGTGAAATGGTCCGACGACCAACATCCCGCCTGCCATATCGCAACACCAGCACCAAACCCTAAAATGTCTTCCTCTAAGGTAAGAACTTCATTTTTTTTTCTAAAGCACACAACTTTCCTTTCGCTTAATCCGCCGCTTCAAAAACGTTCCCTTTTATGACAACATTAGAGGTTGCAACAGAGAACGTTTCTTCTCAAACCGGGGATTCTCTGTCCACGGGTAAAACATCCACAAACATCATACCTTTCGAATTTGTAGATCCGAAAATTCTAGAAGAGGTTGAGAAGCAGGAACATAAGCTAAGGAACACACAGATTGATTAAACGTTCTTATGGGTGACTATGATTTCTTATGTCCGTCCACAGATGGATGTCCAGATGAGTAAGACATATACTTTGAGATGGCCAATAAAATATCCAGGAAACCATACTTTGGATTATACTTTCTACTGTCCATAATTCTCTATCCAACTCTTTACAAATTCTGAAGTTTACCAACAATCAGCAACAAAAGTTTTACCTGCGTTATTCAAAACATTTTCGTGTTCACGGGGAGGACACGGTAAATGTCGATTTCTTAAAACAACCAGAAAGTGTATTCAAATCACGTTTTTAAATTCAGAAAACACGCGCACAGTGCGTGGCCATCCCATCGTGTCCACACAGATAATGCTACAAAAGTTTTAATTGCAAAGAAAATGTCCAAAAATATAAAAGTCACGTTTCTTAATTCAGAAACCCTGCACTCATTCCACCGGCCGTACATAAGTAACCTCCTTCGTATATTGGGGAGAATTGACCTGTGTACTGGCAATTAAAACACAGTCGACGAACTCTTTCAATGAGAAACGAATAGGCTGTCCAGCAAATACCGTCCATAACACATACTTCTGTTTGGTCACCAATTGAGAAACGAATAGGCTATCCAGCAAACACTGTTCATAACACATACTTCTATTTGGTCACCAATTGAGAAACAAATAGGCTGTCCAGCATCCCGTGGATCAGCTTACACTAAATCGAACGTCTGACCAAAGTTGTTACGATGCAAGGAATTAGCGATGAAAGTCGGGGTGACAAATTTGAAACAATGAAAACGATGAACGGTGTGCCTGAATCCGTATTAGGGTTTCATATATTACCTTTCATTCATTCAGCAGAGTTCTTGGTTTAGAGAGATTGATGCAGAGGTCGAGTTGCTGAAACAGGAAAATTACAGACAAATCTGGGAACAAGAAAGAGAGAGCAGAGAGAGATGATTGAAAGAGAAAAGAAAAAAAAATAAAAAAATAATGAAGAAATTAAAAGAAAGTGAGGTCGCAATTCGGAAAAGAGAAAATAAGGGCAGAGCTGACTTTTGACAGCCCAAAAGTCCCTCTTCATCAAAAAGTCTCTAGCCTGTAAAGAAAGTGGGCATAAGTCACTCTGGATGTAATTTTCTCTTAAAAAATGGATTTGGCCTCCTATGTCACTAAAGTGCACTTACCTTTTCGGTTGCAAAATCAGTTCATTTAGTCTTGTCCACTCATAAATGTTAATTATATTTTTCAATTGATAATTTTAAGATAAATTTAATAGAAGTATGAGTGGATAAGACGAAATGGACTGATCTCATAAAATATTTTCCCATTTTCTTATTTTGATTTCAGTCTTATATATCATATGTTTTGTGAATAGAAACATATCACAGTTTCCTGGCAGAAACTAAACTCATGTGGACGACCTTGTATGGACATTGCATTGTTATTTCAAAGGATTGAGATTGTTCATATAACATTGTGGATACTAGATTGTGAACAAGAGTAATACTATTTTAGTTGATATCAGATCCTGAAGATAACTAAAATATATGATAAAGTTGATATCAGATTAAAGACACGTTGGGTTAGATACTAGATCGTGGAGATGATGACATGGATATTATGATGTTTAGTATTAAAAACGGTTAGAAGTTATACATTTACGACCAAACCAACAAGCATGGACGAAGACAAGAGCCAATACAATATTATTAAAGGCTTAAGCTTGTTCTCCTCTGATTCTTCTAGCGAGTAGTATCTATTTGTGCAATCTCTCTCACAAGCCTCTAGAAAGGGAGTTTGACACTATAAGAAAACATGGTCTTTTCCAACGAATGTTTCCAATAATCGAATTTTGTTAGAATTTTCCAATGAATATCCTACAGAATTACGTCAAATATTGTATTTGTTGGAAAATCATTGTAAATTTCCAACAAGTTTTAATTGTGGCAATTACATAAGATAATTTGTAGGAATATCATTGGAATTTTCCAACAAATATTATATTGTTGGAATTTTTTTATAAATTTATGACAGATTTTAGTTGTGGCAATTACGTTGGAAAGTTTGTAGGAATATTACTGGAATTTTCCAACAAATAATATATTGTTGGAAATTCTTTATAAATTTCCGACAAATTTTAGTTGTGGCTATTACGTTGCAAAATTTGTAGGAATGTCACTGGAATTTCCCAACAAATATTATATTGTTGGAAAATTCTTTATAAATTTCTGACAAATTTTAGTTGTGGAAATTACGTTGCAAAATTTGTAGCAATATCATTGGAATTTTCCAACAAATATTATATTGTTGGAAATTCTTTATAAATTTCCGAAAAACATTAGTTGTGGCAATTATGTTGCAAAATTTGTAGGAATATCATTGGAATTTTCCAACAAATATTATATTGTTGGAAATTCTTTATAAATTGGCAACAAATTTAGTTGTGGCAATTACGTTGCAAATTTGTAGGAATATCATTGGAATTTTCCTACAAATATTATATTGTTGGAAATTCTTAATAAATTTCCGACAAATTTTAGTTGTGGCAATTACATTGCAAAATTTGTAGGAATATCATTGGAATTTTCCAACTAATATTATACTATTGGAAATTCTTTATAAATTTCTGACACATTTTAGATATAGAAATTACATCACATAATTTTTAGAAACATCGTGGGAATTTTCCAACAATTATTATATTGTTGGTAATTAGTTAAGTTGTAAATGTATATTGAAAATTTATTTCTCATGATTTTATGACAAAATATATGTTTTAAGTTTGCCAAAAAAAAGGAAAAAGATAAAAAGAAGAAAAGAATTTTTAAAAAAAGAAAAATTAAAAACGGAAAACAGTGATAATGAGCAAGAAAAAGGAAACAGGCCAAAAAAACAAAAAAAAGGAAAAATAGATTACATCGTGATGAAAAAGAAGGAAAAAAAAGAAAAAAAAAAGAGATAAGAGACAAAAGGTAACGTCAAGAAAGGTAAAGAAAAACATGAGAAGAAAATAAGGAGGAAAAAAATGAGAAAACATATGAAACCGATTTGGAAAAAAAAGAAAAAGAAAAACCTACTTATAAATATTGTCGTCATCTAACCTTTCTTTCACACTAAAAAAGTTTTCTATCTTTCCCTAAACTAGTTTTAATTCTCTCGAAATCCCAAAGATCAAAAATCGTGATTGGATGTACAATCAGGTGGATGAAGGTACGGGAGAATTAACAAAAGAGTATAAAGATGGTCTTCTTAGCTTTATGCAATTTGCTACAAATCAAAAGATTCCATTGGAGTGTGGTAAGATGTACTGTCCTTATTCTTCCTGTGGTAATGAAAAATTCATTCTGGTAGATACTATTTGGAAGCATCTCTATTCAAGGGGATTTACGCCTGGATAAGATACGCTCGTTGGAATACACATTTTTTCTTGTTGTGTGAGGATCAAAATCTCAGTGCTCTTGACTCCCTATATGGCAGATCCACGAATATTGTGACCTAGATCGCGACCTAAACTGACCACAATGGCTTTAAAACTTTTGTAAAATCTTCTTGTGTTGACCATTCCATTCTATGCATACTCGTTTTTTTTATTATGTTTTAAACTTTGTTGGTCGACCAAAACCCTTTTTTGCATATAAATAGATTTTAGACCTAATTTTATCTCCTCTTATCTCATAATTTTATAATCTTTTCTCTTGTTAACCTAAAAGTCTAAAACTGTTCTTGGGATATATTTCTCTTAAGTTTTATGCAATATGTCTTTGATTTTTATAATGCTCCAACCGCTCCTACCGGTGAGTCACCCATTCCTCTATCGGGTTCGTGGATCCCACCCCTGTACGACGGTCGCTGTGTTATTCTGGAGGCTCGAAAGTCGTAATATATTGACCCTGCAATCACCACATGACCGTTCTCCGTGTTTTTTCCTAACTCACACGGTAACGCGAATCACTTCCCTGTAGGTCACCCATCCTTCCACTGCTCACGCTTAACTCTGAAGTTTTTTCCGGATGTGTGACCGAAAAAGGAAAGTGAACTTTGGTGACATAGGTAGCCAAATCAATTATTTTAACCTTTTCCACATATGTTTCCATATATACCAGAAATCGGGATGTTACAATTTCTTTTGTTCTTCTTCTTAGTCTTGCTTAATATATTATTTATGCTGAACATTATGTGTATATGTGTTAACAAGATGATTAGTGAGTAGTTTAACTTTTAAGCTTTTCGGTTAGGTAGATTCAAGTTATTGAACTTAGGGCTTAATCTTAAGGAATCCTCACTTATTGGTTGTGCTACATGCTAGATTTGACTTATATATCTTTGGTTTTCTCAGTAGAAGTTTGTTAATGAATTGCTTGAATAAAATCAGTAAGTGCTTTTCATGCTTAATCAATACTGGAAACTGATGTCTAAGGTGCTTAGTGACTATTAGTACTTGTTTAAATACATGATATTGTGATTATCAATGAGAATTGATGTTAATTACTTGATTAGCATATGATTAATGTCATGGAAGTGGATTATCTTAAATTAGTGATCTTAGGCCTAAGGATTAGCATTTGAATGATCGAATTATAAGTTAACACTTGATCACCTAAAGTCAATAACTTTATACCAAAAGCTTGTTTTCTTTGTATTTTCTTGAATCATTAGCTCATTTTTCATTTGCTCTTCTTGCTTGCTTTGTTTAGGTTCCTTCTTAGTTTCTTATTGTCATTAGAATAGTAAAATCATTGGAATCTTAATCATTTGGTTTAGATTAGATAATTTCTTGCATTTCTAGTGTGCTAGTCACCCAAGATTGGATTAACATTCTCACTACTACAATAACATAGCTGGAATTCACAGTTGAGTGTAGTGAGCAAACTTATTACTACTTACCATCAGAGCTAAAGAAATAATTAGCTGAAGGATACAATGTCTTACTTTTGACCTTTTCAGTAGATATAGGATCAGGGCTACAAAGAGCATGATGGGGTTCTTCAATGCAATTTGTGGAAAACGACACATAATATTTCATTTTCACTGGAGGACGACAATCTTGCTGTCCTCTTCCAAACAATTCATTATAGCAGAAACCAGATTTGTAACAGAAAGACTACCAAGATCCAAAGAAACAACATTGTGTGGAGATCATAAAGAAGATATTATTATAAATCAATTAGTGATGGGCTCCATAACCGGCCTAATATAACCAAGACTAAGTCGGCCCATACTTAGAGTTTTCCTATTCCTTGTTGTCCACGGTTTTCATTTTCTTGTTTATGTAATATTTAATTTCTCCCTTCATGTAAACCACTATATATATGGATCATTGGTCATTCGTTAATAGATACAGTAACATTCAGTTTACAACACGTTATCAGCACGAGTTTGCTCTGATAAGCCGCCGACCTGAAGAGAGAGCGACCGCCGATTCCAATAAACTTGTGGTCAGTTTGTTTTCTGAGGTCTTTAGCTCCCGGTTCAAATCCCTTCAACCAAAACGGTGATCAAGGTAAAATTAAATCCCTAAACTCAAAAACACCAATTCGAATTTGTATCTAAGTGAATATAAACCCTAAAATCAGATTTGATTGTGTTAATTGATTGATTGCATGAAACCCTAAAAAATCACAAAACCTTAATCATATCCCGAATAAGAAGATATAGTCTTTCCTTTTTATTATTTGTCCTAGATCATGCTTGCATAGGATTGATTTTTATGCACATAAAACTGCATGATTATTTGATAAAACTGAAGGCATGATTAATTGAATAAAATCGAATGCTAGCTCATTTAAACCTGAAATTATATTTTGCATTAGATGTCGAAAATCAAGAATCTCGAATATGCTGCACTCAATATCTCGGGCGACAATTACTTACAGTGGGCCCTGGATACTAAGATTATCCTAAAGTCAATGGGGCTAGGTGAATGTATATTTGATGGTAATGAAACCTTCGAAAAGGAGAAGTACAAGGCGATTTTAATCATACGCCATCACCTAGCTGTGAGTCTCAAGAAACAGTACCTCACCATTGAGAATCCGCTGGACCTTTGGACAGCGTTGAAATCCAGATATGATCACCAGAAAACGGTGCTATTACCGAGAGCCCAAGTTGACTGGAAGAATCTAAGGATCCAGGATTTTAAAACCGTGGATGAATATAACTCGGCATTGTTCAAGATCGTTTCGATCTTGAAACTATGTGGTGAGGAGATGACTGAAAACGACTTGCTAGAGAAAACATTCTTGACCTTTCACACTAATAACATTCTGCTTCAGCAACAATATCGTGAAAAAGGTTTTACCACATATGCAAGTCTAATCTCTTGTTTGCTACTTGCTGAGGAAAAAAAAAAGAGTTGTTAATGATGAATAGTGCAATGAGACCTCCCGGTTCTACCCCATTACTCGAAGCTAATAAAGCTGAAGAGGCCAAGAAAGAGCTTACGGAGACTAAGGAGACCAACTACGTCCAACGTGATATATATTCCTGCTGTGGTCGCGGCCAATGGAACGGACGTGGAGGTGGTCATGGCAATGACCGAGGACACCCCTATGGTGGTCACAGCCGTGGAAACCGATCCGACTTCAGTCGTGGTCGTGGTATAGGCCGCGGTATTGATATGTTGGGATTTTGACCCATACTAACCTTAGTATATAATTACTTTCTAGAGTTTTTGAGTATATTTCAGGTGATTTTAGGTGCTCAAGGAGCTGCTATTGGAGTTTGGAGCATTTTGAGCCTTTGGAATAGCTAAGAACCCGAATTGAAAAAAAGAAGGCAAATCCTGCGAAGTATCACCAACTCCATCCGGGGAGCACCTGCTCCCGATTTTCGGCCATTAGCGAGCACCTGCTCGCGTTTCTAGAGAAAATAAAGGAAGGTTGATTTAACCTAATCCTAATCCCGAGGAGAGAGGGAACGGCCACCTACTATCATCCGAATTATATACTCTACTTAGTCTTAAGTTTTTAGGTCACATCTTTGCTTTGGCTTAGCTTTCCAATACCTTAGAGCTTTCAACTTGTAAGGGAGAAGATTTCTGCTACAATTCTGAGAAGATTTCTGAACCCTAGTACTTTTAATATCGATTTTAATGCAGAATTTTATTCCAATCGTTTTGCTTCTTTCTTATTTAATTATGTCTGAGTAGATCTCTTAGTTAGGTTAAGGTTTTCAAAGGAATTCACGAGTTAAGGATTAAACACAAACAGGTTATCAAATCGATTGTCTTCATCCTTGTTGATTTTACTGCTTGAATCGATTTGGCCAATCTGTTAATGATATTAGGTTTAACTTAGACAGCGAGAGTTGCTAAGTTGCTAGAAAGAACATCAGTGAGCAATTTGTTTTATGCCTGTGAGAGTAGATGTGTAGAAGAATTGTGAACATATCAAACATGATCTATAAGGCTTGTATGCGATTTGCTAAAACCAAAGAGAGTTAGGATTTTTAGGTTGCTAGACAAAGTTATTGATTTCACGAGAGTTAATTGATATTATATTTATGTTTGAGCCATATGCTTGTTCTTTATCATTGCCTGAATAGTTGTTTCATCTGTTGCTCTGAATTTCCTACGAATCGCCTTGACTTAACGCTTGCTTATCATTAGTTTCACATCCAAATTTATTTTTTTACTTGCGAATCACGAAACTGACTTCATATTAATTCTCTTAGAATTTTATTTAGCTCATTAAACCATAGTGTAAGATTGGTCTTTGTGGGATCGATCCCTAAAATACTACTTTGTTTGCTGTGCACTTGCAGTAGGAAATTAGGGTTCAAAACTCGTGTATCAAGTTTTTGCCGCCGTTGCCGGGGACCAAATTTTTACCTTTGGTTTACGGCTAAATTTCAAGACTAAGAACCCTACTAAACTCGTTTTCTGTTTTTCTTCTTCTTTGCGTTTCAGGTGTATGACGAGGAGCACAAGAAGTAGGAATAACAAGGATCTTGTCAGTTTATTGATATTATGTATTTTTAACATATTTTGATTTGTTTTTAGTATTCGGTTTGAGTTTTGATTTGCATCTTTCGTTAGCTTTTCGAGTCTTTTCTATTGTTTCAAGTCTTTTTACAGATTTTATGGAGTTCCGATGGAGTTTGGCGTTTACGGACATGTTCGAGTCGAGTTAATGTGGAAAAACACGAGAAAAGGACCAACTGAAGAACGACCGTTCTTGGAGTAGAACGACCATTCAGAACGACAGTTCCCTCAACAGAACGGTCGTTCCCCATCTCACCTACCCTGCCGACAAGAGCCAGAGAACGACCGTTCCCTCAACAGAACGGTCGTTCCCAATCTCACCTACTCCACCAACAACAGAGCAAGGAACGACCGTTCCCCGACTCACCAACACCCACCTACTTCGATCGACCAACTAGAACGACCGTTCTCCTCCAGAACGGTCGTTCCCCGTCTTACCTACTCCCCTACACCTTGGCCTATATATTGGACTCACTCTTGATGCTTCAAAACACACCATCTTCTTCTCCCACTCTTCTCTAGCTTCTAAACATTGCTTCTCTTCTATTTTAAGCTTTAAACATTGATGCTTTGATCAAGTTTTATTTAGCGTATTTTCAGTTCTTATTTTCTATCTTTATGCTTTGATTAAGTCCTTATAAGTTTATTTCCAGCTTTTGTTATCTATATTTATGCTTTGTTCAAGTTCTTATTAAGTTATTTTCAGCTTTTATTATCTATTCAAGCTTTTATGATGAACTTTATAATCTCTTTGTTTTCTTCTTCTTTAATTATGTCTGAGTAGATCTCATAGTAAGGTTAAGGTTTGTCAAAGGAATTCATGAGCTTTAAGGTTAAACACAAATGGGCTATTCAAATCGATGTCTTCACCCTTGTTATCCTTAATGCTTGGATCGAATTGATCACTTGATTCATTGATGTCAGGTTAACGTAGACAGCGAGAGTTGCTAGAAAGAACATTGGTGAGCAATTTATTCATTACCTGCGAGAGTAGATGTATTGGAGAATTGTGAACATATTAAACCTGATCTTAAAGCTTGTCTACGATTTCTAGTACCAGCGAGAGTTAGGAATTCTAGGTTGATAGACAAAGATATTGGTACCACGAGAGTGGATTGATATTATCTTTATGTTTGAGACTTGTGCTTAATCACTGCCTGAATAGTTGTTTGATCCTTTGCTCTGAATCTCCTGCGATATTCCTTGACCTAACGCTTGTTTAATATTATCTTTACAACCAATTTTGCTTTTATTACTTGCTATTTACAAAACCAAAAATATAATTGAATTGTCTTAGCTTTTGATTTAGCTCATTAGATCAAAGTGTGAAACTGGTCTTCGTGGGATCGACCCCTAAATACTACTTCGTATGTTGTGCACTTGCAGTAGGAAATAAGAGTTTAAAACTCGTGTATCATTTATCTAACGACGAACTAGCAAGAAGGGAATGAGAGAACAGGCAGAGACGCAACACACTTGTTTCGGAACCAGAAACATCTGACACCACCTCTACTGAGATGGGCGATCAAATTGACAGGACAGCTCAGCTGCAGAATCTTCAAACGGCCATGGAGCAGCTGCGCTTGCAACAGGAGCCGCAGCTCGTGCAACAACCAGCTTTCGGAGACAAGGATTCGGCGCATGCCTACTACCAGGACCGATCCGCGATTGTCACTCCGACTATTCAGAGGCAAGATTATGAAGTCAAACCTCAGATGATTGCCCTCGTGAAGCAGCATCTCTTCCACGGACTGCTTGCTGAAATACTGATGGATCACATCGAGAACTTCGAAGAAATTTGTAGCACAACCGGCTCCAATGGTTTGTCTCCAGATTTCTTGAAGTGCAAGCTTTTCCCCTTCTCACTTGCGGGAAAAGCATCACGGTGGCTAAAGTCTTTACCACCAGGCTCTTTGGCGACTTGGGCTGATGCTAGATCGGCTTTCTTGGATAAATTCTACACCAAGTCCAAAACCGCAGCCTTGAGGAACAAGATATCCTCATTCGAGTAACTCTCTGGTGAGACCTTCAACGAAGCATGGGAGCGATTCAAGGAATACAAGCGTGAATGTCCTCACCACCGATTTAGCGACGAGCAGCTGCTCAGCTCCTTCAACGATGGAGTGGAATGGGATTATCAAAACGCTCTCAACGCCGCCAGTAATGGAGATTTCTACACGAAATAAAAAGAAGGAGCTCTGGAGATTATCGAAAACCTAGCCGCAAGCTCCAGCAACAAAAGACCCGAGTATGACAGAAAGAAGGTCAATAGTGTGGAGTCTAAAAAAATCGACGAGCTCACTGCCAAGGTTAACCTTTTGCTGAAGGGCAGTCAGAAATCAGTCCACTTTGTTGATGGGGATGGGGGGACACCTCTCGCTCATTTCTTTGAGGAGGAAACCAGTGATGATCAGATGGAAGTTAACTATGTT
Organism: Isatis tinctoria; assembly: GCA_010577795.1. NCBI lineage: Eukaryota > Viridiplantae > Streptophyta > Magnoliopsida > Brassicales > Brassicaceae > Isatis > Isatis tinctoria. The sequence continues at coordinate 9,942,504 of CM021246.1, read as the reverse complement.
AATGGACAAGGATTTGGACAGAACCGAGGATTCAATACCCATGGTTTCAACACTCATCCGAATCTATCTTATAGGAGCACTAATCTGGAGAATCCTCAGGATCAGGTTTATCCTAAGCAAGGAAACCAACCTCAAACGAGTTTCCAGAGAGGCTATTCCAATAACTACCAAAACCAAAACAGGCCATTCGTCCCTAATCAGAACCGATTCCAAGGAGGGAACCAACAAAGGCAGCCTTTCATGAACTCGCAGCCTCAGCCTTTCCCAAATCTGCAGCCTCTTTCTCCAGCAACCCGCTCTCAAGACGAGCTGAAGAACATGATGCAACAGCTCCTAGCTAGACAGCAAAAAGCCGCAGCTGAGATCAATGCAAAAGTTGACACGATGCATGTGGACCTCAACGGAAAATATGAAGCTATATGGACGCACATGAAACATCTGGACATACAAATAGCACAGACTGCTGAATCCATCAAAAGAACACCTGGAACTCTTCCTGGAAAAGTAGAAACACACAGAAAAGAGTTCGTCAATGCCATTAAGCTGAGAAGTGGTAAGACGCTCCAAGATGGTGCCACCTCAAGATCGGCAAAGGGCAAGGAGATAGCTATGGAGCATGTGCTCCCAACCAGCGAGCACTCGCTTCGCACAACAAATATCGGAACTTCATCCTCACCTTTTGACATTTTAGAGGACGATGCGACAGAGCATATGCAGGATCAGGCCACAACTTCGAGTTCCGCGCACAAACCTACTGCAGTTCCAGACAGAGTTTACAAACCCAAGGTACCTTATCTTGTTCCACCTAAGAAATCCTGCAAAGATTTGGAGGATGCTAAAAGCAGGAAGATGCTCAAGGACCTCACCGTGAAGCTGCCTCTCGTGGATGCTGTCAAGATGATACCTGCCCTGAAAAGGTACATGAAAACTCTAGTCTCTGGTAAAGTCGTTGAGGAAGAGAAGGTGATGGAAGTCTCGAAGGAATGCAGTGCTGTATTGCAAAACAAGGTGTTACAAAAGAGAGGTGATCCAGGGCGATTTGTGTTGTCTGTCATGATCGGTCCCATGACTTTCGCTTGCTCCCTCTGCGATCTTGGTTATAGCGTGAACCTCATGCCCTATTCGGTGGCTAAGTGATGCTGCGTATTTTCGGGTGTGAAAACAACAAACAAATGTTATTTTATCGATACACAGGGAAAGCAAGAATTGGCACACCAAGAGTACAAGATTCTAATCGAGCTAAACAATTCAAAGATTGTTTTTGTTTTGGTTTCAAAGTTTAAAAGCATGAAAAATAAACAGAATAAAGTAATAATTTAGTAAATGTCACAAAGCAGAATTTTAATAAAATTAGGAACAGTAAATAAACAAGATTCAGCTAAAAGCTCTTGCAAAATAAGACAATAATAAAGATTGAAAGCAAAAGCAATAAACAGATAAGACTTTTAATGAGGAAGATGGATCCTTGGTGAGGCAATTTGACAAGGGTGAATTTCAGATTGATAAGTGATGGTTTAACAAGAAATCTATGTTCTATCTTATGACATGGGTTACTTAATTTAGATTAGTTCACTTTTGATGATACTAACCCTTTTACTTAACAGTTTTGGCTAGCTATAGATTTCTCAAATGCAACCAAACCTTAGGTAAACAATGAACACAAACCCATTAATATCATCATCCTTATCTTAGACTCAAGTTTCCAAAGGTTAAGATAAGGAGCATGCAAAAAATAGTCTGGTTGAAACATAATACCTTTTGAGTGCTGAACAACCTAAGATCTTAGGATTCTCTCTTTTGAAGTTCAATCCAAACATTCAGAATAATACATACATGAACATAAGCATAAATTATCTATCAAAACTTACTTAATCAATCTTCCAAACACCCATGTCTGCCAAACCAAGAATCCAAAATAAAACTATTCAATCATATTGAAAGAAACAAGAAGAGAGATTATAGAAATCATCATAAAAGCTTGAATAGATAACAAAAGACGAAAAGAAACTTAAATAAGAACTTGATCAAAGCATAAAGCATAAATGTTTAAAGCTTAAAAGAGAAGAGAAACAATGTTTAGAAGCTAGAAAAGACTGAGATAAGAAGATGGTGTGTTTGAAGCTTCAAGTGTGAGTCCAATATATAGGCCAAGGAGTATGGGAGTAGGTGAGACGGGGAACGACCGTTCTGGAGGAGAACGGTCGTTCTTAAGTGGTCGATCGCGAAGTAGGTGGGTGTAGGTGAGACGGGGAACGATCGTTCTTGGAAGAGAACAGTCGTTCCTTTACTTTTGTCGGCAGAGTAGGTGGGAGCAAGAACGACCGTTCTGTAGGAAAATGATCGTTCTCTTCATTTGGTCATTTTCTCGTGTTTTTCCACCTTAACTTGACTCGAACATGTCCGTAAGCGCCAAACTCCATCGGAACTGCATAAAATCTGTACAAAGACTCGAAACAATAGAAAAGACTCGAAAAACTAACGAAAGATACAAATAAAAACTCAAACCGAATATGAAAAACAAATCAAAATATGTTAAAAATACATAATATCAACTCCCCCCAACTAAGACGTTTGCTTCTCCCCAAGCAAAACTAGAGATATTTCAAAGAGTAGAGGTTTGAAAAACGTGTGAAACTCGTAAAACTTATAGGACCATACTCTAAATCAATTGCCCGTAAACTGCATTTGCAAAGTTCAGATCAAACCGTACTTCATTGTACTTCTCCATAACCGTAGTAAATAAGTGAAATCTCATGATCAAACAGGACTCAATATTTAACATTCATTATCAAATGTGTACTCTCACAAAGGGAATATCTAACACGTTATGGTCTAGGTATCAAGGTTGGTATTTGGTGGCTCAAGTGTTTCAGTTTCTTCTAGCAGTACAAACGGATGCAAATCATTATGCAAAATCACAGTGAGACACGAACCAATTAGGAGGTACACAACTCTCCTTAACTCTAATCCTTCTACCCTTATTTAACTGAGTCACAAACAAGAACATGATTTCTTTTAACTTTTTATGAAATTTAATGATATTACCTTGACTTTCCCGGTTCCTTCTGTTTTCTTTTCTGTAATGCAAATAATGCCATTTTTATTCTTCTTTTTTTTATTCTTTTTTTTTGATCGGAGAATGGAACCGGTTAGTCGCTAAGATCTGCATGAAAACAATTTCAACGATGTAAGCTTATTTCTTGAATGTGAATACAATCTTCTACCCATTTAAAAGTTCATCCTCTTTTGAAACGAAAATTTTCAATGAATATATTCAAAGAGAGAGATCACATTTCTAGACACATCCCATGAGTTTAATCAGAAATAGACAACCTATCTAGAGACATTCCTAAAGAAAAGTTGTGTCTGTCCGTATACTCCATAGTTTTTGCACATGAATGCAATGACAGTACACGAAAATAAGTGGTTTTCAACATGAAAATGGTAAGGGTGTGGTACTAGACTAAGGATAAGTCTAGCCAATTGGAGTTAGCAAAGATTGGTAGAAATGATGCAAAGAAAACTCCAAATGTAAAATCCAATACATGATTATCAACCCCCTAAGTGAGGTAAATTAAGTCCATATTAAGTTATAATAATTCGATTAAGTTCAGATGATTTGAGAAATTCACTAAATGATTAAGTTATGGATTTTTCTGCGTTTCCAAACTATCCTCAAAAAATGCTAAGCAGTAGTAAGGCAATGACATCGAACATGTTGCAATTCCAAAAAGTTAACAAATTCACACATTGTTTTGACTCGATAAATATTTTTATTTTTTTTTCAAAAAAAAATAAAAATGCACCAAAATAAAACATAAGAAATAAATATCCATAAAACACACCGTTATACACAAATGAATTCCTCCCCCAGACTTGTTTTTAACCGTCTCGGTTAAAATAAAACTGAAAGAGAAACCCGCAAACTCATAAATAAAATAAAAGTGTCCTAAAATTTAAATGGATATAACAAGGGTGATAGAAATAACCACAAGCTCAGTGGTCGCTGGTGGAGCCATCGGTGCTGCTCTCTCTCCTTCCTCTGAACGACCGATCTCTTCACTCCCAGAAGAGCGGTTTCTCAAATACTTAATAAAAACCTACAAAAAATCTCAAACAAAACATGAAACATAAACAAAACAAGAACGAAAAACTTCACAATATTTACATGTTACCTGGTGGGTTTCCTCCCAAGAAAGCGCTTGTTTTACGTCGCTAAGCTTGACGTCGCCCACGGCTTTTAAATGGATTGTGGATCCGAGAGAGGAACCGTTGTTCTTTCCTCACCTCCTTCGTTGGCCATATATGGTTTGAGTCGATGTCCGTTCGCAGAAAATTCTCCCCCATATTGTCCCAAAGCATCACCGTCCCATACGGTCTTACCTCCTTAATGGTGAAAGGTCCCGTCCATCTCGACTTAAGTTTCCCTGGAAAACTTTTAACCGGGAATTGTACAGTAAAACCTTATCATTTACCCGGAAGTCTTTGGGAATGATCTTCTTGTCATGGAACTTCTTCGTCCTTTCTTTGTAGATTTTTGAGTTTTCGTAAGCTTCGAGACGAAACTCATCCAACTCATTAAGCTGCACTAACCTCCTTTCTGAAGCCGTTTTTATGTCGAAGTTCAGGAGTTTTACAGCCCACAAAGCCTTGTATTCCAGCTCCACTGGAAGATGGCATGACTTACCGTACAGAAGATTGAACGGTGTAGTCCCGATAGGTGTCTTGAAGGCGGTTCGATAGGCCCATAATGCATCGTCTTGTTTCTTGGACCAATCCTTCCTTGTAGTTCCCACGGTCTTCTCTAAAATTCCTTTGATTTCGCGGTTAGAGATCTCGACCTGTCCACTGGTTTGAGGATGATATGGCGTCGCAACCTTGTTTTTCACCCGATGCTTCCTTAACAAATTCTCAAACAATTTGTTAATAAAATGCGATCCACCATCGCTTATCACTACTCTCGGAATACCGAACCTTGGAAAAATGGTAGATTTAAACAGCTTAACTACCACTTTGGAATCATTTGTTGGGCTGGCTACAGCTTCCACCCACTTAGAGACGTAATCGATCGCTACTAAGATGTACTTGTTACCATAAGAAGATGGGAACGGTCCCATGAAGTCCACTCCCCAAACGTCAAAAACTTCAATCTCAAGTACGGGGTGTTGTGGCATTTCATTCCTTCTACTTATGTTGCCCTTCTTTTGGCATTGATCACAGCGGGATATGAGGTCATGGGCGTCTTTGAACATGGTCGGCCACCAAAAACCTGCTTGCAATACTTTACTAACCATTTTGAACGTTGCAAAGTGTACACCATAAGCTGAACCGTGGCAATGCATCAGGATTCCAGAGACTTCCTCTTCCGGAATGCATCTTCTATAGAGACTGTCCTTGCACAGTGTGTACAAGTATTGCTCGTCCCAGTAGAAACGGTTAACATCTCTGAAAAACTTCTTCTTGGCATACCCTTGAAGGTTTGGTGGTTCCTGTTCACAAGCCAAGTAGTTAACAAAGTCAGCATACCAAGGTAAACTTACCTCCATGGTGTCGTTAGCTAGAAGCTCCTCAAGCATATAATCAGCCTTGGCCAATTCTTGAACCAAGTTCACTTGTTCTTCAGGCAAGGAATCATCGATCGGTATGTACTCCTCGATTCTCATCCTTGACAGATGATCAGCCACACAGTTCTCTATCCCTTTCTTGTCTCTTATCTCGAATCGAGCTCTTGCAGAAGTAAGATCCACCTCATCAGCTTTGGTTTCATGTCCTTCTTTGCTAACAAGTGTCTAAGTGATGCATGATCGGTATGAACTATCACCTTGGAACCCACCAAATATGCCTGGAACTTTTCAAAAGCGTAGACGATTGCCAAAAGCTCCTTTCTGTTGTTGTATATCTTGTTTGTGCATCATCAAGTGTTCTACTAGCGTAGTAGATCACATGCATCTTTCCGTCTTTCTTTTGACCCAATACAGCTCCAACAGCGAAATCACTCGCATCGCACATAATTTGAAACGGTAATTCCCAATCCGGTGGCTGAACAACTGGAGCACTGACCAACTCCCTCTTCAGTTTTGTGAATGCTTCTTGACAAGCTTCATCGAACACAAAATCGGTATCCTTGCATAGGAGTCTTGTTAGAGGCCTTGCGATTTTAGAGAAGTCTTGAATGAACCTTCGGTAAAACCCAGCATGACCCAAGAAACTCCTTATGTCTCTCACTGTCCTTGGAGGTTCTAGCTTCATCATAACCTCGATCTTAGCCTTGTCTACTTCAATCCCTTCTCCAGAGATTTTATGCCCAAGTACGATGCCCACCTTCACCATGAAGTGGCATTTTTCCCAATTTAAGACTAGGTTTGTTTCTTCGCATCTCTTCAATACCTTGCACAGATTCAACAAAAAAGAACCAAATGAAGCACCATACACAGAAAAATCATCCATGAAAACTTCCATTGTATTCTCAATTAAATCCGAGAAAATGGACATCATACACCGTTGAAAAGTTGCTGGTGCATTGCACAAACCGAATGGCATCCTTCGATAAGCAAAGGTGCCATAGGGGAATGTGAATGTCGTTTTCTCCTGGTCACTAGGGTGAATTGGTATTTGGAAAAACCCAGAGTAACCATCTAGGAAGCAATAATATGAATGATTAGCTAGCCTTTCAAGCATTTGATCGATAAATGGCAAAGGAAAGTGATCCTTACGAGTGGATGAGTTCAATTAGGTCGTAAGAATTCATCATTCACTATAACAGGATATGTAGAATTAGGTCGTAAGAATTCATACCTTAGACCACTAGGTAGTGGTTTAAGTTCCACATTTGGAGCATTGAGTTCACTCCAATCATCCTCCATGCTAGACTTACCATTGCTAGCGCTTTCTTTCATCCCCTCACGTATTGAATCGTTAACTTCCAAGAGACATGCATCTTCTTTCCATTACTCTTTTGAATCAAGAAATTGTTCATATGCAATTACGTCTTGGTTTAGAAAACTTACCTCATTGTTTGATCGTGCGAGGGCTGTTTCGAGAGAGTCTTCCATGTTCACCTCTTCTAAGTACTCGTCAACCAAGTCTTCTAAGATGTCGATATAGAAAGCGTTTTCCTCCATGGTTGGTTTCTTCATCACGTCTGTGATGTTAAATTTCATAACAATATCACCTAAGTGAAGGTCAATCATACCTTTCTTCATATCGATGATGGATCCAGCAGTTGCCAAAAATGGTCTTCCAAGGATGATGGGATTCACTGGCTCTTCATCCATTTCAAGCACAACGAAATCTGTTGGAATGATACAGCTTCCAATCTTCAGGGGTAGGTCTTCTAGTATACCTATAGAATGACAAACCGATCTGTCCGCTAAGACTAGCGAGATTATTGTCCTCCTGAAGTTAGTTAAACCCAATTTCTTAGATACTGTCAAAGGCATAAGACTGACACTAGTACCAAGATGAACCAAACATCTATCAAAATGCATGGGTCCTATAGTACAAGGAAGAGTAAAAGTCCCTGGATCCTTGAGTTTTCTTGGCAGATTTCACTGAATAATGGCACTACACTCATGGTTAATTATCACCATTGCATCTTCCACTTGCCTCTTCTTGGTCATTACATCCTAAAGAAGCTTGTTGTAAATTGGACACTCTAGAATCAGATCAGCAAACGGAATGGTGACTTGAATCGATTTCATCAACTTCTTGAACTTCTCGAATTGTTTGTCCAATATCTGTTTCTTAAACCTCCCAGGAAATGGAAGTTTCGCTTCGTAAGCTTTTGGTTCAAATTCGTCTACCTTTTCCGCGATGTCTCTAGGTTCCACAACTTGCTTCCCTTTTTCCTTCGCCGTTTCTGGTTTGCTTGGCATGACTCCTTGGTTTGCTTGCTCCTCATCATTACCTACAAGCTCATTCTCAACAATTTTATCGTTGTTACTAGACTCACCTCGTTCTTTGTTGCTTGATGGTAGCTGTTTCCCACTCCTCAAAGTTATCGCCAAGCAATACTTCTTGGGATTTACTTCAGCCTTACCAGGTAAGACTCCTTTTTGTCTTTGAGATGTAGAAGCAACTTGAGCTATCTGGTTTTCTAGTCCTTTGACATGAATACTGAGATTCTCGAATTTTTTTGTTAAGATCTTGGTACCCTCCATCAACCTTGTTGTGGATCTAATTGATCTTCTTGTTGACGTCGCTAGCTAAACTGGTTTGCCCCGCTATCAATTGTTGGTACATAGCCTTCATGTCCTTGATGTCTTGTTGGTATCCTTGAGGTAGAGATGGCACTGCTTGCGCTGCTGGTTTATATCCTTGTTGAGCGTTTGGAACAAAAGGTGCCCTGTTTTGATAACCACTTTGATTGTTCTGAAATCCTCCTTGGTTACCTTGGAAAGGTTGTTTGGGTACAAACCCTTGCTGATTGTAGTTCTGTCCTCCTTGGTTAGTAGATGGTATGAAGGGTCGCGGTTGGTATCCTTGCCCTTGTTGTTGCCCATAGTTCGAATTGTAGTTTCTGTTGTAGCCTCCTTGATAATTCCCTTGATTTCCGACGAAATTCAACTCCTCTTGTGTTTCAAGGCTTCCATCAAACTGGTTCTCGTTAGAAGCTTGACCTCCATCATACTCGCCAATATAGTTCACAGATCTTTCTGTGGCTTGTAAGACCTTAGCCATCATCTCGCGTAAATACTTAATCTCTTTAGTCGTTCTATCATCGTCGCTCCCTCTAGGAGCTCTATCATAGTCTTCATTGTTTTTCTCATCGCTTAGGCCTAGATTATCCACAAGTTGGAAACCTTCTTCAATGTCTTTCCCCAAGAAGTTACCATTACTGGCTGTATCGAGCATAGACCGGTACTTGGGCAGGAGACCACGGTATAGAGTGCTGAGGATCGACTCGTCAGAAAAACCATGATGAGGGCACTTAGTTGTGTACCCCTTGAAACGCTCCCAGGCTTCGTGAAAGCTCTCGTTGTTTCTTTGAGTAAAACCGATATGTCATTCCGAAGGCGTGCAGTCCTTGTGGACTAGAAGAATTTGGACAAGAACTCCTTTTTGCATTGATTCCAAGTAACGATTGTTTTTTTAGCTAAGCCCTTCTCCCATGTGTGCGCGCCTTGTCCCCAAGAGAAAATGAGAATAAGCGAAGCTTGAAGGCATCTTCAGAAACACCATTCATCTTCACTATGCCACATAATCGTTCAAAGTTTTCCAAGTAATCAAGAGGATCCTCCATTGGTAGACCATGAAATTTGGACCCGCTCACCATGTTAATGAGACTCGCCTTTATCTCAAATTTTTGGCTCTCAACTGGTGGAGCTTCAATACCGGATCGTTGTCCATGCTCTTGAGGTGCATCATACGCTCCTATCACTCTCCTTCTAGCACCTTGGACTTCTGCGTTGGCTCCATTTCCTGCTCTTTCAAGAACCTCAGGAATATGATCAGCCATGTTGAACCCTATCGTTCTTGATAGTCTTCCTCTTTCTTTTCTAGCTCGAGTGTTGGCTCGCTCTAGTCTGCTTATATCTGGCGCTTGCTCTACCAAGTGTTGTTTTCCTTGGCTTCTTAGGTTCATGCACCTTCACAAAAGAGAAAAATTACAGAACACGGTTAGATTTTTTTGTTTTTTCAGAGTAACTAAAATTTAGACTCGGTAGATTCTAAATCCCAATGGCTATTGCTAATGCCTTCCCCGGCAACGGCGCCAATTTGATGCTGCGTATTTTCGGGTATGAAAACAACAAACAAATGTTAATTTATCGATCCACAGGGAAAGCAAGAATAGGCACACCAAGAGTACAGGATTCTAATCGAGCTAAACGATTCAAAGATTGTTTTTGTTTTGGTTTCAAAGTTTCAAAGCATCAAAAATAAACAGAATAAAGTAATAATTTAGTAAATGTCACAAAGCAGAATTTTAATAAAATTAAGAACAGTAAATAAACAAGATTCAGCTACAAGCTCTTGGAAGAGAACGGTCGTTCCTTTACTTTTGTCGGCAGAGTAGGTGGGAGCAAGAACGACCGTTCTGTAGGAGAATGGTCGTTCTCTTCATTTGGTCATTTTCTCGTGTTTTTCCACCTTAACTTGACTCGAATATGTCCGTAAGAGCCAAACTCCATCGGAACTGCATAAAATATGTACAAAGACTCGAAACAATAGAAAAGACTCGAAAAACTAACGAAAGATGCAAATAAAAACTTAAACCGAATACTAAAAACAAATCAAAATATGTTAAAAATACATAATATCATTAAGCGTTTGGGTTTCACGAAGTTTAGACCCACACGAATCTCATTGGTCTTTGCTGATAGGTCCACTAAGTTACCCAAGGGCGTTTTGGAGGATTTACATTTGCGGATTGGAGATACTTTGATCCCTGCTGACTTCATGTTTTTGGAACTCGAGGAAGAACGAAAAGACCCCCTCATCCTTGCCCGACCATTCCTTTGCACAGCCGGTGCACTTATTGATGTCCGGAATGGGGTAATTGATCTTCAGCTAGGTGATATGGTGATGACCTTTGAAATGAATAAGTTGCTGAAGAAGCCAATGCTAGATGGATAGACTTTCACTGTGGAAGGCACGGATGATGTTTTCGATGAAGTGGCTGAAGAACTCCTTGCCTAGACCCCCTGGAGACCGCCTTAACTCTAGCCGAACGAGCACATGGATTCTTAAGTGAAGATGCTGATAGTTTCACCAAGATGCTGGATTCAGCCGGAAAATAGAGAAGATGGTGGCTTACACGAGTCTGGAAGATGAAGAAGATTCGGCAACAACAGAGGGAGCGCCTGCTCAGATTCCGCGAGCACCTGCTCCACCACTTGATCCAATAGACAGCCCTTGGAGCGAATTTAAAGCACCCAAAATGGAGCTTAAAACCCTCCCAGCAGGGCTCAGGTACGTATTCCTTGGAACAAACTCTTCCTACCCTGTGATTGTAAATGCCGATTTGAACAACGTGGAAGTAGCCTTGCTATTATGTGAACTTAGAAAGTATAGAAAGGCAATAGGTTACTCACTTGCGGACATTCCTTGAATCTCACCTGATCTTTGGATGCATAGGATACATCTAGAAGATGAATCGATGAGTTTTATAGAACATCAGAGGAGGTTAAACCCGAATCTAAAAGATGTTGTAAAGAAGGAGATAATGAAACTTCTAGAAGCTGGGGTGATTTATGCTATTTCTGATAGTACTTGGGTTAGTCATGTTCATGTAGTCCCTAAGAAAGGGGGAATCACTGTCATTAATTAAAAACGATATGGATGAGTTGATACCAACTAGGACTGTAACCGTCCATAGGATGTGCATAGATTATCGCAAGCTTAATGTCGCAACTCTCAAGGATCACTTCCCACTCCCTTTTATAGATCAAATGCTTGAAAGACTTGCTAACCACCCTTACTACTGCTTTTTAGATGGTTATTCAGGTTTCTTTCAGATTCCTATTCACCTAGGCGATCAGGACAAAACGACATTCACTTGCCCCTACGGCACATTGGCTTACCGGCATATGTCATTCGGCTTGTGTAATGCCCCAGCAACCTTCCAGTGATGCATGATGTCCATCTTCACTGACCTAATCGAAGACATCATGGAGGTGTTCATGGACGACTTCTCGGTTTATGGGAACTCTTTCTCTGACTGTTTGTCTAATCTATGCAGGGTACTTAAGCGATGTGAGGATAAGCATCTGGTTCTGAACTGGGAGAAGTGCCACTTCATGGTCAGGAATGGCATTGTACTTGGACATTGCATCTCCGAAGATGGTATAGAGGTGGATAGGGCTAAGATCGAAGTCATGATGAACCTGCAACCGCCAACTTCAGTCAAAGTATCCGCAGCTTTTTAGGCCATGCCGGTTTCTACAGGCGCTTCATTAAATACTTCTCAAAAATCGTTAGGCCTCTCACACAGCTACTCTGCAAGGAAGTGAAGTTGGAGCTTGAAGATGCTTGCCTCGAGGCTTTTCACACGATCAAAGGAGCTCTCATCAGGCGTAACCAGACTGAGACCGGAAATCGTCTCTATCTGTCTGAAAGCTGGCGTCCGTATAACCACTCACTACAAGCTCATCACTTCCTCCGTACACTAAGAACTTATCCTTGGTATTTCTCAAATACTTCAGGATTGTCTTGACGGCAGTCCAGTGACTCTCACCGGGATCTGATTGGTATCGACTCGTCATGCTTAAAGCACAAGCAACATCTGGACGAGTACAAAGCATGGCATACATAATAGATCCTACTGCAGAAGCAAAAGGAATCCTACTCATGCGCTCTCGCTCAGCAGGTGTCGAAGGACTCTGCTTCTTGCTGAGAGTAATGCCATGAGACATCGGAAGCAAGCCCTTCTTGGAATCATGCATGTTGAACCTATGTAGAACCTTATCGATATAAGTGTCCTGGCACAGTCCAATCAGCCTCTTTGATCTATCTCTATAGATCCTTATTCCAAGAATATAGGCGGCTTCACCCATGTCTTTCATCGAGAAACAACTTCCGAGCCAGTCCTTTACTGACTGAAGTAACGGAATATCATCTCCTATGAGAAGTATGTCGTCTACATACAATACGAGAAATGCAACTGCGCTCCCACTAGTCTTTTTGTAAACGCAAGGTTCCTCTTCGTTTCTGATGAAGTTAAACTTTTTAACTGCTTCATCAAAACGTAGGTTCCAACTCCGAGATGCTTGCTTCAATCCATAAATGGATTTATGAAGCTTGCATACTTTCCCAGCAGCATTAGGATCAATGAAACCCGGAGGTTGTGTCATGTACACATCCTCCTCCAGAATCCCGTTAAGGAAAGCTGTTTTCACATCCATTTACCAAATCTCATAATCATAATGAGCGGCTGTTGCTAGGAGAATCCGAATAGATTTAAGCATAGTGACTGGGGAATAGGTTTCATCATAGTCAACACCTTGAACTTGTTTGAAACCTTTTGCCACCAACCTAGCTTTGTAAATCTGAACGTTTCCATCCACATCGATCTTCTTCTTGAAGACCCATTTACACTCAATGGCTTTTACACCATCAGGTAAATCACCCAAAGTCCATACTTGGTTTTGTGACATGGAACCGATTTCGGATTCAGCGGCTTTAAACCACTTTTCGGAGTCAGGGCCCATCATTGCTTCTTCGAAAGTCGCAGGTTCGTCACTGTCAATGATCAAGAGATCATGACAATTAGTCACAAGAAATCCATATCTCTCGGGCTCGTGAAGAATCCTTACGGATCTGCGAACTTCTGGCATCACAGATTCGGACTCTACAACTCTTTGTAGATCCAGTCGCTGCTCTTCCTCGACAGGTTGAGCAGGCTCCTGTGATTCTCGAACTTCTTCGAGTTGTACTTTACTCCCACTGTTCTTCTTGGAAAGAAATTCTCTCTCAAGAAAAACACAGTTCTTAGCAACAAACACTTTGTTCTCATAACGGTTGTAAAGTAGTAAGCCTTGGTTTCCTTAGGATAACCAACGAAGTAGCATTATCAGATTTGGGTTCAAGCTTATCAGATATCAACCGCTTGACATAAGCTTCACAACCCCAAATTTTTAGAAAAGACAAACTTGGAACTTTTCCAGTCCACATCTCATATGGCGTCTTCTCGACTGATTTTGATGGAACTCTGTTTAGCGTAAACGCAGACGTTTCTAGAGCATATCCCCAAAAGGATAATGGAAGATCTACTTGACTCATCATCGATCGAACCATATCCAATAAAGTCCGATTCCTCCTTTCAGACACACCATTCCACTGAGGTGTTCCAGGAGGAGTGAGTTGTGAAACAATTCCACAGTTACTCAGATGATCACTGAACTCTTGGCTTAAGTACTCACCTCCACGATCTGATCGAAGAGCTTTGATACTTTTGCCAAGTTGGTTCTGTACTTCATTTTGGAACTCCTTGAACTTTTCAAAGGATTCCGATTATGTCTCATTAAATAGACATAACCAAATCTACTGAAGTCATCAGTAAACGTGATGAAGTACTGAAAGTTTCCTCTAGCACTAATACTCATTGGACCACATACATCGGTATGTATTAGTCCCAATAGGTCACCGGCCCTTTCATTAAATTTGTTGAAAGGGGCCTTTGTCATTTTGCCCAATAAGCAGGATTCACACTTCTCAAATGATTCAAAATCAAATGAGTCCAAAAGTCCATCATTATGAAGCTTTTGAATCCTTTTCTCATTGATGTGGGCCAAACGACAATGCCAGAGAAACGTAGGGTTCGAGTCATTGGTTCTTAACCGTTTAGTATTTATGTTATAGACAGGCAAAGATTGGTTAAGAATATAAAGTCCATTCTCTAATGGAGCGCTACCATAAAACATTTCATTACGATTAAAAGAACACTTGTTTTTAATCGAAAAATGAAAATCTTCTAAATCCAAAACAGGAATAGAAATGATGTTTCTGCTTATAGCAGGTACATAGTAGCAATTATTCAATTCTAAAACCAAGCCTGACGGCAAAGACAAATGATAAGTTCCTACGGCCAATGCAGCAACTCTTGCTCCATTCCCAACACGCAGGTCCACTTGTCCCTTCTCCAGCGTTCTACTGTTGCTTAGACCCTGCATATTTGTACAAATATGAGCGCCACAGCCGGTATCTAATACCCAAGACTTAGAACCTGAAGTAGTAACATTTACTTCTATAACATAGATACCTGAAGAAGTCGTCTCATACGTCTTCTTCGAGTTCTTTAGATCTCCCAGATACTCTTTGCAATTTCTCTTCCAATGCCCAGACTTATTGCAGTAATGGCATTTATCAGCATCAGTAGGGCCGCGTTTGGGTTTGGGAAGCAGGCTTATCCTGATTCTCAATCGGGAATGCCTTAGCTTTTCCTTTACCCTTAGCATGTTTCTTAAACTTTTTACCCCCTTGCACCATAAGTACATTAGGGGTGCCCTTCTTGATGTTGGCTCAGCTGTCTTGAGCATGCCATGCAGTTCCGTCAAAGTCTTTGTCATGTTGTTCATGTTATAGTTCATGATAAACTGATCAAAGCTCGACGGCAACGACTGCAGAATGATGTCCGTAGCCAACTCTTGGCTTAGGGGACAATCCAGTTTTGCCAAGTTATCAATATAACCCATCATCTTAATGACATGTGGGCTAACTGGACCATCCTTTGGTAGCTTGCACTCAATGAGAGACTTAACCGTCTGGTATCTCTCAATTCGTGCTTGCTCCTGAAACATCCCTTTCAGGCTAGTGATCATCTCAACAGGTGACGCCACGTTCTCGTATTGCTTCTACAAGTCCGAGTTCATGGCAGCCAGCATGAGACAACTCACATCGACCTCATCATTGGAATGCTTCTCCCAAGCATTCCTTTCAGCGTGTCCGGCATTGGATTTCGGTTTCTCAGGGAGAACCTTCTCAAGGACATATTCCTTTTTCTCCTGCTTGAGAACAATTCTCAAGTTCCGATACCATTCAAGGAAGTTCGATCCATTAAGCTTGTCCTTCTCAAGGACGGATCGAAGCGAGAATGTGTTTCTGTGAGGGGAGCTAGCCATAGCTGAAAAACACAAACTGAGAGTTTAGTTTCGATGTTCAAGAGATGAGAAATCTTAACAATTAAGAAAACTCGCATTATATTCAAAACAATTTTCCTCAAGTTGAATATAATGATCCAAGATCCATATTTCACAAAAATTTGAGTGAGCTTTGGCCCATCGCCCAAACTTTAGCTATTTAGGTAAGCAACACTTTGCTAATTATATCATATATAATTCTTGTCTCGGATTAATATCTTATATCAAATCTGATCCTATATCTCTGAGCCCAAAACTATTTTGATAGCCCAGTTAAGCAACCCAATCTTTTAAGTCCGTAGTAACGATTACAACCTGCCTCACTCATGTAATTGCGGACACCCTGCTTTGGCAGACCCATCACACAATGAAATGAGCCTTGACAGTTGACAAGATTGGGAAGATATTAAAAGCTTAATATTAGGTTTGAGGAACGGAACATCAATCTAGTTTATATGACTTATATATTCCAGATTTTTAACTCGTTCTTTACTTGTAAAAATTCTTAAGTTAAACAAGCTAGAAATGCAAGTTCTGAACTGGTGTCGATCGACACTACCTTAGTGTCGGTCGTCACCGAATGTTGTCGATCGACACTACATTAGTGTTGGTCGTCACCACCTGATTGGTGTCGATCGACACTACATTAGTGTCGGTCGTCACTGGAGAGTGATGTCGATCGACACCAAGTCGATCGACACCCTTTTCACAGAAAACCTAATTGGTGTCGATCGACATCGGATTGGTGTCGGTCGACACCGAAGAACCCAGAACGGCGTTCTTCGTCAAAAACGATTTTGAACAAGGGGATCTTACAAAATTTCAACAGATTCAATAGAAACACACCGCTCTGATACCACTGAAGGATTTCGTTCAGGTTTTAATCGAATTAAAACAGCCCTAACAACAACCCTAAGTCACGGATCTTGTGGCAATTGAATCTATGTCAAATCTCAATCATACCTGGAGATTAAGCAGCGGAAGATGATCAGGTACAACGAGATTAGGAGCGCCTCAAGTGCTGCGCCTCTATAGAAGTCCACACGCACACAAACTGGACGACGGGATGCTAGTGCCTTCGCGAACGATTCGCTTTTGAGTTTTCTCTTCGTTTTCTGAGTTTTCTGTGAAAAGCCAAATGCTTCTTCTATATCACAAACTCGAGCCCTCATATCATATATATAGGCTGGAGTTGCCGACAGGTGTCGATCGACACCCACCATTGGTGTCGATCGACACCCTCACAGAAAGTCAAGGATCGAGAAGACGATCCCGAGTGGTGTCGATCGATACTCACTATTAGTGTCGATCGACACCCTCATAGAAAAACGATATCGACGTATATCTTATATGCGTTAATCATGATCATTACTCTAATGATCAAAACCCAATTTATAATATCCAGTTTGCTTAGGTGTGTGACCCTATAGGATCATATGATAATGGTAATGAGTTCATAACTCATAAGTTATAAGCGGCTTCTAGCAAAACATTATAACCGTCCAATATCATATTATTGTCTTATCTCGACATCACGACTTTACTAGAATAAATACAAGTCTGATTTCAGGACATTCCCTTCACTACTACATCAAACCAGCCTCAAAAAGGCGCAAGATGCAGCTACCCGAGCTTCAGGAGATTAGGCATCTTGCCTATGAAAACTCCAAGATCTACAAGGAGCGGACTAAGGCGTACCATGACAAGCGCATCCTGGCCTGTAACTTCGCTCCAAACGACCAAGTCCTACTCTTCAATTCTCGGCTGAATCTGTTTCCCGGGAAATTACGCTCACGATGGTCTGGACCTTTCACCATCAAGGAAGTTCGGCCATATAGAGCGGTTGTCTTGCTCAACACCAAAGGAGAGGAGTTGGTGGTCAATGGACAGAGACTGAAGCCGTATCTTGCTGACACACAACTCGGAGACGGGGAAGAACTTCCCTTGACCGAGCCTCCCCAAGCCTAATCCGCTTACCAAGTCAAGTTAGAGACTTAAACCAAGCGCTGAGTGGGAGGCAACCCACTAATAATTGTACATATCTTTCTTCTTATTACCTTTTTATGTTAATTTTTGGTTTTGGTTTTCTTTGTTTCAGATATAAAATTAAAAAAGAAAAAAAAGCGGAAGTCGGCGGTCCCATCCGAGCACCTGCTCCAGTTCTACCAGCACCTGCTCGATCCAGGTAAGTTTTCTGGGAGTTTTAAAAACGGGTTTAAGCCCGTGCTTTTCAATCCCACACCGAGTTATACAAACCCTGGCCGCCTTTCTTCTTACTTTTTCTTATTTATTTCCCTTTTTCTTATTTTCCTTTTTCTCTCACTTTTCCTTCTTCTCCCTTTTTCTCTCCCTTTTCCTACTTCTCCCTTTTTCTTCTCCACCTCCTCTCTCCACGGTTTCTCGCTTCCCCTTCAAAAGCTCAATCTCATAATTTTCAAAACCCCATTGATTTTGCAAATCTTGGGCTCGATTTTGTGTAGTTTTTCGCACTCATATCGAATCCACCCTCGCTTTTACCAATCGAGCAAGGTACGTCCTCAAACCTCCACTTTTTCTGTCCGCCAAGGTTAAGGGAAGTTCCGATTTCACACTCTCTTTCGTGTAATCCGAGTTAGGATCGTCTCCATCTTGGTTTATTATCACGCATGCACCTATTTTGCTTCAAATTTCGGACTCTTTGCCTTACATGCATATTTGGAAAAAGCTTGGTTAGGCCATTAATGGCGGATTAGCATTAGGAGGATGAGTTTGGTTCAGTAATTGAGAATTTATTTGCCTCTTGATAACCTTGTGCATGCATCTATAAGAATTCAGAGGAATATTAGGGATGGATTTGTTCTTACCCCATCGTCTCGCCCTCATGCTCTTCATTGTTTGATTTTTGCAGGTACGTATGGCTCCTAAACAAAGCTATTCACGCCGTAAAGGAAAAGAACCGGTGGAAGCTCAACCGTCGATCCCTACTAAGCTCCTATACCCTTGGCCGCCACCTGAGAGCACACCATTGGAGCTTCCCGACGACCCTCTTCAGCTCGAATCCGAGGACCACTGGGACCAGAAAAACGCGGCTTTATTACAACAATAAAATCAAATTCTTGCCGACTGGCCTCCTCTGCTTCAACACCCTTGAGCTTCTCAGCCTCAAGGACCAGGTCATGTTGCTACTTGGCCAGTCCGACACTTTCGTTCTTGCCCTTGAAGAGGCAGTTCTGTTTCCCGATCTCGTCCGCCAATGCCTCGCCACCATCAAAATCACCCACAAGGATCCGGCAAACAAAACTCTGCAAGATGCGACTCTCTCCTTCAAAGTTGGCGGACGTCGTTTCAGTGTGCCCATGAATCATTTCATCTCCGAATACGGCTTCAGCAGCCACGTTCAGGAACTCTCTTTTCCTAAGAAGTTTGCAGAGGCAGACTCTTTCTGACGTACCATCGCCCACGGGAGATACGTCTCCAATTTGGCCACCCAAACCGGCATTCGTCATCCTACTCTTCGCATCTTTGCTCGGTTTATCAGCAACATGTTTTTCAATAGGGGCGAGGTCAACAAGGTGCACCTCGACGAGCTGCTGACTATATACATTTATTGCAACCCACTCCTCGTCGATTCATCAGGAGCACATACTCTACTCGCCGGAGCACCTGCTCCAGCAACTTATCTGAGTAACATGGGGGTGCGTTTTGTAGAGATGCTCTGTTCCATCCAGGACAGAACCGGTGTGAAGACGGAACGAATCGGCACCCTCCTTACCACTCTTTTCAAAATGGTGAAGCTTGAGATGAAGTTCGACGAGCATGTCGTAGAGGTTGAAAAGATGGACATCCGGCATCTCATAAACTCTCGCATCATCACCGCCGTGGACGCTAACCGCTTTCTCTACCATTATCGAGGCATTGACGGTCGCCCTCAGATCATCTCTTTACCAGACCCAGAGATCACATGATTTGCTCATGTTGATGACTTGAGCTTCTCGCACACAGCCCTCTTGCTAGAATGCGGTGCCTCTCCTCAGCCAATCCATGTTAGCGACTTCGCCAGCTCTTCACGCGCACAGCAACCTCACATGGAGGACACTTCCATGGCTGATCCACCATTCCCCACCACTCCACTCTCGGCTGCCTCTAGTGAGTACGATCTCCCTCCCAACTCAGATGACCCAGATGCTTCCGAGTATCGCTGCTGGATGATCACTTCGCAGCGCAAGAACAACTCCCTCATGCAGCGGATTCTTCAGCGCCTCTCCAGCGGTTTTTGTCATCAGTCCGCAGCTACAGCGACGAGCCCATCTGAGAGACACCCCCGACGCCGCAGACAGAGCGTGCGAGCACGGAGCGAGAGCCCTGAGGAAGCACCTGCTCATTGACGCACCGTACTACCTTCTCTCTCTTTGTTTTATCCGTTTTTCATTTCGTTTATTTTCTTTCTTTTCGTTTGCTCCTCTAGTTTATTTTCACACCGGGACGATGTGAAGTAAGTCTGGGGGAGGTTCGTATCTAGTCTGCACTTTGTTTCGTTGTTTCTTTATTTTGAGTCAGTCTGTTATAAGGGTCAAATCAAAACTTGTAGAGATTATGACCAAAATCTATGATGAGTTTTTAACCATTTATGAATTTGACCTTCTTTCTAGTGAACATTGCTGCAGAATTTAGAGTACAGAGACGAGCTGAGGCTTCTTCACATTCGGATCCTTCTTCAGGCCAGAAAACTTCAATCCCTTTAAGGTTTCATTGGATAGGCTTTAGACTCTGTTTTATCTGGACATAATTTGGACTTTAATTCTTCTTCTTATAGGCACTAGGTTTAGAAAACGTGTTACATCATATATTCATGACTTCTTATCCCTTTTGCCACTCTTACTGATCCTGAATAGCTAGCATTTAGTTAGTGCCTCACCCTGACCCTAACCTTTTTTTGTACCACATGCACTCGTATTTTTCTTTTCTCATTCATGCAGATATGTGCAAAAAGGTAGGGGAGAAAAGGACTAACGCGGCTTCTGATTGACTCTCGCTGAAGAAGACATCAGGAGAAAGCTAAAAAAATTTTCACGAGCACATGCTCGCTAGTTCGGAGCACCCGCTCCAAGATGTCCAGAAAAGAGAAAAGTTCTAATGCGACCTGCTGAGGTTTAAGGACAAAAGGATCACGATTTTCTGAAGGACACACGCCATGTAAAGCCCCCCTATTCTTTTTATTCCAAAAAAAAAAAAAAACGAGCTAGTAGCTCAAGGATATGGGGTGGCGAGTTAGTAACTCAAGATGTGTCCTGGAGCATGAGTCAATCGCAAGTGAATAGAGGAAGGAAAAGAAGAACAGAGATGAAGAACCGATTTATAGGGAGGAGAGTGAATTAGAGGTTGTGGACATCAATGAGTCTATTCTCCCTTGCCGTTTTGTGCGATATGCTGCACTCTTTTTAGAATACGGTAACCCTAAACACTCTAAAGCTCCACCATGAAATATTAAGCCTCGTCTTTACCAAGCCTCGTTTTACTAAGCTAGTGTTTTTAAGAAGTTCACGCCACCTCTAATTGAATGTAGAGAGTCTATTGTCTTGAACTTAGATCTTTCTGGGATTGTAAGCTGTACGGTTTGAGGTTGGTGAACTTTGTTGGGGAGGTTTTTAGTAAGGCTGTGTATCTCTTATTCTAAGGTATGTGGTCTGCAGATATTGGTCTATTCATGGTTTCTGATATTTTGCGAGTCTCAATCGATTTTCTTTTGTCTTGATTTTAGTTTTGTTTGAGGACAAACAAAGATCTAAGTGTGGAGGAATTGATATGTTGGGATTTTGACCCGTACTAACCTTAGTATCTAATTACTTTCTAGAGTTTTTGAGTATATTTCAGGTGATTTTAGGTGCTCAAGGAGCTGCTATTGGAGTTGGGAGCATTTGGAGCCTTTGGAACAGAAACGAACCCGAATTGAAGAAACGAAGGCAAATCCTGCGAAGTATCACCAACTCCATCCGGCGAGCACTTGCTCCCGATTTCCGGCCACTAGTGACCACCTGCTCGCGTCTCCAGAGAAAATAAAGGAAGGTTGATTTAACCTAATCCTAATCCCGAGGAGAGAGGGAGCGGCCGTCTACTATCATCCGATTTATATACTCTACTTAGTCTTAAGTTTTAGGTCTCATCTTTGCTTTTGCTTAGCTTTCCAATACCTTAGAGCTTTCAACTTATAAGGGAGAAGATTTCTGCTACAATTCTGAGAAGATTTCTGAACCCTAGTACTTTTAATATCGATTTTACTGTAGACTTTTATTTCAATCGTTTTGCTTCTTTCTTATTTAATTATGTCTGAGTAGATCTCTTAGTTAGGTTAAAGTTTTCAAAGAAATTCACGAGTTAAGGATTAAACACAAATAGATTATCAAATCGATTGTATTCACCCTTTTTGATCTTATTGCTTGAATCGATTTGGCCAATCTGTTCATGATATTAGGTTTAATTTAGACAGCGAGAGTTGTTAAGTTGCTAGAAAGAACATCGGTGAGCAATTTGTTCTATGCCTGCGAGAGTAGATGTGTAGGAGAATTGTGAACATATCAAACCTGATCTATAAGGCTTGTCTGCGGTTTGCTAAAACCAACGAGAGTTAGGATTTTTAGGTTGCTAGACAAAGTTATTGATTTCACGAGAGTGAATTGATATTATATTTATGTTTGAGTCATAGGCTTGTTCTTTACATTGCCTGAATAGTATTTTCATCCGTTGTTCCGAATTTCCTGCGAATCGTCTTTACCTAACGCTTGCTTATCATTAGTCTTACATCCGATTTTAATTTGTTACTTGCCTATCATGAAACCAACTTCATATTAATTCTCTTATCTTTTTATTTAGCTCATTAAACGATAGTGTAAGCTTGGTCTTCGTGGGATCGATTTCTAAAATACTACTTCATTTGCTGTGCACTTGCAGTAGGAGATTATGGTTTAAACTCGTGTATCAGGTATATCCAAACCGCAACACTCGGCCAAATCTTCTTCTTGCCACCGATGTGGTATGGGGAACCATTGGACAAAGACATGCAGGACTCCTAAGTACCTTAACTACAGGAAAATAGTTATATTGTGACAAAATATTGGTGACCAAAATTATCATTAACAAATTTGTGACATATTAAAGACGTTTTTGTGACTACATTTTAAGGTCATAAAATAGTAAATAATTCGTCACAATATTGTGACGGAGCTAACAGTAGTCAATATTTGTCACAATTAGTGACATAAATGTGACAAAAATAGATACTGCAATAGGGGTGACATAGTTGTAAATATATTTATTGTTGCAATTGTTACGAATTTGTGACTTAATAGTGAATTCCAATTTGTGACGATAAAAAGACTAAATGTTTGTGACTAGTTGGTACGAACCAATGACAAAAAAAAAAAATTGTCTCAAATTGTGACTTAACAGGGTAACAGATATGTTGCAATTTTTTACCAATATACTAACATTATATTTATTATAATTGTTTATATAAAAGTGACAAAAATTAGTCACAAACTAAAAAAAAATTGGATTACTTAAATAATTGGGGATTAGTTAACAAAACTGCTTCAATTTAGCTGGAAATTCGTAAAAAAGTAAATAAAAGTAGACTTCATTTAGTCATGTGTTTTAGTCATATGTTGAATGCCACTAGAATTATTAACAATCTATTGTCATCCACCAACACCAAGTATATTTTTTGTTCCGTCCAAACAATTTTTTTTTAAAATTGGAAGATATCAAAAATATATATTTTAAATATTACGTTGTAACTAAAAAGGAACATGTGACTAAGTGTTTTTCCATATAATTATCCTGTTTTAAAATAATAGATTAAAATAAAAATATATTATTAACTTTGTTTTTATCGTCTTTTTAAGATTGTAAATATTTTTTTTTAGTTTAATTATCAATAGAAACACCTATAAAAGATTGTTCTAACTAAATTAAATCAGATCATTTACTAAATTTTATAATTTATAATCTGTGTTCACATTGAAAATTAATCTATAACTAAAAAAGTGTTAAAACTGTAAACTAACAAGACTCGTTTTTCATTGGTCAATAGATGAAGACAAGGATCACTCATTTTTACTATCCACCGTTTGATAAATAAATTTAACGATTAGGATTAGACAAGTTTTAACATTTTTTTCTATTCTTTTCACTCTTCTTCCCTTTCCTCTTTTTTAAACCTAATAATTCTGTTTCTTGTAAGACTTTATTGCTTCCCAGCCGCTAATGCTCAAGAGGCATCGATGTAGACCCACGTCTTCTTCTTCCTTCTTATTTTATTCAGATCTAACCTTTTTGTGTTAGATCTCACCGCTGTGAATACCATCAAAACCACCACAAAATTCTAGCTCGAGAGTTATTGAACGGAATTAGCAGCAGACATGTTTGGATGTAGAAAATCCTGTCGCCTTCGAGACCAGCCCGACCAATGCACTCAGAGCAAAGTGAAATCCGGTGAGAATCATTGCTCAGAGTAATTGTTTACCCCCAATTTTTTTTTTCTGAATTTGGAATTTTTGTTACAACAAGGATGGATGGTTGATAACTATTTTACCACCACCCCAACCCCGAACTTAAAAAAATTCACAACTTCCCCAGCCCCTTTCTCCTTTACCGAAACCCTTACTCCCAAAATCCCAATCAATCTTAAATCCCCAAATCCAGACCTAAAAACCGAAATCAAAAACTGAAATTTGACCCACCACTAAGTACTAAGTTCCTTCCTTCCTCCTCCGTTCCATCTCCATTAATTTTCTTCCTCCGTTCCTCCGGTCCGTTCTGCTTGAATTAAGTGTTTTTTTTTAGCGAAAGTTTGCAATTTATAATCGGAAGGTTTGTTTGTTTGGTGGATTTGGTTCTCATAAGGTATTTCGTCGATTTGGATGTAGGAGGAAGTGGGATAATCCGATTATCTAAAATGGTGAAATTTAAGAATTTGAGGCGATCCAAACGTTTATTGGTTGAAAAAGAAGATGTGGGAGAAAATCAGGAAAACCAAGAAGCTTCTCCAGAAAACCAAGAAGCTCCCGAAAATCCAGCAGAAAATCCACAAGCTCCCAAAAATCCATAAGCTGAAGAACTAGAAGAGACCACCGAGATAGCAGCCGAACCGTTTCGGACGCCCATTCTGATCATACAACGGTATGTATAATCGAGTTTGTATAGTTGTTGTGTGTTTTAGAACTTACAAATTTAGGTTTTGCTTGGGATTTTGGGTGATTTTGGGAGAAACACTAAGTAACAATGGGTAGAGCTAAGATAGAAAAGTGATACTAGGTTGAACTGGGAAACAATAACTTACAATTCTTCCAACTTTATGTTGCAGTTAACGAAGTCGATGCTTCCGTTGGAGATGTACTTCAAGCCCTCGCAGTATGGGAAGAAGATGAAGGTCTCGACTCGTTGTTATGTGACCGAAGCTGTGGAGACACTTAGAAGTGGGTTAAAGCACAAGCTTTTAAATTACTAAAGACAATGTACTAAATTATGTTCTGTTCTAACACTTGGTGTTAAATTATGTTTCGTTTTAAGACATGTGATTGTGTTTGTGTCTCGATCTGCAACGATCTTCTTCAGCTCTACAATTTATTCACGCTTGGTATCTACTAGGAAGATGTAATGGTGTTAGTGATACCGAGTATTATCAAGTATTACCCGAAATTCAACAATCTCATGAAATTCTTTGAAAATCATCAAAACTATGCAATCTTTCGTAATTTCTCCAATATTCAACAACCCAAAGCAATTCTTCTAATAATGGTGACCGTCTAGAGAGATGAGTTGATGAGGCCCTCTTATGTAAAACAAGAGGAAGAAGAAGGAGAAGAAAACCCTAGATCCAATTTTGTGAGGGATGAGGGAAAAAGGAAAAGAGGGAGAGGGTAAAGAGAAAAGAGGAAGAGAGAAGATGTAGAAAATTGGAGGACGAAACATGCAAAACACATAAAATTTCTTTTTGGGCCGTCAATTACAGACGTTCACCGTCAATGCCACATGTGCACTGCTAATTTCCACACGTGGGCCATTAATTGCTTACGTGGCCGCCGCCAAAATTGCACATAGTAATACCATTTTTCAAATAGTTATACTTTTCAGTGTTTTCAAATTTTCGTAGTATTATCGTACCACAAATGAGTTATACAGATGATTTTAGTCACTTAGTTTGCAATTCGGAGGTTTCTATGCATTAACATGTTTTAAAACTCATTTTATTTGCATTTTGACTCCTAAAGTGATTAGGGTTAATAAAGTGTTCATAGAAGTGTAAGGTGTTGTTTGGTGATTGTGGTAATAATGAATCATAATCTCCAATTTTCTTTTTACCAACTTGATAACCATATTTTTAACATTTAATACTTATTTATCTAAAATGGTTTTTGAAATGGTTTTTTATTTTAGTTTCTCTAAAATTATTTTTAACCATTTAAGAGAACCATAATGCTATAAGTTTATTTTATCTAAGTAATATATGTTTTCAATATATAATAGTTATTCGTATAACTTGTATTGATATGTTCTATTCTTGTTTCTAATTTTTTTTTCAATTTTTCAAATTCTTATTTTTCAATTTCACTCAGTAATACTAGTTATACCAGTTATACCCAAATTAGATGATTTCAGTTTAAACTCATTTTGATCTGTTTACAATTCACTACGACTCACAATTATATTCTTTTTATTACCGATGAATTGTTATAATCAACCCAAAATCATAATTAAAAGTCCAATGTGCATATCAAAAGATTTGAGTTTTTAAATTCAATTCAAAAAAACATAAAACCCATATTGATTTCAACAGAAAATCGATCATGATACATCTTTTATTGAAGATAAAATGCAACAATAGGCAAACAATAATCATGAATTAACTGAGAAGATGCAACAACTTCGATGCTGAAAGAGGAAGATTGCTTCAATGGAGGAGGAGGAAGAAGAAGAAAGATTCCCAGATTTTGTTTTTAATTCCGAAAAAAAATCCAAATAAACTAGGTTGAAACAGGTTGTGATTAATTGGGTGGGGGATTAGGTGGGTCGGTTGGTGATGCAGCGCATCTTCCGTCAAACACACGTTTTCTTCGTAAACGTGTTTAACTTATATTTATCGTTTTGGGCTTTAACTATTATCCGTTTGGGCTTTTAATATTTAGTTTTGACGTCTTCTTTACGCTAGGGTTTCTTTACGCTAGGGTTTACACTTCTATTTAAGTAAGCCGTGAGGCTAATTTGTAGGCAGCTTTTGATATTTTAATAAAACTAGAGATTTCTCTAAAACCTTGTTCTTGATTCGATTCAATTCATCAAAACAAGTTGCCGGTCTCAAGTGATTCTTCCAATCCCTTGATTGAGCGAAGCAGGTCCCAAGCGAGGATTATCAAATCCCTTGGTTGAGCTGACTATCCAGTTCGTATGCTGCGCCAGGTTGGTATCAGAGCCGAGCAACGATTCCTAACGATGGGCAAACGGAAGAAAAATTATCTTCCCACTGAAGCAGAGTTATTTGTGCTACTTGAAAAGCAAATTCAACAACTTAATGCATCGGTACAAGATCTTGTTCAGCGTGTGCAATCTACAATACACGTTGACGAAGATTATTTAAATGTACATGATGAGGATTCTGATGTCGAAAACGCTGATCATGAAGATTATGAAACGGAAGAAGACACAGAATTTTTTTCAGAGGAGATTGTCGATTCAAACTATGAAGATGACGTAAAAGGTGATGCTGACTCTTTCGTTGATCAAGTTGGTGAACCCATATTTGATGTGTATAACGAAGACAATGAAGAGTTACTCACGGTGACAGGAGTGGCAGATGCAAGAGCCATCTACGATGAACCGATTTATGATACATACTCATTAACAACTTGGCCACAAGCAGATTTTAATGAATCCATACTTCTGCTTGAAGCTTTTGAGTCAAGTAATGGTATTACATCAAACTTTGATCTCAAGGATACAACAATTCCCTTTCCAACGACGACTCTAACAACGTACGAGAGCCAAAAAATAATTTGCAACAACAATACGTCCAACAAAAGAGAAGATCACATTGCTGGCCTAAAACCAGAATTTGTTGGAGTCTTCCATGAAGAAGATACTTATATGGATTTGCAGAAGCAACATATCAATTGTGTTGTATGGGAAAAGGAGTGTAACCGGCAAATCAAGCGCGAACCACCAGATCGTGATCAAAACAAAGGTTTTGAAGTCACTCAAGAGGATACAAAGTTGTTAAAGGCAAGGATCATTCAACTTCAGGAGGCTCTTGTGTTAGAGCAAGAGAAAAACCAGGCTTTGGAGTATGAGTTGAATGAAACACGTAAGAAGATCCGGATGTTAAACAAGGGATCTGCAACTTTAGACAAGATTTTAAGTATGGGAAGAACTGAGAAGACAACGTCTGGTCTTGGGTATAAAGGAAGTACATTTACTTCGCACACTGTCTTTGTTCGAAGTAGTTCTCGACAAGCCGTAACCGGAGTTGAACCAGACATAACAAGAGTTGTATTAGAGGATGCCAATAGCCAAGACAAGGAGCTTTCATCTTTCTCAAAGGTGCCCGGTCGTTTCTGCGGGACAAATGTCTCCCAGCATCAAGATAATGTAGCTCAAAGCTCCAGGACGGGGTTCATGTTTGATTTTCTTGGAAGCCATGGCGACCTGCTTGGTGACGAATTTGCCAATCTCAAGTGGAAATCTAATGATGTTTTTGAGCAAAAAGGTGTTCCATGTGAGTTGTCGATCGAACATGACACTATGGATAATGTTCGGTTACCGTGTATGTGTCTAACACACGTACAGCAACAAGATTCATGGTTTCAGATTAATATTTGTCCGTTGCTGTTTAGCATCCGAGCAACATCTTACTATTGTGTGCTCAGTTCAGTCTCTTTCACAGGTCTCTGCATGAAAACGTTTGATTGTGACGCAAGAAACTTGTTGTTAAAAAACCCATGGCAATATGTCGAAGACACGATAAAACTTGAAAAGGGTAATGAGTACATGTTTGTTTTGGCAAATAGAAGAATCGTGATGGTGCAGTCTCCGGCAATGGAGCCATTGATCAATATGGTTCAGTGTCCAGAAGTTCCGAACTCTGATTTGAGATGTTTGGTGCTGTTTTCTAATCGATCTCACTTCTACCGTGATGCGAATGTGGTGTTACATAATCCCAACACCTATGCTTGTTCACACCAGTCAATGTATGGGATACTTCTTATCGTGCGTGTGGGAGAGGCGTTGCTGGATTTCTTTGTAGTCGTTTCCGTAATGATATTGTTATCACGCGACTATTCATCAGATGTTCTCCTTGCTCCAATTTACATGCTTCAGATGTCAGAGAAAAGTGAGGCAGATTTTATACAAATTGCAGGAAAATTAATTCTGATACGGAGTAGGAAAACTCGGTCCTTTTTTGATTATAATCATGGTGCGGAGGAAGAGATACTACGCTATGTTCTAAGTTGTTTTGGTGATTGTCTCTCTGGGTTTGAGAGGGGAGCAAACATTATTAATGCTTATCCCAAGCAACTTTTCTCATTTTGGCATCAAGAGATACAAAACATGGGTTTATACTCTGTTTTTCTCACTGCTTTGGACTCCAATATTTTCCAGCCACCATCAGTCACTTCTTTGCCTCTTTTCATACGGGTAATGGGTTTCATGGCTGAAGACATTGGCGTTTGGTGTTGCACAAGTCAGAGGAGGGTTACGGAGTATATTTATCTGCGGGTGCCACCATCCAGGTGTACTCTTCAAATTGTTGACGTTTTATTTGGGTTGTTGTTTTGTTCTTCTATGCATTCACAAATTGAGTTACACCTTGAAGCTTCTTCGGGGAGAAAAGAGAATGTACGTATCACACTAGTGGGATTTTCTTACAATATTTTGAAAGTTCATATTAGGGAGGCATCGCAGTTTTGTGAGCTTTTGAGCCTCGTGACAGTGAATTTACGTGAGGAATCAGCGATGTCTGACATCGACAACGGTCGTATACAAGACCAGCCAAGACCAATATATGTTGTTCTGTGGTGTTGTGTGACGGTTCTGGAACGAGGCGAGCCATTTTTGGTTATCTTTCTCGTTAAGACGCTGTGTTTTCTAGAGATAAGAAGGTGGAGTTTGCGATCAGTTGTCTATGAGGAAGAGTTGGCACATGTTTTTGTTCCTGCTTATCCTCTTCCATGTCTGAGACGTGTCGATCTGGTGGGTATTTTTCTCCACACGTCCTTGGCCGTATTGATCTTCCCGACCATATCAGTATCCAATGATGAGTTGCACTGTGAAGGTTTTAAGTTGAGAGGATCTGCTCAAAGTCAGAATACGGGTTCCAATTTCACGTCCATGACATTCATGTTTTTGAGTAACATTTCTTACGCTACAAGTAAGATATTTTGTCTTGTTTTGGATAAAGATATAATGTCTTTACGTGGATATACCTCATTGCTTTCAAGGAAAGGTGGCATGCCTGTGTTATTCGAACATTCCCACTTTCATGTGTTTCGTGTCCAACGCTCAACAGATCTTAAGATCATATTTATGGGTGTTCAGTTATTATCTGATAATGTGGTGGAGGATGTGGAGTTTACGGTGAGCATTCATAGTGTCCATGGGAGCTACGACATCAGCTGTTTGCAAAAAGATGCTTTTATGTGTGATTGGGCAAGGTACACAAAGCATTGGAAGATTACAGAGAAGAACGAGATTGGTGAGAGTTTGAAAGACAGAGAAAATAAAACGGACAAGCTACTTCTAATGGAGGTTTGGGGGCAGCGATTTTCATTCCGATTCGAGGTCGAATCTTTCAAACCCGGAGGGACCTGATGCAGCGCATCTTCCGTCAAACACACGTTTTCTTCGTAAACGTGTTTAACTTATATTTATCGTTTTGGGCTTTAACTATTATCCGTTTGGGCTTTTAATATTTAGTTTTGACGTCTTCTTTACGCTAGGGTTTCTTTACGCTAGGGTTTACACTTCTATTTAAGTAAGCCGTGAGGCTAATTTGTAGGCAGCTTTTGATATTTTAATAAAACTAGAGATTTCTCTAAAACCTTGTTCTTGATTCGATTCAATTCATCAAAACAAGTTGCCGGTCTCAAGTGATTCTTCCAATCCCTTGATTGAGCGAAGCAGGTCCCAAGCGAGGATTATCAAATCCCTTGGTTGAGCTGACTATCCAGTTCGTATGCTGCGCCAGTTGGGATTTGAAGTGTGTGGGTGATTTGGGTTTTGGTATAAGGGATTGGAGATTGGTCTGATTTCCTCTGATTTTCGGTTTGATTTAAGTGGGGGTAAAAGGGTGGAGGTGAAGGGGGAGGGAGGGGGAGGGGGGGGGCAATAGATCATCAGAGGGTTATGTTGATTATTTTTTAACCCATAAAGCCACCACATCTCTCGTAAAACTGATTCATATCACATTATTGTATATTCCTCTCATCTTCGTTTGTTTAATCTGTAGTGAAACCAATGTTAAAGCTTGTTTTTGTTGTTGCAGCTTTATCTTAATTTGGGTTTTGTAAACTTCTGTGTTATCAAGAAAGGTATCTTTTATTCTTCTATATGGATTTCTGACTATCAAAATTTGCTGCCTTATATATATATCGGGTCCTTTGTTTTCTGATAGTGAAACCTTTTGCTTTATTAATTTGACAGTTCAGACAAGTTCAAAGATTGTTTTAAGTAGGTAACTTCTTGTGGCAAGCATTCTCTGTAAGAAAGGAGGGAAGATGAAAGCCAGTTCTCCGGTTCTTGAAGATCTTTGGAGTATGATACAGCCAGAGTAGGGTTGAAATTGTTGGAGTTATATACAAGAGCTGTATAAACTTATAAGTAAAAATACTTTTATTTTTGTAATAAATGTGGTCTATCATTGTTAATAAAATGTAATATGTATTGTTATTTTTTTTTGTTTACATAAAAATCGGCACAAATCAGTATTTTACAAAAGTAAATGTTGTCTCAAACAGTCATAATTTGTAACTATTAAAAAGTTCTCTCATTACAACAAAAGAAACGTATCAAAACAATTCTAACGTTCTGTGACAAGTTTTTCGTCGTTATTTATAACGATATGGGACAATATATTTGTCCTAATGTGTGACTAATTCGAGACATTGAAATAGTAATAAATTACAACGGTTTGCCGCAATTTGTTAAGTCAGTAATTGTGATATTGTTGTTATTCTTTTGTATCGTCACCCTTTGCGACGACATTGTTACCAAATAAAACTGTCACAAATATTGTGACGTTTTTGTTACATTGAAAATTTGTGACGCACGTATTGTAACCATTAATATTTAGTCACCAATTTGTCACAATATAGATATTGTGACGAAAATATTGTCATTGTGACGAAATATTTCTCGTCACAATATGACTATTTTCCTGTAATATCAACAAGCTTGTTGATCTCTATCAAAAGAGTTTGAAAAAGGGTTCTTGAAGCTCATTTGGTCCATCACGATGGTGAAGACGACTTCGACCATGAGAATGATGACCAACTGGATTATGAGACTTCAGATTCTCTAAAGGAGTCTAATTGATTTCGGCATCTAGTAGTTTGTTTTTGATTTGGTTTTTCTTTGTCTTGCTCCTTTATGATTCCTATTGTTCTATGACTTTGATTTTGACTTATGATTTATTACATTAAGTTGTTATGTATTACGATTCGTTTGTCAATACAACCAATGTCTAAGACATGGTTCATTAGCATAATTACGGGTATAGCTAGTCCTATTGAAAGCTACGGCCAAGCCCATATTCCTAAGGGCTACATCCAGGCCCATATTCCTAAGGGCACGCATCTTGAAATATCAGATGCTTTATATTAACCCAGCTCAAAAATGAACTTATTGAGTTTCAAAGATATTCGTTTGATTGGTTTCCATATGGAAACAAAGGATGAAGGGAATAAAGAATTCCTACATATTACTGAGATCACCCAAGGCCATAAGAAGGTCTTGGAGACTATACCCGCATTATCTACTGGCATTTACTATGCCAAGGTCAATATGATATAAGCTAATGCTGCAGTAAGCAAGAGGTTTACTGAGAAATTCCATATATGGCATGACCTGTTTGGCCATCCCGGTTCTAACAGGATGCTTAAGCGAATATCAAATTCAAAAGGGCACACTCTAAAAGAGAGACGAGTTATCCCTAAGAATCTCACATGTGTAGCATGTACACAAGGGAAACTCATTATAAGGTCATCACCAGTCAAAGTAACTAAAGAGACTTTGAACTTTTTCGAAAGGATACAAGGAGATATTTGCGGACTTATACACCCACCTTGTGGGGCGTTTCGGTACTTTATGGTCCTTATCGATGCATCGACCCGCTGGTCACATGTTTGCTTTTTGTCCACTAGAAACTAAGCGTGATGTAAACATCAAGTCATCATCAGCCCAGCACCAAGGAGTCATGAGACTTGGAGAAGGAAGCATGAAGCTGAGGAGAGCTAAGGGGACATGTGAGTAGAGTTCATCTCAAATGGAGGTCAATACCAATCCGTTCAGCTCCACCACCACTTGGAGAACACACTCAGCTCACCTAGAGTTCACCTCGAAGAAGAATCAGTTCAAAAAGAGCTCACATGAAGAAGATATTGAAGATACAACCTGGCAGATCTACAATGAGCCCGCTGGAGACATACAACAACTAATAAATTCATTCCACCTAAACGACAACGAATCAAGCATCAAGAAGTTTTGGAAACTAAACTCACCCGAGAACCGAGGAAAATTGGATTCATCTCAAAATTCTTAGTGGTTTAGAAGTTATTCAGTTTGCAAACCGGGTGAACTCCAAGTTACCCAATTTGGACCAGCGAGCACTAAATGGAGGATTGCGGTTAAACCAGGAAGAATTACGCTGTGAACCGACCTTTTCTGGAAACTTGATTCATCAAGGAATCCGGGATAGTTTGAATCAGACCGGAATTAATTACTTTCTGGAAGTTATTCAATTTCTAAGGCAGAGGATTCTCCCCTTGCTTTATTTGGAAGCTCATGGACTCAATTAGCTACAAACGAAACTTTGGCGACCAGGAGAGGCATCTAAGCATTCAGGGGACACACCTGACAATCCATGAGAGTCAGAAATCATCATAACATGCACCAGCATCCACAGGATCAGGCGGGTCCTCTTGTTTGAATACTCTCCATTTTCGGTTGCAATCACACTTAGAGTAATCAATGTCCAACGGCTCTTTCTCCTCTTTATCCGAGACAAGCACCACTTTGGGAGATTATTCACCATCAAGAGACTCTCCTTACATGGATATATCATCCAGATCTCAAGATATAAGTCGTTCCCCAAGGTGTCTAGATACAAAGCTCAAGACACTTCCTTATTTCGCCTGCTTTTGTCATCAAAGCCCCAACGGCTATATTATTTAATTTTTGTGTTTCTTTTCTTGTTTTAACTTCATAGTACTGTTGTATATGAGCCTATAAAAGCTCAATTTCGTTCTCATTGTAAGGCACCCTTGATCATTTGAAGTTTATACAAAAGTATTTTATTTTCTTTCCAAAGTGTTTCTTTGCAAAGAATTGTTCCTTTCTTTAGTTTTAAGTGTGTGATTCACTTAGTACTATAGAAGCCACAAATTGAACTTGTTTGTGAGATTCATACATCCTTGTTCGTCGATTGAGTGAGTCAATCAACCCATCGATTGAGAGAGTAAATCACCACCGACCATCAACGAACCAAGGAAAAGAGTGACCACCATTCCGAGGTTCCCATCTCCGAGCTATACTTATAAGACCACCACTTGTTCTTATATCTGTTTGGTATCAGAGCTTCAAAAGCTCCTATCCATCAGGTTGTGTCAATCCAACCCTTATCTTTTATTTTCTGTTTTGTTATTTCATTTGATAAAAAAAAATCGTTTGAATTCTCATAGTGATTGTTTATGCCATTCGTTAATCTCTAATTTTTCCGTTAGAATCATCTCCCGTTTGATCATATCATTGTTACTTGTTAAAAAAATATAAAAATAAATAATTAGTATAATTTTAGTCTCCACTTTGTGACTTTTCGTTCCCGTATTTGCATTGTTCATATAAAGTTATTGGATTTGCATTCAGTCATTTAAATTATTTACTTTCTTCGATTAGTTGTGCATCCAGAAATATAAGACCAAATAAAAATCATTCTGATTCTCAATGTTCACTACATTGCCGTAAATTATGTTACCATTTACTCTTTCCATTGTTGTTTTAGAAAATAAATTCTGTGCATTTTAATTTATATAAAATATATATATATATAGAAGCTTATTTCCTTGTTCTGAATATTGTGTGTGTTACCTCTCTTTCACGAGAAAACTGATCCTGATTTCTTTTGTCTTGTTCTTTGCAAGGTACACCACAGGAATCAATGGACGATGAAGATGGAACGAGCGCATACAATACCTCAGAAGTAGATTGGGGTGAAGAAGAGAACCAATCTTGGAGTGGAGAATCTGACAGTGACTCATGGCATAGAGAAACTGACTCTGCAATCAGTATAGGAGAAGAAGAAGTCACTAGAGATGAGTCCCAACTTGGAGAGTCTGAAGAAGAAGAACCACGGATTAGAGACACTGGTTCTGAATTTAGCGAAGAGGCCTACACAGAAGAGCCTTATGTTGAAGAGATGCCATGGTGTGAAATACCATATTCTGACCATGAAGAAGAAGTCGCCTCAGAAGCTCATTACAAAGAGGAACCAGAATCATGGGAAGACCAAGCAGAAGAAGAGTCTTACGCTGAAGAGAGACCATGGTGTGAAATACCATACTCTGATCATGAGGAAGAACACCAGGAAGAAATTGATTCCCACATCAGTTTAGAAGACTCAGAAGCAGATTTTGGAGAAGAACAAGAATATCAAGGGGATTGTGCTGAAGAGGAAGAAGTCGTAGTGAGGCTGGAAGAGATGATTATGATCCAAGATACATTGTTGTTATTCAGGTCGTGACCAAGGACCAGAAGCTTACCTAAGATGGGAGAAGGATATGGATGAATGGTTTCATCAAAATCAAGTTCTAGAGGAGGAAAGAACAGCCATAGCTGAGGAGACTCTAATTGAAGAGGATTTTTTAAAAATGGGATGAGGATGCTTACTTCCCACTTGACTGTGACCTACCAGACCACACATGGGGAGAAATGAAGCAATTCTTGCACAAAACATTTGTGGAAGAGATCGAAACCGACCCATATTATTAAAGGTGTCAAATTCTTCACTTCAGTTTGGTCATTTAGTGGATGCAGGGATTCAGGAGGAAATAAAAGGTACTCTGGGTATCTCACGGATGGGTGGAATGGGGTCTTATTTGGGGATACCGGAGAGCTTGGGGGGACCAAAGACACAAGTGTTTAGTTTTCTAACAGACAGATTGTTGTCACGGATTAATGGATGGACACCAAAATTACTATCTAAAGGAGGCAAGGAAGTTATGATTAAGTCGGTTGCCACAGCCTTACCAACTTATATTATGTCATGTTTTAGAGTTCCAAAAAAGGTTACAACCAAACTGATAAGTGCGGTGAGTCAATTTTGGTGGAGCTCGGGGGGCTCGTCGAGGGGTATGCACTGGTTATCTTGGGAGAAGTTATGTCGGAAAAAAATTGATGGAGGTTTGGGTTTTCGACTTCTTCAGGAATTTAATACGGCTCTTCTTGCCAAACAACTATGGAGATTAATGGATCATCCCTCCTCACTGTTTGCTAGAGTCTTCAAAGGACGCTATTTTAGGAATTCGGATCCTCTAGCTCCTATCCGATCCTACTCTCCGTCTTATGGATGGAGGAGTATTATCTCAGCTCGCTCTCTGGTTAGAAAAGGACTAATCAAACGGGTTGGTACAGGCGCGTCGATTTCAGTTTGGAATGACCCCTGGATCCCGGCCCACTGCCCGAGACCAGCACTACCAAAAACTTTTGTTCAGTATCCCCACCTATGTGTGAACCATCTCATTGATGAACGGACGATGACATGGAAAGTCGATCTAATTAAGGACCTTCTTTGTCCTGAGGATGCAGCTATTGTTCAGGAATTCCGATCAGTAGATTACTCCGGTCAGATCGTGACGGATGGCATTTTACTAAATCGGGTCGATACACTGTTAAATCTGGGTATAATGTGGAACGGGAATCTCAGCTTGCGAATAGGGGTCCTCCTATACTTGGGCCGGATATAAAACCATTACAAGCCTTTACTTGGATGGTTAAGTGTCCCCCAAAATTGAGACATTTTATGTGGCAAGTTGTCTCGGGATGTTTACCGGTACTCGGTAACCTTAAGGCTAGGAGAATCCAGTGTGATTCCCAGTGTGGGAGATGTGGGGCGGAGGTGGAGACGATTAATCATGTTCTTTTTGAGTGCCCTCCCGCGCTTCAAGTTTGGGCTTTATCTTCAGTGCCGTCGAATCCTGCTGTTTTTCCAACTGGTTCCGTATTTACGAATATGGATTTTTTGTTCTGGCGTATACCTTCGGATGATCGTGGGCAGGCATACCCGTGGCTACTTTGGTATATCTGGAAAGGTAGAAATGATAAATGTTTCAATAATATTGATCGGAGTGCTGTTGATATTGTTCGGATGGCGGAGGCAGAAGCTTCTGTGTGGACAGAGGCACAATGTATGGAGGGGTCAAACATTTCAGGGGAGATTGCTAGGAATAGTTTATTAAGCCAGCCAACCGGTCAGCAAAGTGGTCAGCCAGTGCAAGCTATTCAAGGTAGATACTGTCAAGTGGATGGGTCTTGGAAAGCAGGTGATGTTTTCTCTGGACAAGGTTGGATTACGGAGTGTGCAGAAAGTGAGGTAATGATGGGAGCCCGGAATGTAAGGTGTAGTCTTTCACCATTACATGCAGAATTCGAAGCACTTATTTGGGCAATGGATTGTATGAGTATTTTACAATTCAAAGAAGTAACTTTTGCTTCAGACTGCTTGGAGTTAGTGAAGTTGGTCTCTGAACCAATGTTATGGCCGGCGTTTGCAGTGCATTTGGAAGAATTTCAGCGAGCAAAGAGGGCTTTTGGGATATTCGCGCTCATCCATATCCCCAGATCAACCAATTCAAGAGCGGATAAACTAGCAAGAAGTGCTAGATCTTTCCCCTCATACATTATTCATGTTGGTGTTGATGTTCCGACTTGGCTTGTCGAGTCATTTTAGATTTCGGTGTTTGGTTTGTTTTGCTGTTGACAAAAAAAAAAAAAACAAGAAGATGGATGACAGTTACACCATCTGAAAAGAGCTCCAGTCCTAACACCAGGAAGAGGACGCCCACCAATCCCAACGAGACAATGGCCAAGGAAGAGACAACACCAAAGAGGAGTGCTAAGAAACCGCAAGAAGAGACTAATGTCTCTAGCTCCAATACTCCACAAGAACGACCAGCAGCACCACAACTATGTAAGTGTTCCAACTCTGATAAATTTAAGGGTCAGACATGTTATAAATGTCATAAGAGAGGACACTATGCTGTAACTTGTCCACTTAAGAAAGAAAAATCACTAAAAGAGAAAATTGGATTA
The DNA here is from genome assembly GCA_010577795.1 of Isatis tinctoria. Lineage (NCBI taxonomy): Eukaryota > Viridiplantae > Streptophyta > Magnoliopsida > Brassicales > Brassicaceae > Isatis > Isatis tinctoria. The sequence continues at coordinate 9,904,384 of CM021246.1, read as the reverse complement.
TCTAACACAAATGATAGTTTAATTCATGATGATTTGTTAAATTCCAATTCTAGTATAATGCACTTGTCTTTGTCAAAAGGATTTGATACAGGACTAGAAGAGTGGATGCAAGAACCGGCCATGTCTAAGGAAAAAAAAAAGAATCAGGCGCTTGAAGTAGTACCAAGTACTACATTCAAAACCGAGGCTGACCGAAGTGCTGGGAGGAAAGATAACATCAAAGAGAAACCACCAGACCAAGCTGAGAACACTGAAAGTATTGAGCAGGTAAGTCACTCTTTGACTCAATTCGTTTTTCATGATGCAACAGCTATGTTAAAGAATTTACTAAACATAAAAGAGCATAATGAAACCGATTGTTTAAAACCACAAGTAGAAATCAACTTTGCTGCAACTAGTGTCGAGGAATTAAATTCAACAAATTTATATTGTCCTAAAGAATCCTTAATGCACTTGTTTCTTGGTCAAAGTGTTGATCTTATTTCAGGGACAAAAGGAGAAAAGCGCAAGGAGACTCTACCAAAGGAGAATTTGCTATTAGATCATGTTCAGAACCAAAGAAGGAGAACACCTATGGTGAACCATGTCACGCCCACACAGGGAGTAGATGCTGAACCAGAACAGAGCAACGGAGATGTTCTATAATATCTGCTCAAAGGAGAGCCACCAGATATGCCAAACATCACCAAACCAAAAGCATATCAAGGTAAGACCTTAAAATCTCAAACGAGAATGAAGACTAACTTACTTTCTCTTGGTGCAGGTTATACAATTTTGAGGTCAAAACTTTTTCAAGATGGAGAGAATGATGTAAATATCAAGTCATCATCAGCCCAGTACCAAGGAGTCATGAGACTTGGAGAAGGAAGCATGAAGCTGAGGAGAGCTAAGGAGACATGTGAGCAGAGTTCAGCTCAAATGGAGGTCAATACCAATCCGTTCAGCTCCACCACCACTTGTAGAACACACTCAGCTCACCAATAGTTCACCTCGAATAAGAATCAGTTCAAAAAGAGCTCACATGAAGAAGATATTGAAGATACGACCTGGCAGATCTACAATGAGCCCGCTGGAGACATACGACTACTAATAAATTCATTCCAGCCAAACGAAAACGAATCAAGCAACAAGCCAAGCATTTTTGGAAACTTAACTCACCATATAACCGAGGAAAATTAGATTCATCTCAAAATTATTTGTGGTTTAGAAGTTACTCAGTTTGCAAACCTGGTGAACTCCAAGTTACCCTATTTGGACCAGCGGGCACTAAATGGAGGATTGCGGCTAAACCAGGATGATTTAAGCTGTGAATCGACCTGTTCTGGAAACTTGATTCATAACGGAATCCGGGATAGTTTGAATCAGACCGGGATTCATTACGTTCTAGAAGTTATTCAATTTCTAATCCAGAGGATTCTCCACTTGCCTTATTTGGAAGCTCATGGACTCAATCAGCTACAAACGAAACTTTGGTGACCAGGAGAGGCATATAATCATTCAGGGGACACAACTGACCATCAAGGAGATTCAGAAATCATCTTACCGTGCACCATAATCCACAGGATCAGGCGGATCCTCTTGTTTGAATACTTTCCATTTTCGGTTGCAATCACACTTGGAGTAATCAATGTCCAACGGCTCTTTCTCCTCTTGATCAGATACAAGAACGACTTTGGGACATTATTCACCATCAAGAGACTCTCCTTATATGGATATATCATCCAGCTCTGAAGATACAAGTCGTTCCCCAAGGTGTCTAGATACAAAGCTCAAGACACTTCCTTATTTGGCCTGATTTGGTCATCAAAGCCCCAACGGCCATATTATTTAATTTTTGTGTTTCTTTTCTAGTTTTAACTTCATAGGACCGTTGTATATGAGCCTATAAAAGCTCAATTTCGTTCTCATTGGAAGGCACCCTTGATCATTTGAAGTTTATACAAAAGTATTTTATTTTCTTTCCAAAGTGTTTCTTTGAAAAGAATTGTTCCTTTCTTTAGTTTTAAGTGTGTGATTCACTTATTACTATAGAAGCCACAAATTGAGCTTGTTTATGAGATTCAAACATCCTTGTTCGTCGATTGAGTGAGTCAATCAACCCATCGATTGAGAGAGTAAATCACCACCGACCATCAACGAACCAAGGAAAAGAGTGACCACCATTCCACGGTTCCCATCTCCGAGCCATACTTATAAGACCACCACCAGTTCTAATATCAAAGAGTTTGCTAGGTTATTGGCCCAGATCATCAGACTGCGAGCCCACTTTTCAGATTTTCCACTTAAGACTATACGTCTAGACAATGCTGGTGAATTTATGTCGCAAACGTTTAATGACTACTGTATGTCCATGGGGGTAATTGTGGAACATCCCATGGGACATGTCCATACACAGAACGGATTAGCTGAATCCTTCATTAAACGGATCCAATTGATTGCTCGACCATTACTCATGAGGTCGAAGCTTCTAGTAGCTGCTTGGGGACATGCAGTATTACATGCAGTAGAGCTTATACGCATCAGGCCATCTAGTGAGAATAGATATTCCCCATCCTAATTACTCACGGGTCATGAGCCAGACACATCCCATCTAAAGACATTTGGGTGTGTCGTTTATGTACCCATTGCACCACCACAAAATACAAAGATGGGGCCTCAAAGGAGGATGAGAATATATGTTGGATATGACTCTCCCAGCATTAGTAAGTATCTAGAGCCAACCACGGGTGATCTATTTAAGATCAGATATGCGGATTGTCAGTTTGATGAGTCTGGTTTTCCTACATTAGGTGGAGAGAATAACAAGCTGGTTAAAGAGATATCATGGAATCAAACATCTTTAACATGGCAAGATCCTCGGACTCTAAAATGTGAATCAGAGATCCAAAAGTTTATACATTTACAAAAGCTAGCTAATCAATTACCAGATTCCTTTGCTGACCCGAAGAAAGTAACAAAATCGTACATACCAGCTTGTAATGCACCAGTACGAATTGTTGCCCAAAAGGGACACACTCAAGTTGCTACAGAGTCTATAGCATGTAAGAAACGTGTTAGACCAGTAGGTTCCAAAGATAAGAACCCTCGAAAATCAAAGAAAGGTGCAATTGAAACCGAGGCTAAGGAAACCATATGCATGGCCGCGGCTGACCATAAGGAACTGATCAATGAGGTTTGGGATGCCAAACCTCAAGGTCCTGAAGGTCTAGATAATAATGAGATCTCAATAAACTATATCATGTCTGGAATACAATGGAACCGAAAAGATGTCGACATAAATGATAGATTTGCTTACAAGGTAGCACTTGAGTTAAATGAGGATCGGGAACCCACGTCTATATTAGAGTGCACTCAAAGATCTGATTGGTTAAAATGAAAAGAATACATAGACGTGGAGTTGAATATATCAAAGAAAGAGGAATGTGTTTGGTCCAATAATAAGGACACCATTCGATGTAAAACCAGTGGGGCACAAATGAGTCTTTGTAATTGTGAGAAATGAACATGGTGAAATCGTGAGATATAAGGCACAGCTTATTGCAAAAGTATTCTTAGAAAGACCAGGAATAGATTATGAGGAGATATACTCCCCTGTGGTGGATGCTGAGACATTTAGATTTTTGATAAGTCTGGCTATAGAAGAGAAACTTGATTTGCGGCTAACGGATGTAAGTGACCGCATATTTATGTTGTTCTGGAGAACCTTTCTTATCTTTGAGCTCAATAACCTCCTGTAATCTCATTATACACTGCATAAGGCTGGACAAATCCTTTTATGGACTTAAACAAAGTGAGCGTATGGAAGGCTATAAAAACGACCCCATCAGTCCGTGTATATTCATAAAGAAGTTTGCAAACAAAGGATTTGTAATCATAGCAGTGTATGTGGATGATCCAAACATCCTTGGTACCTCTGGGGAAATCGCCCAAACAGTTGAATATCTAAAGAAAGAATTTGATATGGAGGACCTAGGCAAAACTAAGTTCAATTTGGGGTTACAACTTGAGTACGTAAATGATGGAATCCTTGTGCATCAATTGGCATATACTGAGAAAGTACTAAAGAGATTCAATATGGACCATGCTCACCCATTGACCAGCCCAATGATGGTGAGAAGCCTCGGATTGGACAGTGATCCATTCGGTCCAAAGAAGGACGATAAAGAAATTCTCGGTCCTCAAGTGCCATACCTCAGTGCTATATGAGCTTTAATGTATTTGGTCTAGCTAGACCAGATATTTGCTTTGCCCTGAACCTCCAATCTAGATTCAGCTAATGTCCAACTCAAAGGCACTGGAACGGTATCAAGCATATCCTACGTTACCAACAAATAACGAAGGATCTAGGCTTATTTTATACTAACCTTAACAAAGAAGGTATAGTTGGTTTTGGTGATGCAGGTTATCTGTCGGATCCGCACAATGCTAGATCGCAAATCGGTTATGTTTTCACACACGGTGGGACAGAAATTTTTTGGCGATCTATGAAGCAAACAATCGCGGCCACTTCGTCCAATCATGCAGAGATATTGGCAATCTATGAGGCCAGCCGCGAATGTGTTTGGTTAAGGTCAATGACCCAACATATCCGATCAGATTGTGGCATAGTTGAAGACAAGGAACCAACCATCATGTACGAGGATAATGCGGCCTGCATTGCACAGCTCAAAGACGGCTACATCAACAGCTGACCGGACGAAGCACATTTTACCAAAGTTCTTCTTCATGCATGAATTACAAAAGGACGGTCAAGTTCAAGTTATGCAAGTCCGATCGAGTGAAAATTCAGCCGATCTATTCACCAAGGTGCTACCGACTTCAACACTCAAGAAACTCATACACCATACTGGAATGCGAAGACTTGGAGATCTTCAGTGATGCTCAAATCAGGGGGAGTAATACGTGTTGTACTCTTTTTCCTTCACCATGGTTTTGTTTCACTGGGTTTTCCTGGTAAAGTTTTAATGATGCAACATCCCCAAGCGTATTATAAAGATCCCTTAGCATCTGGCACGGTTATATCATCCAAGAGGGAATGTTATGAATCGATTAGTGATGGACTCCATAACCGGCCCAATATAACCAAGACTAAGTCGGCCCATACTTAGAGTTTTCCTATTTCTTGTTGTCCAAGGTTTTCATTTTCTTGTTTATATAATATTTACTTTTCTCCCTTTATGTAAACCGCTATATATATGGACCATTAGTCATTCATTAATAAACACATAAACGTTCAGTTTACAACAGATATAACATTTATTAGTCTCTATAATCGAACTAACTATGCTGAGATTGAAGGTTCCCTTGAGCTCTGTGTCATAGACTGCAAGAACATAAAAGTAACCAACCATCGTCTTCGCCCACAACTAAAGAAGGCAATAATGACAAAAGGGATCACCTTTGGATAGATTGCTTAAACTGTTTTTTTTTTGTTCAACCGATTGAATTAATTTGTGAAAAATTACAATTGAAAGCCCAAACAACCAAAGCAACGAGAGAGGAAAAAAAACAAACAATCCAAAATCTGAAAACGAAACCAAACTTGAAAGCCGAAAATAAGAACACAAACCCAGAAAATTGAAAACTTTGCTTCACACCTCTACACCAAAGAACCACAAGACCTTGCTTCAGATTCAAATCACTCCACCAACCAATCTGGGGGACCTGTAGCCACATATGATTGTCGTCGATGAGAAGATGATACACTAGCTGCTATAAGATTGTTTTAGTTGTTTTAGTTCAAATACGTTTAACCGAATTAAGGAAAAATATGACATATACATTAGTTGACGGCAACCAAGATTAAATTTCCACAGAAGCAGTAATTAAGCTATCCCCCGCTAAATTATAGCAAAAACATGTTTATTAAAATTATGGGCCTGGTCCGATAATTCATAAAACAATGACGTTTAAGAAGAGCGACTTTGGTTGGAAAAAACGTGTGTTCTTACTCTGTAAGACAAACACAAACGTCCACTCATACTATGGACTTACCGAAAACAGGACATGACTGATCCAACCACGTAAGTTCATTCATTACCACACTCGTCACTGATATTGTCTGTCATTGCATTCTTCCAAACGTTCCGACCGAGTATACCAGTCTACAGTCATCATCCGAGCCATGCATGTCATAAATAATTAGGACTGGGACTTCGGGTTTCGGGTTGGTTTATTTCGGATTCAAATTTTTTAGGTTTAGACAGATAGAAACTGATTGGGTTTTTAAAATTTCCTCACCGGATTTGGATCGGTTTATTTTGGGTCTGGATATTTCAGGTGTCTTCGAAATCAAAGTAACCAATGTAATGACAAAAAAATCAAAAAATCCGAGTATTTAAGGTTCTGGTTAAGTTTATTCATGTTTCGGTTTTTCGAGTTTAGACAAATAGAAACAGTTCGGATTTTTAAAATTTAGTCATCAGGTTTGAGTCACCTCAGTTTATTCAGGTTTTGGGGTTTCCGGGTTTTGACAAATAAAAACCAACTGGATTTTCTAAAAAAAAAATCTCAGATTCGGGTTCCAGTATTTCGGGTTCCAGTATTTCGGGTCTGGTTTCAGGTTAAAGTCCCAGGCTTACTTTGTGAAAATAATTGATCGGAAAATGAGCGGTACAATTACAAGACACATGACTATAATATTTAAGGACCAACTGTGACACATGATCCTTTTGAGTTTATTGATACAAGAGAAAGTTTCAAGCTAAGAGCCTCAAACTCGTCGCTTTCTCTCTCATTACTTGCCAACCAAATCGCTAAACATCGGTCGATCAACTCTTTACCACAGGACCAACCTGAGCTTCCTTTTAAAACCCTTGTTCTATCGAACCTTACGATATTGGAGAGGTTTGAATCAGAAGGCTGGTCAAGGAACGTTCTCATGTTTGCTTTAATGGCTTCACACCATATAGGACGTCCAACTTTCAAGAAGTCCTGCAATGCCTTCACAGGAAGGTTCACACTACCTAATTCTGATTCATTGCGTCCTCCTTTTCCATGATAATCAGAACCTCCTAGCTTAAGTAGATTGTATGTCTCGGCCAGCTCGCTAAACACTGTTTAACCAAGCATAAAAGTTCAATGAACATGTATTGAAAGATAGATAGATAGATAGAGACAGACAGAGAGAGAAAGACCTTCTAGCTTGCCGTCACTCCTATAAACCTCGACCCCATGAAGTCCAGCATCTTTCAACCTCCTGATAACACTGACATGATCCTTCAACGCCCAGGGATGTGCAAGAACAGCTACACCACCAGTTTCGCATATAAGTTTTACTGCTTCCTCGGACGTAGGCTCGCTCCCTCTGCAATAAGGATATGCAAACCATCCAAACAGATAATGAACGTTGTCAGTGCGAAACTGATAGGTCTTGAACTATAGAAGAGACTTGATTAACGAGAGAACTGTGTAGCCCTGAACAGATGCCAAAGACAAGATCCTAGACCAATCTAGCATACTCCAACTCATTATGTCTAAACTTCTTTCTAACATTTAAATTCTGTAGCTAACAGACTCAAATATAGTAGATGAACAGTCAACACAGCTACAATCTACTACAACGCTCCTGAACTAAACTAACACAAGGCATATCAGTTAAGAAAATGAACGTTGTCAGTGCGAAACTGATAGGTCTTGAACAATAGAAGAGACTTGATTAACGACATAAATCTGTAACTCTGAAACCGATGTCAAGGACAAGATCATAGACCAAACTAGCATAGCATACTTCAACTCATTTTGCCTAAACTGGGTAAGTACAATGCTCCTGAACTAAACTAACACAAGGCATATCTGTCCGTAAGGTTTCATGAAACAAGCTAAACTAGTAAGGAAGCAGAACCCACGTGGCATAAGCAGGTCCACCATCATGTAAGTATTTAGTGAAGGCTTGTCTTAAATTCTCAACGTATCCTCCTTCAAGAAGCGCTCGTGCTACATGCATCCTACCAGGAGCAACATCATTGCCTGCAATCCTGGTGACATGTTCCCATTTGAGAGGTATCTTGAGTTTATTCAATTTCGATACCATTTCTCTCCCACGAACAAAACGCCCATCCCTTATCTTCACCAAGAAATCTTCCAATTCATCATACTTTGCTGGACCGGAAGTGCCATAGTACGCAAGTACATGCACTGGTTCTTCAGAACCAGAATCCCTGAATGTTGGAAATCAATGAAATTCGGATATTCTAACAAAAGTCCTTTTCACAAATCATAAAGATAGTTACCTTGAACCGAATAATGTGCTGATCTCGATACCAGGAATGATCTTGATACCAAATCTACGTCCTGCTTCTACTGCTTCTGGAACACCAGCCATTGTATCATGATCCGTTAGAGAAAGCACTTTCACCTGCTTTGATCACATTCAGACGCAAATCAAGGTTTCGACTACAGATTTGATGCGCAAATTGTGAAATCAAACGTGAAATTGCTGGTAAAGGCTAAACCTTTATCTGAATTCTGCGAACTACTTCTTAAAGACTAATCCTTTTTTAGCAAAACAACTCATGGTACCAAGCTACAATCTTCAATGGTTAACCCCTAAACGTTGCGATGTACAATCTCGGCAGAAGAACAGATCATTTTTTAGGTAAATCATTAGCAAAGGAAAAAAACCAATTCAGATCTTCTCCTATTCATTACGAGAACGAGAATATACTCATCATTTCAAGAACACAAGAACAAAACCCATAAGATCTTAAACTAACCCCATTCTTATGAGCCTTCTCCACGAGCTTTGAAGGAGATAGAAACCCATCGCTGCGATTTGAATGGGAGTGAAGCTCGAAGACCAATTTCTCTCCGCATCTCAAAGAGCCGCTATTGATTGTGACGGCGAAGGCATCGAGAGAAGAGGAAGAAGAGAGAGGTGGAGAGGAAGAACCTACGGAGAGCCAATCGCTAACCGACTTGAAAGCCTCTGTTTGCTCAATGGGCATCTTCTTCTTGCCACCGCCACGCTTCTTCTTCTTGTTTCTCTTCTTCTTGTCGTCAGCCATGGTTGAATATTAGAAGCGCCGTAGTTGAAAGTTTCGAACCGTCGGAGAAAGAAGAAGAAAGAAGAAGAAAACGACGTCGTTGTGCATATAAACTTTTCAACTTACTCATCACGAAAACGACGATGTCCCGATACGGCATAGTGGCATACAAATAAATATTCTTTACAGTTGTCACTTCAGTCGAATTGAAACCGACCGGTCCTAAAGTTGAACCGCAATCCATAAACTCATACTCCCTCCGTTGCAGTTTTAAGAGGCTTATCCCCTATATATTAATTGAGAAGATGAAGAGAAAAATTCAGACACGTGTCTCACTCAGAATAATTTTAGGATAAACTAACCAATAAAATAGTTACATTCAGACACGTCAATAAAAAATTAATATACTTTTTAATATATGGAAATATAGATATTCTATTTGATTTTTTTTCTCTTTTTATGGTATCATTAGATTTAAACATTTAGAAGCATATAATTAAGAGATTTAATGGCTTGTATGACATTTAAATTTTAGAAATTATATAAATGCAAATTTTTTTGATCGAATAAATGTAAATTTTTATCCCACATGGACTACAAAATGAAAGGGATGACATGCATATTACTTATAAATAATTAAATTTGCTCAGAATTTTGAATTACGTATATGAATTATTTAATAAACGCCGAACTTGAAAGTTTTTATTTGATTTAATCAAGTTTTATTTGAACTACGTTATTAAATTGAATATAAAAATATTTATATATTTTTGTTTGATAGAAGTTTAAATATTAGCAACTTCATAAATTGTGAAAATAATAGAATTATTTAAATCTATCAAATTATAATATTATAAATATTTTTATTATAATAAAATTTATATTATGTTTGATAATATATTGCTATTGTTTATTAGATTATATATTCTACTGAATATTATATTTATAGATAGTATATTAGCCATAAAAAACTTTGACTATACTATGATACTATGATAACCGTTTATATAATAATCAAATATAAATCATATATTTTATCCGCACAAGGTGCGGGGTATCATCTAGTTGGATCAGTGATTTGAGAGGAATTCATTTTCTTTATAAATCCTCCCTTATTAGATTTAACATTTGTAAAAATTTCTTAAAGTTTTAGTGGATCAAACATTTGTACAATTTCTTTAAAATTTCAGATTATTAGAAATTTGCGATTTCATCAATAAATTCCATCGCATAGAATTTGAAGGAATTTGAAAGACAATTTATAGTTAAAAATGAATGAATACAAATACCACCCTAATAGGTGGTATTTGAAGTTTTTTTTAAAAAAAAATAGTTTTAATTTCAAAAAAGTAAATCAAAACTTTTGAAATGAGAAAAAAAAATTAGTTGAAATTTAAAAATTGAATTCAAATATAATTTTTTCATAGAATTCAAAACTAGGAAAAAATATTAAATATCATTTTAAATAATTTTAAAAGTTGAAAATCCTATTTTTTCAAATATACCCAAATTTCCATTTTTTACATTTTATATGAATAAGAAATATAAACGAAATATTTTTCAGATCTTTAATCTCTTTAATTATTATTATTAAATTACTTTTTTAATGAAATCCCAGCAATTATTTTATATTTTTAAAATGAAATCTCAGATTACAATTCTCTTGGATTATTTAATCAAATCCCAAATCAAATCTCAGATTTCATAAATTCTCCATGGATTCATATATTTTCAAATTCTCTCAATTCCTTAATCCAATAAGCCCCTCTTTAGAGTTTTGTTTTTTTACAAACAATATCATTTTATATTTTCCATACAATTTTGTTAATAAAAATTCAATTTTGATCTTGCTATATTAATGTATTCGTTAGAATGAGAAAAAAATTGGTGTATTTATAAGTGGCATAATGAAAATTTTAATATTTTTCTTAATATGTGTGAAAAAGGAAAGACACTCTTTGTCAAATAGAAGAAGTATTTTTTCTTTCCATCATAAAAATTAAGAAATCTATAAACTCTTTCAATCGATTGAATGTCATGCAAAATGTTATTTATTTATTTATTTATTTATTTAGTAGATTAGAATATGTAAGATATGAGAATTTAATAAAATTATTTAGATTTTTAAATAATAATTTGCATGCGTAGTTATGGTCGAGTGAGTAATTATGACAAATTATGTTTAAGATTAAATCGCGAATCTGTTACCTAGTACTAGTACTATGTTTAAGGAGTTATAGTGTATGATTGGTTATGCTATACTTATTCCTATAGTTTTATTTAATTTTAGAACATCAATATTTAATCAATTATGTCGTAGTTTTATTTATTCTTACATAAAAATTCAACCAATTTGTACAATCACAATGTAATTTCTTTTTCAAAAGCTACAAAAAAAATCTTTTAAGTATGTATTAGGCAAAAATCTTAGGTCCTTATTTTTTGGGCTGTAAGAACTGTAAAGAAAACTAATCATCAATATTAGATAAATGTAAAATTAGAAATTATCAAATAAAAGAAAAAGTAAGAGATAAATTTAAATGAATTGGGATAAAAACCAAAACATAAACACTTTTCTTAACTTACATATAAGTACGATTCACTGGTCTTCCAAAATTCTTTACTTGATATAAACAAAAATATAAAATCTTTGATTTCATTGCTTATAAAGTATATTAAAAAAAACATCTCTTAATCATTTTGTTCTTCAGAAATTAGTAAGTCTTTGTATTTTTTACTACAAAAAATCAACATCTTTTCCATTAACATTGTAGAGTATGTAGATATAGAAAGGACACAGTAGTCTGTCATTGTATTAGTAATAATATAGAGTCTCTTTGTATGTATAAATTGTAATCACTATCAATCAATAAAGATCATGCATTCTAATACATTACATGGTATCAAAGCACGTCGGTCTCTAAATCTAGCCGTCATCTCTCTTCAACTCTCTGCAGCTCATTCTCTTCAACCCATTGTGGTTCTATTTCATCGATCTGTACTCAGATCCCTCTCGTTTGTCTTTTTTTGGTCCATCCAATCTCATCATGCCAACAAACAACGACATTATTGTCTTCACCGACAAGCGTACGCTCTACAATGTAAACGTGATGAAAGTAACGAAGCTTACCGATTCAAATTTTGTCATGTGGAGCAGACAAATCCACGCCTTGTTTGATGGCTATGATCTAGCCGGTTACCTTGATGGATCCACTCCAATTCGACCAGTAACGATCACCAACAACAACGTTGTTGCTCCAAATCCGGAACATTCCTTCTTGAAACGGCGAGATCGCCTCATTTACAATGCTTGCTTTGGGAAATCTCCATCTCTGTTCAGCCAATACTGTCCAGCACCACCACCTCCGCTGAGATCTGGACCAAGCTCTCCTCCACATATGCGAAGCCCAGCCGCGGGCACGTCAAGAAGATCAAGTTACAAATCAAAACTGGTGTAAAAGAAGCAAACCATTAACGATTACGTTCAAGGACCCACAACAAGGTTTGATCAGCTTGCTCTATTGGACTCTGCAGTCAAACATGAAGATCAGATCGATGATATTCTTGATAAGCTGCTAGAAGAATACAAATCGCTCGTTGACCAGATCGAAAGCCGAGATGTCGCTCCTACAATCACTGAGGTACACGAAAAACTTCTGAATTTTGAAGTAAAAACTTCAAACCGCTCAATCCGATTCTTTGACGGTGACTTCTATCTCCACAAACGCTGCATCTGCTCATCCTGCCTACAACAACAATAATGCTGTTAAACGCAACTATCGCAATAACAACGCATACACCAATTGTGCCTCGCATTCACAGTTCTCTCCCTGTCCGTCCTCCGCTGATGGGTTTCCTCGCTCCGATCAAGTTAGCCAGCATCGAGGGTAACAAGGCAAGTGCCAAATATGTAGCACATTCGGTCACAGCGCCAGAACATGTCCCCAGCTACACAACAACAGAGCATCAGGAAGCTCGTGGAATCCAAGGGCCAAACATGCACTGCGTAGGGGCAAATGAATAGGGAATCTGATGGAGTTTCCTCAGTTAAAAGACACCAGGGGCATAGGGGATTTACATTGATATGTCGACTCATGAGATTAGTATTAAAGGCAAGAGCTTTCGATAAAAGTCTCCATCAGAAGTGTTGCAATTTGGGTGGAAGGGCTAACTGCCAAATCCCTGAAGCAATGTCCGGGTGAGATGCGAGCAGAGGACGATCTGAGTGATCTGCAGTATGTTGATCTTTGGCAAAATGGTACCTGATTTAACTCTATAGATGCCATCAGAAGTGTAAGGCCAGATGTAACTATCTGGTTGTGGTACATAAGGCAAGAAGATTTTATGGATTAGATGATGATCACTAACCTCGATTATGTCATTAAGCTTCTCTTGATCCCATTGTTGAGTAGTAGCATCAATTAGACTCTGAACATGTAGTTGAGGGTTTATATACGGTAACAGTTGTGGCTATCGTTGAGGTACTGGTAGCCAATTATCAGAGATCTTTGTGCTTGTACCATCACCAATTTGGGAATGTAGTCCCTGTATCAGAAGATCTCGTCTAAATAAAAGGGATTTCCATCCATACAATGGTTTACTTCTAGGTTTCACCTTTAACCGAGAACTCCTACGAAAATATCGACTGTGTAGAACACGATAAAGCAAAGACTGTGGCCATTGTAATAGCTTTCGTATCTGATTAGCTAATAGAGCTTGATTAAACAAGTGAAGCTCACGAAATCCCATACCCCTGTCTTTCTTTGAGAATCCAATTTTTTGCTAGGAGACCCATGATATTTTGTGTTTCGCATTTGTTGAGCCCCACCAAAAATGTGCCACTATGCGGTCAATATCATCACAAATCTCCTGCGGTAGTTTAAAAACATTTATGGAGAACACAGGAATCGCACATTGTCTCGCATATATTAATCGACGTGGGCACAGAAGGTAATTGAATACTTATCCAAATTTATAAGTTGACTGGAAGCAAAAATCAAAGAAAATTCAAAGAAAATACTACCTAAAAGTGGGTTGTCTCCCACAAAGTGCTTAGTTTCATTCATTAGCTTGACTATGTTGGGGCTTAGGCATCTGGTGGATCAGAGAGTGGCAGTGAATGCCTTTGGAAAGAACATCTCATCATCCAAGGTGGTGTATTGGCAGTTTGTCCACGAGACTGACCAAGTAATGAAGGAACAACAGCAGTGTAGGACTTATGTCTGGGTGGGACATTTCTTTTTTCATGCAAAGTCATCAAAAGAATTACCAAGCTCTCTACGAGAATCTCATGGCTTGCATAAGTGTGAAACTGATGGAAGAGTATTATTGATGATATCAGGTGGTTTAGAATTAGTAACATGAAGTGCATACCTTTGCTTTCTCGTAGGTGTCTGGAGTGTGAGATGTGGAATTTTCTGTTTAGCAACAGTTAATGGACTTGCAGCACTATAAACCCCTTGAAAACTGTGTTCTTTAGTCGTTTATGGGTTGGTCTAAGGAGGGTGTCGACCGACACCAAAAGTGGTGTCGACTGACACTGTTCCTGAAGCTCGAATTTCTACAATTTTTCTGCAATTCAGCTCTGCAATCCTTGTATCCATCACAAAATATCATCCTCCATTAAGTTATCTTTCATTGGATCCTTATCTTCGAGCCTAGTTCTGAAAAGATGATCTCCACTCCAATCCTCAAACCCAACAGCTTTCTTAGATGTCTAAACCAATTCCTTTTGAACAACCAGCTTGTTCACTTGCTCAGTAACCTCCAGCTCCTTGACATACCCATCAGTAATGTTATCTGGCTCCTCATTCATGGCAACCTCTACAAAAAAAGGTTTGACCATCAATGGTAGGTTTTGTCCTCAGCTTATCCATGTCAAAGTTCATGACCTTATCACCCAAATCAAACTCTATTTGCTCTCCTCTGACATCAATAATAGCACCAGCTCTAGCTAAGAATGATCTTCCCAGAAGAAGAGGATCTTGAGGTTCTTCACCATATTCCAAAACCACAAAGTCTGTAGGGATAGTGCAATCTACAATCTGAAGTGGAACATCCTCTAAGACACCTTCTGGAATCCTCTTGGAACAATCAGCAAGGACAAGATGAATCCTGGTAGGCTTGAAGGCAGTCAACCCAAGTCTTACAGCAACAGAATAAGGCATCAGATTAATGCTTGAGGCAAGGTCACAAAGAGAGTGAGGAAACCTTCATGTTGAGATGGTGCAGTCTAACACAAAACTCCCTGGGTCAGGTAACTTCTTTGGAATCCTACTCTGAATCATAGCACTGACCTGTTCAGAGATTTTCACCTTCCTCTCTTTCCTTGATACTGTCTTTTTCAAGAGGATTGCATTGATATCCTTTGTGAGCAAAGCTGCTTCTTCGGGACTTACACCATTCACAACCATCCTCTTAACATACCTCTTAATTAGAGGTGAAAGCTTGACTGCATCAACCAATGGTATCTCAATCAACACCTTGTCCATTATTGCCTCGCATTTGGCCTCTTCCACCTCTAGTTTAGACAGTTTGGGCTTCGGGTAGGGAATCTGAGGTTTATAGACCATCTCTTCAATGGGTGATGGGGTTTTGGGACGATCAGCAAGCTCTTGTGAGAGCCGAAACTCACACTGTCAAAACTTATAATTTATGGAATATGCAAAAAGATGATTTTATTAGATAATATTTCGAAGGACAAGAATATTAGCAAAAGCTTTAATAAGTCTTATAATGCTAAAGCTCTTAACACTCGAACTTGGGATGATCTCTACCTAGTACAAGCATATATATTTATAATAGGAGACCTAGGAGTCTAAAATTCTTTATGGGCGATGTGGGACTTCGTTCCTTCCTTACAGCCGCCGACCTAGTCTTTTGGGCCCGATTCCTGGCCCGAAATCTTCAGCAGTCCTTCACGTAATCTGATCCTGGTCCGGCCCCATTTTGATGAATAGTGCCCGATGAACAGTAATCCATGAATAGTAAACCGGATATCGATTAAGCGTAAATTGATTTTTCGGTTAACTTTTCCTCGGGATGAATAGTATTTCGTGAACATTATTTTAACGGTTTTTCTGTGCGAATAGTGTTCCGAACATTTCTACGATTTCCGAGACCGAGCCGCCCGTCTTGTCTCTTTGAACCTTCAGCCGCCCGCTTCGTGTGTGTTGATGTTTAGCCGCCCGTGCACTGACGAGAGGATGCTGGGCGGCTGAAGCATGATGCTCAGGATGAGTTCAGCCGCCATGTCTTGATCCAAAGATGCTGGGCGGCTGGAACTGGTTTCAGGACAAGTCCAGCTGCCAAGGTTTGGCCAAGAGATGCTGGGCAGCTGGAACTTGGTTCCGGACAAGTCCAGCCATTTGATCTTGGTCTTGAGTTCTCGTTCTATCTATCTCCGAGGAGGGGATTTTGACCCCAACAGTTAGCCCCCCAGCTCTTTGCTTTCGTAGTCCGAAGAAATGAGTTTCGAGCTGAGAGTTTATCGGGATTGACGGAACGGGAAGGCAACTGGTTTTTTCCGTTTGTTCGTTCGTATGTTCTGTTTTTAATGCCTTGTCAAAAATATGTGTTGTCCCATCGTGCTGCATGAGAATTCGTGTCGTTTTTGCTATATCATGGGATGGCTTCATTCTTCACAACTTCACTTCTTTCTCCTAGCTCCTTTTGAAAAATTTTCTAAGTATTGTTCCTCTTTGTTTAACATGGCTAAACCATCACGAACTCCTCTTGAGTTTGACTTGGACGTGATGCTGGTTTGTCCTACCGATTTTGATGACTATCCGGAACAAGACGCGAGACTTGTGGGTGATCTTTTTGCGGCTGGTGAGAGTGACATCCCACAAGTGGCGCCTCACCCTGAAGGCGTGCCACGATGGGCGCCTAGGGCTCAGATACCCTTCGGATATCATAATGCTACCGCTCGGCCGTTTGATCCCTCAGCAGAGTATGGGGATTTTTCTTCCGGCTTTGTGATGGTATCTTCTTTTTTCTTTGCTTTTGATATGAGTTTGCTCTTCTCTTGATCTTGCTTATCGAATATTAGTCTTTTTTTATTCAGATTGCCACTCCGGCGCATGCGACCTGGCTCGAACTCGAGGCCACGGCGAAAGAGTCCCAGAAGAAGGACAAAAAGATTAGAAATCTAGAGGTCCGGCTCAAGAGAGCGGAGAAGATGGCCCAGAGGCTCGAATCCGCCACCGCCGCGGAGGTGCAGGCTCTTAAAGACGAGCTGAAGGAGGCCAAGCACGAGATGAACAAGGCGATGAAATGTTGCCAATTGGAGGCGGTAGAGAAGTTTCGTCTTCGTATTGAGAGTGCGAAGGCTGCCTTAGCTCCGCTGCGTCAGGCCAGGTTCGGCGAGGCTGCCCTGACCGAGGTCGGCTCGAACCTGGTGATGGTCCGGGACATTAAATCCGGGAAGAAGAAGGTTGAGGAAGAGGAGGCCAAGTTGGAGTCCACATTGGCGGGGCACAAAGGAAAAGGTTAGGTAGACGTCCAGGACATGGATGAAGCCGGCGCTACTCCTCTTGTTGAGTATGATTAGGCTTTTTTGTGTTTTTTCTGTTTCGCTGTATTCGGGTCGCTCGGACCTTTTGATATATTTGCTTCTTTTGTTGAACTCACTTGATTGTTTGAATTTTCCCTTTTATGGATATCGTTTCATCTTTCAGTTATTTTCAGCTTTGATTTTGACTGCTTCGGTTTGAGCTTAGAAACCGGTGTATCATTTTAGATACTATTCAGATTTTTGTTTTCTTCGGTGTGAGAGTCGAAACTCACACTGTCGAAATTTATATTTCGCGGGGCTCCGAAAATTATATTAAACAAGAACCAAAGGGCAAAAAAGTAAAAGATGAGAAATATACTTTTATTAATAATTTCTCTAAGTACAAAAAGATTCAGAAGGCTTATTGTCTTATATCTTGAAAGCTATTGCACTTGAGTTGGGATGATCTGAAAGTGAATACAAGGGTGTCTATTTATATGAGAGAGTCTGGGGTCTCAAAGACTAATCTAGGCAATGTGGGACGTTGTAGCAATCCCTTTTCTAGCCGCCAATGACCTGATGGGCCGCCGACCTGTCGCCTCTCTTCCGTCATGGCCCGTCCATCTTGTTTTGGCCCAGCTTGTCTTTTTAATCTTCTGGTCCGATTTTCTTTGGTTAAAAGCCTTCTTCTGGTTTATTTTAAGTGAACTCCGTGATGTTTTTCCATGTTCCGGACAGCGTGAAGTCCGTCTTCAAGTGGCGTGATGTTTCTTCGGGAATTATTGGGCCGAGGCCCAATAATCAGGAAATAGCTTCTAAGACCGGTCCGAGAGGGTGGGGGCCGGCCGTAGCTCATGTCTTGGCTCGGTGAATGCTCTGGGCCGAGAAGATATGCTGAGATTCGTCTTGAGAGGTCGTTAGAGAGTTCAGTTCATCCGTCGGACCGGATGCCGAGAGCTTGGTCCGACGAGCATTTGGTCGGAGCGACTTAATCAGCTCCTGAACGGGTTTAAGATTAGTGAACCAATTTGCCTCGTTAAAACCTTTCCCGGAAAACCCTTTTGGACAAAACCAAGGATAAGGAAAGAGTAGAAATGGTCACTACCCGTTTAGTTCATCTGCGACCGGTTAAGCCAAGAGCTTGACCCGGGCAGGCGTTTGGTCTCATTTCGTGGGCTTGCTTCCAGAGTATGAAATGTTCAACCGTTGATTCGGCCTTTCGTCTCATCAATCTCCGAGGAGGGGATTTTGACCCCAACAGTTAGCCCCCCAGTTTGTGGCCTTTGCTTGCATGGGCGAGGAGCGTTTGATGAGATGTTTATCGGGATTGATGGACCAAAGGCCTCTGCGTGTGTCTCCTTGTGGGCAGGTCGCCAAAAAATGATTGTACCGAATTTTTTCCTCTTCGGGCCCGAAACTCTTAGGCGGCCGATTTGGTAGAGGATTTTCCTCTTCTTGTTACGCTTGAGAATTGGAAAAATCCTCATTTTTTCAGAAACTGAAAATTTTCCTTTTTCTTGGTTGAAAAGGAATTGGAAGAAGTTCTTTTTTCTAAAAAGCTGGGAATTGGAAAAACTCCTCTTTCTCTTTTTTTTTTTCTTTTTCCTTTTTAGAAATAGGAAAATTATCAATCCTTCCATGCAGCCTTGTTGTATATATATGTGCCCCTCTCCTCTCCTTGTCTTCCACGATTTTGATACCAAAAAGCTCTCCTCCTTTTTTTTTTTTTTTTTAGCTTGTTATCATGGTTAGGTTATCACTCTGTGAGAAGATGGAGAAGGATGGAAAGAAGACGAAGGGGATGGACGGCCGGTCAGCTCCTAAGCCCGGGACCAAACCGTCGGCCCATCCTTCAGTCTCTAAGCCGGCGGGGAGCTCTCTAGTCGTTCCTCCGCCGGAATGGCCGGCTGGTGGGCTGGTTTGGCCACCGGCTGTTCTTACTCCGTTTAAGAAGGATGCGATCTTGGCGCATGATGCGGCAAAGCGAGTTCCAGAGTCTCGGGGAGTCGTTTATAGCTTGAGTGGAGCGGATAGCATCTTGCGTCAAAAGCGAGAGACCAAATCGGCGGAAGACGCGGTGAAGAAATCTTCTTCGCCCGGCATGCCGTCGGATTCCCGGCTTGCTTTCCCGTAGTCGGTTTGCAAGAACCGTCGTCAGGCGGCCAAAAGTTTTTCGGCGATGGTAGACTCGAGCTTCAGGTTTCCTGCATATGGCGATCTTGAAGAATCCGAAACATATGAGGAGATGGCTTTATGCGGATCGAAGGTGAATTTTCCTTTTTCTGCCTTCTTTCCTTTTCTTCGATATTTTCTTTTTCTTGACGCTCTTTTTGTTTGTAGTTCATATCCTCCGTGAACAAGTGCATCGGTTTGTACGACGTCGCCATTCGCGGGGTTCGCAAGCGTGCCGAGGAGAGTGTCCGCTTGGTGAAGAGGAAGCTTGAAGTCCTTGAGTCGTCGAGTTCGTGGCAGATGAAGTTGCTCGAAAGGCAAGTCTCGGATTTGCAAGCTGAAAAGGACAGAGCCGTGTGTATGTCTGTTCACCTGGAGGCTAGGGTTTCTCGTCAGTCCGAGGAACTAAAGGATTTAGCGGGCCAGCTAGTGACTGCCAGGGCCTCGCGTGATGCTCACGGTTGCAAGGCTTGTTCCGCTGAGGTTCCGGTCTTCTTGAAAGAGTTAACAGGAACTCTCGGTTCTCTGTCCGAAGCCAGGGCCGAGGAGGTAAATTTAGCCCAGATTGCGGGAAACCTCGAGTTGATTGCGTTGCTCCAAAATGACGAACTTCCCGACCTAGACCGAGAGAAAGCCAAGCTCTTGAAATGGAAAAATCGCTTTGATGGTGCTGATAGCCGGTTCGATGACATGATTGCTCAGGTTCGGGAGAAGATTGACTCTCAGTTGGTTCCTCTTTCTAGTGATCCGACCGCTCTGACTTCTGAACCTAGCTCGCTTGAGAAGGAGGCCGAGTCGATCGGAGTTTTTAACCCAGCCGGATCCAACGACGCCGTTCCCGGGATCGCGGACCTTGCCGTGGTTAAGGCATTTGGCCCGGAGTCTTGATATTCGTTTTTTGTTTTCTGGAGCTTGCTTTCGTTTCGTCTTCTCTCTTTTTCTTTTTTTTGAATCCTTGTATCGTCTGGCCTCGTTTGTGGGCCGAATGAGTTTTTGCTTCTGAGATTAATGAAAAGGTTTTGGACTGTTCTTGAGGCTCTTTCTTTTCCTGCTTAGTGTTTCTTGTTTGACGAAGGATGCCAGGCCCAATCTCTGAAAGAGATAGGCGACTGGTCCATTTTTCTAGAGGCGATACTGATATTGGCCCAAGAGGCGATGTTGATATTGGCCCAAGAGGCGATGTTGATATTGGCCCAAGAGGTGATGTTCTGTATAGCTTGCCAAGAGGCGTTTGCTTTATTTGTTTCTTGCCAAGAGGCGTTTGCATTGTATAGCTTGCCGAGAGGCGTTTGCTTCATTTGTCGCTTGCCAAGAGGCGTTTGTGTTGAGTTGAAGTGTTTTTCCGGACACTCGAACTTTTGGCCAGGTTGCGATGTTTTCCTGGGCTTATGTTTTGGTGTCGAGGAGTTACACGTTTAAATTCCTCTCTCGACTGAACGCGTTTAGGATCTCGTATCGGAGCCGGTTTGATACTGCGTTCAGAGATGTTCAAGACCTGCTTTCCATGACAGGCGTCTTACTAGGTTTACGAGCTTATTTCTCGGTTTACACCTCGCACTATTTGCCTATGCGAAATTCTCCTGAAGATAAGCTTAAAAGAACATCGTCTTCGACGCTACCTGCAGGATCGCGGGATGTCAGGTCACGCCGTTCGGATGTTGTCCGGAGATTTGTATGGCGCGATAAGTTTATCCATTGCGGGATGTTGAAAGAACCATGGTTTAAATCACCCTGTTGTGATCAGCAACGGGCGGTTGATACGTATGCCAAGAGGCGACGTGTGCCGAGAGGCGATTTGTGCCGAGATGAGATTTCTCGAACAAAGAAGTCTCGTTGTGGCCAGCAACAGATGATCTCGTCCGAGAAGATGGGATTTAAGTGTAACACCCGTCCCCTCGACACTCGAGAACGGCGTGCTACTAACTATAATAAAATAATATATATATCCAAATCTCATAAATAATTCACGTCTAGATTTCCGGAAATCCACAAAATATGTCTGTCGTCTCACAATCGCAATACCGTAATAAATTGTAAATACCAAGTCTGAAATACGATACGAAAATACAAAATAACATAAAGCCCAAAAGTAACACCCGGTCCGATAAAACGTCTACTACTCCTCATTCTCACCTGAAAGGGGAAAAAGATGGGTGAGTAACAGGGGAGTCACTCAGTGAGGTATGGGATGCTAATCACAGAAACGTAAATCTGACCATAGCACGCCATACATAGAAAATAGACTAAACATGCACAATCACGGTACCTAAAGTACCCAAAGAACAATCAACGGTGTCCTACGGCCAGAGCTCGTGGCCAATCTTATGGGATAGTGCCCAACCACACCGCCCTCAGACGATTTATCGACCTGCCTGAGGTACCGACAGCCGATCGACTAAACTGCCGTACCCCGCCTCAAACAACACGTGACGCAAGTACAGAAATCACGTCTCTGTACCCCCGCAATCCCTAACGACTCACATAGTCGACTAACCTAGTTTTAGCAGGTTTAAAAGAATAAATTAACAGTTTAATGCACAAACAGTGGGTTGAATCATCTATTATTCCTAAGTCTGATTTACAAACAATCCTAAAAAGACTCTAGCATAGAAACGGAACACATTTAGTACTAAATCCTATCTACGGCGCTTTTTAGATGAAAGATACGAAAGTCCGCGAAAAGCCCTCACCTTAGCTAAAACGGATGATTATTGCGGCTTCTGAACTCCGGATACTAAAACGGACACTGAATCTGAAATCAGAACGAAATTTCGAGTCAGAACGGCTTTCGAACGGCGAAAAACGGTTAACGGGTCAAAACGGTCAAAGTCAACGGTCAACGGTCAGAAAGTCAATGGTCAACGGTCAACCCGGTCAAAGTCAACGGCCTGACCAGTCAAAATCAAACCGCGATTAAACCGGATTAAACCGAACCAAACCAGACTAAACCGGACTCAATTGATTTAAAGCAGAAATTGAACCAAACCGAAATCAAATTGAATTAAACCAGCAAAACCGAACCGAACCGGAATCAAATCGATTTCAACCGAAATTGAACTGGTCGGTTAAGCCAAAACGGACTCAAACCGGCGGCCAGATCGCCGGCGAGTCTCCGGCGACCGGCGGCGGCAGTCACGGCGGCGACCACCGGCGGCGGCTACCGGCGGCCGGCGGCGGCTACCGGCGGCCGGCGGCGGAGAGCGACGGCGAGACTCACCGGAAAAGTCACCGGCGGGGACGGCGGGTGTGTCGGTGGCGCGTGGGAATCACGCGCAGCTGCTTCGGCGGCGCGTTGGCGCGTGGGAATCCCGCACCGGTCTTCTGAGGGCGCGTGGCGGCGCGTGCGGTGGCGAAGGAGGTTGAGCTTGGTGGTGTGGCTTAGTCTCGACGAGCTGAATCCGATGGTGGCCTTGGAGTTTCGAGAAACGCCACGGTTAGAAAGTTATGATCGATTTACCAATTGATCAAAAGTGCAAATCGGAAATGGGTTTTCCGGTTTACCTGAGGAGCGGTTGACGGCTGCCGGCGAGCAACTCCTCCTCTTCTTCTTCCTCTTCTTCCTCCTCTCTCTCTCTCTCTCTCTCTCTCTCTCTCTCTCTCTCTCTCTCTCTCTCTCTCTCTCTCTCTCTCTCTCTCTCTGTGCTCACGGTGGAAATGAAGGGGGAGGGATTAAAAAGGATCAAAAGGTGGTGGTGGGGTGTTTGGTGATGATAAATGGGAAGGTGGGTGGTGGTGGTGGTGGTTAAAGGTGGGGGGGATGTTACAATTCTACCCTACTAACGAGGAATTCGTCCCCGAATTCTAGTCCTGGGTCAACTGCTCGACATTCTCAAATAGATCTGGATATTCGGATCTCATCTGAGACTCTAACTCCCATGTCTCCTCCTGAATACCATCTGTTTACCAACTAACTCTGACCATCGGTAGCATTTCCCCCTGAATAACTCTATCTTGGCGCTCTAAGACTGACACTGGCTGGCTAACTGCAGTCAAATCTCTCCTGATGTCGCTAGGTGGCTGCTGAAGGATGAGCTCTGGCTCTCGGACGACTTTCCTCAGAACAGACACATGAAACACATCATGAAACCCAGCCAACTCTGCCGATAGCGCTAAGCGGTATGCTACTGCCCCAATCCGCTCGATGATAGGGTACGGACCCATATATCTCGGCTTAAGCTTCTTCAGCTTCCGGGTCTCGGAACCTCCCTGAAATGTGCTCATCTTAAGGTATACCAGGTCACCCACCTCAAACTCTAGATCTCTCCGACGCTTATCTGCATAGCTCTTCTGACGATCATGGGCTTCCTTAAGCCGTCTCTTGAGCATTTCCACTTGCTCAACTGTCTCCTGAACCAATGCTGGTTCTAAGTCTCGGCACTCTCCCACCTCTGTCCAACAAAGTGGTGTACGACACGGTCTGCCATAAAGAGCCTCATACGGTGCCATCTCAATGCTCGAATGATAACTGTTATTGTAGGCAAAATCCGCTAGTGGTAGGTACTTAACCCAACTTCCTTCCCAGTCCAAAACACAAGCCCTGAGCATATCCTCTAATGTTTGAATAGTCCTCTCTGACTGACCATCTGTCTGCGGATGGTAGGCCGTACTCATATGTACCTTAGTCCCCAATGCCCTCTGAAAGGCTTGCCAAAACGTCGATGTGAATTTCGTATCACGATCCGACACTATACTGACTGGTACTCCATGCAATCTCACAATCTCAGCAATGTACCTCTGTGCTAGCTGCTCTGCTCCGTCTGTTTTCTTAATCGCTAGGAAGTGAGCTGACTTGGTGAGTCGATCCACAATAACCCAGATAGCGTTCTTTCCGCCAACTGTCTTCGGTAATCCGGTGATGAAGTCCATAGTCACCATGTCCCATTTCCACTCGGGTAGTGGAAGACTCTGCAGTAAACCACTCGGTACCTGACGCTCTGCCTTAACCAACTGACAAGTCTGACAACACGACACAAAGGTAGCCACATCCCTCTTCATGCCGGTCCAGTGATAGTATCGCTTAAGATCCCGATACATCTTATTACTTCCTGGATGAATGGAAAACTGAGAATGATGCGCCTGCTGGAGAATCTCCCTCCTCAACTGTGCATCATCCGGTATGCACACTCGGTTCCGGTACAAGAACATCCCATTATCTGCAGTCGTATAACCAAAAATCCCTTTCTCGAGCTGATTACAAAGAGCCTCGTCTTTTCCTTGAGCCGCTCGAATCCTCCATAATAAATCGGCCTGATCCACGGCCTTAAGACCAACTGACTCATCCTCTGACGTAACTGCACATAATCTGAGACAAGAAAGTGTCTCTGCTAGCTCTTGCACCTCCTTGGTCCCTGATACATCACTCCTACGCCTACTCAAAGGCATCTGCCACCAGATTGGCCTTACCGGGGTGGTAAGTAATCTCCAGATTATAATCTGCCAGCAACTCGATCCATCTGCGCTGTCTCAAATTAAGGTCGGTCTGAGTGAAGATATACTTTAGACTCTGATGATCGGTGAGAACCTGCACCTGCTCTCCATACAAATACGCCCTCCAGATCTTCAAGGCGAAGACAACCGCTGCTAACTCCAAATCATGGGTGGGGTAATTAGCCTCGTGAGGTCTCAACTGACGCGAAGCATATGCAATAACCTTGCCCTCCTGCGTCAAAATGCAACCCAATCCCGATCCGGACGCATCAGTGTACACTGCATATGGTATCCCTGGCCGCGGGAGTACCAGGACAGGCGTCTGTGTCAAGAGCCTCTTAAGCTCTGCAAAACTCTGCGAACAAGCGTCTGTCCACTCGAACTTGACGTCTTTGCCTGTCAACTGTGTCATCGGCTTAGCTATGCTGGCAAACCCATTGACGAACTTCCGATAGTATCCTGCCAAACAAAGGAAACTGCGGACCTCGGTAGCATTCTTAGGCGTGGGCCACTCGGTAATAGCTGTAATCTTTTCCGGATCTACGGCGACTCCCTCTTCTGAAACCACGTGGCCTAGAAATCCAATACGCCTCTGCCAAAAGCTGCACTTACTCAGCTTGGCGAACAACTGCTGCGCCCTGAGCCTTTCCAGTACCATCCTCAAATGCTCTGCATGCTCATCTCTGGTCCGAGAATAAATCAAGATATCGTCGATGAATACAATCACGCACAGATCCAAATACTTATGAAAAACATTGTTCATGAGCTTCATAAATGCCGCTGGAGCATTCGTCAACCCAAAAGGCATCACCACGAACTCATAATGACCATAACGAGTCCGAAACGCTGTCTTACGCACATCCTCCTCAGCTATCGCAATCTGATGGTATCCAGAGGCCAAATCAATCTTAGAAAACCAAGAAGCTCCCTGAAGCTGATCCAATAACTCGTCAATCCTGGGCAATGGGTACTTGTTCTTGATTGTCACCTTGTTCAATCCCCGATAATCGATGCAAAGCCTGAAACTCCCATCCTTCTTCTTAACAAATAGCACTGGAGCTCCCCACGGTGAACTGCTCGGCCTGATAAATCCTTTATCTGTCAGTTCCTCCAACTGCTTCTTCAATTCAGCCATTTCAGCTGGTGCTAAGCGATACGGTGCCCGAGAAACCGGAGTCGTCCCTGGCTCCAACTCAATAGTGAAAGCATCTCCTCTAACTGGCGGTGGTCCCGTCAGTGTTTCAAAAACATCCGCGTACTCAGCGACAATAGGTATATCCTGTAGCTCCTGCTCCACATCACTCGGGACCATGGCTATGGTAGCCAAAAATCCCTCAGCTCCACGCTCCAATAACTCCTCAGCCTGCAACATAGAAATAATGGAGACTCCCGAATCCGTCCGTATCCCCTGAAAGATAATCATCCCCTCTGGGCCCGGAATATGTACTCTCGCCTTCCGGCATTCTAGTCTCACATCATGACGCGACAACCAGTCCATCCCCAAGATCACATCGTAGTGACTAAGCTCCATCTGAGATAGATCGCTGCTGAACTCGACTCCTCCGAGTACAACCGGCACTCCTCGATGAATGCCTGAAGTTGCTAGTTTTTCAGAACCAGCTGTCGAAACCCGCTTGAGCCTCGAATCGAATATACCATGAAAAGACCAATGCTTGACCAAACTCGGTGAAACGAAGCTACCTGAAGCTCCTGAATCGAATAAAGTGAATGCTGCACAATCCCCAACCATAACCGATCCTACACGAATACGCTACTAAACGAAATGCTCCACAACAACAAAAGCTCGAAACAAAGGAAACTAAATAAAATACACATACCGGCTATCGGCTCGACTGCCTCCTCGTGGTCAACACCGATCGCAAACACTCGTGGAGCAATCACCTGGCGCTTGGCTGGTGGTGGAGGTAATGCCGACACTCTTCTCGGTCTTGGACACTCCCTCTGAAAATGCCCTGGCTGGTTGCAGTTAAAGCAAACCCTCGGTCCCACTTCTGGTGCCGCTGCTGGTGCTGCTGCAATCTGTCTGCCGACTGGCGCTACTGCTGGCGCTGCCATCTGTCTGCCGACCGGCGCTACTGCTGGCGCTGCGATCTGCCTGGCGACTGGTGTTGCTGCTGGAATTCGCCTGATGGCTGGCGCCTCCAATGGCTGAGCTTGACAAGTCCGGGAAACATGCCCTGTCCGACCACAGATGAAACACCTAGGGCACTCTCCCGTATGGTGGCAACGGCAATGCAGACAATAAGGAAGCCCTGAGAAGTCTGGCATCCTCTTCTGAAACTCTGGAGCCCTCGTAGGCTTAGACTGAGTCGGCCTGCTGTATCTCTGCTCCTCAATTAGTCCTTTCTCTAACGCAACGGCCTTCTCCACTAAGTCGACAAGCCGCTCATAATCCCGGATCAAGCAACGGTTGTGGATCTCCACTCGCAGCCCGTCCAGAAATTTCCGGATCAGATCCTCCTCAGCGATGGTGACTACTGCGAATCTGCGCAGCCGGGTGAACTCCCGTTCATACTCTCTGACCGACATCGCCCCCTGCATCAGATGCTCAAACGCGGTGGCATTCTCATGCCTAGCCTCTCGGGTGAAAAAACTACAGTCAAACTCCCTCAGAAAATGCTCAAACGTGAGCACAACTCGGCCATGATTACTCGCGACAACTGCCTCCCACCAATGCAGAGCGTCGTCCCTAAGATACTGCATAGCCAAGTCCAACTTAAATTCTTCTGGGCACCTTGTGAGCTCAAGGTTGCGAAGAAGCGACCTCCTCCAGTTGTCAGCGGCAGCAGCATCGGAACCTCCAATAAAGTGCTCCTGTCCCATATCTCGCATCTGCTTAGTGATCACCCAGTATGTAGGTCTCTCTGCAGCTCCACCTGGTGGCGGTGGTGGCGGTGGAAAACCTTCACCCTGAGCGTTACCCACCAATGGTACCTGGCGAGCGGCAGCGGCTGCCTTTTCCGCCTGAGCAGCAAATTGGCGAGCAACCTCTTCAGCAGCTACCCGTGTAGCCTCCTGAGCAGCTACCCGAACAGCCTCCTGAGCAGCTACCCGAGCAGCCTCCTGGGCAGCAACCCGAACTGCATCCTGAGCCACATTCCTGGCTACCTCCTCAGCGATCTGCCTCACCGCATCCTGGTTGCCATCCTGAATGACGGTCTGCGTGACCTCGACATTTTCTGCGACTCCGCTAGTCTCTGCTGTGCGGCCACAACCTCTGCCTCTACCTCTAGTAACTCGAGTACTCTTCCTTTGCGGCATCTGAACAAGGAAGAAAACTGGTTAGAATCTGTTGAAGGACGGAACTAAGTTAAAAGAATAGTAGACTAATACCGGATAGGTGCAACTTTTTTTTTTTTTTTTTAAATTCCCCAGATCCCAAAAATTGAAATCGTTGAAAAATGATTTTTTTTTTTTTTTAAATCCGCCTCCCGGGTCAGAACCGGGATGGCTACCTGCTCTGATACCAAAATGTAACACCCGTCCCCTCGACACTCGAGAACGGCGTGCTACTAACTATAACAAAATAATATATATATATATCCAAATCTCATAAATAATTCACGTCTAGATATCCGGAAATCCATAAAATACGTCTGTCGTCTCACAATCGCAATACCGTAATAAATTGTAAATACCAAGTCTGAAATACGATACGAAAATACAAAATAACATAAAGCCCAAAAGTAGCACCCGGTCCGATAAAACGTCTACTACTCCTCATTCTCACCTGAAAGGGGAAAAAGAGGGGTGAGTAACAGGGGAGTCACTCAGTGAGGTATGGGATGCTAATCACAGAAACGTAAATCTGACCATAGCACGCCATACATAGAAAATAGACTAAACATGCACAATCACGGTACCTAAAGTACCCAAAGAACAATCAACGATGTCCTACGGCCAGAGCTCGTGGCCAATCTTATGGGATAGTGCCCAACCACACCGCCCTCAGACGATTTATCGACCTGCCTGAGGTACCGACAGCCGATCGACTAAACTGCCGTACCCCGCCTCAAACACACGCGACGCAAGTACAGAAATCACGTCTCTGTACCCCCGCAATCCCTAACGACTCACATAGTCGACTAACCTAGTTCTAGCAGGTTTAAAAGAATCAATTAACAGTTTAACGCACAAACAGTGGGTTGAATCATCTATTATTCCTAAGTCCGATTTACAAACAATCCTAAACAGACTCTAGCATAGAAACGGAACACATTTAGTACTAAATCCTATCTACGGCGCTTTTTAGATGAAAGATACGAAAGTCCGCGAAAAGCCCTCACCTTAGCTAAAACAGATGATTACTGCGGCTTCTGAACTCCGGATACTAAAACGGACACTGAATCTGAAATCAGAACGAAATTTCGAGTCAGAACGGCTTTCGAACGGCGAAAAACGGTTAACGGGTCAAAACGGTCAAAGTCAACGGTCAACGGTCAGAAAGTCAATGGTCAACGGTCAACCCGGTCAAAGTCAACGGTCTGACCAGTCAAAATCAAACCGCGATTAAACCGGATTAAACCGAACCAAACCAGACTAAACCGGACTCAATTGATTTAAACCAGAAATTGAACCAAACCGAAATCAAATTGAATTAAACCAGCAAAACCGAACCGAGCCTGGATCAAATCGATTTCAACCGAAATTGAACTGGTCGGTTAAGCCAAACCGGACTCAAACCGCCGGCCAGATCGCCGGCGAGTCTCCGGCGACCGGCGAGTCTCCGGCGACCGGCGGCGGCAGTCACGGCGGCGACCACCCGCGGTTGCCGGCGGCGACCACCGGCGGTTACCGGCGGCGACCACCGGCGGTTACCGGCGGCGGCCGGCGGCGGCTACCGGCGGCCAGCGGCGGAGAGCGACGGCGAGAATCACCGGAAAAGTCACCGGCGGGGACGGCGGCGGTGTCGGTGGCGGTGGCGCGTGGGAATCACGCGCAGCTGCTTCGGCGGCGCGTTGGCGCGTGGGAATCACGCACCGGTCTTCTGAGGGCGCGTGGCGGCGCGTGCGGTGGCGACGGAGGTTTAGCTTGGTGGTGTGGCTTCGTCTCGACGAGCTGAATCCGATGGTGGCCTTGGAGTTTCGAGAAACGCCACGGTTAGAAAGTTATGATCGATTTACCAATTGATCAAAAGAGTAAATCGGAAATGGGTTTTCCGGTTTACCTGAGGAGCGGTTGACGGCGGCCGGCGAGCAACTCCTCCTCTTCTTCTTCCTCTTCTTCCTCCTCTCTCTCTCTCTCTCTCTCTCTCCTCTCTCTCTCTCTCTCTCTCTCTCTCTTTCTTTGCTCACGGTGGAAATGAAGGGGGAGGGATTAAAAAGGATCAAAAGGTGGTGGTGGGGTGTTTGGTGATGATAAAAGGGAAGGTGGGTGGTGGTGGTGGTGGTTAAAGGTGGGGGGGGGATGTTACATTAAGGTTCCAAGTTTTGACCTTTCTACCCTTTTGCGAGAATTTCTTTGGGAGTATGTATATACGGACCCACTCCCTCCTTTTTTTTGAGGGGGCAACTGAACTCATTTTTAAACGAGCTGCCTACGTACCCTTTGTGAGAAGGGATCAAGTCACTCGTAGTTCCGGTTTTGTTTTTTTTTGTTTTTTTTGTTTTTTTTTTTGTTTGTTTTTGAAGTGCCTCTGCTTCATCGAATACGGAATTGACCGTTTCGTGCTACGCGATCTTGGATGTCTTCTTTTTGGCAGTTGTCGGTCCTTGTTCGTCTTTGTCTTCTGCGGGTTCGAGCACCGTTCTTTCGAACTGATCCGTTCTGCTTGTTTTATTTCCGTCCTTCGTGTCTTCTTCTTCTTTCTTCCTTTTCGGGTTTTCTCTTTGTGGGACCGCCGGGTTTTGGAGTTTTTGTTCCACAAGGAAACAAATCCGGGCTTCTTTTATGTTTCCCCAGACAGTCTTGATTCCGCTGGGGGTTGGGAACTTCAGACAAAGATGGTACGTTGACGGGATTGCTCGCATCGAGTTGATCCACGGGGTCCCCATGATAACGTTGTAGATTGCGGGGTGATTAGCCACCGCGAAATTTACCACCTTTGTGATTCCGCCGGCGTGGACCTGGAGTTTGATCGTCCCATCGGTCATAGTGACTTCTCCGGAAAATCCAGTGAGCGATCTATGATTTGGCTTCACTTCCGATAGATCCACGTTCATTCTTCGGAGCGTCTCCCGGAATATGACGTCCACCGAACTTCCGGTGTCGATCAGTACCCTTGACACGTCGTGGTCGTTGATGTCCAGTTCTACGACCAGGGGATCGTCGTGGGGCTGATCGAGCCCTTCGGCGTCGTCTTCGGTGAAGGCGATCTGGTCATCATTCCCCGCCATAGGGGCTCGCGGGTTTGACTCCTTGTCTCTTTTCCTGAGGAAAGCTTTTATCGAGGCCACCGTGTCCTTGCAGTATTGGGATCCTCCGATGATCATGTGGATCATTCTCCGGTTCCCAGTTTGGTCGTCTCCGTTCGGCCTTCTCCCTCGTTTGGGTGCTTCCTTCGGAGGCTTCTGGGGGCGCTCTTGATTAAGTCGTTCTGCCTGGACTTCGGTATCTTCTTCGGGTACTCCGAGACTCTCTAGAGTTATATCTTAAGAATTATATCAATATATTTTTAACTTCATAAAATGAAAATATAAAAAATAAGCTTTTAATATTAAAAATAGATATAATTTAGAATATAACGTGCGGGTCCGGTTCTAGTATTCAATTAAATGGTCAGCACTTGTTAAGGTAATACATGATGGTCCGATTTTAAAATTAATAATTTGCATGTGTAATTTAATAAACCGATTGAATGAGTCACTTGGTTTATAGTTGGTTAGTGTGATCGGTTTGGTTCTTTTATTTAATTAGAATTCTAATTTGATTAGATTCTACAATTAAATTAAAATTATCTGATAAAAATAATTATTTATTTTAATTATATTAAATTAATTAATTATTTATAATCCAATAAAAATATATATAAGATATATATTTAGTTATATTAGATATGAATTTTAAATATAAACTAAAATTGGATTCAAATTAACTCATTAATATCAATCATCTTTGATGTCTTTCCGATCTTGTCAACTGTCAAGACTCGTTTCATTGTGTAATAGACCTGCCGAAGCAGGGTGTCCGCAATTACATGAGTAAGGCAGGTTGTAATCGTTACCGCATGGCTTATAATATTGGTTTGCATTACTGAGCTATCAAAATGGTTTTGGGCTCAGAGACATAGGATTGGATTTTATATAAGATATTAATCGAAGACCAAGAGTTATATAATATATAATTAGCAAAGTGTTGCTTACCTAGATAGCTGAAATTTGGGCGATGAGCCAAAGCTCACTCAAGTTTCAGCAAAGTATGGATCTTGGATCATTATATTCAACTTGAGGATAATTGTTTTTGAATATAATGAATGAGAGTTCTCTTAATTGTTAAGATTTCTCATTTCTTGAACATCGAAACTAAACTCTCGTTTCTTTCTTTATATTCAGCTATGTCTACCACCACTCACTCAAACTCATTCTCACTTCGATCCGTCCTTGAGAAGGACAAGCTTAATGGATCGAACTTTCTCGAATGGTATCAAAACTTGAGAATTGTTCTCAAGCAGACAAACCGAAATCCAGTGCCGCACACGCTAAGAGGAATGCTTGGGAGAAGCATTCCAACGATGTGGTCGATGTGAGTTGTCTCAAGCTGGCTACCATGAACTCGGACTTGCAAAAGCAATATGAGAACGTGGTGTCGCCAGTTGAGATGATCACTAGCCTGAAAAGGATGTTTTAGGAGCAAGCACGAACTGAGAGATACCAGACGGTTAAATCTCTCATTGAGTGTAAGCTACCAAAGGATGGTCCAGTTAGCCCACATGTCATTAAGATGATGGGTTATATTGATAACCTGGCAAAATTGGATTGTCCCCTTAGCCAAGAGTTGGATACGGACATCATTCTGCAGTCCTTCCCATCAAGCTTTGATCAGTTTGTTATGAACAATAACATGAACAACCTGACAAAGACCTTGACTGAGCTGCATGGCATGCTCAGACAGCTGAGCCTAACATCAAGAAGGGCACTCCTAATGTACTTTTGGTGCAATGGGGTAAAAGGTTTAAGAAACCCGCTAAGAACAAGGGAAAGACCAAGGCAGTCCAGATTGAGAATCAGGACAAGTCTGAGTCTTCTTCCAAATTCAAACGCGGCCCTACTGATGCTGATAAATGCCATTACTGCAAGAAGCCTGGGCATTGGAAGAGAAACTGCAAAGAATATCTGGGGGATCTAAAGAACTCGAAGAAGACGTTTGAAATGACTTTTCCAGGTATTTATGTTATAGAAGTAAATGTTACTACTTCAGGTTCTAACTCTTGGGTATTGGATACCGGCTGTGGCGCTCATATTTGTACGAATATGCAGGGTTTAAGAAACAGTAGAACGCTGGAAAGGGGACAAGTGGACCTGCGTGTCGGGAATGGAGCAAGAGTTGCTGCATTAGCCGTAGGAACATATCATTTTTCTTTGCCGTCAGGCTTGGTTTTAGAATTGAATAATTGCTACTATGTACATGTTGTAAGCAGAAACATCATTTCTATTTCTGTTTTGGATTTAGAAGATTTTCACTTTTCGATTAAAAACAAGTGTTGTTCTTTTGATCGTAATCATATGTTTTATGGTAGCGCTCCATTGGAGAATGGGCTTTATATTCTTAATCAATCTTTGTCTGTCTATAACATAAGTACCAAACGGTTAAAAACCAATGACTTGAACCCCACTTTTCTCTGGCATTTTTGTTTGGGCCACATCAACGAGAAAAGGATTCAGAAGCTCCATAATGATGGGCTTTTAGACTCATTTTATTTTGAATCATTTGAGAAGTATGAATCCTGCTTATTGGGCAAAATGACAAAGGCCCCTTTCAACAAATTCAAAGAAAGGGCCAGTGATTTGTTGGGCCTTATACATACCGATGTGTGTGGCCCAATGAGTATAAGTTCTAGAGGAAACTTTCAGTACTTCATCACATTTACTATGACTTCAGTATATACGGTTATGTCTATTTAATGAGACATAAGTCGGAATTATTTGAAAAGTTCAAAGAGTTCCAGAATGAAGTACAGAACCAACTTGGCAAAAGTATCAAAGCTCTTCGATCTGATCGTGGAGGCGAGTACTTAAGCCAAGAGTTCAGTGATCAACTGAGTAATTGTGGAATTGTTTCACAACTCACTCCCCCTGGAACACCTCAGTGGAATAGTGTGTCTGAGAGGAGGAATCGGACTCTATTGGATATGTTCTGATCGATGATGAGTCAGGTGGATCTTCCATTATCCTTCTGGGGATACGCTCTAGAAACGTTTGCGTTTACGTTGAATAGAGTTCCATCAAAATCAGTTGAAAAGACGCCATATGAGATGTGGACTGGAAAAGTTCCAAGTATGTCTTCTCTTAAAATTTGGGGTCGTGAAGCTTATGTCAAGCGGTTGATATCTGATAAGCTTGCACCCAAATCGGATAAGTGCTACTTCGTTGGTTATCCTAAGGAAACCAAGGCTTACTACTTTTACAACCGATCCGAGAACAAAGTGTTTGTTGCTCGGAACTGTGTTTTTCTTGAGAGAGAATTTCTTTCCAAGAAGAACAGTGGGAGTAAAGTACATCTCGAAGAAATTCGAGTATCACAGGAGCCTGCTCAACCTGTCTAACAAGAGCAGCGGCTGGATCTACAAAGAGTTGTAGAATCCGCGCCTGTGGTGCCTGAAGTTCGCAGATCCGAAAGAATTCGTCACGAGCCCGAGAGATATGGATTTCCTGTGATTAGTTGTCATGATCTCTTGATCATTGACAGTGACGAACCTGCGAGTTTTGAAGAAGCAATGATGGGCACGAAGTCAAATCCGAAATGTGATCCATGTCACAGAACCAAGTATGTAATTTGGGTGATTTACCTGATGGTGTAAAAGCCATTGAGTGTAAATGGGTCTTCAAGAAGAAGATCGATGAGGATGGAAACGTTCAGATTTACAAAGCTAGGTTGGTAGAAAAAGGTTTCAAAAAAGTTCATGGTGTTAACTATGAAGAAACCTATTCACCAGTCTCTATGCTTAAATCTATTCGGATTCTCCTAGCAACAGCCGCTCATCATGATTATGAGATTTGGCAAATGAACGTGAAAACAGATTTCCTTAACAGAATTCTGGAAGAGGATGTGTACATGACACAACCTCCAGGTTTCATTGATCCTAATGCTGCTGGGAAGGTATGCAAGCTTCATAAATCCATTTATGGGTTGAAGCAAGCATCTCGGAGTTGGAACCTTCTTTTTTATGAAGCAATTAATAAGTTTAACTTCATCAGAAATGAAGAGGAGCCATGCGTTTACAAGAAGACTAGTGGGAGCGCAGTTGCATTTCTCGTACTGTATGTAGATGACATACTTCTCATTGGAAATGACATTCCGTTATTTCAGTCCGTAAAGGAATGGCTCGGAAGTTGTTTCTCGATGAAAGACATGGGAGAAGCCGCATATTCCTTGGAATAAGAATCTATAGAGATAGGACAAGGAAGCTAATTGGACTGTGCAGGGTACTTTTATCGATAAAGTCCTACACATGTTCAATATGCATGATTCCAAGAAGGGCTTGCTTCCGATGTCTCATGGCATCACTCTCAGCAAGACATAGTGTCCTTCAACACCTGCTGAGTGAGAGCGCATGAGTAGGATTCCCTATGCTTCTGTGATAGGATCCATCATGTATGCCACGCTCTGTACTCGTCCAGATGTTGCTTGTGCTTAAGCATGATGAGTCGATACCAATCTGATCCCGGTGAGAGTCACTGGACTGTCGTCAAGACAATCCTGAAGTATTTGAGAAATACTAAGGATAAGTTCTTACTGTACGGAGGAAGTGATGAGCTTGTAGTGAGTGGCTACACGGACGCTAGTTTTCAAACAGATAAAGACGATTTTCGATCTCAATCTGGTTACGTCTTTTGTCTAAATGGTGGTGCAGTTAGTTGGAAGACTTCCAAGCCGAGCACCGTGGCGGACTCCACGACCGAAGCTGAATACATCGCTGCTTCTGAAGCGGCGAAGGAGGCTGTTTGGATTAGGAAGTTCATTATTGAGCTTGGTGTGATTCCCAGTATTTCTGAGCCTGTGGTTTGTTTTGTGACAACAATGGAGCCATAGCTCAGGCAAAGGAGCCCAAATCACACCAGAAATCCAAACACATAGAGAGGAGATATCATCTGATTCGTAATATCATTGAGAGAGGTGATGTGAACATTAGCAGAGTTCCGACAGATGAGAATGTCGCTGATCCTCTGACTAAGCCACTCCCACAGCCTAAGAATGAGAGTCATGCTGCTGCTATAGGCATTAGATTTCTTAAGTAGTAATCTTGGTTTTAGTGGGATTTATCTTATTTATGCTTTGATGTTCATATAAACATACAGTTGGTTATGTTTTATTTAATGAAATCGTTTCAGCATTATTTAATTGTGTTATTAAATAATAGTCCCAAAGTAATTTATGACATTCTTATATATCATCAAATAAGTGATCTGATCATGAAACTCTATAAGTGATAGATGACATAAATTATATGTGTCCCTAGTCGAGGTTATTAAGTAGGACAATAATAACCGCGAGAGACTAGTATGTGAGTGACTCATGGGTATGTTTCATGGAGTCATTGATAGGAGTATCAAAGTCAGTCGCATAGATATGTGTTAGAGAACACTGTATCGGACATGACCCGCTAAAGAGAACTCTACAAGATTGTTATATGAGTGTCATAAGAGTTTCTCTTTACGACTATAGAGTATAATCCTTAGACCTGAGTTCATCATGATTTCTTACATATGAATTTGTCTATTTTGACTTTGTCAAACGTCAGCCGTAACTGGTGACTATAAAGGCATTGATTGGAACTATCATGAAATGTGTAGGGAACATGGATGAAACAAGATGGGATTTGTCCCTCCCATATAACGGGAGATAAATATCTCTCGGCCTATTGAAGATTTGATACTGAAAAATGCATGACCATGCTCAAACGAGGTGAATGTCAGTCGTTTATTTAGTCAGTATAAATCAGAGTTCGATAAAGATGATCTTGCTTAATAAATATGACACCGTTTCTTGCCTTATGCTGAGGTCGAGATATAAAAGACAAAGGTATTATGAGAATAGTGATTCCAGTATAAGTGGGAGATTGTTGGGAATGTCCTGAAATCAATTGTACTAACTCTTGTCAATGTCGTAACGTCGAGGTTCGACAAATCGTATAATATTAGGTGGTTATAATGTTTTGCTAGAGACCACTTATAATCTATAGATTGAGAATTTGTTGCTAATAATATACGATCCTACAGGGTCACACACCTAAGCAAATTGGATCAATGATATATTCGGTTTTGCTATAATATATGTGATATAATTATATACGTAATTTGCCTGTGTACGTAGATTAAAGATGTGATTAACATTGGATGTTCATCTCATGGGATTAGCCCATTAAACTAAACCTAATTAATATAGGTTGAATGTGTTTGTTATAAATATGTAACGTAATGACGTTAACAAATACAAACACATACGGCAGCTCACCAAAACCCTAACATATATAAGGAGACGAAAAGATCGTTAGAGTTAAGCAGATTTGATCTCGATAGCACTAGCATCTCGTAACATATATAAGCAGACGAACGATCGTTAGAGTTAAGGAGATTTGATCTCGACGGCACTAGCATCCCGTATCGATCCAGTTTCTGTGCTTGTGAATACCGATAGAGGCACGACATTTGGAGTGCTCAGTAACCTCGGTTCGTTCTTATTTTAATTCCGCTGCAGAATATCCAGGTATATTCGAAACTATAGAAATTAGATTTATTTCAGTATTTGCATGAGATCTTGGCAATTGAATTCATAGGTTAATTTATAAAATGTTATAAACCTGTATTAATTCCTACAGTTAGGAGGTATGAAAACCAAGACTAATGGTTTGGATGAAAAACTAGGACTTGTGATGAAGAAAGTTCTAGTTATGGAGGGGTATGCGAAGAATTTACGTGGAGAAAAGGCATATCAGGACTGGGAGGAAGTTAGTGCCCTCTATGTAGAGTTAGACGAAGTATGTAAAAAGGTCATATTTTGTTTGCTTAAACCCTAAAAAAATGTAACACTTGGTACTACTAAGTACAACTGTACTTGTATGCAGGGTAATTAAAGAAGGTTTGGGCGACCAGAATAAGGAGAAGGACAATGACCGAATTCCGGAGAAAGAGAAGGAGCAGATTAAGGAGAATGAGGCGAATAAGGATATTGAGAAGGTCAAGGAGCAGAATCAGGATAAGGACAATGAGCAGAATAAGGATATTAAGAAGTAAAAGGGCCAGAATCAGGAGAAGGACAATGTGAAGGATAACGAGAAGGCTACAGAGAAGGTAAATAGTGTTTTCTAAAAAAGAGAGACTAGGTAGTACTCATTTAAATGTGACACTGGGTTGCACAGGGTTTAGAAGTGGCAGAAGAGGATCCGGTACAGCAGGACTTGGAGTTCAATAGTTTCCTCTATGCAGAGCATGGCGCTGGAGGCGAAATGGAGGAAGAAACGCAGGGTGAAGAAGCTGTAGAACAGGATGCGCAACTGTACCAGGACTCTATTAGTTCCCTCTACGAGGACCCGCAAAACGACCACGATAAGGAGAAAGAACAAGAGAAAAAGGCACAAAAGGAGGTAAATAGGATAATTTGATAATTTGATACTAAATGTGACACTTGCGTTTTGCAGGGGCAAGAAATTGATGACCAAAAAGAAGAGGAAGAAGAGGAGGAAAAAAAACTGAAGAGGAGAAAGAAGAGGAGAAAAATACACAAGAGGAGGGGGAAAGAAATGAAAATGAGAAACATGACGATGAGGAGGAGGAGTCAGGAGAAGAGGGGAAAGAAATGAAAGCGAGAAACAGGACGATGAGGAGGAGGAGTCAGGAGAGGAGGGGGAAAGAACTGAAAACGAAAAATAGGACGATGAGGAAGAGGAGTCAGGAGAGGAGGAGGAAAATACTGAGTAGGAGGAGGTAAATAGGATTATTTGATAATTTGTTACTAAATGTGACACTTGCGTTTTGCGAGATAAATGTGATATAAATGTGACATTTGCGTTTTGCAGGGGCCAGCAATTCAGAGGTATAGCACCATGGGAGTTGAGAGAGGCTCAAGGACGAAGCGTTTGCGGAGCAGGAAAGCAAGTGAGCCCCTTAGGTACGGGAGGAGTACAAAACAAGCCAATGTTCATGATGGCGCTGAAGGTGGAAAGGTAATGGGTATTTTTTTTGCTGACAGCAGAAAAGAATGAAAAACTTGATAGTGCTAATTAAAACAATACACAATGCATGGCAAAGAAGATGCAGAAGAACAGAGTAAGGAGAAGGGTAAAGATGCTGCAGAGGAGCAGAATCAGAAGGAGAAGGAGCCGGTAAAGAATATGCACGACATGAGGATCTGCAGCAGGATCTGGAGCTTTATCGTGAGTTCGTTACTTCTCTCTACGAGATGATGAGGGACAAGATGATGAGGCAGGAGAGGAGAAGGTTTCAAAGAGGAAATCAAGTCAGCCTCCTAGGTACGGGTTGAGGAGCAAAAAAAGCAAAAGAAGATGAAGCAAATAAGAAGAGGACAGAAAACCTTCCCAGCATGTGAGTACTCCATTCACACAGGAGAGAGCCAAGAAGAGAAGGACCTAAGGCTTGTTGTATTTCTATTTCCGTAGTATCTCCTCTAATTTCTAAGTTGTGTTGGAAACAGATGTGGTATTTAGTTTCTAAGGACAGTTTTTTTGAACCCATCTGGATGGTTTTGTTTCAATGAGAATGAAAAACTAGTATTTATCAGAATGAAAAACTAGTATTTTAGTTCCTAAGGACAGAATGACCATACAGATGTGGGTCTTCAAATAAAAATTAAGAAAGAAATAGAGAAGTCTTGAATTAAAATTCAGAAACATGATACTCATACAGATGTCTTCAAATACAAACTGAGAAACAGATAGAGTAGTCTGGAAATAAAATTCAGAAAGAGAAGAGAAGTCTGGAATTAAAATTCAGAAACAGAAGTAGAACAACATCAAACATTGCGTAAATGGTTGCGTAAATCCGCAACCATCTTCTGGAGCTCTGCAATTTCAGCTCGCATCGCTGAGTGCTCGTGTTGAATCTTGTCCAAGTTCTCCTTCCTCTAGTGAAATTCCCTGTTGATTTTTTCAAACTCCTCTTCCACACCGTGAATCCACAATTTCCTTGCATATGAGCCATCGTTCTGCCAAAAAACCAACATATTTAGCAATGCATATAAACAAAACTGAGGAACCCCAAATAAGAACACGCACCTGATACATATTGCAAGTCCAATAAGTCTTTGCTGGGTCGGGTTTAGCAGCGGTTGCAGCTTCTTCCCGGATGATTCTTCCTCCACAAGGACACTTATCGATCATTCCATAATCCATATAAGGCATGTACTCCAGTCTCCGCATGAACTCCCTCGCCTCCTCGTCGGAACTGTCAGAACTACTCATTGGAACTAATTGGAAGATGTAATGGTGTTAGTGTTACCGAGTATTATCAAATTTTATTCCGAAAATCAATAATCTCATGAAATGTTTTGCAATACACCGTAATTCCTCCTATATTCAACAACCCAAAGCGAGTCTTCTAATAAACCCCTAATAAACACCGACAACAAACCCATAATATGCAATTTCTCCAAAAACTTCATTACTAACATAATGTTCTCAACAAACCAAGAATCTGAAATCAAACATACCCAGAATCTGAAATAAAAAAACCCTATGCGGAATCCACTGTCATTCCTCCAATATTCAACAACCCAAACGATTCCTCTAACAAATTCGGAAAACAAACCCAGAATATGTAATTTCCCCCAAATCGAAATCAATTTCAATAATTTAAACAAACCCTAAAATCCAAAAAACAAATACCTTGGAATATGAGGAACCGGGAAAAGAGACTGTTCCGAAAAATTGCTCTAATATGTAAAGAAACGAGATGATTGTGGGAAAAGTGAAAGAGGGATGGGGGAAAAGTGAAAACCCTAGATTGGGAGGAAGTAAGAGAAAAAGGGATTTTGGTGGCTGTGGGGAATAAGGGAACAATCGGTGAGGGTCCACACAAAATCTGAGGAAAAAAAAGGTTCAAAATTTTAAAATATTAAAGCGGGTGTATTTTGGGGGGGGAACAAGAGGGAAAATGAAAAAATATTACACGTGCGCCGCATAGTAATACCCAGTATTACCTTTTTCCAAATAGTTATACTTTTAGGTGTTTTCGAGTTTTCCTTGTTTTACCGTATTCCAAGTATTAAATTTCTAGTTATACAGATGGTTTTAGTCAATCAGTATGCAATTCTGAGGTTTCTATGCACTCAAATGTTTTAAAACGTATTTTATGTGCGTTTTGGCTCCTAAAGTGACTAGTATTAATAAAGTGTTTATAGAAGTGTAAGGTATTATTTGATGATTGTGGTAATAATGAATCATCATCTCCAATTTTTTTTTCAATCAAGTTGATAATAATATATGTACTTACTAAGCTAAAATGGTTTTGGAAATGGTGATTCTTTTCATATTTTATTGGTTTTTGATTTAAAACCATTTTTAGTCAAATTTCTCTATTATTTTTTTTATTCTTTCTTTATTTCATCCTCCAAAACAATATTGTTTTTACACTGAACGAAAATACGAAATTAAAAACCGGATTTTTAACTTTCTACTAAATCATCATTTCGATTTTTTACTAGTTTTTTAAATTAAACATCAATCAATCGACAAAAAATTAAGAAAATAATTAAAAATAAAAATATCATTGAGGCCGCTTCCCTTATTAAGTCTGGGTCTGGGCGTCCGATACCCAATTTGTGTGGGGTGGGCCATTGTTGTTCAAATATAACAAAAAACGAAAAACTTAACCATTCAGTGATAATCTACTCAGTTGCACCAGTTATACTCACTGTTGCATAACGAAACACATTATTCTAACAAATTAAAAATAAACTAATCACCACCACTTTCCCCACCACTTTGAAAATATGAATACAAACCAGATAGTCCTCTCCCTCTTCCTCTTCCCCTCCCTCTCCCCCTTCCTCGGTGTTTTCCAACGGATGTGAACCTTCTTTCTTGATTTCTTCCACTCTTCTTGACCAACTCCGGTGGAAAGACAGCCAAACTTTGTATAAGCTGAATAACAATCCAATCAGACTTATGGGGTACTGGATAAATGGTCATATAATATGCCAATGCCCAAACTTCCCTCAAATAATATTTCGAGCAAAACTTATGGAGATGGACGTCCTTACCTCCACCAATGAATCTGGCAGCCGCAATTGCATGCACGCATGGGTATTTGTCAATATCAAAGTGCTTACAACTGCAAGTTTTACTTCTCATATCAACCGTATAAGGCTTGCCATTACGTCCAGTGACGCTGTATTCAAGGAAGAAGGCGTTCAACTCACGAACCTTCAATTTCTTCGCTTCCGGTGATATTTTGTCCAGCTCT
Source organism: Isatis tinctoria (assembly GCA_010577795.1). Classification (NCBI taxonomy): domain Eukaryota; kingdom Viridiplantae; phylum Streptophyta; class Magnoliopsida; order Brassicales; family Brassicaceae; genus Isatis; species Isatis tinctoria. The sequence continues at coordinate 9,861,713 of CM021246.1, read as the reverse complement.
TTCGTCACATATGGCACAAGCTTCTCAAGGTTTGATCCTCCACCAGCAGAATCATTCATATGCTTGTTAAACCTTTCAGCCATTTTCTCAACAATCACATCAATCAGCGTGTACTTCCTCGCCGTCCTCAAAACGTTATTAATCGATTCAACAATATTGGATTTGTCAATGTTGTATCGCTCTCCTGAAAAATAACATCTCGCCTATTTCTCCACAGCTACACTTTTTCCCATATACTCTCCTGCAACCTTATACTTGATTCTAAAAGCGTCATAAAGACTCAAGAATTCACTCTCAGTGTACGCATGCGCGCATTCTTTGAATTTTGTACACAGGTTTCTTTTTGGGTCATTTGCAGAAATATACACATTACAAAATATATTTGCAGAAACGGAGAGAGAAAGAGAAAAAGCGTAATCATTATGTGTGTGTGGCAGTTGAGTCAAAATACGCTTTCGCCCTTCGCATAATCTTCTGTGACTCTAATGTGTAGTGGGCAATAGAAAAGTTAGCCGAAACAAACTAAATTATATGTTTGTATCTAAGTTAGCCGAAACAAACGACTGAGTTGCGGGTGGCTAGGCACGGAAGTATCCTGCGTAACAGTGTAAATATCATCACCCGATTCACCACCGGACTCACTGTCCGTTTCTGGCACAGCTACTTCGACAACTTCCATGAGAGCAGGAACAGCGGCGGCCATGACAATAGCGACAGTGTTTTGGGACAGAGGAAGCTCATCTTTGCTCTTAATGATTCTCATTAAGGCATCAAACGCCATTGGATTTTTAACCACCGTGGAGGGTTAGATTTTTAAGCACGGGAGGATAGAGATGGAAGAGAGAGATTAAGGAGTTGCTTGTGGTGGTAGAGGAAGGAGGTGGAGGAGAAAGAGAGATTACGCCACTCGGTTGGATTTAAGCACATGGGAGGGTTGGATTTTTAAGCACGGGGAAGATGGAGGTGGAAGAGAGAGAGAGAGATTAAGGTATTGTTTATGGTGGTAGAGGAAGGAGGTGGAGGAGAGAGAGAGAGATTGAAGAATTGTTTGTGGTGGTAGATGGTGTCGAAAGAAGGAAGTGGAAGAGAGAGATTGAAGATAATAGGAAGTAGGGGTTTTAATGGGAATAACTAAATAGTGAACAGTGGCCATACCGTTTTTGCAAATTAAATTTATATTGTGTATATTATTGCCAATTTCTCTTTCTTTTTTGACGCTACCAACTACTCCTTTCACGTTCTGAGACAGATGCTGTATACAATAACCATGCTTAGACATTGGGAACACCTCAGCGATCGACTTGATGAGGCTAGGGTTTCTATCCGAAAGAAACACCATTCTCGGATCATCCGGTATCACTGATTTTAACCTGTTCAAAAACCACATCCAGCTAGCATCTTTCTCACCATCAACTACACCAAAAGCAATTGGATAATGGTGATGATCAGGATCTTGAGCTGTAGCAACAATTAAAACACCACCATAACTAGTCTAAAGGTGGGTTCCATCCACTACAATAACTTTTCTCATGCCTTTAAATCCCTCGATCGAAGCTCCCAAAGCAAAGAATAGGTACTTAAACCAGTTCTGCTCATCCAATTCCACATAAGTCCGTGTACCTGGATTCATCACCTAAAGTAAGTACATATAAGAATACACCATCTGGTAACTCTCCTCCGGACTTCTCGGGACATCATTTGCAGCTTGTTTTCTTCCCCTCAAAGCAGTAGAGTATGATACTGTAACACCATTCGCTTGAACCATACCGATCAAAGATCTCAGAGGTGGAGTGTCGAATCGTCCCGGATACTCTTCCTGCAAAATAGATGCAACTATTCATGGTGTTCCTCTCCTTTTATTCTTCATTGTAACAATAGTAGCTTTTGAGCATGTATGCATCTTGTTGTAAGTTGTAACCGTGAAACAATCTGAATTCATAAGCTTTGCAGCTCGTACTGACCACTTGCAACCTGAAGCTTCAGCTTGACGACATTTGAGCACATATCGTTTCTAGTTAGACTTGACTGTTTGAACCTCGAAACAATTCTGATGTGAAGCTATATGAACTAAATCTTGCAATGTCTCCTTATTTCGAAACTCTTGACCTATAACCATATCAATACCATCTTCCCAGCTACCATTTAAATTCACTTCATCTTCTATACCAGCATTTAAATTCGCCTCTTCTTCTATACCAGCTGCATCCTCATTTTGAGTATTAGGAAGTTCTTCCCTTGAATCATTTCCTCTGTCTCCTCTGTAGAAAGTAACCATACCATCATTACCATCTCCATCTTCATCACCATCTATACCGTCGTTAGCATCCACACCAAACAGCTCTTCATCACCATCTACACCATTATCGTTTTCATACCCACCTGGTTGCCAAGTTCTGTGATTTTCATCAACCTCTTCCACAATCTCCACATTCAACACACTTCTACATGCTTGGTGATTAACTTGCATTAGGTAGCGAACAACTTCATCATCATCGCGGATAATTGATGGTCTCTTGGGATCCACTACCAATGGAAAGTAACTAACTCTTAGTTGCGTCGTTGCTTCATCTTTCTTCATCTTCCTGCAAATTCCCGCAACTAACCCATCGTAAATCACCTCCTCAGAAGTTTTCTTTATCACCAAAGTGTGAATTTCCTAGAGATCCATCTTATCTTCTCATCCTCGTTTTCATAAAAGCCCCCATAATAAAAAAAAATAACTGTGAATCTACCATTATTCATCATCCCCTGAACAAGAAAGACAAACACCAGTAACATATGCCTCAAACATATGAGAAATAACTGAACTCAGTGATACTTGTTCTCTTAGTGTCACTAAGTAATACAAAGTTCTACGAACCCAGAAAATTTTCTTTAAATCTACGAAAGTACTCTGCTTTACGAAGATTCTGTATTATTCGAAGCGCATTTGACCATTCTAACTGCTCTTCTTTAACATCTAACTTCCTTTCGACTCATCTTACCAACGAATCTCAAAGAATCACAAAAACCCAATGACTAAAACGAAAAATAGTAAATCCATTTTCTGAAAACCATTTTACGAAGATTTTAACTGCAGAATGATAAAAACAAGCTGAAGATACTCACCTTGTGTGTGGACAGAGAAGATGGCAGCTAAAGAAACAATGAAGGAAGAGGATGGAATGAGGGAGATTGGGAGACATGGTGAGGGAGATCAATAGTGTGGGGCCCAGTTTCTTGGTTGAGGTAGTTGTTTAATTAAATGGGTAAATTAATTGTGTGGGGGTGGATTGAATAAAATAATTAATATTAGTTGAGTTTGAATTTGATATTCGGTTGGGTTTAGTTTTCGGAAGAGATGTGATTGCTTTGCGATGGTTTGGGTAGAGTGGAATGGTTTGATTTAAGTGATGGACAAAAGAGCGAATGACAAATAGAAAGGGGTACAAGATTATTAGAGGAATAGCTAGACATTTTTTAAACCCATAAGGGCAAAGTAGCTCTTCACCGAGACATCGTCTCGTATATCCTCAAAAACCAAACTAAAATCTCTTATATCCCTATTTTATCTCCTATATCCCTATTTCATTAAACAGATTGGAAATTCCGAAAATACCCAGATTTGTTTTATTGGTTTAATTGGAAAAAACAGAAAATAAAAAAAAAATCTGAAAATCTCGAGCTCGCCGTCCTCCCCTCGCACTCGTTCTCCCCGACTCACTCACTCGCCGTCGCATTCACTTCCAGTCACCTCCGCCGCCGCATTCCGTCGCAGATAGTTGAAAACAGGTGCTGCATTCTTCTGTTTCCTCCAGCTGTATTTAGTAGAAATTAGGTTCTCAATTAGGTTTATGGCTTTCAAATTCAGATTCAATTGAGATTTGATGAATTTGGTACGCACATTGTTGTATTACCCATGTTTCTGGGTCAATTAGTAATCTTAATTGGTAAAAAAATGAATTTCAGTAATTGAATGGATCGAATTGGCAGTACATTTGCAGTGGAAACCATTGATTTTGGGTATAACTAAGTAGAACTAGTAGAACTGATAAATGTAGTATAACTAGTAACACAGGTATTACTGAAAATGTGTAACTGGTATAACTGTGGATAACTATGGATAACTATGGATAACTATGGATAATTTATTGAGTTTTTTGCATTGTTTTGGTAGGATACAATGACTACGCACGTGACCATATATTTTAAATGTCAATGTCGTATGTGTAGTGTAATTTTGAAGACATCAGTGGAGGAGATAACTTTGTCAGTGATAGAAGCTAGGATGTATAAGAAGCTTGGGTTAGATGAAAGTAAGGTTAAACTGGAGCTGGTCAGGGTCGTGGTCGTGATATCCAGTTAGAACTATATGACCTGTGCACAAAATATTACTTGACGGAGCTATGGGCATTGGCTTACTACAAGATGATTTATGTAGTGCCGGATAGGTCTGAATAGAATGTACCGGATTACATCAGAACACTGCATAAAAGGCAAGCCTATAAAGGTTTTTATTGGTTGTTATTTGGGAGAGGGTGTAGCGGTGAATGAATTTATTGTCATCTTTTGTGTTGTAAAACTTGTATGATTAGGACTCCTGCGTAAAACTAAGTATAAATGTGTCAAATATATTTGATTTGTCGCCATGTTTGAGTGCGAACGTATTTGATTTATTGCCATCTTTTGTGTTGTAAAACTTGTATGATTTGGACAACTGTGTAAAACTAAGTATAACTATGTGTAATATATTTGATTTATTCCCATCTTGAGTGCGAACATGTTACTACGTTGAACAATCCAAATTATCTGCCTAAACAATTATATCAACGGTAAAACGAAAAAACAAAGTTTTTATTAAGGTAACACTAGTAAAAGCTAATTTTGGGTGATTTTTAAATTAAATTAGTATTCCTTCTAAAAAAATAAATCAACGGTAAAACTAAAAAAACAAATTCGATTTTATTGTATTTACATATAATTATAACAAATATGATTTTGATTTTTACATTTGATTTTTGTTACACAAGCCCAACATTTCTCCAATATACTTCCTTATACTTTCATGAACACTTTGTTGGTGACAACCAACTTAGTAAGGAAAAGTTAACGAAATTATGATTTCAAACATATTTTTCCATAAAACAATCAGTCTTACATGTTAAATCACTAAACGTAACTGTAAAACTACTAAAACATATTTGAAGGTTAAGTAATACTAAATAAAATGAAAAACACCAAAAGTAGAACTGTGAAGAAGTTTCGTACTACTACTATCTTAGGTATTACTAAGAAGGATTTTTGGAGGGAAATTTTGGAGGGAATTTTCACAGAATTTTTTGAAAAAAAATTTACTCTCTCATTTTCTCTCTCAAATCATTTTGTCATTTCTCATTCTCCATTTCTCTCTCCATTTTCCTCTCTCATTTTCTCTTATTTTCTCATTCTCTCTCTCAATTTCTCACATTTCTCACATTTTCTCATTTCTCTCTCTCATTTTCTCTCATTTCCTCATAACTCTCTTGCTGTTTCTCCCATTTCTCTCTCACTTTTTTCTTTCTTCACGATCTCTACTATCCCTTCCATCTTGGATCCATATGAGGAGAAAATGAACAAGAGGGAGACGAAGAAGATGAAGCCACATGTGGATATGATTAACTAAATTAAATTCTCTTCGCAATCTTCCTTTCCTAAAACTTGTTCTCGGATGATATAAATAATTGTTTGTCAAGAGTTGTATCAGTTTATGTGTTTCTTAAGACTTATCCATTTTATGTTATTGTTTATACTTGTGGTTGGTAAGATTTATGTTGTGTTTAATTGTCTTTGTCTTTTCTATTCTAGCATTGCCCAACATAGTTCAAACTAGAATAAGAAGAATTACCACAACAAGTTCAACCAGTTCTAAACCAAAATGTGAAAACATCAAAAAAAAGGAACAAATAAACAAGTTCCAAAAAACGGCCAAAGTTCAGAGTTTCCCATAAAGTTTCAAACTTCAACCACAAAACAAGTTTGTCTTCACTCCCTTAAGAACTTCATATATGAAACACCTTGTCCCCAGCTTGATTTGCTTTTTGTACTCCGTTGGTAAGAAGTACATTCCAGCTGCCATGGTTCCCTCATTATCCTGCAAGAAACATTGAGTTCTACATCAGTTATACCAGTAGTACATCACAATTCCCAATAGTTTTCCCCAGTATTACCCAGTTTTCCCAACTTTTACTAGTTTTACAAAAGACTATCGCGACTAGTTTTACCAAATATTCCTAGTGTTACTCAACAAATAATTCAAATTTTTACCTAATATTCCCCAATTCTACATAGTTTTCCTTCGCACAAAACAATGGAAATGACACCAATCAACCAGTGGCTTCCTACTCGCCTACGATTTCTTCCTACCCCTCGGCGAGGTCGGCGATTCCTTCAGAATCTCATTCCGTTTAGCTCCTCTTCTTCTTTCCACCATTGTTGAGACGGCGAGGTCGACGATTTCTTATTTAGAGATGAGAGAAGAGGAGAACGAGACTCAAAAGAAGAGTCGGAGAAGAGGAGAGGAGTCGCGTGAATGTGAGAGAAAGGAGAGAAAGTTTCTGATTTTTTCCCCAAATTGACAAATTAGGGATTTAGATGAGGAGTTGGTTTAATTCCGGTTTATGTTTGGTAAAATTGTGATTCTTTTAAGTTGTCTTGGGTTTTATGTCTTTCCCTTTACTTTTGTATTTAAAATAATGTTAAAAACAAAAAAAAATAGAACGGGGACACGAGAGATTTGTCGAGATGATTTAGGGACATAGAAGACGATGTCTCCTCTTCACCCATATTATTGCAAATTATAAAAATTATTACAGCGACGACTCTTACAACTGACAATTATACTGTCATATGAAGATCTCCGCCTGCCGGTTTCACTTGAATTTGCTTTATGAAAATACATGTCGGGCGGATTTTCATGCATGACGCTGAAGATCGCCCGTCTAGCCGAGTATACGTCCGAAAATACGCTAGTCGGTGGTGGAGCGTGGCGAGTTGAGTTATACAGCTATATTATACAATGGTTCGTGTTTTCTCAATTTAAACAATATAATTAGAAAAAAACGACGTGTAAATATCACAAATAAGTCAATCTACATCAGTTAAATCTAACTAAATGGATAATAAATTGATGTGGTCCGTACGGTTCAGAAAACGACATCTATACTATTATGGGAGGAAACATCTACTTATAAAAGGTTGTTTGGACTTATTCATTAGCTAATAACATTTTTGGTCTTACCTAATATTATGGAAATTAACATTATCTCTATTAAATAAGTATCCAAACAATATAAAATAATGGGTCTCACTTTCCTTACTAATTAAAAACGAAAATAAAATAAATTCATACATATAAAATTATTAAATCAAATAATAAATATAAGTAAATAATATAACACATCAATTATTTTTATAAATCACAAAATCAAAATAAATAAATATGCTTTCTATGACATTAAAATAACTAATAAATTAACGAGTTAGCATATTCTTTTTTATAAATGTGAAATTATATTTAAATCTATATATAATGGGTCTGTCAATTTTCTCAAACTATAATATTCATATATTAAAATAGGTAAAATTATATATATATATATATATGAAAATCGATAGATATATTATATAATCATACTATAAATATGAAATTAATATAAATTATATTATTGCAGTCAATTCAAAATAAAATTAGCAACACTTCTCAAATTATGACTTACAAAAATATATCTTTATCCAAAATAGAAAATATAAAAACAAAAATTCAAAATATCTTTATTCATGTTTTTTATTTAATGTAATGCCACTGAATATTAGCTATTTTGGAAAATTTTATTAAGGTAATTATGGATTATGGAAATTAACATTATCTCTATTAAATAAGTATCCAAACAATATAAAATAATGGGTCTCACTTCCTTACTAATTAAAAACGAAAATAAAATAAAATCATACATATTAAATTATTAAATCAAATAATAAATATAATTAAATAATATAACACATCAGTTATTTTTATAAATCACAAAAACAAAATAAATAAATATGCTTTCTATGACATTAAAATAACTAATAAATTAAAGGGTTAGCATTTTTTTTTATAAATGTGAAATTACATTCAAATCTGTATATTATGGGTCTGTTAATTTTCCCAAACTATAATATTCATATATTAATATAGTTAAAACTATATATATATATATAAATCGGTAGATATATTATATAATCATACTATAAATATGAAATTAATATAAATTATTTATTATTGTAGTCTATATTATTAAAGAAGGAAACAAAATTGAAATAAACCTTTTATCCATGTGTTATATTACATGTAATGCCACTGAATATTAGTTATTTTGTAAAATTTCATTAAGGGTAATTATGAATTATGAAAATTAATATTATCTCTATTAAATAAGTATCGAAACAATATAAAATAATGGATCCCACTTTCAAAATATGAATATCTTAAGCTAAACATTTTTATAAATACTATTATCTTAAATTTTCTATTTTTAAATTAATTTTGACTTGTCTCTCATTCACATTGATGTAAGTCATAATTGTTTTGCTTTGTAAAACTACTTTCTTTCTCTAAATTTCTAATTGAGCCATAAAAAACTCACAAAATAATACACACCACAACTTTATGTAATTGTTTACTTTTAATAATTTTATAAATTCTAATTATATCACAAAAGTGGAAAAAAATTAATAAAATTATGTATTTCATTACAAAAATATTAATCATAACCCGCGGATCGGATCTAGTTGGCTTTTAGAGAACACAACTGAAACACCGGGTCGGGTCTAGTTGGCTTTTAAAGAACACAACTGAAACACCAACCGACATAATGCTTTTGGATCTCAAACGCTTTTGGAGAAGGTAAATCCCTTTTTTCTGGTTTTCATTTTACTTGATTCAAATCCATTCTTCCACATTGGTTACGAATTGGATTGGACTGATTTTGCTTCGTTTCTTGAAATTATTGTTTGTTTTGTTTCCTTCACTGTCTTGGTATTGTGATTATGCACGAGCCATCGCGCTCTGCGCCAGAAGAAAAAAACTGATACTTGGGAAAGTTCTTAAATTGGTTCGTGAATTGATGTGGTGTGATGTTATACACTTGTGGGAATTTAAGAAATTTAGTGAATTTGAAGGGATGTGATGTGTTTGGGATGAAGAAGACAAATGTTGTGTTTCTGAATATCAGTGAATAGTTAAGTTTTGAAGAGAGAGAGAGAGCTTGTTTCAGTGGAAAGATTAGCTTTGAGTTTGTCTAATATAGCTCAATATTATGTAATGTCACCTTTGCTTCTCTTTTTTTGTTTCTCATATGTTTGATTCTGATTGTATATTCATTACTTAAGTAGATGAGAACCAGTGAAAAAGAAAGAGCTTTCTTTGTTTTTTTACTCTTTTGCAGGATCTAAATAGGTAAACACAAGCTTGTGTCATGCAGCAAGAACAAGAAGAGGTTTAATATACAGTTATTATAAGAACCGAAGTTTGTTTTGTATTTTAGAACAGTGAGATGATGCGGTTCAAAGAGGTATGTTACTTTTCTATTTCTCTTTTCCTTGATTTCATTACTGCTTCTTCACTGGATCTGTTTTGTCTGTTACTTTCCTTTAGTTTTTGATCTTCTTTTGGATCTGTTTGAAATCAGGAGAAAGAAGCTAAGAAAGAAGCTTTCAGGAAGTATTTAGAGTCCAGTGGAGTTCTTGATTCTCTCACCAAAGGTATAGTTTCTTCTTTTCTTTATTCCACTATTGCTTAACTTATTGCGACAGCTTTTATTATCTAATATATTTTTTCTTTTGTATGTTCTGGATAGTTCTGGTTAATTTGTATGAGCAGAATGACAAGCCTTCCTCTGCTTTAGAGTAAGTTTGTTTTGTTTCTAACCGTTATATATTAGTTTCTAAGAGAGGAGTACCATAATGTAGTGACTTATAATCTTGAATCCAGGTGATAGCTATTGTGAACTAAATCCTAATATGAATTGGGTTTTATCTTGTCCAGAAAATTGATGGAAAGTTAGATTAGATCCTGAAATATGAATATCACAAGTTCTTATTTGGTGTTGGTTTTTGAGTGGTTTTGGTTAAGATCCTTCTTTGATTTGCTTCAGATTCATTCAGCAAAAGCTGGGAGGTCCTTCAGTCTCTGACTATGAGAAGCTTCAAGCTGAGAAGTCGGATCTTCAAATAAAGTACATTGAGCTTTTGGCTAAACATCAGGAAACCCTGAGAGAGGTATCATCATATCATTTAACCATCTATAGATTTTTTTTTTTTAATTTTAAATGAATGTTAAATTTATTCAAGCCAATAACTGTGACTGCTTATTTGAACAGAGCATGGAAATTGAGTCTAGCAAAGGGTGGAACCATCTATAGTTGATTAACACATAAGTCCATGCTTATGTAGTACTTTAATATTCGCTTTACCATAGCTTTCTTCACCATCCATAGTCTCAAACATTTTGACTCTTCCTTTTATGTACTGAAACTTCTTGGGACTGTAGCCATAATGAGTCCAGTTACATTGACTAATTCAAATTTGTTTTTGTCATGGTTACTATTAATAGGAGCCCATAAAGACAATAGTGTTTAAACCTGTTTGGTATATTCTCTTTATGGTTAATGTTGCAGTTAGATGGAGTGAAGAGCTTGCATTCACGAAACTCTTCAAAAGACGATGAAGACAGAGAGGCCATTGAGGACGAGCAAACGACCCGTCCTCACCACTAAATTGTTCGTTATTTGTATATGTAATTCTCATTGCCACATTTTTCTATCTACATGAGTGTTTTTTATTCCAAGTGTCATTTTGGAATTCACATACACATTTAGGACAGCAAAAGAAAAATAAAAACATTGCTGATTAAGCACGCATAGGGTCCATAAATGATAATATTAATAGAGTCCACTAAGCCTGGAAAAAAAACGAACCCAAAAAATCAAACCAAATCAGAACCAAACTTCAACCGGAATTAACAAAATCTCTCAATGGGTTCTAGAAATCATATCCAAAAAATTGGATTCAAAGTCGAACGAACCGAATGCGTATCTGAAATAGTTAAAATATAATTATATACGTAAATATTTACTATTTTTAGATTTAATATTTTTTCAAAAAGACTTAATATAACATATATATTCATAATTTTAATTATAAATCTTAATATATAATTTTAGATTAAAATAATTAAATAATACAAAAGTTTTTAGTTATCTTTGTCAAATTTAATAAAATTTTATTCAAATTAAAAAAATATTCACTTTATTTTTATAAAATTTTAGGTACTAAAACTTGAACGGAACCCGAACCAAAATTTTAGAATATCCGAACAGGTTTTATATCTCTAAACACGAAAACCTAAAATGCCCAGGTTTTATCAAACATACTGTTATATTATCTTGAACTAGGGTTGTAACAAGAATTGAATAATTTTTGAAAGATATGTAGTAATCTAGTAATAACACCCAAATTTCATGGTAATTGAGCAATTTTTCTAATTATTTATTACAAAGGTTTTAATTACCCCCAACCTCCAATAATATGTTTTTAAGACTTTTGAAAAAATAGAGCCAACTAAATGATTGTTGTGGAATTGGAGGTAATATAGTTATGTCACGCCACAGTTTTTTTTTTTTTTTTTTTTTTGTCAACAGCAAAAGAAACTGAAACTAAAAAGACTCGACAAGCCAAGTCGGAACATTAACATCAACATGGATAATGGAGGAGGGATAAGATCTTGCACTTCTTGCTAATTTGTCCGCTCTTGAATTGGTTGATCGAGGAATATGGATGATCGCAAAAGCATCAAAAACACTCTTTGCTCTCTGATATTCTGCCAAGTGCACTGCAAACGCCGGCCATAGCATTGGTTCAGATACCATCTTTACCAACTCCAAGCAATCTGATGCAAAAGTAACTTCTTTGAATTGTAAAATACTCATACAATCCATTGCCCAAATAAGTGCCTCAAATTCAGCGTGTAATGGTGAAAGACTACCCCTGACATTCCGGGCACCCATCATTAACTCGCTCCCTACACCTTCTGTGATCCATCCCTGTCCAGAAAAAACATCACCCGCTTTCCAGGAACCATCAACTTGACAGTATCTACCGTGAATAGTCTGTACAGGATTACAGATTGTGTTATTCCGATAGATCTCTCCTGAAGTTTCTGAAACCTCAAGCAATTGTGCCTCCGCCCACACTAGAGCTTCCGATTCCGCCAACTGAACAATATCAGTTGCACTCCGATCAATATTATTGAAACACTTATCATTTCGCCCTTTCCAAATATACCAAAGTAGCCATGGGTAAACCCACCCCCTATCATCCGGAGGTAATCTCCAAAATAAATAATCCATATTCGTAAATACCGAAGCCGTTGGGAAAACAGAGGGATTTGACGGCACTGGAGATAAAGCCCAAACCTGCACAGCGGGAGGACACTCAAAGAGAACATGATTTATTCAGTCACGCCACAGTTTGATAACTAAAAAGTGACGTTTCAAATTTAAGATTTGATGTTGACAAACCATAAAATGGAAAGATTTGGTTTGGGTGAATATCTGATATTGTTTCCCCAAATAAAACATAAAATCAAAATAGATTATTTAATGAAGCAAATGTACAAAACAATATAAACAACCCAGTAAACTGTAAATAAAACAAAAAAAAAACACACAGAATTTTTTTATTAGAAAGGTTTTAATTCCCCAACCTCCAATAATATGTTCTTAAGACTTTTGAAAAATGGGGCCATTCAAATGATGACTATGGAATTGGAGGTACTATAGTTATCCCACACCACAGTTTGATAAATAAAAAGTGACGTTTCAAATTTAAGACTTGATGTCGACAAACCATAAAATGGAAAGATTTGATTTGGGTGAGTATCTGATATTGTTTCCCCAAATAAAACATAAAATTAAAATAGATTATTTAATGAAACAAAGGTCCAAAACAATATGAACAACCAATAAACTGTAAATAAAACAAAGAAAAACACACAGAAATTATTTATTACAAAGGTTTTAATTACCCCAACCTCCAACAATATGTTCTAATGACTTTTAAAAATGAGGCCAACTAAATGATGGCTGTGGAATTAGAGGTACTATAGCTATGCCACACCACGGTTTAATAAATAAAAAATGACGTTTTAAATTTAAGATTTGATGTTGACAAACCATAAAATGGAAAAATTTGATTTGGGTGAATATCTGATATTGTTTCCCAAAATAAAACATGAAATTAAAAAATAGATTATTTAATGAAGCAAATGTCCAAAACAATATAAACAACCCAGTAAACTGTAAACAAAACAAAGAAAAACACACATAAATTATTTATTACAAAAATTTTATTTATCCCAACCTCCAATAATATGTTCTTAAGACTTTTGAAAAATGGGGCCAACCAAATGATGGTTGTGTGATACACGAGTTTTAAACCCTTATTTCCTACTGCAAGTGCACAGCATACGAAGTAGTATTTAGGGGTCGATCACACGAAGACCAGTTTTCACACTTTGATAAAATGAGCTAAATCAAAAGCTAAGACAATTCAATATGTTTTTGGCTTTTGTAAATATCAAATAATAAAAGCGAAATCGGTTGTAAGGTAATATTAAACAAGCGTTAGGTCAAGGAATATCGCAGGAGATTCAGAGCAACGGATCAAACAACTATTCAGGCAGTGATTAAGCATAAGTCTAGAACTCAAACACTAAGATAGTATCAATCCACTCTCGTGGTATCAATATCTTTGTCTATCGACCTAGAATTCCTAACTCTCGTTGGTACTAGAAATCGTAGACAAGCATTAAGGATAGGTTTAATATGTTCACAATTCTCCAATACATCTACTCTCGCAGGTAATGAATAAATTGCTCACCAATGTTCTTTCTAGCAACCTAGCAACTCTCGCTGTCTAAGTTAAACCCAATATCATAAAATCAAGTGATCAATTCGATCTAAGCATTAAGAACAACAAAGGTGAAGACATTGATTTGAATAGCCTATTTGTGTTTAACCCTAAAGCTCATGAATTCCTTTGACAAACCTCAACCTAACTAAGAGATCTACTCAGACATAATTAAAGAAGAAGATAACAACGAGATTATAAAGTTCATCATAAAAACTTGAATATATAACATAAGCTGGATATAAACTTATAAGAACTTAATTAAAGCATAAGCATAAATATAAGAACTGAAAGTAAAACTTAAAGCATAAGCATAAATGTAAGAACTGAAAGTAAAACTTAAAGCATAAGCATAAATGTATAAAGCTTAAAAGAAACTAAATAAAACTTAATAAAAGCATAAACATAAAACTTAAAACTGAAGAGAGAGCAATGTTTAGAAGCTAGAGAAGAGAGGAGGAAGAAGATGGTGTGTTTTGAGATTGATGTTGTGAGTCCATTATATAGGCCAAGGTGAGGGAAGTAGGTGAGACGGGGAACGGTCGTTCTAGGTGGAGAACGATCATTCCCCATGGTCGATCCGTAGTAGGTGAGATGCGGTGTCGGGGAACGATCGTTCCGGAGAAGAGAACGGTCGTTCTCTTGGGTTTTTGTCGGCAGAGTTGGTGAAGAGGGGAACGACCACATGGGAGAGAACGGTCGATCTCCTTGGTGTGTCGGCATGGTTGGTGAAGAGGGGAACGATCGTTCCTTGGAGGGAACGATCGTTCTGGTTGGTCGTTCTGCCCCAAGAACGGTCGTTTTGCTCAGTTGATCCTTTCTCGTGTTTTCCACGTCAACTCGACTCGAATATGTCCGTAAACGCCAAACTCCTCCGGAACTCCATAAAATCTGTAAAAGACTCAAAACAATAGAAAAGACTCGAAAAACTAACAAAAGATGCAAATCAAAACTCAAACCGAATACTAAAAACGAATCAAAATACGTTAAAAACACGTAATATCATTGTGGTGATGGGATTTTACAGAATGATTAGAGAACGAGAGGGAACGAGGAAGACTATGTTATGAACAAAGAGAGAATAGAGAAAATGATTCATTGCTTTGTATCAGAAAATACAATCATCAGAATTATATCACACAAGGAGCAAATACAGGCTTTCATATTAAAAGCAAGGATAAGAATAGCGTGATTGAAGGTTGAAAAAGGTGCTAAAAGACAACTTTATCTCCAAACGGTCAGAAAGAGAAAGATAGTGCGATCCAGGCTTAACACTCCCCCTCAAGCTTAGAAGTTCTGGAATCACCCATGAATTCTGAGCTTGGATTACTCATAAGGTCCTACCTCATTAAAAACCTCACCAAGGAAAAACACTTGGGACAAAACCTTGATGTGGGAAAAAGAGTGTAGGCTCTTATGAGCGAGGGGAGCGCTTATCAGTCTCTGGCCATGCTGACCAGTCCAAGCCTGCTATAGATGGATTCACATACCTTGACACTTGCTGATTTGGTAAAGATATCAGCCAACTGATCTTGGCTCCTTGTGTAGCATGGTATAACCGTTCCATCCTTAATCTTCTCACGCACCTTGTGACAGTCCACTTTAATGTGCTTTGTCCTCTCGTGGAAAACAGAATTTGAAGCGATGTGGATATCAGCTTGGTTGTCACAATGCATCGTCATGGGAGTGATCTGATGTATATTGAGATCAGCCAGAAGTCCTTTCAGCCATGTTAGCTCGTTGGTCAGCTTCCTCATAGCTCTATACTCGGCCTCAGCTGAAGAACAGGACACAACCTTCTGCTTCTTGGTCTTCCAAGTCACATTAGCACAGACGAAGTAAAAGAACGTTAAATATTATGATACAGAATATTAGGAAATGAGAACTTACCTAGGGGGCTCTTCTTCATGTCAGGAGATGGCGATCTAGATTATGATATCTATTGTCTTGGTGATATGCTGCATTAAAGAAAGATTTGATAAACACAAAAGCTCTATTATAAGCTGTTCAAAATAAGAAATATACAAGGGGATAGGTTTTAAAAATAGCGCCCAAAGCGCGCCTAGGCGCTAGGCGAGGTGGGTCGAGAGAGCCATCGACCTAAGCCATGAAGGCAGATCGCTATCCATAAAGCGTTCGCTTTCCCTTGCCTCTAAGCTCTTTGGGAGAAAGTAGGAAGCGGCAGAGTCGAGCGCCTCTAGGGTTATGCACGACAGATATTGTGATTGGTTCAAAACTTTGTAAAACCCTAATGAATTAAAGAAATTTTCTCCATCTCTCACGTTTTCTCATTTTTTAAAACCATGTTCTCTGTTTTCTAATGAACTGAATTGTGTTGTTTTTTTCTTTTATTTTTAGAATTGGATTTAGGATTTTGTTTTGGTTTTGGTAGGAGTGATGACGTTAAACATGGTATTACGTTTTTCGTTTTACTAAAAGGATGGATTTAAGGAAGAGGTTGAATCAAGCATGTTGCTATGCTCGTTAAACATGGAACTTCAATTTTTAATCAGTCAAAACAAAAAATCCACGAGGCGATCTCCTCTAAGCGCCTAGGCGACGGTCGCTAATCGACCATAGTGTCGCCTCATATCGCATGTAGCCATTTTAGACCCAGGGATCAGTGTAACAAATGCACCTCATATCCTTCCTTGAGCTTTTGCTTCTGATAATACTGCGGCTACGATTGTGACCATGGCCTCGGCTCCGGCTCCTGCTTCTACTTGGGCTTCTTGACTGGGAGCTTTCGTATTTCTTAACCTGCAAAGAAGAAAAACACAGTTTAAGAAATACAGTCAAAGAGGGAATACAGATAAAGGTGATAACTAAGACTGCAAGGAGAAACGGTACCCGAATATAGTCTCTAGCCCAGGGGTTTCTGAACTCTGTATCATCAAGTCTCCTTATCTGAACAACAATCACAATTTTTGAGCATCCGAAACTATACAGTTTAGAGCTTCATATACACCAAGAGAGAAGAACAGAGTGGAAACATACATCATACTTCATGTCATCATAGTTGGTGTAGTCAATACCACCATAAGTTCCTGATCATAATAATTATTAAAGATAGGTCATTTGCAAGAGAAAAATAACTATAAGAACCCAATCAAACGCTGGTAAGAATAAACTAACACACCATCACTGTCTCGAGTGACCTCAGCAAAGCACACATCACCAACTTTCCGCATATGATCCTGAAAGGGCGGTTCTAATATTAAAAAAAAGAAGCAGAAAGTAGACACCAAAATATTGCAGCAGAGACATAAAGAATCATCACACCTTTAAATCTTGCCATGAAGCAGATGATGGGAGTCCACGTACAATGGCTGCAGAAAGCCATCCAACAGTACATAGTGACAATCAGAAGAGGTTTATGATACAACCAAACATTACCAATACCAGTTTTCTCATAGCAAATTACACAAACCTCGGAACTCTGAGTGTCGTGAGACGCCAAACCGGGCAGATCCACCACCACCGCCGCCACCTCCACCACCACCGCCGCCACCTCCACCACATAGCCACCCCCACCACCATATCCACCATGACGATCACCTGAAATTGAAGAGCATTTGTATCATATCATCTTGAATCTAATTTTTACTAACTCTTTTTTAATAGCACCCAATCGTCAAGAACAAAACCGATGACAGGTATATCGAGGCACACAAATTACTCAAACAGGAGGGAAACGACAGATAATCAAGTTTAGTATTCACAGAAGAGTCATGATATTCAATGGAATGTGTTTAAATTCTATCTTCATGCAGCAATCAATTGAACTATCTACTGAGTTGACCTTGAGATAACAAAGTAAGATATATGTAGATGACTAACACAAAATTAGATTTGAGGAGTTGCTTATAAGAGAGTGTAAATCTAAACTTTTTTAGGACACGGATGCGCGGAGCACCCAATAAATCTAAATCTGTGTCTTCTTGGTTTCAGATTCCTGGAGAACCCAATATATCTTACATATGCTCTAGGTACTACAGAGCTCCAGAACTCATATTTGGCGCAACCAAGTACACAAACGCCATTGATATGTGGTCTGTAGGCTGTGTCATGGCCGAGCTTTTTCTTGGACATGTAAGACATCTTTCCTTCTGAGTTTCATATTTTGATTTGAGATATTTTCTTTTAATCTCTCTCTTACTTTAATGCCCCTGCCTACAGCCTCTATTCCCTGGAGAGACTGCAGTTGGTCAAACGTAACGTGGGTGGAATCGTTAGGAACAGCCACAAAATCCATACCGGCCATTTTGAAGTAAGAAAGACTGGTCGTCTGATCGAAAAGAAGGAGGAGTACAGAGAGAAAGGTGAAATTTGGTGAGTGAGGTTGAGATTTTGCTCGTACAATTTATAGGCCACTCTATCGAACGATGAAGGAAAACCATAAGTTGGTTAATAAAGTGGATTGAAAGAGGGGGAGGTGCTTAAATTGAGCGGAAGAGGAAGAGTCGCGGCTCTCACCGGCGTGAGAGGCAGCTGAAGGAGCAAAGATTCGCCGAATGACTGTTTGCTTTTTACGTAACGAAAAAAGAAAGAAGGTGATTATTTTAGCTGGGTTTTTTTGGCAACAGGCCGAGAAAGTAATCCGAGGGCCCAAAAGGAACGACGACTTCGTAAACCAAAAATAAGGGGGCCACGTGGGATTACGTGGTGCACACTGAGGCAAGAGCTTGGCTAATTACATATAAGATTTCATCATCATCAGTATAAGGTAGTGAAAAATGACTCTCTAAATTTTAAACTTAAGAATATTTATCTTTTTCATATTAATAGTTATATATGTTTATATCTCTTCTATTGCAATAACTAGGATTATTAATAATAATTTAAGTTTGTGAATATCTCTTTTCACTAGTTAATTTATTTTTTCTTAATATGTCATTATTTTGAGAACTTGTTTAATACACTATAAAATAAAAATTGATTTTTAACAAATTAATATTTATTAAGTTATCGATTAATCGGTATCCTTACAAATTGAAATATAATTCAAAGGTCAACCACTATTAATTTATTGAGATTTCATTGTAAGTATATTTTTGTAAGTAATAGATATAGGAGATGTAATCAGTCTCGAATTTGAGAGATTTTTTATTAAAATGAAAAATATTATGTAATTAAAACCTTCTGTGTGAAAAATATATATTCAAATTTCCAATCAGGATTTTATGCTAGATGTCTACTATATTCTTTGAAGGCAGTTGACAAAAGCAGCTATAAAAGTTGTAGTATAAATTTTTACAAATCTCCATATAAAGCTATCAAAGAAATAAACAAACATTATGAGCCTAATTGGTGATCACTAAAGAAATAATAAGAATGAAAGGGAAAAGCACGAAGAGAAATAAAATAATAGGAATGATAATAATATGTGTTATCTATTATTTCTTCTGAAATTTGATGAGTAATATTTCCGTTCTATCTGTACTATTAATTGAGATTACATTATAAAATAAACCTTTAACTATGTGTTATATTACACAAAATACCATTGTGTTTTAATAGTTTTGCAAATATTCATTAAAGGTATTTTAGTCAAATGATAAATGTCAATTATGATTAAAATTTAAATGAGAACTAAAAAAAAAAAATCCCATAATATCTTTCTAAATAAATAAAAAATCTAAATTTCATTTTAAATATATTTAAAATATTATATTTTAGATTTTATGCAATAAGATTTGATTAGATATATATATATATATGTGTGTATATATATAATAGATTAGTAAATTTCACTGTATAGTTTTAGTTTAAAAAATAAAGATTTAATACATAACAAATTAAATAAACGAGTTATTTTTATAAACGTGAAATTACTTTCAATTATAATAAAATCTATATAAAATATTGTACAAAAAAATACTACAACATATGATATACTAAAAACTATATATATGTGTCATAAACCAAAGAATGTCGCTGCCTTAATAGATCTTTGTGATTATAAGTACCAAGATTGTAACAACTCCCTCAACAACAATAATGCATTAATAGATCTTTACAAAACAAAGAAAAATACAAGTCTACATGTCTCCATGTCTTTTACGACAACATAAAAATAAAAATCTTAAAAATAATATGAAATAAATGATCTTCAACCCCAATTTATTAAGTGGAAATTGTTAGACGACACATCTATCTTATTAATTCAGAATAACAATATGGATTTAACCTTTCTTCTACGTGTTATTAACGAAAATGCCACAGAAAGTTGAACCTTTCTCTAATTTTTCATTAATGGTGTTTTTGTCTTTTTGACATATCCCTTAAACACACGATTCTTATCTGATATTTCTATTCCTTTTTTTTTCTCCAAAAAAATCGCCCCACTTAGTCATTATTTTTTACTCTCTCTCAGATCATTATTGTTCACCGGAAAAGAGAATCTTACATAGGAACGATGTCTGCAACCCAGGAAGAAGACAAGAAGCATGTAAATCTCCATTCCTGTTTTTTTTTAATTGCATGTGTTTTGTGCTAAGATTTGGGTTTGAAAGTCTCGTGTAGTGGCGATTAGGGTTTTGTTTTCAGATTTGGCTGCTTTCCGTTCTCAAAATTCTAGGATTTCGTACTACAAGTGTTTCAGTGTTAGTGGGTTTTGCTTTTTATTGTTTTTGTTGGGTTTGGATCAGAAACCCATAGATGTAAAGTTGAATTATTTTTTAAAAAAATTGTTCTGACGATTGTGAACTATGCTGTAAAATAATTTTGTAAAAAAGCTAAATCCTTTTCGATTATGTGGAAACATTCGTTGCGAACATGCATGAGTAGCAATCAAGTTAATTATCTGCCTATATATCTGCTACGAACTTTTTCGTCTCTCAATTGTAAATAAATATTTTTCGATTATGTTGATGGTTGGTGTTTGTATGTTTCAATTTGCGACTAAATTATTATTACATTTTAAAATTAAAAAAAAAGCATAGTACACCCGCGCTCGAGCGCGGGTACTGTTCTAGTAAAATGTTAAACGTCACATATATTGTTAGACGACATATATATTATTAGAGAATCTTATATTGTATATTCGGATAAGTACCGTTTGTACTTATATATATATTGGGATCAATGTATAATCTTCTTTCACGGAGTTTCATATTATTACATGGTATCAGAGCGAAAAACTCTTCGCCTACCTCCGTCTCTCTTCTCCTAAATCGATTCGTTTTCTTCTTCTTCCTCTTCTTCTTCTGATCTAGTTCTCTTCTTCTCTATCCCTCTGTTTCAATCTCTTCCTCATGGCTAATTCGGTCAATGAAAAGCCCTACGGCATCAATCAGATTCGAGCTTATATTCCCATCAAGCTCGATCTCGAAAAACACAACTATTATCCCTGGAGAGAATTGTTTCAGACTCACTGTCTCAGTTTTGGTGTCCTTGATCATCTCGAATCACCAACCACACCCATCACCAAACGCTCAACTGAATGGAAAGAGCAAGATGGGCTCGTTAAGATGTGGGTTTACGGCACCGTGTCGGAGAAGATTCTTGACATCATCCTCACGACCAACGCCACTGCTTGTGATCTATGGGTCACACTTGAGAATTTATTCCGCGACAATAAAGAAGCACAAGCAATTCAATACGATAATGAACTTCGTACCCTGGAGATTGGTGATATGTCTATCACCGATTACTGTCACAAGCTCAAGACCCTCTGCGATGTCCTTGCGAACCTCGACTCTCCCATTCCCTATCGTTCGCTTATGATGTATAGGCTCAATGGTCTTTCCGATAAATTTGACAGCATCATCAATGTGATTCAACAGCAGTCATTGTTTCCCTCATTCACCAAGGCTCGTTCGATGTTACTTTCTGAAGAACATCGCCTCAAGAACGTGAAGCCTGTCCCAAAGGATGATACCAACTCGTCCACATCTACTGTGTTGTACACTGCCCAAGCCCCTTCTCCTCCGCACTCGAATCAGCAACAGACCTACCAGCATAACAAAAACAGTCGTAGTCGTGGTGGTTGTGGCAGAGGCGGACGCAACCGTGGCCGTGGTCGCTACTACAATCACTGGTACTCACAACCATTCGGTTACCAAGCTCCACCATAGTCTTACCAGCAGCCACCACTGTGGGCGTACCAGCCTCCTCCTTCTGCATATGGTGCTCCTCCTGCGATGTATGCTCCTCCTCCTCCATCGTACCCGTCTTATGCATACTCGACGCCTCCACCATCTGCTCCACCGTCGTCTGCCTCGTCCGGAATCCTCAGCTCCTACCCACAGCCCTCTTCTAAAACACACTTCATGCACAATGCCTCTTCTGGTCCATCTTCTGTCTCCTCTAAGCTTCCCCATGCGTTTAGCACCATGAGTCTCACTGATCCTAACGACTCTGGATGGTTCATGGACACGGGAGCAACCAATCACATCAGCTCACAGCTAGGTACGCTACGTTCCTCTTTTAATAAAAGCTATCATTCTCCTGTTACTATTGGCAATGGTTCTCTGATTCGGGTGACACACACGAGAAACACCTCTATACCATCTCAACATTGTTCTCTCCAGTTACGTGATGTTCTCGTGTGCCCATCATTCATCAAGAATCTGATATCTGTTCGTCGTTTCACCATTGACAATAAGTGCTCAGTCGAGTTTGTCCCTTTTGGTTTCTCTATTAAGGATCTTCAAACGCAGCAACCTCTTCTTCGATGCAACAGTAGCGGCCCTCTGTATGCTGTCACACCACCAACACCGTCTTCTCTTGCTCTCACCGTTTCTGCTTCTACAGGACAACTTTGGCACCGTCGTCTGGGTCATCCAGGCATCTCTACACTTAAATCTCTTGCCTCCTCTGGTTTTATTTCTTTTTCTTCGATTGACTTGACGTCATTGTGTCATGCATGTCAACTTGGCAAACATGTTCGATTGCCTTTCTATTCTTCTACTTCAGTCACTTTTCGACCTTTTGACATTGTTCACTCTGGTATATGGACATCTCCATTATCAAGTGTTTCTGGGATTAATTATTATGTTATTTTTCTTGATGATTTCAGTCATTTTGTGTGGGTCTATCCTCTTAAACGCAAAAGTGACACTTTCAGTTGCTACCTTTACTTCTCAGCAATGGTTTCTACACACTTCAAGCGTGAGATTGGCTCTCTTCAATGTGATAATGGCCGGAATACGACAATCGCCTGTTCCGAGCTCGTCTCGCCTCCACGAGTACTACATTTCGTTTCTCCTGCCCCTACACCTCGCGACAAAACGACAAAGCTGAACGTCTTCTCCGCACTCTCAACAATTTCATACGAACACTTCTTCACCAAGCTCATATGCCTCTTGCATATTGGGTTGAAGCTCTACACACCGCTGCTCATCTTCTCAACATCTTACCTTCGTCCGCTATCAATAATGAGATCTCGTTCTCTCGTCTGTTTCCCGCTCCCGTCACCTATGATCACCTCCGCGTGTTTAGCTCTCTCTGCTACCCCGATCTCATGGCTACCACCCCACACAAGTTAGCTCATCGATCGACACCATGTGTCTTCCTCGGCTATCCAAGTGAACACCATGGTTACCACTGTTTGGATCTTACTACCAAAAAGATCATCTTGTCCCAACATGTCACCTTTGACGAAAGCATTTTTCCCTTTGCCCACGCTCGCGACTCTGTCTCGTTGCAGCCGCCTCCGTTGCTTCCTCATATCATACCTATTCATCGTCTGCATATTCCAGTCCCATCTGATGTTGCTCCGCCAACACCACCACCTGCTACTCCGCCTGCTCCAGCGCCGGCTCCGCCACCAGCTCCTCCTCTACCATCTCACCTGATGGTTACTCGGCTCAAAGCTGGCATAAGGAAACCAATTCAGCAGCTCAGTCTTCATATGTGTGCTGTCTCTCCCTTACCGAAGTCGCATGTTCAAGCAGCCAAAGACCCGAACTGGAACCCTGCTATGGGAGAGGAATATGACACTCTTATTAAAACGGGAACATGGTCTTTAGTACCACGGCCCAAGTGTGCTAATGTTGTTCGTTCTATGTGGTTGTCCAGGCACAAATTTGATTCCACAGGGAAGCTTACTCGCTACAAGGCTCGGCTCGTTGCCAATGGGAGATCGCAAATGGTCGGGATCGACTGCGATTAAACGTTTAGTACGGTCATCAAACCCACAACTATTCGCTCTGTTCTTCAAATTGCAGTCACCAAGAATTGGCCTCTCCACCAACTTGATGTTAAAAACGCGTTTCTCCATGGAGATCTCAAGGAGAAGGTGTACATGCATCAGCCTCCGGGTTTCAAGGATCCTACACAGCCCGATCATGTCTGTCTTTTCCACCAATCCCTCTACGGCCTCAAGCAAGCTCCTCGTGCTTGGTTTCAATGGTTTGCTACCTTCACCACTAAGCTTGATTTCATGCAGGGTGTGCTTGATACATCGTTATTTGTTCTTTGCCGCGACAAGGAATTGGCTTATCTTCTCCTTATGTCGATGACATCATTCTCACTGCCTCCTCCTCGACTCTCTTGACGTCCATCATTTTGTCTCTCTCTGCTGAGTTGCCTATGTCCGACCTTGGTCCACTTCATCACTTTCTTGGAATTTCTGTCACTCGTGACTCCAATGGTCTCTTCCTCTATCAGCAGAATTACATTGCTGATATCCTCCATCGTGCCAATATGATCGATTACAAGCCCTGCCTCATGCCAGTTGACACCAAGTCTAAGCTTTCCGCGACTGATGGTGATCCAATTGCTGACCCAACGTTTTGTCGAAGCCTTGCTGGAGCTCTCCAATATCTTACATTCACGCATCCTGACATTGCCTACGCGGTACAACAAATCTGCCTCTTCATGCATGATCCCCGTGAAAGTTATTTTCACACCCTCAAACGCATTCTTCACTCTCTCAGAGGTACTCTATCTCATGGCCTTCGCCTACATGATGCTTCCTCTTTGTCGCTTGTCGCTTATACTGATGCTGACTAGGCCGGCTGCCCCGACACGCGACGCTCCAC
Source organism: Isatis tinctoria (assembly GCA_010577795.1). Lineage (NCBI taxonomy): Eukaryota > Viridiplantae > Streptophyta > Magnoliopsida > Brassicales > Brassicaceae > Isatis > Isatis tinctoria. Next base: position 9,836,760 of record CM021246.1, on the reverse strand, counting down.
TTCCGGTTTTGGAATTTTTGTTGGTGACAACCTTGTCTCTTGGTCCGCAAATCGATAACCCACGGTTTCTCGATCCAGTGTTGAGTCCGAGTATAAGGGCGTTGCGAACAATGTCGCTGAATTTACCTGGTTGTGCAACCTTTTCCTTGAACTCAAACTTCCCATCTCTAAAGCTTCTTTGGTGTATTGTGACAACATCAGTGCCGTTTATCTTTTCATCAATTACGTCCAGCATCAACGCACCAAACATATTGAGATTGACATTCATTTCGTCCGTGAAAAGGTCTCCATGGGCCATGTTAAGGTTCTTCATGTTCCAACCTCCCTTCAGTACGCCGATATATTCACCAAGGGTCTGCCAACTAGTGTTTTTCTCGACTTTAGATCCAACCTGAACGTTCGACCACCTCCGGTTCAGACTGCGGGGGGTGTTAGACGACACATAAAATGTTAGACGTCACATATATTGTTAGACGACACATATATTGTTAAACGACACATATTGTAACACCCGTCTCCTCGACACTCGAGAACGGCGTGCCACTAACCACGTCACATACGTCAAATACCCCACTATACAATGTCTCATAACCCAAGTACCTCAATGCTATATGTACATGATAAAATACGGAGAAAACGTAAAAATCCCAAAGAAGCACCGTATCGTCAAAGCGTAAAATACTTGTTCGTCTCTCCTAAAAAACTGGAAAGGGAAGAAGGAGGGGTGAATAACAGGGGAGTCACTCAGTGAGGTATGTGATGCTAATCACAGAAAACGTAAATCTGACCATAGCACGCCATACATAGGAAATAGACTAAACAAGCACAATCTCGGTACCTAAAGTACCCAAAAAAACAATCAACGGTGTCCTACGGCCAGAGCTCTTGGCCAGTCTTATGGGATAGTGCCCAACCGCACCGCCCGAAGACGATTTATCGATCTCCCGAGGCACTGACAACAGATTGATACACGAGTTTTAAACCCTTATTTCCTACTGCAAGTGCACAACATACGAAGTAGTATTTAGGGGTCGATCCCACGAAGACCAGTTTTCACACTTTGACTTAATGAGCTAAATTAAGAGCTAAGACAATTCAAATATGTTTTTTGGTTTTTTGTAGATAGCAATAATAAAAGCGAAATCGGTTGTAAATATTATATTAAACAAGCGTTAGGTCAAGGAATATCGCAGGAGATTCAGAGCAACAGATCAAACAACTATTCAGGCAGTGATTAAGCATAAGTCTAGAACTCAAACACTAAGATAATATCAATCCACTCTCGTGGTATCAATATCTTTGTCTATCGACCTAGAATTCCTAACTCTCGTTGGTACTAGAAATCGTAGACAAGCATTAAGGATAGGTTTAATATGTTCACAATTCTCCAATACATCTACTCTCGCAGGTAATGAATAAATTGCTCACCAATGTTCTTTCTAGCAACCTAGCAACTCTCGCTGTCTAAGTTAAACCCAATATCATAAAATCAAGTGATCAATTCGATCTAAGCATTAAAAACAACAAAGGTGAAGACATTGATTTGAATAGCCTATTTGTGTTTAACCCTGAAGCTCATGAATTCCTTTGACAAACCTCAACCTAACTAAGAGATCTACTCATACATAATTAAAGAAGAAGATAACAACGAGATTATAATGTTCATCATAAAAACTTGAATATATAACATAAGCTGGATATAAACTTATAAGAACTTAATTAAAGCATAAGTATAAATATAAGAACTGAAAGTAAAACTTAAAGCATAAGCATAAATGTAAGAACTGAAAGTAAAACTTAAAGCATAAGCATAAATGTATAAAGCTTAAAAGAAACTAAATAAAACTTAATAAAAGCATAAACATAAAAGCTAAAAACTGAAGAGAGAGCAATGTTTTGAAGCTAGAGAAGAGAGGAGGAAGAAGATGGTGTGTTTGTAGCTTGGTGTTGTGAGTCCATTATATAGGCCAAGGTGAAGGGGAGTAGGTGAGACGGGGAACGGTCGTTCTATGTGGAGAACGATCGTTCCCAATGGTCGATCCGTAGTAGGTGAAGTAGGTGAACTTGGGAACGATCGTTCTAGGCGGAGAACGGTCGTTCCATGCTTGGTCGTTCGCGAAGTAGGTGAGGTGCGGAACGATCGTTCTCTTCAGGGAACGGTCGTTCCTCTTCTTTTGTCGGCAAGGTAGGTGAGATGGGGAACGACCGTTCTGATGAGGGAACGGTCGTTCTTGGCTGGTCGTTCTTCTCAAAGAACGGTCGTTCTTCACTTGGTCCTTTTCTCGTGTTTTCCGCATTAACTCGACTCGAACATGTCCGTAAACGCCAAACTCCTTCGGAACTCCATGAAATCTGTAAAAAGACTCAAAACAATAGAAAAGACTCGAAAAAACAACGAAAGATGCAAATCAAAACTCAAACCGAATACTAAAAATGAATCAAAATACGTTAAAAACACATAATATCACAGATCGACTGAGCTGCCAGTACCCTACCTCAAACATCATGCGACGCAAGTACAGAAGTCACGTCTCTGTACCCCTGCAATCCATAACGACCCACATGGTCAACTAATCCTAGCTCTAGCATGAATAAAAGAATCAATTAACAATTTAATGCACAATCAATGGGTTGAATCATCTATTATTCCTAAGTCTGATTTACGAACAATCCTAAAAAGACTCTAGCATAGAAATGGAACACATCCTATCTACGGCGCTTTTTGATGAAAAGTACGATATTCTGCAGAAAGCCCTCACCTTAGAAAAAATGGAGTATATCTGCTTCCTCTGCACTCCAGATGTTAAAACGGACGCTGAATCTGAAATCAGGACGAAATTTCGAGTGAGAACGGCTTTCGAACGGCGAAAAACGGTTAACGGGTCAACCCGGTCAAAGTCAACAGTCAACGGTCAGAAAGTCAACGGTCAACGGTCAACTCAGTCAAGTCAACGGTCTGACCAGGTCAAAATCAAACCGCGACTAAACCAGATTAAACCGGATCGAACCAGACTAAACCGGACTCAATTGATTTAAACCTGAAATTGAACCAAACCAAAATCGAATTGAATTAAACCGATCGAACCGAATCAAACCAAAATCGAACCGGCTGGTTAAGCTAAACAGGACTCAAACCGGCGGCAGATCGCCGGCGAGTCTCTGGCGACCGGCGATGTAGCACCCCCGAACCGGAATACACAGGACCGGGCAAACGACAATCAAACAAGAACACGCAAGGCCTATCCCTACGTAAAACCGTTCCGCAGATGCCACAAGCCGGGGTTAACTAACAGATCGGTTCATTCCGGAAGCCAACCCGAAAACAGAACCATTCCGTATGTTAACTCCAGACACCTCTCGACCGCGGCCTAAGGCTTTGCAACCCGTACTTTGGTCTCGAGTTGTGTTAGTCCGGACTAGACTATTATCATTAAGCAAGCCAAGTTTGTAAAAACATCCATCTTTATTCATATCAATCCAAAAACATGTTCTTACAAACTTATATAGATCTTTGTGGCCAAGGCCTAACGCCAAAAGAGATAGTACATACATTAACTACAAACCAGTTTTACAAAAGCCAAGCCAAAACTACTCCGGTGTCCTAACGTTCCGCGCCACACTTACTGGTTACCTACGAGAGAGGGAAAAGGGGTGAGTAATCGAAATGATTACACAGTGAGCTCAGAGCACAAACGATTAATATAACCAACCCAACCCAAACACAAACAACAATCAGAGTAAATCACGCAATAGCCGAAGCAACCGAAAGTAAATAGCCGAAGCATGCAATACTACTAAACCATATGCACCAACACCACACTCCTCCATCACCGCGTTCTCACAACGCCCACACACATGCGTAGGAACTGAGATCTCATCAGTGTGCTGGCCGATTCCCCTTCCCGTGAACACCCTGCACTTGACTATCACAAATACCGTCAAGCCGGAACATCACACAGTGAAACCGATCACCGATAAACTCACGGCTCATCTCGGAACCGAGCCCCGATAAACTCACGGTGCATCTCGGTCGGATTCCGACTATCTACGGCTATCCATTTCGCTCATCCGGGCCCGATAAACTCACGGCGCACCGGTGGGATTCCGACTATATACGGCTGTCCCTGGGATTCCGACTATATACGGCTATCCCTTAACTATCCCGTCGGATAGCACTCGGCCCCAGGCTGCAATCCCGTCTCTCCGAGTCTTCTTACCGATAAACTCACGATAAGGAAGGCGGGGAATCCGACCACACTGTCCTCAAACCATGTAGGATAAACCCACCTACATGATCCGCAACTAACCACACACTAAACACCAAAACCAATCCAGAACCACCAAGTCAATCAATCCGCCAAGTCCACCAAGACCACCAAGCCACTAAACCACCACCAAGTGTTTTCACCACACCTATCTTTTCACCACACCAATCCGCCACCAATCCATCAAACCGCTTCCACCAAAACGTTTCCGCTAGTCCAAACCAATCTCGGCATACTTAGTGTATGCATAAGGGTCGTGCATGGACCTACGGTCTCTACAGCCCTTATACAGCAACTCGCCCATAACTAGGAATAGCAAGAGGAACTTGCAATGGACCCACGGTCTCTACAGTCCTCTTATTACCCTCGCCATGAACTGCCAATGCACCAGTCATCTCACGCTTCATCAAACTCACCATGTTCACGGTTCCAACACCTCCAAACCGTGAACCTTCTTCTCCGTGGTACTCCTGCATAACATGTTAGATCGTGTACCACGGGAAGGTCCTGCAACAAAAAAACAATCGTTACCATTCCCAAAACCAACCATAATCGCAAGTCACCGAAGTGATCTGGACTAGGTTGATTCATGCATCACAGAAACAGTCTCAACAACAAATAACCAAACTAGAAACAGCATCACGACATCACACAAGCATGCAAGACTCGCAATATTAATTAAACACGCAAGCATGCACAACCCATCACACAATCAACCAAGCAACAGTTCATGCAAACAAGAAATTCCACCGCGACTAGATTCATAGTATAACGCTAGCCCGTCCATATCGGGAATCATCACGTTATAGTAAGAATCATAACCAACGATGGGCTACTATCCCTGAACCCACCTTAAACGAAGACCAAGGCTTAGGCTTCTAGCCGGCTACCGCTCCTAACTCCGGATCTAGACTTCCCACGGTTGATTCCAACACAAACTCACTCTTTTTCTTTCTCTTTCTTTCGGTTTTTCTTAAAGGAATAAAGGGAAAACGAAATTGCTAAAGGAGAGCTGCTAAGGAACCTGAGCTATTTATACTACTCCAGGATTGACTGCAGCTCGACACATCATCGCCACCAACCACAGCTCAGGACGCACCACCTCGTGCTTTAGGACACATGGACTTTTCTTCCTCCTGAAGTTTTCAACACCTCCAGCTTCCTCAGGCGGTGGCTCCTGTCATTCAGACACCTCGTACTAAGCCTAGGATGAGTCACAGATTGACGTGGTTAGGTAGTACCAACCCATCTTCCAGAACTTGCTCAGAATGTCTCTTCTCGGACCTCTTCAGAGTTTGATACGTATCTTGTGTTTCCACCATCCAAATGGTGCTCTGTTTCTTTCTGAATACTCCTCCAGGTGTCTTTAGCATCTCCACAAAATTTCACCGCATTTGGATAGGTGACGCTCCTGCTTTGACACTATCTTCTGGACTTATCTCATCTCGGTGCTCCTTGGCGTTTTCCTCATAAGTTTTAATTCCATCATCCAAAAATCGATATGCTTCGTGCTAAACCTTTCTCCAGGTCTCTAGTATTTCCAAAAAAAGTTTCAGAATTAATGGACGGATATAACTTGGTCTTCCGAATTGATTCGCTCGGAATGTCCTTTTCCGAGAAACTGACGAAACCTGACTTCTCTGATGTTTCACGGTCGCGACAGAATTTTTCTTGAGCTGAATCCTGTTGCATTGGCTCCATTGATGTCTTGGGAATCTCCGATCCAAGTCCCAGAATTTCTAAAATTGTTCTGATCGGTCGTCAAAAATTATTTCTCTTCGTGGTGCTTTCCGCTCTGAACTGGGGTATTACATTCTCCCCCCCTTAGAATGAATTCGTCCTTGAATTCCTAAGGCTGTGATAACTCTCTCCTAACTCCGTCGCTGTATTTCAATCTCCGAATTCTCCTTAGTCCGATCTTGATAGATCCCTCGGGATAGGTCATCTGCCTGAAGCTCCTCTTCTGGTACACTGATTCTCCCTTTGAGCAACAAGGTTCCATCCTCAGCTAGATGATATCCACTCGGGTCAGCTTCTTCTAATTCTTTGGTCCATCCTTCAATCCTCTTATCTCTTTCTTGCCCTTCACGGGTTCGTTGAATGTATCCCACTTGTCTCACGACTTGTAGATTCAATGGTTCAGCGGACTCTCCTTCTAATGCCGTCACATTCACTCGCTTCATCTCTTCACTCAAGGCTTCCACTTCCTTTTCTACACTTACATCTGTTCTGCGTCTACTCAACGTATCAGCCACTGGATGGGCTTTGCCTAGGTAGTACGGAATCCTCGAATTATCGACGTCCAGAGAAAACTTTCTTCGGATTAGCGATCAGTCTCTTCTGACATCTCCCTTTGATGTCATCATTTCGTTCTTTGATACCATCTGGTGAAGTCACTGCTTGGCATCACCATCTCCATGATACCACCATTCTCCTTGTCCTCCTTGGGCTTACTGTTCCATCCTGCTCTTCTTCACTTGGTCTGGCTATGGTTAGCTTCAATACTGGTCTTGACCTTTACTTCAGATCCATACCCCTCAAATCCACAACCATCTTCACTGCCACCATCCTCAACCAAACTTCCAGGGTTCCTTCTTCTAAGGTCCACTCACACAATCACCATCGATTCTTAAACCAGGACTAGGTTCGGTATCTATAGCTAGGCCATCAACCACTTTTATTACCAACCCTATCCAAGATTCCACGGGGATTCTTATTCACCATACTAACCAACTTTAAGGGTTTCAAATCTAGGGATTCACTTTATGGGTTACTCCAAAATTCAACAAACCCACCGAACTACCACAACAACTCCAAACCAAACGCAACCAAAGGCAAGGAATTCAATCATCACACAAAAGAGAGTTAACACCCATACATACCTGGTTTGGGACCTTTCTGGGTCCTACAGGATTGAAGGCTAACACACCTAACGCTTAAACTTTACTCGCTGGGCTTGACGCTTGGCCGAGGGTTCATTCGTCGATTGAGTCAGTCTCCCTTGTATACCATTCCACTCTGATGTCTTGGCCTGCTTGGATGGACATGCTATCGCGAAATGGCCTTTCTCTCCACATGCATAACACTTAACGTACTCTGGGATATCAGACTTGTTATTGTTGGAACAGCTTCGAGCAAAGTGTCCTTCTTCTCCACATATATGACATGTTCTCATATGAGCCGTCTTCTTCAGATTTAAGGTTCCTCCGCTCCGAGTTTTATCACGCCTCGATACTTGATCGCGCATCACGGACTTAGTCGGTCTTGCTAACGTGATTGTGCCAGATTCAGTGTTCTCTCTCTTCTTATTTTCTGCCTCTTTTGCTCGTAGTAGATAGACTTCCACATTCACCGCCTTCTCTATGGCTTCATGGGGATTGGTAAAGGTCACTGATTGAAGTCGGCTTCCTATCTCCGGATTCAACCCTTGCATGAATTGTCTTGCTAGAGCTTTGTTGCTGACATTGCAGTATGTGGCAAATCTTTGTAGCTTCATAAACTCTGCCTCATATTCTCTCACGCTCTTCTCTCCTTGCTCCAGTCTGAGGAATTGCTGAACTAGTCGATCATGAGCCTCTGGTGGAAAATATTTCTGCTCGAACTCTTCTCTGAATCTCTCCCACGTATCGATAGTATGGCCGGTCTGGCGGTCAATGCTACTCCACCAGCCTAACGCTTCCTTTTCCAAATAGTATACACCAATGTCCTTCTTGAACTCTGATGGGCACCTGGTCGCTGCAAAGTTCTTCTCCATACACATTAGCCATGCATCTGCTTCATAAGGGTCTGGCTTTCCTTCGAAACAATAAGTTCCCAAGGTCTTCATAGTTTTCACAATCTTTAGAAAATCTGGGGACTGCGCCTCTCCAGCATTTGGATTGGGAGTCGCTCGCTTTAAGATCACCTCAGACAAGAGGTCGTGAACCATAGCTAAGGTAGGATCAGCTTTTTGTCGTTCACCCGCGGTCGGCAGCTCTCTCTGGTCGTTTTGCTCTTCCGGCTGATTTCTAAATTCTCCTCGTTCAACACTCACACCAATCTGATTGTTCACCTGGGGCGGTACTTGAATTCCAGATACGCCAATATCAGATCCAGGAGGATATGACAACTTAGACCATTTCTGCATCCATAGGTACTCTTCATTCATGGGATCAAACTCACTGTCCGTCTTTGAAACATAACTCAGCCTCTTTACTCGATCCTCACTTTCTCTGTTGAAAATCACTGATCTGTCCATCGCTTCTGAACATCGACAAGGCTTTGCATCTTCCTGACTCAATGACGTACCCCTCAGCCTCTGACCACTCCACCAACACTCGGACATCTGCAAAGGGTACAAAACTACTTAGCAACCGAATGGCGGAACGTACCGGATTATCCTAATTGGCTTTTGCGACACTTTTGACTCTATAAAACATTGAAAAAGGCTTGTCCCGAAGCATGATCATGAACCATGCTCTGATACCACCATTTGTAGCACCCCCGAAACGGAATACACAGGACCGGCCAAACGACAATCAAACAAGAACACACAAGGCCTATCCCTACGTAAAACCGTTCCGCAGATGCCACAAGCCGGGGTTAACTAACAGATCGGTTCATTCCGGAAGCCAACCCGAAAACAGAACCATTCCGTATGTTAACTTCGGACACCTCTCGACCGCGGCCTAAGGCTTTGCAAATCGTACTTTGGTCTCGAGTTGTGTTAGTCCGGACTAGACTATTATCATTAAGCAAGCCAAGTTTGTAAAAACATCCATCTTTATTCATATCAATCCAAAAACATGTTCTTACAAACTTATATAGATCTTTGTGGCCAAGGCCTAACGCCAAAAGAGATAGTACATACATTAACTACAAACCAGTTTTACAAAAGCCAAGCCAAAACTACTCCGGTGTCCTAACGTTCCGCGCCACACTTACTGGTTACCTGCGAGAGAGGGAAAAGGGGTGAGTAATCGAAATTATTACACAGTGAGCTCAGAGCACAAACGATTAATATAACCAACCCAACCCAAACACACAAACAACAATCAGAGTAAATCACGCAATAGCCGAAGCAACCGAAAGTAAATAGCCGAAGCATGCAATACTACTAAACCATATGCACCAACACCACACTCCTCCATCACCGCGTTCTCACAACGCCCACACACATGCGTAGGAACTGAGATCTCATCAGTGTGCTGGCCGATTCCCCTTCCCGTGAACACCCTGCACTTGACTATCACAAAGACCGTCAAGCCGGAACATCACACAGTGAAACCGATCACCGATAAACTCACGGCTCATCTAGGAACCGAGCCCCGATAAACTCACGGTGCATCTCGTTCGGATTCCGACTATCTACGGCTATCCATTTCGCTCATCCGGGCCCGATAAACTCACGTCGCACCGGTGGGATTCCGACTATATACGACTATCCCTGGGATTCCGACTATATACGGCTATCCCTTAACTATCCCGTCGGATAGCACTCGGCCCCAGGCTGCAATCCCGTCTCTCCGAGTCTTCTTACCGATAAACTCACGATAAGGAAGGCGGGGAATCCGACCACACTGTCCTCAAACCATGTAGGATAAACCCACCTACATGATCCGCAACTAACCACACACTAAACACCAAAACCAATCCAGAACCACCAAGTCAATCAATCCGCCAAGTCCACCAAGACCACCAAGCCACTAAACCACCACCAAGCGTTTTCACCACACCTATCTTTTCACCACACCAATTCGCCACCAATCCATCAAACCGCTTCCACCAAAACGTTTCCGCTAGTCCAAACCAATCTCGGCATACTTAGTGTATGCATAAGGGTCGTGCATGGACCTACGGTCTCTACAGCCCTTATACAGCAACTCGCCCATAACTAGGAATGGCAAGAGGAACTTGCAATGGACCCACGGTCTCTACAGTCCTCTTATTACCCTCGCCATGAACTGCCAATGCACCAGTCATCTCACGCTTCATCAAACTCAGCTGCTTAACTCATACTTAACCATATCACCCATGTTCACGGTTCCAACACCTCCAAACCGTGAACCTTCTTCTCCGTGGTACTCCTGCATAACATGTTAGATCGTGTACCACGGGAAGGTCCTGCAACAAAAAAACAATCGTTACCATTCCCAAAACCAACCATAATCGCAAGTCACCGAAGTGATCTGGACTAGGTTGATTCATGCATCACAGAAACAGTCTCAACAACAAATAACCAAACTAGAAACAGCATCACGACATCACACAAGCATGCAAGACTCGCAATATTAATTAAACACGCAAGCATGCACAACCCATCACACAATCAACCAAGCAACAGTTCATGCAAACAAGAAATTCCACCGCGACTAGATTCATAGTATAACGCTAGCCCGTCCATATCGGGAATCATCACGTTATAGTAAGAATCATAACCAACGATGGGCTACTATCCCTGAACCCACCTTAAACGAAGACCAAGGCTTAGGCTTCTAGCCGGCTACCGCTCCTAACTCCGGATCTAGACTTCCCACGGTTGATTCCAACACAAACTCACTCTTTTTCTTTCTCTTTCTTTCGGTTTTTCTTAAAGGAATAAAGGGAAAACGAAATTGCTAAAGGAGAGCTGCTAAGGGAACCTGAGCTATTTATACTACTCCAGGATTGACTGCAGCTCGACACATCATCGCCACCAACCACAGCTCAGGACGCACCACCTCGATTGACGTGGTTAGGTAGTACCAACCCATCTTCCAGAACTTGCTCAGAATGTCTCTTCTCGGACCTCTTCAGAGTTTGATACGTATCTTGTGTTTCCACCATCCAAATGGTGCTCTGTTTCTTTCTGAATACTCCTCCAGGTGTCTTTAGCATCTCCACAAAATTTCACCGCATTTGGATAGGTGACGCTCCTGCTTTGACACTATCTTCTGGACTTATCTCATCTCGGTGCTCCTTGGCGTTTTCCTCATAAGTTTTAATTCCATCATCCAAAAATCGATATGCTTCGTGCTAAACCTTTCTCCAGGTCTCTAGTATTTCCAAAAAAAGTTTCAGAATTAATGGACGGATATAACTTTGTCTTCCGAATTGATTCGCTCGGAATGTCCTTTTCCGAGAAACTGACGAAACCTGACTTCTCTGATGTTTCACGGTCGCGACAGAATTTTTCTTGAGCTGAATCCTGTTGCATTGGCTCCATTGATGTCTTGGGAATCTCCGATCCAAGTCCCAGAATTTCTAAAATTGTTCTGATCGGTCGTCAAAAATTATTTCTCTTCGTGGTGCTTTCCGCTCTGAACTGGGGTATTACAAGCGATGGAGAGTCGCGGCGGTTTCCGGCGACCGGCGATGGAGAGTCTCGGCGGTTTTCTTTTTATTTTTTGATTTGGTGGAAGAGTGATGAAATGGGGTGGGGGGAAATATCAATCGAAAAGAAAAAGAATGAGTGGGGTTTGGTGATGATGAAAAAGGAGGGTGGTGGTTGAGTGTGTAAGGAGGGGGTCGTTAAAATTCTCCCCCACTAATGAGGAATTCGTCTCCGAATTCAAGTCCTGAACCGGCTGCTCGACGTCCTTAAACAGGTTTGGATAATCGGATCTCATATGAAACTCGAACTCCCAAGTCCCTCCTGAATGTCGTGTCTCTTCCAACCAACTCTGACCATCGGTAGCACTTTCCACTGAACATCTCTATCTCGGCGCTGTAGGACTGTCACTGGTTGACTAACTACGGTCAAATCTCTGCTGATGTCACTAGGCAGCTGCTGAGGAATGAACTCTGGCTCCCAAACAACTTTCTTCATAACTGACACATGAAACACATTGTGAAACACAACCAACTCTATTGATAGCGCTAAGCGGTACGCTACTGCCCCAATCCGCTCAATGATAGGATACATACCCATATATTTCGGCTTAAGCTGCTTAAGCTTCCGGGTCTCAGAACCTCCCTGAAATGTCCTCATCATAAGATATACCAGGTCGCCCACCTCAAACTCTAGATCTCTCTGACGCTTATCTGCATAACTCTTCTGGCGATCATGAGCTTCCTTACGCCGTCTCTTGAGCATTTCTACTTGCTCAACTGTCTCCTGAACCACTGCTGGTTCTAAGCCTCGGCGCTCTCCCACTTCAGCCCAACAAAGTAGGGCACGGCACGGTTTACCATAAAGAGCCTCATACGGTGCCATCCCAATGCTCGAATGAAAACTGTTTTTGTATGCGAACTCCGCCAACGGTAGGTACTTAACTCAGCTCCCTTTCTAATACAAAACACAAGCCCTGGGCATATCCTCGAGTGTCTGAATAGTCCTCTCAGACTGTCCATCTGTCTGCGGATGATAGGTCCTACTCATATGGACCTTAGTCCCAAGTGCCTTCTGGAAGGCTTGCCAAAACGTCGATGTGAACTTCGTATCACGATCCGACACTATGCTGACTGGTACTCCATGCAATCTCACAATCTCAGCAATGTACCTCTGCGCTAGCTGCTCTGCTCCATCAGTCTTCTTAATTGCTAGGAAATGAGCTGACTTAGTGAGTCGATCCACAATAACTCAGATGGCATTCTTTCCGCCAACTGTCATCGGTAATCCGGTGATGAAATCCATAGTCACCACATCCCATTTCCACTCGGATAGTGGAAGATTCTGCAGTAACCCACTCGGTACCTGATGCTCTGCCTTAACCCACTCGATGAATGCTTCAAGGTCCCTATTTAAATCGATTGACTAACTCTGTTTACTCTTCGGCTCGAACAAATCCTGGGTGACCATTCCTCGACTAGGCCCGACATACAAAACTATAAGAAGCTCCAATAACCAATCGGGTATAAGCTGCCCCACCCCAAGCGACAATCGACCAACACAAGTACTAAATCAATGGTTTCCACATAAACGACATACTCGAACCACAAACTCAAATCCACAACATCAAAAGAACAGTCTCAACTATCTCGTGGTCCCCAATAACAATACTCGGGACAATAGTTTGGCGCTTGGGTGGCGGCAGAAACAACCCTAAACTCCCTGCGAACAATCTGTGAAAATGAGATCATGCTAACCACAACTGAACAACTCGGTCTAACTGCTCGTGCTGAAATATAACTGACAAACGACGCATTTACAACATAGAATGGTAGTGACTTATGACACAATCCAACCGTCTGCACGAAAACACTGAACACGCTCTCCCAACATGATGACGGTAGTAACGAGAACAACACAATGGAAATCCCGACAGCTGCGACACATTGTTATATCCTAAATAAGTCTTATCAAGCTTGACTGAGCCACCTTGAAGAAACATCGCTTCTCTTCTATCTCTGCCTCATGAACGAAAAGTCTTCTCAACCAATCGATTGGACTGGTGTAAACCCGTACGACATCACGGTTACAAATATCCACTTGTTGCCATTTAAAAACCTCCTGAATAAATCCTTATTGGCTATGAAACTCCCAGAAAATCTTCAAAGACGACAAAACACTTACTCATACTCCCTGATATTCCTAGTGCCTTGAGAAATGTGCTTAAAAGCATTGGCATTCCTGTGCCTGGCTTCACGAGGAAAGAACGTCATGTCGAACTCACTCTAGAGTGATTGTAGGTTAACTCGTAACAACTGTGACAACTCTCAACAAGTTCCTTTTGCCAGAGAAACGTGTCATCCCTCAGAAATTGAGTAGTCAAATCCAATTAAAACTCTGTTGTACACTTCTTATGCTCCAAGTTACGGTCAACTTTTTCCTTTAATTGTGGGCGATGACAGTATCCACTGTCCTTCCAATCTGATCCAACTGTTGTCCCACATTTGTCTCTTTAACCCCCAACACATGGGTCCCTCTCTGTCTTTGCCAGATACTGGCGGCGGCGGTAGTGGCTGCGGAAGATCAACGATCTGAGGAGCATGCTGCAGTCAGCACCTCTCGTGGTACCTCTAAAGCTCCATCCACATTTCTGAATTACTAAGGGTCGGCTCTGCTCCTTGAACCTTAACCGATGGTGCATATTGATATTATGTGTTTTCAACGTATTTTGATTCGTTTTTAGTATTCGGTTTGAGTTTTGATTTGCATCTTTTGTTAGTTTTTCGAGTCTTTTCTTTTGTTTTGAGTCTTTTACAGATTTTACGGAGTTCCGAAGGAGTTTGGCGGTTACGGACATGTTCGAGTCGAGTTAAGATGGAAAAACGAGAAAAGGACCAAACACAAGGGAACGACCGTTCCGAAGAAGAACGATCGTTCTGGCCAAGCAAAGGAACGACCGTTCTATGGCTGGAACGACCATGGAGAACGATCGTTCCACCTACGGAACGATCGTTCCCCGCATCACCTACCTTGCCGACAAAAGAAAAGGAACGACCGTTCTATGTAGAGAACGACCGTTCTTGCCCTCACCAACTCCACCAACAACCATGCACAGAACGACCGTTCTCCACCTAAGAACGATCGTTCCCAAGTTCACCAACTCCACCAACTTCGATCGACCATCGGGAACGATCGTTCTACACCAAGAACGACCGTTCCCTACTTCACCTACTCCCCTTCACCTTGTCCTATAAATAGAACTCACTCTTGATGTTTACAAACACACCATTCTTCCTCCTCTCTTCTCTAGCTTCTAAACATTGCTCTCTCTTCAGTTTTAAGTTTTATGTTATGCTTTATTAAGTTTTATTTAGTCTTTTAAGCTTTATACATTTATGCTTATGCTTTAAGTTTTACTTTCAGTTCTTACATTTATGCTTATGCTTTAATTAAGTTCTTATAAGTTTATATCCAGCTTATGTTATATATTCAAGTTTTTATGATGAACTTTATAATCTCGTTGTTATCTTCTTCTTTAATTATGTCTTAGTAGATCTCTTAGTTAGGTTGAGGTTTGTCAAAGGAATTCATGAGCTTTAGGGTTAAACACAAATAGGCTATTCAAATCAATGTCTTCACCTTTGTTGTTCTTAATGCTTAGATCGAATTGATCACTTGATTTTATGATATTGGGTTTAACTTAGACAGCGAGAGTTGCTAGGTTGCTAGAAAGAACATTGGTGAGCAATTTATTCATTACCTGCGAGAGTAGATGTATTGGAGAATTGTGAACATATTAAACCTATCCTTAATGCTTGTCTACGATTTCTAGTACCAACGAGAGTTAGGAATTCTAGGTCGATAGACAAAGATATTGATACCACGAGAGTGGATTGATATTATCTTAGTGTTTGAGTTCTAGACTTATGCTTAATCACTGCCTGAATAGTTGTTTGATCCGTTGCTCTGAATCTCCTGCGATATTCCTTGACCTAACGCTTGTTTAATATAATCTTTACAACCGATTTCGATTTTATTATTGCTATCTACAAAAAAACCAGAAACATATTTGAATGTCTTAGCTCTTAATTTAGCTCATTAAGTCAAAGTGTGAAAACTGGTCTTCGTGGGATCGACCCCTAAATACTACTTCGTATGTTGTGCACTTGCATTAGGAAATAAGGGTTTAAAACTCATGTATCAAGTTTTCGGCGCCGTTGTCGGGGACCAAATTTTTTCACCTTTGGTTTACGGCTGAATTATTAGACTAAGAACTTTACTGAACTCGTTTTCTTTTCTTCTTCGTTTCTGTGTTTCAGGTGCATGTCCCCAAGGAGCACAAGGAGCAGAAACAACGAGGATCTTGTTAGCTTATCGAACGAGGAGTTAGCAAGGGCAGAACGAGAGAACAGGCAGAGACGTAACACACCTGTTCCAGAACCAGAAACGACTGACACCGCCAACTCTGAGATGGGCGGACAAATAGACATCGCAGCTCAGCTGCTACAACTTCAGACAGCCATGGAGCAGCTTCGTTTGCAACAGGAGAGGCAACTCGTTGCACAACCTGCTTTTGGGGACAAAGATGCGGCTCACGCATACTACCAAGATCGATCTGCGATCGTTACCCCGACCATCCAGAGGCAAGATTACGAGATCAAGTCTCAAATGATCGCCCTCGTGAAGCAACACCTGTTCCACGGTCTGCCTGCTGAGATTCCGATGGATCACATCGAGAACTTTGAAGAGATCTGTAGCACAACCAGCTCCAATGGTGTGCCCCCAGATTTTTTGAAGTGCAAGCTTTTCCCTTTCTCTCTTGCGGGAAAAGCATCACAGTGGTTAAAATCTTTACCACCACGCTCTCTACCGACTTTGGCTGATGCAAGATCAGCCTTCTTGGATAAGTTCTACACGAAATCCAAGACCGCAGCCTTGAGGAACAAGATCTCCTCATTCGAACAACAATCCGGTGAATCCTTCAATGAAGAATGGGAGCGGTTTAAGGAATACAAACGCGAGTGCCCTCACCATGGGTTTAGTGATGAGCAGCTGCTCAGCACCTTCTATGACGGAGTAGACTGGGACTACAGAAACGCCCTGAATGCAGCTAGTAACGGTGACTTCTACACTAAGTCAAAGGAAGGAGCTCTGGAGCTGATCGAGAACCTAGCCGCAAGTTCCAGCAACAAAAACCCAGAGTACGACAGAAAGAAGGTCAACAGTGTGGAGTCCAAGCAGATTGCGGAGCTCACGACAAGGTTAACCTTCTCCTTAAGGGGAACCAAAAGTCCGTCCTCGCTCAAGTCCATGAGGAAGAAACCAGTGATGATCGGAGGGAGGTCAATTATGTGAACGGGCAAGGATTCGGACAGAACCGCGGTTTCAACAACCAAGGTTTCAATACCCATCCGAATTTGTCCTATAGGAGCACTAATGTGGAGATCCTCAAGACCAGGTTTACCCTAAGAAAGGAGGACAGAATCAGATGGGCTTACAGGAAGGCTACTCCAACAACTACCAGGGTAGACAATTCGTCCCAAATCAGAACCGATTCCAAGGAGGAAATCACAAAAGCAGCCCTTAATAAACTCGCAGCCCCAACCTTTCAAATCCGCAGCCTTCATCTTCAGCAACCGGCTCCCAAGACGAGCTGAAGAACATGATGCAACAACTACTGGCGGGACAGCAAAAAGCCGCAGCTGAGATCAATACAAAAATTGACACCATGTATGTGGACCTTAATGGGAAGTACGAAGCAGTACGGACTCACATGAAGCAGCTTGACACGCAGATTGCACAAACCGCTGAATCAGTTAAGAGGACGTCAGGGACTCACGCAGAGGTGAACTACGTGAATGAAGGCCATGTGGAGAATCAGTGCTTGCAAGCTTCGAGTCTAACTCTCAAGACGAGCTGAAGTCTCTTATGCACTTAGTTCTACTCAACCAACAAAAATCTGCTGATGAGGTCAATATCAAGGTGGACAGCATGTACAATGATCTCAACAATAAGTTTGAAGCTGTTTGCACTCGCATGAAGAAGCTTGAGATTCAGATTGGTCAAACTGCTGAGGCATCAGAAAATCTTCCAGCAAGGGTATACACTCCTAAAGTGCATTATCCAGTTTTACCTAAAGATCAGTGGGAGCCCATCAGTGCAGAGAAACCAGCTGATTTTAAGAAGATAACTCAAGAAGAGATTAAGGCAGTCTTTGTAGAAGCAAGGAGTACACCACCAGCACTGAGGGTATTGCCTAAGGTTGAAGATCCCGGAAAATTCTTAGTCCCATGCTCCGTTGCTGGAGTTGAATTCAAGGACGCTCTTTGTGATTCCGGGTCTACTGTAAATCTCATGTCAAAGGCAATTGCAGAGAAGTTGAAAATTTCTAAGGTAAAGCCTAGTCATATGACTCTTCAATTTGCAAACACCTCCTCAACAACATCGTCTGGCAGCATTCACGATCCACCTGTCCGAATAGGGGATTGCCTAGTTCCAACCGATTTTCAGGTTGTGGAGATGAGAGAAGGTTATGGCATGCCCTTACTTCTTGGAAGACCGTTCATGGCTACTGTGGGTGCAATCATCGATATGCCAAATAGGCAAGTCTGCTTTTCAAAGATTGACAAGAATCTCTTCTACGAAGCCGTTCCCATAGGAACAACCACACGCGCCTCTTGCATCTCAGCAGTGGATAGAGAGGAAGCACGTACTCCGATTCCGCAAGCACCTGCTCCACCACCCGGGAAATTTAGGGAGAAGGCAAAGACGCAGGGAAACATGCAGTGCAAAAAGATGACGGGAGGTTCTCAAATGACTTTGATCCCTCAAGGATATGATGGAAACTCGGTTGACTACAAGGTGAAGTGCAAAGGTCGTCCTAAACCTTTCTCTAGAGTTAGAGCTATTCTTCCATCAGAATTGAAAGAGAAGGGTATTGGTGTTGTGAATGGAATGCTGAGTATGGTTCCGAACATGAGGATGCCTGATTATGGAGCTTATTTTGAAGCAAGCTCTCAAACCCAGCCTAACTGACACATGGCACCAACGTCAAGCTTAGCGACGTAAAACAAGCGCTTTCGTGGGAGGCAACCCACCAGGTAACATGTAAATATCGTAAATTTTTTTTTTTTTTCGTTCTTGTTCTATTTACGTTTCGTGTTTTGTTTGAGATTGTTTTTACAGGCTTTTATTAAGTATCGATCGTTCCTACCAGGAACGCTCGTTCTACACAGAAGAAGGATAGAGAGCAGCACCGATAGCTCCACCAGCGACCACTGAGCTTGTGGTTATTTCTATCACCCTTGTTATATCCATTTTTATTTTATGACACTTTTATTTTACGGATTTCTCTTTCAGTTTTGTTTTAACCGGGACGGTTAAAAACAAGTCTGGGGGAGGGATTCATTTGTGTACTAACGGTGTGTTTTGTGGATGTTTATTTCTTATGTTTCATTTTGGTGTGTTTATAAAATAAAAAAAATATATATATATTATCGAGTCAAAACAGTGTGTGATTTTGTTAAACTTTTTGGAATTGCAACATGTTCGATGTCATTGCCTTGCGACTGTTTAGCATTGTTTGAGGATAGTTTGGAAACGCAGAAAAATCCATAACTTGATCATTTAGTAAAATTCTCAAATCATCTGAACTTAATCGAATTATCGGAACTTAATATGGACATAATTTATCTCACTTAGGGGGTTGATAATCATGTATTGGATTTTACATTTGGAGTTTTCTTTGCATCATTTCTACCAATCTTTGCTAACTCCAAATGGCTAGACTTATCCTTACTCTAGTACCACACCCTTACCATTTCCATGTTGAAAACCCACTTATTTTCGTTTACTGTCATTGCATTCATGTGCAAAAACTATGGAGTATACGGACCGACACAACTTTTCTTTAGGATTGTGTCTAGATATGTGGTCTCTTTCTGATTAAACTCATGGGATGTGTCTAGAAATGTGATCTCTCTCTTTGAATATATTCATTGAAAATTTTCGTTTCAAAAGAGGGTGAACTTTTAAAAGGGTAGAAGATTTTATTCACATTCAAGAAATAAGCTTACATTGTTGAAATTCTTTTGATGCAGATCTTAGAGACTAACCGGTTCCATTCTCCGATATAAAAAAATATATATAAAAAAAAAGAAAAAAGAAAGAAAAAGAAAACGAAAAAGAGAATAAAAAAATAAAACGGAAGGAACCGGGAAAGTCGTCAATGTAATATCTTTAAATTTCATGAAACGTTAAAAGAAATCATGTTCTTGCTTGTGACTTTATAAGGGTAGAAGGATTAGAGTTAAGGAGAGTTGTGTACCTCCTAATTGGTTCGTGTCTCACTGTGATTTTGCATAATGATTTGCATCCGTTTGTACTGCTAAAAGAAACCGAAACACTTGAGCCACCAAATACCAACCTAGACCATAACGTGTTAGATATTCCCTTTGTGAGAGTACACGCATTTGATAATGAATGTTAAATATTGAGTTCTGCTTGATCATGAGATTTCATTTATTTACTACGGTTATGGAGAAGTACAATGAAGTACGGTTTGATCTGAACCTTGCGAATGCGGTTTACGGGCAATTGATTAAGAATATGGTCCTATAAGTTTTACAAGTCTCACACGTTTTTCTAACCTCTCCTCTTTATAAAATATCTGGTTTTGCTTGGGGACAAGCAAAGGTTTTAGTTGGGGGGAGTTGATATTATGTGTTTTTAACGTATTTTGATTCGTTTTTAGTATTCGGTTTGAGTTTTGATTTGCATCTTTTGTTAGTTTTTCGATTCTTTTCTTTTGTTTTGAGTCTTTTACAGATTTTATGGAGTTCCGAAGGAGTTTGGCGGTTACGGACATGTTCGAGTCGAGTTAAGATGGAAAAACGAGAAAAGGACCAAACACAAGGGAACGACCGTTCCGAAGAAGAACGATCGTTCTGGCCAAGCAAAGGAACGACCGTTCTATGGCTGGCACGACCATAGAGAACGATCGTTCCACCTACGGAACGATCGTTCCCCGCATCACCTACCTTGCCGACAAAAGAAAAGGAACGACCATTCCATGTAGAGAACGACCGTTCTTGCCCTCACCAACTCCACCAACAACCATGCACGGAACGACCGTTCTCCACCTAAGAACGATCGTTCCCAAGTTCACCAACTCCACCAACTTCGATCGACCATCGGGAACGATCGTTCTACACCAAGAACGACCGTTCCCCACTTCACCTACTCCCCTTCACCTTGTCCTATAAATAGAACTCACTCTTGATGTTTGATATTACGTGTTTTTAACGTATTTTGATTCGTTTTTAGTATTCGGTTTGAGTTTTGATTTGCATCTTTCGTTAGTTTTTCGAGTCTTTTCTATTGTTTTGAGTGTTTTTACAGATTTCATGGAGTTCCGAAGGAGTTTGGCGTTTACGGACATGTTCGAGTCAAGTTAAGACGGAAAAACGAGAAAAGGACCAAACACAAGAGAGCCAAGCAAAGGAAAGACCGATCCTTTCCATGGAACGACCATGGAGAACGATCGTTCCCTCCAAGGAATGGTCGTTCCCTCATCCACCAACCCTGCCAACAAAAACCGAAGATCGATCGTTCCATCCCATGCAGCCCGTTCCCTCATTCACCAACCATGCCGACAAAAACACTGAGGAACGACCGTTCTCCACAACAGAACGATCGTTCCCCGGCAAAAACACTAAGGAACGACCGTTCTTCCTTCGGAACGATCGTTCCCCGTCTCACCTACTCCACCTACTTCGGTCAATCATGGAGAACGACCGTTCTCCTTCAAGAACGATCGTTCCCCGTCCTACCTACTCCCCTACACCTTGGCTTATATATAGAACTCACTCTTGATGTATGAAAACACACTTAATTTTTATAAAACACAAACTCAACAAGAGTTTGGCTCTAGCTTAGTCCGGGTCTCGCATCTTCGGTGTCGTAGTCGTTAGGCTGTATGAAAGTGCAGTTTCCTAGGCTCTTCTCCCTGTGGATCGATACCTTGAAGTGCTACAAACGACATGCCGTTATGATTGCGGTGTTGTGCACGTTGAGGGTAATTGACGTGCCGAGCCTAAAAACTCGCACAATCAATTTGGCGCCGTTGCCGGGGAAGGCATTAGCAATAGCCATTAAGATTTGGAATCTACCGAGTCTAAATTTTAGTCTTAGATACTAACTTTTACTAACTTTGATGGCCAGGGACTACAATGATTGGCCACAAGAAGAGGAGGACACATTTGAAGAAAACATTCAAGATGAGTCTTTTAATGAGAACATACTTAAGGCAGAACAAAGAGTGGAGTTGGATAAGCTTTCTGTCGAAAATCCAATGCTGACAAGGAGTGACCTAGCAATAATGATCCGGTTGAACCTCATATCACATCGGGCAGCACTAGAAAGAAGAGAGCTTACGTGGGATGAGATAATTGTAGCCCATTCACTTGAGGAGGTAATATATTGGGTTCCACCATTCCAATTACAAGGTACACCCGATTTAGCCTTTGAATTTCAAGATTTTGAGGATAGTCACATGCCTTCTATTGAAGATGTACCTTATGATTCACCTTCCTCCATACTCATTGATGAATGCTATGATTTGATATGTGAGACTCAAAGACTAGATGCTTTAAGAGTTTAAAAATTTGCTAGAGATTATCATGAAATATGTTTTGATACTAGTTATCTTTGTGTTTTGAATGATCATAATCTCGAGCTTAACTCTTTAATGCTAGAGGAATTTAGATCGCTTCTTGAAAAATCTGACTTATGGGATG
This sequence comes from Isatis tinctoria, assembly GCA_010577795.1. NCBI lineage: Eukaryota > Viridiplantae > Streptophyta > Magnoliopsida > Brassicales > Brassicaceae > Isatis > Isatis tinctoria. The sequence continues at coordinate 9,814,411 of CM021246.1, read as the reverse complement.
AATTTGATTTAGATAAGATCTTGAATGAGATAGAGAACCCTAAGGTTGAGAATGATGATGAAAATGAGAATGTGGTATTTTATAAGATTGATGGAGATAAAATTGACTATTTTGTGACAAACTCGTTTGAAGCTAAAGTTGATTATATCTTTCCATCGAATGCATTTGATTCTCAACAACAACTAACTGTCAAGGAATATTTGAAGATACACGCTACATTTGTAGTAAACTTCCTTGATGAGAATATTGTCTATTTCCTTTGGACAATTGTATGCCTTTTTGCGCACTTTGTTTCTTGTCCCATTAAGAGAAGGACCAAAGGTGCATTGGCTCAGCCTTTTGATTCGCATGATTAGCGCTTGTGCTCAGAAGTCAAGCTAACGACTTAAACCAAGCGCTTGGTGGGAGGCAACCCACTGGTAAGTGTTTTTCTTTTATTTTATTTTGCTATTGATTTTTGGTTTTGTTTTTCTTTGTTTCAGTTAAAAAAAAAAAAAAAAAAAACGAGCGAGCACCCCAAATCTGTTTCCGAGCACCTGCTCCGCCGGAGTGCTCCATAAAAAAAATAAATAAAAATAAAAATAAAAATAAAAATAGAAGGGGGTGCACGTCTTCAGGTAAGTTTTCTTGTCCCTACACCACAGTCAAATCCATTTAGGACATTTTTTTATTTATGAGTTTGCGGGTTTCTCTTTCAAATTTGTTTTAACCGCGACGGTTAAAAACAAGTCTGGGGGAGGGATTGATTTGTCTACTAACGGTGTATTTTATGGATGTTTATTTCCTATGTTTCATTTTGGTTTTATTTTTGTGTGTTTATATTTTCAAAAAAAAAATAAAAAATTATCGAGTCAAAACATCGTGTGAATTTGTTAACTTTTTGGAATTGCAACATGTTCGATGTCATTGCCTTAGGACTGCTTAGCATTGTTTGAGGATAGTTTGGAAACGCAGAAAAATCCATAACTTGATCATTTAGTGAATTTCTCAAATCATCTGAACTTAATCGAATTATTGGAACTTAATATGGACTTAATTTATCTCACTTAGGGGATTGATAATCATGTATTGGATTTTACATTTGGAGTTTTCTTTGCATCATTTTTACCAATCTTTGCTAACTCCAAATGGCTAGACTTATCCTTAGTCTAGTACCACACCCTTACCATTTCCATGTTGAAACCCACTTATTTTCGTTTACTGTCATTGCATTCATGCGCAAAAACTATGGAGTATACGGACCGTCACAACTTTTCTTTAGGATTGTGTCTAGATAGGTGGTCTCTTTCTGATTAAACTCATGGGATGTGTCTAGAAATGTGATCTCTCTCTTTGAAAATATTCATTGAAAATTTTCGTTTCAAAAGAGGGTGAACTTTTAAAAAAAAGGGGTAGAAGATTTTATTCACATTCAAGAAATAAGCTTACATTGTTTATGTTCTTTTGATGCAGATCTTAGAGACTAACCGGTTCCATTCTCCGATATAAAAAAAAAAAAAAGAGAAAAAGAAAGAAAAAGAGAATAAAAAAAATAAAACAGAAGGAATCGGGAAAGTCGTCAAGGTAATATCTTTAAATTTCATGAAACGTTAAAAGAAATCATGTTCTTGTTTGTGATTTTGTTAAAAAAAAAAGGGTAGAAGGATTAGAGTTAAGGAGAGTTGTGTACCTCCTAATTGGTCTGTGTCTCACTGTGATTTTGCATAATGATTTGCATCCGTTTATACTGCTAAAAGAAACCAAAACACTTGAGCCACCAAATACCAACCTTGATACCTAGACCATAACGTGTTAGATATTCCCTTTGTGAGAGTACACGCATTTGATAATGAATGTTAAATATTGAGTTCTGCATGATCATGAGATTTCACTCATTTACTACGGTTATGGAGAAGTACAATGAAGTACGGTTTGATCTGAACTTTGCGAATGCGGTTTACGGGTAATTGACTTAGAGTATGGTCCTATAAGTTTTACAAGTTTCACACGTTTTTCTAACCTCTCCTCTTTGTAAAATATCTGGTTTTGCTTGGGTACAAGCAAAGGTTTTAGTTGGGGGGAGTTGATATTACGTGTTTTTAAAGTATTTTGATTCGTTTTTAGTATTCGATTTGAGTTTTGATTTGCATCTTTCGTTAGTTTTTCGAGTCTTTTCTATTGTTTTGAGTGTTTTTACAGATTTCATGGAGTTCCGAAGGAGTTTGGCGTTTACGGACATGTTCGAGTCAAGTTAAGACGGAAAAACGAGAAAAGGACCAAACACAAGAGAGCCAAGCAAAGGAACGACCGATCCTTTCCATGGAACGACCATGGAGAACGATCGTTCCCTCCAAGGAACGGTCGTTCCCTCATCCACCAACCCTGCCAACAAAAACCGAAGATCGATCGTTCCATCCCATGCAGCCCGTTCCCTCATTCACCAACCATGCCGACAAAAACACTGAGGAACGACCGTTCTCCACAACAGAACGATCGTTCCCCGGCAAAAACACTAAGGAACGACCGTTCTTCCTTCGGAACGATCGTTCCCCGTCTCACCTACTCCACCTACTTCGGTCAATCATGGAGAACGATCGTTCTCCTTCAAGAACGATCGTTCCCCGTCCTACCTACTCCCCTACACCTTGGCTTATATATAGAACTCACTCTTGATGTATGAAAACACACTTAATTTTTATAAAACACAAACTCAACAAGAGTTTGGCTCTAGCTTAGTCCGGGTCTCGCATCTTCGGTGTCGTAGTCGTTAGGCTGTATGAAAGTGCAGTTTCCTAGGCTCTTCTCCCTGTGGAACGATACCTTGAAGTGCTACAAACGACATGCCGTTATGATTGCGGTGTTGTGCACGTTGAGGGTAATTGACGTGCCGAGCCTAAAAACTCGCACAATCAATGTTTACAAACACACCATCTTCTTCCTCCTCTCTTCTCTAGCTTCTAAACATTGCTCTCTCTTCAGTTTTAAGTTTTATGTTTATGCTTTTATTAAGTTTTATTTAGTTTCTTTTAAGCTTTATACATTTATGCTTATGCTTTAAGTTTTACTTTCAGTTCTTACATTTATGCTTATGCTTTAATTAAGTTCTTATAAGTTTATATCCAGCTTATGTTATATATTCAAGTTTTTATGATGAACTTTATAATCTCGTTGTTATCTTCTTCTTTAATTATGTCTGAGTAGATCTCTTAGTTAGGTTGAGGTTTGTCAAAGGAATTCATGAGCTTTAGGGTTAAACACAAATAGGCTATTCAAATCAATGTCTTCACCTTTGTTGTTCTTAATGCTTAGATCGAATTGATCACTTGATTTTATGATATTGGGTTTAACTTAGACAGCGAGAGTTGCTAGGTTGCTAGAAAGAACATTGTTGAGCAATTTATTCATTACCTGCGAGAGTAGATGTATTGGAGAATTGTGAACATATTAAACCTATCCTTAATGCTTGTCTACGATTTCTAGTACCAACACGAGTTAGGAATTCTAGGTCGATAGACAAAGATATTGATACCACGAGAGTGGATTGATATTATCTTAGTGTTTGAGTTCTAGACTTATGCTTAATCACTGCCTGAATAGTTGTTTGATCCGTTGCTCTGAATCTCCTGCGATATTCCTTGACCTAACGCTTTTTTAATATAATCTTTACAACCGATTTCGCTTTTATTATTGCTATCTACAAAAAAACCAAAAACATATTTGAATTGTCTTAGCTCTTAATTTAGCTCATTAAGTCAAAGTGTGAAAACTGGTCTTCGTGGGATCGACCCCTAAATACTACTTCGTATGCTGTGCACTTGCAGTAGGAAATAAGGGTTTAAAACTCGTGTATCACATATGGTGGTGACGGTGGCGGATGATTACCCTGCTTGAAGGGTGAACTGGAGAACAATCTGCGGTTTAGCTATCTGATCAGCTTCCTGCGTAGCTATCCGAGCGGCCTTTTATGCAACTGCTGCATGGATTCCTGAGAAACTTACCTAACTGTCTCTTGAGCGGTCTGACTGACGACATCCTGATTAATCTGCTGATCACTGGTCTCTTCGAGCATAATCTGTTGACCAACGAGCTGACAACCCGACGCAAAACAATTACCTTCCTTGATGGCAACTGAAAACCTGTTCAAACTAAAGCTGAAATGAGACCAACTAAGAATATATTAATACCCGACATAATCGGTGCTCCTTTGGTTTTTTTTTTTTTATATAAATACACAAGTCCCGAGAATTTTTTTTTTTTAAAACCTTTTAAAACCGAATATGCAATCATGCTTCCTACTACCCGTCTCCCGGGTCAGAACCGGGACGACGATAACCTAGGCTCTGATACCAAAATGTAACACCTGTCTCCTCGACACTCGAGAACGGCGTGCCGCTAACCACGTCACATACGTCAAATACCCCACTATACAATGTCTCATAACCCAACTACCTCAATGCTATATGTACATGATAAAATACGGAGAAAACGTAAAAATCCCAAAGAAGCACCGTATCGTCAAAGCGTAAAATACTTTTCCGTCTCTCCTGAAAAACTGGAAAGGGAAGAAGGAGGGGTGAGTAATAGGGGAGTCACTCAGTGAGGTATGGGATGCTAATCACAGAAAACGTAAATCTGACCATAGCTCACCATACATAGGAAATAGACTAAACAAGCACAATCACGGTACCTAAAGTACCCAAAAAAACAATCAATGGTGTCCTACGGCCAGAGCTCGTGGCCAGTCTTATGGGATAGTGCCCAACCGCACCGCCCGAAGACGATTTATCGATCTCCCGAGGCACTGAAAACAGATCGACTGAGCCAGTACCCCACCTCAAACATCACGCGACGCAAGTACAGAAGTCACGTCTCTGTACCCCCCGCAATCCCTAACGACCCACATGGTCAACTAATCCTAGCTCTAGCATGAATAAAAGAATCAATTAACAATTTAATGCACAATCAATGGGTTGAATCATCTATTATTCCTAAGTCATATTTACAAACAATCCTAAAAAGACTCTAGCATAGAAACGGAACACATTTAATACTAAATCCTATCTACGGCGCTTTTTGATGAAAAGTATGATATTCTGCAGAAAGCCCTCACCTTAGCAAAAAATGGAGTATATCTGCTTCCTCTGCACTCCAGATGCTAAAACGGACGCTGAATCTGAAATCAGGACGAAATTTCGAGTGAGAACGGCTTTCGAACGGCGTAAAACGGTTAACGGGTCAAACTGGTCAAAGTCAACAGTCAACGGTCAGAAAGTCAACAGTCAATGGTCAACCCAGTCAAGTCAACGGTCTGACCAGGTCAAAATCAAACCGCGACTAAACCAGATTAAACTGGATCGAACCAGACTAAACCGGACTCAATTGATTTAAACCTGAAATTGAACCAAACCAAAATCGAATTGAATTAAACCGATCGAACCGAATCAAACCGAAATCGAACCTGCTGGTTAAGCCTAACCGGACTCAAACCGACGGCATCGAGTCTCTGGCGACTGGTGATGGCGAGTCGCGGCGGTTTCCGGCGACTAGCGACGGTGAGTCGCGGCGGTGTCCGGCGACCGGCGACGGGGAGTCGCGGCGGTGTCCGGCGACCGGCGATGGCGAGTCGCGGCTTACCGGAAAAGTCACCGGCGGCGACGGCGGCGGTGTCGGCATCGGCGGCGCATGAGAGCCACGCGCGGCTGCTGCGACGGCGCGTGAGGCGCGTGGGCGCGACGCGCCGGTCTTCTGGCTGTTCGTGCGGGCGCGTGCGGAGGAGCTGGCGGTTAAGATTCTCAGCGTGGCTTCGTCTCGTCGAGCTGAATCCGGTGGTGGCCTTAGATTTTCAAGAAACGCGACGGTTAGAGAGTATGCTCGATTTACGATCCTGCCAAAAAGTAGCAAATTGGAAAACGGTTCTCCAGTTACCTGAGTCGTAATAGGTGTTTCTTATACGTCTTCTTCTTTCTCTTTCTCTTCCTCTTCTTCTTCTTCTTCTTCTTTTTCTCTCTCAAACTCTCTCTCTCTTTCCTTACTCTCTGTCTTTTCTTTTTTTCTTTTTTTCCTATTTTTTTGATTTGGTGGAAGAGTGATGAAATGGGGTGGGGGGGGAAATATCAAACGAAAAGAAAAAGAAAAAGAATGAGTGGGGTTTGGTGATGATGAAAAAAGAGGGTGGTGGTTGAGTGTGTAAGGAGGGGGTCGTTACACATATATTATTAGAGAATCTTATATTCGGATAAGATACCGTTTGTGCTTGTATATATATATATATTGGGATCAATGCATAATCTCCTTTCACGGAGTTTCATATTATTACAGAAATCCATAATTTTCTCCAAGAAATGCTCACATGTGACCGTGGCGGCGTGGATTCCAGGCTTTCGTTTATGTCTTTACACATTCTTTTGTAATGGGTGGATTGAAGGAGAGACGGTCTCATTTCAAACCTAGAAATTTGCAGTACAAAATGACATTGTTGACCATTGAAGTACAAAATGCTATTGCTATTTTGTGAGTGTAGATGTGAGTCATACTGGTGTGCAACTGCCTCGTATGAATGGATTAAATGAGACTCCTCTACCATTGAAGTCCCGTAGATATATTATCGTCAATGAGGAGAAGGTTGATAGATATATTATTGTCAACAAAGAGAAGGTTGATGATATCATGAGACTATTTTCATCACAAATTCAGCCCCAAATCCAACCACAACCAAATCTGTTGATCAAAGAATTTAGACTATTTTTATCTACGATTTAACGTGTGTGGATCTCTAATTTAGGGGTGGGAAAAATATCCAAAATCTATTATGCGATTTGAGAAATGATCAAACTCATTAAAAAAAGTTATTTGATTTCTGCAGATAATTAAATTTAATGACCATCATAGCCGATTCGAATCAAAATCTGTTTTATATAAATTATTTTAACATATATATACTCATATCAAAAGTAGAAAAAGTATTTGAAGTATCACCAAAATTAATTATTATATTTTTTTAATTAGTATTTTAGTTTAGCTATTATTTAATTATTTTAGTAATAGTAATATTTAATAATATTAATTTTTTTTCACCGGATCTGGATTGGATCGGATTCGATATCTTATCCGTAGATATCGATAGATCTGGATATTAGTTTCACGTATTTGATTTATGTGCCATATTTGTTCTATTTACCTTTGTTTCTAATTTTAGGAAACAAGAAAAAAAAAACTAACTATTTTAGGACAAAACGTGTAGATGAGAGAAAAAAGCCATATGCCTCGTGATATCTTCTAATCCAAGTATCACAATTTTAATTTTGTTTAACCGTAACACGTCATCTAAAATATTTGTTCTTAACAGATACTATTAGTTACGTGAGCTTCACATCTATTTAAGCTCTCTCTTTCTCCAAATGATTTCTTCATTAACAAGAAACAAAGTTCATATTCTATTACAACTATTTCTTTCTCCTTAAGTTCTTCAAACACAACTTAAACGATGAATTCCTCTGCAGTAGAACAAGGTGTTGCAGTTGCAGACTCCGAGCCACCAAGGGGGAATAGAAGCCGGTATGCTTTTGCTTGTGCAATCTTAGCCTCCATGACTTCAATCATCCTTGGTTACGGTATGTCTTCTTTCTAATTATCCATTTGGGATTTGGTTCGGTTATACGGTTTAAGCAACCATCCTTAATAACATTGCTTGGAATGTTTCAGACATTGGAGTGATGAGTGGAGCTGCGATTTTCATAAAAGACGATTTGAAATTGTCAGACATACAGCTTGAAATTCTTATGGGAATATTAAACATCTACTCTCTCATCGGTTCAGGCGCGGCCGGTAGAACTTCCGACTGGATCGGAAGACGATACACCATAGTGTTGGCAGGAGCTTTCTTCTTCTGTGGCGCCCTTCTCATGGGTTTTGCCACAAACTATCCTTTCATTATGGTTGGTCGTTTCGTAGCTGGTATAGGTGTTGGTTATGCTATGATGATTGCACCTGTTTACACAGCTGAAGTCGCTCCTGCCTCTTCTCGCGGCTTCCTTAGCTCTTTCCCTGAGGTCTCACAGATCTTAACTTTCTAATTACATATATATATATAAAACGAATCGTAAATAATAATGTATTTTTTTGTATGCAGATATTTATCAATGTTGGTATACTTTTGGGATACGTATCGAATTACTTCTTCGCCAAGCTTCCCGAGCATCTTGGATGGAGGTTCATGTTAGGTATCGGAGCGGTTCCATCAGTGTTTCTAGCTATCGGGGTGTTGGCAATGCCGGAGTCTCCACGTTGGCTTGTACTCCAGGGTCGTCTAGGAGATGCTTTTAAAGTCCTAGACAAAACGTCAAACACGAAAGAAGAAGCCATCTCAAGGCTCAATGACATTAAACGTGCTGCCGAAATTCCGGACGACATGACAGATGATGTTATAGTTGTTCCGAACAAGAAGAGTGCGGGAAAAGGCGTGTGGAAGGATCTTCTCGTCCGACCAACCCCTTCTGTCCGTCACATCCTAATAGCATGCCTTGGCATCCATTTCTTTCAGCAAGCCTCAGGGATTGATGCGGTCGTACTTTACTCTCCGACCATCTTCTCAAAGGCTGGACTGAAATCCAAGAATGACCAGCTCTTGGCAACTGTCGCTGTCGGAGTTGTCAAAACGCTTTTTATCATTGTTGGTACTTGCGTGGTTGACCGGTTTGGACGTCGTGCCTTGTTGCTCACGAGTATGGGTGGAATGTTTCTTTCCTTGACCGCACTCGGAACTAGTCTTACAGTGATCGACAGAAACCCGGGACAAACGCTCAAGTGGGCTATTGGGCTTAGCGTTACGACGGTGATGACGTTTGTAGCAACATTCTCTATAGGTGCAGGCCCAGTGACGTGGGTCTATTGCTCGGAGATATTCCCCGTGAGGCTAAGAGCTCAAGGGGCAAGTTTGGGAGTTATGTTGAATAGATTGATGAGCGGTATTATCGGAATGACATTCCTATCTCTTTCGAAAGGTATAACCATTGGTGGTGCATTCCTTCTCTTCGCCGGAGTTGCTGCGGCCGCATGGGTCTTCTTCTTCACTTTCCTTCCAGAGACACGAGGTATGCCTTTGGAGGAGATGGAGAGTCTTTTCGGGAGCTACAGTGCAAACAAGAAAAAGAATGTTGCTAGCAAAGGCAAAGAAGTTGTTGAGGGACAAAGTTGATAAAAAAATTGTTGTTTCAATTTTAGCACACTTACCACAAACTAAATATTATAAACTAGGGAATTGGCCCGCGCATTTAAAAAAGAAGGATTTCTTCAATCTCAATTTAATTAATATCGATTATAGAAATTAGAACATTAAAAAACATAAAACTGATGGTAATTAACCAAAAAAAACATAAACAGTTGAGCATAAGATTAAAGATAGATATTCTGGAAAACTTCTTTGTATACAACATTCAATGTGCTCTTCTTTGGTTTCCACTTCTCATATGTTATCAAAATCTTGAGTCCTGCTTTTGTAGTCACTCTGGACACAGCAACGTATAACTGACCATGCGAGAACACAGGCCTTGGCAAGAACAATCCAACCTTTTGCAGTGTTTGACCCTGACTTTTATTAATAGTCATAGTGAAAGCAAGAGCAAGAGGAAATTGTCTACGCATCATCCTGAATGGAAGACTCGTCTCTCGGGGTGTAACATACATCCTGGATAGCAAAACCTTCTGACCAACTCTTCCACCTGTAATAAGTTTGGCATTGATCACGCGATTCGCTAACTATGTCATAAGTAGTCTAGTACCATTGCACAATCCACCTTTGGGATCTATATTCCTAAGCAGCATGATCGGAGCACCGATCTTCAACTTCAAGTCGTGCTTTGGTAATCCAGATAGCTGAATGTTGTTTAGGTATTCCTGAGTGTACACAGCGCCGTCATTGCTACTTGTATCTGAAGTATCAATACTATCGGCACTGAGATACGAACGCTCCATACCTTGCAAAACCACAACGAAAAATGAGTACAACACTCTAAACAAAAAACAAAACGAAAATAACCACTTTTAAAATCTACCTGATACTTCGGATAACATATATTCGTTTATCAAATCAACATCCTGGTTACGGGGACTCAGTATAGCCCGGCCCTGATAAAAATTTGGATCACGCTCTTTCGCATAGAAACACCCATAGAATTCCTTAACAATCTGATGCATCGGGTCATCGCAATCCGTGACCAATAAATCTTCGGGGATATCAATCTCCACCTCCCCATCATTAGGCTCGTTGATCTTTCCATTGCCCACATCCAGTCTCTAATCGGAAAATTCCTTAAGTCCGTCAACATCTCCTCCTGCAAGGCGCATATTCGTCTTGAGTTCTATTGCCTCCAACGATTATCGGTAATATCTGAAGGAAATCACCTCCAAAAACGATCACCTTACCACCAAAAACATCACCACAGTTGACTATATCTCTCATACTCCTATCTAAAGTCTCGAAGCAGTGCTTACTCATCATCGGAGCTTCGTCCCATACAATAAGTTGCGCTTCTCTAATCAATTCTGCTTGATGTGATCCTGCTTTTATCGAACACGTGGTAAACTCATTGACTGCCATAGGAAGACTGAATCTAGAATGAGCCGTCTTTCCTCCTTGCAAAAAAAGGAGCAGCTATACTGCTGGATGCAACATTTATGACGATCTTACCTCTTGATCGAAGCTCAGACCCTAATATCCTCCATAAAAATGTTTTTCCTGTCCCACCAAAACCGTAGACAAAAACCATTCCTCCTCGATCGTGAGCTATATCAACGAGAATTTCATCGTAGACATCTGCTCAGATGTAATCGCTGATAGAAGCTTCGCATGTTCAATTGCTAACGCCTCACGATTGTAAGACTTCTCATCCAATATGAGATGGTTAATACTTTTATCCATAACAGAGTCTTTTGCATGCTGCATCCCATCAAAATTCACTAAGGAATTCCCATTCCTCCGCAGATATTTCTCTATTTTTGCTAAACCCATGTTCTTTAGATCTTCTTCGGGAACGTAGACGGCTAAGCAAAAAAACAGCAGCACCGAGAATTCGAAATAACTCATTCACCTAGCAAAATATAACATAAAATCACAATTTCAAAAGAGTGAAAACAATGTACCTTCGTTATTGTTCTCCTTTCTAAGCTTATACAATAAATCTTCGGTCAATATTCGCCATGTTTCTTCCCAGACTCGAAGAGGCACAACAATACTATAAGAAAGGAGCATTATAGCGAATAATCTTCTCAAAAAGTTTCTCCTCCTTGCTTCTCCTACTTGCTTCTCCTCCTAGCTTCTCCTCCTCATTTCTCTTACTTGCCTGTCCTCCTTCTCCTCCTCCATACAAAAAATAGTCACGAATTCCATATAAATGGATCGCACATATATTTTCAATTCTTCACCTCGTTGCTCCTCCTTGTTTCTCCTCCTTTCGTCTCCTACTTGTTTCTCCTACATGTTTCTCCTACTCGCTTCTCCTACTTGCTTCTCCTCCTAGCTTCTCCTTCTCGTTTCTCCTACTTGTTTCTCCTCCTTTATTCTCCTCCTTGCTTCTCCTCCATACAGAAAATAGTCATGAATTCCTTATAAATGGATCGCACATATATTTTCAATTCTTCTCCTCGTTACTCCTCCTTGTTTCTCCTAGTTGCTTCTCCAACTTTCTTCTGCTACTTGGTTCTCTTACTTGCTTCTTCTTATCCTAGTTTCTCCTACTTGCTTCTCTTCCTTACAAATAATAGTCATGAATTCCTTGTAAATGAATCACACATATATTTTCAATTCTTCCCTTGTTACTTCTCCTTGTTTCTCCTCCTTGCTCCTCTTACTTGTTTCTCCCACTTGCTTCTCCTACTTTCTTCTCCTACTTGCTTCTCCTTATCCTCGTTTCTCCTACTTGCTTCTCCTCCAAGCTTCTCTCCTCATTTCTCCTATTTGCGTCTACTCCTTTCTCCTCCTCCTTGCTTCTCCACTATAAAGAAAATAGTCATGAATTCCTTATAAATTGATCGCACATATATTTTCAATTCTTCTCCTCGTTCCTCCTCCTTGTTTCTCCTCCATTTTCTCCTCCTTGCTCATCTTACTTGCTTCTCCTACTTTTTTCTCCTACTTGCTTCTCCTCCTAGCTTCTCTCCTCGTTTCTCCTACTTGCTTCTTTTCCTTTCTTCTCCTCCTTAATTCTCCTCCATACAGAAAACAGTCATGAATTCCTTATAAATGGATCACACATATATTTTCAATTCTTCTGCTCGTTACTCCTCCTTGCTTCTCCAACTTGCTTCTCTTACTTGCTTCTCCTCCTTTTTTCTCCTCCATACAGAAAATTGTCATGAATTCCTCACAAATAGATCGCACATAAATTTTCAATACTTCTCAACATTGCTCCTCGTTACTCTACCTCCTTATTTCTCCACCTTGTTTCTCTTACTTGCTTCTCTTTCTTGCATCTCCTTATCCTCGTTTCTCCTACTTGCTTCTCCTCCTAGCTTCTCATCCTCGTTTCTCCCACTTTCTTCTCCTACTTGCGTATGCTCCATACAGAAAAAAATTGTCATGAATTCCTTATAAATTGATCGCACATATATTTTCAATTCTTCTCCTTGTTGCGCCTCCTTGTTTCTCCTCCTTACTTCTCCTACTTGCTTCTCCTCCTAGCTTCTCCTCCTCGTTTCACTAACTTGCTTCTCCTCCAAACAAAAAATAGTCATGCATTCCATATAAATGGATCGCACATATCTTTTCAGTTCTTCTTCTCGTTGCTCCTCCTTGTTTCTCCTCCGTGCTTCTCCTACTTACTTCTCTTTATCCTCGTTTCTCCTACTTGCTTCTCCTCCTAGATTCTCCTCCTCGCTTCTTCTATTTGCCTCTCCTCCTTTCTTCTCCTCCTGACTTCTCCTCCATACAGAAAATAGTCATGACTTCCTTATAAATGGATCGCACATATATTTTCAATTCTTTTCCTCGTTGCTCCACGTTACTCCTCCACTTTCTCTTACTTGCTTCTCCTACTTGCTTCTCCTTATCCTCGTTTCTCCTACTTGCTTCTCCTCCTAGGTTCTCCTTCTCGTTTCTCCTACTTGCCTATCCTCCTTTCTTCTCCTCCTTGCTTCTCCTCCATACAGAAAATACTAATGAATTCTTTATAAGTGGATCGCACATATACTTTCACTTCTTCTCCTCGTTGCTCCTCCTCGTTTCTCCTCCTTTTTTCTCCTCCTTGTTTTTCCTAATTGCCTCTCCTACTTGCTTCTCCTACTTGCTTCTCCTACTTGCTTCTCTTACTTGCTTCTCCTTATCCTTGTTTCTCCTACTTGCTTCTCCTCCTCGTTTCTCCTACTTGCTCTTTATCTTTATAGAAAATAGTCATGAATTCATTATAAATGAATCACAAATATATTTTCATTTCTTCTCCTCATTACTCTTCCTTGTTTCTCCTCCTTCTTTCTCCTCCTTGCTTCTACTACTTGTTTCTCCTTATCCTCATTTCTCCTACTTGCTTCTCCTTCTCGTTTCTCCTATTTGCTTCTCCTCCTTTCTTCTCCTCCTTGTTTCTCCTCCATACATAAAATAGTCATGAATTCCTTATAAATGGATCGCACCTACATTTTCAATTCTTCTCCTGGTTGCTCCTCGTTACTCCTCCTTGTTTCTCCTAGCTTCTTCTCCTACTTGTTTCTACTACTTGATTCTCTTACTTACTTCTTCTTATCCACGTTTCTCCCATTTGCGTCTACTCCTTTCTCCTACTCCTTGCTTTTCCTCCATACAGAAAATAGTCATCAATTCCTTATAAATTTATCGCACCTATATTTTCAATTCTTCTCCTTGTTACTCCTACTTGTTTCTCTTCCTTGTTTCTCCTAGCTGCTTCTCCTACTTGATTCTCTTACTTACTTCTTCTTATCCTCGTTTCTCCCATTTGTGTCTACTTCTTTCTCCTCCTCCTTGCTTTTCCTCCATACAGAAAATAGTCATGAATTCCTTATAAATTTATCGCACCAATATTTTCAATTCTTCTCCTAGTATCTCCTCGCTACTCCTCCTTGTTTCTCCTCCCTCTTTCTCCTCATTGCTCCTCTTACTTGCTTCTCCTAATTCTCGTTTCTCCTACTTGCTTCTCCTCCTAGCTTCTCAACTTATTTCTCCTACTTGCTTCTCCTACAAGCTCTTCTCCTCCTTTCTTCTCCTCCTTACTTCTCCTCTATACAAAAAATAGTCATGAATTTCTTATAAATGGATCGCATATATATTTTCAATTCTTCTCCTCCTTACTCCTCCTTGCTTCTCCAACTTCCTTCTCTCACTTGCTTCCCCTACTTGCTTCTCCTCCATTCTTCTCTTCCATACAGAAAATTGTCATGAATTCCTCATAAACAGATCACACATAAATTTTCAATTCTTCTCCACGTTGCTCCTCTTTAGTCTTCCTCCTTGCTTCTCCTTATCCTCATTTCTCCTCCTAGCCTCTCCTCCATACAGCAAAAAATTGTCATGTTTTCCTTACAAATTGATCGCACATATATTTGCAGTTCCTCTCCTTAATTGTTGCTCCTCGTTACTCCTTCTTGTTTCTCCTCCTTGTTTCTCCTACTTGCTTCTCCTACTTGCTTCTCCTACTTGATTCTCCTCATAGCTTCTACTCCTCGTTTCTCATACTTGCTTCTCCTCCTTTCTTCCTTTCCTTGCTTCTCCTACACACAAAATAGTCATGAATTCCATATAAATGGATCTCACATAAATTTTCAATTCTTCTCCTCGTTGCTCCTCCTTGTTTCTCTTCCTTGCTTCTCCTACTTGCTTCTCATTATCCTCGTTTCTCCTACTTGCTTCTCCTCCTAGCTTGTCCTCCTCGTTTCTCCTACTTGCTTCTCTTCTTTTCTTCTCCTCTTTGCTTCTCCTCATTTCTTCTTCTCCTTGCTTCTCCTCCATATACAAAATAGTCATGAATTCCATATAAATGGATCGTATATATATTTTCAATTCTTCTCCTTGTTGCTCCTCCTTGCTTCTCCTACTTGCTTCTCTTTATCCTCGTTTCTCCTACTTACTTATCCTCCTCGTTTCTCCTACTTGCTTCTCTTCCTTTCTTCTCCTCTTTGCTTCTCCTCCATATAGAAAATAGTCATGAATTTCATATAAATGGATCACACATATGTTTTTAATTCATCTCCTAGTTGCTCCTTGTTTCTCCCCCTTGCTTCTCCTACTTGGTACTCCTACTTGCTTCTCCTTATTCTTGTTTCTCCAACTTGCTTCTCCTCCTAGCTTCTGCTCATCCTTTCTCCTATTTGCTTCTCCTTTATACATAAAAAATTGTAATGAAGTCCTTATAAGTTGATCGCACATATATTTACTTCTCGTCATTGCTCCTCGTTTCTCCTCCTTGTTTCTTCTACTTCTTTCCCCTCCTTGCTTCTCCCACTTGTTTCTCCTACTTTCTTCTCCTACTTGCTTCTCCTTATCCTCGTTTCTCCTACTTGCTACTCCTCCTCGTTTCTTCTCCATACATAAAATAGTCATGAATCCCTTATAAATGGATCGCACATATATTTTTAATTCTTCTCCCAGTTGCTTCTCGTTACACCTCCTTGTTTCTCCTCCTTGCTTCTCCTACTTGCTTCTCCTCCTAGCTTCTCCTCCTCGTTTCTATTACTTCCTTCTCCTCCTTTCTTCTCCTCCTTGCTTCTCCTCCATACGAAAAATAGTAATGCATACCACATAAATGGATATGGCACATATATTTCCAATTATTCCCCTCGTTGCTCCTCCTTGTTTCTCCTTGATAAGTGGATTTTTACAATCACTATCAATTACTCAACCCACTCATATCATTGTAGTGTTGAGGTTCAATCCATAGGGGTTAAGATTAACACACTAAGAATACATGAAACTATCTAATCTAAACTAAATCAAGGGTTTTTTTTGATATGGTTCTAATACTAACAAGATCAAACAAACAAGTAAAATAAAGCAAACAAGACAAAAAAAGATAAGAAAGAACAGAGCAATGCACATAAAACAGAGAAATTGATTCAAATAAGGAAAGCTAAGCCCTTGGGTCAAGGTCAATGATCTCAAGTGATTAAGAGACAACTAGGGAAGTTCAACAATCAATGATCCTTAGGTTAAGAACTCTAAACAAGACTAATTCATTCTCATGACACTAATCCCTTCATTAATCATCTAATCAAACCAAATTCTCATTTGTGAAAAGACAATCAACAAGCATTAAGAAGCAGTTCTATCAACCAATAAGCATCATAGGCAATCACTCTCATGAGCTAGCATGCAAACCTCATATTTAGTTCTTTGGGGAAATTCATCAAACACCTTGTGGGTGGGAAATTCCCTAAGATCTAAATCAACCTAAACAAGGCTAACCAAGCATTAAAGACACTAAATATGAAAGAATCTAAACATTTCTAGCCCTAAACTTTCCTAATCAACCATTAATCACCATCAACCTACCTAACCCAAGAGCTTAAAGAAGAACTACTCACTAATCTCCATGAAAACACACAAACTCATGATTGAGAAGTGCATAATCATGAGATAAGCAAGATTAAACAAGAAGAAAAGAAGAAATCACAAGTAAAAATCAGTACTTGCTTAGATTAGAGATGAAGAACAAAGAGGTTTTTAGGTTTTCACAAATGATAAAAAGATATCCAGAGATGGTCTCTAAATTAGGTTTAGAGCCTTTTTATACCAAGCTAAAAATAAATCCGGGTCAACCCAACAACCCTGGGTCAACCCAAGAAAAAAACAGAAATGGCACGAAAATTGCACCGAAGTGGCACGGAAGTGGCACGGAAGTCGCACGCTAGCGGCCAAGGGTTGGCCGCTGGGGGAGGCTGCTATAGACGTTTTTTGGCTCGCTGGGTCGCTAGCGACCTATGTTTGGTCGCTAGCGACCTCTGGCTGGTCGCTGGGCCTGACCGCTGGGTACTAAAATGGCCATAACGTTTGAACCGATGCATGGAATGAGTTCAAACCACCACCAAACGAAAGCTGATTCAATTATCTACAACTTTGATGAAGAACGCTGAAGCTAATTCGGAGTCGAAGCCTTTCATTTGACTCGATCTTTCAGTCACTTGATTCTTGGCCATTTGATTCTTGTCTCATTCCTTGCTCCACTCAAGCTCAATTGCATCCAAATCTCCAATATAGCCACTCCAACACCTGATATGGACAAACATGCACAAATGCAACCTAGATATACCTAAATGCAATGGAAAAGAAAGAAAAAGAAACTAAAAGACATGATAAAAAGCTATCAAAATGCATGAATATCAACTCCCCCAAACTTATCCTTTGCTTGCCCTCAAGAAAAGCAAAAATCAAGAGGGAGAGAGTTGGTTTGAAAGTGGGAGCTCAGATCCACAGGCATCAACAAAAGAAATCAAATTGATGTTCTAGTTCTTGATTCTAAGATGCAGTTGATGCTAACCTACTCCAAAAGAGTTAGCCATGCTCATCACAATATGAAATTCAGTTCAAGGCTCAACCTAACACAAGCACTACAAGCATTCATCCTTTAACATTAATTAAGTTCCAAACCATGGATCACACTTATGCAAACTTGAATGAACTCATTTGGCTTAAGGGGCAAGGTTTTAAGGTAAGGATGACCTCAATCATAAGGCTTTAATTCAAGCAAGGGATCTCTCAAGAAGGATTGAACTTTGACAAAATGTTAAAGGTAAAGAACAAGCGATGCATACAAGACTAGACTTTCATCTACCCAAATGCCCCATCTTGTAATCAACCTAAATCTCTAATCCCAATCAAAGTCCCTTTAATTCTACCCTTTCTTCAAGGCTTCTTACTTGCCTTGCATTCCCACATGATCATCCCACTTCACACATTTATAAACTCTTAAGGGAAGCTCCTTTTTCATTCATTGGTATGGCTTTTGAAACTTCACCTTACTTAGCTCTTCTTTTCTTTCTAGATAGATCCCTTCCTTTTTCTTTTCTTGGCCCTCTTTTTTTTTCTTTTTTTTTTAGGCTCTTTTCTTTTGTTTCTTTTTCAAACTTAGAGATCTACCCATCTATTTTGCAGTAAGAGCTTTCTTCTCAACACTTGCTTGCCAACCATTTCAAACTAGACTTCCCATATTTTGCTCTTGAACCCTCTTTTCTTTTCCTTTCCCACAAACTCTTGCAATGTTCACAAACATCTCTTCTTTTTAAGCAACAAGCCCCATTCCCAACTTAACCAACCCTAAGCCTATGTCTAGCTCAATGATGTGAGAGCTAGTTCTACATGAAAGCCAAGAATTGTCGTTCTAAACCTAACACTTTATGCTAAGTTCAATCAAAAGATAAGACCTCACATGCACACAAGAAATTTGGCTTGAAAGAAGGTTTAGTTTAAGGTGTGGTCAGCTATTTGGGCTAACAAGAGAGTGGTAAAAAGGAGAAAGATAGCCCAAATATGTATGTGGTATCCATGAGCTCAAACAAGAGTGCACAAGTATGATAATTCATTGTCAAGATTAAGGTTTAAATTGATAGGATGAAATGCAATTCATGCTTGCTTCAGCTAAACCAAGGAAATCTAGGCAATTGATCCAAACACGGTGCATCCTTACTTTCTAACTAGCATCAAAAGCATCAAAGAACCACTAACTATAGCACCAAGTTCATCTCAAATGACAACACCCTACAAGGAAGTGATATCATTGCTCCCTATGCATATGGATGCAAATGCAAAGCTAAATGATATGGGGACTAGACTCAATCCTAAAAAGAAAGAAAATATGATCCTATATGCAATTTTTTGTAATTTTGAAAAAAAATTCATTTTTTTGGTTTTTGTAAAACATAACTATTCACAATGCAAAGTATGAAGATATGAGACTCAAAGTATGCACAAAAGAAAATAAGAAGAAAAAAAAAATACAGCATTAAACTCTCAACCTCTCCCCCAAACTTAAATTACACAGTCCCTTGTGTAGTAAAAGTTCAAGAGAGACCACAAGAACAATAAAGGAAAAATAATAATGGTATATACAATGAATGGAGTAGAACCATACCTTGGCCCTAGCCTGGAACCTTAGGGATTTGGAGAAAATGAGTAGTAGAGCTCTTTTGTGAACCATTGGAGGAGAGATGAGTGGAGAGGGATGTAGGTGAGCTTGTGCCACTTGTGAGGTGAACTTTAAGAACTGTAGAAAGTAGCTCTTCAACCTTTGTTGGGTCCTTCTCCTTCATTGTGGGATGGAGAATGGCTTTTAAATGTGCAAATGGTTTAGAGATACCTTTACACTTGACCTTGTACTCAATAGCTCCATCTATGAGTCTTAAAGGATGTAAGTTCATGATGGGAGAAGCTGTGGCAAGGGTGGGAGGGTTGTATTCTTTTGGCTTCTTGTTGCTTTTACCCTTCTTTTGCTCCTTTCTATTCCCATGCTCATAATCAAATGTGGTAGAGAAAAGAGTTTCCAAGCAAGATCCATCCAAGGCTAAAGCTTCTTCAGCATTACCATAACCCAAAGCATTCTCTTCATGAGAATCTTTCTTCTTCTTAAGAGCTTTTGGGGGTGAAGCTGAATCCTTGTTCTCACAACCACTCATCTCCTCCTTAATCTCCAATAAGGGAAAGAAGAAAGAGCTTATGCATTTTCCATTGAGAGCAAATGCATTTCCTTCATTCTCCTCATAAACACACTTTTCTCCATGAACCCACTGAATGGAAGCTAAATCATTGTCCAAAGTTGTGCTGACATCTTGAGCCTCCTCTTCTTGCTTAGGTTTCATTTCCTCATCAGCTTCAGCATCAAGAATTAGTGAGCTCACAGAGCTTGAATCTTTTGGTGGCATGGAGGGCAAAGAGAGCTGAACCAATTTTGGACTCTATGGTTTCCAAATTTGAGGATAATTTATCATGCAAAACTGTAGTCTTGTCAGCCATTTCTCTCATCATCTTGCCAAACTTAGTATCATGCATTTGTTGGCCGTCAAAGATTTGATGGAGAACCTTCCTTTGCTCCTCATCTTGGTGTTGCTCATGAACCAAGCTATCTCTTCTTTGTTGCACACTTATGAGCTTTTCCAAGCTCTCCAATTTAAGTTGCAAGTCTTTCCATGTGGAGTCTTCACATGATCCTTGTATGGATGTTTGATCATGCCTTTCATTGTAGCTTGCATCACTTTTAGCCAAGTTCTCAACAAGTAGCTCTCCTTGCTCCATGGTGAGGCTGACAAAACTCCCTTTGCTAGCAACATCCAATGTCCATTTGTGCTTCTTATCAACTCCACAATAGAAAATGCTAAGGATAGCTTCTTTCTTGAACCCATGAAGTGGACAATCTTGAGTGTATCCTCTAAGTCTCTCCCATGCCTCATGAAATGTCTCATGGATGTCTTGTTTGAAGCTTAAGATGTCTCTCCTCATCTGGACTGTTTTTTGTGTGGGATAGAACTTTAGAAGGAAGACTCTCTTGCAATCATCCCAAGATTTGACCAAATGAGATGGTACAGCTCTCTCCCATTGGTGTGCCTTTTCTCCTAGTGAAAATGGAAACAAAATGAGCTTGATACTATCATATCGCACACCTTCAATCCTAAATGTGTTGCACAGCCTCTCAAAAGAATCCAAATGATCATAAGGATTGTTCATTCCTAACCCCAAAAACTTAGAGCATTGAATCAACCTTATAAGGCTTGGCTTGATCTCATAGGCAGTTGCTTCTATTTGAGGGGGATGGATTCCATAACTTAGCCCATGATAGTGAGGTGTATCAAAGCTCCCAATTGTTGGCTTGTTCTCTTGAGATTGGGTAGGAGTTGAGACCAATTCTGGAGGTTGTGGAGCTTGAAGAATAGTTGACACAAATTCTTGAGGTTGGGCAGCATTAAGAATGCTTCTTTGGATGTCCATCTCCAATACCTCAAGTGATTTTGTCTTCCCATTTTTCTTCTTTTTGGTTTGGTACCTTTGAAAGCACAAGAGAATCAAGGAACACAAGTTAGTAACTATAAACAAGAGTGAATTCATCATCTTTACAAGAGATGAGAAAACAAGGTTAAATAACAGCTTAGTCTCAAATAGATTCAAACTCCTAATGGCTAATGCTAAACCCCAATGGCAACGGCGCTAAATTGATAAGTGGATTTTTGCAATCACTATCAATTACTCAACCCACTCATATCATTGTAGTGTTGAGGTTCAATCCATAGGGGTTAAGATTAACACACTAAGAATACATGAAACTATCTAATCTAAACTTAATCAAGGGGTTTTTTTGATATGGTTCTAATACTAACAAGATCAAACAAACAAGTAAAATAAAGCAAACAAGACAAAAAAAGATAAGAAAGAACAGAGCAATGCACATAAAACAGAGAAATTGATTCAAATAAGGAAAGCTAAGCCCTTGGGTCAAGGTCAATGATTTCAAGTGATTAAGAGATGACTAGGGAAGTTCAACAATCAATGATCCTTAGGTTAAGAACTTTAAACAAGACAAATTCATTCTCATGACACTAATCCCTTCATTAATCATCTAATCAAACCAAATTCTCATTTGTGAAAAGACAATCAACAAGCATTAAGAAGCAGTTCTATCAACCAATAAGCATCCTAGGCAATCACTCTCATGAGCTAGCATGCAAACCTCATATTTAGTTCTTTGGGGAATTTCATCAAACACCTTGTGGGTGGGAAATTCCCTAAGATCTAAATCAACCTAAATAAGGCTAACCAAGCATTAAGGACACCAAATATGAAAGAATCTAAACATTTCTAGCCCTAAACTTTCCTAATCAACCATTAATCACCATCAACCTACCTAACCCAAGAGCTTAAAAAAGAACTACTCACTAATCTCCATGAAAACACACAAACTCATGATTTAGAAGTGCATAATCATATGATAAGCAAGATTAAACAAGAAGAAAAGAAGAAATCACAAATAAAAATCAGTACTTGCTTAGATTAGAGATGAAGAACAAAGAGGTTTTTAGGTTTTCACAAAGGATAAAAAGATACCCAGAGATGGTCTCTAAATTAGGTTTAGAGCCTTTTTATACCAAGCTAAAAAGAAATCCAGGTCAACCCAACAACCCTGGGTCAACCCAAGAAAAAAACAGAAATGACACGAAAATTGCACGGAAGTCGCACGCTAGCGGCCAAGGGTTGGCCGTTGGGGGAGGCTGCTATAGACGTTTTTTGGCTCGCTGGGACGCTAGCGACCTATGTCTGGTCGCTAGCGACCTCTGGCTGGTCGCTAGCGACCTCTGGCTGGTCGCTGGGCCTGACCGCTGAGTACTAAAATGACCATAACTTTTGAACCGCTGCATGGAATGAGTTGAGACCACCACCAAACGTAAGCTGATTCAATTATCTACAACTTTGATGAAGAACGCTGAAGCTAATTCGGAGTGGAAGCCTTTCATTTGACTCGATCTTTCAGTCACTTGATTCTTGGCCATTTGATTCTTGTCTCATTCCTTGCTCCACTCAAGTTCAATTGCATCCAAATCTCCAATATAGCCACTCCAACACCTGATATGGACAAACATGCACAAATGCAACCTAGATATACCTAAATGCAATGGAAAAGAAAGAAAAAGAAACTAAAAGACATGATCAAAAGCTATCAAAATGCATGAATATCACTCCTCCATGCTTCTCCCACTTGCTTCTCCTTATCCTCGTTTCTCTTACTTGCTTCTCCTCTTAACTTCTCCTCCTTTTTTCTCCTATTTGCCTCTCCTCCTTTCTTCTCCTCGAGACTTCTCCCCCATACAGAAAATAGTCATGACATCCTTATAAATGGATCGCACATATATTTTCTATTCTTCTCCTCGTTGCTCCTTGTTACTCCTCCATGTTTTTCTTTCTTGCTTCTCCTACTTGCTTCTCTTTATCCTCGTTTCTCCTCCATGTCTCTTCTCCTCCTTGAATCTCCTCCTAGAAGATAGAGAGATAGACGTCCGAGATAAGTTCAGTTGAGCTCAAACCTGTGAATAAGTTGAAAACATTCAGTACTATATATCAACTCGATAATAAACAATATCTAAACGAATTGCATAGGTTGTAGTAGCGGGCTAATATACATGCAAGAGTTACTGTCAGATCAGTTTCCTATATTCGAATGTGCTCCTCCACGCTAGTCCTGGACGTTGCTCCTCCATGCCGCTCCTCCACGACTCTTCTCCACGTCGCTCCTCCACGTCTCTCCTCCACGTCGCTCCTGCTAACTCCTCCTTCTCGTTTCTCCTACTTACTTCTCCTCCTTACCGAAAATAGTCATGAATTTTTTATAAATGGATCGCACATATATTTTCAATTCTTCTCCTCGTTACTCCTCCTTGTTTCTCCTCCTTGCTTCTCCTACTTGCTTCATCTACTTGCTTTTCTCACTTGCTTTTCCTTATCCTCGTTTCTCCTAGTTGCCTCTCCTCCTAGCTTCTCCTCCTCATTTTCCTACTTGCTTCTTTTCCTTACATAAAATAGTCATCAATTCCTTGTAAATGGATCGCATATATATTTTCAATTCTTCTCCTCGTTGCTCCTCATTACTCCTCCTTGTTTCTCCTCCTTGCTCCTCTTACTTGCTTCTCCTACTTGCTTTTCTTTATCCTCATTTCTTCTATTTGCTTCTCCTCCTCGCTTCTCCTTCTCGTTTCTCCTACTTGCTTCTCCTCCTTTCTTATCCTCCTTGCTTCTCCTCCATACAGAAAATAGTCATGAATTCCTTATAAATGGATCGCACCTATATTTTCAATTCTTCTCCTAGTTGCTCCTCGTTACTCCTCCTTGTTTCTCTTCCTTGCTTCTCTGAGTTGCTTCTCCTACTTGCTTCTCCTACTTGATTCTCTTACTTACTTCTTCTTATCCTCGTTTCTCCCATTTGCGTCTACTCCTTTCTCCTCCGCTTTACTTTTCCTCCATACAGAAAATAGTCATGAATTTCATATAAATTGATCGCACCTATATTTTCAATTCTTCTCCTCGTTACACCTCCTTGTTTCTCCTCCCTCTTTCTCCTCATTGCTCCTCTTACTTGCTTCTCGTACTTGCTTCTCTTCTTTTTTTCTCCTACTTGCTTCTCCTTATCCTCATTTCTCCTACTTGCTTCTCCTCCTAGCTTCTCTCCTTGTGTTTCTCGTACTTGCTCTTCTCCTCTTTATTTCTCCTCTATACAGAAAATAGTCATGAATTCCTTATAAATTGACCGCACATATATTTTCAATTCTTCTCCTCATTACTCCTCTTTGCTTCTCTTACTTGCTTCTCTTATTTGCTTCTCCTTGTGGCTTCTCCTCCTTTCTTCTCCTCCATACAGAAAATTGTCATGTACTCCTCATAAATAAATCATACATAAATTTTCAATTCTTCTCCATGTTACTCATCTTTACTCTTCCTCCTTGCTTCTCCTTATCTTCGTTTCTCCTACTTGCTTCTCCTTATCCTCGTTTCTCCTACTTGCTTCTCCTCCTAGCTTCTCCTCCTCGTTTCTCCTACTTGCTTCTCCTCCTTGCTTCTCCTCCATACAGAAAAAATTGTCATGTTTTCCTTATAAATTGATCGCACATATATTTTTAATTCTTCAACTTGTTGCTCCTCATTACTACTTTTTTCTCCTCCATTTTTCTCCTACTTACTTCTCATACATGATTCTCCTCCTAACTTCTCCTCCTCGTTTCTCCTACTTGTTTCTCCTCCTTTCTTCTTCTCCTTGCTTCTCCTACACACAAAATAGTCATGAATTCCATATAAATGGATCGCACATATATTTTCAATTCTTCTCCTCATTGCTCCTCCTTGTTTTGCCTCTTTGCTTCTCCTACTTGCTTCTCCTTATCCTCGTTTCTCCTACTTGCTTCTCCTCCGAGCTTGTCCTCCTCGTTTCTACTACTTGCTTCTCTTCTTTTCTTCTCCTCTTTGCTTCTCCTCATTTATTCTTCTCCTTGCTTCTCCTCTATACAGAAAAATTGTCATGTTTTCCTTATAAATTGATCGCACATATATTTTCAATCCTTCTCCTTGTTGCTCCTCGTTACTCCTTCTTGTTATTCCTCCTTGTTTCTCCTACTTGCTTCTCAGACTTGATTCTCTTCCTAGCTTCTCCTCCTCGTTTCTCCTACTTGCTTCTCCTCCTTGCTTCTCCTACACACAAAATAGTCATGAATTCCATATAAATGGATCGAACATATATTTTCAATTCTTGTCCTCGTTGCTCCTCCTTCTTTCTCCTCATTGCTTCTCCTACTTGCTTCTCCTTATCCTTGTTTCTCCTACTTGCTTCTCCTCCTAGCTTGTCCTCCTCATTTCTACTACTTGCTTCTCTTCATTTCTTCTCCTCTTTGCTTCTCCTCATTTCTTCTTCTCCTTGCTTCTCCTCCATACACAAAATAGTCATGAATTCCATATAAATGGATCGTACATATATTTTCAATTCTTCTCCTCGTTGCTCCTCCTTGTTTCTCCACCTTGCTTCTCCTCCTTGCTTCTCCTACTTCCCTCTTTTTATCCTCGTTTCTCCTACTTGCTTCTCCTCCTCGTTTCTCCAACTTGCATCTCTTCCTTTCTTCTCCTCTTTGCTTCTCCTCCATAAAGAAAATAGTTATGAATTCCTTAAATGGATCACACATATGTTTTTCATTCATCTCCTAGTTTCTCCTTGTTACTCCTCTTTGTTTCGCCCCCTTGCTTCTCCTTATTCTTGTTTCTCCAACTTCCTTCTCCTCCTCCTTTCTCCTACTTGCTTCTCCTCTATACATAAAAAAATTGTAATGAAATCCTTATAAGTTGATCGCACATATATTTTCTTCTCGTCATTGCTCCTCGTTTCTCCTCCTCGTTTCTCCTCCTTCTTTCCCCTCCTTGCTTCTCCCACTTGTTTTTCCTACTTGCTTCTCCTACTTTCTTCTCCTACTTCCTTCTCTTTATCCTCGTTTCTCCTATTTGCTTCTCCTCCTCGATTCTCCTACTTGCTTCTCCTCCTAGCTTCTTCTCCATACATAAAATAGTCATGAATCCCTTATAAATGGATCGCACATATATTTTTAATTCTTCTCCCCGTTGCTCCTCGTTACACCTCCTTGTTTCTCCTACTTGCTTTTCCTCCTCAATTCTCCTACTTCCTTGTCCTCCTTTCTTCTCCTCCTTGCTTGTCCTCCATACAAAAAATAGTCATGCATTCCACATAAATGGATGGAACATATATTTTCAATTATTCTCCTCATTGCTCCTCCTTGCTTCTCCCACTTGCTTCTCCTTATCCTCGTTTCTCCTAGTTGCTTCTCCTCCTCGTTTCTCATATTTGCCTCTCCTCCTTTCTTCTCCTCCTGTCTTCTCCCCCATACAGAAAATAGTCATGACTTCCTTATTAGTGGATCGCACATACATTTTCTATTCTTCTCCTTGTTGCTCCTTGTTACTCCTCCATGTTTCTCTTACTTGCTTCTCCTACTTGCTTCTCTTTATCCTCGTTTCTCCTCCACGTCGCTTATCCTCCTTGAATCTCCTCTTAGGAGATAGAGAGATAGACGTCCGAGATAAGTTTAGTTGAGCCCGAACCTGTGAATAAATTTAAAACATTAAGTACTATATATCCAACTCGATAATAAATAATTTCTAAACGAATTGCATAAGTTGTAGAAGTTGGCTAATATACATGCAAGAGTTACTTTCATATCAGTTTCCTTTACTCGAATGTGCTCCTCCACGTCCTCCACCAGGCCTCTCCGCCACGTCTCTCCTCCACGTCGTTCCTCCTAGCTTCTCCTTCTCGTTTCTCCTACTTGCATCTCCTCCTTACCAAAAATAGTCATGAATTTTTATAAATGGATCGCATTTATATTTTCAATTATTCTCCTCGTTACTCCTCCTTGTTCCTCCTCCTTGCTTCACCTACTTGCTCTATCTACTTGCTTCTCTCACTTACGTTTCCTTATCCTCGTTTCTCCTACTTGCTTCTCCTCCTATCTTCTCCTCCTCGTTTCTTCTACTTGCTTCTTTTACTTACAGAAAATAGTCATGAATTCCTTGTAAATGAATCGTATATATATTTTCAATTCTTCTCCTCGTTGCTCCTCATTACTCCTCCTTGTTTCTCCTCTTCGCTCCTCTTACTTGCTTCTCCAACTTTCTTCTCCTACTTGTTTTTCCTTATCCTCGTTTCTCCTACTTGCTTCTCCTCCAAGCTCCTCTCCTCGTTTCTCCTATTTGAGTCTCCTCCTTTCTTCTCCTCTTTGCTTCTACTTCATACAGAAAATAGTCATGAATTCCTTGTAAATGGATCACACATATATTTTTAATTCTTCTCCTTGTTGCTCCTCGTTACTCCTCCTTGTTTCCCCTCCCTCTTTCTCCTTCTTCCTCCTCTTAGTTGCTTCTCCTACTTTTTCGCCTACTTGCTTTTCCTTGTCCTCGTTTTTCCTACTTGCTTCTCATCCTAGCTTCTCTCCTTGTTTCTCCTACTTGCTTCTCGTCCTTTCTTCTCCTCCTTTCTTCTCTTCCATACAGAAAATAGTCATGAATTCTTTATAAATGGATCGCACATAAATTTTCAATTCTTCTCCACATTGTTCCTCGTTACTCCTCCTTATTTCTCCTCCTTGCTTCTCCTACTTGCTTTTCCTTATCCTCATTTCTCTTACTTGGTTCTCCTCCTAGCTTCTCCTCCTCGTTTCTGCTACTTGCTTCTCCTCCTTGCTTCTCCTCCTCGCTTCTCCCTCTTGCTTCTCCTCCTCGCTTCTCCTCCATACATAAAATTGTCATGAATTCCTTATAAATAGATCGCACATATATTTTCAATTCTTCTCCACGTTGCTCCTCGTTACTCCTCCTTATTTCTCCTCCTTGCTTCTCCTTATCCTCATTTCTCCTACTTGCTTCTCCTCCTATCTTTTCCTCCTTATTTCTTCTACTTGCTTCTCATCCTTTCTTCTTCTCTTTGCTTCTCTGCCATACAAAAAATAGTCATGCATTCCACATAAATGGATGTCACATATATTTTCAATTATTCTCCTCATTGCTCCTCCTTGCTTCTCCCACTTGCTTCTCCTTATCCTCGTTTCTCCTACTTGCTTCTCCTCCTCGTTTCTCATATTTGTCTCTCCTCCTTTCTTCTCCTCCTGTCTTCTCCCCCATACAGAAAATAGTCATGACTTCCTTATTAGTGGATCGCACATACATTTTCTATTCTTCTCCTTGTTGCTCCTTGTTACTCCTCCATGTTTCTCTTACTTGCTTCTCCTACTTGCTTCTCTTTATCCTCGTTTCTCCTCCACATCGCTTATCCTCCTTGAATCTCCTCTTAGGAGATAGAGAGATAGACGTCCGAGATAAGTTTAGTTGAGCCCGAACCTGTGAATAAATTTAAAACATTCAGTACTATATATCTATCTCGATAATAAATAATTTCTAAACGAATTGCATAAGTTGTAGTAGTTGGCTAATATACATGCAAGAGTTGCTTTCATATCAGTTTCCTTTACTCGAATGTGCTCCTCCACGTCGCTCCACCAGGCCTCTCCGCCACGTCTCTCCTCCACGTCATTCCTCCTAGCTTCTCCTTCTCGTTTCTCCTACTTGCATCTCCTCCTTACCAAAAATCGTCATGAATTTTTTATAAATGGATCGCATATATATTTTCAATTACTCTCCTCGTTACTCCTCCTTGTTCCTCCTCCTTGCTTCTCCTACTTGCTCTATCTACTTGCTTCTCTCACTTACGTTTCCTTATCCTCGTTTCCCTACTTGCTTCTCCTCCTATCTTCTCCTCCTCGTTTCTTCTACTTGCTTCTTTTCCTTAAAGACAATAGTCATGAATTCCTTGTAAATGAATCGTATATATATTTTCAATTCTTCTCCTCGTTGCTCCTCATTACTCCTCCTTGTTTCTCCTCTTTGCTCCTCTTACTTGCTTCTCCAACTTTCTTCTCCTACTTGTTTTTCCTTATCCTCGTTTCTCTTACTTGCTTCTCTTCCAAGCTCCTCTCCTCGTTTCTCCTATTTGAGTCTCCTCTTTTCTTCTCCTCTTTGCTTCTACTCCATACAGAAAATAGTCATGAATTCCTTGTAAATGGATCACACATATATTTTCAATTCTTCTCCTTGTTGCTCCTCGTTACTCCTCCTTGTTTCCCCTCCCACTTTCTCCTTCTTCCTCCTCTTAGTTGCTTCTCCTACTTTTTTCGCCTACTTGCTTTTCCTTGTCCTCGTTTTTCCTACTTGCTTCTCATCCTAGCTTCTCTCCTCGTTTCTCCTACTTGCTTCTTGTCCTTTCTTCTCCTCCTTTCTTCTCTTCCATACAGAAAATAGTCATGAATTCTTTATAAATGGATCGCACATAAATTTTCAATTCTTCTCCACATTGTTCCTCGTTACTCCTCCTTATTTCTCCTCCTTGCTTCTCCTACTTGCTTTTCCTTATCCTCATTTCTCTTACTTGGTTCTCCTCCTAGCTTCTCCTCCTCGTTTCTGCTACTTGCTTCTCCTCCTTGCTTCTCCTCCTCGCTTCTCCTTCTTGCTTCTCCTCCTCGCTTCTCCTCCATACAGAAAAAATTGTCATGAATTCCGTATAAATTGATCACACATATATTTTCGATTCTTCTCCTCGTTACTCCTCCTTCTTTCTCCTCTTTACTTCTCCTACTTGCTTCTCATTATCCTCGTTTCTCTTACGTGCTTCTCCTCCATACATAAAATTGTCATGAATTCCTTATAAATAGATCCTACATATATTTTCAATTCTTCTCCATGTTGCTCCTCGTTACTCCTCCTTATTTCTCCTCCTTGCTTCTCCTACTTGCTTCTCCTTATCCTCATTTCTCCTACTTGCTTTTCCTCCTATCTTTTCCTCCTTATTTCTTCTACTTGCTTCTCATCCTTTCTTCTCTTTGCTTCTCTGCCATACAAAAAATAGTCATGAATTCATTATAGATGGATCGCTCATATGTTTTCTATTCGTTTCTCCTCCTCGTTTCTCCTCCTCTCCTTATTATTTTTTTTTCCTACTTACTTCTCCTCCTTGCTTCTCCTCCATACAGAAAAAATTGTCGTGAATTCTTTATAAATCGATCGCACATATATTTTCAATTGTTCTCCTTGTTGCTCATCGTTATTGAAGAAATTCGAGTGTATATTGAGGATAAAATGAAATATGTTAGTAACTTTGCCACCGTGTGCTGGCATGTGGGCTAATATACATGAAGAAGTCACGGTCAGATTAGTTTCCTTTATTCGAATGTGTTTCTTACATAAACATCTTAAAACAAAGTTATTAAGACTATTTCTTTTTTCTTTTTAGTGAGTGAAGAATATTTTGAATCTCTATGTAATATTTTTATCACTTCATTTTTTCTGTTCATATATCTTCTTTTAGATCTCATTAAAAGAAAACAAAAAAATGAACAAAAGATTAACCAATTCAGCTAAACAATAATAGTCACCACAAAAGATAAGAATACTATATTCTTCTACGTACATATGTCTTTTCCTCGGCCACTCCGCCTTGTGGAGTGTACGTGGGTCTCAATCCTCTCCCTTGAGCAAGATCAAGATGAAAATCACGACCAAACAAAGGTCTACCTGATGGTCAAATACTTAAGAAAAAAGGTTTAATCAGAAATCACACTTCGAATGACTACTTCTAAATCTTTCAAATTTATCACACGTAAAAACTACTTTCACCTTCTTCCCATCTGCAGAAGTAGAAAAATTTACATGACCCATGCGAAATCGTAACTTTGCCAAATTCGTTGAACTAATTCTGGGTATATTAAGAATAAAATGAATATGTTAGTAATTTTGCCACCGTGTGCTGGCATGTGGGATACATGAAGGAGTTACAGTCATATCTGTTTCCTTTATTCGATTGTGCTTTTACATAAACATGTTAAAACAAAGTTTCGAAGACTATTTCTTCTTTCTTTTTAGTGAGTGAAGAATATTTTAAACCTCTATGTAATATTTTTACCACTTAATTTTTTTTATGTTCATAGATCTTCTTTTAGATCTCATAAAAAGAAAAGGAAAAACACGAACAAAAGATTAACCTATTAAGCTAAACGATAATAGTCACCAGAAAAGATAAATGGTGTATGTGGAGTGTACGTGGGTACTTTGCCACTTCGCCTAGTGGAGTGTACGTGGATCTCAATCCCCTCCCTTGAGCAAGATCAAGAGGAATATCACGACCAAGCAAAGGTCTACCCGAAGGTCCAATGCCTAAAAATAAATGGTGTAATCAGAATTCACATTTTCGAATGACTATTTCTTAAGTTTTTTGGAATTTATCAGACGCAAAAACTACTTTCACCTTCTTTCCTTCTTCAAAAGTAGTAAAATTTACATGACCCTAGGAAATCGTAACTTTGCCAACTTCGTTGAAAAAATTCTAAGTGTATATTGAGAATAAAATGAATATGTTAGTAAATTTACCACCGTGTGATGGCATGTGAGCTAATATACATGAAAGAATTACGGTCAGATCAGTTTCCTTTATTCGAATGTGCTCCTCTACATCGCTCCTCCTAGCCTCTAAAATCTCCCATGTAGTTTAGACCAATATGACTCAACTTTTCTGCTTTTACATAAACACGTTAAAACAAAGTTGTGAATACTATTTCTTTTTTCTTTTTAATGTGTGAAGACTATCTTAAACCTCTATGTAATATTTTTATCACTTAATTTTTTTTCTGTTCATAGATCTTCTTTTAGATATCATAAAAAAACAAAAGACACAAACAAAAGATTAATCTATTAAGCTAAACAATAATAGTTACCACAAAAGATAAGAATACTATATTCTTCCACGAACATATGTCTCTTCCTCTGCCACTCCGCCTTACATAAACACGTTAAAACAAAGTTGTGAATACTATTTCTTTTTTCTTTTTAATGTGTAAAGACTATCTTAAACCTCTATGTAATATTTTTATCGCTTAATTTTTTTTCTGTTCATAGATCTTCTTTTAGATCTCATAAAAAAACAAAAAACACAAACAAAAGATAAGAATACTATATTCTTCCACGAACATACGTCTCTTCTTCTGCCACTCCGCCTTGTGGAGTGTACGTGGGTCTCAATCCCCTCCCTTGAGCAAGATCAAGATGAATATCACGACGAAGCAAAAGTCTACCGTGAAGGTCCAATGCCTAAGAATGAATGGTTTAATCAGAAATCACACTTTCAAATGACTATTTCTATATCTTTCGAGTTTTTCATACGCAAAAACTACTTTCACCTTGTGTCATTCTTCATAAGTAGTAAAATTTACATGACCAAAGCGAAATCGTAACTTTGCCAACTTCGTTGAATAAATTCTGAGTGTATATTGAGAATAAAATGAATATGTTAGTAAATTTGCCACCGTGTGCTGGCATGTGAGCTAATATACATGAAGGAGTTATGGTCAAATCAGTTTCCTTTATTCGAATGTGCTCCTCTACGTCGCTCCTCCTAGCCTCTAAAATCTCCCATGTAGTTTTAGACCAATATGAATCAACTTTTCTGCTTTTACATAAACACGTTGAAACAAAGTCGTGAATACTATTTCTTTTTTCTTTTTAATGTGTGAAGACTATCTTAAACCTCTATGTAATATTTTTATCGCTTAATTTTTTTTCTGTTCATAGATCTTCTTTTAGATCTCATAAAAAAACAAAAAACACAAACAAAAGATTAATCTATTAAGCTAAACAATAATAGTTACCACAAAAGATAAGAATACTATATTCTTCCACGAACATATGTCTCTTCCTCTGCCACTCCGCCTTACATAAACACGTTAAAACAAAGTTGTGAATACTATTTCTTTTTTCTTTTTAATGTGTAAAGACTATCTTAAACCTCTATGTAATATTTTTATCACTTAATTTTTTTTCTGTCCATAGATCTTCTTTTAGATCTCATAAAAAGAAAAGGAAAAACACGAACAAAAGATTAACCTATTAAGCTAAACGATAATAGTCACCAGAAAAGATAAATGGTGTATGTGGAGTGTACGTGGGTACTTTGCCACTTCGCCTAGTGGAGTGTACGTGGGTACTTTGCCACTTCGCCTAGTGGAGTGTACGTGGGTCTCAATCCCCTCCCTTGAGCAAGATCAAGATGAATATCACGACCAAGCAAAAGTCTACCGTGAAGGTCCAATGCCTAAGAATGAATGGTTTAATCAGAAATCACACTTTCAAATGATTATTTCTATATCTTTCGAGTTTTTCATATGCAAAAACTACTTTCACCTTGTGTCATTCTTCATAAGTAGTAAAATTTACATGACCAAAGCGAAATCGTAACTTTGCCAACTTTGTTGAATAAATTCTGAGTGTATATTGAGAATAAAATGAATATGTTACTAATTTTGCCACCGTGTACTGGAATGTTGGCTAATATATACGCCTGAGTTACAGTCATATCAGATTCCTTTATACGAATATGCAAATTCTTAATTCCTGCAAATTAAAGAGATAGATTTATCGTCATATCAATGGGTAAATAACAAACGTCGATGAACAACAACGACAATAACAAAGGTCAAGACAAGCAGTTAGCAAAAGAATAAAATTTTGCTATAAAATGTTTCATATACATCCAAACGACGTGTAATTATTTGCAAAACTTCTATCAATACGGAGCAGGCCAAACAGAGTAGAGGTAAGAGTATTCATTGGTTTGGTTCTTTTATAATAAGATTGTTGAAGAAGAGAGAGCATTAGAAGGATATGTACCACCTGGATTTCACATATCCTTCTAAATGGTCATGAATTCCTTGTAAATGGATCACACATATATTTTCAATTCTTCTCCTTGTTACTCCTCATTACTCCTCCTTGTTTCTCTTCCTTCTTTATCCTCTTTGCTTCTCCTACTTGCTATTCTATATCCACGTTTCTCCTACTTGCTTCTCCTCCTAGCTTCTCCTCCTTGTTTCTCCTCCTCTTTTTTTCTCCTCCTTGCTTCTATTCCTTGTTTCTCCTCAATACAGAAAATAGTCATGAATTCCTTATAAATGGATCACACATATATTTTGAATTCTTCTTGGTCTCGACTGATAAATAACAAAATTAATTATTTTCTTGGTTTTATATAATAGGGTTAAAACACCAACATTTTTTTCCTCACAAACACTTTTTCCTCATAAGCCGAAATAGTATTTAAAACCTAGGTATTTGAACCCGTTATACCCTTGGATGGTATAATTCCTCCTCAACCTACCGAGCATTCAAAACACATATTTTTTTCTTCATATTAGAACCACACTGACGTCATACGAACAACTGCAAAAGTAGTAAAATTTACTTTTTGAACCAAATAATCAATTGGATGTGTACATTCACCTTCATTCCTTCTTCAGAAGTAGTAAAATTTACATGACCCAAGCGAAATCGTAACTTTGTCAACTTCGTTGAAGGAATTCCGAGTGTATATTGAGAATAACATGAATATGTTAGTAACTTTACCACCGTGTACTGGCATGTGGGCTAATAATACACATGAAGGAGTTACAGTCCGATTAGTTCCCCCGTGCAGCCAGATAGAAGTTTTAGAACCCAAAGCTGAAACCAATTCAAACCGTGGACCCGCCATCTGTTACGCCGGTCATAGTCCCAAACAAACACCAACTGCATCCCAGGAAAAAAAAAACAAACTTAAACCATAACACGGTAACAAAAAGAAAAAACTTAAACGCTCACACGAAATAGGTATAGCCCAAATAACCAGAGCCGTGCTTAGTATATATCTAAAAAGACATTTGCCACAGGCCCCCATATTTATACAAAATTTTAAGGCCCCCATTATTCCAAAAGTTAGATGCGTCAGAGTGGTTTTGTCAGAGCTACTCAACAATAATTCAAGTAACCTGAGTTCTAATCCTAGTTTTTGTGTTTGCCTTCTTTTATTTTTACTGAATAAAGGTTTTTATAAAAAGAAAACTCAAATTCTAAACCAAACAAACAAATCTAAATCCCAAATCAAATAAGAATCCAAATTAATATCTCAATGAATTCATAAAATGTTTTTTTGTCTTATTTTAAGTTTTTTTACCCAATTAGTCTTTCTATAAATTAATCTATTTAAATGAATAAACTATCATAGTTTCAATGGTATATAAAAATCTTATTGAAAAAAATGTTCTGAGTTAAGTTTTCTGAAAAAGTAAAAGTAAAAAGTTTCAATTAATTAGATTTAGATATGTTTTTTGACGAATCATAACTTCTTAAAAAAAAATTTGGGTAACCACTAACCAATATGCCATCTTCAGTGTTTTTCTTTTATCAATTAACACCATCATTCTTTTTCTACATATGATAAAAAAAATTCATTTTTTTTTTGAAAGAAAAAAAAAATTTCATCTTTGGTATAATCTTTTTTCTAGATTAAGGTCTTACTTTTAATATTTTATATTAATTATATATTAAAATTTAATTATATATAAAAGGCCCCAAATTTTAAACTTGCCTCAACTCTCTATTGATGTTCGCACGGCACTGCAAATAACACAGGAAAATCGCAGCATAAACGACGATACTCAGATAAAAGCAACCCACAAACAAATACTCTATACCCACAGATAATACAACCACCGAATAAAACAAATAAAGAAAAAACAGTTCAGAAAACCGCTTAATTATATTATATACATATAGCATAAGCAAGCCAACACTACATGCAAGACAAAAGTGTAGATATTCAGATCAGTTGTATCTACTCCAAAACGAAACAAAGAAAATGTGTTATGTAAGCACCGAGACCAAAAACAGAGTTTAATATAAACGCAGAGAACCAGAAAACAAACCAAACTCCCGAGAAGATAACAATGTAATCTCAAAAACATAATCCCAAGAACTTAATAACAATAGAGACAACAATATAAAAAAAGCACAAAGTTATCAACTCATACCTAAACAAACGATGAATAAGAAAAAATCTAACGAAAGGATTATTTCCTCATTTTATAAAACAGGAAACCTATCATAAAAAAAAAATTTATTTGACTAACAATTCAAAAATATATATACACCAAAACGAAAGGAAGGCATTTTCTGGTTCCACAAAATAGGACCCTTACCTAACGAAAATGCATTTTACATATTTAAAAGAGATATACAGTAAACGAATTTATGGCATTTTCCAATTTTTAAAATAGAATTAATGTCGTTACTATACTAAAACAGATATCCCGTACTAACGATATATATATTCGTAGAAGTATACAATTAACTAATCGATTAAAAAAATTATTACATATCAAATTCGTTTTCTCAAGGATTCCATTATATTATATCGATACTTTGATTTTTCTGATCATCCACAATCTTTTTTTTAGGGTTTCCATTGTGTTATATTGATATTTAAATCTTCTAAACACATCAAACTTAATTTCCCATAGACTCCATAGATTTTACTGATATATCGATCTCTAAAGAATATACGCTATGATCTAACAAATATTAGTCTTGACCCTTCTAAAACGCGAGAAAAATATGCATCATACATAAAGCAGACATTCACACGCACGCAGAAGTCGATTCTAAAGATTCTTTTTAGCTGTATCCTCGATAATGAGACCTTGAAAACATCTACCATCTAACAACCACCAACTCATTCACGAACAAATTTTCTTTTGTATAACACAAACACAAGCATGAACAATCTAAATCATCAAGCAAACGGTACTTTGCACCATTCGGTCGGAAAAATAAACGATATTATACATAAAAACGTGATACAAAATTTCTTCATATACATGCTCCACAATTACAAAAATAGCACGAGACTTGGAAAACCAAATCTCCATTTTCTCCATTGCATTACCGAATCACAAGAACAAAAGGAGCAATGACATAATACAAAAATAAACGATATTATGTACCAAGAACGTGATCCAAAACTTCTTCATATACATGCTCCACTTTTATTTTAACAATGACTATCATTTTCTAAGATTCCATGTTTTCAATACTTCGGTTTAATCAATGGAGTAAGAAAATTGCATGAAAGTAGCTTCCATTGATGGAAAATTTTGAAAGATTACAACTGCGATTAGCATCAAATTCATTTTACCCTATAACTGAATGAAATGACAGAGCAAAATAAACAATACATAAGCATTGTAGTTTTAATATTATCGAGTTTCCAAGATCTCATGATCCCCAGCCTGAGATAATGGTAGCTTGAGCCACTGAGATCACATGAGTGAGTCTTACACATCTCTTTTAAGTCTGAAGCCGTGCGCGAGTCATGTAAGTCATTAGCTACTTGTTAACCTTTTCCTCGTCCCAAATGAATCCTTGTATGTTCTGCATTCACGCACAATACACGAATCAGTTTAGTGTTTTGTTCTATTAGGTTAGGGCCTATATCCTTGGTTTGAGTGTCGTACCTGAACCCACTCGAACTAACTTGCAGTCACTCCTGAATTTGCTGTATAACACCTTTCTTGAACCTCAATATTTGAGAGAGAGAAAAATGTATGCAGTAGTACTAAACTGCCTCCGATCCAAAACGTGATCCTATTGAAACCTCTCCACGTAGAAGAAAGAATAAAATTCAAATATTTAGGCTGCTCCTAAGATTAAATGTAAGCAATCAATGCTGAAATGAAACGTGCATAAAAAGAAAGAAAGATTACAACTGCGATTAGCACTGTTGAATGCAATAGACCCAATACGTGTTATGGTTCTGGCTTAAGATTTGGGGGCTGTAAACTATCGTACCGTATGAAAACATGAACAAAAGAGTACTAAAAAGAGCATAAAAATAACAAAGAAAAAGCAACACGAAACAAAACAGAATGATAGCACCTTGAGCAAAATTAGTAGAAGCACAAACCATAAACGCAAAAAGACAATGTCACCAATAAAAAAGAAATCCCCTTGGTTGAATTAAACAAAAGCCACAGAACACTCGTAAGAATTAAAACCTCACCCTCTTGAAATTGTGATTATTCGTGGCATAAACCTAAGCCTTTTAATTCACATAAAAGGATCAAAGTTTTTTATTTTCTCTTAAAAAGGAATCCACTTAATGCAGAGGAGGCTGTGAAGATTCAAATTTTCGTTAGGTGATTACCGCTAGAACTCATGTCGGAAATATTGCTGTCAATTGAAGAACTAACATGAAATCTCAAGGCCATCTATAGAGTAACAAAGAGAAAACCAGCAAAATTGATTGAAGAAGCCATAGCCATTCAACTGAGATATGAACAAATGATATAACTATTAAAAAATAAAGAAAAACATTATTGCTCAAATGGAACAAAAAAAATAATAAATAAACTTCGATTGAAACAATAATAAGAACACAAGCGCTTAGACGTTACCTTTTCTCCGGTATTGCACAAGCTTTCCAATGATCGCCTTTTTACGATATAAATGGTCACCTCTTGTTGCTATATGACTACGAAACAGAGACATGCATGACGCCCTAGATGACAAACAGCACAATATATAAACATAGAGATGATGATGATTTGAAGAAACAAAAAAGTTATCCGATAAATAGAAACATGAGATCAATGCGAAAAAAAAAAGAAAAAAATGCATACCAAGCTTACATATGGAAAAAGATTAAACAAATAAGAAAGATGCTTACGTTAGTTTCTTTTTCTTTGCCTCTGCTTCCAAAAAGCATCCAGATGCTCCATACAGCTCTTGCTCTGTGGTTTCACAAAGACAAACAATAATCGATACGGTATTGTTCAAGATTCAAAAAGTTATTAATTTTCCGTCTATTCAGTCCCCGTTTATCGAGCCAAATAAGGTACTGGACAACAGCTGCACCATCATGAACATGTGCCTTCTTGAGTCCCTCAAGCTCAACCGGGTTCTAACATTATAGAGCATAAGCCATATAAGTGGAACGTAACGCGATAAAGAAGTCAAGTTAAGAAAAAGTCACTTTTTCAAAGAGGACTCATGATTACATTTAAGGCTTTTTGGAGTGATAAGGGAGATGGTTGCAGTAGGACCTTATCAGCATCCAATTTGGAATAAAGTGCATAGCAGCACGAAGCAGGGTCCACCCATAACCGATCCGTCTAGTCAGAATCAATCTCAATGTCCTTCGTAGCATCGACTTGAGTACGCTTTTAGAGGCATATGACAAAAAAAAGCCGATCCGAAGCAAGCAATGCCACATCTGAGATCACATCTGTGTACTCCCGTATTTCTACACCAACCCTTTGAAACAATCACTTGCCTTACATATTACAAAAACAGAACATCATAAGCTATAGCGAAAGAGAGTTTCATAAGTTGCTGCATATTACTGAAACAAAAGTGAAAACATTACCTCATTGGATACTTTCTTTTTGTCAACATAGAGGAACAAAGAGTCGGTTGTAACAATAGCAAAGGCATAAACAACAGGACAATAAGCAACATCGGTTCCACGGATATTGTATAGCCAAGCAACCTGCATCAAAGGCGTAAAGTTCAATCAATTCATTGCTCCATAACAGACTGAGAGAATAGTGAGAGAGAGAAAGATCATTAACATTATAAACCACCACTGAGTGATCTCCGAGCTGACCATGAGAGAACTTCTTCCATTACTTCCATTAAAAAGACTATCACTGATCTACCAATCATATATACTAACCTGTACAAATAGTAAGAAAAAATTGACAGGACACAAACAGAAGAAACAGATCAGAATAGGCACATAAAAAATACAAAAGAGTCGAGAACATACCTGATCCTGCAAAACAAATTTCATCCAAAAAATAAGACGAACAAATATAAAAATAAAGAACACAAGGGCATACCTGATCACCTGTAAATCCAAGTTAAACCAACAAAAAAAAATACAAAGGAACGAAATAAGAGTACAACAAAAAGTAAAATACACATGTTCTTGTTTCCGACAACAATCTCCCTTCCTAGCTCGAAGATCACTGATATAAGAATCGGAGTCCACCTTTTCTCACAAACACTCGGCCTCAGAAGTTAGAAGACTGAATGATTCCACACGCAGCACCAAACACAATATGCTTGATTCCACAAGCAAGGAATGAACAGGCAGGCATGATTCCACAAGCGATTCTGATTCACGGATGGATTGATGGCACCACAGAGACTATGGAAGGGTCTCTGATACAGCAATACACACTCAGACTTTGGTGAGTCCACGCAAAAGAACAGAGTAGACAAGGTTTCTTTCAAGATACGCTTGAAGAAGAAGAAAACTTAGAAGTTTATTATTTCAAAGATGTCGACTGCCTTACAAAGAGAACGAAAGAGAGCTTATATAAGGGCTCTAATACAATGAAAATAACCTAAAATTAATTACACAATTCGTCACACTTAATGAGAGATAAAGAATGAAGCCGTTGGAGAGATTTGTGCACTCGAAGATGGAAAGAAGTTGAAGCAAGAATAGGCAAGAAGGAATCCGCCTGATTCTCTGGTTGCTGGTGCAGCTAAGGACGTCTCTTGAGGCTTCTACATGGTTGAGATTGTCTCCTGGCCGCCAGATATAAGTTTGTAATCTCTCAAACTCGAACAGCTCCAAATTAGGCAAGTGCAGGATCTTCCGGGTTAGAAACTTGATATCTTTCAAACCAAAATAGCTTTTGGTATGAATCCAATTCGAGGAGAACCGGAATTGAATCAAGATTCCAGACAAAATCAACTCGCAGCTTAATTCTTCTTGGTTTGGTCGGAGTGACTCAAAGAGTGATCGGAGGTCTCCATGCGAACCTACTAGCTTCCGGATGGGTTTGAGGTAAGTGAACCAATTTGCCTCATTAAAACATTTCCTGTAAAATCCATTGGTACAAAACCAAAGATAAGGAAAAATGGTACAAACGGTCACAGCCCATTGGTAAGCCTTGGTTTCTCGTTCAGCTCCAACAAGTGTAAGCTGGTCTCTCTCGGATCTTGTGCAAGTCTGTCGACTTGTGAGCTACATAACTTCTTCATGCGGAAAGCGCTTGGGTTGATTCTTTCTTTCAGGGCTTCTCTGATGAGTTAAGTTTCTGGAACATCTTGAATTGTAGCTTAACTCCTTATGGTCCGTCCTGTGTGCTCCAATAATTGGACCTATGTCGTTGAGGTGCTCTAGTTGGTCTTCTCCAAGGATCTTGGTCAGCTCGCGGGCGTGCTCTAGTTGGTCTTCTCCAAGGATCTTGGTCAGCTCGCGGGCGTTCTCTTCATGCTCCTTGGTTGATGTTGACCTTCCTCAACTCCATTTGACTTGATCAAGAGTGTTAGCTTATCAAAAAGTTTATCAAGATTTTGAAAAGCTGTGGAGATACTTACCTCGCGGTTCTGAATCGGTTGGCTCTTAGTTGATGCAGCCATTGAGATTTCCGACCGTTTATGTGAAAAGGCTGAGTTCTTTCCCAGTGTTGCTCGTACTTTTGCCATTATTGTACCTCCTGGGATTTTCATTTGCTTCCCTAGTGAGCTGGTTGAGCTCAATTCTTGCGTAACTCTCATTGGATGTTTCCTCTCGGCCCATCGTTGACGTGACTTTCTTTCTTGGATATCTCTCAGGGATGTATACCCTGCTCTCAAACTTACAACTCGTCAGCTCTAAAGAATTTTTAGGAACAGAAAACTCACCTTGGTACTTGATTGATTTGGTGTTTTCACTTTGCACCAGATTAAAGTTTGTACTCCCTCGGATTGATTCCTTTTGAGGGGAAGCTTTTGTGCTCTGCTTAGCGGTTCTAGGAGGGGCATATCTCGCTCTCATCAATAGCTTTAGTTGACCCAAATTCCTTATTGTTGGCTTCTTGTAGTACCACCTGTACTCTTCCTCTTGATACCACCATCTTTTAGCTTCTCCTCTTAATTGCTCTAAACAATAAGCAAGCCTCTTGCTTATGGGAATGGAATAGTATTTAAAATACTCATCTAAGCTGTTTTCCCATTGGAGATAGTCTCCTTTTCTTCCTGAGAAAGAATAGATACAAGGTTCAGCATCGATTTTATATTGATAATCACAGGTTACCTTGTTCTTAAGCTTGCGTGAGGTATAACAAGTGGAGTAATGGCGGTTGTCCATGGGCTCCTTCAACTCTCTTTGGTTGGTCTCTTCTTCATATTTGTTGGGGAAAAACACGAAACACGCGAATGCGCAGCGGAATAACGTTCCCCGCACTTGTGTGAGCCTGTGAGGAAAAGACTTAACCAATGGCACAGAAATGATCTAAGCAGAAAACGAAATGAGACACAATCTTTTTACGTGGAAAACCTCCTCGATGTGAGAAGGAAAAACCACGGGACCGTAGTCCACTCAAAATCCACTATATCAAATGTTTGAGTGTTACAACCACGTCCTCCCTGTTCCTACAGAACAGATTCAGAGACTAAGGCTCAAAGAGAGCAATCTCTAACACCAAGAGAACTCAACAAGAGAGCAATACAAGCTTACAAAACTAGCAGATACAAAATGACCTCAGCTCACTAGGATTCCGGCAACCAGAGAACAATCCCACCGTACAAATCCAAGATGAACAAGTCAACAACACCTCTGCCAAATTTCAGCTCAATCAGAGAAGAACTCACCGTTGGATTTCCCAAACACTCAAGACTGGAACTGCTGAAGAACTGTAGCGACGAGCTTCACTAAAACCCCGATTCACGAGAAACCAACCGTTGAAACGACAATCCCACCGTTGAATCTCAAACCCACTGAGTCACGAAGCTTCCACAAAATATCAGCCAGATCGGACCACTTTCGAGCCTCGAACACAGCCCTGAAGAAACCAGACGAAATCCCTTCTTCTCTCCTTCTTGCCTCTCTCTTCTTTCTCTCTCTCTTTTAGTGTGTTTGTCTATCTGTGTGTCTCCACTAAAAAATTAGGTCACACTCACCTTATATAGGTCTTACAAATAAGAGACTTAAAATAAACCTTATAAGCTCTTCAACACCAGACTTGAAAATTAACAAAAAAAAAACACAAGACTTCAGGTTTGATCTTCTCTCAACCAAACCATGGTTTCCTCACACTAGGAGGAACACCAACAAACTCCCCCTCCGACTAGTTGGAGGAAACAGCCATCCCGGCTATCTCACGGCAAACCTCAAGCTTTTCCCTCGGCAATGACTTCGTCATCATATCAGCTCCATTATCATTCGTATGAACTTTTTCAAGTCCCACTTCCTTAGAAGCAATCACATCACGTATCCAATGATACCCCCTATCAATGTGCTTCGAACGCGAATGATGAATGTCGAGTTCTTCCGAGACATATGCGCTTGACTGTCACAAAGCAACACATACTTATCCTGCTTGAGACCGATATCCTCACAGAAGTTCTTTGTCCACAACAACTCCTTAAGAGCTTCAGTTGCAGCTATGAACTCAGCTTCAGTGGTAGAAAGTGCAACACACTTTTGCAACCTTGACTGCCATGAAACAGCTCCGCCCGCAAACGTTATCAAATAACCCGAAGTAGATTTCCTGGAGTCAACATCTCCAGACATGTCAGCATCTGTATAACTGACAATCAATGGCTCATTACCTCCAAAGGAAAGCTTCAAACCAGAAGTCCCTCGAAGATATCTTAAAATCCACTTCACAGCATTCCAATGTTCTCTTCCAGGATTGGAATTGAACCGGCTTACTACACCAACGGCGAAAGCTAAATCCGGTCTTGTACAGACCATGGCATACATCAAACTACCCACTGCAGAAGCATATGGAACTCTTGCCATATCTTCCTTCTCTGCATATGTCTTTGGACTCTGTTACTGCTCAATCTAATGTGTGAAGCAA
The DNA here is from genome assembly GCA_010577795.1 of Isatis tinctoria. Classification (NCBI taxonomy): domain Eukaryota; kingdom Viridiplantae; phylum Streptophyta; class Magnoliopsida; order Brassicales; family Brassicaceae; genus Isatis; species Isatis tinctoria. Next base: position 9,770,710 of record CM021246.1, on the reverse strand, counting down.
GAGGAGTGCTCACCACTTTAGATTTGTCCATGTGAAACCTTTTAAGTACTTTCTCAATGTACTTCTCTGAGACAAGTGAATCAATCTCTCAGCTCTGTCTCTCTCAATTCTTATACCAAGAATCTGTTTCACTGGACCAAGTCTTTCATGGCAAAGGACTTGCTGAGCTGCTTCTTCAGCTCACCAATTCTGCTCATGTCCCTGCCACAATCAACATGTCATCAACATATAGCAACAAGATGATAAAATCATCATCACCAAACACCTGAATAAACACACAGTGATCATCAGTAGTCTCTTATAACCATGCTCCTCCATAACAGACTTAAACTTCATGTACCACTGCCTAGGTGCTTGCTTCAATCCATAAAGACTTTTCTTCAGGCGACAAACTAAATCCTCTTCACCCTTTTCACAAAGCCTTCTGGTTGTACCATGTAAATCTCTTCCTCCAAATCTCCATGAAGGAAAGCAGTTTTTACATCCATTTGCTCAACCTCTAGATCAAGACTTGCTGCCAGTCCAAGTACAATCCGAATGGACTGCATCTTCACAACAGGAGAAAAGATTTCATCATAATCAATCCCCTTCTTTTGGCTGTATCCTTTCACAACCAATCTAGCCTTGTATCGGGGTTGCAAACTTGTATCTTCATGCTTAATTCTGAACACCCACTTATTAAGCAATGCCTTCTTGCCCTTAGGCAATTTCACCAACTCAAATGTATGATTCTCTTCAAAAGAATCCATCTCATCACCAGCAGCACCAAGCCACTTATCTTTGTGTTCACATTCCATAGCTTCATCAAAGCTTTCAGGCTCTCCCCCATCAGTAAGTAACACATACTCACTAGGATCATACCTTGTCGACGGTTTTAGACCTCTCTCAGATCTTCTAACAATAGGTGGGTTCTCAGTAGTTGGTGTCTCACCATGATCGTCACCATGATCACCAATACCATCTTCATGTGCGGGAGCATCTGCACCGGGTGTATCTTCTTGAACCTCATCCTCGACCTGACCGTGGACAGATGTAGAAGGACTAGCCTCTAAATCGATCAAACTCTCATTACTCTGAGTTGGTTTTCCGGACTTGTCAATGTCCTTAATTGTTTGATCTTCCATGAACACAACATCTCTGCTCCTTATGAGCTTCTTATCAACAGGATCATAAAATCTGTCCCGAACTCATCCTGACCATAACCAATGAACACACACTGTCGTGACTTCATCTCAAGCTTCGATCTCTCATCCTTAGGTATATGAACAAATGCCTTACACCCAAAGACCTCAAATGACCATAAGAAACATCCTTACCGGTCCAAACTCTCTCTGGAACATCACCCTCCAATGGAGCACTTGGTGACAAATTCAGCACATGAACAACTGTGCTCAAAGCCTCACCCCAGAAAGTCATCGATAAGCCTGACTGTGAAATCAAACATCTCATCCTCTCGACAATAGTCCTGTTCATCCTCTCAGCCAACTCATTCAACTGTGGAGTCTTAGGCGGCGTGAACTGATGCCTAATACCATGCTCTTTGCAATAAGCATCAAATGGTCCAGAATACTCACCACCATTATCACTGCGGATACACTTCAACTTATTCCCGTTTGTCTCTCAACCAATGCCACAAAATGCTTGAAAATCCCAGAACCTGATCTTTGGTCTTCATCGTGAAAACCCACAACTTCCTAGAATGGTCATCAATGAATGTGACAAAATATGATGCACCACCAAGAGATTTTGTCTTCATTGGACCACACACATCTGAATGCACCAATTCAAGTACCTCAGATTTTCTAGAAGGTGCAGAAGACTTGAAAGAAACTCTGTGTTGTTTTCCATGCAAACAATGTGCACACTTAGGCAAGTGCAAACCAGAGATTCCTGGAATGACCTCCTTCTTTGACAACACAGACATACCCTTCTCACTCATGTGACCGAGTCTCTTATGCCATAGCTCCATGGCATCAACATTCTCCACTGCATTAACAAAATCTTTGGAGACCTTAGCCTGCATCAAATAGAAAGATGAAAGCTTCTCACCTCGAGCCACAACCAGAGAACCACGTGAAAGCTTCCATTTACCACCACCGTGTAAACTGTAGAAACCCTCATCATCAAGTCTTCCTGTAGATATCAAATTCATCCTCAAGTCTGGAACATGCTTAACATCCTTAAGCATCAACCTAGTCCCAAGACTAGTTTCCAAGCAAATATCACCAATGCCAACAACCTGAGCCAAACCATCATTACCCATCTTTACAGAACCATACTTACCTAGAGTGTAGGTAGAGAACAAATCCCGCTGTGATGTAGCATGAGTAGTAGCTCCACTGTCAATCACCCAACTGGTGTCTTGGCATACATTAATGGCATCATTCTCAAGAAGAATGAGAAACTCATCTTGGGTGACTGTCACCCGATCTACTTCTTCTTGCTTTCCTTGCTGCTTGTCTTTCTTCAACTTCCAGCAATCTTTCTTTATGTGCCCTTTCTTATGACAGAAATAACACTCCATATTAGCAAATTTATTAGATTTGCTCCTGCTCCTGTTCTTTTCCTTCTTGGATTCTCTATGTGAACTTCTCCCCCTTGACTCAGTAACCAGAACATCTGAACGTGAGGAACTAGCATTTGACTGCCTTCTTGTCTCCTCATTCAACACACTGTTCTTCACTGAATCCATCGAAATGACACCTTCCGACGCGGAGTTACAAAGAGACATTGTGAATACCTCCCAAGAATCTGGTAATGTACCAAGAAGCCACAAACCGTGAATCTCATCATCAAACCTGATGCCCATATCAGACAACTTGTTGAGTAATCCCTGAAACGCATTCAAGTGATCTGTCATCGGAGTTCCCTCCTGATACCTCAACTCAATCAACTTCTTGATCATAAGCATCTTGTTATTCCCGGTCTTCCGAGCATATAACTGCTCCAGCTTCAACCACAAAGAACGAGCATTAACCTCATTTTCAATATGATGCAACACATTATCATCTATCCACTGCCTTATCAAACCACACACTCGGCGATGCAGCAACTTCCATTCATCCTCAGTCTTATTATCAGGCTTCTCCTCCAGAAATACTGGTAGATGAAATTCTTTAACAAAGAGCAGATCCTCCATCTTGCCCTTCCATAGATGATAATTGTTGTTACCATTCAAGCTTATCATTCTGCCCATATTCTCCATCTTTTCCATCACTCACACAAGCAAACCAATAACCCAGAGCTCACAACCTTAATCTCTGATACCACTCTGTTGGGGAAAAACACGAAACACGCGAATGCGCAGCGGAATAACGTTCCCCGCACTTGTGTGAGCCTGTGAGGAAAAGACTTAACCAATGGCACAGAAATTATCTAAGCAGAAAACGAAATGAGACACAATCTTTTTACGTGGAAAACCTCCTCGATGTGAGAAGGAAAAACCACGGGACCGTAGTCCACTCAAAATCCACTATATCAAATGTTTGAGTGTTACAACCACGTCCTCCCTGTTCCTACAGAACAGATTCAGAGACTAAGGCTCAAAGAGAGCAATCTCTAACACCAAGAGAACTCAACAAGAGAGCAATACAAGCTTACAAAACTAGCAGATACAAAATGACCTCAGCTCACTAGGATTCCGGCAAAGAGAACAATCCCACGTACAAATCCAAGATGAACAAGTCAACAACACCTCTACCAAATTTCAGCTCAATCAGAGAAGAACTCACCGTTGGATTTCCCAAACACTCAAGACTGGAACTGCTGAAGAACTGTAGCGACGAGCTTCACTAAAACCCCGATTCACGAGAAACCAACCGTTGAAACGACAATCCCACCGTTGAATCTCAAACCCACTGAGTCACGAAGCTTCCCACAAAATATCAGCCAGATCGGACCACTTTCGAGCCCTCGAACACAGCCCTGAAGAAACCAGACGAAAATCCCCTTCTTCTCTCCTTCTTGCCTCTCTCTTCTTTCTCTCTCTCTTTTAGTGTGTTTTGTCTATCTGTGTGTCTCCACCTAAAAAATTAGGTCACACTCACCTTATATAGGTCTTACAAATAAGAGACTTAAAATAAACCTTATAAGCTCTTTCAACACCAGACTTGAAAATTAACAAAAAACAACACAAGACTTCAGGTTTGATCTTCTCTCAACCAAACCCATGGTTTCCTCACACTAGGAGGAACACCAACAATATTCTCCTTGGGAGCTGTCATCTTCACTCCATGATCCTCCTTCTTCTTCTACTTCTTCATACCAGCTCTTCAGATGAGGGTGGTCTCGGTCTTGATCTGGTGGGTCGGGTTCAAGCTCTTCTTTTTCCGGCTCATGTCCATAGTCATCATCTTCTTCAGACCAAGGATCTTCCAAGTAAGATATATCCTCGCTCATGTTTAGATCATAATCAGTTTCTTGATCTGTAGTATCTTCTTCTGACATTATTCTCCCTGTCTACTTGATGGTACTTGCACTCAACAAAAACAACAAGCAAATCAAAGCAACAATGGTAGAGACAAATAATTATTCTAACCGCAATCAACAAGCTAGACACGACAAGGTTTCAAACTTGAATCATACGCCAAGAACAAGTTGCAACTTACGATTTAGAACAAAAAGGCAAAGACAAAAGGAAGAAATCGACAAAATGGAAATATGCAGTATTCCCTTTTTTTTTTAAATAAGGATGTTAATGCAAACAATATTCGATAGCAACAAAATAAGACAATAAGGCAAGTCCACTCAAGTGCAAAAAGGAAAACAATATTAAACAAAATATGCAATATGGTCCTAGCGTAACCTAACTCACGACAGCAACAAGATGCAGCAATGATGAGATGATTATATGATGAGTTATGCACGACTTTAAACAAAGATGGATTCAAAGGACAATATGCAACAAGAGATGAATGCAAGTAAATAACTAATAACTTTTATGGGATTCTCGTTTGTGATTAATGATGCAAACAGAGAAATTCAAAGCCGACAATATTAAACAAAACAGAAGCAATATATATATTTTTTTTAATTTTAAAGTTAAACAACAAGGAACAGAAGCAATCAATAGAAGCAAACACGATTGTTTTTTTTTTTTAATAAGATGCAAACAAAACAAAGCAAACAAAACAGAAATCGAAAAAAATAAACAAGCAAAGAGAAAAGGGATAGAAAGCCAAAGATTGAATCTTCGGCTCTGATACCAAACTGATATAAGAATCGGAGTCCACCTTTTCTCACAAACACTCGGCCTCAGAAGTTAGAAGACTGAATGATTCCACACGCAGCACCAAACACAATATGCTTGATTCCACAAGCAAGGAATGAATAGGCAGGCTTGATTCCACAAGCGATTCTGATTCACGGATGGATTGATGGCACCACAGAGACTATGGAGGGGTCTCTGATACAGAAATACACACTCAGACTTTGGTGAGTCCACACCAAAGAACAGAGTAGACAAGGTTTCTTTCAAGATACGCTTGAAGAAGAAGAAAACTTAGAAGTTTATTATTTCATAGATGACGACTGCCTTACAATGAGAACGAAAGAGAGCTTATATAAGGGCTCTAATACAATGAAAATAACCTAAAATTAATTACACAATTCGTCACACTTAATGAGAGATAAAGAATGAAGCCGTTGGAGAGATTAGTGTACTCGAAGATGGAAAGAAGTTGAAGCAAGAATAGGCAAGAAGGAATCCGCCTGATTCTCTGGTTGCTGGTGCAGCTAAGGACGTCTCTTGAGTCTTCTACATGGTCGAGATTGTCTCCTGGCCGCCAGATATAAGTTTGTAATCTCTCAAACTCGAACAGCTCCAAATTAGGCAAGTGCAGGATCTTCCGGGTTAGAAACTTGATATCTTTCAAACCAAAATAGCTTTTGGTATGAATCCAATTCGAGGAGAACCGGAATTGAATCAAGATTCCAAACCAAATCAACTCGCAGCTTAATTCTTCTTGGTTTGTTCGGAGTTACTCAAAGAGTGATCGGAGGTCTCCATGCGAACCAACTAGCTTCCGGATGGGTTTGAGGTAAGTGAACCAATTTGCCTCGTTAAAACCTTTCCTGTAAAACCCATTGGGACAAAACCAAAGATAAGGAAAAAGAGTACAAACGGTCACAGCCCATTGGTAAGCCTTGGTTTCTCGTTCAGCTCCAACAAGTGTAAGCTGGTCTCTCTCGGATCCTGTGCAAGTCCGTCGACTTGTGAGCTGCATAACTTCTTCATGCGGAAAGCTCTTGGGTTGATTCTTTCTTTAAGGGCTTCTCTGATGAGTTAAGTTTCTGTAACATCTTTAATTGTAGCTTAACTCCTTATGGTCCGTCCTGTTTGCTCCAATAATTGGACCTATGTCGTTGAGGTGCTCTAGTTGGTCTTCTCCAAGGATCTTGGTCAGCTAGTGGGCGTTCTCTTCATGCTCCTTGGTTGATGTTGACTTGATGTTTACATCAATCACGATCGGTGTACCATACAAAAACAAAACCACGAAGTCAGATTCACTCCAGAACAAAGAGAACACACAAATAACAGCAATATAAAGACACCAAACAAGCTACATCTAACACTTAAATGCTAACAATGAACGACAACAACAAAAAGCAAAGACGTGTGAGGAGGTGATACCTAAAGTAGTCGAAGAGGGTATATATAGCTAATCGTAGGTTTAATAAAATTATACCATTATTTAACGATCCGATAAATACAATCACGAGCTAATCTCTGACATTTTAAAAAAAATTAATATGTACGATAACGATTAATCTTTTTCGGATGAGACCACGACGATATCATCGTTTTGTTTTATGTATATATACATATAATCGTCGTAACTACACCGTTTTGGTTTTTTTTTTTCGTTTCGATTTTCAGATAATTTTCGATCAATACAAAGCATTATCCCAATCCTTTTACGGCATTATTCAAATGTTTAAATAATTTTCGATCAACGCATAGAATTATCCTAATCCTTTTATCGCAATATTTAAAAAAAAAAAAGAACACCAGATCAAGTAGATAATCCCGGCACTGGTTTCGTTTTTGTTTATTCCGAAATATTATAAATCAGATCGTAATAGATGTATAACGAAAAACAAAAAAAATAACACTAACAATATAATTTAAAGTTTAACATTAACAGCCTTCTTTCATTAAGGGTATTATAGTAATTTGATATCCCAACTTTCAACGTGAGGCCGCCACATCGAAAAATCACTTCGCTTTTAATAGAATGATAACATATGTAAATAATATAATGGGTGAAATCCACATAGGTTAATTAATTAAATAAGCTTAATTATCTCTTTTCAGAACATAGTGTCAAGTCAGCCTGGGCATTCGGGTATACAGTTTGGTTCCGGGTATTTCAGTTCTGGAGATTTAGGATCCAATAAGTACTTTAAATTTTTCGGGTCGGTTCCGGGTCAGTTCGGATACAGAAAGCTAAGAACCGTAACATACCCGAAAATTTTCGATTTTTTAACGGTTCGGATATTAAATACCCGAAGTAACAATATTTGTACCCGAAATTGTAAATATTATCCGAAAAAGACGATATTAAATCCGAAATATCAAACATAACACGAGTTTAAAAGGAAACATAACACAAGTTCAAACATAACACGAGTTCAAACATAACACAAGTTCAAACGTAACACGAGTTCAAAAGCCAAACTGCCAAGTATCTGAAATAACAAATAACGGAAAATAACACGACAACACGAGTTTAAAACAAACGAGTCAAAAGACTCAAAATAAACTGCTGAAGTCCAAACTCCAAATCACAAAACATTAAACAAGTCTTTGCTTCCCGATTCCTTGATCTTAGTCTCCTAGATAGTAGATCTCCTTAAAATTGCAAATCGATTTCTCCAAATTCTACAAATGAATGATAAGAAGAAAGCTTAAAAGTTGTAAAGTGTAAACATATAAACTTGTAAACAAAACAAGAAATTAAACTACTTACCTCTCTCTTGAATCCCGATTCATTGATCATAGTAAATTGATTTCTCCAAACTCTACATATGAATGATAATAAAATAGCTTAAAAGTTGTAAAGTGTAAAGTGTGAACATATAAACTTATAAGCAAAACAAGAAATCAAACTACTTACCTCTCTCAAGCTCATCTTGGTCTTCAATGTCATCGAGCAATTGCTCAATGGTACTAGATCCTCTAATTCTCATGCGTATCTCACTCTTCAACCACTGCTCCGTACACATCAAAACTTCTATAATGTAATGTGTTAAAAGAGCTTCTGTAAGGATCCAAGATGCGACCGCTTGTGCTGAATGCAGATTCAGAAGCAACACTTGGAACTTGCATTGCGAGAACATCCTTAGCCACTTCTGCGAGAACTGGAAATTTTAAGCTATTAGCCTTCCACCAGGAGAGAACATCATATTCAGAACCTGCGAATATAAGTGGATTCTCCACATTCTCTGCCAAGTACAATTCTAGCTCAGTAGAATTGATTCTTGAAATCCTATTTCCTGGACCATATCTTTGTAAAATGCATCCATTCTTCGAAAACCACCACGAGTAGATAAATGACATCTTGGCTGAGAAGGAGATGAAGATCCGACTCCATGTGACTGAGAAGAACTACTGGATGCAGCAGAGGCTCTATTCTGAGTACTATGCTGAGTAATACTATACGCTTCAAACAGCCTTTTCAGAATATCTATTGTAGAATCGTACATCATACTAGCCTTCAGACTATCTTTTCCATACAGCTCATCAAAACATAACTGAGCAAATTTCATCTTCTTCCTAGGGTCAAATACAGTAGCCACTATCAAAAACCTATTCATCTCAGTTTTCTCCCCAAATGGATCCCAATACTTACCTAATTTGGTGATCATGGCTGCGACTTCCTTTTGCAACTCAGCATCCGGATCTTGGCTCAATGTAATGAGATGTTGTTGAATGCTAACAATCTCATTATAGCATTTGTAAGAACAAACTGAATTATTAGCAGAAAGTACCAGTGTTGACTCATAGTAGATAGCAAGAAAGTTGAGCAATATGTCTATCGATTTCCAATCTTCTTCCAGAGGTGGTCCAATCCTCTTCTTCCCATTCTCTCTTTCTTGAAAGTAATCGTTATATGGCTTGTCCTCTGCCTCCATCTTCTCAAATGCAACAGGAAGTCCATAGCTCTACTCAGCATTAGATAGGTAGAGTTCCACCTGCTTTTGCAATCCAATGGCAAACTACCCCTGGTCATCTTCCATGTATCAACGCGCAGCTGAAAAGACTTCAATCTTGGTGTAAAAGACCTCACAAACACAAAACCATTACGAATGGTAGAGACACTCTTGTCAACATCGTGAAATCCATCCCAGACAATCAGATTGAGGATGTGTGTTGCACACCTCTGATGTAAGAAGTCTCCACCGAGGACCAAAGAACCTTGCCCAACTAGACTGAATCTTTCCTTCAAGTAGTTCACTGCATTACTGTTAGCTGAAGCATTATCCATAGTGATGCAGAAAACTTTCTTGATATCCCACTCTTCTAAACATTCTTCTAAAACCCTAGCAATAGTAGTTCCCTTGTGGTCATTGATGTTTTTGAATGCGATGATCAGGTTGTTCAATTGCCAATTAAAACCCCCAAACGGCTATAAACGAGTCTTTTTATGTTCAGATAATCGGTTCCTAACTTCGGTAATAGGGTAATAACCGGAACCGAACCGGGATCCATGGATCTTAAATTCAAGAACCAATGGGTATTTAGGCTGTAACCGGAACCGAACCAAACATGTTTTTCCGGGTCGGTTCCGGTTCGGTTCTTCGGTTCCGGTTTGTATACCCAGGCTGAGATCCAACCTAGAAGGAAGTCAGGGTTTGTCCACAATATCCATGCTTGTTTTCCAAGAAGAGCTTGATTAAAGCGTCCAATGTCATGGTAGCCAAGCCCTCATTTCTCTTTGGATTTACACAAGCGTTTCCATGCCACTCAATAAATCTGTTTTTGTACAGAACCATTGCTCCGCCAGTACTGTGTGAGGAAACTCGTTAATTTTTTGCAAATGTTCACTAGGATTTTAAAACAAGACATTGCAAAGATGGGAATGGGAAGACCAATTGACTTAATCGGAATCTGTTTCATTTTCTGCGATAAGCCATTTGCGAACGAACCATCGACACGACCTTGAAGTTTCTCTTGAATAAAACTGAGCAGCTTACTTTTTGATCTACTAAAGCACTTTGGTAGGCCTAGGTCCGTGCCTTTCCCTCCTTTCTCGATACTGAGAGCTTGTCTGATGTTCTGTTTTTGCGCGTCCCCAACCTTTAAGCCAAATATAATAGAGGATTTCATTGTGTTGATTATTTGCGCGGATGCTTCCCCATAGAGATGCATGCATCTTGTCAGCTCTCAAACTTTGTTAACGGAGGCTTCACACATTAATAAGCTGTCGTCGGCGAATAATAGATGGTGGGCAGATGGACTAGAGGCACTTAGTTTGATTCCATGAATCTTTTTAGACTGTTCCGCGAAGTTTAGGCAGCTTATTAAAGCCTCCACTGCTAGCATGAAAAGGAAAGGGAACAAAGCGTCGCCCTACCTAACTCCTCTTTCTGGTTTTATGAGCCCGTGCGTACAACCATTGTGAAGAACCAAATACGACATAGAGTTAATGCAATACATTAGCCAACTTATCCAAACTCTGTCATAACCCATCTTCTCCAAAAAAGTCTATATGAAAGGTCATTCCACACGGTCATATGCCTTAGACATCGGTTTTCACTGTTATGAAATTATTTGAGACCATATCAATTGTCCAAAGGCCATGAATTATCTCATGTGCTATAAGAATGTTATCAGAAATCAGCCTACCCGAGACAATAGCCCCTTGGGTTTCAGAAATGATTTCTGGTAATACTCTCTTCAAACTTTCGCATAATATCTTGGATATGATCTTATATTGAACCGAACATAGATTTGTGGACCTCATTTCCGACATCTTAATGGGGTTTGGTACCTTGGGAAGGATAGAAAGGTGAGTATGGTTTCAGCCCTCATGAATGTGTGAAGTAGAGAAGAAACCTTTGATCTCTTTCGTCACAGTCGGACCTACTATGTGACAGAACTTTTGGTAAAAGATCTTGTAAGCCCATCCTCTCCCGAGGCATTACTTCCTTTGACCCCGAAGGCAGCTTTCTTTATTTCCTCCTTTGTAACCATTTCTGCCAGGTTACGATTATCTCATGGGAAACTCTTGGGTGGAAACCTGGAAAACAGCGACTCCAAATCATGCGGGTTTGTACTCATGAACAATTCTCCGTAGAATTCTACGGCTATATGTCCTTTTGCACCTTCCGGGAATTTTTCTCTTCCCTCATCATCAATGAGCATGAGCACTTTATTCTTGATACACCTACCTTTAACCACATTATGAAAGAATTACGTGTTCAGGTCTCGTTCATGTGGCCATTGTTCCCGGCTCTTTTGCCTCCAAAAGCTTTCTTGCTTTTTGTAAGCCAGAGAAAGTTCATACTTTAATCGTCACATATTTATGTGGCTCAGGTGTATCTTCGATACCTCAGCTTCAAAGGCCATTTGTAACCGACTAAATTTCACTTTGGAGTTGGAGTCATGAGATCTTTTCCATCGAGCTATTTCTCTGCGATTTAGAAATACGGTCTAAACATGGTAGATTTTCATTCTCAGTATATTATCTCTCCACCCAGCCCATGACAAACTATTACCAGAACTGCGAATTTCTCTTAGCTTGCAGTTATCAGCCAAGTTGTAAAGCCCCAAAAAGGTGGACTCTTCTTCTACTTGAATCTCCTACTTTTTTCATCATTATTCAGAAGTTCATTGAAATCTCCAGTGAAGGTCCATGCCAGGTCTCTGGTGAGACCAATAAGAGAAAGTTGGATCCCAAAAGCTTGTCTTCGATCGTGTTAGTTTAGTAATTTCCAAAGAGTGGGTATCAATAAAGTCATTTGAAGGTTTTAGGAGATTTGTTTATTAATTTTCCCTTAATGAAATCAACACAACAAGCTGTTTTTACACATAGAGGAGCAACAATTAGAATACCTTTTTAGTCATTTTCAAACAAACGGCACTCTGAATGACTTCTTCAAAGTCAACTTTCCTCCAAATCTACCTACTTCACCATATGTATAATCCACCCAAGTTTTCCAAAATCCATTATCCAATACATCTTCCTTTAATGTATTAATTTGTGTCCAAATATTTTATATCCATCCAGCCATTTTAATGCAAACCTAGAATAAGAAGAAATTAGTGTAGCATTGTCATCCTTAGGACTAGGAAAAATATCAAAATTTGAAGATTCAAATCAAATCCAAAATCAAAAAAAATACTCGAACGGGTCTTAGATTTTTGTAAAAAAAATACAGGATTTAAATCTAAACCAAATTAATATCTGAAATATCTGAAATATTACTATATTTCAAAAACGTTAAACAAAACAAATCGAAATCTCCAGCAAACTGAAATATCCAAAACTATTTTGTCATAATTGTTAAAGTTTAACAAATTTTATTAAATTTAACCATTTTTTTGTTTTGTCCTTGATATTTTGAGTATATGAATCTGATCCGAACCTGATCAAAATCTCGATGGAACCAAACTGAATTCCACCCAGATATAAAATATTCAAAATGTTTTATATTCTAAAACCTAAATATTCAAAAACTCAAACTACCTGAATCGAACCCAACATGATATCTGAACGGCCACGCCTGGTCGTTTCATCCACAAAGATTCATTTAGGGATGGGATTTTAACCCGAACCCGAATCCAAACCCGAAAACAATTTAGAAAGCCCGATCGGTTTCTATTTTTCTAAATCCAAAAAGCCAAAACTCAGAACCGACCCGAACCCGACATGGACCCGATGAATAAATTTTAAAAAACGGTTTCTATTTATCTAAACCTGAATAAACTGAACAAAAATCCTAAGTACCCGCTCTTTTTTTATTTTTTTCATTAAATTGATTATTTTTGTTTTTTAAGAAAACCCGAAAACCCTTAAACCCGACTCAAAATAATATCTAATATGGTTTGATATAAAACTCGAAACCCGACCTAAACCCGAAATAAACTGAACCGAACCCGAAATATAATTAGGAGAAAACCTGATCGTCATGTGACGTATCAAAACTCAAAAACCCGAAAACTGAATCATGCGGCCCGAATGCGAAGAATTACCCCTGAAGTCCGAGGCTAGGGATGTTAATATGGGTTTTATAAGAGATTTTTAATGGGTATTTACATTAAATGGGGATCCTATTAGACCCATTTATGTATTCTATAGGATTTAAATTATTTTAATTTTTTATATTTAGGAATAAAATTATCAACAAATATTTGTGACTAAAATACTGACGGAAAATGAGAAATAATAAAGAGAAATTCATATTATTGACCAAAAATCGAAAATGCGAAATAACGGTTTTAGAAAGAAAATGCGGAATCCGGGAAAATGTGGAAAAATTCGGAATCAATTTTTGGCAGAAAAATGCAGATTCACGTTTTCAACGGAAAAACGCGGAATCACGGTTTTGTCTTAAATTCCGTTTTTTTAGCCGGAAAACGAGGAATCACAATTTTGGCGGGAAAACGCCGAATCACGGTTTTGGCGGGAAAACGCGGAATCACGGTTTTGGCAGGAAAACGCGGAGTCCCGGTTTTGGCGGGAAAACTCGGAATCACTTTTTTTTGCGGGAAAACACTGATTCCCCGTTTTGGCGGGAAAATGCGGATTCCTGGTTTTGGCGCGAAAATGTTGTATCATGTTTTTGGCAGGAAAATAAAATTTATGTTTTGGCTGAAAAATGTGGAATACCGGTTTTGTTGGAAAGACAGAAAATATTATTGTTTGTTTTAAATTATTGTGGAATATTATGGTTTGTTTTAAATTATTTTATACTATTTTTTTTTTGTCGGCCAAATGGATTTATTAATGATATTTGTCAAATTGAATACATTGGGTTAAAAGATAAGGGCAATGATCAAATATTTGCCACATTGCAGAATCGAATAAAATATGTTTTGAAAGCCTATCTGCCGCACTGTTACAGGAAAGCCTTTGACAGTAGAACTTAACCTCTTGAAATTGTTGTTGCCATTGACGCACTGTATTAATATAATGAAGATATCGATTGTTGGCTGTAGACGATCGTAAGGCCTTATTTATAATCAGATTATCTCCTTCAAAAATACATTTCCTGAAACCCAGACCCCAAGCCGCTTGAATTGCCCAGAGTAGTGCCGTGAGTTCAGCTTCCTCAACTGTATGCCTTCCGTCAAATTTCTCCATACCTCCATGTAAGAAATCTCCATTTGAATTGCGAATGATCCATCCCATTCCTGATTGTTTGTCACCTCCGAAGTGTGAAGCATCATCATACTTGATTTTAACCCAATCCTCTGGTGGCGCTTTCCATGATTCCTGACTCTGTTGGACGTTGGTAGTTGCCTAGTTGGAGTTGTTCCCAAACTCTGTGTCAACGCTAACTCCCAGTCTTTAGTGTCCTGTGTTGCCTTGTTCAGTGTGTCTTCGACAGAGTAATGCCGATCATTGAAGACTAAATCGTTACGGCTCTTCCAAATCCTCCATAGTATATGGAGCGGAAAATTGCGTTGTTGGATTGTCAAGTCATGCATCATATGGATTTTTAGTAGATGTTCAATCTTTGATGCAGGGGAGGATGTCGTGTCATCCAATACAGCATTTAGTAGACCGGCTTCTTGCCAAATATCTTGTGCGTAAGGACAATAAAAAAAATAAATGATTGGTTGATTCTTTGGCGTCGCAGCAGCGCTTACAAGTTGGCTCCACTGGTATTTTTCGATGTAGAAGATTTGCTTTCACAGGGAGAATATCTGAAGCCAGTCGCCATAGGAAGTGTCTTATCTTTGGTGTCATTTGAGAATGCCAGATTGCTTTGGTAAGGTGAGTGGAGTCCACCAAAGGAGCCTGTGATTGATGTTGAATTCCATTGTGTGACAAATGATATCCAGTACGTACCGAATAGTCTCCATGACTTGTGAGAGGCCAAATGTAGTTGTCTGGTTCTGGATGCGGGGGAAGATAGAGTTTGCGGATAAGGAGATGATCTTCCTTTTCAATTAACTCTGAGAGTTCTGTATCATCCCATGTATTAGTAGTAGCAGCATCAATTAGTATTTTCACCGGTAGCACAGGGTTCGTGTATGGGAGTAACCGTGGAGCACGAGGTGGTGATGTAGGAAGCCAGTTGTCTGATAATTTAGTAGAGACACCATCTCCAATGCATTTTAAAGTCCCAGATAACACCAGTTCTTTTCAGAAGAGCAAAGATTGCCATCCATATGATGGTTCAGTACCTCTATTTGCTTGTAATATATCTCCATGTCGAAAATACCGATGCTTGAGAACACGATGAATTAAGCTCTGTGGTCTTTTCATAATTTTCCAAACTTGATTTCCCAAGAGAGCTTGATTGAATGAATGAAATTTCCGGAATCCAAGACCTCCATGTTTATTCGAGTGCGTTAATTTCTTCCATGATAGCCATGCCATTTTTCTTTTACCATCAGTGATACCCCACCAGAAAGAAGATAGGATACCATCTAGTTCTTTACACTGTTCCTGAGGGATCTTAAAACATTGCATAGTATGTACTGGCAATTTATGTCTTATTTTAGTTTATTGTAAATACAATAATTAAAATAAAAATAGAAAACAATAAATTAATATAATTTAAAAGAGTTTATTTATATGGAAACCTATTCTGATGGGTTTTATACATCCCTATCCGAGGCTAAACCCATTTATTAATTTCCCGCGCCAAACCCTAAACTTTTCTACTTTCCCGGCGCGACGATGACGATAATGGAATCGCCGACACAGACGGCGGAGCACATAGAATCCATGACGGAGTTTCTCGTACGCCACTATTCCGATCAGCTCCGCGACATCTCTCTCGCTCGCGACCCCAAACTTCATTACCCTCTCTTCCTCGAGTAATGCCTTTTTAAACTCTCTTCTCCTTCATTGTGCTCTCTTTCGACGATTCTCCTTGAAACTCACAGAACCACACACTTTCTCCAGATTCGCAGAACTTGTTGATGATAATCCGTACCTGGCGCGTCTTGTTTACTCCAATCCCGAACAGTATCTTCGTCACTTGGACGAATCTGCTATTTTAGCTCACGTATGTTACTCAACTTCTGGGTTTTTGATTTGTTATAGATAATCAGATATGCGAATTTTGTCGTCGGGTGTAGAAAATTGCGTTGCAGCATATGAAGAAAGTCGAGAACAAGATTGGGATTGAGAAGAGATTCATACATGTTCGTGTAAACACCAGTGGTTCCCCTCTTGAACGAAGCCCTGGTATGTGTGTGTGTGTGTGTATTTGTGTGTTTGTGTGTGTGTGTGTGCGTATTTGTGTGTGTGTGTGTGCGTATTTGTGTGTGTGTGTTTGTGTTTGTGTGTGTGTGTGTTTGTGTGTGTGTGTGTGTTTGTGTGTTTGTGTGTATTTGTGTGTGTGTGCGTATTTGTGTGCGTGTGTGCGATTGTACGTGTGTGTTTGTGTTTGTGTGTGTGTGTGTGTGTTTGTGCGTGTGTGTGTATTTGTGTGTGCGTGTGTGTGTATTTGTGTGTGCGTGTGTGTGTATTTGTGTGTGTGTGTGTGTGTGTGTGTGTGTGTGTGTGTGTGTGTGTGTGTGTTTGTGTGTTTTGTGTGTGTGTGTGTGTGTGTGTGTGTGTGTGTGTGTTTGTGTGTTTTTGTGTGTGTGTGACTTTGTTTTCTTCTATTTAACAGTAAGAAGGTTTTGCTTCTCTTAGCTTTTAGTTTTGGTTTTCTGACAGAGACTTTCCCAAGTATTGGTCGGATTAGAGTGAAGCACCGTGGGATTCTGCTGATGTTGAAAGGCACAGTGATTAGGTCTGGAGGTGTGAAAATGTATGAAGGAGAAAGGATGTATAAATGTCGAAAGTGTAAGCACATGTACGTGTTTGGAAAACTGAGATTTGCGTTTTCTCACCTCTTGTCATTATGTTTCTCTCTGACTGTGAGTTGGTTTATGTTTATGTAAAGGTTTCCTCTTTTTCCTGAGTTGGAATCAATAAACTCAATTGTGAAACCGCCCTTTTGTCCTTCCCAGGTTTGTCCACATTGTAGCACATTTCATTCTTCCACTTGCTATGTTCCTTTCTCTTTAGTTTTCTTGAAAAATCTGATCTTACAGTACTTGTGAAATCTTTAACTCTGGGTGGCAGCGATCGAAATCTTGTGAAGGCACAAACTTTGATCCTGTGGATGATACAGTGACACGCCATGATTATCAAGAAATCAAAATCCAAGAGAACACTCAGGTTTTAGGTGTTGGTGTTATCCCCAGGTCCATTCTAGTCGTTCTGAAAGATGACCTTGTTGATAATGTTAAAGCTGGAGGTACAAACACCATGGTTTTTTTTTTTTATATTCTAAGTATTGCATAGCAGTTAATTGCATTAATATTATGGCTATAATTCCAAGACTCGGTGTTACCATCCTAAAGCCTTGAGGAACATTTGTTATTATCTTTTTATGCAGATGATGTTGTTGTCTCTGGAATCTTGACTTCAAAATGGTCTCATGACTTAAAAGACGTTCGCTGTGACCTTGAACCTATGTTAATTGCCAATCATGTCAGGTAAATTGCTTGGCAAATTTGTTAAAGCAGTCCCTATGAATCAATTCTTGTCAAGGAAACTCTTAGCAATCTCATGCCAAAAGTTGACTACAAAATTTATTACGCTAAGCTAAACCATGAATTAGCTATTAGCTTCCCTTAAGAGTACTATAGGGTATTATAATTTCTGTTAGTATCTCACTTTTCACCTTTTTCCTGCCACTCCGTAGAAGAACTAATGAACTCAAATCAGAAATCGATATATCTGATGAATTGATTGAGAAGTTCAAGAACTTTTGGAGCCACTTCAAAGATACCCCTTTGAAAGGTAAAAACTTACTGTTACTTGAAAACTATTCTGCCTCTTTGGTTGCAATTATATGGAACAACTATTCCCATGATATCCATTACTCTCTTATATTTCCATGTAACATAATCTACAGTAGAATATGTGTCAAAATTTCGGTTAAAACTCTTTAGTATTTGATTAAGTCAGGGAGAAATGCTATCTTGCGAGGTATCTGTCCCCAAGTCTTTGGTCTCTTCACTGTGAAGCTTGCAGGTATGGTGTGTCCACAATGCCTACTTTTTTTTTGCGTCAACATCTCTTTCCCTTGAATTGTCTAGAAAGATTTCCATGCATGCGCATGTGTTAATATGCAGTTGCCTTAACACTCATTGGAGGTGTGCAACATATTGATGCTTCTGGTACAAAAGTCCGCGGAGAGTCTCACTTGCTTCTTATCGGTGATCCAGGTCGGTGTCAACCTTTGACTATTACTTTTCTTATTGAGTTCCCAATTTTTTGCCGGATAAATTGATATGGAACTCGAAAACCTTACATGAGAATTGAGAAAGAAAAAAAATGGTATTGTGTTTTTCCTTGTTATTAGCTCATTGAGCTCTATATAGGAGTGTCCTTTCATATGAAACCTCATTTTACGTTGTTGAAATCTCACAGGCACTGGAAAATCTCAGTTCTTGAAGTTTGCTGCAAAACTAAGCAACAGAGCTGTAATTACAACAGGACTGGGAAGCACAAGTGCTGGATTGACTGTAACTGCAGTGAAGGATGGAGGTAAGAACTCCATTTTTTTGCCTATCTTTTGTGTTGGGTCCTTCATAACACTTTTTTTTTTCCTTTCCGATTTAGTCTTATTAATTTGTTTTTAGGAGAGTGGATGTTGGAGGCGGGGGCTCTTGTTCTTGCAGATGGTGGACTTTGCTGTATTGATGAATTTGATAGGTAGTCTCCAAATGCCAGATGGGAGAAACATCTATTATAAGAATATTATCATACTGCTATATGAGTAGAAGTGTTCTTGTGGTCACGGACAAGAACAATGCTTGCATTGGGTTTGGTTGTATTGCATCTTCCTTGGGAGGCTTACCTAATACCTACAACTAAGGTGTATATTTATTTATTTATTTAATTTTTCTGGAAGCATGAGAGAGCATGACAGAGCAACCATACATGAAGCAATGGAGCAACAAAGCATAAGCGTTGCTAAGGTAAACCAATCTGAATAACTTCTTCAAGTTGTACATACGTTCGAAGTAAATCAGCTTATGGCCTTGTTTTGTTTCTGTATTTCTCTGTTTCTTATTGTGTCTTGTTAATTTGAAGGCTGGCCTTGTGACGACTCTTAGCACAAAGACAATCGTATTCGGTGCCACAAATCCTAAAGGGCAATATGATCCTGATCAGTGTATCCATTTCAGATTGAGTAAACCTCAAACAAGCGTTTGCTTACGTACATGCGTACTGTTTTTCAAAATTCACGATGCAATATCACTTAAAAGAGTCCTACACTTCTTCCATGAATCAACAATTGAGAAAACATTCCTCTTTTCCCTCTGCATCTGAATACATTTGGTCTTAGAGTTTTGATATCTTTGTTCTCAAAGTTCTTAACTTAACTTAGCTCTTTCTGTCAATACTGCACTTTCGGGTCCCTTGTTGAGCAGATTTGATATTGTACTCGTTCTTTTAGATACAAAAAATCCCGAATGGGATAAAGTTGTATCGTCTCACATCCTTGCCGAGGTATGTTCATTTAAAGATATCTATATTAAGGACATAGTTTGTATCTGTAGCAAAATATAATTTGATGACATCAATACAGGTGCAAATAGAGGAAAGCAGATATGTCGATGACCTGACAACTATTTGGCCACTACCGATGCTTCAAAGGTATCAGATGTGTACATAAGAGAAATCTGAGATGACGAATGCGTTTGATCCTAGCTGATAATACATTCATAATTGCTATTAAACTCTTATATCCTGACCTACGCAGGTACATTCAGTTCGTGAAAGGAAACTTCCGGCCTGTCCTTTCAAAGGAAGCAGAAGAAATCATTTCAAGTTATTATCGACTCCAAAGAAGATCATCAACACATAACGCAGGTTTCTCCTGATCGTATTCAAACTAAAACATTAGTCTAAGTGGCTGGGATAAGCTCTTTCAGTAGATACGGCTGTTGCAGAAATGAAACCTTCTTGTAATTTGATTTTACTCCGAACTGCAGCAAGAACAACCGTGCGGATGTTGGAAAGCTTAATACGTCTAGCACAAGGTATCTCTTTATGTTATCATCTTTATCAAACACATTACTACTAGAAAAGAAAGAAAAAAACGTAATTGTATAATGGTGTCACAGCTCATGCAAGGCTTATGTTCAGAAACGAGGTCACGCGATTGGATGCAATAACAGCAATCTTGTGCATTGAATCATCGATGACCATTTCAGCCATCGTAGACAGTATGGGGAACGCGTTGCACTCTAATTTCTCTGAAGAGCCAGATCAGGAATGTATCCTTTTGTTTATATGTCTTTGTATAGTTAACAGTCATCGTCTAAAGTTTTATATTTGAAGTCCTTAAGATATGGCGACCAATACAGACGCAAAGCAAGAGATGCTCATCCTTGAGAAGCTAAGAGGAGACGACATCTATTAGCGATCTGCGATGAGAGGGAGATAGGTTTGCAAATAATCTCGTTCGTGTTTCTCTTCTTAATTAAGAATATGCGTTGTGTGACTGCTTCTGTAGTTAGAAAGGCTCATGCTAATTTACTTTAGTTGTTAATGGCATAAGCTTCTTAAAACAGCAAGAAAACACGGTTATCAAGAACCTTTAAGAGTTGTAAAGAAGATTCTTGTTCATGAAGGTAAAGAAGCAGGGTCTTATATACAAACTTTTCAACGGACTTTTAATGTTTTGACCTAATTACATCATTAATTAACATATTCATATAGGCCAACATAACCTCCTTCAATGTGGATTGTGTAGTTTAAGACACCCAGTTTGGCAAGTTCTTTACATCCCAAAGCCTAAGTCATAATGTTGGCCAACTGAAACTTAATAGAAACATACTACAAACATGTTTGGTAGCGATATAATACCACAAATTATCTCATCTTGGATAAAAATAACTATTCAAATCAACACATTTAGTGCGAGCATGTGTAGCTTATTGATAGTGGACAAATTGTCGAAGTGTAGGGGAGTTAGAGCTGGAGATGTGTACTGAATACCAAGTGTTGGAAGGAGTTATCCTATTCAGATAAGCTCGCTGACAGAATCAATCAGCCATAGCTCTATATTTGGTTTGAGTCGAAGAAGAACAAGAGAACATCATGTTTTCTGTTTTTGTTTTCCAAAACAAATGTGAACCACCTAACTGAATCAACCACTAAGAGAACGATTTGTCGAAGGACACACAGACCAATCAGAATTGCACCATGCACTAAGACTTAGTTCAGTGTTGGCTCAAAGTAAGATGCCTTGACCCGGACTGATTTTCAAATAACGCATGACGACACGAAGTGAAGCTTCTTGAAAATAAAAACTTGAGTTTCATAAATGAATTTTGTTTCACTACACTTTCTCTCACTTGACTTGCATTTTCTTTATCTACCAATTAGAAAAGGATACAACAAAGAGTTATGCACCGACAACCCCTAGCAACAGTAGTTACACTAGGTGCATAAGTCTTTGACACAAAAGTAGAGAATTACAACTAAACCATACTATTAATAGAGAGTGAGCTCTCTTTCTTACTTTTCAAGGATCTACAATATCCTTGTTATGTATCCAAGTCAAGAGTAACAGGAGTTAACGTAAGAGGATGAGCCATGGTCTGGTTAAATCCTTTATACCACTCATCCATGTTCACCTTTTCTCCTTTGATTCTCCAGTCAAAGCACTGCACCATCATTCCTATTGTTGTTCCTCCAACCGTATAACCTAGTTTCGATGCAGGACATGCTCTTCTTCCACCGCCAAAAGGAAGATACTTCAGTGCTTGCTCTTTCCTCTCCTCGTCTTTCCCTAATGAACTTGAACAAGTTAGAAACTTCTCTGGTATGAACTCAAGAGGGTCTTCCCAAACATTTGGATCTCTCATCAGAGAATAGACGTTAAGTATAAGTTTCGTCTTCTCCGGAATGAGGAACCCTCCTATCTTACATCCTTGTTGAAACTCCCTTACTATGAGAGGCGTCGGAGGGTGCAATCTTAGTGCTTCCTTGATGACAGCTTGCAAGTATGGGAGGTTTGGTAGATCAGTTTCTTGAATCAACCTTGAGTTCCCTACAACAAAATCAATTTCTTCTCTCAGTCTATCCATAATAATAGAGTTGTTAATGATCTCAGCCATTGTCCACTGGAGTGAGTTGACCGATGTATCAATGCCTCCAAAAATAAGCTCCTGCACACGATTTAATTTTATTTTTTTGTAAGAAAACTTTAGAATTATCAAATTTATAAACAACTGTCAAAACTTATAGGACAAATCTCTATAATGATACACATTCAGCTTTTTCTGACCAAAATGAACCATGAAGCACATTTGGACCAAAATATTTCATTAATAATGGTAAATTGACAATTTTATCCTCATTCACAACCCATGTTCTTCGCAACACACAGACACTCTTCTCCAGAAAAAAACTCGTTGACTATTTCTTAGGCCTTTGCTGGTGCCGGAAACCTAGCCATCTTCCGCCACCGTTGCCGGAAACCTAGCCGTCTACTGCCGTTGCCAGAAACCTAGCTCATCGCATCCAGCAGCTTTGGTTTTGGACGCAATCGAAGGTTCACTGTCCCCTTCGTCTTCTTCTTCCAGAGCCATCAATTGAAGAAGAGTTTTCGTTTTGCTGTTGGAAAGCTTTGATTAAGATCAATCCGAAACTCACAAACCATTTGAGGGAAAGAGCAAGGACGCTTGCGTATGGTTGGAAATCCAATTTAGATAACAAACTCAAAGTGGAACCAAGAGTTGGATCAGATTTCTGCAAATCTCCAATTTGAATTCTGGTGTTCGTAGCAAAGGAGATATTGCTTTTCAAGAGTAAGTGACTGATTCTTTATTTTCAAAGTCTTTTAATTTCATTCTTCCTATTCCCAAAAGAAATTGAAACCATTTTAACTCGCCTTCTCTTTCAGATACACAAATGTTGCGAAACAGCTGAGTTTTTAGATATTAGTGTGTATGAGCTTTGATAGGAAGTTTTTAATATCTTGTCAAAATTAGATTTGATTGGTTAAATCGCTCGGTTTTGTGTTTCTGGTGGCGAAAACTCAAGTCTAACAGTAATGTCAGACATTCACGGGACTCATGTAAGTGCATTATGCATTATATCTCATTGAATATTCTTAGCATATGACTCTGAGTTTGAGAGATCGTACATGATTTTTTTTTTTTTATTTCCTGCTTCATATTTCTCCCCTGAAACTTGACTGCTGACTCTCCATTTTAAATTGAATAGGATTATGTCCTTTGATAAAGAACATTCTTCTTCTAGACTCT
Source organism: Isatis tinctoria (assembly GCA_010577795.1). NCBI lineage: Eukaryota > Viridiplantae > Streptophyta > Magnoliopsida > Brassicales > Brassicaceae > Isatis > Isatis tinctoria. The sequence goes on along the minus strand of CM021246.1, from coordinate 9,747,240 downwards.
GAAGGGAAGCCTGTGGCTGTCAAGTATTACTCGGATGACTGGTCAACTAATGCTGCCAAGTTAAGTTTTGAAAAATACGTATTTTCCAAGACCTCTAAGACAATGCTCGCAAAGAAGGTAAGCCCACACACATGACTCATTTAAACTATTTATTTTCCTGGGCTGTGTATTGGGTTCCCTGATTTTGTATATACATACTGTATGTTTCAAGTCGCTTAAATAACGTTCATGTGCAGCTGAGATCACACTGTTGGACAATAATATCATTGTCTATAAGTTCGCCTCGGACCTTCCCTTCTTTGTCATTGGAGGCGAAAATGAAAACGAGCTTGTCTTAACTTCTGTACTTCAAGGCTTTTTCGATGTTGTTGCGCTTCTTCTAAGGTATTTGCTCGACTTAACAATCGAATGTTTCTCTTCTTTATTGATTAACGATCTCATGAAACAAATATCTGAATGCTCCTTTCATGTCTAGTAAATTACTTTCCTTTCTGTTTTTTTTTGGTATTCAGCTTGAGTCCACAGTCAAAACACAAGCGTTTTTATTTATATAGTTTAGGAAGATTTTAGGAAGCATTTGTTGGAATTTAGGAAGAATTTAGGAAACTATTGTTAGTATTCAGGAATGTGTTGCTAAAACTCATATATTAGAAAGAGTTTAGAAGCAATTGTGTATTTAGGAAGACCTTATTGAGAATCGTTTCTTCTAACTTTTGTGATGTTTTTAGGTGTGCATATGGATGATTCTTTTTCAGGAACGATTAAGATTCCACGGTTCAAATTTAAGATTAGAGAGGAGCCATCACATTATTTTGTTGATTCTGATAAAGACGAAAAGCCATAGTGCGGAACAGTTTCAAAATACTTTTTTTTTCTATCACACTTATGTTGTCGGAATAGCTTACCAGATGATTATTAAGGTTTGTATTAACGGATGATGACTGTGATTTGTATTAATGAATGATTATTATTGTACAATGTGTTTAATAAGTTTTTATGTGGCTTACGGAATAATAGCACAATTTTAAGAAGATATTCCTAAATGGTATGATCGAAAAATATTCTAATCATTTAAAAAATCAACAATACTTCAATAAGTTTAGGAAGCATTAACTAATATTTGGGAATGCCTTTCAAAAACAACAAAAATGTGTTGGTGAAGTGTGATTTTGATCGAGTTTGTAAGTGAATCAAAGTTGATCAAAAAATTTTTTTTTGCATTAAGGTGGAATCACACTCATCACAAATATGTCAAACAATAGCAAATTTAAGGTTAGTTAGCCAATAGGCTACATGTGTTTTGTCAAAGTGTATGGGAACAAAATATGTATATAATCAAACGAAGTCTTCATCAGAAATTATACTAAGAGTTTCCTATATTTAGGAAGGCATTCCTAAAGTTTATGTGATGCTACTTAACTGTTTAAAAAGATTTCCTTAAACTTTCGAAAAGCTTAAAATATTAAAAATCTTTTTTAAATTTTGAGGAAAACCTTTCTAAAAGTTTAGAAAAACTTCATAAATTTGTTTTTTTATCAACTAGTAATTAACATATAATTTAGAAATTTTTCCGAAAAATTCAATAAAGTTTCATAATTTCCAAAACTAACTTTTCTAGAAACACTCATACAAATTTTAGTAAGATGTTCCTAGAAGTTTATAATCTTTTTCTCAATCTTTAAAATGTCTTTTTAAAACAACAGAAAAACTTTTTAAAATTTCAGGAGCGCCTTCCTAAAAGTTTAGAGAATCTTCGTAAATATTTTTTAATCAACTAGTAATCAACATACAATTTAGGATGGTATTACTAAATTTGTATGAATATTTCCTAAAATTTCATGAAAGCTTCATAGATTCCAAAACAAACATTTCTAGATACTACTGATACACATTTTAATAAGTTGGAGAATGTCTTTTTAAGAGAATAGACAAACTTTTCAGAAAAGCTTCATAAATTTGTATTTGTTTAACTAGTAATTTACAAATTTTAGTCAGATCTTCGTAAAAGTTTATAGTGTCTTTTAAAATAAAAGAAATATTTTTTAAGAAAATTAGGAAAGGCTTCCCAAAATTTTAAAAAAGCTTCCTAATTTTTTTTCAATCCCTAATTTCTAGAAAAGATTTTGAAGAAATCTTCAAAGATTTTTTTCAAAGATTTTGTCTTAGCCATTTTGAAAAGCTTCCTAAGATTTCTAGAAATCTAAAGCCATTAAATTTTAAAAAGCTTCCTAAGATTTCTAGAAATCTTTGAAGAAATGGCCTTAGCTTAGGTATTTAATGGCTAATTTTTTTTCAATCCCTAATCTTTGAAGAAAATTAGGAAAGGCTTCCCAAAATTATAAATGGCTAAGACAAAATCTTTGAAGAAATCATTTCGAAGTATTTGTTGGGGTCGAAATCCCCTCCTCGAAGATTGACAAAATAAGAAGCCAAGATCAAGACCAAATGGAATTTATCCCGAGCATGGACTGGACAAGCTAAGGCCAACTGCCCATGACCCGTCCGAAACATGACCGACGGCTGGGATAAGGCCAGCCGCCGGATCTCCTTCGAGCAACGACCGGCGGCTGGGATAAGGCCAGCCGCCGGATCTCCTTCGAGCAACGACCGGCGGCTGGGATAAGGCCGGCCGCCGGATCTCCTTTGAGCATGGACCGGCGGCTGGTATAAGGCCAGCCGCCGGATCTCCTTCGAACCCGGACCGACGGCTGGGATAAGGCCAGCCGCCCACGATCATTTCTTAGTCAAGACTCATTACCCGAACATTGTCCAGTCGACCGACCATCAAACATAACTCTAAACTTCGACCAACCCGAAGACTAAGCATTTGCATGTTCCGACTCCAAAATGTCCGTAAACATTCCCCGAAAGACCGTGACTAACGTTCAGCCATCCATGGACCAGTCGCTAAGCACACGAGCCAAAGGAACTGGCGGCTGGCCATCAATACCGAAACCGACGGCTGGAAGTTCGAATAAAGAACGGGCGGCTCAAATATCAAGAGTCGTAAAACGTTCGGAATACTGTTCACGCAGGAAAAACCGTTAAAAACACTTTTCATCTCGAGACAAAGTTAACCGAAAAATCGAATTGATTCTAAACCGAGATTCGTATTACTATTTATCGGATTACTATTCACCGGTTTACTATTCACAGTTTACTATTAATCGGCGGGCCAGATTTGGATCAGAACGGGCAGACGGATCATGGAAGACTCTCGGGCCAGATATCGGGCCCAAAAGGTTAGGTCGGCGGCTGGGAAGGAAGGACAAAGTCCCACATAAAAAAATCTGAAGTCTTAGCACCCTAGGATTGTCAGTATATATATGTACGCTCATGTAAGGATTAAATCCGTCCCAAATCCGAGTATTAGGAGTTTTAGCAATATAAGACTTTTCAGCTTTTGCTAATTATTCTTGTACTTTCGGAAATCATCAATAAAATATCTCTTTTTGCATTTTCGGTCTTTTAGTTCTTTAAAATAGAATTTTCGAGCCCCCACAAAATATAAGTATTGACAGTGTGAGTTTCGGCTTTCACAGTATTTAAGAAAAGACTTTTAGAAATTTGGGAAGGATTTGTACTAATTTGGGAAGTCAATTCCTAAAATTTCAAAAAGGTTGATTTACCTCTCCGACGAACATGGAATCCATCTAAAATGGTTGATAAACCGTTCTAATACATGTAAAACACAATTATAAATGGTTAAGTCCTTTTTTCGAGTTCAAAATTTTTGAAGAAATCGTTTCAAAATATGTAGGGAAATATTTCTAGAAATTCGGGAAGAATTTGTACTAATTCGGGAAGCCAATCCTTCAAAATTTCAAAAAAAATGTTGATTTACCTCGCCGGGGAACATAGAATCAATCTAAAATGATTGATAAACGGTTCTAAAACATGTAAAACACAATTATAAATGGCTAAGCCCTTTTTTCGAATTCAAAATCTTTCAAGAAATCGTTTCAAAGTATTTAGAGAAAGATTTCTAGAAATTTGGGAATGATTTGTACTAATTTGGGAAGCAAATTAAACACTCTGCTTTTATCCAAGAAAAGTTTGTTAGAACCTTTTGTCGTTTTCCTCTGTATTTCTCCGGGAACACTCTTCATCGGAGTTGTTACCGGTGAGTATGGTAATCAGTGTTTGCATTCTGAACATTGGATTACCAGTTATATAATCTCGTATTATTCATATCTGTGTTGATCGGTTTATTTGTATCAGATATCTAAAAGCATTAAGTTTTGTCATAAGAAACGAACGTAACTAGCAAGACAAGGGATTAACCATATTGGATAACTTAACAAAGAATAATTCGTCTACCAAGGTGACAACTAGGGTTCCACATGGATTTTAAATTTTAAAAGCATGAGGACAAGGATTTTAAATTTTTAAAAGCATGAGGACTTTACATATTTTAGAATCTTGTAATATATTATTGTCACACAGATTACAACTGTCTAAATTATTAAATAATTGTCAAAATTGTAAATATAAATAGTTTGAAAACATGGAGTGTTTGAGAATATAAGGAAAAATGAATAGCATTTTGGGAAAATATTTAAGAATTTTCTCCAAACAAAGAGACAATAATACAAGGGAAAGTGAGAGTAAATAACTTTTAGTATTGATGACTTTGTAGCATTTTTTACAAAAATCAAGATAAAAGTACAAGAATAATCTAATAAACATTTTAAGATATCTATAAGTACAAAATAAGGTTTGTTGAGTGTGTATTTGGAGAAAGTTCTCTCATCGTCTTCTATCTTTCACTTTGATTTTAAAACTCGAAATCATGTTTAATGTTTTAATTTCTTTTTTGATATGATATTAGACTTCTGCCCACACTACGCGTGAGTTTTTTTATATGATTATTTTCATGAAAAATATATTTACTTTAACTTAATAACATCGTAATAATCATGTTCTGTTTTTTTTTACATATTTTCAGTTCTCTCGAATTTTGTTTGTTACATATTACTTTTGTTCACAATTTTATCAAACCAATCAAAATCTGTATTGAAATAATCTTAAAAGAGCTGTGAGACATATTTTCTGTCTAACGCACGGAAATTAATTCCTTTTTGTATGTTTCAATTGGTTGATGAAGTTATTATTAATTATCATAAATAAATATTTCACTTTCGTTATTCTTATGTTTGTATTTTTTTATTGTAACTTCTTTTGAAAATATTTTGGCTATCCCATTCTTAAATATATTTTTTTCTTAGTTTCTTTGTGGTGGGCAGATAATTTTGGTATCTTTTTTTTTTTTAATGTTCCTTATCCGATCATCTTTTTCTGTAAGGTTATTTATAATTACATTTTTGTAACTGTATATGATATGTTGTGATTTTTACCCTTACTAACCCTTGTATCTAACTATTTTCTAGAGTTTTTGAGTATGTATTAGGTGATTTTAAGTGTTTAAGGAGCTGCTATTGGAGTTTGGAGCATTTGGAGCCTTTGGAACAGAAAAGAACCAGAATTGAAGAAAATAAGGCAAATCCTGCGAAGTATCACCAACTCCATCCGGCGAGCACCTGCTCCCGATTTTTTGGCCTCTAAGCGAGCACCTGCTCCGCGTCTCCAGAGGAAATAAAGGAAGGATGATTTAACCTAATCCTAATCCCGAAAAGAAAGGGACCAGCAGCCTATCACATCCGATATATATACTCTATTTTAGTCTTAGTTTTAAACATCTTATCTTTACTTTTGGCTTTTAGCTTTTCAATACCTAGAGTTTCTTTTGTAAGGAAGAAGATCTCTGCCACAATTCTGAGAAGATTTCTGAACCCTAGTACTTCTATTTTAATAATCGATGCAGTCTTTTCACTCAATTATTTTGTTTGTTTCTTGTATAACTATGTCTGAGTAGATCTCTTAGTTAGGTTAAGGTTTTCAAAGGAATTCATGAGCTAGAGTTAAACACAAATAGTTGATCAAAATCGATTGTCTTCATCTCTGTTGTTCATATTGCTTGAATCGATTTGGCCAATCTGTTCCTGATCTTAGGTCTATCTAGACAGCGAGATTTGCTAGGTTGCTAGAAGAAACTTTGATGAGCAATTTATTATATGCCTGCGAGAGTAGATGTGTAGAAGAATTGTGAACCAATCAAACCAATTCGTTAAGGCTTGTCTACGATTTTTCTAAAACCAACAAAAGTTAGGATTTTAGGTCGTTAGATAAAGATATCGGTATCACGAGAGTGAATCAATATTATCTTCTTGTTTGAGTTCTGGACTTGTTCTTATTAATTGCCTGAATAGTTGTTTGATCTTTTTCTCTGAATCTCCTGCGAACTGCCTTGACCTAACGCTTTCTTATTACTGTTTAAAACCGATTTGCTTTCATTACTTGCTAGTCACGAAACCAACCCCAATCGAATTGTCTTACCTCTTAGTTTAGCTCATTAAATCGAAGTGTGAAATTGGTCCTTGTAGGATTCGACCCCTGAATACTACTACGAATTGCTGTGCACTTGCAGTAGGAAATAGGGTTTAAAACATGTGTATCAAGTTTTTGGCGCCGTTGTCGGGGACCAAATTTTTACCTTTGGTTTACGGCTAAATTTCTAGACTAAGAACTACACTAAACTCGTTTTCTGTTTTCTCCTTTCTTTGTGTTTCAGGTCCATGTCCACAAGGAACACAAGGAGAAGAAATAACGAAGAACTTCTCAGCTTGACAAACGAAGAGCTAGCAAGGAGAGAACAAGAAATCTGGTGGCACATGATCAGGTTTATCCTAAGCAAGGAAACCAACCTCAGATGGGCTTCCAGAAGGGCTACTCCAACAACTATCAAAACCAGAACAGGCCTTTCATTCCCAATCAGAACCGCTATCAAGGATGAAATCAACCGCGGCAACCTTTCCCGAACCAACAGCCTCAACCTTTCGATAACCTGCAACCTTCATCTTCAGCAACCGGCTCCCAAGACGAGCTGAAGAACATGATGCAACAGCTTCTGGCGGGTCAACAAAAGGCAGAAGCTGAGATAATGCTAAGGTTGATACGATGTACGTAGACCTTAACGTGAAATATGAAGCTGTATGGACTCACATGAAGCTGCTTGACGTTCAGATTGCATAGATGGCTGAAGCAATCAAAAGGACACCAGGAACTTTACCTGGAAAAGTTGAAACACCCAGGAAATAATTCGTCAATGCCATTGAACTAAAGAGTGGAAAGACGCTTCACGATTCTGCAGTTTCAAGATCAGTAAAGGGAAAAGAAATAGTGACTGAGCAGGTGCTCCCAACCAGCGAGCACCCACTCCGTACAACAGTTGTCGGAACTTCATCCTCACCTTTTGACATTTTAGAGGACGATGCAACAGAGCACATGCACGATCAGACCCCAACTCCGACTTCCACACACCAATCTACTGAAATTCCAGGCAGAGTTTACAAACCCAAGGTACCCTATCCTGTTCCACCTAAAAAATCTCGCAAGGTTTTGGAGGATGCTAGATGCAGGGAGATGCTCAAAGACCTCACCGTGAAGCTGCCTCTCGCTGATGCCGTTCAGATGATACCTGCCCTGAAGAGGTACATGAAGACTGGTATCTGGTAAAGTCATTGAGGAAGAGAAGGTGATGGCAATCTCAAAGGAATGCAGTGCTGTACTGCAAAACAAAGTGTTAAAAAAGAGAGGTGATCCAGGGTGATTTGTGCTTTCTGTGATGATTGGTCCTATGACTTTCGCTTGCTCCCTCTCCGATCTTGGTTCTAGCGTGAACCTTATGCCCTATTCGGTGGCTAAATGTCTGGGATTCACCAAATTTAAGCCCACACGAACCTCTCTGGTCTTTGCAGACAGATCCACTAAGTTACCCAAAGGCGTTCTGGTGGATCTACATGTGCGGATTAGAGATACTTTGATCCCTGCTGATTTCGTGGTATTGGAGCTCGAGGAAGAACCAAAAGATCCCCTCATCCTTGGCAGACCATTCCTATGCACAGCTGGTGCACTTATTAATGTTCGGAATGGTGTGATTGATCTTCAGCTGGGTGATATGGTGATGTCTTTCGAAATGAATAAGCTACTGAAGAAACCTATGCTGGATGGAAAGACTTTCACTGTGGAAGGCACAGATGATGTTTTCCATGAGGCAGCTGAAGAACTTCTTTTCCCAGACCCCCTCGAGACCGCCTTAACTATAACCGAAAGAGAACATGGTTTCTTAAATGAGGATGTTGATAGTTTCGCCAAAATGCTTGACTCCAGTTAGAGGATAGAGAAGATGGTGGCCTACACGAGTTTAGAGGATGAGGAAAACTCAGAATCAACAGAGGGAGCGCCTGCTTTGATTCCGCGAGCACCTGCTCCGCCCTTTGACCCCATCGAAAGCCTCTTAAGCGAGTTGAAGGCTCCTAAATTGGAGCTTAAAACCCTGCCAGCTGGGCTCAGGTACACATTCCTTGGAATAAACTCTACCTACCCTGTGATTGTAAATGCCGACCTGAACAATGTGGAAGTAGCCTTGCTCTTATGTGAACTTAGGAAGTATATAAGGGCTATAGGTTATTCGCTCGCTAATATACCTGAAATCTCTCCTGATCTTTACATGCATAGGATACATCTAGAAGATGAATCGATGAGTTCTATAGAACATCAGAGGAGGTTAAACCCGAATCTAAAAGATGCTGTAAAGAAGGAGATAATAAAACTTCTAGAAGCTGGGGTGATTTATGCTATTTCCGATAGTACTTGGGTTAGTCCTGTTCATGTAGTCCCTAAGAAAGGAGGAATCACTGTTATTAAAAACGATAGGGATGAGCTGATACCGACTAGGACTGTAACCGAGCATAGGAAGTGCATAGATTACCGAAAACTCAATGCCGCAACTCGCAAAGATCACTTCCCACTCCCTTTTATCGATCAGATGCTTGAAAGACTTGTTAACCACCCTTACTACTGCTTTTTAGATGGTTATTCAGGTTTCTTTCAGATTCCTATTCACCCGGACGATCAGGAGAAAACTACTTTCACATGTCCTTACAGCACATTCGCATACCGCCGCATGCCGTTCGGGTTGTGCAACGCTCAGGCAACTTTCCAGCGATGCATGATGTCCATTTTTACCAACCTGATCGAAGACATCATGGAGGTGTTCATGGACGACTTATCGGTATACGGGAGCTCTTTGTCTAACTGTTTGTCTAATCTGTACAGGGTACTCAAACGATGCGAGGAAAAGCACTTAGTTCTGAATTGGGAGAAGTGTCACTTCATGGTTAGGAACAGGATTGTGCTCGGGCATTGTATTTCAGAGGATGGAATCGAAGTGGACAAGGCTAAGATCAAAGTCATGATGAACTTACAACCGCCTACTTCAGTCAAAGGAATCCGCAGCTTCTTAGGCCACGCCGGTTTCTACAGGCGCTTCATCAAAAGTAACTCCAAAATCGCCAGGCCTCTCACACGTCTACTCGACAAGGAATTTAAGTTCGAGTTCGATGATGCTTGCCTCGAAGCCTTCCACACGATCAAAGGAGCCCTCATCAGTGCACCCATTGTGCAACCACCGGAGTGGAGCCTTCCCTTTGAAGTGATGACAGACACTAGTGACTACGCCGTTGGTGCAGTTCTCGGCCAGAGGAAAGACAAGAAACTCCATGCCATCTACTATGCCAGCCGAACTCTGGATGAGGCTCAGTGCAAGTATGGCATGACCGAGAAGGAACTTCTCGCTGTCGTCTTCGCTTTTGAGAAGTTTTGTTCTTATCTTGTCGTTTCTAAAGTCATCGTGCACACAAATCATGCGGCACTCAAATACCTGCTGACCAAGAAGGACGCCAAACCGCGGCTACTCTGATGGATTCTACTCTTGCAAGAATTCGATCTTGAGATTAAGGATAAGAAGGGGATAGACAATGCTGCTATTGGAGTTTGGAGCATTTGAAGCCTTTGGAACAGAAAAGAACCAGAACTGAAGAAAAGAAGGCAAATCCTGCGAAGTATCACCAACTCAATCCGGCGAGCACCTGCTCCCAATTTTTGGCCTCTAAGCGAGCACCTGCTCCGCGTCTCCAGAGGAAATAAAGGAAGGATGATTTAACCTAATCCTAATCCCGAAAACAAAGGAAGCAGCCGCCTATCACATCTGATATATATACTCTCTTTTAGTCTTAGTTTTAAACATCTTATCTTTACTTTTGGCTTTTAGCTTTTCAATACCTAGAGTTTCTTTTGTAAGGGAGAAGATCTCTGCCACAATTCTGAGAAGATTTCTGAACCCTAGTACTTCTATTTTAATAATCGATGCAGTCTTTTCATTCAGTTGTTTTGTTTCTTTCTTCTTTAACTATGTCTGAGTAGATCTCTTAGTTAGGTTAAGGTTTTCAAAGGAATTCATGAGCTAGGGTTAAATACAAATAGTTTATCAAAATCAATTGTTTTCATCTCTGTTGTTCTTATTGCTTGAATCGTTTGGGCCAATTTGTTCCTGATCTTAGGTTTATCTAGACAGCGAGAGTTGCTAGGTTGCTAGAAGAAACTTTGATGAGCAATTTATTCTATGCCTGCAAGAGTAGATGTGTAGAAGAATTGTGAACCAATCAAACCAATTCGCTAAGGCTTGTCTGCGATTTTTCTAAAACCAATGAGAGTTAGGATTTTAGGTCGTTAGATAAAGATATCGGTATCACGAGAGTGAATCAATATTATCTTCGTGTTTGAATTCTGGACTTGTTCTTATTAATTGTCTGAGTAGTTGTTTGATCATTTTCTCTGAATTTTCTGCGAACTGCCTTGACCTAACGCTTTCTTATTCCTGTTTAAAACCGATTTTCTTTCATTACTTGCTAGTCACGAAACCAACCTCAATCGAATTGTCTTAACTCTTAGTTTAGCTCATTCAATCAAAGTGTGAACATGGTCCTTGTGGGATTCGACACCGAATACTACTACGAATTGCTGTGCACTTGCAGTAGGAAATAGGGTTCAAAACCTGTGTATCAGTATATAAAAAGTTAAAAACTACTCTTACTTTTGAACCAAAAAAAAGAAAAAAAAAACTACTATTACTTATCTTTCTCAGAACCTTTTAAATAAGACATTCTTGTCTTTCATTTATTGATATTTCCTTCCGTTTAGGTTTGATATGTCTTTTCATTTTGATCTGTAATATATTTATTTTATAAAAGTTATTATGTTGTTGTTAATTTTAATATGTGATCTGTTTCAGTTATTGAACCAACAAACCTCTATCTTAAGATACGACATGGGCATGTAAACCATCCGGCAATAGAACAAAGCTTTTGTTGTATTATTATGAAAACCAAAAACAAAAGTATCAACAAATATAAAAACAATTTAAAGCTGAGCCACTTAGTTAAATCTCAACAAAAGCAAACCTAAGTGTATTGGAAGAAACATAGGTAGAAGCCAGATCTCAGGTGGCATGGGATTGGTTCCGGTAGAAACATAGATTCGGAGTATCTACATATACGAAAAGCAAATCAAAACAGTAATTGTAGCCGGTAACTTTGCAACATCTCTCAGGCATATGCAAAATTTATCGATAGCCATATTTTTTTTCCCATGAAGGGATATAAGTAATCAAACCACCACAGTCAAGAATCCATTGTTTTGCCCGTTTACATGCGTTTTCTGGTCCTCTATTGGGACCTTCTCCGAATTACGAAAGCAAATGTAATTCAGCACAGTGGAGAACAAAAAATACTTTATTTCGATGTGTAATTCCCATCCACCATCTTCGTTTCTGAGAAATTAAAATAAAATAAAAGGCAAAACATTAACTCATGTGAGGATGATCACTAATCCAGCGCTCTTCTTTGAAATCAGAGCCAACAAAAAGATTCAGCAGTGAAAGTACCTGATTACAATAGACATGACGAAGCATCTCTTTGCCATGTTCTTCAGGTTTCTTCTTCATGCTTTTTAAAAGGCTACTCTCTTTATCATGATAATAGACAGGTGTGTGCTTCCCGACTTTCTGATCCCTTGGAGCATATTTTTTTCTCACTAATATTCTAAGTTCTCTCCAAGTGGGGATAGGGGGCTTCTTGTAGTACCAACGATCATCCTGCTCTTGCCTCCACCACATACGAGTTTCTCTTGTGCGCTGATCAATTGCATAACCCAATCTTTTCTCCTCTTTGATGTTGTTGTAGGTAAACCAATCCTTCATGTTCCTTTCCCACTCTAGATAGCTTCTTTCCCCTGAAAAAGAAAAGAGTTGAATTTCTTTAGCAGATTGATGATAGTCAGGGCAAAAAAAAAAAAAAAGATTCATGGGTTTAGAGGTGTGAGAGGTTTTATGTGGTCTGATCCGTGTTGATCTTAGTGGGTCGTCTGGTGGCTTGGGTTGAAGGTGTTGTTCCTTCTCTTTGTCTGACTTATGTCGCCTGGTTCGCTTTTGTCTCTTATGCTCTTGCCGAAAATTTGCCATCTCGGATGAAAGAACATCAAGCAAGGATCAATTTTCTATTCATGCGCTTGTCCCTTGGTCTTCTTCTCCTGCCATTGTACCTATCAAAACGAAAACAAAATTCACAGCTACTAGTTCTTAGCAGCACAAACTGTATCCAATTCTGAACAACTAAAGATATGCCAAAACGATTCCAAATACAATAGATCGACACAACACACTGATTCGACACAACAACAAAACCAATCAATTCGTGGTTCATAAGAAACGAAGAGTCACAAATCAAGCAAAAGAAAATCGGAACACTTAGCTTGCCAAAGCTTGCTCTGATACCACATAACACGATCCTCCCAAGGATGGAACTTTGACAAGCTAACAATCGTTGGATATGAGTAATCAATGAAGATGAAACCGATGGATAGTGAACAATGGAAAAAACTATGATTCGCGACCAGGGGAAGATGAAGGTTTGGATCGAATGAGATGAACTATGATGCGGATGAGAAAAGGATAGGGATGGATAGATGGTAGTGATGAACCTTGTATAAGCGATGGAGAACTCAAACAAGGGACTTGACGAGATGATAGATATGACACACTATAATCTCGGCAAGGGTTTTCCTGAGATATTACACACTAAGGAAGATGATCTAACTTGAAAAGTTTTTGGATAAAAGATTAGATGAGTTCTCTTGTGGAATCAACAAGCAATATAAAGGAGAGGAGTCTCGGTACATGCACCAAGAACACCTCGAGAATAAGCAAAACAATAAACACAAAGACCAAGTTTAAAATTCAAATCGAAAAGAAGGAATGTGGGCTTGGGTCTTCGAAATAGCAGATGGGCAATGACAAGGTAAAACATAGGCCTCGTTACAAACCTTCTTTGGAACACCCAATGGGACAAAACCGAAGGAAGGGGAAAAGAGGGACCAATTTCTGGCATGACTCTCCGTACAAGGAGGAGAGTCTCAAGTAACTCTCTCTATTTTAGCATAACCTTCTCCAATTGAATAGACGTTTTTACCCTTAATGAAAGGAAGAAGAAAAAAATAAATAATGAAACAAAAATGGACGAAATCAAATCTCAGCCATCCGATCAATGTAGAATCAAACGGTCCACGTTTAACCGCGCATTAACTCTCTCTCTCTTCCCTCTGACCCCACACGGACACATTAACTCTCTCTCTCTTCCATTTCATGTTTCCTAGTACGAAACACATTCACTCCCCAACCACAACCATATCCCCATTAATTCGATCTTTCTCCTTTCTTCTTCCTTCTTCTTTCTTGTTCTTCATTTTCTTCCTTTCTTTCTTCTCTCCAGATTACACATCCGCGAATTGAAGGAAGCGTTGGAGAGATAAAGGTTTCTTCTTCATCCTCTTCATCTTCTTCTCACTCTCCCTCTCTCCCTCTCTCAATCGTTTGGTTTGTGTTTTTTTGTTGATTTCAGTTTTTAGATAGGTTTTCGTTGAAGTATATAGACATATTAAACTTTATTTCGAAGTGTAAAAGGGTTTTACATTGAAAATCTATAGATTGTATAGGTTGTATAGGGTTTATCGTAACAGATATAGGAAGTAGAACTGGTACAACGACTAATAATAAGATAGGCTTAGTACAACAGGTACAACTAGTAAAAGTAGAAAAGGTACAACTAGTACGACTAATACAAATAACATCGGGGACAACTAGTATAACCGGTACAACTTGTATAGGCTGTATACGTGATATAACAGGTACAACTGGTATAATTGCGTGTACGTAATTGGTACGGCTGGTACTAGCAGTACCACTATTATGTGCTGATGTTGTTTATTAATTTTTTTGCAGAGGACAATGAAATATCTCGTCATACATTTTGATCATGGGGGGTATTATTCAGACCATGGTGATGATGTACGGTGGAATAGGAAAGAACGTGGCCTTTGTAGTGTAGCTATGAAGGGAAAGTTAGAGGAGATAACGTATTATAGGTTGGTTGGTAAGATAAGGAGTAAGATCATGGGAGATGAGGCGACGACAAAGCTTCTTCTCAGTTATATTCCGTTGTTAGTCGAACATAAAAGGCCTTCATACATCTTAGATGACGAAGATGTTTTAGCTTATTTGATGGAAGTTAATACCAGTGAGTGTAGGAGTGTTTTGCACGTGGAGTTTACAGAGTTCAACCCAGAAAACCATAGTTCAGAGCAGATTGGTTTGGATGATGAGCTTGTGAATGATGATAGAGTAGATCAAAGTATTGGTGATGGCATAGGGTTGGCGATTGTTGAACATGTTTCAGATGATGAAAATGAAACCGTTTATAGGGATGGCTATTGTTCATTTGATACAGCTTACATTCCACCAGATTTAGAAGATACTGAGGTTGTTAATGCTGAATGGGAAGATGGGATGGGTCTAGTTGTAGGCAAAGATTTTAGAAGCAAGGCGGAAGTGCAAGATCTAGTGTTGAGGGCTGCCATCGAGAGTGCTTTGAGATAAGGACGATGAAGTCAACACCTACGTTATATGTGGTAAAATGTCGTGTAACTACTTGCAGCTGGCACTTGAGGGTTTCAGTACCTAAGGATTCAAGTTTATTGACGGTTGCAACATATAGGAAAACGCATTCATGCTCTCGGCTGGATACTGCAGTAATGAAGAACAAACAGAAAGGCACACCGAGTTTGGTTGCATCTGTGATACATGAGGATTATCCGGGGCAGTTCAAGACTCCAAGTGCAAAAACTCTCATTGATTTGGTACAGCGTAGGCTTGGTGTTAAAGTTTCTTACTCTACTGCTTGGAGAGGGAAAGCTAAAGCTGTTAGTGATGTGCGGGGTAGTCCAGAAGAGAGTTTTTATATGCTGTCATCTTATTTGCATATGTTGGAGATGGTGAATCCTGGTACAGTGACACAAGTGGAAGTGGATGATGAAAATCGGTTTCAGTATCTATTTATCGCATTGGGAGCTTGCGTTGAAGGTTTTAAAGCCATGAGAAAAGTGATAGTTGTGGATGGAACGCATTTGAAGAATGTACATGGTGGAGTTCTTCTTATTGCTCTTGCTCAAGATCATGAACATCACCATTATCCCATTGCTTTTGGTGTAGTTGATGGTGAAAAAAATGATAGTTGGAGCTGGTTTTTCAATATGTTGAAAACGCTGATACCGGATGCTCCTGAGCTTGTGTTTCTTTCAGACAGAAATACAAGTATAATCAGGTCAATAAGTGAGGTCTACCCAATGGCTCATCATGGGTATTGCATATTGCATTTGTGTCAGAATGTGAAAGGAGTTGTTTCATACGTTAGGAAAGATGTACTCGAGAAGAAGTTCTTGGAGTGTGCACACTGCTATGTAGAGTCTGAATTTCTTTTCCTCTACGATGAATTCAAGGAAAATTATCCACAAGCTGCGTTGTATCTTGGTAAAAGTGTTGATGAGAAGAAATGGGCAAGATGTTATTTTCCAGGTGACAGGTACAACATAGATACCACCAACTCTGTCGAAAGCCTTAACAATGTTTTGGTAGACGCAAGGAAGCTGTCGTTACTACCAATGATTGATGTAATTTTGGAAAAGATCATTGAGTGGTTTAACAATTACCGAAAGGCTTCTGCTGAAGTACCTGAGATACAAACGCTAGTTCCGCGTGTGCATAAACAAATGCATAACCAGCTTTCGCTTGCTAAGAAGTTAATTGTGAAAGAGCTGAACACCTTTCAGCTTGAGTACAATGTCACTGGGAAAGATGGTGTTCCATATCTGGTTGATTTGAGGATGAAGACTTGCAGCTGCAAGTATTTCGATATACACAAGTATCCATGCTTGCATGCGCTAGCGGCCATCATAAAGCTTGCAGAAACATCACAAGAGGAGCTTGATATACCTCAATTTTGCTCAAAGTATTATTGGACGGAGCAATGGGCATTAGCGTATCGCAGAACGATACGCTAAACGATATATCTGGTACCTCATCATTCTACTTGGGTTGTTCCGGAGGAAATCAAGTCACAGCGTGTCTTACCAAAGCTGTACAAGAAAAAGAAAGGAAGAATACAAGTGACCCGTCACCCAGGGGTTGGAGAAGCTCGAAGGAAGAGGAGGACAAATCGTGTGCCATTTCAGAGTTGGTTTGAGCAGGGGCAGAACTCTGGATGTTAGTTGTGTTTGGTTTGTAATCTACTTATATTTGTGTAAGCTTCGTATGACTGAATGTTATTTCTATCAGGTATTACTAGGTACAACCAATGCAACTCTATATTCCAGGATAAATATGTTCAGTACAACTGGTAGAATTGGTACAACTAGGATGTAGTACAATTGGTCCGAGTGGTATTACTCGTACAACTGGTACTATGAGTACAAGTAGTATAACTCGTACAATTGCATTGTTAGTTCAATTGGTACAACTAGTGCAACTTCTAGTTACATTTGTGAAAATGCATTTATAATACTATTTTCATGTTTACTAGGCCATAAAAACACTGAAAACACATTTCCACAACTACATAGGTGATTTAAATGCACTGCAAACATATTTCAGTTTTTGCTTTGATGAAGATGTTATCTTTCCATTATCTACCTTATACTTTTAATGTTACTTTCACAATCTTGGCCACAATAACATAGAAATTCACTATCAAATAAGTTTTCCAACATTTAGTTATATAGGAATATTTAATATGTAGTTTATATACTTGATTTCAAAAGTACAACTAAAAAAATTAATTAAAAGCATGGTACTACTAGTTAAAAGTTATTATGACAAAAGTCCAACTCTTTACTAACAAAAAAAACAAAGGTATAACTGCATCATTGGTACAACTGTTTACAATTTTTATTTTTTTTAATTCATCAGTTTACACATGTCGTTCCAATTTTGTAGGTATTAACATTTCCGATATTAATAGTAATTGTACTAGTTATACTAATGGTACCAATTTTACTAAAATTCATAAATAAAACAAAGAAAATAAGCCTGACAATAATTAAATTCATAATCAAGTCTAAATACTTAAATTCATAACAAGTTGAAATACATAAAAGTCGAAGATACATAAAACAAAGAAAATACATAAAACAAAGAAAATAAGTTCAAGTTCTCATTTTGGAACATATGGGGACTGCAACTGGCGAGAAGGTTTTAAATCTCTCTTAGGCCTTGGAGTTTTTGGAGTTAGAGAACATTTTAAATTTCTCTTACACATTTGGATCAACCTCCTAGCTCTAAGGACTTTCTCGCTGGACTTGTACATTTTTCTCACTGCATAAAAAAAAATCACAACCATGAAAATGAGCACAATAATGCACCAAAACCACGCTGCATCACAAAATGCAAAAACGAACCATTTCTCACCAAAACCAGGCTGGGATGCGACCGTCGGAAGAGAACACGGAGAAGAAGACGGAGGTTGAGTCTCTTGACTTGGTTGAGTCGCTGCACCTGCATTCTCCTCTGCAAGAACCTGCATCTCTGCAATCGTCTTTGCCGCAGTAAGAGCCACCTGTTCAGCAAGAGCCTTCTCTGCCTCCATAGCAGCCTTATGTTCAGCAAGAGCCTTCTCTAGAACAATCCTAGTTATACTAGTTAGAGGCTGTTTCTCAATCGCCTTCTCTACTACTCTTAGAACAAAAGTTTCAGGCTCATTAAACTCAGGCAGAACAAACTGTCCTTCATCATCACACTCCTCAGCCGATTTCTGCTGAGGCTTCTCTCCATGCGCTGCAACATTAAAACGCCTTAATTACTTTATACCAGTCCTAATTTTACTATTTTATCAACTCAACATACCATCAACAGACTTCTCAGCAGCATTGGGCACTTGATTAGTGTCAGCCGATTTCTGTCCACCATTCTCTGCAGCATTGGGCACTTGATTAGTGTCAGCCACTTTCTCCTGAGGCTCTGCAACATATAAAAATTGTAGCACAAATTCAATGCAACACATTCAACATTATTGTAACAAAAATTCAAGAGAAATTACCTTCTCTACATGGTGGTGTTTGAAAACCACTCCTCTCGTCGTTTCCCCCAGTCCACTGAAACTCTCTTCTGAAACCTTCCAAAGACTCCACTCTACTCTCCAGCCGCCCTACCGCCTCTTTCATATCCTTAAACCCTTCTTCCATTCTGCTCATCATCCTTTTAAGATCTTCCTTTAGATCATCCGGTTCTACAGCTCGTGGTGCATCAGCCATTTGCACACCTCCAACCGGTTCTTCAGCTTGTTGTGCATCAGCCATTTGCACACCTCCAACTGGTTCCAACCCCTCAACTGCTACATCTGGTATTTGAGCTCGGGATTCAGTATCTTCCTTCCACCTATCCTCCCAAAAAATCTTCCCTCGTTGGCGGACTAATAACCTGTTCCACCCGTCAACAATAGGGTCACATGCATCGTCATCATTAAGAAGCTCATAATCCACCAACAAATCCTCTTTCATAAGCTCCTCCATGAGGCCTAATTCATAACTCTGACAATCTAATAGGCTATAAATAACCTGAAGAACACAAAAAAATAAATATAAACACCAAAGTAACAAACCCACCTAAGAAGAGATAGTGAAATCTAACCTTTGTATCTCCAAGAGCGGCATTTATTTGACACAAACCAAACCCACTTGCGCCAGTTTCCCTAAACTTCCATTTGCACATTCTTGGACATTCAGGATCAGCATCATCTATTTTCTCTCGAAACTCTGTCTTCAGAGCTGGTATAGCTTCAAACGCCAAAATCTGCACATAGTTTAATCAGTTATACTAGTTATACTCTCATACAACTTATCTTAATTTGAAAAAATTAAATATCACTTACCTCCAACCCATTGATGAACCCCGGAAATGTCCATGTAGGATTCGCTGGAAGCCTCCCTCTGAATTGCTTGTCCACATGGGATATCTCAAACATGTTGTTCTCAAATGTGAAACGACCCCACAGGAATCTTTCACAGAAACGCAAGTCGTCGACCACACGCAAGAGGAAGGGCTCAATATTGAGTCGAACCTTTGACTTCCCTTTTATCACAGTCACTAATAAGTACAACAGCGCCATCTTTAGGCGATCACCCGTACCATCATCCTTCATATCCGTCAGCTTTTGCAGCACTTCTTCAGGCCATACTTTTCTCTCCTGGCCTGGAAAGTGTTTGTCAACAAAGTCCATGCTCCCCATGTTCTCGTAATCATCCGGGTACAGCTGGCAGTCTAACCCCGTCAGGAGGGCATGTTCGTGGATGGAGTACCGAATGGGCACACCATTCACCACGAACCATGCCTGTTTACATTTCCCCGTTTTGGCAGTCCGGAGAAGCAACATCCACAAGCCCATAACCTTCCTCGTCCTGTGGCTATGCATGTGGAAGATGTGGCTGAACTGACGGTGATTGAGAAACCAGTTCTTCTCGCCATCATTCAAGCGTTTGAGGACTATTTCTTTGAAATTATATTGAGTGCACTTAGACGCCAATGTGCATCCCTTTTCAAACTCGGACGTACTAAAGTAGTATCCGAGCGGTTGCAAAGGTTCTACAGGCTCACCCTCAAATTCCTGAAAAAAAAACAAAAATTTGCTTCATATCAATCGTACCAGTCGTACCACAAATACCAGTTGTACAAATAAGACCAATCGTACTAATAACACTAGTTGAACTACTTCGCCTAATTGTACTAATTGCACTACTCGAACCAATTGAACTAATTATACTGGTTAACTACTTAGACTAGTTTAACTAATTATACTAATCGTTCCACTTAACCTACTCATACTAGTTAAATCAGTTATACTAGCCATGGTTAGGGTTTAGAGGATCCTTTACCTCATCTGTAGGCGCCTCCGACGGTGAAGCCCGTGAAGCCGCTTCATACGGCGAAGTCCGGGAAACCGCAGGTGAAGTCCGGCAAGCCGACAGTGAAGCCGACAGTGAAGCCGACAATGAAGCCGACAGTGAAGCCGCTTGCGATTGCGACGGAGATGGACTGATTCCTGCTTCTCTAACCGGAGCCACAGGGGAAAGTGGAGGGGTGGTCATCGGAGCCGTTGGAGCCGGAGGCGGAGCACCGAAAGTTTTCTCCTTTAATTTCTTCCGAGATCTCCACTCCTCTTCTCGCGGTGCAGCAGGACGCTTCTGCGTCGGTTGTTTCGAAGTCGACGCCGGAGCCTCCGACCTCGCCGCCGGATGATTCTCCCTCGCTTTCTTTTGCACCGGTTTAGATTTCTTCTTCGCCGGTCGACTCCCCTTCTTCTTTCTTGTACGAGGTGCCATTGGGTCGCCTGTGGATTTGATTGGCGAAATCAGAGATTGTGGTTCGTCGAATTTGGGGATGGTGAGCTATTAGGGTTTCGGTGTGGAGAGGAGGAAAGAGAAGAAGAAGCGTCGATTGATTTTATGAGGATAAAAATGATGAGTTTTGGGGATTTTTGGTCACTTAATTAAAGGGTAAAAAAGACTTTTACAGATGATCGAAATTAAAAAGAAAATGAAAAAGAAATGCCAAAAACATAGAGGTTATATAAGAATTTCTGTGTGTACGGAAGGTCAATACAGAATTTGATCCGGAAAAGAGTACACCATGTTTTACCAACCCATATGCTATTTGTCTTGAATACAAACCGGTGTGGTAAGTGTAGCTGAGTCTTCATGAGTCTTGGTTTGGTTCAGCAGAACTTCCAAAGCTTTGTGGAAAGCCTTAGTCTTTGATCTTGTCATCAGACCTCCTAGGACATCCAATTCCTTCTCAGCTACAAGCTTGCATTGCTCCTGTTCCTCCTTGGCCACAATATGATTTTCCTAATCCATGATCATATCAGTAGACATAATCGGAGGAAACTGAAAGGAAAACAGAGGAAACATACACCAACAGAAGAAGGAAGAAGAGAGTTCCTGTAATTTCTCCCAGCCAGTGACCGTCGGAGGCCTGTAAAGCCGAGAAGAAAGAAACTCCTCTCTGCAACGCATCCATCGCTTTATCATAAGTTATCGTCTCCGTCAATCTTCACCGGAGGGAACACTTGCTCGAATTTCGCCTCTTTGAGAAGCTGTTCGTACAAATCAATCCAAACTTCAGTTCAGCTCAGAAATAAGGACTAATTTGCGAAATGGGTACTTTTTAAGTTTTTATTGGCTTTTGGGTAGTTTTACATAGGGTATTTGAAAATAGGTAGTTTTTGAGATGTAAGGTTGTAACCCTCTCATATAATTTTTATTTACGGTTGAGCCATTACTATTTATAAAAATGAAATCTTTATAAAAGTTTAAGTTTTAAATGAAAAATTGTAAAAAGGTAAAAATTATAAAAATTACAAAAAGAATAAAAAATTATAAAAATATAAAAATTATGAAAAAATATTAAAAATATAAAAAAATTATAAAAAATAAATAAACATTATACAAAACAATAAAATTTTTAAAAATTATGAAAAACTATTAGAAAATAAAAAAATAAATAAAATTATAAAAATAAATAAAATTATACAAAATAAAAAAATTTAAAAAATTAAAAAAATTATCAAAAATTATCAAAATTACAAAAAAATTATCAAAAATTATAAAAATATAAAAAATATAATAAATATGAAAAACTAATAGAAAATAAATAAAAATAAAAAATATTATAAAAATAAATAAAATTATACAAAATTATAAAAATTAAAAAAATTATCAAAAATTATCAAAAATTATCAAAATTACAAAAAAAAATTATCAAAATTACAAAAAAAATTATCAAAATTACAAAAAAATTATCAAAATTACAAAAAATTACAAAAAATATAAAATAATATAAAAAATATGAAAATATATTAAAAAATAAAAAAATCATAAAAACATAAATAAAATTATACAAAATTGTTAAAATTAAAAAAAGTTATCCAAATTATCAAAAATTATCAAAATGAGAAAAAATTTATAAAAACTATAAAATAATATAACAAATATGAAAAACTATTAGAAAATAAAAGAAAATAAAAAAATCATAAAAAATAAAGAAAAATTATACAAAATTATAAAAATTAAAAAAAAAATATAAATATTATCAAAAATTATCCAAATTACAAAAAAATATCAAAATTACAAAAAAATTATAAAAATATAAAAAATATGAAAAACTAGAAGAAAATATAAAAATAAATAAAATTATAAAAATATAAAAAATATAAAAAAATTATAAAAATATAAAAAAATTATAAAAAATTATCGAAAATTATCAAAATTACAAAAAAATTATAAAAAAATTTAAAAATTATAAAAAATTATTAAAATTTATAAAAAATTGTAAGAAATATAAAATTTTTTTTTAAAAAATTAAAAAACTAGAAAATATAAAAAATTAGAAAATATAAGGTGTATGCCTGGTGTACATGGGGTACGCCTGGTGTACGCGTGGGGTACATGGTGTACACCATGTACACCATGTACACCATGGAAGATGTGCATGGCGTACGCCTGGTGTACATGGTGTATGCGTGGTGTACATGGTGTACACCAGAGAAGATGTGCATGACGTACGCCTGATGTACATGGTGTATGCGTGGTGTACACCATCAAAGATGTGTATAGCGTACGCCTAGTGTACATGGTGTACACCATAAAAGGTGTACATGGCGTACACCATGAAGACGTACATACACCAGGGAAGATGTGCATGGCGTACGCCTGATGTACATGGTGTATGCGTGGTGTACACCATCAAAGATGTGCATAGCGTACGCCTAGTGTACATGGTGTACACCATAAAAGGTGTACATGGCGTACACCATGAAGGCGTACATGGCGTACACCATGAAGGCGTACATGGCGTACACCATGAAGGCGTACATGGCGTGCACCATGAAGGCGTATAAGGCGTATACCATGAAGGCGTACACCATGAAAAGCGTACACCATGGCTTACAAAATTTTTATTTTTAAATTTTTTTAATAAATTTAATAAATTTAATAATTCTAGTAATTTTTACATTTTTATAATTTTTATAGCTTTTGGTAATTTTTATTATTTTAATAATTTTTTTTTATTTTTGTAATTTTTTGTAATTTTACTAATTTAAAAAAAAATATAATTTTTTGTAACTTTTATAATTTTCTATAATTTTTTATAATTATTATATTTTCTATTCTTTTAGTGTTTTTTATTTTTTTTATATTTTTTATAATTTTGTATAGTTTTTATAATTTTTATAATTTTTTACTAAATTTATGATTTTTATAATTTTTATAATTTTTTTTAAAAATTAGAATTTTATAATTTTTATAATTTTTATAATTTTTATTTATTTTTTGAGTAATTTTTGCAATTTTATATATTTTCTAATAGTTTTTCATATTTTTTTATATTTTTTGTAATCTTGATAATTTTTTTGTAATTATGATAATTTTTGATAATTTTTATAATTTTTTTAGTTTTTATAATTTTGTATAATTTTTATTTATTTTTTATGATTTTTTATTTTTATATTATTTTATATTTTTTATAATTTTTTTGTAATTTTGAAATAATTATTATATTTTTTTTATTTTTTGTTATTTTATAATTTTTTTATCAAATTTTATAATTTTTTATAACTTTGAATAATTTTTTATAATTTTTGTATCATTTATGATTTTCTATGATTTTTTATAATTATTATATTTTTTATTTTTTATAATTTTATAACTTTGTAATTGTTTATAATTTTTTATAATTTCTTATATTTTTTATTTTTATATTAATTTCCGAAATTTTTTTATATTAATTTTTTATATTTTTTTTATTTTTATAATTTCTTATATTTTTTATATTGACTTTTCTGAAATAAGGGTAAAAGAGGAATGAATTATTTATCTCTCCTAAACTACCCACAAAAAAACTACAAAACAGTACCAAAAACTACCTATTTCCAAATACCCTAGGTGAAACTACCCAAAAGCCAATAAAAACTTGAAAAACTACCCATTTCACAAATTCACCCCAGAAATAATTAAGAATAGTCTTCACTTTGAAAAAATAAATGAATACGTGCCATCTCATTATCATTCTTACAATCCAATGGCAATGGAGATGTGCAAGCCCTCTCGATGACCAACACCATATTTCGTTGCCGTCATCGAAGCTCTCGCATTCGCTACAGAGTTTCGGGAATCTCCATATCAGCCAGATATTAAAACAGTAGCAGTGTCCATTTTTTTAGATCTTGGCGCATAGAGAGGGATACAGAAGCGTCGTTGTTGGAAATCGAGAAAGAACGAGCTCAAAGGTGCCTGATGAACGGAGGAGGACGCGTCTATTTCGAGATCAAGAGATCATTTGTTTGTTCCAAGTAGGCTTCTAGATATCTTCTTAGCCATGGCGATGGATTTTTGAGGGGGGGAAATCAAGTTGCGAGAAGCTTCTGTGCGTCGGCATCGTATTTATGGCTACAGAGGGGAGAAATGAACAGACAGAATAACCCATTCAATAAGCGATTTAAGAGAGAAATAGAAGTGAGGGGAAGGTCTTTAAATTTGTTTCGAAACGGAGGAGATGAGGAAAGGGAGGGGATCCGACAACGAACGCAAACAGTCACAGGTGAAGAAAGTATCGACGGTGGGAATAACTTTTCTGAAAACAAATGTTGGGCTTCACGAGATCATTTCATGTATTGGGCCAGAAATGGGCTGGAAGGGATTCCTCGCTCGACCCATTTAAGATAGGAAAAAAAAAAGAGCCTGTTCAATTTGGAGTAAGGATTTGTGGAGCAAGAAAATTTCGCAGAAGGTATATGACGTGTATATTATTTAAGACGATAGATTGTGATTGGCCGAAACAAAAACTGGATTTATGATGTGGCTTTTATGCTGAGGTGGAGGGCTTCAGAGAGTTTGGAGGCAATCCCTGTTATATAAAGGAGATTTTATAGCATTTATTTTAGTGAATTCGGTTGTTATGAGTCAAATAGCTTTACTACACTTTAGTATAAGTCGCCAGCTCACTGCATGGTTAGCAATAGTCTGAATGCTTGGGTTTGACCACATTATTTACTTTGTATGAGTCCACATTCACGACTTAATTTTGTTTTGCGCCTTTTCACTCTAACAACGTTATTTAGTTTGTTTTGGGTCTTTAATTTATAACTTATTGGGCCTAACTTAATGGGTTAGGATTTACACCCCAATGATAAGCCTCTCCGAAGTGAGCTTCACCTTGATAAATTTTATTAGGTGGTTCATTTTCAATAGATATCTTAGCCAAATGTTTCTTCTTTGAGTGTTCCTATAAGATAGCTGAATGACTTGTCTTATTAGGATACTAGTTACAAAGTATATATACGACAGCTAAAGAAGATACTAGGTAAAATACATTCCTATACTACCCTTTACATATATGTATCTCTATACACCCCCTCAAGATGGTGGAACTATAGTTATGCCAATCTTGCGAAAAAGATCTTGTTAGCGTTGGCGCGCGAGAGGCTTGGTGAGAGCATCCACAAGTTTTTCTTGAGTGATTACATAGCAGACGCGGAGTTCCCCATTGTGAATACGATCTCGAATGAAGTGGTAGTCTAAAGCGAGATGTTTCATATGGGAGTGGAACATGGGATAAGCGCAAAGGTATGTCGCACCTACATTATCACAGTAGAGAACCGGTGCCTGGAGAAGTTGAACACGCAACTCAGAGAGTAGGGAACATATCCAACTGATTTCTGAGGCAGAGTTTGCAACAGATCGATATTCAGCCTCAGTGGATGAGCACGCTACACTGGTTTGTTTCTTAGAGGACCAAGCAATTGGTGTTGAACCGCATTAGATGACGTATGCATTGGTTGAAACAAAATTATCCATGTCCCATGCCCAATCTGCGTCAGAGAAACCATGAATGTTAAGTGGTGAATTCTTCCGGAGAAAGATTCCTTGCGAGAAGGTGCCCGCCAAATATCTCAAGATGCGTTTCGCTGCATTCCAATGTTGATCCGTAGGTGCATGCATGAATTGAGATAATCGGTTCACCGGATACGCAATGTCAGGCCGTGTAAACGCCAAATACTGCAGACTACCCACCACTTGACGACATTCAGTCGGATTTGGTAAGAGATCACCCATGGAGAGAGTAAGTCGTGGCGAGGAAGCCATTGGGGTGGCGACTGGTTTGGCGTCCAACATCTTGGTCTTGATTAGAAGATCGATGATGTACTTGCGTTGCATGAGGTACAGTCCCGCAGTCGTTTGAACAGCTTCAAAACTCATAAAATAATGAAGATCTTTGTGAGAGCCGAAACTCACACTGTCAAAACTTATATTTTATGGGGGCTCGAAAATTATATTTTAAAGAACTAAAGGACCGAAAATGCAAAAAGAGAGATTTTATTGATGGTTTCCGAAGGTACAAGAATAAATAGCAAAAGCTGAAAAGTCTTATATTGCTAAAACTCCTAATACTCGGATTTGTGATGATTTTAACCCTTACATAAGCGTCTATATATATATATACTAACAATCCAAGGGTGCTAAGACTTCAGATTTTCGATGTGGGACTTTGTCCTTTCTTCCCAGCCGCCGACCTAACCTTTTGGGCCCGATATCCGGACCGAGAGTCTTCCGTGATCCGTCTGCGCGTCCTGACCCAAATCTGGCTTGCCGATGAATAGTAAACAGTGAATAGTAAACCGAATCTCGGTTTAGACTTAATTCGATTTTTCGGTTAACTTTGTCTCGGGATGAGTAGTGTTTTTAACGGTTTTTCCCGCGTGAACAGTATTCCGACCGTTTTACGACTCTTGAGATTTGAGCCGCCCATTCTTTATTCGAACTTCCAGCCGCCGGTTTCGGTATTGATGGCCAGCCGCCAGTTCCTTTGGCTTGTGTGCTTAGCGACTGGTCCATGGACGGCTGAAGGTTAGTCACGGTCTTTCGGGGAATGTTTATGGATGTTCTGGAGTCGGAACATGCAAATGCCTAGTCTTCGGGTCGGTCCGGGCTTAGAGTTATGTTTGATGGTCGGTCGACTGGACAATGTTCGAGTCTTGACTAAGAAATGATCGTGGGGCGGCTAGCCTTATCCCAGCCGCCGGTCCATGCTCAAAGAAGATCCGACAGCTGGCCTTATCCCAGCCGCCGGTCCGTGCTCGAAGAAGATCCGACGGCTGGCCTTATCCCAGCCGCCGGTCCGTGCTTGAAGAAGATCTGGCGGCTGGCCTTATCCCAGCCGCTGGTCCGTGCTCGAAGAAGATCCGGCGGCTGGGATAAGGTCCATGCGTGAGGGAGATCCGGCGGCTGGCCTTATCCCAGCCGCCAGTCCATGCGTGAGGGAGATCCGGCGGCTGGCCTTATCCCAGCCGTCGGGTCATTCCTCGGATCGTTCGTGGGCTGCTGGCCTTAGCTCGTCCGGTCCATGTTCGGGATAAGTTCCATTTGATCTCGACCTTGATTTCTTGTTTCGTTAATCTTCGAGGAGGAGATTTTGACCCCAACAGTTAGCCCCCCAGCTCTTCGTTTTCGTGGTCCAGGACGATGAGCTTTAAGCCGAGGTTTTATCGGGATTGATCGAAACGGGAAAATTTCCTTTCTTCTTCTCTTTCCTTTTTTTTGTAAAGAAAAACTTCCTTTTCTTGTGAAAGATTTGTGGGTGGTTGGCTCGGAATTGGAAAGATACGATCTCTATTCGGACTAGGATTCGAACCATCCGACTATATATACGCACCCTTCCTTCTTCTTTTTCCTCGAGAGTTCTTTCTATAGTCGAGTGCTCTTTCCGTCTCCTTGAATTTGATATCATGGTTAGGCCATCTTTTCGCGAGAGGAAGTAGACGGAGAAGAACGGAGAGGCAAAAAAGCTTGCAAAAGATTCTAAGGACAAGACGGCTTCTGGCCTTTTGGGATCGGGGTTGGCGGACGGTAGTCAAGCTATCCCTCCGCCCGAGTAGCCTGCGGATAAGTTGGCGGTATCCACTATTGTGGTCACTCCTTTGAAGAAGGAGGCTATTCTTGAATGAAGTATTGCGAGGCATTTGCCCAAGGCTAAAGCGGCGGCTGGTGGGGTTTTCTATGGTCTGAGCGATGAAGACGACCTGTTGCGCCAAGAGCAGGCAGGTTGCCTTGCTGGCCCCAGAGCGAAGAGTTCTCCTTCTGAGGCTCGGCGTATGGGTCCTCCGCCAGGGCTTGCGTTTCCGGAGGCTGTTTGTAAAAATCGTCGTCAGTCTGCTAGGAGTTTTTCGGTGATCACGGATGCTAGTTTCAGGTTTCCTTCTTGTGACAGTCTGGACGAGCCTGAGAAGTATGAGGATATGGTCTTGAACGGGATGAAGGTTTACTTGTTCTTTGCTCTCTATTATTTATTTATTTTTTTTATTTCTTTTTTGCTGACTCTCTTTTTTTTTTTAGTTCATGTCTTCCGTGAACAAGTGCATCAGCACGTATGATGCTTCTGTCAGTGGGATCCGCAAACGTGCTGAGGAAGCTCGGGAGGATGCTCGGCTGGTAAGGAGGAAACTGAACGAACTTGAGGCGGCGTCTTCGTATCAGGTCAAGTCATTGGAGAGGGAGCTTGCTTCGTTGCGCTCGGAAAAAGCTGAGGCGTTGCTGTTTAAAACCCGCCAAGAGGCCAAGGATGCACGTCATGCCAAGGAAGTACGGACTTTGAGGGATCAGTTGACCAGTGCAAAAGCGGCGCGCAACTCGAAGGTGCAGCGGGCTTACGTGGATGGCCGCAAGGCTACCATCGCAAAATTCCGCGACTTGAATGTGCTAAAAGAAGATCTCAGATCTTTGTCTGAGGCAAGGAACCAGGAAGTAGATTTGGCTCAGATAGAGAGTAATATCGAACTTGTCGCGTTGCTTCAGGGGACTGATCCTCCCAGCTTGGATGAGGAGAAGGTGAAATTGTCTGCATGGATGAACGAGTTTGACAAGTCTGCAGCTCGGTTTGATGATGTGATCCCTCGAATTCGTGGGAAGATTGATTCTCAGTTGTACCCAGCCCACAGGGATGACGATGTCTCAATACCCGAGGAA
This sequence comes from Isatis tinctoria, assembly GCA_010577795.1. Lineage (NCBI taxonomy): Eukaryota > Viridiplantae > Streptophyta > Magnoliopsida > Brassicales > Brassicaceae > Isatis > Isatis tinctoria. The sequence continues at coordinate 9,717,888 of CM021246.1, read as the reverse complement.
AGATCTGTCGAAGAAGAGGCTACTTCTCTCGGGGTGGTTGATCTATCGGGATCGAACGAGTCTGTTCCCGGAATCTCAGATATTGCTGTTGCCAAGGCATTTGGTTCAGATTCTTGACCTTGCGGCGGTTTTCCTTTCTAGTTATTTTTGAGTTTTTGGTGGTTTTGGCTTTCGTTTATAGATTTATGTTATGTAAGGCCTGCTTTTTGTTCTGGACCGGTTTTTCCTTGTTTTGAGATTTCAATAAAGATAAGCTTTCGAGATTTGCGTTTTGCCGTATACTTTTCTTTTGTGCAAAGGTCCAGGTTGGAAGATCATGGGCGGCTGGGTTTAGTCCGAGACAAACCCGGCCGCCGTGTGTTGATATGGAGAGGACGGTCGGCCGCTCTAGGTGCCAAACCTCGACGGGCGGTTGGTTCTGGATCCGGAGGAAATCGGACGTCGGGCCAGATCATGCTGGATCGGTCACGGACGGCTGGCCATGCCCCAGCCGCCGGGGTATGTTGGATTAATTACGGGCGGCTGGTAATGTCCCGGCCACCGGGTTATGTTGGATTGATTACGGGCGGCTAGTTATGTCCCAGCCGCCGGGTCATGTTGGATTGATCTCGGGCTCGCCGGGTCATGTTGGATTGATCCCGGGCTCGCCGGGTCATGTTTTTCGAAGTGGGCGGCTGGCCATATGGGCGATTGGCCCTTTTGTCTAGTGAGATTGGGCGGCTGGCCTGTTTCTTTAAAGAGGCCAAGCAGTCTATTTATCTAAAGAGATCGGGCGGCCCATTTATCTGAAGAGATCGGGCGGCCCATTTATCTGACTGCATTGGGCGGCTGACCTTCTTCATATTGATTCGGTTTTGTTTGCTTAGTTCAGTCGGGTTAATCGGGGCGCTGTTCCGGGCGCTCAGATCTGAGTGTTCGGAAAGAGTTCCTCTTGTGTTATTTGACTAGCGGAGTTAGCCGCTGGGTTTGGAGTTTTGTTTAACTGCTAGTTTTCGGGCGAGTTTATGATCTCGTACCAGGCCCGTTTGGTACTTCGTCATGAGATGTCTAAGACCAGCGTTCCATGTTGTCGTTTACTGGGTTTAGCGAGTTCATTTTGTGACTCACGCTTCGCACTTTCTGCTTATGCTGGGCGTTTAGTGGAAATGAACTAAATAGAACATCGTCCCAAACGTTTCCTGCAGGATCGCGGAATGTCAGGTTACGCCTTTCGGATGTTAGTCCGGAAATTTGTATAGCGCGCTACGTTTATCCGCTTTGGGATGTAGAAAAAACCATGGTTAAAAGAATCGTCCCGTTGTGATCAGCAGCATACGGCGGCATGCTTGCCAAAGGGCGGGTTTTTATGTACGCCAAGGGGCGATTTTTGAAGTGATGGCATTTGTTGTGCCTTAATGATGGACGATATTGTCTGAGTTGGAGATGCGTTATGACATGTCAAGTCTCAATGTTCGTTCTCTCGGGTTTTTCTGAGTCCATTCGCTTTCCGGATCAGGTTTCGGGATGCTAAGTCCCGATGTTTGTCGGAATGGTATTCTCGGGAAACTTTTCAAGCTATGGATGTGTTATGAGATGCTAAGTCCCAATGTCCATCCTCTTGATTTGCTTCCAAAAATTTGGGAGTATGTATATACGGACCCACTCCCCCCTTAATAATTATAAAATACAAATAGCTGAACTCGTCGGAAGGCGAGCTGCCTATGTACCCTGAATGTAGGGATCAAGCCGGTTCGTAGTTCGATTTTACAACGTCTAGTGGTAATACTTCTTTAGGTGCATCGCGTTCCATGTCCTCGGAACTGGCTTTCCTTCTTTGTTTTCCAGCTCGTATGCTCCTGGGCGGACCACCTTTGCTACTTTGTACGGTCCTTCCCATTTCGCGCCTAGCTTCCCTGCATTCGGCTCCGCAGTGTTCTGGAAAACTTTGCGGAGGACAAGGTCTCCTTCCTTGAATTTGCGCCTTCGCACGTTTGAGTTGTAGTACTTGGCCGCTGCTCGTTGATAGTTTTGAATGCGGATGAGCGCTTGATCCCGCCTTTCGTTTATCAGGTCTAGTTCGTCTAACATCATCAGATAGTTAAGGCCTTCCTGTCCAGGCAAGAGTCTTCGTCTGACGCCGGGGAAGTCTACTTCTGACGGTATAATGCATTCGGCACCGTAGACCAGCGCGAACGGCTTTTCTTCGGTCGCGCGTCTTGGAGTTGTCCGGTGGGACCAGAGTACTCCTTCGAGTTCGTCTGCCCATCGTCCTTTCTTCTCGTCGAGATGCTTTTTGAGTCCGTCAACAATAGTCTTGTTGGCTGCTTCGGCCTGGCCATTACCCTGTGGATAACGCGGCGTTGACTTGCTCAGGCGTATTTTCTACTTTTCGCAGAATCCTTCGAAGCGGGCGGAAATGAATTGAGAACCATTGTCGGTGACGATCTCGTAAGGGACTCCGTGCCGGCATATGATGTTTTTCCAGCCGAAGTGTTCCACTTGAGCGTCCTTGATACTGGCGTAAGAGTCTGCTTCGACCCACTTTGAGAAGTAGTCTGTTAGGACAAGTAGGAACCTTTTCTGATTTGAGTTATGCATTGGCCCCACAATGTCCATTGACCACCTCATGAATGGGTACGGCGCGGAGATTGACGAGAGCAGTTATACGGGCTGATGGATAACTGGTGCGTGCCTCTGGCATTTCTCGCATTTGAGGGTGAACTTTTCGCAATCTTTTATCATGGTTGGCCAATAGTGTCCATGCCACTTGATTTTGATTGCGAGGGCTCTCCCTCCTGAGTGATTTCCGCACGATCCGCTATGGACTTCCTCCATAATTCGTCTTGCCTCTTCTTTTTCCGCGCAGACCATTAACGGTCCGGAGATCCTCCATTTGTAGATGTTGCCGTCGAGGAGGATGAAGCGGGCCGCTTGGGCCTTTAGCTTTCGTGCAGCCCACTTGTCCACCGGGATTTCCCCTGTCCGCTTGGGCCATCCATCCACGATCGCAGCCATACTCTTCCGTCGGACTAGTTGCTAACTCTGCTTCCGGGTGTTCTTCCTCATTTTCACCTTCCGGTAGTTGTATTAGATTTGCGACTTGCTGTGGATCGATGCTTGGTTGCTCTATGAATTCGACGAGAATGATTCGCTTTTCTCTCGGGGCCGACGTCGATGCCAGGGCCACCAATGCATCGGCCGGGGCGTTTTCTCCCCGTGGGATTCTCGTGAGTTCGAACTTTTTGAATCGCTTTGCAAGCTCCCGGATGATTTTGAGGTATGCTTCCATCTGATCGTCCTTTGCTTCATAGTCCCCACTGAACTGGTTCGCCACCAGTTGGGAATCGCAAAATGCTTGTAGATTCTGGATTTTGAGCCTGAGGGCGAGTCTTAGTCCAGCGATCAAGGCTTCGTACTCCGCTTCGTTGTTGGAAGCGTTGAAGAGTAACCTGAACGACTGTTCTAGGATTTCTCCAGTTGGGACGTTAACCGAACTCCGACTCCTGAACCTTGCTTTGATGAAGTCCGACTGTACAGAAAAAGGGGCTCTCCTTCGACTGGCTTTGAAAGTACGGGCGGGCTTGCTAGGTATTTCTTTAGTTCTTGGAACGCCTGTTCACACTTCTCTGTCCACTCAAACTTGTTGTTTCCCTTGAGTGTGTCGTAGAAGGGCAAACATTTGTCCGTCGACCTCGAGATGAACCGATTTAGCGCCGCGACCCGTCGGTCAATCTTTGGATTTCTCTCTTGGTTTTTGGTGAGGCCATCTCTATCAGGGAATTAATTTGCTTCGGGTTTGCTTCTATCCCTCGATGAGTTACCAGATACCCGAGGAATTCGCCGGATGCTACTCCGAATCTGCACTTCGCCGGGTTTAACTTCATGTTGTGCCGGTTGAGTTGTTCAAAGCATTCTCGCAAGTGTTTAACGTGGTCTTTCTCCTCCAATGACTTGACCAGCATATCGTCGATGTAGACTTCCATTGTTCTTCCGAGTTGTTCGGCGAACATTTTGTTGACAAGCCTTTGGTATGTTGCGCCGGCATTCTTTAACCCGAATGGCATCACCTTATAGCAGTATGTTCCGCGATCCGTGATGAACGCAGTCTTGTCTCGATCGTCGGGGTTCATCATGATTTGGTTGTATCCGGAGAAAGCGTCCATGAACGATAGCAGCTTGTTCCCTGTCGTTGCTTCAACTAATCGATCGATGTGCGGAAGCAGGAAGCTGTCTTTCGGGCACGCTTTATTCAGATCCGTGAAGTCGACGCAAACTCGCCATTTTCCATTCTTCTTCTTCACTACCACCGGATTCGTTAGCCAGTCGGGATATTTCACTTCCATGATTGATCCGACATTGAGCAATCTCTCTACTTCATCGTTCACCGCCTGGGCGCGCTCTGGTCCAACCTTTCGTCTTTTCTGCTTCACCGGTTTGAACGTCGGGTCCACGTTGAGTTCATGGCTTGTGATGCCGATGTCGATCCCGGGCATATCTTCTGCTGCCCATGCGAATGACCCGGCATTATCCTTTAACAAGGTGATTAACTCCGTCTTGATCGGCTCCTCCAAATTCGCCCCGATCTCAGTACATCGCTCTGGATTAGTTTCGTCTATGTTGATCGAAATCACTTGCTCACACGGGGGATCCTTCTCCGTCTCACGGGATTCTTCAATTTGTAACTTTTGTTCGAGTTTCGCAAGCTGCCGCTCTTCCTTTCCCTTTTCGGACTTTGTCTGGTGGTGGGAATCGGTTACCGGCTTTCTCAACCTTTGTTCCGTTAGAAAACAAGCTCGAGAATCTTTCTGCCGTCCCCAGATCGTTTCCACTCCGGTTGGAGTCGGGAATTTCAGGCACAGGTGGTAAGTTGACGGGATGGCCTTCATTGAGTTCAACCATGGTGTTCCCACAATTGCGTCGCAGATTCGTGGGCAATCGATCACCGAGAACGTCGTGTCTTTCTCTACTCCTTTTGCTTTCACGGGGAGTTGGATCGTCCCTATTGTCATTGTCGTCTTTCTGGAGAAACCAGTCAACGGTTTTGGATGGGTTATGAGATGCTGAGTCTCAATGTTCATCCTCCGAAGGGTTTCAAGGAATATGACGTTCACCGTTCCTCCTGTGTCGACTAAGACTCTTGGTATCTCATACCCTCCGATTGAAAGATTGATCACGAGAAGATCGTTGTGCGGATGGCTTATTTCGGCGGCTTCTCCTTCTCGGAAAGTCATCGTCTGGCCATGGCTACCATCCACGGAACTCCAATCCATTGCTTCTCCGGTCATCGTCTTCCTTCCGTATCCTCTCGTTCTAAGAGTTAAGAATATTTATCGTCCCCACAGACGGCGCCAAACTGTGGGAGCCGAAACTCACACTGTCAAAACTTATATTTTATGGGGGTTCGAAAATTCTATTTTAAAGAACTAAAGGACCGAAAATGCAAAAAGAGAGATTTTGTTGATGGTTTCTGAAGGTACAAGAATAAATAGCAAAAGCTGAAAAGTCTTATATTGCTAAAACTCTTAATACTCGAATTTGGGATGATTTTAACCCTTAAATGAGCGTACATATATATACTAACAATCCTAGGGTGCTAAGACTTCAGATTTTCGATGTGGGACTTTGTCCTTTCTTCCCAGCCGCCGACCTAACATTTTGGGTACGATATCCGGACCGAGAGTCTTCCGTGATTCGTCTGCGCGTCCTGACCCAAATCTGGCCCGCCGATGAATAGTAAACTGTAAATAGTAAACCGAATCTCGGTTTAGACTTAATTCGATTTTTCGGTTAACTTTGTCTCCAGATGAGTAGTGTCTTTTACGGTTTTTTCCACGTGAACAGTATTCCGAATGTTTTACGACTCATGAGATTTGAGCCGCCTGTTCTTTATTCGAACTTCCAGCCACCGGTTTCGGTATTGATGGCCAGCCGCCAGTTCCTTTGGCTTGTGTGCTTGGTGACAGGTCCATGGACGGCTGAAGGTTAGTCACGGTCTTTCGGGGAATGTTTATGGATGTTATGGAGTCGGAACATGCAAATGCCTAATCTTCGGGTCGGTCCGGGCTTAGAGTTATGTTTGATGGTCGGTCGACTGGACAATGTTCGAGTCTTGACTAAGAAATGATCGTGGGGCGGCTGGCCTTATCCCAGCCGCCGGTCCATGCTCAAAGAAGATCCGGCGGCTGGCCTTATCCCAGCCGCCGGTCCGTGCTCGAAGAAGATCCGGCGGCTGGCCTTATCCCAGCCGCCGGTCCGTGCTCGAAGAAGATCCGGCGGCTGGCCTTATCCCAGCCGCCGGTCCATGCTCAAAGAAGATCCGGCGGCTGGCCTTATCCCAGCCGCCGGTCCATGCGTGAGGGAGATTCGGCGGCTGGCCTTATCCCAGCCGCCGGTCCATGCGTGAAGGAGATCCGGCGGCTGGCCTTATCCCAGCTGTCGGGTCATTCCTCGGATCGTTCGTGGGCTGCTGGCCTTAGCTCGTCCAGTCCATGTTCGGGATAAGTTCCATTTGATCTCGACCTTGATTTCTTGTTTCGTCAATCTTCGAGGAGGGGATTTTGACCCCAACAATCTTTGGGGTCTTTTAGAGAGAACCGAGCAGCCAAAGCAGAGATAGCTTGTTGAATAAGAGCTGGCTGACTTCCTGTGACAATTATTTCATCAACATAGACCAAGATGTACACAATTGCCGTACCTTTGTCGGCATGAGAATCCTCAAACCCCAAGCTAACCAGAAAGGACTTTAGTTCTTGATACCAGGCACCCGATGCTTGTTTAAGGCCGTATAAGGCTTTGTTGTGGCGACAAACATGATAAGGACGATCAGGATCAACAAAACCGGGTGGTTGCGAGACATACACCTCATCAGTCAGGGTACCTTTAAGAAACCCGTTGTTCACGTCAAGTTGTTTGATCGGCCAGGATTGAGACACTGCGAGTTGCAAAACCAAACAAATTTTAACCGATTTGACCGGACTAAATGTTTCTGCATAGTCGACTCCATATTCTTGTTTGAAACCACATGCAACTCAGCGAGCCACATACCTATCAATAGCACCATTAAATATATATATTTAAGAGTAAAAATCCATTTGGTAGGTAGTACATGTTGACTTGGATGTGGGGGAACCAAATCAAATGTTCTATTATGAACATGCGCATCAAATTCCGATCCCATCGCATTCCGCCAAAATTCATTAGCTAGGGCCTGGTGATAGGTTTTGGGTATGGGTGAGTTTTGAACAGTTTGAGCTAGGAGGGCATACTTTTTATTTGGTTTGACAATATTGTCTTTGGCTCTAGTGTGCATGGAGTGGGTGTTGGGGTGTGGTTGGGGAGCTGGTAGGGGTTCGGAGATAGACTCGGTGGGTGTAGGTGATGGGTTTGGTGATGGTGAAGAAGATGAGGTGGACTGAGATGAGGAGTTAGAGTGATTAGAAGTCGTACCTGGGTTAGGTGGTGCGGTGTCTGTCGAACTCGTTCCTATGCCAGAATCGGGGTTATGGGATTCGACAGGACTACTTTCAGGGAGATTTGTTGTAGAAAAATTACCATCTGAACTACTAGTACTCGTTGGATGGTGAAGACCTGAGCCAGAGGGCGCAGAAGATGAGTTATTGTCGAGTGGAGGCTGAGGAAGAGGAACAAGAGAGAATGGGGGTGTTTGAGCTGACTCGGGTTTAGGTTGAGGCGTGGATGTAATAGGATAGGTGTACGGGAATTATGTTTTGAAAAACGGAACATGTCGGGAGATGTAAATGCGACCCGTGGCTTGATCGAGACAAAAATACGCGCTCTGCGTTAGAGAGTAACCAAGGAAGATACACGCAGTGGACCGAGCTTAGAGTTTGTGCGTTGTATAATGTCAGAGCCAGGGGAAACAGAGGCATCCGAATACCCACAGCGTGAGATAGTTTGGAGATTAGCCAAACAACTTGACATAAGGAGACACGTCTTGAAGAACCGGTGTTGGTAAGTGGTTGATCAGGTACACGGCAACGTTGAAGGCGTAAGTCCAATACTGAACCGGCATAGATGCTTGGTGAAGTAGAGTCAGTCCGGTCTCTACAATGTAGCGATGCTTTCTTTCTCAGATCCCATTGTGTTCAGGAGTGTGTGGAGGAGAAGTGTAGTGGGAGATTCCATGAGACGCCAAGAAAGATCACAACGCAATGAATTCACCACCGTTATCAGAGTACAGTATCTTGATCTTCTGGTTAAACTGATTTTCCACCAACTTTTTAAACGCTATAAAGGTTTCCTTCACTTGTGATTTCTGCTGAAGAGGGTAAAGCCATGTATACCGAGTATAGTGATCAACAACACAAGGTAGTATTTAAATTGGTCGACAGATATGATAGGGGATGTCAAGACATTAGTGTAGACATATTCAACAGGATGATGAGACATAACAGTGTTTGTATAAAACGAAAGCTTATGGCTTTTATTTGAATAACAATGCGAACAAGGATAGTGATAGATCCATGGGTGATATACCCGACCAAAGTGAGGAAGATGACACGGACCAAGAGGAGCAGCTTGAACCAGAACAAGGAGCAAGGAACCAACGACACGGGAAGGAGGTTGTCCGAGGGAACCCGGCTGTGCCTGACCGTTCCGCGGATCGCACGGCTGTGTACCGATTCGACCCGACACGTCCTAACAACGACCTTCGACTAGTCCCACGTACTGAAGAGCGAATTCCACGTCCCAAACGAGTTATTCCCCGACCAAACTACAAAGAAGGATCAAATGAACGTGGAAGACTTGGCATGGCACGAGAAGGAACTTATCTTAGGACGTGTGAGTTAGATTCGCTACCCGAGCATGATCTTTTCAACTTGGCCATGATCCGCGACTTAAGGGAACACACCAACGCACTTAAGAAGGTTTATGAGCTCGAGTCTTTACCATGTGGCTCCAATGAGCAAGACGTGACCAACATCTTGTGGATGAATGTAATTCAAGTCCAATACCAAGTCTCTTTTGGACCGACCAAGAATCATGCCACATGACCGATTTCAAGACCAAACCGAAGAGTGCCCTTTAATAACAATTTCTTTCTTTTCTTGGCCATTTTGGCAATTTCTTAAACCATTATCTTTTCAGCTTATTTTCCTTGTTTTAAAACACAAACAACTTTGGCCAAGATCATTATCGAATTTTCTAAACATTTTGAGAGCTTTTCTCTTTGTTCTTCCGAGAACTATTTCGTTGTTCATTGGGTTACATTGATCAACACTTCCTCCTCGTCGTTCTAGTGAGTCATATATAGAGGCAAGGAGTCCCGGGAATATCAAAGGCAATCCGTATCCTTTGTGCGACCCATTCAATCCATCCAAGGCCATCAAAGAAGCTAGTAGCTTCCGACTGATCTATCCATACTGAGATTGGAAGAACTCTCAGGCGACTGTTCATCAAAGTGGTATCAGAGCCTACTTTCAATCGATATTCTCATCTTGGTCATCTTCTCATCCCTCCACAAATTCTGTTTCTTTCTTGTATAAAAAGAAATATCTTTTCTTTTCTTTCTATCTTGATCTAGAGATATTTGGCCACCTATCTCTCTTGTTGATTGCAAAAGAAACGAATCAAAAAAAAAAAAATAGTAAAGATCGTGAATCAACAAGAGTGGGGATTGAGGAGGAATCCAATCCAGGTTGGTTAAAGCAATTCTCGAAATAAATCTTCCAATTTTCTATCTTTTCTTCAAGTGTTGATCGATCTTTCTCATTGGATTTGACGTATCAGTTCCTTAGAACGTTGAGACAATCATGAGTGACCACCAAGATGAAGGGAATGTCCTGGAATCAGACTTGTATTTATTCTAGTAAAGTCGTGATGTCGAGATAAGACAATCATATGATATTGGACGGTTATAATGTTTTGCTAGAAGCCGCTTATAACTTATGAGTTATGAACTCATTACCATTATCATATGATCCTATAGGGTCACACACCTAAGCAAACTGGATAATATAAATTGGGTTTTGATCATTAGAGTAATGATTATGATCAACGTATATAAGATATACGTCGATATCGTTTTTCTATGAGGGTGTCGATCGACACTAATAGTGGGTGTCGATCGACACCTGTCGGCATCGTCTTCTCGATGCTTGACTTTCTGTGAGGGTGTCGATCGACACCAATGGTGGGTGTCGATCGACACCTGTCGGCAACTCCAGCCTATATATATGATATAAGGGCTCGGGTTTGAGACAATAGAAGTAACAAGAGAGAAGCTCTTGGTTACCACAGAAAAACCACAGAAAAGCATAGAAAGGTTTGAGAAAACCCAAAACGCGAATCGTTCGCGAAGGCACTAGCATCCCGTCATCCAGTTTGTGTGCGTGTGGACTTCTGTAGAGGCGCAGCACTTGAGGCGCTTCTTGATCTCGATTACCTGTTCTTCTTCCGCTGCAAATACTAAGGTATGTTCGAGATTTGACATATATTCAATTAACACAAGATCCGTGGGTTAGGATGTTGTTAAGGCTGTTTTAATTCGATTAAAACCTGAACAAATCCCATCAGTGGTAGCAGAGCGGTGTGTTTTATTGAATCTGTCGATATTTTGCTTAATCCACCTGTTAAAAATCGTTTTTGACGAAGAACGCCGTTCTGGGTTCTTCGGTGTCGACCGACACCAATCCAGTGTCGATCGACACCAATTAGGTTTTTTTTTTAGAGAAGGGTGTCGATCGACTTGGTGTCGATCGACATCACTCTCTGGTGACGACCGACACTAATGTAGTATCGATCGACACAAATCAGGTGGTGACGACCGACACTAATGTAGTGTCGATCGACACCATTCGGTGACGACCGACACTAAGGTAGTGTCGATCGACACCAGTTCAAAACTCGCGTTCATAACTTGTTTAACTTGAGAAATTTTACAAGTATAGAACGAGTTGAAATATCTAGAATATATAAGTGATATAAACTAGATTGATTTTCCGTTCCTCAAACATAATATTAAGCTTTTAATATCTTCCCAATCTTGTCAACTGTCAAGGCTCGTTTCATTGTGTGATGGGTCTGCCAAAGCAGGGTGTCCGCAATTACATGAGTGAGGCAGGTTGTAATCGTTACTACGGACTTAAAAGATTGGTTTGCTTAACTGGGCTATCAAAATAGTTTTGGGCTCAGAGATATAGGATCGGATTTGATATAAGATATTAATCCGAGACAAAATTATATATGATATAATTAGCAAAGTGTTGCTTACCTAAATAGCTAAAGTTTGGGCGATGGGCCAAAGCTCACTCAAATTTTTGTGAAATATGGATCTTGGATCATTATATTCAATTGAGGAAAATTGTTTTGAATATAATGTGAGTTTCTTAATTGTTAAGATTTCTCATTTCTTCAACATCGAAACTAAACTCTCATTTTGTGTTTTTCAGCTATGGCTAGCTCCCCTCACAGAAACACATTCTCGCTTCGATCCGTCCTTGAGAAGGACAAGCTTAATGGATCGAACTTCCTTGAATGGTATCGGAACTTGAGAATTGTTCTCAAGCAGGAGAAAAAGGAATATGTCCTTGAGAAGGTTCTCCCTGAGAAACCGAAATCCAATGCCGGACACGCTGAAAGGAATGCTTGGGAGAAGCATTCCAATGATGAGGTCGATGTGAGTTGTCTCATGCTGGCTACCATGAACTCGGACTTGCAGAAGCAATACGAGAACGTGGCATCACCTGTTGAGATGATCACTAGCCTGAAAGGGATGTTTCAGGAGCAAGCACGAACTGAGAGATACCAGACGGTTAAGTCTTCATTGAGTGCAGGCTACCAAAGGATGGTCCAGTTAGCCCACATGTCATTAAGATGATGGGTTATATTGATAACTTGGCAAAACTGGATTGTCCCCTTAGCCAAGAGTTGGCTACGGACATCATTCTGCAGTCGTTGCCGTCAAGCTTTGATCAGTTTATCATGAACTATAACATGAACAACATGACAAAGACTTTGACGGAACTGCATGGCATGCTCAAGACAGCTGAGCCAAACATCAAGAAGGGCACCCCTAATGTACTTATGGTGCAAGGGGGTAAAAAGTTTAAGAAACATGCTAAGGGTAAAGGAAAAGCTAAGGCATTCCCGATTGAGAATCAGGATAAGCCTGAAACTTCTTCCAAACCCAAACGCGGCCCTACTGATGCTGATAAATGCCATTACTGCAATAAGTCTGGGCATTGGAAGAGAAATTGCAAAGAGTATCTGGGAGATCTAAAGAACTCGAAGAAGACGTATGAGACGACTTCTTCAGGTATCTATGTTATAGAAGTAAATGTTACTACTTCAGGTTCTAAGTCTTGGGTATTAGATACCGGCTTTGGCGCTCATATTTGTACAAATATGCAGGGTCTAAGCAACAGTAGAACGCTGGAGAAGGGACAAGTGGACCTGCGTGTTGGGAATGGAGCAAGAGTTGCTGCATTGGCCGTAGGAACTTATCATTTGTCTTTGTCGTCAGGCTTGGTTTTAGAATTGAATAATTGCTACTATGTACCTGCTATAAGCAGAAACATCATTTCTATTTCTGTTTTGGATTTAGAAGACTTTCATTTTTCGATTAAAAACAAGTGTTGTTCTTTTGATCGTAATGAAATGTTTTATGGTAGCGCTCCATTAGAGAATGGACTTTATATTCTTAACCAATCTTTGTCTGTCTATAACATAAGTACTAAACGGTTAAGAACTAATGACTCGAACCCTACGTTTCTCTGGCATTGTCGTTTGGGCCACATCAATGAGAAAAGGATTCAAAAGCTTCATAAAGATGGACTTTTGGACTCATTTGATTTTGAATCATTTGAGAAGTGTGAATCCTGCTTATTGGGCAAAATGACAAAGGCTCCTTTCAACAAGTTTAATGAAAGGGCCGGTGACCTATTGGGACTAATACATACCGATGTATGTGGTCCAATGAGTGTTAGTGCTAGAGGAAACTTTCAGTACTTCATCACGTTTACTGATGACTTCAGTAGATATGGTTATGTCTATTTAATGAGACATAAATCGGAATCCTTTGAAAAGTTCAAGGAGTTCCAAAATGAAGTACAGAACCAACTTGGCAAAAGTATCAAAGCTCTTCGATCAGATCGTGGAGGTGAGTACTTAAGCCAAGAGTTCAGTGATCATCTGAGTAATTGTGGAATTGTTTCACAACTCACTCCTCCTGGAACACCTCAGTGGAATGGTGTGTCTGAAAGGAGGAATCGGACTTTATTAGATATGGTTCGATCGATGATGAGTCAAGTAGATCTTCCATTATCCTTTTGGGGATACGCTCTAGAAACGTCTGCGTTTACGCTAAACAGAGTTCCATCAAAATCAGTCGAGAAGACGCCATATGAGATGTGGACTGGAAAAGTTCCAAGTTTGTCTTTTCTAAAAATTTGGGGTTGTGAAGCTTATGTCAAGCGGTTGATATCTGATAAGCTTGAACCCAAATTTGATAAGTGCTACTTCGTTGGTTATCCTAAGGAAACCAAGGCTTACTACTTTTACAACCGTTCTGAGAACAAAGTGTTTGTTGCTAAGAACTGTGTTTTTCTTGAGAGAGAATTTCTTTCCAAGAAGAACAGTGGGAGTAAAGTACAACTCGAAGAAGTTCGAGAATCACAGGAGCCTGCTCAACCTGTAGAGGAAGAGCAGCGACTGGATCTACAAAGAGTTGTAGAGTCCGAACCTGTGATGCCAGAAGTTCGCAGATCCGAAAGGATTCGTCACGAGCCCGAGAGATATGGATTTCTTGTGACTAATTGTCATGATCTCTTGATCATTGACAGTGACGAACCTGCGACTTTCGAAGAAGCAATGATGGGCCCTGACTCCGAAAAGTGGTTTAAAGCCGCTGAATCCGAAATCGGTTCCATGTCACAAAACCAAGTATGGACTTTGGGTGATTTACCTGATGGTGTAAAAGCCATTGAGTGTAAATGGGTCTTCAAGAAGAAGATCGATGTGGATGGAAACGTTCAGATTTACAAAGCTAGGTTGGTGGCAAAAGGTTTCAAACAAGTTCAAGGTGTTGACTATGATGAAACCTATTCCCCAGTCGCTATGCTTAAATCTATTCGGATTCTCCTAGCAACAGCCGCTCATTATGATTATGAGATTTGGCAAATGGATGTGAAAACAGCTTTCCTTAACGGTATTCTGGAGGAGGATGTGTACATGACACAACCTCCGGGTTTCATTGATCCTAATGCTGCTGGGAAAGTATGCAAGCTTCATAAATCCATTTATGGATTGAAGCAAGCATCTCGGAGTTGGAACCTACGTTTTGATGAAGCAGTTAAAAAGTTTAACTTCATCAGAAACGAAGAGGAAACTTGCGTTTACAAGAAGACTAGTGGGAGCGCAGTTGCATTTCTCGTATTGTATGTAGACGACATACTTCTCATAGGAGATGATATTCCGTTACTTCGGTCAGTAAAGGACTGATCGGAAGTTGTTTCTCGATGAAAGACATGGGTGAAGCCGCCTATATTCTTGGAATAAGGATCTATAGAGATAGATCAAAGAGGCTGATTGGACTGTGCCAGGACACTTATATCGATAAGGTTCTACACAGGTTCAACATGCATGATTCCAAGAAGGGCTTGCTTCCGATGTCTCATGGCATTACTCTCAGCAAGAAGCAGTATCCTTCGACACCTGCTGAGCGAGAGCGCATGAGTAGGATTCCTTTTGCTTCTGCAGTAGGATCTATTATGTATGCCATGCTTTGTACTCGTCCAGATGTTGCTTGTGCTTTAAGCATGACGAGTCGATACCAATCAGATCGGTGTGAGAGTCACTGGACTGCCGTCAAGACAATCCTGAAGTATTTGAGAAATACCAAGGATAAGTTCTTAGTGTACGGAGGAAGTGATGAGCTTGTAGTGAGTGGTTATACGGATGCCAGCTTTCAGACAGATAGAGACGATTTCCGATCTCAGTCTGGTTACGTCTTCTGTCTGAATGGAGGTGCAGTTAGTTGGAAGAGTTCCAAGCAGAGCACCGTGGCGGACTCAACGACCGAGGCTGAATACATCGCTGCTTCTGAAGCGGCGAAGGAGGCTGTTTGGATTAGGAAGTTCATTACTGAGCTTGGTGTGATTCCTAGCATTTCTGAGCCTGTGGCATTGTTTTGTGACAACAATGGAGCCATAGCTCAGGCTAAGGAGCCCAGATCACATCAGAAATCCAAACACATTGAGAGGAGATATCATCTGATTCGTGATATCATTGAGAGAGGTGACGTCAAGATCAGCAGAGTTCCGACAGACGAGAACGTTGCTGACCCGTTGACTAAGCCACTCCCACGACCGAAGCATGAGAGTCATGCAGCTGCTATAGGCATTAGATTCCTTAAGCAGTAATCTTGTTTTAGTGGGAGTTATCAATTTATATTTTGATGTTCATGTAAACATACATTTGGTTATGTTTTATTTAATGAATTGTTTCAGTATTATTTAATGGTGTTATTAAATAATTGTCCAAAAGTAATTTATGGCATTCTTATAGATCATCAAATACGTGATTTGATCATGAGACTCTATAAGTGATAGATGACATAAATTATTTGTGTCCATAGTCGAGGTTATCAAAGTTGGACATTGATAACCGCGCGAGACTAGTATGTGAGGTGACTGATGACTAAGTTTCATGGAGTCATTAATAGGAGTATTAAAGTCAATCACATAGATATGTGTTAGAGAACACATGATCGGACATGACCCGCTAATGAGAACTCTACAAGATTGTTATATGAGTGTCATAAGAGTTTCTCATTAGGACTATAGAGTATAGTCCTTTGACCTTAGTTCATCATGTTTTCTTACATATGAATTGGTATGCTTTGACTCTGTCAAACGTCAGCCGTAACTGGTGGCTATAAAGGCATTGATTGGGCATATTATGAAGTATATAAGGATCAGGGATGGAACAAGATGGAATTTGTCCCTCCCATATAACGGGAGATAAATATCTCAGGGCCTATCGAAGATTTGATACTGGAAATGCGTGGCCGCGCTCAAACGGATTGAATGTCAATCGTTTGTCTTTTATCAGTATAAATCGGAGTTCGATAAACATGGTTTGGTTGATTAAGGATGACACGAGTTCTTGCCTTATGCCAGATCGAGATATAGAGACAAAGGGATTATGGGAATAGTTGATTCCAGTACAAGTGGGAGATTGAAGGGAATGTCCTGAAATCAGACTTGTATTTATTCTAGTAAAGTCGTGATGTCGAGATAAGACAATCATATGATATTGGACGGTTTAATGTTTTGCTAGAAGCCGCTTATAACTTATGAGTTATGAACTCATTACCATTATCATATGATCCTATAGGGTCACACACCTAAGCAAACTGGATAATATAAATTGGGTTTTGATCATTAGAGTAATGATTATGATCAACGTATATAAGATATACGTCGATATCGTTTTTCTATGAGGGTGTCGATCGACTAATAGTGGGTGTCGATCGACACCTGTCGGCATCGTCTTCTCGATGCTTGACTTTCTGTGAGGGTGTCGATCGACACCAATGGTGGGTGTCGATCGACACCTGTCGGCAACTCCAGCCTATATATATGATATAAGGGCTCGGGTTTGAGACAATAGAAGTAACAAGAGAGAAGCTCTTGGTTACCACAGAAAAACCACAGAAAAGCATAGAAAGGTTTGAGAAAACCCAAAACGCGAATCGTTCGCGAAGGCACTAGCATCCCGTCATCCAGTTTGTGTGCGTGTGGACTTCTGTAGAGGTGCAGCACTTGAGGCGCTTCTTGATCTCGATTACCTGTTCTTCTTCCGCTGCAAATACTAAGGTATGTTCGAGATTTGACATATATTCAATTAACACAAGATCCGTGGGTTAGGATGTTGTTAGGGCTGTTTTAATTCGATTAAAACCTGAACAAATCCCATCACAAGAAACTTGTGAAATTGAGTGGGTGAGGAACCAAACACGCGAGTGAGAGAGTTGTCTTCACTAACTTCGTTTGTTAATAAGTTTTCAGGGATCCACGATGAGTTCAGGAGAAGATCATGGAGGCTCACGATTCGGCATGTCAAAACTCCAAATTAAAGCACTAACCTCTGAAATGAAACGTATGATGAGTGCAGGTTTAAAGGAGATTCATGCTCGGTTGGACAAGATCCAAGAAGATCAACAAACCCCACCAAAAAAGGCTCCAAGACCAGGCGTGCTACAAACCGATCAAAACGATCCGAAGAAGAGCTAGACGATGAGGTTGAGTCCGAAGAAGAGGAGCGATCAACTAGGCGTACTAGGAAAGGAAGGAACCGTGATAATGTAAATCCATTTGCGAACAGACCTGATGATGGTCTCACTAGTTTGAAACTCAAAATCCCTTCTTTTAATGGCAAGAATGATCCTAATGCGTTTCTTGAATAGGAAAGAAAAATTCAACTTGTTTTATATTGCAAAAATCTTTCCGAAATGAAAAAGGTTAGGCTAGCTGCTGCTGAGTTTTCAGGCTATGCTATTAATTGGTATGATTAGATTGTGACAAACAGGAGGAGATCAGGTGAAATAGCTATTACTACTTGGGGTGAGCTCACAACATTGATGAGGAAGCAGTTTGTACCAAGTCATTATCACCGAGACCTACATCAAAAGCTTAGGCGGTGGGCACCAAGTCTGTGGAAGACTATTGTCAAGAAATGGATACTCTTATGATTAAAGCTGATGTAGATGAATCGCTTGAAGCCACCATGGCCCGGTTTCTAGATGGAATTAACCGAGAAATTCAAGACAGGATGGAGCTTCAAGAGTATGAGAGCCTGGAAGAGATGCTTCACAAAGCAATCGTGATTGAGCAGCTAATCAAGAGAAAGGGATTCTCTAGACCTTCCTACAACTCCAACCCCAAACTGCAAAGTCAAGATAAAGGTAAGAATCCAGTCACATCTTCTTCCGATATTAAGACTAACTCGTTTCCTTCTCGTGTTGACAAGAACAAAGACGTGGATTCCACGATCAGAACCAGGGATATCAGGTGCTTTAAATGTCAAGGCATGGGGCATTATGCGAACAAGTGTCCAAACCAGAAGATCATGGTCATCCGTGACAATGGAGAAATTGAGTCCGAGGAAGAAAGAGAGGAAACCGAGCCGATCTATGATGAAGAAGAAGGCGGCCTTGACTTTCCTGCCACAGGAAACCTGCTAGTGACTCGACGATCACTCAACATTCAAACCAAAACCGAAGAGAAAGCACAAAGGAAGAATCTCTTCCACACTCGTTGGATTGTTAATGATAAGGTTTGTAGTTTGATTGTTGACGGGGGAAGTTGTACTAATGTTGCAAGTGAAACTTCTTGTCAGGAAACTTGGGCTTAGTGTGAAGAAGCATCTGAAACCATACACACTGGAATGGCTAAATGAAGAAGGAGAGATGCGGGTTAAGGAGCAGGTGGTTGAGCCATTACAAGTGGGCCGATATAAAGATGATATCTTGTGTGATATTTTGCCTATGGAGGCCAGTCATATCTTGTTGGGAAGACCATGGCAATATGATAACAAAGTCATCCATGATGGTTTTACTAACGGCCAAAAGATCACACTCATTCCTTTAACTCCACAAGAAGTCCATGCAGATCAAGTACAGCTCAAGCAGAACCGTGGTCAGCACTCCAACACCTCAGAGGAAAAGTCGGTAAAGAGTTGCAATTTTTATGTTAAGGCCAGCCTAACTAAGAAAGTTTTGACTTCTCAACAATCTTTGATTTTGTTGATGTTTAAGGAATCACTAATGCTTTCTTCTGACCTTGCACCGGAGATTCCGAGTGATCTTAAGCACATTCTGCAGGAGTTTGAAGATGTCTTTCCCGAAGACAATCCACAAGGCCTTCCACCTATACGCGGCATAGAGCACCAGATCAAGTACAGCTCAAGAAGAACCATGGTCAGCACTCCAACACCTCAGAGGAAATGTCGGTAAAGAGTTCCAACTTTTATGTTAAGGCCAGCCTAACTAAGAAAGTTTTGACTTCTCAACAATCTTTGATTGTGTTGATGTTTAAGGAATCACTAATGCTTTCTTCTGACCTTGCACCGGAGATTTCGAGTGATCTTAAGCACATTCTGCAGGAGTTTGAAGATGTCTTTCCCGAAGACAATCCACAAGGCCTTCCACCTATACGCGGCATAGAGCACCAGATTGACTTCATGCTTGGAGCTTCCTTACCAAACCGACCCACATACAGGACAAATCCTGTGGAGACCAAAGAGTTACAAAGGCAAGTGGGATGGCTCATGGAGAAGGGATACATCCGAGAGAGCATGAGTCCTTGTGCAGTGTCAGTTTTGCTTGTGCCGGTAGTTGGCGCATGTGTGTTGATTGCCGAGCCATCAACAACATCAGGGTAAAGTACAGGCATCTATCCTTAGACCTGATGACATGTTAGATGAGCTCTATGGGCCTTGTGTCTTCTCAAAAATTGATCTTAAAAGTGGATATCATCAGATTAGGATGAAAGAAGGAGATGAGTGGAAACCCGCTTTTAAAACTAAGCATGGGTTATATGAGTGGCTAGTAATGCCTTTTGGTTTAACTAATGCTCCTAGTACCTTTATGAGGCTAATGAACCATGTGCTTAGATCATTCATAGGAATGTTTGTTGTTGTCTACTTCGATGATATATTTGTCTATAGCAAGAGTCTAGAGGAACATGCTAGTCATTTGCGTTTGGTCCTAGGAACCCTTAGGCAAGAACAACTCTATGCTAACCTGAAAAAGTGCACCTTTGGAACAGATAACCTTTTCTTCCTAGGTTTTGTTGTTAGTGCAGATGGAGTCAAAGTGGATGAGGAGAAAGTGAGAGCCATCCGTGAATGGCCAAATCTGAAAACAGTAAGTTAAGTTAGGAGCTTCCATGGTCTAGCTAGGTTTTACCGCCAGTTTTTCAAGGACTTCAGCACCCTTGATGCTCCATTGACCGAAGTGATCAAGAAGGAAGTCGGATTCAAATGGGGAGAAGCAGAAGAAACCGCATTCCAAACCTTGAAAGAGAAGCTTACAAACGCCCCTCTCTTAGCCTTACCTGACTTTATGAAAACTTTTGAAATTGAATGTGATGCTTCTTGTGTAGGTATTGGTGCTGTGCTCATGCAGAAAAGGAAGCCAATCGCTTTCTTCAGTGAAAAACTTGAGGTGCTACCTTGAACTATCCCACATATGACAAGGAACTCTATGCCTTGGTCAGGGCACTTCAGACTTGGCAACACTATCTCTGGCCCAAGGAATTCGTCATACATACCGACCATGAGTCTCTGAAACATCTCAAAGGCTAGCAGAAACTTAACAAGACGCATGCTCGTTGGGTGGAGTTCATATAAACCTTTCCCTATGTGATCAAGTACAAAGAAGGTAAGGAGAACATTGTGGCCGATGCTCTCTCACGCAGGTATGTTCTCTTGTCCATTCTTGAGGCAAAATTGGTTGGTTTTGAATTCATGAAAGAATTATATGCTGAGGATTCAGACTTTAAAGAACCGTACCATGAAAGTGCCAAGGCTGCGTTTGGGAAGTATTACCGAGTTAATGGGTTTTTATTTCATGATAACTGTTTGTGTGTTCCCCATCGCTCTTTGAGGGAGATGTTTATCAGTGAAGCTCACGGTGGTGGATTGATGGGGCACTTTGGTGTGAAAAAGACATGCAAGATCACTTCTATTGGCCGACCATGTTAAGGGAAGTGGAGAAAATCTGTAGCCGGTGTGTCGTTTGCAAGCAAGCCAAATCCAAGATTTTTGAAAACGGCCCATTTTATTCCATGTCTTAAGTCTGATGATGCTGTGCATGTTGCTGAATTGTTCTTTCGTGAAGTAGTTAAGTTGCATGGCATGCCTAGGACAATCGTTTCTGATAGGGATGCTAAGTTCCTTAGTTTCTTTTGGAAGACACTTTGGTCAAAAATAGGAACCAAGTTACTCTTTTCAACTACTTGTCACCCTCAGACTGATGGGCAAACCAAAGTAGTTAATAGAAGTTTGTCAGCCTTGCTTAGAACCGTGGTTAAGAAAAACCTTAGGACTTGGGAAGAGTGCTTACCACATGTAGAATTTGCTTACAACCACTCCATGCATTCAGCTACTAAGTACTCTCCTTTTTAAATTGTTTATGGTTTAAATCCATTGTCTCCACTTGATCTTTTGCCTCTGCCCATAAGTGATAAGGTCCATATAGATGGAAAGAAAAAGGCTAAGTTGGTCAAGAAGATCCATGAGCAGGCTAAGGCAAACATTGAAGCAAAAACTCAACAATATGAGAGTATGCCAACAAAAAGAGGCGTGAGGTGTTGTGTAACATCCCGATATCTGGTATATATGGAAACGTATATGGGAAAGGTTAAAAAGAATTGATTTGGCTACCTATGTCACCAAAGTGCACTTATCTTTTCGGTTGCACATCCGGAGAGAACTCCAGAGTTAAGCGTGCTTGAGCTGGAGTAGTCAAAGGATGGGTGACCTACCGGGAAGTGATTCGCGGTACCATGTGAGTGAGGCCAAAACACGGGGAACAGTCATGTGGTGATTGCAGGGACATTATATCATGACTTTCGAGCCTCCCGATTAACGCACCGACCGTCGGACAGGGGTGGGCCCAATGGGCCTATGAGAGCACATGTGGGCCTAGAGAGAGGACATGTGGGCCTAGAGAGAGGACATGTGGGCCTAGTGAGAGGCCCAATGGGCCTAATGAGAGGACATGTGGGCTCACTGGTAGGGGCGGTTGAGGCGTTATAAGTGGTATCAGAGCTGGTTAGTCATCCCAGTGTTGACCTGGGAGACGTTCTGGGACTGGTCGTGGTGTGCAACGAGGACGTTGCACTCTGAGTGGGGGTGAATTGTAACATCCCGATATCTGGTATATATGGAAACGTATATGGGAAAGGTTAAAAAGAATTGATTTGGCTACCTATGTCACCAAAGTGCACTTATCTTTTCGGTTGCACGTCCGGAGAGAACTCCAGAGTTAAGCGTGCTTGAGCTGGAGTAGTCAAAGGATGGGTGACCTACCGGGAAGTGATTCACGGTACCGTGTGAGTGAGGCCAAAACACGGGGAACGGTCATGTGGTGATTGCAGGGACAGTATATCATGACTTTCGAGCCTCCCGATTAACGCACCGACCGTCGGACAGGGGTGGGCCCAATGGCCTATGAGAGCACATGTGGGCCTAGAGAGAGGACATGTGGCCTAGAGAGGGGACATGTGGGCCTAGTGAGAGGCCCAATGGGCCTAATGAGAGGACATGTGGGCTCACTGGTAGGGGCGGTTGAGGCGTTATAAGTGGTATCAGAGCTGGTTAGTCATCCCAGTGTTGACCTGGGAGACGTTCTGGGACTGGTCGTGGTGTGCAACGAGGACGTTGCACTCTGAGTGGGGGTGAATTGTAACATCCCGATATCTGGTATATATGGAAACGTATATGGGAAAGGTTAAAAAGAATTGATTTGGCTACCTATGTCACCAAAGTGCACTTATCTTTTCGGTTGCACGTCCGGAGAGAACTCCAGAGTTAAGCGTGCTTGAGCTGGAGTAGTCAAAGGATGGGTGACCTACCGGGAAGTGATTCACGGTACCGTGTGAGTGAGGCCAAAACACGGGGAACGGTCATGTGGTGATTGCAGGGACAGTATATCATGACTTTCGAGCCTCCCGATTAACGCACCGACCGTCGGACAGGGGTGGGCCCAATGGGCCTATGAGAGGACATGTGGGCATAGTGAGAGGCCCAATGGGCCTAATGAGAGGACATGTGGGCTCACTGGTAGGGGCGGTTAGGGCGTTATATGTTGTTTAACCCCGGAGACTTGGTTTTGGTTCATCTAAGAAAGGAGAGATTTCCCGAAGAAAGGAAGTCTAAGCTGATGCCAAGAATCGATGGTCATTTTGAAGTGGTCAAGCTGTTGAACAACAATGCCTGCCAACTTGATCTTCAAGGTAAGTACAACAATATTTTTAATGTCGCTGATCTAGTTCATTTTGTGGCAGATGTTCCAGATTCGTGGACGAATCCTTTTCAAGAAGGGGGGAATGATAGATCCATGGGCGATACACCGGACCAAAGTGAGGGAGATGACATTGACCAAGAGGAGCAGCTTGAACCAGAACAAGGAGCAAGGAACCAACGACACGGGAAGGAGGTTGTCCGAGGGAACCTTGCTGTGCCTGACCGTTCCGCGGATCGCACGGCTGTGTACCAATTCGACCCGACACGTCCTAACAACGACCTTCGACTAGTCCCACATACTGAAGAGCGAATTCCACGTCCCAAACGAGTTATTCCCCGACCAAACTACAAAGAAGGATGAAATGAACGTGGAAGACTTGGCATGGCACGACATGGAACTTATCTTAGGACGTGTGAGCTAGATTCGCTACCCGAGGATGATCTTTTCAACTTGGCCATGATCCGCGACTTCAAAGAACACACCAACACACTTAAGGAGGTTTATGAGCTCGAGTCTTTACCATGTGGCTCCAATGATCAAGACGTGACCAGCATCTTATGCGTGAAGGTAATTCAAGTCCAATACCAAGTCTCTTTTGGACCGACCAAGAATCATGGCACATGACCGATTTCATGACCAAACCGAAGAGTCCCCTTTAATAACAATTTCTTTCTTTTCTTGGCCATTTTGGCAATTTCTTAACCTATTATTTTTTCAGCTTCTTTTCCTTGTTTTAAAACACAAACAACTTTGGCCAAGATCATTATCGAATTTTCTAAACATTTTGAGAGCTTTTCTCTTTGTTCTTCCGAGAACTATTTCGTTGTTCATTGGGTTACATTGATCAACACTTCCTCCTCGTCATTCTAGTGGGTCATATCTTGAGGCAAGGAGTCCCGGGAATATCAAAGGCAATCCGCATCCATTGTGCGACCCATTTAATCCATCCAAGGCCATCAAAGAAGCTAGTAGCTTCCAGCTGATCTTTCCATCATACCGAGATTGAAAGAACTCTTAGGCGACCGTTCATCAGATATTGTTTTGCAGAAGAAGAGAGAGGTAAATCAAACTTAGAAATAATAGATTGTAACGTTAGAGATGAGGGATGGCCAAGACGAGAATGCCATAAGGGGAAGGACGTTTTAGACGTGGGTGAGGCGAAGAGAGAGACAGAGTTGTTGGTTTTGACAGGCCACTCGTATAACTCATCTTTCATTCGGCCTTGGAGCAATTTTTCCCCCGTGCTGAGGTCCTTCACATGAAAAGAGGCAGGAAAGAATTCAACAGAGACCTGGTTAGCATTACATAGGCGGTATACAAAGATTAGGTTTTTGTGAAGGTTAGGAACACAGAGTATATCGGTTAAAGCTAATGATTTTGACGGAGTAGAGATAAAAGAAGAACCCATATGCGAGATTGGCAAACCTGAACCATCAGCTATGGTCACTTCTTCACCTCTCATGTAAGGTTGATGGAGTGTGAGGTTGCTAAGGTCTGTGGTAAGGTGGTGAGTCGCACCACTATCAAGGATCCAATTGGTAGGATCGTACGAGGTGGCTGCAGAAAGATTAGCACGAGGCTGCCATGGTGTGGCCCTATACATAGGTGAGTACGAGGGACCAGGTGCCGAGCGTGGAGTCGAGGTCGAGTGAGAAGCAGCACTTGATTGAGGCAGCTGATTACACGTCCGTGCACTGTGACCAAACACCTCGTAGAGTTGGCATTTGCCTTTATACCCGCGTGGTGTGTAAGAATCGGATTTGGGCTGGAACTGTTGTTGGTGCCATGTCTGCTGCTGCTTGGATGAGTAGCGGTGATCATTGGTGTTATTTTGTCGGTGATAGTTGTGGTTGTTATTGTGGCGATAGGCAGCAGCGTTGGTGGTGATCGGTAGAGGAGATTTTGTGGGTGCAGACGCTTGAAGTTTAAACTCATGGTTGATCAACTTTTCATGTAGCTCAGTGAGTGAAGGCGTTAACAAGACTTGTGTTGTTGGTGAAAGGTATGAACTCAGATTGATGAGTGGCCATGAGAGAGGAGGCGAAAGAAAAAATTCTAGGTTTTTAGGATCAAGCTCTGATACCATATAAGATAGCTGAATGACTTGTCTTATTAGGATACTAGTTACAGAGTATATATACGACAGCTACAGAGGATACTAGGTAAAATACATTCCTATACTACCCTTTCATATATGTATCTCTATAGTTCTCTCCTTCAATCTTCTTTTCTTCCAATTTTACCTTTTACTTTCTTAATGGAGTCTGGAGTATTTCTCTAAGTGGTTGGAAACTTTGCTTGAGAAAGAGGGGCTTGTGGATCTCCAAACTAATAAGTATGCAATTCCGGAGGTGATTGGATCTGATATCTGATGAGATCCCTGAACGAGTTCCTCATGGTTTATATCATATCTAAAAGTCGTACATCCAGTCGTGTGGATTTCGGTTTCCTATCTTAAGAATCTTATTTAAGTATCTTAATGATGCTGGTCTCTACCATTTGCAGCTACATCCGGACGTGATTTACCAATTATTTAGGAATCTTGATCTTTCTCTCAATGCTGATGCTCCTTCCACATGCATGACTTTCATCTACTTGGTGATTTGAAGAAAGTGAAACATAACCAGACATTCTCCTTTACTGCTAAGCCCACAAAGTGGATTATCAGTGACCTTATTTTGAAAGACGAAAAATAGCATTGTTGATGTTGTGTGTGTTAATTTTCACCCAACTAAACCTACCTGCAAACCAAAACAAATTAGTATAGTGTGAGTTATATTGATCACCAGAACATTGTATCAAAGCTCAATCAAGCTAGAACTGTCGCAAATTTGTCATTTTTGTTAATGCAAGTAAATCTAATACCTATGAAATGGAAGTCAGTCACATGTTTCTTTGCTCGACACGTGTCCCTGTAATTATGATTTTCTAATTTGGTTAAAAAATTTATACTCAAATTAATTTTACCGAAAAAAAAACAGACAGCTACACGATCTCCATGTCTTCACTCTTTCACGGCTAACTTCTCCTCCACTTTTCTTTCCTCAACTGCAAACCTTAACATATAAACACATCGTCACAAGACTGCCTTCTGTTCCGGTTTCGTTTCATAACGCAAAAGTTAAGTTATTTTCGAAGCCTAATTTTTTTCCTCTTCAGTTTCGGTTTTAGGGATTGCTTGATTATTACTGATTCCACCTCTAAATCTTACTGTTTTCTTCTTCAAATGATTACAGATTGAGCGATGAAGCTTCCTTTCACCCCAATTTCGCAATTGTTGCCCCTGTCTGAAAATGAGATATTGAAAGTCAGAGTCAGAGTTTCGCGTGAATGGAGCTTCAAAAACAGTGATCGTCCCGGCGCTTGTGGTGGCCGTGATTTGGTTTTTGTCGACGATCAGGTACATGGAGAATTGCATTCGATTGTATAAATGGTCATATTCATCTATCTGTATGTATTAGTGTTCTGTGTACAACGATTGCTGATCGTTGCTTTATTTCACATCCACAATTGGTTTTACAAGTTTATACAATTGTTTTCGGTTCTGTGTATCAGGGAGTTCGCATTCAAGCATGCTTAAGAGGAAAGCTAATGGAGAAGTTCAGAAATGATTTCCAAGAAGGTCAATGTTGTGTACTGATGAATTTTAAACTTTCTCCAAACTCAGGCAATTTCAGGGCAACTCCACGTCCTTTCAAAATCTTTCTCACTTGGTCATCATATGTGAAGCCTTGCGAGGA
The DNA here is from genome assembly GCA_010577795.1 of Isatis tinctoria. Lineage (NCBI taxonomy): Eukaryota > Viridiplantae > Streptophyta > Magnoliopsida > Brassicales > Brassicaceae > Isatis > Isatis tinctoria. The sequence continues at coordinate 9,691,176 of CM021246.1, read as the reverse complement.
GATTCCAAATCAGTCTTTTCGTTTTGATTTCATCCCTTTCGATGATCTTCTTTCGAATAAACTCCACGTCTTCTTTCAACTCCACGTCTTCTTTCGAATAAACAAGACGAAACCGTTTTTATAGGTACTCATCGCTGAATGTATTTTATTCAAATCTATGAATTTTATACAGATTTTGCTGAAACGAAGCTGAAATTAAGTTTTTCTATACAGATGTGATTGGGGAAATTGCTGATATCAAAGACCTGAAGACAATTACTTCTGGTCGAAACATCCCTTGCAAATTACTAAATCTTCAACTCAGGAATCTTGAGTGAGTTTCCTTACCAAACATAGTTCTGATATAATCATAATCGTTAAGCTACCGCTAAGTTCTGATATATTCATAATCGTGTTCTCAATCGTTTTTGATTTTTTTTTGTAGTCATTCGATCATCGAGTGTGTATTTTGGGACCAACATGCTGAAGACATACATTCCTATGTGCAATCATTCTCTAATGGACCTATCGTTATGCTTTGCATTCTGATGAGGATTAATATATATAATGGTATGTCTTAGCTGTTTACTTTGCAATAAATGAGATTTTCGTGATTGTTAAACAATATATCTAATTGACATGATTTTTTTGTAGGAAAATTTACAATCCAAAGTGCAAAATCCTCAACAAAGTTGTACATTAATTCTTACATTGCTGAAATAAATGAATATAAAGAGAAGTAAGGATTCATATTTGAATGTTTTCGGTTCTTAGCTTTTAGTAATCTCTACCGTATTTAGCTTTGATCACATTTCTTCATTCACGCATTTTGCTCCCTTATTAACATTGATTGGTTTGTTCTTATGTTTTGTGTTTTTTTATTCATTGTCATGCTCTACCCGTTTTGCTTCTATATAATAGGATGCCAAAAGATGCAATCTCTACCGTATCCACTGTCTCTGCTTTGGCATTGTCAACTTCTAGCCAAGTTTCTTTACATCATCTGTCCTATGATTCTCTCAGAACCATATCCGAGCTTCGAACTGTACACGAGGTAAGATATATGTACGTAAATCTTGCAAAATTTCACATTTCAATGTCGCTTATGATCTACTAATATTAGTCTATCTATACAGGAGATGACATGTTCTATAAATGCAGAGATATGTGAACTTCCTACCGAGATTCCTTGGTTCTACATTGGCTGTCCAACATGTTTTAAAAAAGTGAACCATTATTTCAACCCGGAAACTGAAGAAATCGAAGATGATAAGTTCACGTGTGACATATGTCAGAAAATCGTTAACTCCACTGTCACAAGGTCTGTTATTAACTGATTCACACATCAAAAATTTACAACTGCAATTTTTTACTTTTATTTCAGGCGAAGGTGTTTTTTGTTTTTACAGATACCAGGTTCATGTTAAAGCCGTAGATGGTACTGGAACCGCTATCTTCATTATGTTTGACAGAGAAGTCATTCAACTGATTCACAAATCTGCATATGAGTTGCTGGAGCAACAAGTTAATGTAAAATCCGAATTCAGTGTTCATGTTACTATCTTATTCATTTTCAATTCAAGGACCGGTTATTTATGATCATTAACAGTTCAACCGTGGGAGTAAATTGCCTCAAGAACTCGAAGCATTGGAAGGTCGCCAGATTGTCTTCACTGTTGCCAAACCTGCAACATCCAAAAATTTCGTACCAAACACTTTTAAAGTGGTTAAAGTTACAGATGATCCGGAAAGAATGAGTATGTTTCACCGAGCTGACGAGCAGACAGTAAGCATAAATTTCTGATATCTCTATAGTATCATGTGTTTACAACTTGGTTAGTTTGCTCTCATTCTGTTCATATGTTTTATTTGTAGCTCGATTCTGCTGCGATAGTTGGGCATTCTACAAAGTTGGCAAAAACCACTATGGACTTGGTATATTTAAATATGAACTTACTTAAATTATCGTATTCTCTGCACTTCATGACTCTAGATTCTTTTTTTGGGTTAAATTATCGTATCGCTTTCTTTTAATTACATCAATCAATGACAATTCTTTTCATTTATTTTTCATGTTAGATTGCTGACGTCCCTGTCGATGTCTCTAACAACAGTTCCATAACTGGTTCAAACGAAACAGCTGAAACTCCAACCGATAAGCGAAGTGTTCATTTTGAGGATTGTGCTTCACAGATTACAACCAAGAAGCCTAAACCAGAAGTTACATCGGAAGCAAGAGAAGAAGGACAACTTTCATCAAGCAAAAGAAAACAAAATTTGAAGACTGCAGCTAGAGTTGGCGGTGGAAGAGTTCTGATTCCAAAGAAGGAGACTAACAAATGAATATTTATTGTAATATTCGTTTTTAAGTTTAGGTTATATCTAATATTTTTATTTTCTGAACTTTTTCTTTTCTTACTTTTAATGTTGAATTTTATTTCTGTTTGTTAACAATTTCAGTGCTTTGTATTCGTTAATGAATTATTAAGTTAAAGTCTTCTTATATTTTTCTCTTAGATTGCGAGAGTGTGATGCATTTCTTTTTTTGTATACAAAACTTTAAATGAAGACTCTATGGACTGAATATATTTGTCATAATTTGAACCAAAAGTAATACCTTAACAATGAAGAAGAACAATTAACGCATTCAATACAAGATAAAACGGAAACAAGCATTCTGAAATATAGAAAACAAACTGTCTATAATGATAATATGATTTTTAATTAAAAAAATTATATTTATACGATATTTTGGTCTAAATATTTAATTGTTGGTGTAAATAAATATATTGTATAACCAAATGAAATGGCTTTTAAAATTTACCATATAGACGGTTATGTTCCATACACTTAATTACGGCTTACATTTTTTAAACATTAATCAAAGCTTCTGAATAAAATTGACTCGACAAAAATTTGGTTTGGAGGGATTTAAAAATTTAAAAAATGGTAACCGGTTTTTTTAAAAGTCATTCTTCACTCTCTCCACTTCTTGCTACTCTTTCTTCCCTGTAAAGCAATTCGACATCTGAAACTTAGCTTCAAACCTCCAACAAATTCCAATTTATCAGGATACTTACAGATCAAGCAAAATGCGTAAACCCAGACTGAAAGAAAAAGCGGTCAAGAAAAGAAGCATCAATGAAGGTAATTAGCATCGTATTTGTTGTTTCTTATCAAATCCATCCTTTTAAATTCAAATCCCTTCTTTTAAACAAAGTTTTTATTTTAACTTTTCGTGTTATCATGTACCGTACTTAAAAGATAACGATTCAAGGAGGGAACGTATGCGTGTTTTGAGAGAAAGGACGAAGAACAAACGATCACTATCATGTAAATCAGATGTAGCGAGTTCCAGCCAATCTAATATTACAACTTCCGTACCGGCTACTGATATTATGTGTTTTTAACGTATTTTGATTCGTTTTTAGTATTCGGTTTGAGTTTTGATTTGCATCTTTCGTTGGTTTTTCGAGTCTTTTCTATTGTTTTGAGTCTTTTTACAGATTTCATGGAGCTCCGAAGGAGTTTGGCGTTTACGGACATGTTTGAGTCGAGTTAATGCGGAAAACACGAGAAAAGGACCAAGTGAAGAACGACCGTTCTTTGAGAAGAACGACCAGCCAAGAACGACCGTTCCCTCATCAGAACGGTCGTTCCCCATCCCACCTACCATGCCGACAAGATTGAAGAACGACCGTTCCCTCCAAGGAACGATCGTTCCCCGTCTCACCTACTTCGCGATCGACCATGCACGGAACGACCGTTCTCCCCACAGAACGATCGTTCCGGACTTCAACCATCTCACCTACTACGGATCGACCATTGGGAACGATCGTTCTCCACCTAGAACGACCGTTCCCCGTCTCACCTACTCCCCCTCACCTTAGCCTATATATTGGACTCATAACATCAATCTCAAATCACACCTTCTTCTTCCTCCTCTCTTCTCTAGCTTCAAAGCATTGCTCCTTCTTCAGTTTTTAGCTTTTATGTTTATGCTTTTATTAAGTTTTATTTAGTTTCTTTTAAGCTTTATACATTTATGCTTATGCTTTAAGTTTAACTTTCAGTTCTTATATTTATGCTTATGCTTTAAGTTTTACTTTCAGTTCTTATATTTATGCTTTAATTAAGTTCTTATAAGTTTATATCCAGCTTTTGTTATCTATTCAAGGTTTTATGATGAACTTTATAATCTCGTTGTTATCTTCTTCTTTAATCATGTCTGAGTAGATCTCTTAGTTAGGTTAAGGTTTGTCAAGGGAACTCATGAGCTTTAGGGTTAAACACAAATAGGCTATTCAAATCAATGTCTTCACCTTTGTTGTTCTTAATGCTTAGATCGAATTGATCACTTGATTTTATGATATTGAGTTAAACTTAGACAGCGAGAGTTGCTAGGTTGCTAGAAAGAACATTGGTGAGCAATTTATTCATTTCCTGCGAGAGTAGATGTATTGGAGAATTGTGAAGATATCAAACCTATCCTTAATGCTTGTCTACGATCTCTAGTACCAACGAGAGTTAGGAATTCTAGGTCGATAGACAAAGATATTGATACCACGAGAGTGGATTGATATTATCTTAGTGTTTGAGTTCTAGACTTATGTTTAATCACTGCCTGAATAGTTGTTTGATCCGTTGCTCTGAATCTCCTGCGATATTCCTTGACCTAGCGCTTGTTTAATATAATCTTTACAACCGATTTCGCTTTTATTATTGCTATCTACAAAAACCAAAAAACATATTTGAATTGTCTTAGCTCTTAATTTAGCTCATTAAGTCAAAGTGTGAAAACTGGTCTTCGTGGGATCGACCCCTAAATACTACTTCGTATGCTGCGCACTTGCAGTAGGAAATAAGGGTTTAAAACTCGTGTATCAAGTTTTTGGCGCCGTTGCCGGGGACCAAATATTCACCTTTGGTTTACGGCTGAATTATTAGTCTAAGACACTAACTTTTACTAACTTTGATGGCCATGGACTACAATGATTGGCCACAAGAAGAGGAGGACACGTTTGAAGAAAACATTCAAGATGAGTCTTTTGATGAGAACGTACTTACGCCAGAACAAAGAGTGGAGTTGGATAAGCTTTGTATGGAAAATCCAATGCTGACAAGGAGTGACCTAGCAGTAATGATCCGGATGAACCTCATGTCACATCGGGCAGTACTAGAAGGAAGAGAGCTTACGTTTGATGAGATAATGGTAGCCCACTCACTTAAGGAGGTAATATATTGGGTTCCACCATCCCAATTACAAGGTACATCCGATTTAGCCTTTGAATTTCAAGATTTTGAGGATAGTCACATGCCTTCTATTGGAAATATAGCTTATGATTCACCTTCCTCCATACTCATTGATGAATGATATGATTTGATATGTGAGACTCAAAGACTAGATGCCTTAAGAGTAGAAAAATTTGCTAGAAATTATCATGAAATATGTTTTGATACTAGTTATCTTTGTGTTTTGAATGATCATAATCTCGAGCTTAACTCTTTAATGCTAGAGGAATCTAGATCACTTCTTGAAAAATCTGACCTAAGTGATGAATTTGATTTAGATAAGATCTTGGATGAGATAGAGAACCCTAAGGTTGTGAATGATGATGAGAATGAGAATGTGGTATTTTATAAGATTGATGGAGATAAAGTTGACTATTTTGTGACAAACTCGTTTGAAGCTAAAGTTGATTATATCTTTCCATCAAATGCATTTGATTCTCAACAACATCTCACTGTCAAGGAATATTTGAAGATACACGCTACATTTGTAGTAAACTTCCTTGATGAGAATATTGTCTATTTCCTTTGGACAATTGTATACCTTTTTGCGCACTTTGTTTCTTGTCCCAATAAGAGAAGGACCAAACGTGCACTTGCTCAGCCTTTTGATTCTCATGATTAGCACTTGTGCTCAGAAGTCAAGCTAACGACTTAAACCAAGCGCTTGGTGGGAGGCAACCCACTGGTAAGTGTTTTTCTTTTATTTTCTTTTACTATTGATTTTTGGTTTTGTTTTTCTTTGTTTCAGTAGAAAAAAAAAAAAAAAACGAGCGAGCACCCCAAATCTGTTTCCGAGCACCTGCTCCGCCGGAGTGCTCCATAAAAAAAAAAAAATAAAAAAAAAAATAAAAATAAAAATAGAAGGGGGTGCACGTCTTCAGGTAAGTTTTCTTGTCCCTACACCACTGTCAAATCCATTTATGACATTTTTTTTTATTTATGAGTTTGCGGGTTTCTCTTTCAGATTTGTTTTAACCGGGACGGTTAAAAACAAGTCTGGGGGAGGGATTCATTTGTGTACTAACGATGTGTTTTGTGGATGTTTTATGTTTTATTTTGGTGTGTTTAAATTTTCAAAAAAAAACAAAAACAAAAAAAAACAAAAAAAAAACATTTATCGAGTCAAAACAATGTGTGAAATTGTTAAACTTTTTGGAATTGCAACATGTTCGATGTCATTGCCTTACGACTGCTTAGCATTGTTTGAGGATAGTTTGGAAACGCAGAAAAATCCATAACTTGATCATTTAGTGAATTTCTCAAATCATCTGAACTTAATCGAATTATTGGAACTTAATATGGACTTAATTTATCTCACTTAGGGGGTTGATAATCATGTATTGGATTTTACATTTGGAGTTTTCTTTGCATCATTTTTTTACCAATCTTTGCTAAACTCCAAATGGCTAGACTTATCCTTAGTCTAGTACCACACCCTTACCATTTCCATGTTGAAACCCACTTATTTTCGTTTACTGTCATTGCATTCATGTGCGAAAACTATGGAGTATACGGACCGACACAACTTTTCTTTAGGATTGTGTCTAGATAGGTGGTCTCTTTCTGATTAAACTCATGGGATGTGTCTAAGTTATCTCTTTTTGAATATATTCATCGAAAATTTTCGTTTCAAAAGAGGGTGAACTTTAAAAAAAAAAAAAAAAAAGGGGGTAGAAGATTTTATTCACATTCAAGAAATAAGCTTACATCGTTGATATTCTTTTAATGCAGATCTTAGAGACTAACCGGTTCCATTCTCCGAAACATAAAAAAAAAAGAAGAATAAAAATTATTTGCATTACTGAAAAGAAAACGGAAGGAACCGGGAAAGTCAAGGTAATATCGTCAAATTTCATAAAATGTTAAAAGAAATCATGTTCTTGCTTGTGACTTTATAAGGGTAGAAGGATTAGAGTTAAGGAGAGTTGTGTACCTCCTAATTGGTTCGTGTCTCACTGTGATTTTGCATAATGATTTGCATCCGTTTTTACTGCTAAAAGAAACCGAAACACTTGAGCCACCAAATACCAACCTTGATACCTAGACCATAACGTGCTAGATATTCCCTTTGTGAGAGTACATGCATTTGATAATAAATGTTAAATATTGAGTTCTGCTTGATCATGAGATTTCATTTATTTACTACGGTTATGGAGAAGTACAATGAAGTATGGTTTGATCTGAACTTTGCGAATGCGGTTTACGGGCAATTGATTTATAGTATGGTCCTATAAGTTTTACAAGTTTCACACGTTTTTCTAACCTCTCCTCTTTATAAGATCTCTGGTTTTGCTTGGGGACAAGCAAAGGTTTTAGTTGGGGGGATTTGATATTATGTGTTTTTAACGTATTTTGATTCGTTTTTAGTATTCGGTTTGAGTTTTGATTTGCATCTTTCGTTGATTTTTCGAGTCTTTTCTATTGTTTTGAGTCTTTTTACAGATTTCATGGAGTTCCGAAGGAGTTTGGCGTTTACGGACATGTTCGAGTCGAGTTAATGCGGAAAACACGAGAAAAGGACCAAGTGAAGAACGACCGTTCTTTGAGAAGAACGACCAGCCAAGAACGACCGTTCCCTCATCAGAACGGTCGTTCCCCATCCCACCTACCATGCCGACAAGATTGAAGAACGAACGTTCCCTCCAAGGAACGATCGTTCCCTCCAAGGAACGATCGTTCCCCGTCTCACCTACTTCGCGATCGACCATGCACGGAACGACCGTTCTCCCCTCAGAACGATCGTTCCCGACTTCAACCATCTCACCTACTACGGATCGACCATTGGGAACGATCGTTCTCCACCTAGAACGACCGTTCCCCGTCTCACCTACTCCCCCTCACCTTGGCCTATATATTGGACTCACAACATCAATCTCAAATAACACCTTCTTCTTCCTCCTCTCTTCTCTAGCTTCAAAGCATTGCTCCTTCTTCAGTTTTTAGCTTTTATTTTTATGCTTTTATTAAGTTTATTTAGTTTCTTTTAAGCTTTATACATTTATGCTTATGCTTTAAGTTTTACTTTCAGTTCTTATATTTATGCTTATGCTTTAAGTTTTACTTTCAGTTCTTATATTTATGCTTTAATTAAGTTCTTATAAGTTTATATCCAGCTTTTGTTATCTATTCAAGTTTTTATGATGAACTTTATAATCTCGTTGTTATCTTCTTCTTTAATCATGTCTGAGTAGATCTCTTAGTTAGGTTAAGGTTTGTCAAGGTAATTCATGAGCTTTAGGGTTAAACACAAATAGGCTATTCAAATCAATGTCTTCACCTTTGTTGTTCTTAATGCTTAGATCTAATTGATCACTTGATTTTATGATATTGGGTTAAACTTAGACAGCGAGAGTTGCTAGGTTGCTAGAAAGAACATTGGTGAGCAATTTATTCATTACCTGCGAGAGTAGATGTATTGGAGAATTGTGAACATATCAAACCTATCCTTAATGCTTGTCTACGATCTCTAGTACCAACGAGAGTTAGGAATTCTAGGTCGATAGACAAAGATATTGATACCACGAGAGTGGATTGATATTATCTTAGTGTTTGAGTTCTAGACTTATGCTTAATCACTGCCTGAATAGTTGTTTGATCCGTTGCTCTGAATCTCCTGCGATATTCCTTGACCTAGCGCTTGTTTAATATAATCTTTACAACCGATTTCGCTTTTATTATTGCTATCTACAAAAACCAAAAAACATATTTGAATTATAATTAGCTCTTAATTTAGCTCATTAAGTCAAAGTGTGAAAACTGGTCTTCGTGGGATCGACCCCTAAATACTACTTCGTATGTTGTGCACTTGCAGTAGGAAATAAGGGTTTAAAACTCGTGTATCAGCTACAAATCCAAACCCATGTATGTATTTCATCCAATACATTATTAACTAATAATTCAATGTTATCATATTCTCATCGATTGCTCATCATGTTATTAGAACAGAGAATTATGAATAGCAGAGGAAGAGATTGAAAACAGAGAATTCTTAATGCAGTTATTTTCTTTCTTCACAGATTATGAAGATTTTGGTGATCCGACATTCCAATGTAAGCATTGCCACACTTACATGTGTTACAATGAGCGTATAAACAAAAGACGAGTTTCCGGTCCTCCAGAGTTCTCTATGTGTTGTATGCATGGAAAGATTGAGCTTGCACCTCCTCCTGAGTTGCCTCAAGCACTTAAGGATCTTCTATTTGAAGGAGACTAGAGAAGCAAAAATTTCTGCACGAATATTAGACCTTATAACTCACTGCTTGCTTTCACTTCCATGGCTGGTAAGGTAGACGCATCTGTCAACCAAGGACGTGGAGCTCCTATTTTCCGATTATTAGGACAAAACTTCCATAGGATTGGAAGTTTGCTCCCTTATGACAATGAACCAAAGTTTGGGCAGCTTTACATATTTGATACCATCAATGAGAATGCAAACAGAATTGCAGCATTCAGGTTCGTTAATGTACTTTAATTTCCATTCCATAATTGATTTGAGAAAATACAATGTTTTCGTTCAGGTACTTCTATCTATATATCTGCTTAACTAACATTTGATTTGTTGATTACAGTTCAAAGAGAACAACCACTTCTGCTGCAAAAGTACTGAGGGATGATATTGTGGAAGCAATAAAAATTATGCTAAACCAATGCAATCCATATGCCAAGGTTCTTAGAACAGCGAAGGAACGTTTTGGAGATTCATTAGAATCCATGAATGTGAAGGTCCGATTGATTTCAAGTCGTGCAACTGATCCAAATACATATAATTTTCCTACCTCCTCAAAAGTTGCTGCACTTTTGGTTGGAGATTTTAATGAAGAATTTGAGTCCAGAGATATTGTGGTGGAAACCAAGAGTAGGGATTTGGCAAGAATCAGCGAACTTCACCCAGCATATCGTCCTTTACAATATCCACTTTTATTTCCATATGGTGAAGATGGCTACCACGTTGATCTGCAGCTAAAGAAAACCACGACAACATCAACAAATCCAAGGGTTAGAGTGAGTATGAAAGAGTTTTTTGCTTACAAGATCATGGAACGTTCCAACCAGTTCAACCTTCTATTATATTCCGGAAACCTTTTTCAGCAATTTCTGGTGGATGCATTTACAATGATGGAGGCAGAGAGAATCAACTATCTCAAGTTCAATCAGAAGACTTTGCGTGCAGACAGCTATAGTAATGTCAAATCATTTGCTGAATCCGGAAATAAAGATTCTTCAATGTGTGGAAGAAGAGTTGTATTACCATCAACCTTTGTTGGAGGTCCAAGATACATGCATGAGAAGTATATGGATGCAATGGCTGTTTGTTCGCATTATGGCTATCCGGATTTGTTTATTACTTTCACCTGCAATCCTAAATGGCCTGAAATTACAAGAAATCTCACTCCACGAGGCTTAAAAACAGAAGATAGGGCTGAATTTGTTGTACGAATGTACAAGATGAAGTTAGACAGTCTCATTGATGATATCAAAAACAACAACTTATTTGGAGCAGCATCAGCAGGTAAATTTTTTAAAAATCTCATAACCACATGAGTGTGTCAAGTCATGTTATTTCGATTATACGAAATGTATGTTACATTATTCTAATGCTTTTATTTCAACTTCGCAGTTATATATACCATTGAATTCCAAAAACGAGGATTGCCCCATGCTCATATATTGTTGTGGTTACAACCGGGATGAAAGCTACCTACCACTGCTGATATAGACAGGGTTATATGTTCTGAAATACCAGATCGATCATCTAAACCAGTGTTATATGATGTAGTCAGATATATAATGGTTCATGGTCCGTGTGGGTTAGCTAATCCTAAGTCCCCATGCATGGTGAATGGGAAATGCAAAAAGAAGTTTCCTAAAGATTTTACCTCTGAAACACACCTCAATAAAGAAGGATTCCCAGTCTACCGAAGAAGAGATGATGGAAGATCAATGGAAAAAAATGGGATTCAGATTGATAACAGGTACATCATTCCGTATAATCCAGAGCTGCTACTAGAATATCAAGCTCATATAAATGTTGAATGGTGCAATCAAACAAGAGCAATCAAGTATTTGTTCAAATATATCAACAAAGGAAATGATCGAATCACTGCAAAACTAATCCCAAATGGAGAGTCTGGAAGTTCTGCATAAACATCTCAACCTACTGTTGATGAAATAAAACTTTTCCAAGATTGTCGGTACGTTTATCTAACATTCACCAACCTATATCATCTTATTTATTTGAAGAATAACATCTCACACATTTATGTTATAATAATTATATCGGTATATATCACCATGTGAAGCAGCATGGAGTATATTAGGGTTTGAAATACATTACAGCAGTACAAGTATTCAAAGACTGTCTTTCCATCTACAAGGAGAACAAAATCTCACATATAATCCAGACGAGGACGACATTGATGATATATTGTCAAAGGAGAGAAATCAAACATCACAGTTTTTGGAGTTCATGAAAATGTGCAGTACTAACTCTGAAGCAAGGGAATTGACTTACATTGAATTTCCATTTTTTTTTGTTTGGAACAAGTCTGATCAAGAATGGACTCCCCGTAAGCGAAACTCAGCTGTTGGAAGAATGCATGAGGCTTCACCGTCTTCAGGTGAAAGATTCTACCTGAGGATGCTTTTAAACAAAATCAAAGGACCAACTTGCCATGAAGATATACGTACCATCAATGGACATACGTATGAAACCTTCAAAGAAGCTTGCTATGCTTTGGGTTTACTTGATGATGACAAAGAATACATTGCAGCAATCAAGGAAGCGAGTCAATGGGGAACAGGCATTTACTTACGTCAGATATTCACTTATATTTTAGCTTCTGAAAGTTTGTCAAAACCAGAGCATGTTTGGGCTGAAACCTGGGATTTGCTTGGAGATGACATTTTACATATGCAACGTGCAATCCTCCAACGACCAGGTTTGTCCCTGCATTAAAAAACTGTTAAAAATTTTACAAGTAATTTGCTATACCTGTGTATTTAAAGTTTAAATCATTTTGTTATAACTTACATTTCAGGATTAGAAATGTCGGAAGCCCAAATAAAGAATCAAACGTTGTTGGATAGTGAGAAGCAGTTGAGGGCAAACGGAAATACTTTGTTGAACTTTTCTACAATGCCCTTTCCTGAGTACAGCAATATTCCGTCAATGGTTAATAGATTGATAGCAGATGAGCTCTGTTATGATAGAGATTCATGTGCTCAGGAACATGAAAGATTGCTTCCTAAATTGACGTCTGAACAGAGGGATATTTATAACAAGATTATGAAAGCTGTGAAAACAAACTCTGGTGGTGTTTTCTTCGTCAACGGATTTGGAGGAACAGTGAAAACATTCCTTTGGAAAACGATGTCATCATACATTCGTTCAGTTGGAGATATCGTCTTGAACGTAGCATCAAGGGGAATGGCAGCACTGTTACTAGATGGAGGACACACAGCCCATTCTCGCTTCTCTATACCAATAAAGGTGAATGAAAGTTCGACTTGCTCCTTTAACACCAATAGCGAGCAGGCTGAATTGTTATTGAAAACTAAGTTAATCATTTGGGATAAGGCACCTATGCTGCACAAACATTGTTTTGAAGCTCTCCATAGAAGCTTGCAAGATGTCTTAAGAGCAGCAAAGAGTCCTAATCATAGTATGTCGTTTGGAGGGAAGACTATAGTATTTGGAGGAGACTTTCGGCAAGTGCTTCATGTGGTGACAAAAGGGACCAGAGGACAAATTGTACAAGCTTCTCTCACTTCCTCCGTGCTTTGGAAATATTGCAAAGTTCTTAGTTTAACAAAGAATATGCGGCTTACAGTTGATTCTGATCCAGCAGAAACAGAGTCCATCAAAACATTCTCTGAGTGGATTCTGAGACTTGGCGATGGGAAGTTATCTGAACCTAATGATGGTGAGGCAGTCATTGATATACCAGAGGACATGCTGCTCATGGATGATCTCGATCCAATCATGTCAATCACAAATGCCACATACCCGTCATTGATAGAACATCTGGAGGATGAGTCATATTTCAAGGACCGTGCAATTTTATGTCCTACAAATGATGTTGTCAATGAAGTGAACAATCAGATAATGGATCTTCTCCCGGGAGAGTTGCAGACATATTATAGTTCCGATAAACTCTGTCATTCAACCTCCAGCGCAGTCAGAGATGAGGATATGACGGTGGAATTCCTTAACTCCATTAAGTGTGCAGGAGTTCCCAACCACGTTTTGAAGCTTAAGAAAGGGGTTCCCATAATGCTTCTAAGAAACATTGACCAGAAATGTGGTTTGGTAAATGGAACTAGGATGCAGGTTACTCAACTGGGAGATCATGTCCTGGAAGCAAAAGTCATAACCGGTAACAATGCTGGGAAGAAGGTCTATCTTCCAAGGATGGTGCTCATACCATCGGATGTTAGGTTACCTTTTCAATTCCAGAGGAGACAATTTTCGGTTTCTCCGTGCTTTGGAATGACAATTAATAAGAGCCATGGACAGAGTTTATCTCATGTTGGGATTTACTTACCAAATCCAGTATTCTCCCACGGGCAATTATATGTTGCTGTCTCCAGAGTTAAAAGCAGAGGAAGAAGTTCCTAATCCTTGACGAAGAAGGAAAGCGATCATCGAAAACAAGAAATGTTGTTTATAAAGAAGTATTTCAGGATTTCAGACGAGAATGAGGATTGTAAAGGTATTAGCTATGCCACTGTACTCATTAATGTTCTTCGCTTTCTTGAAAACATAGTATTATAACTATTTTCAGGTAGAAGGAGGAAATACCACTTCGGACATTGGTATGAGAAGAAAAACTCGCTTCAATCACAACAACTCTTTCATTTAGTTTTAGCCATGACTTTAGTTACTTAAAAACAAACTTTGCTTTCTATGTTTATTGGATGAATATGTTTCATCCTAATATATTTATCTATCTTTGACTTTACCATCTCTCCTCTCTATCTGTGACTCCAATTAAACTTTGCTTTATAAGTTTCACGCTTTAGAAAGATGATGTATCTATCTATTTTCTAATCCGATTATTTAAAAGTGTTATGAATAGAGAGAATGTAGGCTTATCAGAAATTGAATTGGAGTGACAGATAGATAGGAGACATGGTTTTAAGTAGAAAGTGTTGTGATTTACATTGTACGAAGAGAAGTCCCTCGCATGTCAGTTTTCATAACCATGTTTTTCAATTTACTTTACTAACCTATCTATCTATCGACCTGAAATAGTCAGAACATGAATCTACTTTCCAACAATAATTCAAATCGTAACACATTAAGTCACAGAATTGTAAAACAATGCAATGATGACGGAAGTGATGACGCCTTGTAAAACAATGCAAAGTTGCAATGTTAGAGTTAGCTAATACATCACATTTTAAAATCATCGCAGGTTTAAAACAATACGACGATTTGTAGTAACAGAGATTAGGCTTATCAGAATTTTCGAAACTAATACATCTAAATAGTGTTACAATTTTACCATTTCTGATATTAGTATACACACAACTATAAACATAAACTCTTAGAATCTTACTATATTATTTAAAAAATTGCAATTCTGAAACACTAAAGCAGATCACATTTAGCTCTGCTCTATCAAAATTTTCTGATTTTAAACAATTTTGTAAAGAAAGCAAGGAAGAAGAACCTGAAATTTGTTGATCGTTTTGATGCTTTCTTAACTTTAGATTTCCAAAAATATTCTGATAAGTCTTCTTAAGACTTTAGGTGATTTAACAAGATAGAGAGAATGTAGGTGCTAAGTCGATGCAAAAAAAATAGGTTCATATATATGTTTTGTTTTAAATTTGCAATGATTTAAGAGAATTTACAGGTAAACAGATTCATTAAAGATATTTTTTGTTTACATTTATTTATATCATTGATTTATAATCCTCATAAATAATATACTGAAGTGGTATGACCATTAAGTGAAATTTCTTTCAATTTTCTTTAAATTGTTCATAACAGTTTAGCTGACTTATCATCGGTTGCTGACCGCATAAACATAGAGTTGTAAACATAAACATAAACACATAAAAACTTACCAAAAATAAAACGAAATAGCTACTGGCCAACTCGGAAACTTTGTTTCATCAAAACCAACCATAAAAAATAGGTTCATATATATGTTTTGTTTTAAATTTGCAATGATTTAAGAGAATTTACAGGTAAACAGATTCATTAAAGATATTTTTTGTTTACATTTATTTATATCATTGATTTATAATCGTCATAAATAATATACTGAAGTGGTATGACCATTAAGTGAAATTTCTTTCAATTTTCTTTAAATTGTTCATAACAGTTTAGCTGACTTATCATCGGTTGCTGACCGCATAAACATAGAGTTGTAAACATAAACATAAACACATAAAAACTTACCAAAAATAAAACGAAATAGCTACTGGCCAACTCGGAAACTTTGTTTCATCAAAACCAACCATAAAAACATCCGTTACTAAATTATACAGACCATGTGCCTCACAAAATGACTGTGGTAGATACTGCGTAAAATTATTTTAACAAGGTCAGAAGTGAAATGTATAAATTTACCTCTGATGGCAGAGGTATGCGTTTCGTATGTTCATCTGAATTGTTGTGTTGTCTCGGTTCAGCTGTCATGTGATTCATGTTTGTTTTGTTCATATGTGTGGATAAGAACTCTGTTGTGCTCACTTCTGTGACCATTTCGGATTTCGTTCTCAATCCAGACGATGAGGATGCTCGCGAGTTTCTCCACATCTATGTGTGCTGGCTTATTGTTTGTTTTTAAACATGCGAGTCTGCTGTAATGGTGGCCTTTCTTTTCAGGTATCTTGGGAACTGAGATGATGCGTGAATTGCATGGTGTGGCCGTCGACTGTTCTTTGTTGTGTTCTTATATCGTCTATTTTATGGCCTTATATGTTAAACTATGTTCTCCTGTTTTTCTACTCTTTTAAATTTCTTTTTTCAGTAAACAGTGCACTGATGTTTGTACTATGTTTTGTTTAAGCTTGCAAGTTTTTTAAATAGGTATGTTTTACATAATTATATTTATAATTTTTTTCTTACAACAGCTGATGCCCATGCATGGCACGGGCCATAATACTAGTTAGATATGAATTAAAAGTAAAAGAGCAAAATGAGGCAAAAGAGAAATCCATTTTGTAATCAATTAGTTAAAACGTTAACTTTTCAGGATATTGCAGGAAACATGTAACATTGTCGTGGCTCCAATCACTATATGTTACCAATCAGTAGACTCAAGGTTTCGTTGGTTATTGTGAAAAGTAGAAATGCTGAAACGATCTAGTTCTACTATTATTTACTAAACTCCGCAACTTGCTACGTTGTATCTGAGACTCTGACTAGATTTTACTTTTTCTTTCTCCATCTCAATAAAGTCTTCTTTTCAGTAATAGGTTCCTCCTTATAACTTTATAATAAATTAGGTGAATACCTACGCTACGGGCTGAATAAATCTATTAATTTTTTTACTGTTTTAAATTCTTAAAAATATTTATTTAACTATTTATTATATGATTTAGTTTTTGGTCTTTAAATATTAATTTTACATATTTTTATATATAATTTCTGGTTTTTATATAAATGATATATATTTTGTATTTTATTATTTTAATATCAAACCGCTATTACATCCGCTATCAACCAGTTAAAAATATTCCGCAAACGTAAAAGTTTTCAACCGTTATACCAGTCGTACAAAACGCTCATTAACGCTAATAACCGCAATCGCCTGCTTCTGCAAACTCCTGCAACCGCAGTTGCAACAGCTGCACATGAACCAGTCGAGCCCATAGTACTTAGAGATTGTACATGAGAAAAAGGGTTGAAACGGTGAAAGACCAAAAGTATATCGAACAGTAGAGATTATATCTCATACAACCATAATTGATTAGAAACAAAGTTCTGTTTTCACATTTCTTGGAGAGTAATATTTTCTATTTCCACAACAACAAAAGGCATGATCAGATTGTTTTGCCAAACACATGGTGAGTACAATTTTCTCGGAAGCGGTAAATCATTACAAAAACATAAAACGAGTCAAGCTGATGTCCCCAAAAATAATATCAAAAATCAAAACTCTCTCGATAAAAAAAGTAAAGACGTTACCTTTACATTACAATCAAATTAATGTAACATTTTCACCAGACGCTTCCGTCATTAATGGATTGTCAGTGTTTTTGTACTCCCTCCTCTGTAACGTAAACATATATTGAAGGGCAAACAGTTCAGTAAAGAGAGTATCGCTGGCGATTGCTTCTCGTCTTGAGGGCAGTTTTAAGGGTTAAACTCATCTTTGCAACTCTGTACCGGTTTCAAAACCCGTCTTGAGTATTTGTTAACTGGAAAACCACTTGATCGACCTCCATGTTTATGCAAAAAATGTACAGACCATGAGAAACATCCTAAACCTACAAAGCAGAATGCTGTTAAAGAATCATAGAATTAGACTTGTTGAAAGGTAAAGAATAGTTAGTACGTCCTCTAATTGATTACATAGAGTAAATTCTCTTGAGTTGATAATGCACATACCTAGAGATGGATAAACCAACTGCTAGCACCTAAACCAAAACCACGATCTATATGATAACCAGATAGCATCCCATAGAAGCACACTGCAGCAATTGAGACGGCTTATCACCAAAACATTCAATGGAATTGAGAAAAAGAGATTGAGTTACAGCAAATCGTTTACATCAATAAGAAGGAATCAGTGAATCCTAAATTCGAAGAGCTAAATATTAACATGTCCGGACATTAGTGAGGTCAGGAGGAACGAAAAGGCTACGATCTGAGCCGCACATCTTGGAGAAGCCATCTTCGAGAGTAGCCCTGGGCATTTTACCCGGACCCGAAAACCCGAACCGGATCCGACCCGAAATATCCGGTTCGGGTCGGGTTCGATTTTAACCATTGGATCCGACGGGTATTAATTTCAGGACCCGTGAGTACCGGGTCGGTTCCGGGTAGGACCCGAGACCCGATCGGATACCCGAAATATTCCAAAATATTATGTAGAGGGGGAGAATCGAACCCGGGTCTATGCAATAATAGGATGCTTCTTAACCACTAGACCACGACGCACTTGTTGTATATAGTTTCGTTCAATTTTTATTAAGGAATACTATTGCTAAACTAAATATAAAACAAACCGTAGGTGCCGTGGTTCAAACCCAGGAACTCCATGTTTAAAATAAACACGCTTGACCACTGGACCACTTTGCTCAATTGTATTATTTCACTCAAAACATATATAAATATATACATTTCGGGTATACCCGAACCGACCCGGAACCGACAGGATCCGAACTGAACCCGACTCGAAATATACACAAGTACCTATTGGGTCCAATTTTGGTCGACCCGACAGACCCGGAACCGATAAGAATCGACCCGAACCCGACCCGAGGACCCGATTGCCCAGGGCTATTCGAGAGAGTAAAATTCCTACAGATGGTCGATCTAAAATTTCAGAAATTGAGGAGGATTTGATTGTGTAAAATTATAGCCATCTAAAATTTCTAAAATTGAAAATGAAAGCATGCAATTGTGCAATTGAAGGTGACAGAACGCCGGATGAGAACCTTATCGGAGAAGAAAGAAGAAGAAGAGAAAGTAAAAGGCCAAGAAATTGATACATAAACTTTGTTGAATTTGGCTATTGACTGGTAAGTAAGAAAAAGAAAGGATGGATGAAAGTTGAGTGTGCCCACGTGTCCTGTTTCTACATGCCTACGTGTCCGTTTCTGGAGAGGGATCAGAACTTTCATATAGTAGATTCTTTTTTTTTTTTGTCATCTGATTAAAGGGAACAAAGTTCAGCAGACCAAAACCAAAAGTCAATCAAAACAACATATAAACCCAACCCCAACCGGTAACAAGAACACCAAAACAAATTACAAAACCACAATAGAAGAGGGAATCTCAGAACGAAACAAGGCATCTAACCAAAGAGGGTGCCGAGCCGCAACATACGACTGACTCCACCTGTCCTTAGTAGCACTTTTAGCAATCAGAAACGCTCCTCTATTGGCAAGCTTTGGCTCCACCACCAAAGACCAGTCCAAAAAATGGCGAGAAACTAAATTAATTTCCCCAACAAGAAAACTAAAGGATGGCCAAGCAATAGGTCTAAGAATGGCATCCTTAATTCTCCGGTTTTCAAAGGCAAAGGAAACTCTAGAAACATGGTGGAACACCATGCTTTCCATTGCCCACAGAATACCAAGAAACTGAGCTTCCTCACAAGAACTAATATTGCTCATAGATCTCCTGCTACGAAGCACTACATCACCCATACTATTGCGCAAAACCCACGCCATACCACCAATTCGCTTATGACGAGACCAAACCACACCAATATTGCATTTCAACCATCCCATACGAGGAGGAACCCATCTAACACACTCCCGTTCCCTGAGTCTTGAAGCGTTTACATCACGGGGTCCTTGCTGTGCAATCCGACCTGAGTTCTGAGCTATAAACCACATATCTGTTTCTTCTTGAATCTTTACCACAGTGTCCTTAGTACTAAAACGCTTTCCTTCAAACAGCAAGGCATTACGATTCTTCCAAATGTACCAAAGGACCCACGGAAATAACCGCTTCAACTCAAAAGGAACAGACCGGTTCCTTTCCAAGGATAACAGATAATTAAAGTTCGAAAAAAGAGAAGACGGATCAAATCCAGCACTAGGATGAGGAATATCAGTCAAAGCCCAAATCTGTAAAGGTAAAGAACAAATGATTAATAGATTCTCCTGGATCACCACATACCTGACAGAAACCTTCCGTTTTCACACCTCTGCCTACTAGTAAATCATCCACAGCCAATGCTCCAGCTAATGCTTTCCAAAGGAACACTTTGATTTTTGAAGGAGCCTTAACATGCCATATCTTCTTTTTAAGAACATTAACAGAAGGTTGGATGATTGGTTCTTGAAGAGCTTCGGAATTCCGGACGTTAAACGCCAATTGATAACCATAAGAGACAGTATACCGACCATGAAGGGATAATCTCCACGAGAATGAGTCATTTCGGTTGACAGAAGGTTGATGCCTGAGTAAGTTTTGAATATCATTACGAACAAATATAGACTCCAGGGCATCACGGTTCCAACGACCAGAATGAGTATCTATCAGCTCCGACGCCATCAAGTTGACATTAAAATAAATCTCCTTTCGATAAGGAGCTCTCATGAAACCTTCTTCATCTTCTATCCATGGATCAATCCTTCACAGAAGTTCCATTGCCAACAGAAACCTTGGGCCCTTGATTTAATAACTCATGACCCCATAAGATACTTCTCCACGCATACGAAGGTCGACTTCCAAGGCTAGCATTTAAAAAGTTATTATCAGGAAAATAACGACTTTTAAGAACCCTAGCCATTAGACATTCCGGCTCAGATAATATACGCCAGCTCTGTTTAGCAAGCAAAGCTTGGTTGAAACATTCGAAGTCCCTAAATCCCATCCCACCCTTATCTTTTGGAAGACACAACTTATCCCAATGAATTTTCTTCTTGTGCTCTACATTGTGCCACCAGAATTCTGCCATAGCAGATGATAAATTAGTACAAACCGTGTTAGGCAATTTAAAGACAGAGATGGCAAATACCGGTAAGGCTGAAATGACAATTTTCATCAATACTTCCTTTCCCCCCTGAGATACTGTTTTAGCAAACCAACCAGAAATCCGGCTCTTAATACGATCCTTGATGAATGAAAAAATTTTGACCTTGGATCCCGAGAGACATTCGGGAAGGCCAAGATATTTCCCATTACCCCCTGCGGCTTCAATTCCCAGTATGTGTCTCACTCCAGCTTGCAGACTAGGGCTTACTTTAGCACCAAAAGAAATGGAAGACTTGGAAAGATTTATCTGTTGCCTTGTTGCCAAACCATAAGCTTGTAATATATGGTTAAGCACCACTGCCTGCTCAACTCTGGCCTTGCAAAGAAATAAGCTGTCATCCGCAAACAGCAAATGAGTAATCGCAGGTCCCATATCCGAGAATTGAATGCCATTAAGTGAACCGATTCCTGCTGCCTTATTAAGCAAATGCGTTAAACCTTTAGCATATAGAACAAATAGGAAAGGAGACATGGGATCACCTTGACGAAGACCACGCTGAGGCACTACTAGACCATACGGCTGATTATTAAGCAAAATGGAGTAGGAGACCGAGGATACACAATGCAAAATCCAGTCTACCCACTTCGCATGGAAACCCATTGCAAGCAGCAAAGATCTCAAATACGCCCATTCAACACGATCATATGCTTTAGCCATATCAGTTTTGACCACCATGCCTTCTTCCGCTATAGTTGAGTGAGTATTAAGAGCATGAATCATTTCATGAGCAACAATAATGTTATCAGAGATGATCCTGTTAGCAACAGACGCAGATTGGTTCGGTGATACGAGACTAGGCATAAGAGGTTGCAGTCTTTTGACCAATATTTTAGACACGATCTTATAAATAACCGAGCACAAACTAATAGGCCTAAGATCTGTCATTCTCGAAGGATTAGGCACCTTAGGTAATAAACAAAGGTGGGTGAAATTCCACTCCGGAGGAAAGGATCAAACCTCAAAGAAAGCATGGACTTCTGCAACCACTTGATCTTCAATAACGTTCCAGAACTTTTGATAAAATAAACCAGTAAAGCCATCCGGACCCGGAGCACTGGAAGCTTTAATAGAGAAAACTGCATCCTTTATTTCTTGCCTCGTGACAGGTTTAATTAATTCATTATTCATCTGATCTGAGACTCTCGGCGTAAAATCATGAAACCACTGAGTAAAAGATACCGGATTGGAGGATTTAAAAAGATTGGAAAAGAAATTCACTGCAACATCACCTTTAGCCGCATTGGAGAATTGTTCTGATCCCGAATCATCAATGAGCATCTCAGTGGTATTCCGAGTTCTTCTTTCTTGAACGGAATTATGAAAAAACTTTGTGTTTTGATCCCCAGCTTGCAACCATTTATCTTTGCACTTTTGCCTCCAAAACAACTCTTATCGCGATATGCCCGGACCAGTTCTTCCTTAATAGCACGCTGGTACTGAAAGGAAGGGGAAGATGAAGATTGGTCGATATCCAGAGCAGCTTCTAACTGATGAATTCTATCTTGAGCATTTAGATCTGAGCACTTTTTCCATTGACTGAGTTGTCTTCTACAATAACGTAGACGCTCCGATACAGAAACCCCATGACCTTGAAAATTAAGATGCCACGCATCTTTTATCAACGCAAAAATGTCAGGTCGGTCCAGGAATCTTTGATCAAACTTAAAGGAACCTCTATAAACATCGTGAGAATCCCACAATTTAACCCAAACCGGACGATGATCCGACCCTCGCTTCTCCACAAAAACCTGATTATAAACAGGAAACAATTGGAACCATTCTGGATTTCCGAAACAACGGTCTAACCTCGACTGAATCCACAATTTATGCCGCATTCCTCCCCATGTAAAACCATTCCATGACCGGGTAACTCATCCAGATGGCAGGCCGATATCATATTAGTAAAAGGAGTAAAGGATGCTTCATTCCGCAACGGGCCTCCAATCTTTTCGCCGTTATGCAGAATTTCATTAAAATCTCCTAAGATACACCATGAAGCAGTTCTATTTATGCCAATCCTAGTAAGGCGCTCCCAAAACCGAGGCCTATCCACAACAAGGGGAGGACCATATACAAAGGAGACAAAGAAAGACAAGGAACCAAACTGAATCAACATATCAACGAGGTTCTTATTTACAAACTTGAAGTCCACATTAATTGACTTCTTCCAAAAAACAGCAATACCACCACTTCTACCGATAGGATCTACAGTATACACCCTGTCATAACCCAACTAGACCTGCAGATCCACCAAAACATTCTTACAATTTTTAGTTTCTAAAAGACATAAAATTTCCGGAAAATACTTTTTACGAATTTCCCGGAGGCGCGGAATTGTCAGGTCATGAGCTCCTCCCAAGCCCCGACAATTCCAACTCATTAAGCTCATCTTGATTTCGGCGATCCCATCCTCGGGATCACCCTTGGTTTAGTACGCTTAGCGATTTTTGAATAGTGCTCCACCTCTTCTACAGCTTTCCTCTTTAGTCCCTCCATTTTAGCTCCATCATATTCTCCACTCATCATCATAACCACATTCCCAGAATCTTGAGCTTGAGTTCTTCGCCTGCTAATATGAGGTCTTCGCCTGAAATGAGATTTTTTTGGAATGACCCCTGATGATGTAGTCAGCTGATGACTAACACCATATCCCGTAGAGTCAATTCCTTTTGAACTGTCTTTACTTGAAGCTGCAGAGGTCAAACTAATAGCTTTCCTCTCATTTATAATCTCCATATTCAGATCAACGCTATTAGGATCCACATCCAACCCTGCACTAGAAGCTTTCCTTCCCTGACGCATTTCTTTAAGCGAACGAGCCATAACCATTCTTTCCACCTCAGAGACCTGAGGAGCAGCTTGAAACGAACTAGCTAAGACCTTGTCCTTACCACTAGTTCCATCCCCAAAGTTGTGCACTGCTTCATTAGGACTGAAATCATACACCACACCCTTTCCTTTATCCAAATTCTTTGTTATACTTGGAGGAGATTCCAGTCTTAAGACCATCTTTTGAGTAATAGGATCCTTCTCAGCTTCCGCAACTGAGGACCGAACCCGAGCAATCCTGATTGAACGATCTGTATCATTAGCCGCAAGCAAATATTTCCTCATTTCTTCTAAAACTTCTGGTGCAATTTTAGGTCTCCCCGTGTCCTTATTTATTCCAACATGTTCCTCAGCCAGCACACCATACAGAGGATCATCAACATTTAAAGCTTTGTGCTGAACTGGAACATGCGGATGACCATAAGATTGATTACCTGTACCAGAAGCCTCACGGTCCCTTAAAACTAACGGACAAACATCCCTCGAATGATTCAAGCGTTGACACACATAACAGGGTTTTCTCATGCGTTCATAATGAAAAGAAACTTCCACTGTTTCACCAGACTTGAGCTTGATGATTTTCGATTTTCTTAAGGGACGAAAGACATCAAACATAACTTTTACCCGGACAAAAGGTTGGCTTTGGGAAACTGTCGGATCAAATGCAACTTCCTTCACCGGACCAATAACTTCTCCCAAACGCGTGATAGCCTGCTCAGTATAGTAATTGATCGGAATATTTCGGATTTACACCCATAAAGGAATGAACTGAAGGAAATCAGGAGGAGGATGTTCCACCCAACGTTCTACTACAATAGCCCAATCCTTGTAAGTATGAGCTCCTTTCTCCAGTATGTCCTGCAGATCATGCTCCCGATCGAATATAAATTGAAACCATTCCTGCGACAAGGCTATTCCACGGATTCTTCCTTGCTTCTCCCAGATTCTTGGTAAATCATGGATTATGTTGGAGACATTTTGAGTATCTGGATTAAGAATCCTGCCAACGAGACTTCTAGAGTTGCGTTCACAAGACTTGAACTGAGGGAGATCCGGCATCTCCAGCGGTTCATCTTCCTCCTCTAGAGAAAGATTCATCAAAGCTTTATCCATTTCGTAAGACATAAGATCAGACGAGAAGGATACCAACGACAACAAGACGAAATAGCAACAGACCACCGATCGGAAAAATGCCGACCACCGCAAAGCACCTTACGAAGAGCTAGAAAAAGTCACCATTTGCCCTAATCTTAGAAGAAACCAAAGCCTCTAGCTAAGATAGAGAGTTCTAAGCCCAACTAATGGGATTTCGCTGCACCTTTTTATCTTTAGTAGATTCTTTTTAATGGGTCAGAATTTATTCCTCGTTTAAAAATGAATGGACAATATATTATTTCTATTCAAAAAATTATAACACATCTACGAAAACTTTGCCATCATTTGAATAATAGTAAAAATGTCACATATCTCAATGCTTTTTTAGAACTTAAAACTGATAAAGTACCTTATGATATAACTTTCTTTAAGCTTTATACAGTAATTTTGCAATACATTTGGAACAAACTAAAAATTATTTAATAAATACATATTTAATTTCAAGCTGAACATTTCTTACTAATTGTGATCTTAAGTCCATGCTTCATTGACAATATAAAACCAAGAACTGGCTCAATCTTTTGCCCTTGGACAACATTAATGTCATAGTTTTGTAATATCTCCACTGCCACCGTCTTCATTTGAGTCATAGCTAAATTTTTACCTAGGCAGGTTCTTGGACCGGAATTAAATGATAAAAACTTGCAGGATGGCTCATGTTTTAAGCGTCCATCCTCACAAATCCATCTTTCTGGTTTAAATTGCAATGCGTCTTCTCCCCAAACTTTTGTCATCCTCCCCAATGCATAAAGACATATAATAACCTTGGAGTTTGCATCGACCTTATGCCCACTTGGAAGCTCATCTGATTTGATTGAAGACTTGCGCCCGAAGGAAACAGGTGGATAGAGTCGCATTGCTTCGCACAAGGCACCATGTAAATACACCAACTTGTTCAAATTCTCTTGGTTTGATAGATCCGTGTGGATGATCTCTTGACGAATCTTAGTTACAACGTGAGGATTTTCAGAGAGAAGCCAGAAGAACCAAGTGAGAGCAGAGGCAGTTGTGTCTCTTCCCGCAAGAATGAACGCTAAGATAGTGTCTCTGAGGAACTTATCGTCACTTGAATTTAAGAGTTTGTACGTGGTTGTATCTAGCTTTATGAAGGAAGTTAAGAGATCCTCACTCTCTCCATTTGAAATTTCAATAATACCTTGTGGTCTTCTTTTCTCTTCTCGTTTGGCTGATATGTATTTCGCACACACACGGTCAAAAGTTGCATTAGCTTCGACCATCTTCTTCTCTTGTCCTAATCCCATCCAGTTATAAAGCTTCCACAAAAACCTTGGTTTAACATGTCTATACAAAATCCCTTTTCCAACATCGTCTAGAGCTTTAGCAAATTCGTCCTCATGCATTTCAATAGAGAGAGATTTAGGATCAGAACCAGTTATAAGGATCAAGATTGTATCAAAAGTGTACCTCCCGAACACGTCTTGCAAGTCCACAGTTGTGCCTTCCTTTGCAAAATGATCAAGCAGAGGAATAAGCCCGTCCGTCAGCTTACTTTCCAAGGTACTCATTGAAAACCTTTGAAACCTTTGATGATGGAGCATGGCTTGATAAGACTTCCTCAGATTCTTCCATAGCTCCGAGTCCGTGGTGATTATCCCGTCTCCAAACACATCAAAAACATCTTGAAAACCTGGTCCTTTGATGTAATTTGAGAAGTTTGAACTCAATATGTGATGAATGTTAGCTGGATCCGCCGTAAGCAACATATCCATTCCGGCAAGCCATGGTCCCTTGAACTGAAATGTTAAGTCGGTATTTTCAAGAAGCTCTACGGTGAAGTTGTAGACACGGTGGAGCACCAGGATAAGATGTGGAAGCATGCCAATAACAGGCCAGTTTCTAGGGGTCCGGTCATGAGGTTTCTTGATGAGGAAGCAATGAAGGATGAGAAAGCAAAGGATGGCTATGGAAACTCCAACTAAGCTTATTGAAGCCATAAGAGAAGGAGCTTGATTGAAAAAGATAATCATTGTTGTTGTGATGGGTTCTTTGAGTTCAGAAGAAACTTGATTTATATACACACTACAAAGCACAATGGTTCAGTGAATAAGAGCATTCACTGCACCACTGCATTATGTGGGTCTCACTACTCACCTATTTACCTCAATATGTATGTAATCAAACCATTTATATACCCTTCATGTCAGGAACTATATATGACCCAACCCCATAGTCATAAAGGCTAGCTTCTGCATTTTCTTTTCGTTTAATTTGCATGCGATTACACCATTTCCACCGTCAGTTTTACAACATCAATAGTGGATTAGAAACGACGTCCATTCACCTCAATGCATGTAATTAAACCATTTCATAGTCACATCAATGGTTCGGTCAGAAAATTATGACCAAACTCCTAGGCACAAACACTAATTTCTGCGTTTTCGTTTGTGGTTAACATATGAACAAAATAAAGAATACTTTATTTTATAATAGAGATCACATCAGTTTCTGTAAAATATTTGGACAAAAACGTAAAACACAATAGTTAAACGTACATGTAAAACATTTTTTTGTTTGTTTAAGTTGACAACTGACGAAATAAACTTGTTGAAGTATGAATAAGGTTAAAATCGGGTATGAACTAATCAAATATCTGATCAAATTATTTGTTAGCGAATAACGCTTTACAAAGAAAAGCATCAATTGTTTTTTTTTTTTTTTTTTTGAAAGAAAACATCATATTAATCTGCTTAATTTGTTTTTTTTCTCGTATTTGTGTATTAATTTTTATTTCGTTGGTTTTGTACAAGTCTTTCATATAAATTCTACGTATTAGTTTGTATTTTATCTTATGAAATAGATGATTAAAAAATGTTGAAAATAGTAAATGCTGTAGGTTCATTTTGAAATATGCATATTTTGACATATTAGATATTATCAATACTATATTTTCACACATGCTACGTGTGGGGCTTATTTTAATATATATTTTTGATTAAAATATATGATTAATAATATTCATTTAAACCCTATTTTTATATTCATAAATTATACAGATTTTTCATTATATAAACTATTTTTTTCTCGTTTGGTGTAAAAGTATATATAATACTAATTTTTTTTAACATTAATATTATTAATGAATAAACTCATTATCTTATATTTATAAGTTTTTTCTACATATATATTGCACTTTATAAGTTCTTGCATATTAGATTTAACTCAAATATTTTAACCTCTGAAATCATATAGAATTACATAATTGTTGTTTTGAAAAATATTTTCTTGTTTATATTCAAAGCTTATTTATATTTTTAATTATATATTTGTTAAGAAACAACCTAAATCAAATGTAATTATTAAATTAAAATATATTTTTACACTCACAATAAAAATCTATATAATTTCCAATATCTTACTAATTTTACTATTTTCAAAATAATTTAAGAAAATTTTTGAATACATTTACAAGCGAACTTAAATGTTTAAGACAAATAAAAGAATCCAACCCAATTATTTTAGATTTTTAGGATTTGTTATTTTTTATACGGCGATATTTAAATTTTACTTTTCTATGTAAAATTTAATTTACTGAAGATCTCAACTGTCACAATAAGTTCAATAATATTGACAAATTTTAAGTTTGAAAAGTCACTGATAATTATTATTGTATCATATAATGGTTAAAGCACACACAAACTCTCTAAAACATAGTCTAATGCCTTCTTAGACATCCATAAAATCTCTTCATAAATATCTCAAACCATATATATATATATATATATATATATATATATATATTTGGTAAAATGGCTGTAACTTTTAATGCTGAAAATACTATTAGCTAACTCAATTCAAGCCATTAGATTCTTTATCATACTTGTTTTCAAACTTTTTCTATTAGGTTATTAGAAGTTTTGGTTATGTGGTATTAAACCGGAGATTATCAGGAAAAAAAACTAAATAGTTCAAACTCATTTTTACATATAATCAAACGTGAATGAAAAAAAATATTTCTGAGTTTCATAATTAAATATAATACTTCCCAATATAATATATATGATCTTATTAAAAATCATATATATAATGCGTTGAAATTTATATAAAATTGTTTATCTTCTACATTTTTAGAAATTTAATATTATTTTATGTTAATTATTTATTCTAATTTTTTTGAACCAATTATCACTGGTTATATATAGTTAATAACTATATAACTGTAACAAATATCTTAATTAGAAAATTTCCTAATCTAATATTGAATTGATTGTTTTTTTCTAATAGAAACTTATAGATAAATTTATTAGTGGAAATGTGTCAGAATGACCCATTTTCAAACATTAATGTCAAGGGAGACCCACCCAAAAGGAATATGTTGGAAATGACCCACATATTAAGGCAGAGTAAAGCAGAGTACGGTAGACAAATTTTGTTTGGGTTCACTGTTCCCTAAGGGGGTTGAGTTTAATATTCCTTAAAGGGTAAAGCGTAATTTCACACCAAAAAGGGTTATTTCTAAAATTTTCTTTTTCGGTAGGTCTCTCTCCACATTAATGTCTCAAAAGAGGTCATTTCAAAAAATCTCTCAATTTATTATCTCAAGTACTTTTTATTAATAATATAGCTTTTAAATTTACAATTTTTCTTAAATTTAAACATTGATGTGGAATGATATTATTGGTTATTTTAAATTCTATGTGAATATCCTTCATGATATTTGGTTTTAACTTTTATATATTAATAAATTGTAACCATTATCTTAACTTTGAAATAATCATATATAGAAAATTTATTATTACTATATATGATCTAAGTTTTTTTTGCCAATAATATTAAGTTATATATATTTTATTATATAATTTAAATAATTATATTAAATTCTAAAAATTATAATTGAATATTAATCTATTTTTAATAGAAATTTATAGATAATTTCTTTATCTTTTATATTTTTAAAAAAAATATTCTTATATGTAACTTTTGTTATATTTATTCTAAGTTCTTTCTATCCCGAAATTAATTATATGTTATTTATAGTTAGATAAATAATTGAGCCAATTATCTTAACCTATAAATTTTTCCTATGATCATTTTTAATTAAGAAAATTAATATCATTTCATATGATCATTTTTAATTAAGAAAAATAATAGAAAAATATATATTAGAAATTTTATTAATTAAAAATGATCATATGAAATGATATTATTGGTTATTTTAAATCTTTTATAGATAGCTTGAAACACATTTAGCCTCAATTTTTATATGTTAATAAATAATTTCTTTTTTTTTGTTATTAAAACTTCTTATGTTAGTTTTCGAAAAATATATATTCATTACCTCAATCTAATTTTATTTTCAATATTTTTTTTGGTTATTTTAACTTACCTAATATTAATTTCTATATTATTTAGATTTTTTTTTGTTTTTGGAAATCTTTATATATTTAAAAATATTTAATTAAAATGCTGACTTATCATGTTCTTATTAGTTGTTTAAAATCATATGTGGACACTGTTAGAGCAGTATAGCCTCAACTTTTATATATATTTGTCCAAACGCTCGTAGTCGAGTGGTGAGGGGACGGGTCCGTGACGCTAACACGTTACGAGTTCGATTTTCGTGCTGCGCGAAACTAAGTCACATTTGTTTTACCCATACAAATATGGACTTTTGCTTTCGGCCCATTTGAAAAATTAAGGGCATCTATCTGTGGACTTTCCTTTCTCCAAGGGAATTAGTCTCTTTCATAGGTCTGGGATTTACACCCGGGTCATAAAAAAAAGCATTTTATATATTAATAGATCCAATAAACGGTGCACCTCTTACTCTCGTAGTATGTTGATGTCGGTTGTACCTACCCATCTACAAGGCACGAAGCACAAGTGGGTCAAACGAATTCGTGGGACAATTTTGTTAATGGGTCCATTATATCATTAAGTCCAAAATTAATTTTTAACTTTTGAATCCCATTCTGAAGATGAGCTCTAGTTAAGTGAAGAGTGAACTGGACTTGTGGACCACACGGAAAGTGCACTAAGATCGCCGTCCCAGACCATGCTCGTCAAAGATTATCGGATGGGTCCACAGTTTCGTTCCATGCCTAATTTGACAACTCAGGTTCCTAGAATACAAAAGAAAAAAAAAAAAAAAGTAGACTAGAATTAATTTGACAACTCAGGTTCTTCATCTCTCAAAACTTGATCCATTGAACCTACAGCATTTACTAAAAATATCGAACTAAACATTTATAAGCTTTTTGCTAGGGTGTTGGATATGGTAAAATCAAACCATACGAATCCGAATCATATTGAAGTATCGAACCAAAATATATAGAGCATGGTTTTGGTTTTAATAATACCGCATAGAAATCTCTGTATATAAATATAGTTCGGTTATAAATTGAATAAATCGAAAAAACGATTGAAGAAAATTTAGTTATATATATATATATTAGGTGACTCACCCGCGCATATGCGCGGAATTGAATATTTATAGTTAATTCTTATTTTATTTTTTTTCTTTTAAATTTTGTTTTTTTTTGCATTTTTTTGTTGTTTTAAGATCAAATATGAAATAAGGTTATATAACTTTTAGTTGTTGTTTTAATTATGGTAGTTGTTTTGGATTAAATTATAATGATTTGCAATGTTTTGGATTACTTTATTTTGCAAAATTTTCAATTTTCATTTATGATTTTTGTTTTGTTTTTTTTTAATTTTATTGTTTGTTTATATCTTGTAAATACAGTTAATTAAGATTAGTTTGATTATTTTATGTTATCCTAATAAAAAAAATATTTTATCGACTTTTCATGTATACATGTGTTTGGTTTTTTAATTTTTTTTTGTAAATCTACTGATCATTTAAAAATTAAATCCAAAATTGTAGGTTTTGATTTAGTGGATTTAAACCTATTTAGACCCATTAAAATTGGGCAAAAGTTACATAATTATAAATTGATCTTTTAACTTTCTAAACCACCGTATTCCCAAACCTAACGATTCTAGAATAAAGTTTTGTACCCCTTAGAAAGAGTAGATGTTTATTTTAATTGGAAATGGTAGATGCATATTTGTAATTTGAAAACAAATGATCTTAAAAATCATGTTGGATACTAATCTTGACAATCGTAAATATGTATTATAAAAATTGATATTCTAAAACAAACTATTATTTTATTTAAGAAAACATAAACAAAACATAATTTAAATTATTTAATGTTTCGAAGTACTTCCTTATAAACAACATTTTTTTGTTCTTTTGTGGCTACCCTTCTTTGTCAATAATAAGAATCTTCAGATTAGATATTGATTTAACTTTGGAAACAGAAAACTTTGTAAAATAGAAATTTTAAATTTTAATTTATTTTATTGCAAAAGAAAATAAAATTGGATAGCTATCAAAGAGAAAAATAAAATAAATATGTAAAAAATAAATTTAAAATGCAAAAACTAAAATGAAAAATTTTAAAAGTAAAACTTCCTTTTAATTTTAGAAATATAAATTTATTTCAAAAGAATTAAAATTATATAGTTATCAAAAAGTAAAATAAAATAAATTGGTAATAAGAAAAAGGAAATTGCAAGAAACTAAATAAAAATAAATTAGAAACAAAAAAAAAACTTTGAGATTTTTTCCTTTTATTTTTAGATTTAGGTATGTGGATATTTTCTTTTTTACTTTTAATTAATATTGGGATATTCCTTTTTTGTTATTCTTGTAAACACCTTTAAAAATTAATGATTGTATTGAATATAATAATTTTAACTCAAAAAGTTTAAAAACTGAAAAGGAAACTCCAAAAACTTAAAAGAAGAAATTTAGAAAGTATAACTTCCATTTACTTTTATAAAAACGTTTTTAACTTATAAAAAACATTTTGATAAAATAGAGTTTCAAAAAATAAAAATTTCTATTATTGCGAAAAATAAATAAAAATTGGATAGTTATTGAAAAGTAAAATAAAATATATTTGTGAATAATAAAAGCAAATTTCAAAAACTGAAAAAAATCTGAAAAATAAAAATTGTAAATAAGAAATAGAAAATTGCAAAAAATTAAAAAGTTTTTTTTAAAAAAAAATCCTTTATTTTGTAAACCACGTTTCTAATATATAAATAGTTATTTTATAAAAAAATTACCTTTTTAAAAAATAAATAAATTAAAAAGTAAATTATTTCAGTAAAAGTATGTTATTTCTTTTTAATATGATATATAAAAAAAAACTTTTCCTTTTTTAAATTGTTCGTTTTTATACCTATACAAAAATTTTTTTATTGTTTAAAATTATTTCCTTTTATTAATGTGATTTTGAAAAAGTGAAAATTGTGGCACATGGGTCATTAAACAGAAAATATATTAAAAGGTTCAGTAATGGCAAAGTAATATAATAATTGAAATTCATTAAGGGTATCTCTGTAATCAACCTCGTGAGAATTAACGTGAACGCGACACAGAGGAAATTGACTTCTCAAATAATATTATAGAGATATCCCCTATATATTATTTGAGGATCCTTATTAAGAAATAACATTCTCTTCATGTGTTTATTTCAAGTTTGCCATGCTGAATTGTCAAAAGAATAGAGCTTCTCAAAACACAAATATAAAAAATCTTAATTTACTACACAAATTACATGTAATGCCATCATATCATTTTATCAATTATATTAATTTATTCATTATCATTATTACATAATATAAACTATGATATATCTCATAGATCTAATTACAATACATGTTATTTATTTATTAATTCATAAATAGATCTTTAATTATATATTTGATCAATATAATCAAATAATTTTATATTAATATATATTCAATGTTTATTAAATAAATTTTACATGAAAAATATATTATATTTCAGTATATAGTTATTCATTTTAACTTATATTTATTTTATATTATATATATTTATAATACTTTATCTTTCAAATACAAAATATTATATATGTAACATAAAATTATAAATAATTTTACTTTATTAATGTTATTTTATTAGATTAGCTATAATATAATAATAAAATATATATTATTTTCTTAAAAAGCAACTTAAAGGTAATTTTAATATATAAAGTAAATTATTAATTTATATTAAGTTACCATGATTACCAGATATATTTATTATAGTATATAACTACAGCTATAATAACTTTCATGGTATTTAAAAATTATTCAAAATTCCTAAAATAAACAATATTAAATATTTGATTTGTATTGATATCAATCAGTAATAAAATCATGGTAATAAAAAATTATTATGTTTCTAGTTTTTTTCCGTCGTTGGCCTGCGTCGTCGACGCCGTACTCTTTCCTTTCATTTGCTTTTCATTTAGTTTCAGTTTCTCTTTTTTAACAATAAACTGGATGGATTATGTGTCTATAAAAAGGGTTCTCTTTGAATCTTTTCTTCTCTTGTTGATAGTGATGGTGGTTGCTATCGAGATTCCACCAGAGTTTCGATCCATACTTTTATCATTGCTGTTTCTGGTTCAAGGAATATCGATGGTAGATCTGACATCAAAGAGGCATAACTTGCGCCCGTTCAAGCAGTTTATTCTTTTCCTTCTTAGAACGTATTTCTGGTGTTCCTCTCAACGGTTCTGCCGATGATATCTAATTTTCGATGCATGGGTCAAAATTTTCATCCCCGAGTCTCACTATAATTGTTTGGTGGCGACTAGAAGATCTAAACAAATTCTTTTGGATTTGTGTGTCAAACGAAGACCAGCAAGGAAGCCACCATGGATTTATCGCGCTGCGGAGGTATTAGATATGAAGACGAAACTGCATATGCAAGGGGAGATTATAGACACAAAGGATACCACAAGCAGGTCATTCATATTGTTTCATCCAGAGCCAGATGCACATTCAACAACATCAAAATCATTTCAAAAAATAAAGGTAATGCCAAAGGCATTTTGGAGTCTCAGCTATATGCTGTTAGCCAACAACGTCAAGTATATGAAGGGGGACCTTAACAGTTGTAGTCTGTTTGCCCGTAAGGCTTCCGTCAAGAGAGCAGGGTTAACCCACCCCATCATCGAAGCAACAGCTTCCTATATTTGCGAAAAACGGTTGTATTCATGTGTTTTGTGTCTATTGTATGTAATGATATGTGCTTCATATTACCCAAACTATGTAATCTTATGCTATAAATAAATTAACTTTTAGACGAAATTTTTTTTTTTTATTATGTTACTAAACTTAACTGATAATATAGATTAAAATAAATAACTACACATTTAGTTAAATAAACATATAGTAGTTGTATCTATGCCTATTCATATCAATTTAGTAATAAATTCAGATATACATAATATGTCATAATTTTCTACTTAATCAATAATGATAGAAAAATAACTGATTTAGCAATGTTATCATATATATATATATATATATATATATATATGATTTAATTATTTTACTTTACTAATATACAATTTTAAAAGATTTTGAATATGTTAAAATGATATGATCTACATAAATGACTATAAAATTTAGGGAGATTTGACAAAATAGGTCAAAAAAATAGAACATTTGTCCACATACACCTTTCTTTATTTTTATAAAAATTTGACTACATTGTCCTTCAAATAAATCTAATAAATTCAAAATAAATACTTTTACAAATCAGAAAATATAAGAAAAATCAAAACATTAGAATATACACTTATGAGATTATATTAACATTTTTTTTTTGAAAATTAATTTTTAAAATGAAAGATAATTTTCTATTCTACCAACCGTAGAATTCATATTCTACCGTCTACGGACTGGTAGAATATGTTTTCTACTGCTTGCTATATCTTCTACCGATCTTAGAACATAGTTTCTACTGTTTTCTCTATAGTCTACCAATCGTAGAATATGAATTCTAGTGTTTTCTCTACGTTCTACGGTTCAGTCAGATTTGGTAGAATACATTTTCTACTGTTTCTTCTGTATTCTACGAAGTATGGAATTTATATTCTACTGTTTCCACTTTGTTCTAATATCCTTAGAATAGAACTTCCACCATTCTTTCTATGTTCTACCGTTGGTAGAATACATATTCTACGATAATCTGAGAAAATCTAGGAAATATGGTAACAAAATATTCACTATATCTTTTCAAATATTTTTAATTAATTGCTTTTCCAACTTAAAAATCTAAAATTATAACAAAAATAAATAACTTTAATTTTATTTATTACTTATTTCATAATTATTGTTCTTAAGTAAAAAACTATAAAATATAAATACTATATTTTTACTATTTTAGTATCCAACAAATAGACTCTCTATTTTCAAAAAGAGAGTTTTATTAGACAAATATTATTTTTATATATAAACTATTAATTTCTTAATTCAATTATTTTTTAAATTTATATAAAGAGGGATATAATGGGATTTTTAAAAATTAAAGATGTGTTGTGAAAAATAAATAATATTATTTTGTTTATTTTAATATTAAATAAAGAGAAAGATTAAGGAATTTTTTTTGTTTTTTAATTGATAAAGAGAAGGGAGGAAAATAAATAAAAGGGAAGAAATAATTTGGTTTTCAATTAATAATTTTTTTTAGGGTTATAATTGGATTAAAAAATAAGTAAAGTGTAATGGGACAAATCACACTTCAAAAAAGTGTAAAGGGACAAGTGTTCCATTTTTTTGACCCATTTTAGCAAATCTTTCTAAAATTTATATTAACTTACCATGATTACCACATATATTTATTATAGTATATAACTACAACTATAATAACTTTCATGGTATTAAAAAATTATTCAAAATTCCTAAAATAAACCAACATTAAATATTTGATTTGTATTGATATCAATCAGTAATAAAATCATGGTAATAAAAAATTATTATGTTTCTAAACTTAACTAATAATATAGATTAAAATAAGTAACTACACATTTAGTTAAATAAACATATAGTAGTTGTATCTATGCCTATTCATATCAATTTAGTAGTTGATATTATCGGTTTTTAACGTATTTTGATTCGTTTTTAGTATTCGGATTGAGTTTTGATTTGCATCTTTCGTTGGTTTTTCGAGTATTTTCTATTGTTTTGAGTCTTTTTACAGATTTCATGGAGTTCCGAAGGAGTTTGGCGTTTACGGACATGTTCGAGTCGAGTTAATGCGGAAAACACGAGAAAAGGCCAAAGTGAAGAACGACCGTTCTTGGGGCAGAACGACCAACCAGAACGATCGTTCCCTCCAAGGAACGGTCGTTCCATCACTCACCAACCCTGCCGACATCAATGGGAGAACGACCGTTCTCTCCCATGCAGGTCGTTCCCAACCTCACCAACTCTGCCGACAAAACACCACGGAACGACCGTTCCACACAGCCGAACGATCGTTCCCCTCTCACGCATCTCACCTACTTCGATCGACCAAGGGGAAAGATCGTTCTCCACCTAGAACGACCGTTCCCCGTCTTACCTACTCCCCTTCACCTTGGCCTATAAATAGAAACCACTCTTGATGTTCAAAATCACACCTTCTTCTTCCTCCTCTCTTCTCTAGCTTATAAACATTGCTCTATCTTCAGTTTTAAGTTTTATGTTTATGCTTTTGTTAAGTTTTATTTAGTTTCTTTTAAGCTTTAATCATTTATGCTTTAATCAAGTTTTACTTTCAGTTCTTATCTTTTATATATATGCTTTACTTTCAGTTCTTACTTTCAGTTCTTACTTTCAGTTCTTACATTTACGCTTTAATTAAGTTTTACTTTCAGTTCTTATATTTATACTTATGCTTTAATTAAGTTCTTATAAGTTTATATTCAGCTTTTATTATCTATTCAAGTTTTTATTATGATTTCTATAACCTCTCTTCTTGTTAGTTTCAATATGATTGAGTAGTTTTATTTTGGATTCTTGGTTAGGCAGACATGGGTGTTGGAGGATTGATTAAGTAAAGTTTTGATAGATAGTCTATGTTTATGTTCATGCATGTATTGTTCTTAATGCTTAGATTGAACTTCAAAAGAGAGAATCTTAAGATCTTAGGTGTTCAAGCACCCAAAAGGTATTCTGTTTCAACCTGACTATTTCTTGCATGCTCCTTATCTTAAACCATTGGAAACTTGAGTCTAAAATAAGGATGATGATATTTATTGGGTTTGTGTTCATTGTTTACATAAAGGTTTGGTTGCATTTGAGAAATCTATAGCTAGCCAAACTGCATGTAAAAGGGTTAGTATCACCAAAAGTGAACTAATCTAAATTATGTAACTCATGTCATAAGATAGAACATAGATCTCTTGTTAAATCATAACTTATCAATCTGAAATTCACCCTTGTCAAATTGTCTCACCAAGGATCCATCTTGTCATTAAAAGTCTTATATCTTTATTGCTCTTGTTTTCAATCTTTATCATTGTCTTATTTTGCAATAGCTTGTTACTGAATCTTGTTTATTTACTGTTCTTAATTTTTAGAATTCTGCTTTGTGACATTTACTAAACTTTGAAACCAAAAACAAAAACAATCTTGAATCTTTTAGCTCGATTAGAATCTTGTACTCTTGGTGTGCCTATTCTTGCTTTCCTCGTGGACCGATAAAATAACATTTGTTTGTTGTTTTCACACCCGAAAATACGCAGCATCAAATTGGCGCCGTTGCCGGGGAAGGCATTAGCAATAGCCATTGAGATTTGGAATCTACCGAGTCTAAATTTTATTTACCATAAAAAAAAAATATATATATATATATAAAAAAAAAAATCTAACCTTGTTCTGTAATTTTCTCTTTTGTGAAGGTGCATGAACCTGAGAAGCCAAGGAAAACAACACTTGGTAGAGTTAGCACAAGATATAAGCAAGCTAGAACGAGCCAACATTCGAGCTAGAAAAGAAAGAGAAAGACTATCAAGAACGACAGGGTTCAACATGGCTGATCATATTCCTGACATTCAGGAAGGAGCAGGAAATAGAGCCTACGAAGAAGTCCAAGGTGCTAGAAGGAGAGTGATAGGAGCGTATGATGCACCTCAAGAG
This sequence comes from Isatis tinctoria, assembly GCA_010577795.1. Classification (NCBI taxonomy): domain Eukaryota; kingdom Viridiplantae; phylum Streptophyta; class Magnoliopsida; order Brassicales; family Brassicaceae; genus Isatis; species Isatis tinctoria. The sequence goes on along the minus strand of CM021246.1, from coordinate 9,652,288 downwards.
CATGGACAACGATCTGGTATTGAAGCTCCACCAGTTGAGAGCCATAACTTTGAGATAAAGGCGAGTCTCATTAACATGGTGAGCGGAGACAAGTTTCATGGCCTACCAATGGAGGATCCTCTTGATCACTTGGACAACTTTGAACGATTATGTGGCACAGTGAAGATGAATGGTGTTTCTGAAGATGCCTTCAAGCTCCGCCTATTCTCATTTTCTCTTGGGAACAAGGCGCGCACATGGGAGAAGGGCTTAGCTAAAAAAACAATCGTTACTTGGAATCAATGCAAAAAGGAGTTCCTGTCCAAATTCTTCTCATCAACAAGGACCGCACGCCTTCGGAATGACATATCCGGTTTTACTCAAAGAAACATCGAGAGCTGTCACGAAGCCTGGGAGCGTTTCAAGGGGTACACAACTAAGTGCCCTCATCATGGTTTTTCTGACGAGTCAATCCTCAGCACTCTATACCGTGGTCTCCTGCCCAAATACCGATCTATGCTCGATACAGCCAGTAATGGTAACTTCTTGGGGAAAGACATTGAAGAAGGTTTCTTACTTGTGGAGAATCTAAGCCTGAGTGATGAGAAGAACAGTGAAGACTATGATAGAGCTCCTAGAGGGAGTGACGATGATAGAACAACTAAAGAGATCAAGTCTTTACGCGAGATGATGGCTAAGGTCTTACAAGCCACGGAAAGATCTGTGAACCATATTAGCGAGTATGATAGAGGTCAAGCTTCTAAGGAGAACCAGTTTGATGGAAGCTTTGAAACACAAGAGGAGTTGAATTTCATCGGAAATCAAGGGAACTATCAAGGAGGGTACAACAGAAACTACAATTCAAACTATGGGCAACAACAAGGGCAAGGATACCAACCGCGACCCTTCATACCATCTACTAACCAAGGAGGACAAAACTACAATCAGCAAGGGTTTGTACCCAAACAACCCTTCCAAGGCAACCAAGGAGGATATCAGAACCGTTTCCAAGGAGGGAATCAGCCAACGCAGCCTTTCACAAACTCGCAGCCTTCATCTTCAGCAACCGGCTCCCAAGACGAGCTGAAGAACATGATGCAGCAGTTGATGGCGAGTCAACAAAAGCGGCAGCAGAGATCAACTCCAAAGTTGACACTATGTATGTCGATCTAAATGGGAAGTATGATGCTATATGGACCCACGTGAAGCAACTGGATGTTCAGATTGCACAAACCGCCGAGTCTATAAAAAGAACACCAGGAACTCTGCCTGGAAAAGCTGAAGCACCTAGGAAGGAGTTTGTCAACGCCATCGAGCTAAGGAGCGGGAAAACATTGAATTCGGAAACAACTTCCGAACCGGCGAAAGGAAAAGAAGCACAAACCGAGCACCCTGGTCCGTCAACCGAGAACATGCTCAGCCAAGAAACTCCAACAGCTTCGGCCAGCAATCCAGAAGCAAGGGTGTACAAACCCAAAGTACCATACCCTGTACCACCCAAGAAGTCTCGCAAGGATTTAGAAGATGCTAAATGCAGAGAGATGCTCAGAGACCTAACCGTGAAGCTACCTCTCACGGATGCCGTTCAGATGATACCTGCGCTCAAACGGTATATGAAAACTCTAGTCTCCGGAAAAGTAGCTGAGGAGGAGAACGTGATGGTGGTCTCCAAGGAGTGCAGTGCTGTTCTGCAGAACAAAGTCCTAAAGAAGAGAAGTGATCCTGGCAGATTCGTTTTATCAGTCAAGATCGGCCCCATGACATTCGCATGCTCCCTGTGCGATCTTGGTTCCAGTGTCAACCTTATGCCATACTCTGTGGCAAAGCGGTTAGGGTTCACCAAATTCAAACCCACGCGCATCTCATTGGTCTTCGCAGACAGATCAACAAAACTTCCGGTGGGTATGTTAGAAGATCTTCATGTGCGAATTGGAGACACACTCATCCCAGCTGATTTCGTGGTTCTAGAGTTTGAAGAAGAACCGAAAGACCCTCTGATTCTCGGCAGACCATTCTTATGCACAGCTGGTGCAATTATCGATGTACAGAATGGAGTGATTGACCTTCACCTAGGCGACATGGTAATGTCATTCGAGATGGATAAATTGTTGAAGAAACCAATGATGGATGGACAGACCTTCACTGTGGAGGGCTTGGATGATGTATATGATGAGGCAGCTGAAGAGCTTCTGTGCCCGGATCCTCTTGAAACCGCTCTAACTCTAGCTGAAAGAGAGCATGGTTTCCTGAGCGAGGATGCCGACAGCTTTGCCAAGATGCTAGACTCCAGCCAAAGAATTGAGCAGATGGTGGCGTACATGAGCCTAGAAGATGAGGATAACTCGGCAGAAACAGACGGAGCACCCGCTCCAATCCCACGAGCACCTGCTCCGCCACTTGACCCGATAGACAGCCCTTGGAGCGAATTGAAAGCACCCAAACTGGAGCTCAAAACTCTTCCAGCCGGGCTCAGGTACGCATTCCTTGGAACAAACTCTACTTACCCGGTAATTGTGAATGCTGATTTGAATAATGTGGAAGTAGCTTTACTTTTATGCGAGCTTAGGAAGTATAGAAAGGCTATAGGGTATTCACTTGATGATATTACTGGCATCTCCCCTGATCTTTGCATGCATAGGATACATCTAGAAAATGAATCGAGGAGTTCTATAGAACATCAAAGGAGGTTGAATCCGAATCTGAAAGATGTTGTTAAAAAAGAGATAATGAAACTTTTAGAAGCCGGTGTAATTTATGCTATTTCTGATAGTACTTGGGTTAGTCCAGTTCATGTAGTTCCTAAGAAAGGTGGAATCACTGTGATAAAAAATGATAGGAATGAACTGATACCGACTAGGACCATAACCGGCCATAGAATGTGCATAGATTATCGCAAACTAAATGCTGCAACTCGCAAGGATCACTTCCCTTTGCCCTTTATTGATCAAATGCTTGAAAGACTTGCAAACCATCCATACTACTGTTTTTTAGATGGTTATTCAGGTTTCTTCCAGATCCCCATCCATCCGGACGACCAGGAGATGACAACATTCACATGTCCTTATGGCACATTCGCTTACCGACGCATGCCATTCGGATTGTGCAATGCTCCGGCAACTTTCCAGCGATGCGTGATGTCCATTTTCTCTGACTTGATCGAAGACATAATGGAGGTGTTCATGGATGACTTCTCGGTGTATGGAGACTCTTTCTCTCACTGATTATCTAATCTATGCAGAGTGCTTCAACGATGTGAGGAGAAACACCTAGTTCTAAATTGGGAGAAGTGTCACTTCATGGTCCGGAATGGGATTGTACTTGGGCATCGCATATCAGAAGATGGCATCGAAGTGGACAAAGCTAAGATCGAGGTTATGATGAGCCTACAACCACCTACTTCTGTCAAAGGGATCCGCAGTTTTCTGGGGCATGCAGGCTTCTATCGCAGATTCATCAAGGATTTTTCAAAGATAGCTAGACCCCTCACGAGGCTGTTGTGCAAGGAGGAGAAGTTCGAATTTGATAGCAACTGTCTTGAGGCTTTTCATACGATCAAAGGAGCATTGGTCAGCGCACCCATTGTGCAGCCACCAGATTGGAGCCTACCTTTCGAGGTCATGACAGATGCTAGCGACTATGCTGTTGGAGCAGTTCTCGGCCAGAGGAGAGACAAGAAGCTCCATGTTATCTACTACGCCAGTCGCACATTGGATGATGCTCAGTGCAAGTATGCTACGACAGAAAAGGAGCTTCTGGCCGTCGTTTTCGCCTTTGAGAAGTTTCGGTCCTATCTCGTTGGATCAAAGGTTATAGTTCATACCGATCATGCAGCACTCAAGTATCTGCTGACCAAGAAAGACGCCAAGCCACGGCTACTTAGGTGGATTCTTCTACTTCAAGAATTCGACCTGGAGATCAAAGACAAGAAGGGGATAGATAATGGAGCTGCCGACCATTTATCTAGGATGCGGATTGATGAAAAACTCCCACTCAATGACAACCTCCCGGAAGAACAGGTTTACTCGATCGGAGCCTCCTCAAGCATAGTCAACTATCCACGTCAAGCTTAGTGACGTAAAACAAGCGCTTTCGTGGGAGGCAACCCACCAGGTAACATGTACATATCGTGAATTTGTTTTCATTCTTGTTTTATTTACGTTTCCTGTTTTGTTTGAGATTGTTTTTGCAGGCTTTTATTGAGTGTTCGCGAAACCACTCTGCTGGGAGCAGATGAAGGCTCGAGAGCAGCACCGATAGCTCCACCAGCGACCACTGAGCTTGTGGTTATTTCTATCACCCTTGTTATATCCATTTTTATTTTACGACACTTTTATTTATCAGTTTGCGGGTTTCTCTTTCGGCTTTGTTATAACCGAGACGGTTACAAACAAGTCTGGGGGAGGAATTCATTTGTGTACTAACAGTGTGTTTTATGGATATTTATTTCTTATGTTTTATTTTGGTTTTATTTTGGTGTGTTTATATTTTCAAAAACAAAACAAAAATAAAAAAATATTATCGAGTCAAAAATATTGTGTGAACTTGTTAGACTTTTTGGAATTGCAACATGTTCGATGTCATTGCCTTAGGACTGTTTAGCATTGTTTGAGGATAGTTTGGAAACGCAGAAAAATCCATAACTTGATCATTTAGTGAATTTCTCAAATCATCTGAACTTAATCGAATTATTTGAACTTAATATGGACTTAATTTATCTCACTTAGGGGGTTGATAATCATGTATTGGATTTTACATTTGGAATTTTCTTTGCATCATTTTTACCAATCTTTGCTAATTCCAAATGGCTAGACTTATCCTTAGTCTAGTACCACACCCTTACCATTTCCATGTTGAAACCCACTTATTTACGTTTACTGTCATTGCATTCATGTGCAAAAACTATGGAGTATACGGACCGACACAACTTTTCTTTAGGACTGTGTCTAGATAGATGGTCTCTTTCTGATTAAACTCATGGGATGTGTCTAAGAAAAGTGATCTCTTTTTGAATATATTCATCGAAAATTTTGGTTTCAAAAGAGAATGAACTTTTAATGGGTAGAAGTTTACATTCAAGAAATAAGCTTACATCATTGAAATTCTTTTAATGCAGATCTTAAAGACTAACCGGTTCCATTCTTCGATATATAAAAAAAAAAAAAAAGGTGAAAGAAAAAAAAAAAAAAAAAAAAAAAAAGAAAGAAAGAAACAGAAGGAACCGGGAAAGTCAAGGTAATATCTTTAAATTTCATAAAACGCTAAAAGAAATCATGTTCTTGTTTGTGACTTTGTTAAATAAGGGTAGAAGGATTAGAGTTAAGGAGAGTTGTGTACCTCCTAATTGGTTCGTGTCTCACGGTGATTTTGCAAAATGATTTGCATCCGTTTGTACTGCTAAAAGAAACCAAAACACTTGAGCCACCAAATACCAACCTTGATACCTAGACCATAACATGTTAGATATTCCCTTTGTGAGAGTACACGCATTTGATAATGAATGTTAAATATTGAGTTCCGCTTGATCATGAGATTTCATTTATTTACTACGGTTATGGAGAAGTACAATGAAGTACGGTTTTGATCTGAACTTTGCGAATGCGGTTTACGGGCAATTGATTTAGAGTATGGTCCTATAAGTTTTACGAGTTTCACACATTTTTCTAACCTCTCTCTTTGTAAGATATCTGGTTTTGCTTGAGGACAAGCAAAGGTTTTAGTTGGGGAGAGTTGATATTATCGTTTTTAACGTATTTTGATTCGTTTTTAGTATTCGGATTGAGTTTTGATTTGCATCTTTCGTTGGTTTTTCGAGTATTTTCTATTGTTTTGAGTCTTTTTACAGATTTCATGGAGTTCCGAAGGAGTTTGGCGTTTACGGACATGTTCGAGTCGAGTTAATGCGGAAAACACGAGAAAAGGCCAAAGTGAAGAACGACCGTTCTTGGGGCAGAACGACCAACCAGAACGATCGTTCCCTCCAAGGAACGGTCGTTCCATCACTCACCAACCCTGCCAACATCAATGGGAGAACGACCGTTCTCTCCCATGCAGGTCGTTCCCAACCTCACCAACTCTGCCGACAAAACACCACGGAACGACCGTTCCACACAGCCGAACGATCGTTCCCCTCTCACGCATCTCACCTACTTCGATCGACCAAGGGGAACGATCGTTCTCCACCTAGAACGACTGTTCCCCGTCTTACCTACTCCCCTTCACCTTGGCCTATAAATAGAAACCACTCTTGATGTTCAAAATCACACCTTCTTCTTCCTCCTCTCTTCTCTAGCTTATAAACATTGCTCTATCTTCAGTTTTAAGTTTTATGTTTATGCTTTTGTTAAGTTTTATTTAGTTTCTTTTAAGCTTTAATCATTTATGCTTTAATCAAGTTTTACTTTCAGTTCTTATCTTTTATATATATGCTTTACTTTCAGTTCTTACTTTCAGTTCTTACTTTCAGTTCTTACATTTACGCTTTAATTAAGTTTTACTTTCAGTTCTTATATTTATACTTATGCTTTAATTAAGTTCTTATAAGTTTATATTCAGCTTTTATTATCTATTCAAGTTTTTATTATGATTTCTATAACCTCTCTTCTTGTTAGTTTCAATATGATTGAGTAGTTTTATTTTGGATTCTTGGTTAGGCAGACATGGGTGTTTGGAGGATTGATTAAGTAAAGTTTTGATAGATAGTCTATGTTTATGTTCATGCATGTATTGTTCTTAATGCTTAGATTGAACTTCAAAAGAGAGAATCTTAAGATCTTAGGTTGTTCAAGCACCCAAAAGGTATTCTGTTTCAACCTGACTATTTCTTGCATGCTCCTTATCTTAAACCATTGGAAACTTGAGTCTAAAATAAGGATGATGATATTTATTGGGTTTGTGTTCATTGTTTACATAAAGGTTTGGTTGCATTTGAGAAATCTATAGCTAGCCAAAACTGCATGTAAAAGGGTTAGTATCACCAAAAGTGAACTAATCTAAATTATGTAACTCATGTCATAAGATAGAACATAGATCTCTTGTTAAATCATAACTTATCAATCTGAAATTCACCCTTGTCAAATTGTCTCACCAAGGATCCATCTTGTCATTAAAAGTCTTATATCTTTATTGCTCTTGTTTTCAATCTTTATCATTGTCTTATTTTGCAATAGCTTGTTACTGAATCTTGTTTATTTACTGTACTTAATTTTTAGAATTCTGCTTTGTGACATTTACTAAACTTTGAAACCAAAAACAAAAACAATCTTGAATCTTTTAGCTCGATTAGAATCTTGTACTCTTGGTGTGCCTATTCTTGCTTTCCTCGTGGACCGATAAAATAACATTTGTTTGTTGTTTTCACACCCGAAAATACGCAGCATCAGTAATAAATTCAGATATACATAATATGTCATAATTTTCTACTCAATCAATAATGATAGAAAAATAACTGATTTAGCATTGTTATCCTATATATGATTTAATTATTTTACTTTACTAATATACAATTTTAAATGATTTTGAATATGTTAAAATGATATGATCTACATAAATGACTATAAAATTATATCTAATAAATATTTTGCTCTGCGCAAGGCGCGGGTTACTACCTAGTATATATATAATAGTGTAATTATATGTAAACTGTGAGGTTCATACCAGCTAAGGCAAGAGCATATGCACCAACTAAAACACACAGACCAAGAATAACGCAGACAAAGCTTAACAAGGATGGATTCAAATAAGCAAAGAGAAACAAAACAAAAGGAACTCGATGAAAACAGAGAAACAGAGCACACCGAGAACTTTATCCAGTTCACACTCGTTAATGAAGGTCGCTACGTCTGGCCGGGAACTTCCTCCCGGAATCCACTAGATTTAGGAACTGAATTACAAGAGATCGAAATACAAAGACACTGTAGCAATGTTCCACTTTGATTTCTCTCTACTCTATTTCCTCACAAGAACACTCATGAAAAGTTTATGCTTCAATGAATGTCTTCTTCTCTCGTGTTGTCTCTCTCTTCTTGTCTCGGTTCCTTTTATCTAAGCGGCTTAACCTAGTATGATACCCGACAAAACGCTTTACTGCAGCTTTATCATAAAGCAAAATGGCTCCCTTAAGTGGTCCTGCAAAACTTGTCGAGTCACGTGATAAGCCAAAACCGAACAGAATGACTTTCCCTCCACGTTTTCAGTGTAAACATCTTTTGGCTTGATCTTCAAAGCTAATCCAACAAACTCCACCTAGCATTGAGAGATCAACCACAACTGAAACACAAATTTCTTGAGGGAGAGAGAGACGAGATCATCTAGATTTCTGATTCCATTCCCGGTTTTTCTTGAGTCTTCTTACTCAGACTTGACACGGAGCAAGTCCAAAGCAGATTGTAACTTACTCATGGGCAAGATTTTTGTGAACATATCAGCCGGATTTTTCAATGTTGAGATCTTCAGGACATAAACAATGCCTCTAGCAATAGTTTCCATGATCTTGTGATACTTCACTGCAACATGCTTTGTTCTCTCATGGAACACACTGTTCTTATACAAACAAATAGCACTCTGAGAATCACAAGAAAATCTCTACCGGCTTCTGAACATAACCACAGTCTTCCGTCAAACCTTTAAGCCAAATAGCTTCCTTAACAGCTTCTGTCAATGCTATATACTCGGCTTCAGTGGTGGATAAAGCCACTACTTTCTGCAATCTAGATTTCCAGCTTATCGTATTCCCACCAAGAGTAAACACAACCCCACTGATGCTTCTTCTCCTATCCGGATCCGTATCATAATCTGAATCACAGTATCCCTTAACAACAAACTCTAAACTCTGTCTGAAACAAAGTTTCTTGTTTAAACTTCCCTTGATATATCTCAAAATCCACTTAACTCCAAGCCAATGCTCCTTGATAGGTGCACTCATGTATCGACTCACAATACCAACAGGATATGCAAGGTCAGGTCTCGTACCAATCATCGAGTACATGATACTGCCAACCGCATTACAGTGTGGAACTGTCTTCATAAACTTGTCTTCTTTACGCAGCTGCAGGTCTGTGGCTTTTCTCATGTCCAAGTGAACCCCGAGAGGAGTTGCAACCGTCTTTGACTGATCCATATTGTAGAGTTTAAGAACTTTTTATAGGTAACCCTCCTGAGATAACCAGAGTTTCCCTTTTGACCTGTCTCGGGTAATCTCCATACCGAGAATCTTCTTAGCTGGACCGAGATCTTTCATCTCAAAACGAAAACTTAACTGCTCCTTTAACTCTGCAACAACCTTCTTATTCTTTGCTGCAACAAGCATATAATTAACATAGATGGGCAAGTAAATCTTAGAACCGTCCTCCAGCTGTTTCACGTCGGCACAATTGTCTCTCAGACTCTTCACAAACCCAATCTCAATCATGAAGCTGTCGAATTTCTGATTCCAGTTTCTTGGAGACTGTTTCAGTCCATACAGATATTTCTTTAACAATAGCACTTGCCCTGGTTTATACTGATCTTTGAACCCTTCTGGTATCTCCATGTATATCTTTTCTTCTAACTCTCCATGGAGAAAATCAGTCTTAACGTTGAGCTGTTATAGCTCATAGGCTTCCTCTACCACAACAAAAAGCATAATCCTTATAGATACGTGTTTTACAACTGGTGTGAAGACCTCATTGTAGTCAACTCCTTCCTTTTGAGAATACCCTTTAGCAACGAGCCTTACTTTGTATCTAGGCTCTTCCACACCAGAATACTCTTTAGCGATGATTCTCTGTCCTGCAGGCTTGTCAACTCCTGTCCAAGTGCAGTTCTTAATCAGTGAATCCATCTCTTCGTCTATACCTCCTTTCCATATACGCCAATCACTGTCTCTGATTGTTTCTGCAAAACTTGCAGGTTCAAGTCTCTCTCCATCAAGTGTGGTGATCAAAACCTCGCCATTAAACTCTTCTGACTCATCATCAATATCATCACCATAATAACCTTTCCTCATCAAATCTCTTTGGAGCTCTGACCTCTCTTCTGCCTCTGTCACGTACTAGCCAATAACTGTCTGGAGACGCTTCTCCATCTGAGTTCTTATCCCTTGAACTTGTCTCCCCTGAGTTTTCCAAATCGATATCAAACAATGAGCTTGAAGGACTGTCCTATTCCACAATGCCTTTACCACTGTTAATCACATCTTTGTATACCACATTCTCTTGAAACTGAACATTTCTACTGATGACACATTTCTTTTCTTCGTTAAGCCACACTTTATAGCCTTTTACCCCTGGAGGTTACCCAAGAAAGCCCCTTTCTTAGCTCTAAGTTAGAGCTTACCTTCATCTGAATGAACAAAACACAAACTGCCAATCCTTCTGAGATAGCTGTAACCAGGAGACTTCTCTTTCCATTTCTTATCAGGTATCTCAAACTTAATGGCTGCTGAAGGGGTTTTGTTTATCAGATCAACAGCTGTATTAGTTGCCTCTTCCCAAAATGTCTTTGATGATCCGGAATCACTCAACATGCTTCGGACTTTCTCAAGAATTGTTCTGTTCATTCTCTCTGCAACACCGTTCTGTTGAGGTGTATAAGCACATGTCATATGTCTTATGATTCCTTTCGTTGTGCAGTGTTCATTGAAGTGTTGATTGCAGAACTCCAAACCATTGTAAGTACGTAGAATCTTGATTTTTCTTTCCACTTGATTCTCAACCATAATACTCCACTCAACAAACTTCTCAAAGGCTTCATCTTTCCGTTTCAGAAAATAAACCAAAGCTTTATGTGAATAATCATCCACAAATGAGATGAAGTACTGACACTTACTTAGAGAGAGAGAGGAACGGAAGGAGCACCCTACAGGGCTGAGTGCACATAGTTCAGTCTCTCTTTAGTATCATGAGTTACCAAATCAAAGCTGGCCCGTTTGTTCTTTCCATAAAAGGAATCTTCACACACATCAAACTTAGAGACCTTTTTACTGTCAATCAGAACTTCCTTAACCAAGATATCCAAGTATTTTTGACTGATATGGCCTAACCTTCTGTGCCATAAAACAGTATCATTTGATCTCTTCTCAACTGCTACCGGTTCGCTGACAATAGGTCTTCCTTGCGTCAGATACAATGTCTCGAATCTCTTTCCTGTTAGGAATGTCTGATCTCTCTGAGTCACTTACCATTTTCTGAGCTGAACTTGTAACCATCTTTTTCCAATGTCCCCATAGAAATCAAGTTATGATCCATGTCTGGTATGTATCTAACGTTCTGCAGTAAGAATGTTGAGCCATCTTTGTTTCAGATTCTTATGTTCCCTACTCCCATAACCTTAGAAGTGGTCTTGTTACCCATCCTCACTGAACTGCAGACATTCTCTTTTAGACTCTCAAACCTTAGAAGTGGTCTTGTTACCCTACTCCCTTTAGTGTGACAAGTGATGACTGCAACCGGTGTCCATTATCAGTTCATTCTCGAGGTTTATACCCGTCAAATGTAGAGCTTCTGAAACATAAGCCGACTGTTTCTGTCATCTTTGCCTCTACCATTGCAGCTTCTCCACGACTATTACTTGAGCTTGCAGAGTCTTTACCCTTGCTCTGGAACTTGCCTTTAGAAGGACAAGCATTTTTGAAATGCCCTTCTTCCCCGCATATCCAACAAGCTTTCTTTGTTTTTGACTTTGCTTTAACTTTGCCTGACTTCGAAGACTTTTCCTTGCTTCCGCTTTTGCTCTTTGTGTCACTTCTTTCCCTCACATACAGACCTTCTCCTTGGTTCTTAGAGCCTTTAATGCTTGAACCATACTCCAGGTCTTTAGCATAAACCGCTGCAACAACTTCATCCAGTGATATCATTGTTCTATTTGAGCCATATAGAAAGGTGTCGCGCAGCTGCTCAAACTGGCGAGGGAGTGACCAGAGAAACAAGATAGCTTGATCTTCGTCTGGCACTAACACATCGATATTCTCCAGATCTGCAATGAGTCGATGGGACTCATCAACATTCGCATCTATGGACAAGCTGTCTGTCATCATGTAACCGTAAAGCTTATCCTTTATGTAGAACCTGTTTGGCAGAGCTTTGGTTAGATAAAGAGTGTCCAGTGCTTTGAGCATCCCGAGAGCTGTCTTCTCTCTTCCTATCTTTCGCAAGATTTTATGTTTTACGCTTAACATGATAGTTCCTCTTGCTTTCTTCCTTTTCTCAGCCCAAGCTTCTTCGTTTTCTCTTACTTCTTTACTATCGCTTTATTAATCTGAGTCAGAGGCTCTCTTCCCGTTTCCTGGAGATGCTTCTTCTTCTAGTACTTTACTCAGTCCCATCAGATCTAGATGAGCAAGGATGTTGTCCTTCCAAAGCGAATAGTCTCCCATTCCGTCGAACTTCTCTATGTCTATCCTTGACTTAGTCGGAGTGACTTTACAGAACTACTGAGCCAAAAACCTGTCTCTGATACCAATCTGTGAGGTTCAGAGCAGCTAAGGCAAGAGCTATATGCACCAACTGCAACACACAGACCAAGAATAACGCAGACAAATCTTAACAAGGATGGATTCAAACAAGCAAAGAAAAACAGAACGAAAGGAACTCGGAGAAAACAGAGAAACAGAGCACACCGAGAACTTTATCAAGTTCACACCTATTAATGAGGATCGCTACGTCTGGCCGGGAACTTCCTCCCGAAATCCACAAGATTTAGGAATTGAGTTACAAGAGATCGAAATACAAAGACACTATAGAAATGTTCTACTTTGATTTCTCTCTACTCTATTTCCTCACAAGAACACTCATGAAAATTTTATGCTTCAATGAATGTCTTCTTCTCTCGTGTTGTCTCTGTCTTCATGTCTCGGTTCCTTTTTATATAAGCGGCTTAACCTAGTAACCTTTGCAGCTCACACCACTCGAATCCCAATATGAATTTGTCCATATCAAAACTGGCCATGTATGATACGCGAAAAAACGCTTTACTGCAGCTTTATCATAAAGCAAAATGGCTCCTTTAAGTGGTCCTGCAAAACTTGTTGAGTCACGTGATAAGCTAAAACCGAACATAACGACTTTCCCTCCACGTTTTCAGTGTGACATCTTTTGGCTTGATCTTCAAAGCTAATCCAACATAAATTATATAACAGAAACAATTATTTATATATGTAAACGGTTTTGTGCTTTTTTATATTTTATACCTATTTCAGCTAATTTTCCATAAACAATAGCAACTAACATTTTCGTAGAAAAGAAATGGCTACGTTTGCAAACATTTCAAATTTTCGGACAAAACCGAAATTTGTAAAATGAAACTATGTTAATTACCAATTGTCCAAAAAAAGTAAAATAAAATATTTTCTCATTTACTTGGAGAAGAGGAGAAAGTCCAGTCTCCAAAACATAATAACGCAGCCACTTGTTGTCATCAGCCCTAATTGTAACGATGAGCATTGCAGCAACCGCAAGACAAATCTCGTGGATGGTGGCGACGGCGATTACCGCCGTGGGAGCTCGCTGGAACTATCCTGTCCGTTTCTTTAACAAAGATGTTAAGCCACGTCTCCGTGCCATCGCTGTAACCTCCCGTACACCTTCCACCGCATCATCTTCTTCACCGGCTGAGTGCGTCAGAGACAATCGTACGGGTAAATCTGAGGCTTCCATGGAGAGAGTTATGGGTCTTAGCTGCTTTGGTCCCACCACCGTTAGATTCTAGATTTTTTTTTTGGTACTTACTTGTTGATTCTAAAGCTATATTATTCTTCTTTTGTGATTCTTGAATCATTTTCTTGTGGATTTTTTTTTGAATTGGCTCTTTGAGTTTCTCTGTTGATATCTTCGCAATTTGACTTGAAATTCTCAGAAAAATGGAAGGTTTCTTGATCGAAGTCATATAGGTAGTTGATTCATGAATTAGAAATCAAAGAGTTTTGTAAAGGCTATTACAAGAGTTTTATATTGATAACTGAATTTTCTGGCTCTTCTCTGGCTATATAGATTACGTGAGAATTGAGGTTTATATTGATTTGTCAGACTTTTAAAAGAGTTTTATTATATTAATAATTTTTGCAAAAGCTATTAGATAATGGTAAAGATAAATGGTGGTAGTACTGGTTTAGATAATCTATCAAACCTAGTATAAAATTTACAGTCAAGAACCAAATAACTCCTGATTACATATATCTCTGGGAAGTATTTTACACACATTTTGAAAGAATGAAAATATATAAGATAACAGAACTAGAGTTTTGAATAAGTTTTTTTTTTTGTTCTGCATCCAAATCAATTAGATGGTGAAGAGACTAGTGGCGTGAAGGCGACTCAGAGTTTGCTTCTTCATCTTGTTGCTTTGTTTCAGCATTTGCCACAATTTTGTCCACTATAGGCTCTATCATTGCCTCCAAGTCATCCAAATCTTGCGTCACGTCTTCCACCTGCAATTTTATAAGTTTTTGATTTTTCCAGTTACAATCAAAAGCTTAAATATGTTGATTATTTGGTTCCAAAACGTATCTCAAAAGGTGAGTCAATCCTAAGATTTGTCAGGCTGAACGATAAAAAAACAAAACAAAACAAAAAACTGCTCCCTTAATTTTTCTATAAAAGTTTTAACATAAAAAACATTTAGATTAAACAATATTAAAATATTAATATAATATATTTGAAATATGACTCTTCTTGTATTTCTACTTACAAATACATCTATTTTTTTTATAAAACTACAAAATTTGACGTATTCATTCTTTTTATTTTCTAAACAATTTCTTTTACTATAATATAGTTTATGCAGTTCGAACTTAGGTCATGAGTTCATGTACATCCTATGTTAAGCCATCTGAACCAAGTACAATATTAATAACTTTCTCTCCTAAACTTTTTAAAATTTTATTGGCCCCAAGCTCATGCTTGATAGGCTTGTACTCAGGTCATACCCTGCTCAAAAGCATAGGTTATATATTAACAGATTCGGTGTTTGTAGATGATCATATTTTCAAATATACTTTGTTAGTGTTAGATTTTCATATTTTTAAAGAAGATTTTAAAAGTATCCCATAAATCAATGATAAAAAAAAAAATGTACCTTGTGAAGGAAATCATTAGCTAGATGTGCTTCATGAGCAGCAACCTCAGAAATGTGTTCCAAAACCACAGCCACTTGTTTAAGTTTACTTTTCTCAGGCAGTTTCTCTTCCATTTCTTTAGCCATTTCCTCAGTCGCCGTCGCCACTTTTTCTACCATTTCTGCTAAAGCCTCTGCCCCTTCCACCGCCAATTCTGCCTCTTCTGCATGACACCATTCAAATTTGTACTCGTTATTATGCATGAAACATATCCATTTTGCATGCCATCTTATTTCTAAATCTCTATGAAGAATGTTTTGATACTACCACTTGTATTATTAACAAATAATGTGATGTCTGCTATTTTTCTTATCAATGCAAATTAACGAGCTAATGACAAAGTAGTAAAGCCAATAAAAGAGCTATGAGTAGAGCCGACTCTGAGATTTTAAAGGCTAAAAGTTAGAAAAAGGTGGCTGTTTGGTTAGAAAATGAAAAAATAAAATAAAGAAACTAGACCAACTTGATAATTCCAACTTGGACAAAATCCAGTTTTTATCCTTTGTAATTTTACCACTGCACTAATATAATTTTAGAAAATTTGTGACCGATATTTGTTTATAAAATAATTGGTTTGAAGCATGGGTTTCTTTAGCTTGGTCCAAGGACCGGCTGTGACTATGAGACGATATAAGCCCTGTTCTTTTAATCAATGCAGCGGCAGCTGCCCGCATTCAGAAATTAAATAGTGATGAAGATATATAAAAAGGTGGAGAAAAAAATTTGGATGCCGCTGCGTTTGTTTTCAAGGAAGCCGCCGGTGTCATAGTTGCCGCCGGAAAAAGCAGCGGCCAACTGTTAAGAAGAGAATTGAGTGACGCTGACGCTGCGTCTACTTTGATGGTGATGTTAATCCCATATTTAGTTTATATTTTGTGTGTGTGACGCTGACTCCAGCGGTGATTAAAAGAACAGGGCAATAATTCATTACATACCTTCAATCCGTTTCAGTTTCTGCATCCTGTTATTGTTCCAGAAGGATAATGCTAAAGAAATAGCGGAACCTATGACCCATTTTCCCCTGCTAGTTAAAATCCAAGTTAGTCCAAAGAAAATTTCCATTTTAATATATGGATTAGAATATCTAATCAAGATCCTACTCAAATGCAAACTGGTGTGTATATTTGTATCATCTTTTGTAAAGAAGTAGGAAAAGAGAAAGAGAGGAGTACCAAGAGGGAAAATTAAACCATGGGTCTGGAGGAGAAGATTGCATCTTATTCTTAGAGTTGTTGAAACCGTTTCTAAGATACTTCCTAGCCTTAACTGGATTTGATAACTTCAGACCTTGTGGACTCATCTGGTTATTATAGTCTCTTCTAAATAGAATAATCTTCGGACATGGATTCATTGATGTCTTCCTCTCAACGTTGTTGTATATTTGCAAGACCTCCGTTAGCCCTTGCCTATACACCGTGTAACCTCCGCTCTGCATTCTCCGACTCAGATACATATCGATGGATCCGTTATCTTAAAAATCAAGATGCTGGAAACAAAATTCAGAGGGACAATTAACTTAATATATAGACATCAATGTTTTCGTTTTGTGTGTGATATTGGTGAAGCGTATGCTTGAGATAAAAGGCTTTTACGTGTAGTCTGGAGGAAGAGGTTGAACACGCCAAGAAATGAGGATATCTTTTTTTTTTTTTTTTGCTCATGTTTATATAATTCTTATATATTTATTTTCTTCTGTATGTTTTGGTCCTGAAATGGTTAAATCTTAGAAAATGTAGAGAAGTTGATGTGATTGACTACGCCATTGCAGAGGGACCTTTTTTTTTGGCTAAGTCGCAATATTATCTAGCTTTTACATTTGAAGTACAGAGGAGATATAGCTTGAGAGAAACTTGAGAAATTAGGCTTTTCAAGAAAAGATAAAAATGACAATCTACTAGAGACGCAACTTAAGGGCATCAGCAACGCTGATACCCAAGTGGAATCCTTAACCTTTTTTTTTTTTTTTTTTTTTTAATAGATGTGAGCCAATCACAGGCTGCCACGTCATGAAGGATTCAGTTCTTAAATCTCCTCCTGAAGGATTGATCCTTAGCGTTGCTGGTGCCTGAAGTGTTAATTATTGTGGGTCTTGGACCATTTTGACTTTTGCAGAGAAATCATAACCACAGATAAAATGTGGAATGCTTTTCTATTGTTTTGCAATGAGTGATTTACTAATGAGAGGGAAGACCAAAATCATTTAACGATCAAAATTAAAGATTAAAGATCTTCATGGAGACTTGAAATAAAACAGTTTTTGGTTTTTGTCTTCCAAAAACATATTTATTATCCAATCAAGGTTTTCTATAATTTATGAAAACTGGATTTTTTTAAAAACTACATTTCTTAAACCAAAAACCAAAATCTATATTTTGTGATTTTATACTTATAATCGACGATGAATTTTATATTTTTTCATTACAAATATTGCTATTAATATATATTAATATAATTAAAATAAGAGCAATAAAATTCTAAAATAACAACTACTTTACGGTACTAAAATTCAACAAAAATAATTTGTTTTGGGGTCCAAAAATTAATATGAAAAGTTACGAAAATAACTCATATTAATAAAACTATTTTTAAAACTAATCAACAAAATTAACTAAAATATTCAAAATTTAAGTATTTTAAAAAATCCATTTATATTTTTAATGGATAACCTTTTGGTATCGATCATGTATAAAAAATTGAGATTTATTATTTAAATAATTTTAACTTGTTTTAAAAAAATAACTTATAAAACACTTTAAATAATTAATTATATAGACAAACAAAACAAAAACTAAATTGAGCCACCAATCAAATTTTGGAATCAAAAGCTAAAATTCAACAACCAAAATCTAAAAACCAAAAACTACACAAACAAAGTCTAATCTAAAAGCTGATGTCTAAAAGAGGAAGAAAAAAAGGGTCTAATCTAAAATCATTTATGATAGATATCTACAAAGGCCGAGAAAGATTGATTTGTCAAGAAATAAAAGGCCCAAGCCCAGCCCAAAAAGCCATTCAGGCCTCAACGGAAAAAATGATAGCTTTAATTTTATGACCCTGAGTAAAGAATATCGTAAAACTCGCAGCCAAACAGATAGACAGACTCTGGAGATCATCATCTCTCTCCCATTGTTCGAGTCCGATCGTTTTTCTCCACTCTCTGTTTCCTTTCCCACA
Organism: Isatis tinctoria; assembly: GCA_010577795.1. Classification (NCBI taxonomy): domain Eukaryota; kingdom Viridiplantae; phylum Streptophyta; class Magnoliopsida; order Brassicales; family Brassicaceae; genus Isatis; species Isatis tinctoria. The sequence goes on along the minus strand of CM021246.1, from coordinate 9,634,050 downwards.
GAGATGGCGGACGATAAGGTCAAAGATGAAGCGATGCAGATAATTGGAATGTTTCAAGTTCTTCCGAGACTTGTCGTCTTTGATCTCGATTATACTCTCTGGCCTTTTTACTGGTAAAGTGTTTCTCTTTCTTCTTCATTTACATCCCCAAATTTTTGGAAATTTGTTAGATTTACTATGACCAAACATATCCATTGATTATAGGGTTTGAGTTCTGTCCCAATCTGTTAATTAATTGGGTGGGCTTGTCTCAAGTTAGAACTCTGAACTTTTTTGGAACTTTTGTTTGTTTGTTTTAGTTTTGAATGTTTGTATTGGATTTTGTAAATTTAATTCAGTGAATTTTGTTTGAGTTTGAGTTTTGTCCAAATATATGTCAATTAATTCGTCCAATAGATTGTAGTTTTGGCCTTTTGGGTGGGGTTGTCTCAAGTTAGAACTCGAACTTTTTCGGAACTTTGTTTGTTTGGTTTTAGTTTTATATGTTTGTATAGATTTTGTAAATTCATTTCAGTGCATGTCGTTTGAGTTTGAGTTTTGTCGTAATCTGTCCTATAATTCGTCCAATAGATTGTAGTTTTTGGTGGTGTGGTCTCAAGTTAGAACTCGGAACTTTTTTGGAACTTTGTAGGTTTGTTTTAGTTTTGAATGTTTGATTTGGATTTTGTAAATATATCTCAGTGAACGGCGTCTGAGTTTTAACAGAACTCTAGGGTTTGAGTTTTGTCCAAATATGTGAATTAATTCGTCTAATAAATTGTAATTTTGGGTGTGGCTGTCTCAAGTGAGAACTCGAGCTTTGTTGGAACTTTTGTTTTAGTTTTGAATTTTTGTATTGGATTTTTGTGAAATTCATTACAGTGAATGTCGTTCGAAACGAGAAATGCCGTCTTTGTATCCACAAGCAAAGGGTATATTGACTGCTCTGAAAGAGAAAGGAATCGAAATGGCTATTGCTTCGAGATCTCCAACTTCAGATATTGCTAACACATTCATTGACAAATTGAACATTAAGTCCATGTTCGTCGCCAAGGTTAGTGGCCAAGATATTGCTTCTGCTTCTTCTTCTTGTCTCTTTATGTCTGAAATGTATGATTGTTTTCAGGAAATATATTCAAGTTGGAGTCACAAAACGGAGCATTTTCAGAAGATACACACAAGGACAGGAGTGCCTTTTACTGGGATGCTCTTCTTTGATGATGAGGACAGAAATATTAAATCAGTTAATAAAGATTTACTCTTTTTTTTTTTTTTTTTGCTAGTTGAGCTTATATGTTGTGCAGTAAGATTGAATCTTTTCATGTGTGAATGTTTTAAAAAGGTTTCGAAAATGGGAGTCACAAGCATCTTGGTGGGTGATGGGGTTACACTTGGAGCATTCAGACAAGGGCTTACTGAGTTTTCTCAGAATCATAACACTATCGAGAAGAATAAACAGGTTTGGCGAAACAAGTATTCTGGAAAAGCTGCATCATCTGAGACCGACAAAGACTAACATTCGTCGAGAGTTACTTGTGATGCACCATTATTTACTGCAAAGCAAATTTACATTGATACGTAAAAGATTGTATTGAATTAGAAGGATTAAGTTTGGAATGTACTATACTGTTTCAATTTTTCATGACTTCTTTATGAAAAAACAACTTTCCATGAATGCAGAAAGTAACAAACTATAACAAAAGCTCTTAACCATAACCTGCAAAACAAACTCATAAATTCAACACCAAAATAGAACATTACGAGTTGATGGCCAACCCAAAACCACACAAACTCTTAATACGTAAGATGAAATAAGAAAACCAGTGATAGTAGACTTATATGTTTATATACAATGCTGATGACTTGTCTTTTACTAATATATAATATATACAACAAATTTCTAACGCAAATATGAGTTTCAAATGCCAACTAACATAAATCTATCATCATTTAGAAGAATATATATAAGTCTACAATCATTAAAACGGATATACTTTGTCAAAAACCAAAAATATTTTTTTGGAAAACTAAAAATTGTTTATCATTTATTTCAAACGGAAACGCTAGCCGCAGATGCTAAACTTAAATGTGAATAACTATTTCAGAGGTTTTTTTTTTTTGTTGAAATGTTAAATTTATATATCAACAAAAGAAAAACATGCCCCGATAAGATACACGGATGGCATCAAGTTTGGTCATACAAAAAATGTTTTATGATTCTATGAAGTAAAATTTGAAAAGTAGTTCCAGCGAGTGAGTCTTACGTTTCCTTCCGTGTTGTCCGTTAGGAGCCGCAAATGTATTTCTTTTTGGATTGTTGTTGTTAGGAAATCCACCGTGTGCGAGTTGGTTGAGTGGATCCTTCCATTTCGTTCTCTCCAAATCCAGTAAACTGTTGATTGGAAAGCCATCAGTGCAAGAGTTTTGTCCCACACGTCAAGTCTGTTGTGAAGTAATGAATGGATTGTTTGGTTCCAGTCCGGAGTGATCCTTGATGTCAGCAATCTGGAAGCCGCTTTCGTCCACACTGTAAAGGAGAATGGACAGGCCATAAACAAATGCTCACGTGTTTCTTCCTGTTCACCGCATAATGGGCAATGTTGAGTGATGCCCCAAGCCCGCATTCGTTTTCCAGTAGGTAGTCGATCATGCATAGCCAACCAGAGAATAAAACTTTGTCGAGGAAGTGCCTGAGTGAACCATACAAGTCGGTGCCAGTCGACGGTAGGGGAAGCTTGGCGAAGCAGGTTCCACGTTCGTTTGGCAAGAAATCTCCCATCGTATGAATCATGAGTCTGCTTCCAAAGCACTACGTCAGGACCTGCAGCAGTGTGTGGTATTGGCCGAGACCGTATTTTGTTGACAATTTCCCGTGTACGAACTCCTCTTACGCTCCAATTTTTCCATGTATTTCCCATCACCGCATGTGCGACCTTTGCATTTTTCCTGATTCCAAGAATATGTGGACCAGCGTCGCCAAGATCTGTATAAGAGGGTCATTTTCTAGCCAATTGTCAAACCAAAAATGAGTTGAGAGACCATCCTTTAGCTCTGTTTTAGTGAACCAGCGAGCAAGTGGTCGCAGTCTGAGCAACTTCTTTCACATCCAAGAGCCCTTAGTGGTGGTGGTTGGTATTTCCCAAAAAGAAGACTGACCAAGCAGATATTGTTTTGTCCAAGCTACCATAGAGAACCGGTGTTTGACAGAAGTCTCCAGATTAGCTTGAGGTTGAACAGTTTTGCAGCGTCGCCGAGTTTACAAATCCCTAGCCCTCCCTCTGCTTTTGGCGTAGTTACAACCTTCCACGCCACTTTAGCTTTTGTGTTGGTGTTTGGGTTGCCAGACCATAAAAAAGATGAGCACATACCTTCAATCTTATCCAGGCATCTTTGAGGAAGTCTGAAGGCAGAACACCAAAAATTTGTTGTGCTTGCAATGACCGATTTAATTAGCTGTAGGCGACCCGCGAAGGAGAGTGTTTTGTTTGACCAAGCTGTGAAACGATTTCTGACTCTGTCAATGAGTGGCTCGTAGTCTGCCTGAGACAAATTCTTTGTTGTTAACGGTAGTCCCAAGTAGCGGATCGGTAGTTGATCAATAGGGATACCAAGCTCGACCGCCTTGTCCAATAGGCCTTGATGTGTTTTCCCGGCGCAGTACAATGCTGATTTTTGCAAGTTTATAGCAAGGCCCGATTCCATTTCAAAATCCTTGAGGACTTGGGAGATTCCGTGGAGTGACTTGTCAGTTCCATCAGTGAAGACCATTAGGTCGTCAGCGAAACTCAAATGAGTAAGGTGGAGATCCTTGCATTTTGGATGATACGCGAATCTACCTTCGATAGCTGCTTGATTCAATCTGTGAGATAAAGCGTTGATGACCAGAACAAACAAGATAGGAGAGAGGGCACAGCCTTGCCTGAGACCCCTGCTGCTTGCGAAGAAACCTTCTAGTTCTCCATTGACACAAACTGAGAAAGAAGCTGTGGTGAAGCATCCTCTAAGCCAAGAAATGAAGATATCTGGTAAATCCATAGCCGCAAGCAAGTTAGTAAGATAATCCCATTTTACCGTGTCGAACGCTTTCATTATGTCCAACTTTAAGCCACATCGGGGTGAGATAGAATCCTTTTGATAACCCTTAACAAGTTCTGTTGCAAGGAGAACATTTTCAATAAGAAGTCTGCCCTGAACGAATGCGCTCTGATTTGTCAATACAGCATCTGGGATCACACTTTTTAACCATCTTGCAAGCATCTTTGAGATTAGTTTATATATCGTGTTACAGCAGGAGATTGGGCGGAAATCTTTCATTACCTCAGAATCTGTTTTTTTTGGGGATGAGAGCAAGCATCGTTGCATTTACTCCTCTTGGCATGAATCCGTTTATGAAGAAGGATTGAATTGCTGTAACCAGGTCGCAGCCAATGACTGACCAGGCCTTGATAAAGAACTCCTTTGTATAACCATCGGGCCCCGGGTTTTTATTTGATGGCAATCTTTGCAGCGTTTCGTATATCTCTTCTTTAGTAACATTCTTAGTGAGCAGAGCAGCCATAGCTGGTGGACATCTGTAGGGGATAAGACTTTGTAGTTGTGACGTCGTGGTGTTTGTTTCTGTTGACTTGTTTAGAAACTGATTGTAATAATCCTCTGCTTCCTTTTTAATATCACCTGGGTCATGTAATTCCTCCCCATCATTCGAGATGAGCTTATGGATGGTATTACGAGATCGTCTTGTAACCACAGATCTATGGAAGACTGTTGTGTTGCGATCTCCATGCTGTAGCCAAGAAATGTGAGATTTTTGTTGATAGAACTTTTCCTCTGCACCAGCCATATGATTCCATACTTCGGACGCGAGGTGCTCTGCTCTCAGGTTTTCAGAGGTTGGGTTTTTGAGGACGTCGTTTTGTTTAGCACACAGATCGTCAAAAGCCTCCTTAGTGCGCTTAGATATATCCCCATATTTCTCCTTGTTCAGAGTCCTGAGGCTAGGTTTAAGCAATTTGAGTTTCTGGTGGAGTCTACTCATAGCAGTACGCGAATGAAAAAGCGGTTTCGTCTGATCCCAAATATCAGAAACTCTGTCCAGGAATTGAGGATGATCTGCCAGATAGTTGAAGAACTGGAAGTGGTGCCTTTTCTGAGCCCTCTGATATGTAGAAAGCGAAACTAAGCACCTGGCATGGTCAGATATTCCACTTGATTCAAAGGAAGCGTAAGACTGGGGAAATTGTTCATACCAACTGGCGTTAACTAAAACTCGGTCAAGCTTTTTAACGATGGGGTGCTCCTCCTGTTTGTTCCACCAAGTAAGCTGGGGGCCTGTGTAATGTAGATCAATTAGATCGCAATCCATTACCAAATCTTGAAAATCTCTCATACCCGCTTGGTCTCCCACTCTCCCTGTCGCCCGAGAGATCTCTTTAGATGTAAGAACTACATTAAAGTCGCCTATAAGGATCCATGGCACAGTTGTAGTGTTGTATAACTCCCTTATTTGTCTAATTTCATTCCATAAAGTCTTCCTATCCTCTCTGAAATTAGAAGCATAGATACAGGAACAGATAAAATCCTTTTCATCAGTTGTAGAAACCCCCAAAGTAATCATCTGTGGACTTTTATATAATGTAACCACTGACACCGACTTAGACCAAATCACCTAAACTCTTCCCAGCCGGTGATAATCATAATTCGTAACTGTTTCCCAATCCGGAAAAACTCTTTCTAATATAGCCTTACTTTTGTCTTCCTTAACCCTTGTTTCTAGTAAGCAACCAAACATAGGTTTGGCACTCGCTATCCAAGATCTGACCTGATTTTGTTTGCGCGTTTGATTGAAGCCCTGAGTATTCAACGCAAAGAAATTCGTCATGATCATTAGTTCCTCCATGAGGAGGACTTTTTGGGTTGGTTTTGTCGGGACCCTTGCTGATCGTGTTTGTTTTGAGTCTGTTTCTTTTGGTTCTTCTTCTTTGACGCATTTAAGATGTCTCTCTTAGGTGGGGGCTTCGTTTTTTCCTCCGAGTCTTCTGAGCTTGAGGTATCAATCTCCTCATCCTCATTCTTAGATTGCCTTTCTAGGATCTCGCCATCTTCAGGATCCTCTTCTGCATTTACTTCCTCGCAATTGTCCGCTAAGACATTGAAACGGGTGGGAGATCCAGCGTCCTCTGTTGGGGTCCGATTTAAGGTTTTAGACTCAGTCTGCGTTTTACTAGGGGAGCTTTTTTTTGTCTTCGAGACGGTTGTCCATTGTTCCGCTGGTCCATTATGAGTTTTGTTGGTAGATTCCTGAGCTTTCAACCTTGTTTTCTCTGTTTCTGATTTCTCCTCAGTTTCCAAAGTTGTGTTTTGCTCCACTTTAGACGTCTCTGTCTGGTCAATCTGCCGATTATCCAAAGCAGGAGGAATTACCGGTGATCCCATTTTCATGCGGGCACAGTCGGTCTCTTTATGCCCCCATGAGTTACAAGTGGAGCAACGATGAGGCTACCAGGGATAAACAACATTGATCATTGTTTCTCCCTCGCTGAGAGAGATTTGATTCGGTAGAGGTTTGTCCATGTTTAAAACAACCAATACCCGTGCAACGTCCAACCTAATACACCTCTCAGTGTTGGGATGTAACTTTTTAGAAGCTCCGATGATATCCCTAAGGAAGAACAGACCCTTCTCAGAGAACAGGTAGTCGAGGACATTCTTGAAATCTATCCAGATGGGCATGGAAGACAGATCAGGTTTTAGATTAGCTGTGCTAGGACTCCATTCTTGGACAATAAGAGGAACATCTCCTATGTGCCAGAAATGCCTTTTCAGAACACGCATCCTCATTTGGTCATCAACAATCTTAAACAGAACCGACTTTGAGTTGAGGAATTGGACATCAATCTTGGTATATTTGTCAGAGGACCATAATCTATTCACTGTCGCATGGACCTTACCTATGTGGGAGCATCTCCAATGAAATGGCCAACTATGAAATTACTCCAGAGTGGCTTAGCGTATTGGAGGAGGGCTTCTAGGATGCAAGTCTTGGCGACGCCATCAGTGACTGTTACTTCGGAGACAAGTGACGAGATCCGGTCGGTTAGATCTGTAGATTGAGAAGCCCAAGGGTTCCTCTGAGGGGGAGGCGTGGTGTCGGTACGTGAGGATGGAGACTTCGGAGAAGCGGGACCGCTATCAGGTCCTGCCATGGATTGGATCTGCGATCCCCAGGACAGCATTGCCGTAGACAAGCGCCGTCCGGAATTTGCCGCCGATCTGCTTTTTTTTTTTTTTATTCTCTCATTCTCTCATTATTCTCTCATGAAAAGTCATGAACTTTGGTTTATTTTTTTGAGAGGTTTTGCTATAGATTTAGTTGGGTATGTCGCTAACCATAAAGTATGAGAATACAAATTATTTATTTTCAATGCATGTGTTTTATATTTTTATTTTGTATCTTTTTGACCAATTTATATTGTATTCTTTCCTCCATAACTTGAAAATTTCTTCATTTATTCATTTCAATAAACTTTAACCTTATCATACTGTTTTTTATGGTGTCCCTCAATTTAAAGACACATAACGATACTTTAAATAAAATAATTGAGATTTACATATATATGCCACATGAAAATGGTGATTTTGTATTCCATATGTACATATTTTACTACGTTGATATATATATATTTATGTGTTAAAAACCGTTTGGTTATGGACTCACGAAACCGGCCCAGTAGAAGTTATATCATAACCGGTCCTTTAGGAATATTTTAGAATAGTCTTAACCATTCATTGTTAGACAAGGAATATGTTTATGGAATATTTTATTTTCTCTGTATGAGTAGTAAAATGAGAATTACTTTTTCTCTACCTGATGTAACCACTATATAAAGAGACCTTTATTCCTCATAATAATATACACATAACATTCAGTTCACAACACGTTATTAGCACGAAGCTCTAAAACCCTAAGCTAGCCGCACGATAACCCGCGGAGCTTTCTATGAGAGAAACCCTAGCCGCCGCCGAGCACAAACCACTGCCGCCGCCTTTGCCTTGCTGCCGCCGGCCGCCATCTTCCCCCAAGGAGTTTTCCGATCCAAGCTTGAGTTTTTTTCCGAGGTCTTTAGCTCCCGGTTCATACCAGTCAACCCCAAAAGAAGATCAAGGTAAATCCATAATCTAAGAACAAGAGAAAATCGAATTTGACCTAAGAAAAACCAAACCCTAAAATCGATTCTCTCATATAAACTTGTTTGATCTCGTTAAAACCAATGCTTGAACTTGAATCTAAGCCAAAGACAAGACATTTAAAATCGGATTGATTGTTTAATCTTGCCTGTTCTCTTTCAAACCAAATCGAACTTGGATTAAGCATATATGGAACCATTAAATATCGGATTGCTTGTAAAGGATTGTTTGTTTGCTTTATTTGAAACCGCATGATGATCTTGTTTTCATGATTGAATCTGATTCCTTAGCTTGCTTAATGTCGCATGATAGCATGTTTTGCATCACTTGGTAAAATCGAATTTGAATCCATATAGAAATCGCATGCTAAGTTGTTTAATCATGAAATCGGACATGAACTTTTGTGAGTTAAGTTGCCAGATTATTTGTTTTGATCTTGCATAAAATCGGCCATAGAAAAGCAGAAGAAGAAATTGATTTGGCCATAATCCTAATCCAAATAGGAAATTCTAATCCCTTCCTTTTAGTAAAAAGGAAAGTTTTGAGAATATCCTTTTCTTTTTGCATGATTATCTTTTTTAGGGGTTATCCTTTAATTAATTGTTTTAGGATTAATCTTGCATAAAGGAAATTGTTAAAAATTGAATTAGATGATTGCATAATCACTTAATTAAAAATCGGCCACATATATAAATTTGTTTGAATTGCATGATTGCTTGAGCACATGAAGTTTAAGATCGGATCAAGAAAATCGGCCATCTTCCTAAGGCCATGATTTTGTTAAAAGCCGTAAGAGAAAGTTGATGCATATTTTTCAGATGACAAAAGTCAACTCAGATTACCCGGTCCTAAATCTCTCCGGAGACTATTTCCTAGAATGGGTCATGAGCACTAAAAAATGCTCTGCAAACTAGGGGACTCGGAAGATGCATCACGAATGGCAATCATGAAATAGAAAGCCAAAGGCAAATAGCCATAACAATTATGCGCTACCATCTCACTGAAGAACTGAGAGATCAATACCAAGATGTTAAGGACCCTTTTGATCTTTGGACAAAATTTGGTGAAAGATTTTCAATGGTACTATGGCAAAACTCCATGGAAGAATGAGAGAATCTCAGTTTCTAGGATTTTGAATCCGTGGATGAATACAACTCTGCCCTAATGAAAATCGTCCATGGCCTCAAGCTATGTGACGAGGTGATAACACATGAGGATCTTTTACAAAAGACCATCTCTACATTCCATTCAAGGGAAGTTATTATCACATAAGGCCAAAAGTTTCACTGACTATAATGACCTATTTCATTACCTCAGAAGAGGGCAGAGGACCAAAGAAATTATCAGTAGATTTGATGAACTGATAAAAGGATGCAGTGAGATGAAAACTCCTCAAACAAATGATGAGGAGGAAGGCTCGGATTGTGAGGGCAGCTCAAAAGTTGACTAGAGATACTGAAATTTTAAAACCCATGTTGCTTTTATGTTTGCTTTGATTTTATGTCTTTGAATTTGTTTCTTTGATTTTGAGTGAATTAAGTTAAGGCTTTTAGGACATAAATTCTTGTTTTGACTAAAAGGCAACATGGATGAATTCGTGGTGGATAGTGGGTCAAGCCACACGATTTTAAAGGACAAAAGATATTTTACAAATCTTACATTGAAAAAGGCCAATATAAGTACTATAGCAGGATCGGCCAGCCTAATAGAAGGCTACGGCCAGGCTAATGTCCTATTGCCTAAGGGGACGCATCTAGAGATTGCGGATGCATTGATTTCCCCCAGCTCAAAGAGAAGCCTATTGAGCTTTAAAGACATTCAAATGAATGGTCTCCATGTTGAAACAATGGACGAGGGAAACCAAGAGTTCCTCCAAATATTTGAAATCGTCCAAAGCCAAAAGAAAGTCCTAGAGACTATACCTGCTATAGCTACCGGCTTCTTTTGCACTAAGGTCAATATGATTGAGGCCAATGCCACCGTAAACAAAGAGTTTAAGGATAGGTTCAACCTATGGAACGACCGGCTAGGACATCCCGGGTCGAATATGATGCGAAAATTGATTGCCAATACTTATGGGCACGCCTTGAAAGAAAGGAGAATTATTCCAAAGAATCTTACTTGTGCCTCATGTTCACAAGGAAAATTGATTGTAAGGCCATCACCAGTGAAAGTGACTAAGGAAACAATAAATTTCCTGGAAAGAATTCAAGGAGACATATGCGGACCAATACACCCACCTTGTGGGACATTCCAATATTTTATGGTCCTCATTGACGCATCTACAAGATGGTCACATGTATGCTTATTGTCATCACAGAATATGACATTTTCAAGACTCCTTGCTCAGATAATACGCCTAAGGGCTTACTTTCCAGATTTTCCTCTGAAAACCATACGAATGGACAATGCTGGTGAATTCACTTCCCAAGCGTTTAATGACTACTGTATGTCCATGGGGGTAAGTGTTGAATACTCCATGGCACATGTACATACACAAAACGGCTTGTCCGAGTCATTTATAAAACGCATACAGTTGATTGCTAGACTATTACTCATGAGGTCAAAGCTTCCTGTATCCGCATGGGGACATGCTGTCTTACACGCTGCCGAACTAATTCGCATCAGACCATCAAGTGACCATAGATATTCTCTATCCCAATTATTAATGGGACAAGAGCCAGACATTTCCCATCTTAAGATATTCTGTTGCTCAGTTTATGTGCCGATTGCACCACCACAGAGGACTAAGATGGGACCTCAAAGGAGGATGGGAATATATGTTGGATATGATTGTCCCACGATCATAAATTACCTTGAGCCGACCACCGGTGATTTATTCAAGGCCAGGTACGCGGATTGTCATTTTGACGAATCCTTTTATCCAACATTAGGTGATGGAAACCGGTTGGTAAAAGAAATTGCATGAAAACAAACATCCTTAAAATGGCAAGATCCTCAGACTCGTGAAAGTGATTTAGATGTCCAAAAGATTTGCAAAATATAGCTATACAATTGCCAGATTCCTTTGCAGACCCAAAGAGAGTAACGAAATCGCATATACCAGCCGTGAATGCACCAATACGAATTGATGTCCAAGATGGACCTCAAGTGGTGATATTTGTGCATTTTTAATGTTTTGATCATGTCTTTTTAGCTTCATTTGCATTGTTTCTCTTATCATTTAGGCATGTTAGGTTGCATTTTTGCATGATTACCTCATTTCAGGACTTGGAGTGGAGATTGAGGAGACTTGGAGGCAATTGGAGCTAAACAGGAGAAGCAACTCGGAGGACAGCCTAGCGACCAGCCTAGCGACCTGTACTTGGTCGCTAGAGAGTAGCGACCAGGCATGACCCGCTAGCGACCCAGCGGATCAAATGGAGCAATCGAAGCGATCTGTAGCGACCTCTCCTAGCGACTTGGATAAGTCGCTAGCGACCTCATCATAGCGACCAACGGAAGCCGCTAGGGAGCTTCGAGAGAGAGGAAATGTTGACTTCTCTAAACCAAACTTGGACCTTCCGAATTTTCCTTTATTTTTTCTGGTTTAACCTAAGATTGTTGGGTTAACTAGGGTTCTTTTTAGAATTGTATAAATAGGTTCTTTGCCTATTTTTAGAGGACATCTTATTATCCTTTGTGTAAAACCTAAACTCTTCTTCCCTCTCTTTAATCAAGTACTATTGTTTATTTGGTTGATCTCCCTTTCTTTTTCTTGTTTATTCTTGTTAATCTCTTGAATATGCATCTATCCTTAATGGGTTTGTGTATCTTCATGGAGATTAGTGAGTAGTCCCTTAGTTAGGTTTATGGATTAGGTAGATCTAGGGTGATTAAGGGGTGATCAAGGCTTAGATAGTATTTGTTTGTTAGATTCCTTTTCTTAGACTATTCATAATGCTAGATTAGAGGCAAAATCTCTGTTCTAGATGTTAGGATTTTGCATGCCCAAAAGGTGTTTGATTAAATTCCTGAACCAAGTTTTTAGAGAGCTTTGCATGCTAGCCAATGAGAGTTGATGCTAGGGTGTTTAGTTTGCTTGATTAGACCTGTTCTTAATGCTTGCTTCCATGATTTGATCCAATGAGAGTTGATGATCAAATCATGGTTGTTTAGGATCATTGCATGAGAGTGTTATGATTAATGATTTGTCTATTGCTTAGGAAGGATCTTCAGTGTGTTTAGCTAGCCTTTGATCTCCTCTTGGTCACTTGAAATCAATAACCTATGTCCATAAGCCTAATGTCTTTAATTATCTGAATTTCTCTGTTTTGCTTTCTAGTTCTGTCTTTTGTTTCTTGATCTTGTTTTGTTTCTTGTTGCATCTTTCTTGTTCCTTTTTTTCTGTGCACTTGTTAGGCTGTTAGTTATCATATCAAAATCAAATCTCTGGTTGCATTTAGCTTAAGCACTTTCTGCATCTTTGGTGTGTTTGATTTCATCCCAAGTATGGATTGACACTCATCTATACTACAATTGCTAGACAGTTTCAAAAATCTGTTTATCAATTTGGCGCCGTTGCCATCTTGGGATTGTTAATTAAACCATTAGAGATTGATAGCTTGCTTGAGACTAAATCATTTTTCTCCCTGAAATCTCATTCTCTTTGTGAGCTTTCCTCTGTTTTGTAGGTGGTGCATGAACTTGAGGAGCAGAGGTCCTACAAACCTTGTTCCAATAGTGGACAAAATCAGAGCTTTGGAAAGACAGCTTGCTAGGGAAAGGAGAGAGCAGGAAAGAGCAGATCACATACAAAGACTAGGTCACAATATGGCCAACAATCAAGAAGATCAAGGAGCTCATGGCAGAGCACAAAGACCAATTGGGGAAATAGATGCACCTAGCATCTATGGCAATCGATGTGGGATCAGGCCACCTCCAATAGAAAACAACAACTTTGAGATAAAAGGGAGCCTCCTCAACATGATCCAGAGCAACAAGTTTCATGGGTTACCTCTGGAGGACCCATTGGATCATCTAGACAAGTTTGACATGCTCTGCAGCACTGTCAAGACAAATGGAGTTTCAGAGGATGCTTTCAAGCTGAGACTATTTCCATTCTCCCTTGGAGACAAGGGTCATCTTTGGGAAAAGAGTCTACCTGAAGGAAAGATCACCACTTGGGATCAGTGCAAGAAGGAATTCCTATCCAAGTTCTTCTCTACTTCAAGGACAGCTAGGCTAAGGAATGATATCTCCAGCTTTGCTCAAAAGGAGAATGAAAATTTTGGAGAAGCTTGGGAAAGATTTCATGGCTATACTCTACAATGTCCTCATCATGGATTCTCAAAAGAAAGTCCCCTTACAACTCTGTATAGGGGAGTTGTCCCAAAATACAGAATGATGCTGGACACTGCCAGCAATGGGAACTTTCTAGGCCTTCCTGAAGCTGCTGGACTCCAACTTGTGGAGAATGTCTATCAAAGTAACTCTTCTTATGGAGATGATTATGACATAACTTCAAGAGGAGGGGGTGATGATCACAGGAAACAGATGCATGCCCTTAATGAGAAGATGGATAAGTTGCTGAGTGCCAACCAAAAGTCAATCAACTTTGTGGGTGAATTTGATCAAGGCCAAGGATACCAAGAGGGTCCATTTCAACAGCCACAAGATGGCCAAGAAGAGATCAACTACATGGGAGGTCAAGGCTTTCAAAAGGGTTTTAATCAAAACTATATGAACCACCCAAATTTTTCCTATAGAAATCCCAATGTGGAGAACCCACAAGACCAGGTCTATCCTCAACAAAAGGCACCAGTTCAAGGTCAACAACAGGCCAACTACCAACAGCAGCCTTACTTCAACAATCAAGCTTTCAGGCCTAGACCCCAGAATCCAAACCCCCAACAAAGATTTTATCCAAATCAAGGCCAACAACAACAACAATCTCCAACTAGCTCTTCTAACCAACAAGAGGATACAAATGCTTTGCTAAGGCAAATCATTGAAGGTCAAGGCAGATCTGCTATTGAGTTCAGCACAATGAAGAATGACTTCAATGCCAAAGTTGAGAGCCTTCAGCAACACATGAAGATCCTGGACAACCAAATGGCACAACTGCCATCTTCCTCCAAGAGACCACAAGGACAACTACCAGGGAAACCAGGACCCAACCCCAAGGAGTACATCAATGCTATTACTCTGAGAAGTGAAAAAGAGCTGGGACCTAAGGTAGTCATTGAGGACAATGAACAAATTGGTGGGGAGGAGGACTTTGATACTTTGGTTAAAAAGACAGCTGAGAGTGAGGAGAGGGTAAAGATTGGGTCAGATAAAGAAGAACAAGCTGCTGAGGAAGTGGCAGACTACAAGGGGAAAGGGAAAGTTGGTGAAAAGAAGACTGAACCAGAGAAGAGATCATCATCTACTGCAAAGGAGAAGGTTTTTGATCCACCACCTTATGAGCCTAAGCTACCATTCCCTGGAAGGTTCAAGAAGCAGATCACAGACAAATATAGAGCTATATTTGACAAGCACATGAGCCAAGTCCAAGTCACTATGCCAATCATTGATGCATTCTTGATGGCCCCTACGTACAGCAAGTTTCTCAAGGATGCCATCAAGGAGAAGACTAAGGCTTTGGAAGGGATGGTTGTCTTGACACATGAGTGTAGTGCTATTATCTCTAAGAAGATCATCCTCAAGAAGATGAAGGATCCTGGCTGCTTTACAATTCCTTGTTCACTAGGACCTTTGCTTTTTGAAAGATGCTTGTGTGATCTTGGAGCTAGTGCAAGTCTAATGCCCCTATTTGTTGCTCAGAGACTTGGATTCACTTCATTCAAGCCTTGTAGAATATCACTGATCTTGGCTGATAGAACAGTGAGATACCCAACTGGTTTGCTTGAAGACTTGCCTGTTATGATGGGGAATGCAGAGATTCCTACAAATTTTGTTGTGCTAGAAATGGATGGGGAAGCAAAGGACCCCATAATTTTTAGCAGACTATTCTTGGCAACATCTGGAGCCATCATTGATGTGCAGAGAGGAAAGATTGATCTTCACTTAGGAGACAACTACACTCTCAACTTTGACATTAAGGAAACTATGAAGAAGCCAACAATAGAAGCACAAATGTTCTGGACTGAGACTATGGATGAGTTGGCTGATGAATTCCTTGAAGAGCTGGCTCAAGAAGACTCATTGCAGTTAGCTCTGACATCCAAGAGTGAAGAAGATAACCTGAGTGTAGAAGCTGCTGAGTATGTGAGACTCCTTGATTCACACCAAGTCAAGGAAGAAGTTTCTGGGTTTGAAAGGCTTCAAGGTGTTGTGCACCAAGTCAGTGTGGTGGAGAAAGAAGACATCAAAGAGGAAGTTAGAAAGGGTCAGTCTAGCATTGAGGATGATTGGAGTGAGCTCAAGGCCCCCAAATTGGACCTCAAACCTCTTCCCCAAGGGCTAAGGTATGTTTTCTTGGGAACCAATGAGACATATCCTGTTATTGTTAATGATGAACTGAATGATGAGGAATTGTCTAGACTTGTGCATGAGCTTAGGAAGTATAGGAAAGCCATATGTTATTCCCTAGATGACATCAAAGGCATCTCTCCATCACTTTGCATGCATAGGATCCATCTAGAAGATGAATCAATGACTTCTATTGAACACCAAAGGAGATTGAATCCTAATTTGAAAGAGGTGGTCAAGAAGGAGATTCTGAAACTTCTAGATGCAGGCATTATCTATCCCATTTCTGATAGTACATGGATTTCTCCTGTCCATGTTGTGCCAAAGAAAGGTGGGATCACAGTGGTTAGAAATGATAAAAATGAACTCATTCCCACTAGGACAATCACAGGGCATAGAATGTGCATTGATTTTAGGAAGCTAAACTCTGCAACTAGAAAAGATCACTTTCCATTGCCCTTCATTGATCAAATGCTAGAAAGGTTAGCTAATCATCCCTATTACTGTTTCCTTGATGGGTATTCTGGATTTTTCCAAATCCCCATCCACCCCAATGATCAAGAAAAGACAACATTCACTTGCCCATATGGAACTTTTGCATATAGAAGAATGACTTTTGGATTATGCAATGCTCCTGGTACTTTTCAAAGATGCATGATGTCTATTTTCTCTGATCTAACTGAGCATATAATGGAAGTCTTCATGGATGACTTTTCAGTATATGGCTCCTCTTTTTCCTCTTGTTTGTTGAATCTTTGCAAGGTACTCAAGAGGTGTGAGGAGACAAGCTTAGTGCTGAACTGGGAGAAGTGTCATTTCATGGGTCAGAGAAGGCATTGTGTTGGGACACAATGTTTCAGAGTTGGGAATTGAGGTTGACAAGGCAAAGATTGATGTGATGACTAGCTTGGAACCTCCAAGAGATGTGAAGGGGATTAGAAGCTTTCTAGGACATGCTGGTTTCTATAGGAGATTCATCAAAGATTTCTCTAAGATTGCAAGACCCCTCACAAAACTCCTCTGCAAAGATGTTACATTTGAGTTTGATGCTGAATGTTTTGAAGCATTTCAGAGAATCAAAAAGGAGTTGGTCAGTGCACCTGTTGTTCAGGCACCAGATTGGGACTTCCCATTTGAGTTGATGTGTGATGCAAGTGACTATGCTGTTGGTGCTGTTTTGGGTCAGAGGAAAGACAAGAAGCTGCATGTGATCTACTATGCTAGCAGGACTTTGGATGAAGCACAAATCAAGTATGCAACCACTGAGAAGGAGCTCCTAGCTATAGTATTTGCTTTTGAGAAGTTCAGATCATATCTAGTTGGGTCAAAGGTCATTGTCTACACAGACCATGCTGCTTTGAGACACCTATTGGGAAAGAAGGATGCTAAGCCAAGATTGCTGAGATGGATTTTACTGCTTCAGGAGTTTGATCTGGAGATTAAAGACAAGCCAGGTGTTGAAAATGGTGTAGCTGATCACTTGTCAAGGCTGAGGATAGAGAACAACATTCCAATTGATGATTCACTTCCTGAGGAACAACTCATGGCCATCAAAGTTGTTTTTGAAGCTGCTGAGGTAGCAAATAAGCTGGAGGAAGCAGAAAGGTTGGAAGAGAAGGTCCCTTGGTATGCTGATATTGTCAACTATCTGGCATGTGGTAAGGAACCCCTGAAGCTGGACAACTATCAAAGTAAGAAATTTTTCAAGGATATAACAAGATACTTCTGGGATGAACCATACCTCTACACCCTTTGCAAGGATCAACTCTATAGAAGATGTGTTGCTGAAGAGGAAGTAGATGGCATTTTACATCATTGCCATGGCTCAGCTTATGGTGGGCACTTTGCCACATTCAAGACAGTAGCCAAGATACTTCAAGCTGGGTTTTGGTTGCCAACTTTATGGAAAGACACTCACAGTTTCATCCTAAGGTGTGATCCATGTCAAAGAAAGGGGAACATCAGCAAAAGGAATGAGATGCCTCAAAATCCAATCTTAGAAGTTGAGATCTTTGATGTTTGGGGGATTGACTTTATGGGACCTTTCCCATCCTCTTATGGTAATTCATACATCTTGGTAGCAGTTGATTATGTCTCCAAGTGGGTAGAAGCCATTGCTAGTCCTACAAATGATGCCAAGGTTGTTCTGAAGATGTTTAAAAGCATTATTTTTCCAAGATTTGGAGTACCAAGGGTAGTGATTAGTGATGGTGGATCTCACTTCATCAACAAGGTGTTTGAAAGTCTAATGAGGAAACATGGAGTCAAGCATAAGGTTGCAACACCTTACCACCCTCAAACAAGTGGCCAAGTAGAAGTTTCTAACAGGCAGATCAAAGCCATTCTGGAAAAGACTGTGGGAATTACAAGGAAGGACTGGGCAGCAAAGTTGGATGATGCCTTGTGGGCTTATAGGACTGCTTTCAAGACTCCTTTAGGTACAACTCCTTTCAACCTGATTTATGAAAAGTCTTGTCATCTACCTGCTGAGTTGGAGTACAAGGCACTTTGGGCAGTCAAGCTTCTAAATTTTGATATCAAGTCTGCCAAGGAAAAGAGGTTGATTCAGCTGAGTGAGCTTGATGAGATCAGACTTGATGCCTATGAAACCTCAAGAATCTACAAGGAGAAAACCAAAGCCTTCCATGATAAGAGAATTCTTCACAGGGATTTCAAGAAAGGTGATCAAGTGCTGCTATTCAACTCAAGACTAAAGTTATTCCCTGGAAAGCTGAAGTCTATATGGAGTGGACCCTTCAAGATTAAGGAAGTGAAGCCATATGGAGTGATTGTGCTAAGCAACAAAGAGGGAAGTGACTTCACAGTGAATGGTCAGAGGGTGAAACCTTACATGGCAGAAGAAAAGATTGAAGAAGGAGGTTCAATGCCCCTTCTGGATCCAACCCCAACCTAAGGAAATGGCAAAGTCAAGCTTAGTGACTTAAAACAAGCTCACTTGGGAGGAAGTCCCATGAGTATCCTTTATAAAGACTCTCTTTTAGCTTTTTAATTCTCTTTTCTTTGTTATTTTGCTTCTTAGGATGTTTTTCAGGAAGTCAAGAGGAAGTTGGAGCATTGAAACAAGTGCTTAAAAGAGTGTCTAGGCGTTTTCGGTCCCTAGCGACCTACTCTAGCGACTTATTACAGGTCGCTAGACTGTAGCGATCAGATAGACGTCGCTAGTGACCAAGCGGACTGAAATGTGCAAACAGGAAGGACCCTAGCGACCTACTTTTAGCGACCGTCTCAAACCACTGCACCCTAGCGGCTTCGTCTAGCGGTCTCATGCAGGTCGCTACGTGTCGCCCAGGTAAGTCAACCTTCTCCCTTCTCGCGTTGACCGGTCTAAATTGAGTGTTTTTAAACCGATTTTCAATCGATTTTGAACTATAAGCCGACTTCTACTTAATTTAAACCGGCTCAACCTCTTCTCTTCTCCTTCCCTTCGACCGAAAACTCATCTTCTTCGTTTTTCACTAAGTGTTTTCTCAAAGCAACAACACAAACTCTCACTCTCTCTTCCAAAAACGATTTCACTCATCTATCAACCGATTTCAACGTTTTCTTGCTCTCTCATTCGCGATTTCTTGTGCCTTTTCACTCTATAACTGCGCCTTCTTCCATTATCCATCGCAACAAGCAAGGTATGAAACTAAGATTTTCGATTTCGTTTTTCTTGAGTTGCATTGAACCGAAACTGATTGATTACGCTTGGAAAAGGTTAGTTAGAGCTGGTTTAGGAGGAATTGAAAGCAAAATCGAACCCAATTGCATGAAATTAGGAAATCCGAAATTAGGGTTCTTGAGAATTTGGGGGTTTTGAAAATTTTTTTGGGGGAAATGATTGTTTGTGATTGAATTGGGTACAATTGAGTGTGTTGAGCTTGTATGCAGGAGACTAACTCATTTGGATGATTTTTGTTTCAAATGTTTTTGAAAAATGACTTAGGAACTTGATTTTTGATTGAATTCTTGAGTTTGTGATTGTTTGTGCACGATGTTGAGCGAATTTGATGGTTGATGAGTGCTTCTTGATGATTTGGCAATGCATTCTGGCTTGTGGTATTGATTTGGAAAATTTTGAGTTGAAAAATTCAAGTTTTCAATAAAATAAAAAAACCTTTGATTGGTGCTTGCATTGAGCTAGAACTTTGAAAGTGAATGCTAAGCATGTTCTTAAGCTAGAATTGGTCTTTGTTGTTGGATTGCTCATGTTGCATCAATTGCTTAAGCTTTGGATGAATTGAATTGAACTTAATCTTGTATCTCCATAAGCATTTGTTTGTGCATAGCAATCTCTTGAACATTCTTGCTCCTCTTGATGATTCCTTGGCGATCTTATTGTCTATCAAGCTTGGTTGATTGCTTCACTTATTTGTGGTGACGAATTGAGCTTAAACTAACTAGTTCCAAGTTTTGTTTAATGGACAGGATCATCATGGTAGGAGAACGACGAAGAATGACAAGGCATCAGAGGTTGGACGCATTGATAGAAGAGAAAGAAAGAGAACGGGCTGAGGCTTCTTCACAGAGAAGGGCTGATAAGGGCAAGAGCGTTGCTACTTCCAGCAGTAGGGCAGACAAAGGAAAAGGGCTAGCTACATCTGGTAGTAGAAGACAGCAAGAAGCAGCGGAGAGTGAGCCTGAGGATGTCCCAATTCAGCAGCCCAGCAGGAAAAGCACCAAGAGGTCAAGGAGCAAGGAAAAAACTCCACCTACTTATCATCAACTTTTGAAGAAGATCAGAAGCATTGATTGGGTGCCGACGCGTTTCCCCCATCCAGAGTCATTGCAGCTGCTCGGGATCCACGACGACGTGATGACTATTCTCAGGGAAATGGGAGGTCTCCACATACTCCTCCGGACACACTTCTCATCCCATCTCGGGCCTTCTAGTGAGTTCCTAGCTTCTCTGCGGGTGACACAGCACGGATACATGACAGAGGACGAGGGGTACGGGTACATCACCTTCTCAGTCTACGAGAAGAGTTACAGGATGGGTTTCAGCGAGCTGAGAAACATTTATGGGATGCAGGATGGTCTGCGACGTACTCCCCCGGGAGATGGGACTACTGCCTCTGCTTTTTTGGGGAGCTGTTGCTGGACGGTACGTACCAGGGCATAACAGGAATGCCCACATCAGGCATCCAGCGGTTAGATATGTTCAGAGGACTCTCGCCCACTCTCTTTTCGCTAGGCGTGAAACCGGTGGTGTGAATGAAGAAGAGCTGAGACTTCTCGCATTGGGTCTCCGACCATGGCTGCAAAACTGAGTACCTTTTCCAGAGAACTACAGTTTTGGCATGGTGGGTTTCTTCATGGCGCGCTTACTTTATCTTCAGGATTGGGCATGGTCTCACACTGACAAGACACCTCAGCTGAGCATTGGTGGACTGATCACCCCTATCTTCATCGCCAAGAACATTCCTATGGGAGGACCATCACTGAGGGCAGATTGGATTGATATCCATTACTTGGGGAGGATCCAGTTTCTACGAGGCATGTTGGATGATCGGTTTGGCTATTTTTTCTACCACGAGCGAGAGGCGCAGAGCATCATTATGCTACCCAAGGTTGCTCTCACAGACATCACGACACCAAACAATGTCGTCTTCCTCCCAAACAAGCATCATCTCCATTCATCTGAGCCGCTAAAGACGATCCGTCGCAACAGGGATGCTAGAGCCGCAGGACCCGCAGAGCAGGAGGATGATGGTGAGGATAACGCATATCCCATTCCGCCACCGATCCCAGTGTACGGAAGTGCGCTCTATCACTTCCATCCCACCACTGCCGCTATTCCGGATGGTCCCCTCCACGTAGCTCATTCCCAGATTCGCCGGCTGCAGCGATGGAACAAGTGGCAGGACCGGACGATTGGGAAATTGGTCAACACGGTCCGGACACTGAAGAAGCAAGTGAAGAAGCTCCTAAAAGGAGCCAGCTCGAGCAGCGATGCGCCGCACTACACTGATCATCAGATAGTTGATGCGTCCGGACCTTCAGCAGAGCGCCGCCATTCCTACCACAGCAGCCGCGATCAGGGCTGTTCCTCAGAGCCTCCACGCGCTTCAGCTTATGAGCGCCGCCGAACCGCAGCCCGCAGATATGTTCCCGCTCCACCTCCGTACTCCGACAACGAGTCCCTCTCACTCGGGAGCTCCTCCGACTCTCCTCCTTCACAATCATTCTGAGGTACTACTGCACACCTTTTGTATATATTTTTGATTTGTCTTGTTTTTCTTTCTCTTATTTTCGGTTGCTCTTTCAGACTTGTTCCCAATGAGACAGTGCGAAATAAGTTTGGGGGAGTGACCAGTTTCTGACATCGTGTTTTCTTTTGTTTTCCTTTACTAAGAGTCTGCATATTGCATTGTAGATAGTTATGCTGTATAAAAACCAAAAAAAAAAAATTGATTTCGAAAAAAAAAACCCAAAAAAAAAAGGCATTTAGGATCATATTTTCTTTCATTATTAGGATTGATTCTAGTCCCTTCATCATTTAGCTTTGCATTTGCATGCATTTGCATAGGGAGCTATGATGAGTTTTCCTTGTATAGTATTAGCATTTGGAATGAATTTGGTACTCTAGTTAGTGATTCTCTATTGCATTTGATGTTGAACTGAAGGTAAGGATGAACCATGCTTGGATCAACTGTTTTGATTGCCTTAGTTTAGCTGAAGCTTGCATGGATTGTGTTTCACCCTATCTTATTTGGACCTCTAATCTTGACTTTTAATTATCATGCTTGTGTAATCTTGTTGAAGCTCATGGATACCTTAAACGTACTAGGGCTTTCTTCCATCTTTTTACCACTCTTTTGCTAGCCCTAGTAGATATCCTCACCCTTAACCTATCCTTCATTCAAGCCATCACTATTATTGAGAGATTTGTGAGGCCTTTTCCCATATGATTGAACTAAGCATAAAGTGTTAGGATTTGGGACGACAGGTTTAGACTCTCATATAGATCTAACTCTTCATCTTTTGAGCTTGGTTTAGGACTAGGTGGGTTGAGTTGAGACTTGGGAAGTGTGGTCATAAGTGTAGAAAGAATCAAAGTGCCTAAAAAGTGGAAAGAAATGGGGATTAGTTGAATGGTTGCTTGAGTTAGTGAAAAGAAAAGAAAAGCTCTGAGTTTAAGTGTTGATTTGGGAAGTCTCTCTCTAATAAAAAAAAAAAAAAAAAAGAGAATGAATAAGTGGGAAGAGCCCAAGGAGGCCAAACAATAAAAAAAAAGAAGAAAAGAAAAGAGAGAGAGATTTCCCAAATGAAGTGCAAAGAGCTAAGTGATTAAGTTCAAGTGTAGAGCAATCTATTCATCTAATAAAGCTATGAAAAAAGGGTAGAATAGATGAACTTTTGGGCTGGGAATAGATGAATAGGTAATGACATTTGGGACATGAGGGTAGATGAGAGTCTAGTCCTGTTTGCATCAGTTGTCCTTTACCTTTAGCATTATGCCATAGTTCAATCTTTTTCATTGAGTGATCCCTTGTGATTGATTTAAAAAACCCTTTCTATTTGAGGTCATCTTTACCTCAAAACCTTAACCCCAAGCCAAATGAGCCAAGGCTTAACCACAAGTATGATCCATGGTTCCAATTTCAATGAATGTTAAAGGGTGAAATGCATGAAGTGTTTGTGTAGGTTGAGCTTAGGGATGAGAATCCTGTTGTGATGGGCATGGCTAACTCTTTTGGAGTAGGTTAGGCATCAAGTGCGCTTTAGGAACAAGAACTAGAACACCAATTTGATTCCATTTGTTGATACTTGTGGATCTGAGCTCCCACCTTCAAACCAATTCTCTCTTTCTTTCCTTAGCTTTTCTTGAGGACAAGCAAAGGATAAGTTTGGGGGAGTTGATATTTGTGCATTTATAATGTTTTGATCATGTCTTTTTAGCTTCATTTGCATTGTTTCTCTTATCATTTAAGCATGTTAGGTTGCATTTTTGCATGATTACCTCATTTCAGGACTTGGAGTGGAGATGGAGGAGACTTGGAGGCAATTGGAGCTAAATAGGAGCAGAAATCAGGAGAAGCAACTCGGAGGACAGCCTAGCGACCAGCCTAGCGACCAGTACTTGGTCGCTAGAGAGTAGCGACCAGGCATGACCCGCTAGCGACCCAGCGGATCAAATGGAGCAATCGAAGCGATCTGTAGCGACATCTCCTAGCGACTTGGATAAGTCGCTAGCGACATCATCATAGCGACCAACGGAAGCCGCTAGGGAGCTTCGAGAGAGAGGAAATGTTGACTTCTCTAAACCAAACTTTGACCTTCCGAATTTTCCTTTATTTTTCCTGGTTTAACCTAAGATTGTTGGTTTAACTAGGGTTCTTTTTAGACTTGTATAAATAGGTTCTTTGCCTATTTTTAGAGGACATCTTATTATCCTTTGTGTAAAACCTGAAACTCTTCTTCCCTCTCTTTAATCAAGTACTATTGTTTATTTGGTTGATCTCCCTTTCTTTTTCTTGTTTATTCTTGTTAATCTCTTGAATATGCATCTATCCTTAATGGGTTTGTGTATCTTCATGGAGATTAGTGAGTAGTCTCTTAGTTAGGTTTATGGATTAGGTAGATCTAGGGTGATTAAGGGGTGATCAAGGCTTAGCTAGTATTTGTTTGTTAGATTCCTTCTCTTAGACTGTTCATAATGCTAGATTTGAGGCAAAATCTCTGTTCTAGATGTTAGGATTTTGCATGCCCAAAAGGTGTTTGATTAAATTCCTGAACCAAGT
Source organism: Isatis tinctoria (assembly GCA_010577795.1). Lineage (NCBI taxonomy): Eukaryota > Viridiplantae > Streptophyta > Magnoliopsida > Brassicales > Brassicaceae > Isatis > Isatis tinctoria. The sequence continues at coordinate 9,609,724 of CM021246.1, read as the reverse complement.
TTTTAGAGAGCTTTGCATGCTAGCTAATGAGAGTTGATGCTAGGGTGTTTAGTTTGCTTGATTAGACCTGTTCTTAATGCTTGCTTCCATGATTTGATCCAATGAGAGTTGATGATTAAATCATGGTTGTTTAGGATCATTGCATGAGAGTGTTATGATTAGTGATTTGTCTATTGCTTAGGAAGGATCTTCAGTGTGTTTAGCTAGCCTTTGATCTCCTCTTGGTCACTTGAAATCAATAACCTATGTCCATAAGCCTAATGTCTTTAATTATCTGAATTTCTCTGTTTTGCTTTCTAGTTATGTCTTTTGTTTCTTGATCTTGTATTGTTTCTTGTTGCATCTTTCTTGTTCCTTTTTTGCTGTGCACTTGTTAGGCTGTTAGTTATCATATCAAAATCAAATCTCTGGTTGCATTTAGCTTAAGCACTTTCTGCATCATTGGTGTGTTTGATTTCATCCCAAGTATGGATTGACACTCATCTATACTACAATTGCTAGACAGTTTCAAAAATCTGTTTATCAAGTGGCTACAGAGTCTAAACCCCATTTGAAACGTGGGAGACCTACTGGTTCCAAAGATAAGACTCCTCAGAAATTAAAGAAAGGTGCTGAAATTCAGACCGAGGAGATAGTGGATGTTCCAGACATAAATGAACCTAAGGTGCGGGAAAATGTTGCTTGGGACGCCAAGCTTCATGGGCCTGAAGTTCCTGATAATAAAGAGATCGCGATCAATTATGTCTCGTCTGGAATCCAATGGAACAGAAAAGATGTCGACATCGATGATATATTTGCATGGAATGTAGCACTTGATGTAATGAATGAGGATCTTGAACCCACATCCATTTTAGAGTGTACTCGCCACTCGCCAATTAGACTGGCTTAAATGGAAAGATGCTATAAACGTGGAGTTAAACTTTTTAAAGAAGAGAGAGGTTTCTGTCCCATAATTCGGACACCTCATGATGTTATGCCAGTTGGACATAAATGGGTCTTTGTGAGGAAGAGAAACGAACAAGGAGAAATCGTTAGACATAAAGCACGGCTTGTGGCACAAGGATTCTCACAAAGACCAGGAATCGATTATGAGGAGACATACTCCCCTGTGGTGGATGCAACGACTTTTAAATTCCTGATAAGTCTGGCCATAAGAGAAAATTTAGATCTGCAGTTAATGGATGTTGTAACCTCATACTTATATGGTCCACTGGATAACGAGATTTATATGAAAGTCCCAAAGGGTATAGAGCTGAAAGATAAAAGAAGTTCTCGAGACCAGCATTGTATTAAGCTGAATAAATCACTTTATGGATTGAAACAGTCAGGTCGCATGTGGTATAATAGACTAAGCAAGTACTTAGTAAAAGAGGGTTATAAAAACGATCCCATATTTGCTAAGGGATTCGTAATCATCGCGGTGTATGTTGATGACATGAATATCCTAGGAACCTCTGAGGAAGTATCCCAAACGGTTGAATACCTCAAGAAAGAGTTTGAGATGAAAGACTTAGGAAAGACTAAGTTCTGTTTGAGAATAGAGCTTGAGTACATTAATAATGAAATCCTTGTGCATCAAATGGCATATACAGAAAAAGTACTCAAGCGTTTTAATATGGACCAGGCTCACCCACTGAGTAGCCCAATGATGGTGAGGAGCCTTGGATTGGACAGTGATCCATTTGGTCCAAAGAAAAAGGATAAAGAAGTCATTGGTCCCGAAGTGCGATATCTCAGTGCCATAGGAGCGTTATTGTATTTGGCTACTCACACTAGACCAGATATATGCTTTGCCGTGAACCTCCTATCAATCTTGTCCGACCCAAAGGCACTGGAACGGGATTAAACACATACTTCGTTACCTACAAGGAACGAAAGATATAGGTCTATTTTACACTAACCATAACGACAAAGGTTTAGTTGGTTTTTCTGATGCAGGTTATCTATCGGATCCACACAATGGTCGATCTCAGACAGGATATGTGTTCACTCACGGAGGAACAGCAATTTCATGGCGATCCATGAAGCAGACGCTCACGGCCACATCGTCTAATCACGCAGAGATTCTGGCGATTCACGAGGCCAGCCGTGAATGTGTTTTATTGAGATCGATGACTCAGCACATATGGCGAGATTGTGGGATGACCAATGGGAAGGAAGAGCCAACCGTACTCTATGAGGACAATGCTGCATGCATAGCTCAGTTGAAGGATGGATACATCAAAGGAGACCGGACGAAACACTTACTTCCAAAATTCTTTTTCACTCACGATCTACAGAAAGACGGAGAAATTCAAGTGCTTCAAGTCCGTTCAAGCGACAACTCAGCTGACTTGTTCATGAAATCGCTTCCAACCTCCACGCTCAAGAAGTTGATGTATCAAATCGGCATGCGCCGATTAAAGGACTTTTGTGATGTCTAAAACAGGGGGAGTAATACGTGTTGTACTCTTTTTCCTCGCTAAGGTTTTGTCCCAATTAAGTTTTCCTTAGAATGGTTTTAATGAGGCAGCATCCTCAAGCGTATTACAAAGATCCTTGATAGCATCGAGCTCGGTTGTTTCGTCCAAGGGGGTGTTGGGGTCAAAATCCCCTCCTCGAAGATTGACGGAACGAGAAGTCGAGGCCGAGATCGAACGGAACTTATCCTGAACATGGAACGGACGAGTCAAGGCCAACTGCCCACGATCCGTCCGAAACGTAAGCCGGCGGCTGGGATAAGGCCAGCCCCCGGATCTTTACCATACAACATCCGGCGGCTGGGATAAGGCCAGCCCCCGGATCTTTACCATACAACATCCGGCGGCTGGGATAAGGCCAGCCCCCGGATCTTTACCATACAACATCCGGCGGCTGGGATAAGTCCAGCCCCCGGATCTTTACCATACAACATCCGGCGGCTGGGATAAGGCCAGCCCCCGGGTCTTTACCATACAACATCCGGCGGCTGGGATAAGGCCAACCCCCGGATCTTTACCATACAACATCCGGCGGCTGGGATAAGGCCAGCCCCCGGATCTTTACCATACAACATCCGGCGGCTGGGATAAGGCCAGCCCCCGGGTCTTTACCATACAACATCCGGCGGCTGTGAGAGCAGAAACTCACACTGTCGAAATTTATATTTCGCGGGGCTCCGAAAATTCTATTAAACAAGAACCAAAGGGCAAAAAAGTAAAAAGATGAGAAATATACTTTTATTAATAATTTCTCTAAGTACAAAAATATTCGAGAAAGCTTATTGTCTTATATCTCGAAAGCTCTTGCACTTGAGTTGGGATGCCTTGAAAGTGAATACAAGGGTGTCTATTTATATGAGAGAGCCTGGGGTCTCAAAGACTAATCTAAGCAATGTGGGATGTTGTAAAAATCCCTTTCCCAGCCGCCATTAACCCTAATGGGCCGCCGACCTGCCGCTCCTCTTCCTTCCATTACGGCCCATTTGTCTTGTTTTGGCCCAGCTTGTCTTTTTAATCTTCTGGTCCGATTTTCTCTGGTTTAGGGCCTTCTTCCGGTTTATTTTAAGTGAACTCCTTAATGTTTTTCCGCGTTCCGAACAGCGTGAAGTCCGTCTTTAAATGGCGTGATGTTTCTTCGAGGATTATTGGGCCGAGGCCCAATAGTCGGGAAATAGCTTCTGGGGCCGGTCCGAGAGGGTGAGATCCGGCCGTAGCCCATGTCTTGGCTTGGTGAATGCTCCGGGTTGGGAAAATATGCAGAGATTTGTCTTGAGAGGCCGTTAAAGAGTTTAGTTCATCCGTCGGAACGAACGCCAAGAGCTTGACCCGACGGGTGTTTGGTTGGAGCGACTTGATTGGCTCCTGAACGGGTTTTGAGATAAGTGAACCAATTTTCCTCGTTAAAACCTTTCCCGGAAAACCCTTTGGGACAAAACCAAGGATAAGGAAAGAGTACAAACGGTCACAACCCGTTTAGTTCATCTGCGACCGGTTAAGCCAAGAGATTGACCCGGGCAGGCGTTTGGTCTCATTTCGTGGGCTTGCTGCCAGAATATGAAATGTTTAACCGTTAATTCGGCCTTTTGCCTCATCAATCTCTGAGGAGGGGATTTTGACCCCAACAGTTAGCCCCCCAGCTCGTGGGCCTTGTATGCATGGGCGATGAGCGTTAATGGAGTGTTTATCGGGATTGATGGGCTAAAGGCCTTAGCGTGTAGATCGATAATGAGTGGCCGAATTTGGTTGAAATGAATTTTTCCTCCTTGGGCTGCTGGCGGCCGCTTGTTTTGTGAAGAGTTTCCTTTTCCTTTAGAAGCGAAGAAACTAAAAATTTTCCTTTTCCTGTCCAAGTTTTAGGATAAGAAAGATTTCATTTTTCTCTTCGCGTTAGGAAAGGTAAAGCTTCTTCTTCCTTTGGGATTAGAAATTGGAAAAGCTCATTTTTCCTTTTTTCCTTGGCAACTGAACTCGTTTTTTAGGCGAGCTGCCTACGTACCCTTTATGAGAAGGGATCAAGTCACCCGTAGTTCCGGCTTGATTGAGGAAAAGGCTTTATTGATCGGAGTCGTTGATCTGGCTGGATCCGACCAGACCGTTCTCGGGGTCTCGGACCTTGCCGTGTTTAGGGCGGTTGGCCCATCTCTGAAGAGATGGTTCATTCTGCTTGCCTAGAGGGCACTGTTTGCCGAGAGGCGATGTTTGCCGAGAGGCGTTTGCCGAGAGGCGATGTTTGCCGAGAGGCGTTTGCCGAGAGGCCATGTTTGCCGAGAGGCGATGTTGGCCGAGAGGCGTTTGCCGAGAGGCGATGTTTGCCAAGAGGCGATGTTTGCCGAGAGGCGTTTATGTTGTTTATTGCTTGCCAAGAGGCGTTTTCTTTATTTGTCGCTTGCCAAGAGGCGTTTGCCGAGAGGCGTTTGCCGAGAGGCGTTTATGTTGTTTATTGCTTGCCAAGAGGCGTTGCGTTGAGTTGGAGTGTTTTTCCGGACACTCGAACTTTTGGCCAGGTTGCGATGTTTTCCTGGGCTTATGTTTTGGTGTCGAGGAGTTACACGTTTAAATTCCTCTCTCGACTGAACGCGTTTAGAATCTCGTATCGGAGCCGGTTTGATACTGCGTTCAGAGATGTTCAAGACCAGCTTTCCATGTCAGGCGTCTTACTGGGTTTACGAGCTTATTTCGCGGTTTACACCTCGCACTATTTGCCTATGCGAGATGCTCCTGAAGATAAGCTTAAAAGAACATCGGATACGACGCTCCCTGCAGGATCGCGGGATGTCAGGTCACGCCGTTCGGATGTTGTCCGGAGATTTATATAGCGCGCTAAATTTATCCACTGCGGGATGTTAAAGAACCATGGTTTAGTCACCCTGTTGTGATCAGCAACGGTCGGTTGATACGTATGCCAAGAGGCGATGTGTGCCGAGAGGCGATATGTGCCGAGAGGCGATATGTGCCGAGAGGCGATATGTGCCGAGAGGCGATCTGTGCCGTGAGGCGATCTTTGCCGTGAGGCGATCTGTGCCGTGAGGCGATTTGTGCCGTGAGGCGATATTTTTTTTTTTTTTTTTTTTATATATATATATATATATATATAGCTGAACTCGCGAGTAGGCGAGCTGCCTACGTACCCCAATGGTGGGGATCAAGCCGATTCGTAGTTCCGTTTTTTAGATGAGATGAAAGCGTCTAGGCTTTGACTGCGGAATCATCCGTCTTCTTTTCGGCAGCTCCCGTTTCTTCTTGCTCGTCTTTATCTTCTGCAGGAAAAATCTTTGTTCTCTCGAACTGGTCGGTTCTACTCGCCTTATATCGTGGCTCGGTGCTTGTGTTCGCTTTCTTGCGCTTCCGGTCTTCTTTTGTCGTTTTGCTTCCAAGGTCTCCCGTTAGGAACCTCGTTGCAGGCATTCTTGCAATCGCCTCGCAATTTGCGGTCGAATGGCCATCGTCTTTGTGGAAGGTGCAGTAAACTTTTTCACCGTAGCCCACACTGCAAGTCCAGGTACTCCATGATCCATTTCCGTGTCTGGCCTTGTCGGATCGTTTCGTGTTAATTTGATAGGTGTGCATTCCGCGTGTGTTCGTCCCTTCGTTCATGTTGTTTCGTCCGCACCTTTTCTTGCTTGGAATATCCGAAGGTCGTGTCGTGCTTTTTGTCAACGTCTTTGATGGCCGGTGCTTCTTTGGCAAGGTCTCGATCTCTTCTTCAAGGATCTCGAAACTTGAGGAACGGTGCAATGCTTCTTGGATCGTCGCAGGGGGGTTCAGGGTAATTTCTTCTCGGAAGCTCCACTCATACAGTAGCGCTCTTCTTAAAGCAGCGAGTGCGGCTTGATTGCTGAGCTCGCTGATCTTCGACGCAACCGATTCGAAACGTTTTACGAAATTTCGCAAACTTTCGCTCGGGCCTTGGGATAGAGTCCAAATATCTTCATCGGGAGTATCTTGGCTTGCATAGAGCGTTCTCCTGCGGTCTGTTTTTCCTTGCTCGCCAATTGGCCATCGATGTTCGAACCGTATTGGATTTCCTTCGTCCCTGGTGGGATCCCTTCCCTTGTTGCGGGTTTCAATTGTATCTTGTCTGGTTACGTTTTCGGTCGTTCTGGTTCTACCTCCATTTTCTTCATTGATTATCGTCCATGTTGGCCACCCAGCTGCTCGCCCCAGGGTACTCTTCCGTTGCGGCAGTGGGGATCCGGATGGTTCCGCCCTTGTCCTGATCGAGCTTCGCTTGATCGAGTCACATTCTCCGGGCGATATGATTGGCAGTACGAATCGGAGCGGTTTTGCTTCGATGATCCCGTAGTTTTGTCTTAAGTCTTCTCTTGAAGTGGTGTTCCTTGTTCTGTTTTCGTCTTGGATCCGCGTCAATTCTTGGGCTACCAATCTGTTTGCCCTCGCTTGTCCGCTTTGCCGTTCTAGGTCCATCATCGTCTTTGATTCGGGACTTGATGTTGCGTCTTTTGCTTTACCATTCGTCTCGTTCACGTCTTGGCTAGCTCCGTATGCGGTGGTTTCTCCATCTTCTTCGCCGATCGCCTTCAAATCTGGCTGCTCGATTATTTGTCTTGCGGCGTTCTGCGGTTTTTTGCGGCGGCATTCCGGAATGAGCGGTTCTTGTCTCTCTTGTTCTGCCTTCCCGGCATTGCCGCTTGAGGCGAGAATTCAAGACATCTTGCAGTGATGCTTCGTCGTCCTTGCCTTGGGCTTCCCTCTGGTGAGACGTTCCTAGCTCGACCTTCGTCTCGGATTGTTCGTAGCTGTCGAGCCGTCGTTTTGGCTCGTTGGTCTTGTCGTTCTGGGATCATGATCTCCAGCTCGGCCGCCCTCGTCACCCCTTCTTTTGTGTCTTTTGATCCTGTCATTCGAACAATCGACGTTCCGGCGACAGTCATGCTGACCGGCAAGGTGTTTTCATCATTCGCCAGGTCGTAAATTCTTGGGCTGTCATCCACTGAGAGCTCCATGTCCTTCTTCGTTTCTGTTGTTATTACGGGGAGTTGGATTGCTCGGACTGTCGTTGTCGTCTTTCAGGTGAAACCAGTCGACGGTTTTGGATGGGTTGTGAGATGCCGGGTCCCAGTGTTCACCTTCCGAAGGGTTTCACGGAATTCGTTGTTGACCGAACTTCCCGTGTTGATTAGAAATTTGTGCATCGCTTGGTCTTCGATTGAAAGGCCGTTGACGAGTGGCTCGTTGTTGGAGTGGTTAATTCTGACGATCGTCACTTCGGCATTGGATGCTCCTGTTATGTTTGCTCCGAGGTCGAGGAGTCTTACACTCGTGACCCTCGCAGTAGAGGGGATTTTTTGAGTTTCCTCCAAGACTCGGTCGGTCTCGGGAGCCGCACTGGTTGCCTTGTGGACTTGAGATCTTGCTTCTCTTATCTGGCTCGCCGTTAGCTCCAATTAGGCGTTTTGCTCGTCAACTTCGCTTCTTCGGCTTGCGGAGCGGATCACTCGATCCGTCCGGCCTGTTCTCTCTCGCTCTTCGGCTCTTATTCGCTGGTTCTCCAGGAGTATGTTTTCTTCTTTTTCGGTAAAATCTTTTTCTTCTTCGTCTGTCTTGTCTACCGTGATTTCTCCGTCGGTCGCCGTTGAGATTGGCTGCTCGGCTTTACGTCTTGTTGCGCTTTTCCGGTGTAGCGGCGGCGGTTCCGATGGTTCCATCCTTGTTCCAACGGGGGTTGGCTCACCGAGGTTCTGCCCTCCAGGAGTGCTTGTCGGCAGTGAGAAACGGGGGCATCTTCTTCCGAGTGGCTGGGAGCCTTGCGTTAGCTCTCGGATGGCCGTCATCTCCTGCGTCGTTGCTCTTTCTTGTGTGTCTTGTTGCTCCACGAGTCCTGCTTTTATGTTCCTTAGGTCACCGATTGCCGTGATATCTTCGGCTGGACCGGTCGGGCCGGTGTTGACCGCTCCCGTTATTATGGGTTTTTCGATCGGCATTTCGGACCGAGGCTGTGTGACGGTGGAATTCCCAGCTGCAGCCGTTCCGGTTCCGGTTGCTCCCGTGATGATTGCTCCTGCTGCGGATGCTCCTCTGGTCGGCTGATTGCCGGTACCGTCGGTTCTTCCTCCGGTCGGCTGATTGCCGGTACCGTCGGTTCTTCCTACGGCTGCCATGGTCCTCCGCTCCGTATCCTGTTGTTCTTAAATAAAGAATACTTCTCGTCCCCACAGACGGCGCCAAACTGTGAGAGCAGAAATTCACACTGTCGAAATTTATATTTCCCAGGGCTCCGAAAATTCTATTAAACAAGAACCAAAGGGCAAAAAAGTAAAAAGATGAGAAATATACTTTTATTAATAATTTCTCTAAGTACAAAAATATTCGAGAAAGCTTATTGTCTTATATCTCGAAAGCTCTTGCACTTGAGTTGGGATGCCTTGAAAGTGAATACAAGGGTGTCTATTTATATGAGAGAGCCTGGGGTCTCAAAGGCTAATCTAAGCAATGTGGGACGTTGTAAAAATCCCTTTCCCAGCCGCCATTAACCCTAATGGGCCGCCGACCTGCCGCTCCTCTTCCTTCCATTACGGCCCATTTGTCTTGTTTTGGCCCAGCTTGTCTTTTTAATCTTCTGGTCCGATTTTCTCTGGTTTAGGGCCTTCTTCCGGTTTATTTTAAGTGAACTCCTTGATGTTTTTCCGCGTTCCGAACAGCGTGAAGTCCGTCTTTAAATGGCGTGATGTTTCTTCGAGGATTATTGGGCCGAGGCCCAATAGTCGGGAAATAGCTTCTGGGGCCGGTCCGAGAGGGTGAGATCCGGCCGTAGCCCATGTCTTGGCTTGGTGAATGCTCCGGGTTGGGAAAATATGTAGAGATTTGTCTTGAGAGGCCGTTAAAGAGTTTAGTTCATCCGTCGGACCGAACGCCAAGAGCTTGACCCGACGGGTGTTTGGTTGGAGCGACTTGATTGGCTCCTGAACGGGTTTTGAGATAAGTGAACCAATTTGCCTCGTTAAAACCTTTCCCGGAAAACCCTTTGGGACAAAACCAAGGATAAGGAAAGAGTACAAACGGTCACAACCCGTTTAGTTCATCTGCGACCGGTTAAGCCAAGAGATTGACCCGGGCAGGCGTTTGGTCTCATTTCGTGGGCTTGCTGCCAGAATATGAAATGTTTAACCGTTAATTCGGCCTTTTGCCTCATCAATCTCTGAGGAGGGGATTTTGACCCCAACAGCGGCTGGGATAAGGCCAGCCCCCGGATCTTTACCATACAACATCCTGCGGCTGGGATAAGGCCAGCCCCCAGATCTTTACCATACAACATCTGGCGGCTGGGATAAGGCCAGCCCCCGGATCTTTACCATACAACATCCGGGGGCTGGGATAAGGCCAGCCCCCGGGTCTTTACCATACAACATCCGGCGGCTGGGATAAGGCCAGCCCCCGGATCTTTACCATACAACATCCGGCGGCTGGGATAAGGCTAGCCCCCGGATCTTTACCATACAACATCCGGTGGCTGGGATAAGGCCAGCCCCCGGATCTTCATCACATGCACACGATCATTTCTCAAGTCAAGACTCGTCATCCGAACATCGTCCAGTCGACCGACCGTCATGCCCGGACCGACCCGAAGATTATCCATTTGCACGTTCTGACTCCAAAGACGTCCGTAAACATTCCCCAAAAGACCGTGACGAACGTCCAGCCGTCCGTGGACCAGTCGCCGAGCACACGAGCCGAAGGAACCGGCGGCTGGCCATCAATACCGAAACCGGCGGCTGGAAGTTCAAACGAAAAACGAGCGGTTCGAATCTCAGAAGTCGTAAAATGTTCGGAACACTATTCACGCGGGAAAAACCGTAGAAAAACACTATTCATCCCGAGACAAAGTTAGCCGAAAAATCGAATTAAGTTAACCGAAAAACACTATTCATCGGGTCACTATTCGGGTCACTAAGTGAATAGTGTTTTTCAGTTAACTTAATTCGATTTTTCGGTTAACTTTGTCTCGGGATGAATAGTGTTTTTCTACGGTTTTTCCCGCGTGAATAGTGTTCCGAACGTTTTACGACTTCTAAGATTCAAACCGCCCGTTTTTCGTTTGAACTTCCAGTCGCCGGTTTCGGTATTGATGGCCAGCCGCCGGTTCCTTCAGCTCGTGTGCTCGGCGACTGGTCCACGGACGGCTGGACGTTCGTCACGGTCTTTCGGGGAATGTTTATGGACGTCTTTGGAGTCAGAACGTGCAAATGGATAATCTTCGGGTCGGTCCGGGCATGACGGTCGGTCGACTGGACGATGTTCGGATGACGAGTCTTGACTTGAGAAATGATCGTGTGCATGTGATGAAGATCTGGGGGCTGGCCTTATCCCATCCGCCGGATGTTGTATGGTAAAGATCCGGGGGCTGGCCTTATCCCAGCCGCTGGATGTTGTATGGTAAAGATCCGGGGGCTGGCCTTATCCCAGCCGCTGGATGTTGTATGGTAAAGATCCGGGGGCTGGCCTTATCCCAGCCGCCGGATGTTGTATGGTAAAGACCCGGGGGCTGGCTTATCCCAGCCGCCGGATGTTGTATGGTAAAGATCTGGGGGCTGGCCTTATCCCAGCCGCCAGATGTTGTATGGTAAAGACCCGGGGGCTGGCCTTATCCCAGCCGCCGGATGTTGTATGGTAAAGATCCGGGGGCTGGCCTTATCCCAGCCGCCGGATGTTGTATGGTAAAGATCCGGGGGCTGGCCTTATCCCAGCCGCAGGATGTTGTATGGTAAAGATCCGGGGGCTTGCCTTATCCCAGCCGCCGGATGTTGTATGGTAAAGACCCGGGGGCTGGCCTTATCCCAGCCGCCGGATGTTGTATGGTAAAGATCCGGGGGCTGGCCTTATCCCAGCCACCGGATGTTGTATGGTAAAGATCTGGGGGCTGGCCTTATCCCAGCCGCCGGATGTTGTACGGTAAAGATCCGGGGGCTGGCCTTATCCCAGCCGCCGGCTTACGTTTCGGACGGATCGTGGGCAGTTGGCCTTGACTCGTCCGTTCCATGTTCAGGATAAGTTCCGTTCGATCTCGGCCTCGACTTCTCGTTCCGTCAATCTTCGAGGAGGGGATTTTGACCCCAACAGTTAGCCCCCCAGCTTTTTGCTTCTGTGGTTCGGAGCAAGGAGCTTTGAGCTGAGAGTGTTATCGGGATTGACTGAAGCGGGAAGGCAACGAGTTTTTCCGTTCGTCCGTTCGCCCGCTTCTCTTTAATGTCTTGTCAGAGCATTGTTCATCATGGGAGTTTGTGCCATGTTTGCTATATCAAAGGAGTGGCTTCATTCATTTTTTCACATCCCCTTCTCAAGTTTTTTTCTTCAAGTCTCTTCTTTGAAAATCTTCCTCTTTAGCAATGGCTGGTGAAGAGGGTTCTCCTTTCGGTCTCAACTTTGATGCGATAATGAACAATCAGTTCGAGTTTGATTTTATGTCCGCTGATCAGGATATGGTACTTGTGGAAGATCTGCTGGCAGCTGGAGAAAATGCCATTCCACGAGCAGCGTACGGTCCCGAAGGTGTTCCGCAGTGGGAGGCTGGTCCTAGCAATGCTCAAGGATCGTTTGATTTTGCTAATGTTCCTCAATGGGAGCCTGAGACGGCGGCCGGGAATGAAGATATACCCGGGATGGCGGCTGGGAATGGAGATATACCCGAGACGGCGGCTGGGAATGAAAGCATTCCCGAGACGGCAGCTGGGAAAGAGTCCAGACCCGAGCCGGCGGCCGGGAGTTCAACGAGTAGGGCGTCTAGTTCGAAGAGGGCGGCTGGCTCTAAGGACACTTCCAAGAGGGCGTCTGGCACAGTTGCCGTATCAAGATGGGCGCTCGGCTCTGGAGGTGCCTTAGAGAGGGCGTCCGGCTCTTCTCGAGTTGAAATTGACGGCGTCTCGCCGAGGACGAGTATAGCACGTGGCGTTTGGACTCCTCCTCAACATGTTGAGGACAACGGCGGGTGGCGCGAATGGCCGTCCCGATCTCTGGTCCCTTCCGAACGTCGTCGTGTTTGGCCAGAGACGGGTGACGACGTTCGGAAGGGACCAGAGTCCGGAGACGAAATTAGATCGGATCACCCGGAGGTGCCTATCTTTGTCCATCCGGACGTGAAGTCCGAGTGTCGTTCTCCCGGGGAGGCTAAGGCCTATAGGGGTGAAGATATTTTTGCGTGGCGGTTTAAGAAGCCTGGACCGTCTACGAGTTATAGATCGATAGCCGAGGTATTCGTGCATGGACCAACTTTGAGTGATCGGGATTCTCTGGCCGAGCTTAGATACGACTTCCGGATCTCAGACAAGATTAAGTTTCGTCTTCCAAAAAATAGGGATAGGATGAACAAGGCACCAGAAGGATATTTCGCTATGCACGAGTCAATGTTTTACGAAGCTTTCCTCTGGTTCCCGATCCCGGGAGCTATCTTCGGATTTCTCGAGTTATATGGGGTTGCGATCTCTCAACTTACCCCAGCCGCTCTAAGGATTTTGATGGGACTCGCGGTCCGTTGTGCCGAGTGCGGGATCAAGTTGGAGCGTGACCTTATACGGAATTTCTTTTCGTTGAGGAAAGTTTCCCAGTCGGAGTTCTTCTGTTCAGTCAATATTCGGAAGAATGTGCAGTGGTTCTATACGGGGCTTCGAAAGCATTGCAAAGCTTCGCGACACGAGTTTTTCTACGTGAAACGCAGCCCGCTGACGGTCGGTTCCGACTTTGGCGGCTCAGTTAAGACCGAGTGGAGTTTGCCACGTAAGCATTTTGTCTTTTTGTGAATTTTTTCTATAAGTAGTCCTTACTCCTTTGCTTCATTTTCCATAACTTCATTTCTCACAACTTCTCATTTTTTCTTCCCTTCCTTCTCTAGTTCGAGATCCCTTTGCTCCTAGAGTTTCCGGGTTCGAGGATATCGTTGCAGAAGTTAACAAGAAGAAGATAAATTGGAAGTGTCCTGATCTTTGGCGCCGCTTTCTAGACGCAAAGGATATTTTAGAAGGTCGTGGTCCTCCGAAGGGTCCTGACTTTGCTGATCTGATGGCGACATACCCCGGAATGGAGGGAGTTTGGAAGTATCTGATACACGAGTTTTAAACCCTTATTTCCTACTGCAAGTGCACAGCATACGAAGTAGTATTTAGGGGTCGATCCCACGAAGACAAGTTTTCACACTTTGATATATTGAGCTAAATCAAAAGCTAAGACAATTCAATATGTTTTTGGTTTTTGTAAATAGTAAGTAATGAAAGCGAAATCGGTTGTAAGATAATATTAAGCAAGCGTTAGGTCAAGGAATATCGCAGGAGATTCAGATCAACGGATTAAACAACTATTCAGGCAATGATTGAGCATAAATCTAGAACTTAAACACTAAGATAATATCAATCCACTCTCGTGGTACCAATATCTTTGTCTATCAACCTAGAAATCCTAGCTCTCGCAGGTACCAGAAATCGTAGACAAGCATTAAGGATAGGTTTAATATGTTCACAATTCTCAATACATCTGCTCTCGCAGGTAATGGTTAAATTGCTCACTAATGTTCCTTCTAGCAACCTAGCAAATCTCGCTGTCTAAGTTAAACCAAATTTCATAAGATCAAGTGATCAATTCGATCTAAGCATTAAGAACAACAAGGGTGAAGATATTGATTTGAATAGCCTATTTGTGTTTAACCCTAAAGCTCATGAATTCCTTTGACAAACCTTAACCTAACTAAGAGGTCTACTCAGACATGATTAAAGAAGAAAACAAAGAGATTATAAAGTTCATCATAAAAGCTTGAATAGATAATGAAAGCTGAATATAAACTTATAAGAACTTAATTAAAGCATAAACATAAAGACTGAAAGTAAAGCATAAATATAAAGACTAAAAGTAAAGCATAAATATAAAGACTGAAAGTAAAACTTAATTAAGCATAAAGATAAGAACTGAAAGTAAAGCATAAGATTAAAAGCATAAGATTAAAGCTTAAAAGAAACTTAACAAGAACTAGATAAAAGCATAAACATAAAACTTAAAACTAAAGAAGAAGCTATGCTTTGAAGCTAGAGAAGAGAAGAGGAAGAAGCAGGTGTGATTTGAGAGTGATGTTGTGAGTCCATTATATAGGCCAAGGTGAAGGGGAGTAGGTGAAGCGGGGAACGGTCGTTCTTGGTGTAGAACGATCGTTCTCCTTGGTCGATCGAAGTAGGTGAAGTAGGTGAGCTCGGGAACGATCGTTCTAGGTGGAGAACGGTCGTTCCGTGCATGGTTGTTGGTGAAGTAGGTGAGACCGGGAACGGTCGTTCCTTGCATGGATCGGTCGTTCCTCTGCTTTGTTGGCAAGGTTGGTGAAATGGAGAACGATCGTTCCCTTGGGGGAACGGTCGTTCTTGTCTGGTCGTTCTTCTCAAAGAACGGTCGTTCTTCACTTTGTCCTTTTCTCGTGTTTTCCCGACTCGAACATCTCCGTAAACGCCAAACTCCTTCGGAACTCCATGAAATCTGTAAAAGACTCAAAACAAAAGAAAAGACTCGAAAAACTAACGAAAGATGCAAATCAAAACTCAAACCGAATACTAAAAACGAATCAAAATACGTTAAAAACACATAATATCAGTATCGCCAAAGATATGTTCAATGAATATGTTCAAAGAGAGAGATCACATTTGTAGACACATCCCATGAGTTTAATCAGAAAGAGACCACCTATCTAGACACAATCCTAAAGAAAAGTTTTGTCGGTCCGTATACTCCATAGTTTTTGCACATGAATGCGATGACAGTAAACGAAGAAAAGTGGGTTTCAACATGGAAATGGTAAGGGTGTGGTACTAGACTAAGGATAAGTCTAGCCATTTGGAGTTAGCAAAGATTGGTAAAAATTGATGCAAAGAAAACTCCAAATGTAAAATCCAATACATGATTATCAACCCCCTAAGTGAGATAAATTAAGTCCATACTAAGTTCCGATAATTCGATTAAGTTCAGATGATTTGAGAAATTCACTAAATGATCAAGTTATGGATTTTTCTGCGTTTCCAAACTATCCTCAAACAATGCTAAACAGTCTTAAGGCAATGACATCGAACATGTTGCAATTCCAAAAGGTTTTAACAAAATCACACACTGTTTTGACTCGATAAAAATATTTTTTTTTTTTTAGTTTTTGAAAATCTAAACACACCAAAATAAAACATAAGAAGTAAACATCAATAAAACACAATGTTAGTACACAAATAAATCCCTCCCCCAGACTTGTTTTTAACCGTCCCGGTTGAAACAAAACTGAAAGAGAAACCCGTAAAGTCATAAATAAAAATAAAAAGTGTCTAAAATAAAAATGGATATAACAAGGGAGATAGAAATAACCACAGCTCAGTGGTCGCTGGTGGAGCTATCGGTGATGCTCTCTATCCGTCATCCGCTCAACACTTAATAAAAACCTGCAAAAACAATCTTAAACAAAACAAGAAACGTAAATAGAATAAGAACGAAAAAACTTTGCGCTATTTTACATGTTACCTGGTGGGTTGCCTCCCACGAAAGCGCTTGTTTTACGTCGCTAAGCTTGACGTTGGTGCCATGTATCAGTGAGGCTTGGTTTGGGAGCTTGCTCCAAAACAGGCTCCGAAATCAGACATCCTTATGTTCAGAACTCTACTCAGCATTCCATTCACAACACCAATATCCTTCTCTTTCAACTCTGATGGAAGAATAGCTCTAACTGTAGAGAAAGGTTTAGGACGACCTTTGCACTTGACCTTGTAGTCAACCGAGTTTCCATCATATCCTTGAGGGATCAAAGTCATTTGAGGACCTCCCGTAATTTTTTTGTACGGCACATTTTCTTGCGTTTTTGTCTCCTCGCTAAATTTCCCGGGTGGTGGAGCAGGTGCTTGCGGAATTGGAGCGGGTGCTTCCTCTTTATCCACTGCTGAGATGCAAGAGGAGCGTGTGGTTGTTCCTATGGGAACGGCTTCGTAGAAGACATTCTTGTCAATCTTGGAAAAGCACACTTGCCTATTCGGCATATCGATGATTGCACCCACTGTAGCCATGAATGGTCTTCCAAGAAGTAAGGGTGTGCCATAACCTCCTCTCATCTCCAAAACCAGAAAATCAGTTGGAACTAGGCAATCCCCTATTCGGACAGGTAGATCGTGAATGCTGCCAGACGATGTTGTTGAGGAGGTGTTTGCAAATTGAAGAGTCATATGGCTAGGTTTTACCTCATAAGTTTTCAGCTTCTCTGCAATCGCCTTTGACATGAGATTAACAGTAGACCCGGAATCACAAAGAGCGTCCTTGAATTCCATTCCAGCAATCGAGCATGGGACCAAGAATTTTCCCGGATCTTCAACTTTAGGCAATACCCTCAATGCTGGTGGTGTACTCCTTGCTTCTACAAAGGCTGCCTTAATCTCCTTCTGATCTCTAGGCGGAACTGGGTAGGGCACCTTAGGAATATAAACCCTTGCTGGAAGATTTTCTGCGGGTTTGGTGGGAGCATCTCGGGGGAGCATGTGCTCTGGGGTAACGAGCAGGCGCTCTATCGCCACTCCTTTTCCTTTTGCCGATTTTGAAGTTGAGGTCGTGGTATGGTGGAGCGTCTTTCCGCTTCTCAATTCAATGGCGTTGATGAAATCCCTCCTTGGTGTTTCAGCCCTTCCAGGCAGAGTTCCTGGTGTCCTCTTGATAGCCTCAGCCGTCTGTGCAATCTGAACGTCGAGCTGCTTCATATGAATCCATACAGCTTCATATTTTTCATTGAGGTCCACGTACATTGTATCAACCTTAGCATTGATCTCAGATGCTGCCTTTTGCTGACTTGCCAGTAGTTGTTGCATCATGTTCTTCAGCTCGTCTTGGTCGTTAGACGCATGAGCTTGAAAGCTCTGATTCTTCACATAGTCTTCATTCACATAGTTAACCTCTGCGTTAGTACCTTGTGTCTTCTTAACTGATTCAGCGGTTTGTGCAATCTGAGTGTCAAGCTGCTTCAAGTGAGTCCGTACAGCCTCATACTTCCCATTAAGATCAACATACATAGTGCCAACTTTGGAGTTGATCTCTGCTGCCGCCTTTTGTTGACTCGCCATCATCTGTTGCATCATGTTCTTCAGCTCGTCTTGGGAGCCGGTTGCTGAAGATGAAGGCTGCTGGTTTGTGAAAGGCTGGGGCTGTGAGTTTATGAAAGGCTGCCTTGTCTGATTCCCTCCTTGGAAACGGTTCTGATTTGGAACGAATGACCGGTTCTGGTAGTTGTTGGGGTAGTTCTTCTGAAAGCCCATCTGTGGCTGATTTCCTCCTTGCTTAGGATATACCTGATCCTGCAGATTCTCCACATTGGTGCTCCTGTAGGACAGGTTTGGATGAGTGTTGAAGCCTTGGTTGTTGAAACCGCGGTTCTGCCCGAAACTTTGTCCCGTCATATAATTCACCTCCATCTGATCATTCCCGGTTTCTTCCTCGTAGGCTTGAGCGATAGGTGTTTCCCCATTCTCATCCACAAAGTGGACTGACTTCTGGTTCTTTTTTAGCAAAAGGTTAACCATGGCAGAGAGTTCATCAATCTTCCTGGAGTCCACACTGTTGACCTTCTTTCTGTCGTACTCCGGGCTTTTGTTGCTGGAACTTGCGGCTAGGTTCTCGATCAGCTCCAGGGCTCCTTCCTTTGACTTAGTGTAGAAGTCACCGTTACTAGCTGCGTTCAGGGCATTTCTGTAGTCCCAATCTACTCCGTCATAGAAGGTGCTGAGCAGCTGCTCGTCACTAAACCCGTGGTGAGGGCACTCGCGCTTGTACTCCTTAACCGCTCCCATGCTTCATTGAAGGATTCGCCGGACTGTTGCTCGAATGAGGATATCTTGTTCCTCAAGGCTGCGGTCTTGGACTTCGTGTAGAACTTATCCAAGAAGGCTGCTCGTGCACTAGCCCAAGTCGGTAGAGAGCCTGGTGGTAAAGATTTTAACCACCGTGATGCTTTTCCCGTAAGAGAGAAGGGAAAAGTTTGCACTTCAGGAAATCTGGATGCACACCATTGGAGCCGGTTGTGCTACAGATCTCTTCAAAATTCTCGATGTGATCCATCGGAATCTCAGCAGGCAGACCGTGGAACAGGTGTTGCTTCACGAGGCCGATCATTGAGGTTTGATTTCGTAATCTTGCCTCTGGATGGTCGGGGTAACGATCGCAGATCGATCCTGATAGTATGTGTGAGCCGCATCTTTGTCTCCGAAGGCAGGTTGTGCAATGAGTTGCCTCTCCTGTTGCATGCGAAGCTGCTCCATGGCTGTCTGAAGTTGTAGCAGCTGAGCTGCTATGTCTGCTTGTCCGCCCATATGAGTTGGCGGTGTCAGTTGTTTCTGGTTCCGGAACAAGTATGTTACGTCTCTGCCTGTTCCCTCGTTCTGCTCTTGCTAACTCCTCGTTTGATAAGCTAACAAGATCCTCGTTGTTTCTGCTCCTTGTGCTCCTTGGGGACATGCACCTGAAACACAAAAACAAAGAAGAAAAGAAAACGAGTTTAGTAAAGTTCTTAGTCTGATAATTCAGCCGTAAACCAAAGGCGAAAAATTTGGTCCCCGGCAACGGCGCCAAAAACTTGATACACGAGTTTTAAACCCTTATTTCCTACTGCAAGTGCACAGCATACGAAGTAGTATTTAGGGGTCGATCCCACGAAGACCAGTTTTCACACTTTGATATATTGAGCTAAATCAAAAGCTAAGACAATTCAATATGTTTTTGGTTTTTGTAAATAGTAAGTAATGAAAGCGAAATCGGTTGTAAGATAATATTAAGCAAGCGTTAGGTCAAGGAATATCGCAGGAGATTCAGAGCAATGGATTAAACAACTATTCAGGCAATGATTGAGCATAAATCTAGAACTTAAACACTAAGATAATATCAATCCACTCTCGTGGTACCAATATCTTTGTCTATCAACCTAGAAATCCTAGCTCTCGCAGGTACTAGAAATCGTAGACAAGCATTAAGGATAGGTTTAATATGTTCACAATTCTCAATACATCTGCTCTCGCAGGTAATGGTTAAATTGCTCACTAATGTTCTTTCTAGCAACCTAGCAACTCTCGCTGTCTAAGTTAAACCAAATTTCATAAGATCAAGTGATCAATTCGATCTAAGCATTAAGAACAACAAGGGTGAAGATATTGATTTGAATAGCCTATTTGTGTTTAACCCTAAAGCTCATGAATTCCTTTGACAAACCTTAACCTAACTAAGAGGTCTACTCAGACATGATTAAAGAAGAAAACAAAGAGATTATAAAGTTCATCATAAAAGCTTGAATAGATAATGAAAGCTGAATATAAACTTATAAGAACTTAATTAAAGCATAAACATAAAGACTGAAAGTAAAGCATAAATATAAAGACTAAAAGTAAAGCATAAATATAAAGACTGAAAGTAAAACTTGATTAAGCATAAAGATAAGAACTGAAAGTAAAGCATAAGATTAAAAGCATAAGATTAAAGCTTAAAAGAAACTTAACAAGAACTAGATAAAAGCATAAACATAAAACTTAAAACTAAAGAAGAAGCTATGCTTTGAAGCTAGAGAAGAGAGGAGGAAGAAGAAGGTGTGATTTGAGAGTGATGTTGTGAGTCCATTATATAGGCCAAGGTGAAGGGGAGTAGGTGAAGCGGGGAACGGTCGTTCTTGGTGTAGAACGATCGTTCTCCTTGGTCGATCGAAGTAGGTGAAGTAGTGAGCTCGGAACGATCGTTCTAGGTGGAGAACGGTCGTTCCGTGCATGGTTGTTGGTGAAGTAGGTGAGACCGGGAACGGTCGTTCCTTGCATGGATCGGTCGTTCCTCTGCTTTGTCGGCAAGGTTGGTGAAATGGAGAACGATCGTTCCCTTGGGGGAACGGTCGTTCTTGTCTGGTCGTTCTTCTCAAAGAACGGTCGTTCTTCACTTTGTCCTTTTCTCGTGTTTTCCCGACTCGAACATCTCCGTAAACGCCAAACTCCTTCGGAACTCCATGAAATCTGTAAAAGACTCAAAACAAAAGAAAAGACTCGAAAAACTAACGAAAGATGCAAATCAAAACTCAAACCGAATACTAAAAACGAATCAAAATACGTTAAAAACACATAATATCAGTATCGCCAGCAAAAGTATGGTGAAGCTAGGCCGTCCGGAGAGGCGGCCAATTTCGATCTGGCGTCCGGTTTCGTTTTACCGCCTGGGCCTGATTTCCATAACCTTCCCGAGGAACAGGTCGCTGCTCCTCAGGGTTCTGCTTGTGCTGCTGTTGCGGATAAAGGGAAGGGAGCTTCCAACAGCCCGGACCGTTCGAGGCAGGGTAAAGTGGCTCGGACGGCCGAGGTGTCTGATCCCGGTCTTCTTTTTGATGCTCGCAAGGCAGCAGGAGGAGATCCAGCCGAGTCTGTGAAAGTCGTGGACTACTTTGGCACGTTGGCTCCAGCCTCTGCAGCGCCGTTCGATCGTTCGGCGGTTTACGGAGATCTATCTTCCGGCCTTATGATGGTAATTCTTTTTGCCTTTAGATTTGTTTTGACGCAGTTTGGTCTTTGCTGATATTTGCTTTTCTCTGATTCAGGTCGCCACTCGAGCTCATGCGACACAGGCTGCCTTGGAAGCTTCGGAGAAAGAGTCCCGGAAGAAGGACAAGAAGATCAAGGCCCTGGAAGTCAAGCTTCGGAATGTGGAGAGAAGATCTCAGAAGGAGCTCAGGAAAGCGCTCGCGGAGGCTGAGCGGGAGATGGAGCTGGCGATCAAGAAATGCCGCTGGCAATTGGTGGAGAAGTACCGTCTCCGCATCGAAGGTGCTAAAGCTGCCCTTGTGCCGATGCGTCAGGCGAAATATGGCGAGACTGCCTTGACTGAGGTCAGCTCGAACCTTGACCTAGTCCGGGATATTAAGTCCGGGAAATCCAAGGTCGAGGAGGAGGAAGGAGAGCTGAAGGCATCATTAGAGCGGCTCGAAGGAGGGGGTTGGGTCGGCTCCTACGATTGTGCTGCGGCCGTTCTTGAGAGCCACTTGGTTTACTCTCCCGTTTCTCCGTACCAGTCTCTGGAGGCCGAGGATTTGGACTACGCAGCTCCTACTCCTCTTGTTGAGTATGATTAGGCTTTGGCCTTTGTATCTTGCATTTTCCGCTTTGGCTGCGTTTGGGTCTCTTGACCCTTTTTTTTTATTGTATTTGCTTTGTTAACTGATCTTGGTCACTCATATCTCCTTTCATGGAGATTTATTATCTATTTGCTTTTGCCTCAGATGTTATGGACTTCTTCGCTTGCTTGCTTTGCTTTTATAGCCTTGATAAAGGAGAAGATGGGCGGCCGGTATGTCTCTCTTCCAAGAGGGCGGCTGGCCCATTTTATAGAATGAAGGGCGGCTGGCCCGTCTCTCTACGGAGGACGGGCGGCTGACCGGTTTTGTGGAGTAAAGGGCGGCTGGCCCGTCACTCTACGGAGGACGGGCGGCTGGCCCGTTTTGTAGAGTGAAGGGCGGCTGGCCCGTCTTTCTACGGAGGACGGGCGGCTGACCGGTTTTGTGGAGTAAAGGGCAGCTGGCCCGTCTCTCTACGGAGGACAGGCGGCTGGCCCGTTTTGATATTGCGTTGGAGTGTTGTTCCGGACACTCGAACTTTTAGACCAGTTTGTATTTTGCGAATGTTCCTGGGTTTAATGCAGTCTTTTGTTGTCGTAGGGGACCGAGCTTGTTCGAATCCCTCTTTCGACTGAATGCTTTTAAGATATCGCATCAGAGCCGGTTTGATACAGCGTTCTCGAGATGTCTTTGACCAGTGTTCCCGTGTCCGGCGCTTTACTGGGTTTAAAGAGTTTACTTTGTGTCCTGTACTATGCAAAGTGTTGGTGAAAGTAAACTAATCAGAACATCGTCTCGAGCGCTTCCTGCAGGATCGCGGGATACAGGTTACGCCCTTCGGATGTTAATCCGGAAATTTGTATAGTGCGCTAGTTTTATCCTCTGCGGGATGTTGAAAGAACCATGGTTTAAAAAGATAGTCTTGTTGTGGCCAGCAACAGACGGATTTGTTGGAGAGGACTTAAGTGTTCGGGAGAAGTGTCTTGATTGGTTGATGGTCTTTGGATGAGATGCTAAGCCTCGATGTTCATCTGATTTTAAGTTCGAGTTGAAGATGTTTTATGAGATCCTAAGTCTCAATGTTCATTTTCCTTGGGGTTTTCTGGATCCATTCGGTTTCTAGATCAAGTTTCAAGATGCTAAGTCTCGATGTTTGTCAGAACGGTGTTTTCGGGAAACTTTTTCAAGCTTTGGGTGTGTTATGAGATGCTAAGTCCCAATGTCCATCTTCTTGAAATTTTTGCGAAAATTTGGGAGTATGTATATACGGACCCACTCCCCCCCTTTTTTAAGGAGAGGGGCAACTGAACTCGTTTTTTAAGCGAGCTGCCTACGTACCCTTCGTGAAAAGGGATCAAGTCACCCGTAGTTCCGTTTTTTTTTTTTTTTTTTTTTTTTTTTTGCTCGGGAAGACGGTTAAGTCTTGGTAATGGAGTTGTCCGTTGTGGCTTTTGTCTTTTCTTGGTTGATTTCGGTCTCCGTGGGTGGAACCTCCGTTTTTTCGAACCGCTCGGTTCTACTCACTTTCTTCCCCAGCTCGGGGGCGTCGTCTTCATTCTTTCTTTTCGGGTTCTCTCTCTGCGCGATGGTCGGATTCCGGAGCTTGTGCTCTGCCAGAAAACAGATCCGAGCCTCCTTCTGGTTTCCCCAAACGGTCTTGATCCCGTTTGGTGTCGGGAACTTCAGGCAGAGATGGTAAGTTGATGGGATAGCTCGCATTGAGTTGATCCAAGGAGTTCCCATGATCACATTATAAATCGCGGGGTGGTTAGCCACCGCGAAGTTAACGATTTTGGTAATCCCTCCTGCACGAACCGGGAGCTGGATCGTTCCGTCCGTCATTGTGACTTCACCGGAGAATCCGGTCAACGATCTCGGATTTGGCTTTATCAACGATGAATCTACCTTCATCCTCTGAAGTGTCTCCCGAAAAATGACATCCACTGAACTTCCGGTATCGATCAAGATCCGAGAGACGTCATGGTCGTTGATGTCCAGTTCTACCACCAATGGGTCGTCGTGAGGTTGGTCAAGTCCTTCGGCGTCTTTTTCATTGAAGGCGATCCGGTCGTCGTTTTCGTTGATCGGCTCCTGCGGGTTTGACTCCTTGTCTCCTCTTCTCAGGAAAGCCTTTATCGAAGCCACCGTGTCTCGGCAGTACTGAGATCCTCCGATGATCATGTGGATCCTCCTGCGGTTGGCGGCGGAGTCGTCTCCGTTTGGTCTCCTTCCCCGTTTGGGGGTATCTTCGTCGGGCCTTTCGGGACGTTCCCGGTTAGGTCGTTCGTCCAGGGCGCCAACGTCTTCTTCGACAGCTCCGAGACTCTCGAGGGTTACTCCGTTTCCGAGCTCTCCGCTAATAGCTTTGCCGCGAGCCTTCTTCCGACAGTCCTGCAGTTTTCGGTCGAGTGCCCCTTTGCCTTGTGGAAGGTACAAAAGGCGTTCTCGTCGAATCCCGGTCGTGTCCATGTGTTCCACGGTCCCCTGTTGCGCCCATCTGATGGTCTCTCCGCGTTTATTTGATAGTTATGCGCTCCGCCTGGGTTGGGTTCCTCATCTCGGCTGGTTCGCCTACTTCTTCTCTCGTTTGGAAAGTTAGAAGGTTGCACCATGCCTTTGGCTACCGATTTCGATGATTGGTGCTTTCCGGCTGGGACCCTCATTTCTTCCTCATAGATCACGAAGTTAGAAGCACGGTGGAGAGCATCTTGGATGGTTACCGGTGGGTTGATGGTAATCTCCTTTCTGAAGTTTGAAGTCTTCAGCAAGGACTTCTTCAGGGCGTTGATCGCTGCACTGTTGCTTAGGCCGTCGATCTTCGAGTCAATCATCTTAAACCTCTCGATGAAATCTCGAAGACTTTCATCGGGCTCCTGCAATAGCGAATAGAGGTCTGCGTCGGATGTTGACTGTCTTATGAATAGCGAGTAATGCTTCAGGAAGGCTGCCGACAATTGCTCGAAACCGTTAATTGAATCTCTTTCTAGCCTTGATCCAGCGGAGCTCTTCTTCGTCCGCGTTCAGGTCTCCGACCTCATCGTCAGTTTTGCCTTCGGCTCTGTTCGTGGTGTCTCTCCGGTTTTCGCCGTTAGTCACCGTGGAAGTCGGCCGTTCAGCGGTTCGCCCAGTGGTGCTTTTCCGGTACAGCGGGGGTGGTGCTGACGGTTCTCTCCTTGTTCCGACCGGGGTCTGTTCGTCGGGATTCTGACGGCCCGAGGGATCCGCTTGCGGGGTGAAGATAGGGCGTCTTACACCTAGAGTCCGAGGGGCGTGTGCTGGTTCCTGGGAAGCCGCTCTTTCTCGTGCGGCTGCTCTCTCTTGCCTGTTTTGCCGCTCCGTGATTTCGGCTACCATGTTCCGCAGTTCGGTGATCGCTGCATTCTCCGGGGCGGTGTTGGCTGTTTCCGTGATGATCGGATCTTGGAGGGGCATTCCGTATCTGGCGAGGGCCCTGGGGGAAGTCCCGAGATTTCCGACTGCTCCGTCGGTGGATGTCCCGGCAGCAGTTGTTCCGGTTCCGGCCGCCGATGTGCTAATGGCGGGAAGTCCCATTCCGGCTGCTGCTCCGGTCGGTTGGTTGGTGATGTCGTCAGTTCTTCTGGTCATTGTCTTCGTTCGGTATCCTTTTCGTTCTTAGGGTTAAGAATATTTCTCGTCCCCACAGACGGCGCCAAACTGTGAGAGCCGAAACTCACACTGTCAAAACTTATATTTAATGGGGGGCTCGAAAATTCTATTTATAAAGAACTAAAGGACCAAAAATGCAAAAAGATGAAAAGAGGGATTTTTATTGATATTTTCCGAAAGTACAATGGAAATTAGCAAAAGCTGAATAGTCTTAAATTGCTAAAACTCCTAATACTCGGATTTGGGATGGATTTAACCTTTACATGAGCGTACATATATATACTAACAGTCCTAGGAGGCTAAGACTGCAGATTTCCGATGTGGGACCTTGTCTTTCCTTCCCAACCGCCGACCTAAGCTTTTCGGGCCCGATATCCGGCCCGAGAGTCTTCCGTGATCCATCCGCGAATTCTGACCCAAATCCGGCCCGCGGTTTATGCTTAATTCGATTTTTCGGTTAACTTTGTCTTGGGATGAATAGTGTTTTTCTACGGTTTTTCCCGCGTGAATAGTGTTCCGAACGTTTTACGATTTCTGAGATTCGAACTGCCCATTTTTCTTTTGAACTTCCAGCCGCCGGTTTCGGTATTGATGGCCAGCCGCTGGTTCCTTCGGCTCGTGTGCTCGGCGACTGGGCCACGGACGGCTGGACGTTCGTCACGGTCTTTCGGGGAATGTTTACGGACGTCTTTGGAGTCAGAATGTGCAAATGGATAATCTTCGGATCGGTCCGGGCATGACGGTCGGTCGACTGGACGATGTTCGGATGACGAGTCTTGACTTGAGAAATGATCGTGTGCATGTGATGAAGATCTGGGGGCTGGCCTTATCCCAGCCGCCGGATGTTGTATGGTAAAGATCCGGGGGCTGGCCTTATCCCAGCCGCCGGATGTTGTATGGTAAAGATACGGGGGCTGGCCTTATCCCAGCCGCCGGATGTTGTATGGTAAAGATCCGGGGGCTGGCCTTATCCCAGCCGCCGGATGTTGTATGGTAAAGACCCGGGGGCTGGCCTTATCCCTGCCGCCGGATGTTGTATGGTAAAGATCCGGGGGCTGGCCTTATCGCAGCCGCCGGATGTTGTATGGTAAAGACCCGGGGGCTGGCCTTATCCCAGCCGCGGATGTTGTATGGTAAAGATCCGGGGGCTGGCCTTATCCCAGCCGCCGGATGTTGTATGGTAAAGATCCGGGGGCTGGCCTTATCCCAGCCGCCGGATGTTGTATGGTAAAGACCCGGGGGCTGGCCTTATCCCAGCCGCCGGATGTTGTATGGTAAAGATCCGGGGGCTGGCCTTATCCCAGCCGCCGGATGTTGTATGGTAAAGATCCGGGGGCTGGCCTTATCCCAGCCGCCGGATGTTGTATGGTAAAGATCCGGGGGCTGGCCTTATCCCAGCCGCCGGCTTACGTTTCGGACGGATCGTGGGCAGTTGGCCTTGACTCGTCCGTTCCATGTTCAGGATAAGTTCCGTTCGATCTCGGCCTCGACTTCTCGTTCCGTCAATCTTCGAGGAGGGGATTTTGACCCCAACAAGGTCGACGGCCTAAGCAACAGTGCCGCGATCAACGCCCTGAAGAAGTCCTTGCTGAAGACTTCAAACTTCAGAAAGGAGATTACCGTCAACCCACCGGTAACCGTCCAAGATGCTCTCCACCGTGCTTCTAACTTCGTGATCTATGAGGAAGAAATGAGGGTCCCAGCCGGAAAGCACCAATCATCGAAATCGGTAGCCAAAGGCATGGTGCAACCTTCTAACTTTCCAAACGAGAGAAGAAGTAGGCGAACCAGCCGAGATGAGGAACCCAACCCAGGCGGAGCGCATAACTATAAAATAAACACGGAGAGACCATCAGATGGGCGCAACAGGGGACCGTGGAACACATGGACACGACCGGGATTCGACGAGAACGCCTTTTGTACCTTCCACAAGGCAAAGGGGCACTCGACCGAAAACTGCAGGACTGTCGGAAGAAGGCTCGTGGCAAAGCTATTAGCCGGAGAGCTCGGAAACGGAGTAACCCTCGAGAGTCTCGGAGCTGTCGAAGATGACGTTGGCGCCCTGGACGAACGACCTAACCGGGAACGTCCCGAAAGACCCGACGAAGATACCCCCAAACGGGGAAGGAGACCAAACGGAGACGACTCCGCCGCCAACCGCAGGAGGATCCACATGATCATCGGAGGATCTCAGTACTGCCGAGACACGGTGGCTTCGATAAAGGCTTTCCTGAGAAGAGGAGATAAGGAGTCAAACCCGCAGGAGCCGATCACCGAAAACGACGACCGGATCGCATTCAACGAAAAAGACGCCGAAGGACTTGACCAACCTCACGACGACCCATTGGTGGTAGAACTGGACATCAACGACCATGACGTCTCTCGGATCTTGATCGATACTGGAAGTTCGGTGGATGTCATTTTTTGGGAGACACTTCAGAGGATGAAGGTAGATCCATCGTTGATAAAGCCAAATCCGAGATCGTTGACCGGATTCTCCGGTGAAGTCACAATGACGGACGGAATGATCCCGCTCCCGGTTCGTGCAGGAGGGATTACCAAAATCGTTAACTTCGCGGTGGCTAACCACCCCACGATTTATAATGTGATCATGGGAACTCCTTGGATCAACTCAATACGAGCTATCCCATCAACTTACCATCTCTGCCTGAAGTTCCCGACACCAAACGGGATCAAGACCGTTTGGGGAAACCAGAAGGAGGCTCGGATCTGTTTTCTGGCAGAGCACAAGCTCCGGAATCCGACCATCCCGCAGAGAGAGAACCCGAAAAGAAAGAAAGAAGACGACGCCCCCGAGCTGGGGAAGAAAGTGAGTAGAACCGAGCGGTTCGAAAAAACGGAGGTTCCACCCACGGAGACCGAAATCAACCAAGAAAAGACAAAAGCAGCCGAAAAGACCGCAGAAAACGCTGAAGCCGCAACGGACAACTCCATTACCAAGACTTAATCGTCTTCCCGAGCAAAAAAAAAAAAAAAAAAAAAAAAAAAAAAAAAAAAAAACGGAACTACGGGTGACTTGATCCCTTTTCACCAAGGGTACGTAGGCAGCTCGCTTAAAAAACGAGTTCAGTTGCCCCTCTCCTTAATAAAGGGGGGGAGTGGGTCTGTATATACATACTCCCAAATTTTCGCAAAAATTTTAAGAAGATGGACACTGGGACTTAGCATCTCATAACACACCCAAAGCTTGAAAAAGTTTCCCGAAAACACTGTTCTGACAAACATCGAGACTTAGCATCTTGAAACTTGATCTAGAAACCGAATGGATCCAGAAAACCCCAAGGAAAATGAACATTGAGACTTAGTATCTCATAAAACATCTTCAACTCGAACTTAAAATCAGATGAACATCGAGGCTTAGCATCTCATCCAAAGACCATCAACCAATCAAGATACTTCTCCCGAACACTTAAGTCCTCTCCAACAAATCTGTCTGTTGCTGGCCACAACAAGACTATCTTTTTAAACCATGGTTCTTTCAACATCCCGCAGAGGATAAAACTAGCGCGCTATACAAATTTCCGGATTAACATCCGAAGGGCGTAACCTGTATCCCGCGATCCTGCAGGAAGCGCTCGAGACGATGTTCTGATTAGTTTACTTTCACCAACACTTTGCATAGTACAGGACACAAAGTAAACTCTTTAAACCCAGTAAAGCGCCGGACACGGGAACACTGGTCAAAGACATCTCGAGAACACAGTATCAAACTGGCTCTGATGCGAGATCTTAAAAGCGTTCAGTCGAAAGAGGGATTCGAACAAGCTCGGTCCCCTACGACAACAAAAGACTGCATTAAACCCAGGAACATTCGCAAAATACAAACTGGTCTAAAAGTTCGAGTGTCCGGAACAACACTCCAACGCAATATCAAAACGGGCCAGCCGCCCGTCCTCCGTAGAGAGACGGGCCAGCCGCCCTTTACTCCACAAAACCGGTCAGCCACCCGTCCTCCGTAGAAAGAAGGGCCAGCCGCCCTTTACTCCACAAAACCGGTCAGCCGCCCGTCCTCCGTAGAAAGACGGGCCAGCCGCCCTTCACTCTACAAAACGGGCCAGCCGCCCGTCCTCCATAGAGAGACGGGCCAGCCGCCCTTTACTCCACAAAACCGGTTAGCCGCCCGTCCTCCGTAGGGAGACGGGCCAGCCGCCCTTCATTCTATAAAATGGGCCAGCCGCCCTCTTGGAAGAGAGACATACCGGCCGCCCATCTTCTCCTTTATCAAGGCTATAAAAGCAAAGCAAGCAAGCAAAGAAGTCCATAACATCTGAGGCAAAAGCAAATAGATAATAAATCTCCATGAAAGGAGATATGAGTGACCAAGATCAGTTAACAAAGCAAATACAATAAAAAAAGGTCAAGAGACCCAAACGCAGCCAAAGCGGAAAATGCAAGATACAAAGGCTAAAGCCTAATCATACTCAACAAGAGGAGTAGGAGCTGCGTAGTCCAAATCCTCGGCCTCCGGAGACTGTTACGGAGAAACGGGAGAGCAAACCAAGTGGCTCTCAAGAACGGCGGCAGCACGATCGTAGGAGCCGGCCCAACCCCCTCCTTCGAGCCGCTCTAATGATGCCTTCAGCTCTCCTTCCTCCTCCTCGACCTTGGACTTCCCGGACTTAATATCCCGGACTAGGTCAAGGTTCGAGCTGACCTCAGTCAAGGCAGTCTCGCCATATTTCACCTGACGCATCGGCGCAAGGGCAGCTTTAGCACCTTCGATGCGGAGACGGTACTTCTCCACCAATTGCCAGCGGCATTTCTTGATCGCCAGCTCCATCTTCCGCTCAGCCTCCGCGAGCGCTTTCCTGAGCTCCTTCTGAGATCTTCTCTCCACATTCCGAAGCTTGACTTCCAGGGCCTTGATCTTCTTGTCCTTCTTCCGGGACTCTTTCTCCGAAGCTTCCAAGGCAGCCTGTGTCGCATGAGCTCGAGTGGCGACCTGAATCAGAGAAAAGCAAATATCAGCAAAGACCAAACTGCGTCAAAACAAATCTAAAGGCAAAAAGAATTACCATCATAAGGCCGGAAGATAGATCTCCGTAAACCGTCGAACGATCGAACGGCGCTGCAGAGGCTGGAGCCAACGTGCCAAAGTAGTCCACGACTTTCACGGACTCGGCTGGATCTCCTCCTGCTGCCTTGCGAGCATCAAAAAGAAGACCGGGATCAGACACCTCGGCCGTCCGATCCACTTTACCCTGCCTCGGACGGTCCGGGCTGTTGGAAGCTCCCTTCCCTTTATCCGCAACAGCAGCACAAGCAGAACCCTGAGGAGCAGCGACCTGTTCCTCGGGAAGGCTATGGAAATCAGGCCCGGGCGGTAAAACGAAACCGGACGCCAGATCGAAATTGGCCGCCTCTCCGGACGGCCCAGCTTCACCATACTTTTGCTGGCGATACTTCCAAACACCCTCCATTCCGGGGTATGTCGCCATCAGATCTGCAAAGTCAGGACCCTTCGGAGGAGCACGACCTTCTAAAATATCCTTTGCGTCTAGAAAGCGGCGCCAAAGATCAGGACACTTCCAATTTATCTTCTTCTTGTTAACTTCTGCAACGATATCCTCGAACCCGGAAACTCTATGAGCAAAGGGATCTCGAACTAGAGAAGGAAGGGAAGAAAAAATGAGAAGTTGTGAGAAATGAAGTTATGGAAAATGAAGCAAAGGAGTAAGGACTACTTATAGAAAAAAATCACAAAAAGACAAAATGCTTACGTGGCAAACTCCACTCGGTCTTAACCGAGCCGTCGAAGTCGGAACCGACCGTCAGCGGGCTGCGTTTCACGTAGAAAAACTCGTGTCGCGAAGCTTTGCAATGCTTTCGAAGCCCAGTATAGAACCGCTGCACATTCTTCCGAATATTGACCGAACAGCAGAACTCCGACTGGGAAACTTTCCTCAACGAAAAGAAATTCCGTATAAGGTCACGCTCCAACTTGATCCCGCACTCAGCACAACGGACCGCGAGTCCCATCAAAATCCTTAGAGCGGCTGGAGTAAGTTGAGAGATCGCAACCCCATATAACTCGAGAAATCCGAAGATAGCTCCCGGGATCGGGAACCAGAGGAAAGCTTCGTAAAACACTGACTCGTGCATAGCGAAATATCCTTCTGGCGCCTTGTTCATCCTATCCCTATTTTTTGGAAGACGAAACTTAATCTTGTCCGAGATCCGGAAGTCGTATCTAAGCTCGGCCAGAGAATCCCGATCACTCAAAGTTGGTCCATGCACGAATACCTCGGCTATCGATCTATAACTCGTAGACGGTCCAGGCTTCTTAAACCGCCACGCAAAAATATCTTCACCCCAATAGGCCTTAGCCTCCCCGGGAGAACGACACTCGGACTTCACGTCCGGATGCACAAAGATAGGCACCTCCGGGTGATCCGATCTAATTTCATCTCCGGACTTAGCCGAGTCGTCACCCGTCTCTGGCCAAACACGACGACGTTCGGAAGGGACCAGAGATCGGAACGGCCATTCGCGCCACCCGCCGTTGTCCTCAACATGTTGAGGAGGAGTCCAAACGCCACGTGCTATACTCGTCCTCGGCGAGACGCCGTCAATTTCAACTCGAGAAGAGCCAGACGCCCTCTCTAAGGCACCTCCAGAGCCGAGCGCCCATCTTGATACGGCAACTGTGCCAGCCGCCCTCTTGGAAGTGTCCTTAGAGCCAGCCGCCCTCTTCGAACTAGACGCCCTACTCGTTGAACTCCCGGCCGCCGGCTCGGGTCTTGTCTCTTTCCCAGCCGCCGTCTCGGGAATGCTTTCATTCCCAGCCGCCGTCTCGGGTATTCCAGTCAAGGCCAACTGCCCACGATCCGCCCGAAACGTAAGCCGGCGGCTGGGATAAGGCCAGCCCCCGGATCTTTACCATACAACATCCGGCGGCTGGGATAAGGCCAGCCCCCGGATCTTTACCATACAACATCCGGCGGCTGGGATAAGGCCAGCCCCCAGATCTTTACCATACAACATCCGGCGGCTGGGATAAGGCCAGCCCCCGGATCTTTACCATACAACATCCGGCGGCTGGGATAAGGCCAGCCCCCGGGTCTTTACCATACAACATCCGGCGGCTGGGATAAGGCCAGCCCCCGGATCTTTACCATACAACATCCGGCGGCTGGGATAAGGCCAGCCCCCGGATCTTTACCATACAACATCCGGCGGCTGGGATAAGGCCAGCCCCCGGATCTTTACCATACAACATCCGGCGGCTGGGATAAGGCCAGCCCCCGGGTCTTTACCATACAACATCCGGCGGCTGGGATAAGGCCAGCCCCCGGATCTTTACCATACAACATCCGGCGGCTGGGATAAGGCCAGCCCCCGGATCTTTACCATACAACATCCGGCGGCTGGGATAAGGCCAGCCCCCGGATCTTTACCATACAACATCCGGCGGCTGGGATAAGGCCAGCCCCCATATCTTCATCACATGCACACGATCATTTCTCAAGTCAAGACTCGTCATCCGAGCATCGTCCAGTCGACCGACCGTCATGCCCGGACCGACCCGAAGATTATCCATTTGCACGTTCTGACTCCAAAGACGTCCGTAAACATTCCCCGAAAGACCGTGACGAACGTCCAGCCGTCCGTGGACCAGTCGCCGAGCACAGGAGCCGAAGGAACCGGCGGCTGGCCATCAATACCGAAACCGGCGGCTGGAAGTTCAAACGAAAAACGGGCGGTTCGAATCTCAGAAGTCGTAAAACGTTCGGAACACTATTCACGCGGGAAAAACCGTAGAAAAACACTATTCATCCCGAGACAAAGTTAACCGAAAAATCGAATTAAGCATAAACCGAGATTCGAATTACTATTCACCGGTTTACTATTCATCGGGTCACTATTCACCGGCGGGCCGGATTTGGGTCAGAATTCGCGGATGGATCACGGAGGACTCTCGGGCCGGATATCGGGCCCGAAAAGCTTAGGTCGGCGGCTGGGAAGGAAAGACAAGGTCCCACATCGGAAATCTGCAGTCTTAGCCTCCTAGGATTGTTAGTATATATATGTACGCTCATGTAAGGGTAAATGGATCCCAAATCCGAGTATTAGGAGTTTAGCAATTTAAGACTATTCAGCTTTTGCTAATTTCCCTTGTACTTTCGGAAAATATCAATAAAAATCCCTCTTTTCATCTTTTTTCATTTTTGGTCCTTTAGTTCTTTATAAATAGAATTTTCCAGCCCCCCATTAAATATAAGTTTTGACAGTGTGAGTTTCGGCTCTCACAGGGGGAATGTTAAAAACCGTTTAGTTATGGACTCACGAAACGGGCCCAGTAGAGGTTATATCATAACCGGTCCTTTAGGAATATTCTAGAATAGTCTTAACCATTCCTTGTTAGACAAGGAATAGGTTTATGGAATCTTTCATTTTCTTTGTATGAGTAGTAAAAGGATGATTACATTTTCTCTACCTGGTGTAACCACTATAAAAAGAGACCTTTGGACTTCATAATAATACACACAGAAAATTTAGTTCACAACATTATGTTATATATTATATTGATTATAAATATACAAGTCAAATAAAACAAAAGTTTAACATTTTAACATAATCAAATATATATTATAAGGTTAAATAAGACTTTGATACAAATTGTAAAAGCAAATGCAGCTTGAATATGTGTTGTGTTGGCTAAGATTGACAATATGAAAAAGAGTTACTTTAATTCAAAGAAAATAGGTGTTCAGATGGTCAATATATGTAAAACAGCTAAATTTACAAAACGAAACAATCGATGCATTTATTTATTTAAGGAAAAAACCAAATTTATTATTCAACAATTAGTAATCATCTAAATTTAGTAAACTATTTTTACTATATAAATCGTATCAATTCAGCCAACATTCTCACTAAAATGATCGCGTTTCACAATATAATAAACAAAAAAGTATTGCAGTTTGAAGTTTGCATATTCCTAACACTTGTGATATGGCATCTCAAGTGTCAAAGAAATTTTGCAATGTCTTGATTATTATAACTTTATATACGATGATTGTTTCAGTCCAAGCTTCTCGTTCAATGATGGAAGGTGTGTGTATGACAAACTGTGTTATAAATCAGCGTATCAAAGTACCTGAAAAAGCGACTCCAGCGAAATGTGAAAATCCTTGCAAGTTATTTTGTAATATAAACAAAAAGGGAAAGATATGGGCGATTCGCTAATTTATAATTCAATATATCATAATCCAGTAGAGAGGTTTTGCAACAGATTTTGTTTTCTATGCCAGTCTAAAGTTTGGGAGTAAAAATTATTTATTTTACACTGCACGCGTTTAATATTTATATTTTGTATCGTTTTGACGAACTTAAATTTTATGTACATTTATTCATTTTTAATATAAAATATTTGATATCAGACAAAATTATATTAAAAGAAAATTTTAGACGACGGAACTCTCTCGGTGATAACCGCTTTCTCTCCCAAGAGTGCGATTCCTGAAGCGATCGATCAAAACACCAAAAACATCAAACTTCCTCCGGCCAGCGTCGGCTCCGACGTCGGCCGTACTCTTTCTTTTTTTCTGACGTTTAGAGTTTTTAAATTATTTCTACAAAACACTGAATGATGGCCATATCCTTTGTTATGGTGTTTCATCTTCATTGTTTTTTCTTCAGTCTCTCTCTACTAGAGAGTTTTAATCCTGCCACTTTTCTAGATTTGTCCAGCAATTGTGTCGGTCTCTTTCCGGTGAAGTTATCTTCTCACGGTTATTGTCGGTTCGATTACGAACCGCTTCGTTCATCTCGTTATTGTCTCATGATCATTTATGAATCTCATACATTCAAATTATGGGATGGAATTCATGACCGGATATGGGATCCAGGAGTTACCCATCCCATGATTATAGAAGGAGTTTTGAATCTATTGTCAGGGTTCAGTAACGGTTGCCAAGATATACGAATGAAGAGACGGTTATTGTTAACAGCAACGACGAAGTTCTACGCTGTTCAATATCACAAGATCTCGAATACACGAAAAGGACGAGGCTTTTGCTTCATCTTACTGCCAATTTCCATGAAAGATGTACCAACAGATGTTAGCACCAAGAGGCAAGATTCAGAGTCATCACTACCAACATCTCTTTTAATATGTTCAGTTAATGTCATGCAGAATGCATTTTGGAGTTCCATCCAGGAGATGATAGCCAGTAAAAAATTTGTGAAGAAGGGACATAGTAGATTTTATCTGCTAGCCTATAAGACTTCTGAAAGGAAAGCATGGTTACCCTCCACTTCTTCATCGAAATTGTTTCAATTTCCTTTATTAGTGTCAACGGTTGTAAAGCGATTATCTCTGTATCTTGTAAACTTTTTTTAACATCAATGAATTTGATTTTTGGATGAAAAAAAACTGATATTTTGAGTCATCGTAGAATTTATTTTGCTAATATTCGTTGAAAATTGGAAACTCTTGAGAAAATTTCAGTTTGAAACTCTTAGAATTCATCCATGTTTTTTATATTCATATCTTGTATCTTCTTGACCAATTTCAATTTCATGTATTAGTAGTATTTATTTTGTTAATATTTGTTGACAGTTTGAAACTTTTAAAAATAGAAGTGTGATTTAGGTGTTTCTTAAAAAACATACTTTATTCTTGTTAAATACTTACATTAACAAGTTATAACAGGGTTTATATTTTTCCCAAAAGTTTTGTTTACTTAAAAATTGCTTAGAAACTACGACATTCCGAGGAAGATAATATTTTAAGTTTCATTCCTAATGAAAACTTAAGAAATAATATAATTATAAAACTATATAATATGAAATTTTATGAATTTAATAGATGACAATAAAAATGTTAATTAATATTTAAACATAAATAAAATACTAAAGAATAAATCAAATAGATTTCAAGATCTAGTTTTACCAATGTTACTTTGTTTATATTGTTTTTCTTTCCTCCTTAACTTAAAAATTTATTCATTTATTCATTGCAATAAACTTAACCTTATCATACAGTTTTTTTATGGTGTCCTTCAATTTAAAGACACATAACACTACTTTAAATAAAATAATTGAGAATTACATTCATATGCCACAAGAAAATGGTGATTTTCTATTCCATATGTACATATTTTACTATGTTGATATATATTTATGTTATATATTGTATTTATTATAAATATACTACTCAAATAAAACAAAAGATTAACATTTTAACGTAATCAAATATATATTATAAGTTCAAATATAGATTTTTAAAATAAGACGTCGATACAAATTGTAAAAGCAAATGCAGCTTGAATATGTGTTGTGTTGGCTAAGATTGACAATATGAAAAAGAGTTACTTTAATTCATAGAAAATAGCTTTTTAGATGGTCAATATATGTGAAAAAAACTAAATTTACAAAACAAAACAATCGATGTATTTACTTAATTAAGGAAAAAACCAAATTTATTTTTCAACAATTAGTAATCATCTAAATTTGGTAAACTATTTTTACTATATAAATCGTATCGATTCACCCAACATTCTCACTAAATGATCGCGTTTCACAATATAATAAACAAAAAGTATTGCAGTTTGAAGTTTGCATGTTCTTAACACTTGTGATATGGCATCTCAAGTGTCAAAGAAAATTTGCAATGTCTTGATTATTATAACTTTATATACGATGATTGTTTCAGTCCAAGCTTCTCGTTCAATGACGGAAGGTGTGTGTATGACAAACTGTGTTATAAATCAGTGTATGAAAGCATCTGAAAAAGCGACTCCAGCGAAATGTGAAAATCCTTGCAAGTTATTTTGTAATATAGACAAAAGAGGGCAAGATATGGGCGATCCTCTAATTTATAATTCAATATATCATAATCCAGTAGAGAGGTTTTGCAACAGATTTAGTTTTCTATGTCAGTCTAAAGTTTGAGAGTAAAAATTATTTATTTTTCACTGCACATGTTTTATATTTATATTTTGTATCTTTTTGACGAATTTATTTTTTTTTACATTTATTCACATTTTTAATAAAAATATTTGATATTTTGTGTCATGGTAGAATTTTTTTTTTGCTAATATCTGTTGCAAATTTGAAACTCTTAAGAAAATTTCAGTTTGAAACTCTTAGAATTCATCCATGTGTTCTATATTTATATCTTGTATCTTCTTGACCAATTTCAATTTCGTGTATCTATATTAGTAAATTTATTTTGTTAATATTTGTTGACAGTTTGAAACTCTTAAAAATAGATGTGTGATTTAGATTTTTGATTTAAAACATACTTTATCCTTGTTAAAAACTTACATTAACAAGTTATAATAGGGTTTATATTTTTCACAAAAGTTTTGTTTACTTAAAAATTGCTTAGAAACTACTACAATCGGAGGAAGATAATATTTAAAGTTTCATTCCTAATGAAAACTTAAGAAAAAATATAATTATAAAACTATATAGTATAAAATTTTATGAATTTAATAAATGACAATAAAAATATTAAGTAATTTTAAACATAAATAAAATACTAAAGAATAAATCAAATAGATTTCAAGATCAAGTTTTACCAATGTAACTTTTGTTATATTGTTTTTCTTTCCTGCATAACTTAAAAATTTCCTCATTTATTCGTTGCAATAAACTTAACCGTATCATACAGTTTTTTTTATGGTGTCCCTCAATTTAAAGACACATAACAATACTTTAAATAAAATAATTGAGATTTACATTTACATGCCACATGAAAATGGTGATTTTCTATTCCATATGTACATATTTTACTATGTTGATATATATTTATGTTATATATTGTATTTATTATAAATATACTACTCAAATAAAACAAAAGTTTAACATTTTAACGTAATGATATATATATATATATACATATATTATAAGTTTAAATATAGATTTTAGAAATAAGACTTCGATACAAATTGTAAAAGCAAATGCAGTTCGAATATGTGTTGTGTTGGCTAAGATTGACAATACGAAAAATAGTTATTTTAATTCATAGAAAATAGCTGTTTAGATGGTCAATATATGTAAAACAGCTAAATTTACAAAACAAAATAATTGATGCATTTAGCTAATTTAGGAAAAAAACAAATGTATTTTTCAACAATTAGTAATCATCTAAATCTGGTAAACAATTTTTACTATATAAAACTTATCGATTAACTCAATATTCTCACTAAATGATCGCGTTTCACAATATAATAAACAAAAAAATATTGCAGTTTGAAGTTTGCATATTCATAACACTTGTGATATGGCAGCTCAAATGTCAAAAAAATGTGCAATGTCTTGATTATTATAACTTTATATACGATGATTGATCCAGTCCAAGCTTCTCGTTCAATGACGAAAGGTTGTGTATGACAAACTGTGTTATAAATCTGTGAATGAAAGCATCTGAAAAAGCGACTCCAGCGAAATGTGAAAATCCTTGCAAGTTATTTTGTAATATAGACAAAAAGGGCAAGATATGGGCAATTCTCTAATTTATAATCCAATGTATCATAATCCAGTAGAGAGGTTTTGCAACAGATTTAGTTTTCTATGTCAGTCTAAAGTTTAAGAGTAGAAATTATTTATTTTTCACTGCACGTGTTTTATATTTATATTTTGTATTTTTGATGAATTTAAAATTTATGTACATTTATTCATTTTTAATAATCTTTTTGATATTTTAAGTTACGTTAGAATTTATTTTGCTAATATTTGTTGAGATTTGAAACTCTTAAGAAAATTTCAATTTGAAACACTTATAATTCATCCATGTGTTTTATATTTATATCTTGTATCTTTTTGACCAATTTCAATTTCCTGTATTTATATTAGTAGAATTTATTTTGTTAATATTTGTTGAAAGTCTGAAACTTTTAAAAGTACTTGTGTGATTAAGGTGTTTGTTTTAAAACATACTTTATGTTTGAGTCAAAATTCCCTACTCGGAGATTGATAGAACAAGAATGCTAGATCACGAATGAATGGATCATGTCCCGGCAACAAGCCCTCGAATAGGGACCAGCCGCCCATGCTTTTAGCATGAGGCCAGTCGCCCATGCTCTTAGCATGAGGCCAGCCGCCATGCTCTTAGCATGAGGCCAGCCTCCCATGCTCTTAACATGAGGCCAGAAGCCATCAACAAGATATAAATCCAGCCGTCATGTCCCGAAACGAGCATCCAAGTTTCCATGTCCCGATCTCGTATACCCATCCAAGCATTCAGAGCCAGACGCCTTCCATTGCTTCTTGAAGAGGATGGCGCCTGGCCATACCCATTCCAAGCCAGCCGTCCTCTTTCCTAATTGAAGAGCATGGCGCCTGGCCTGATTCAGTCCAAAGCCAGTCGCCCTCCTTCTTCTCCAGAGAGCTTGGCGCCTGGCCAAACTCAGTCCAAAGCCAACCGCCCTCCTTCTTCTCCCGATAGCATGGCGCTTGGCCAATATCAGTCCAAGCTAGCCGCCCTCCATATTTTCTTCAAAGCATGGCGGCTGGCAATGCTCAGAATAAGCCAGGCGCCCATGCAGGAACCAGGCGCCCATGCAGGAGCCAGCCGCCCATGAACCTCAGCAAAGAGATGGGTGGCTGGCTATCGTCAAAGAACGGGCTGCTTGGTTGGTGAATTCGTAAAATGTTCGGAATACTATTCACACGGGGAAAACCGTTTAAACACTGTTCACGAAAACATGAAACACTGTTCATCCTAGAAAAAGGGTTAACCAAAGGTCGATTTAAACTCAACCGGACTTCGGTTCACTGTTCACGGATTACTATTCATGTTTACTGTTCATCGTAACTGTTCATCGATCAACAAAAATTGGGCCGGATCAGGACTAGACGAAGTGACGGATTGCTAAAGGTTTCGGACCGCGAAACGGGCCCAAAAAGGCTAAGTCGGCGGCTGGGAGAGAAGAGAAGTATCGCACATCGAAAATATGTAGCTTTAGCACCCTAGGATCATTAATATATATATACTTATGTAAGGGTTAAAGGAATCCCAATTGGTGTATAAGAGTTTTTTTGCAATATAAGACATGAAGCTTTTGCAGATTATTCTTGTACTTCCGAAAAATAATCAATAAAATTATCTTTTTGCAATTTCTATCCTTAAGTTCTTATCAAATATAGTTTTCGAGCCCCCATAAAATATAAGTTTTGACAGTGTGAGTTTCGACTCTCACACTTTATCCTTGTTAAAAACATACATTAACTAGTTATATTAGAGTTTACATTTTTCATAAAAGTTTTGTTTACTTGAAAACTACTTAGAAACTACTACAATTAGAGGAAAATAATTTTTAAAGTTTTATTCCTAATGAAAA
Source organism: Isatis tinctoria (assembly GCA_010577795.1). NCBI lineage: Eukaryota > Viridiplantae > Streptophyta > Magnoliopsida > Brassicales > Brassicaceae > Isatis > Isatis tinctoria. The sequence goes on along the minus strand of CM021246.1, from coordinate 9,569,264 downwards.
CTTAAGGAATAATATAAGTATAAGACTATCTAAAATAAAATTTAATGAATTTAATAAATGAAAATAAAAATATTAATTAATAGTTAAACATAAATAAAATATTAAAGAATAAATCAAAAAGATTTCAAGATCAAATTTTACCAATGTTACTTTGTTTATATTGTTATTCTTTCCTCCATAACATAAAAATTTAATTTTGTTATTCATTGCAATAAACTTAACTTTGTCATACAGTTTTTTTTATTGGTGTCCCTCAATTTAAAGACACATAACAATACTTCAAATAAAATAATTAAGATTTTCATTTATATGCCACATGAAAAATGGTGATTTTCTATTCCATACTTACATATTTTTATTGAAGATGCAAAATGATGATTTTAATGAATATTATTTTCGGAGTACAAAAAATATTCGCAAAAGCTTAATGTCTTATATTGCAAAAAACTCTTATACTCGGATTGTGATGGATCTTAAGTCTAATACAAGCATATGTATATATACTAGTGGTCCTAGGACTTTGTTCTTGCCTCCAGCCACTAATCCTTTTGGGCCCGATTCGCGGCCCAATGCCTTTAGCCTTCCGCCACTTGATCTGATCCTGTCCGAGCTCAACTTTTGTCGACCTATGAACAGTATACCGCAAGCAGTAAACTGCGAAAACTCAACTCGAATCCGGGTTAAGTTTAAATCGGTTTTCGGTTAAGTTTTCCCGGGTCGTGAACAATTGTGGGAACCGAAATTCACACAATCGATTTCGTATAGTAAATTGGGGGATTCTGAGATTTCTCGAAAGAACTCGAGAAAAGAGATCGTAAAAGAATTTTATTGACTTGTTGTCGAATAAGGCCTTTCGTACAATGTTCGTAAGCAAAAGTGCAAGACTAAAGCCTAAGCCGTAAAGTATGAGAAGTTGGGATGATTTAAAAGTAAGGACAAAGTAAGTATATTTATACTAAGTAGTCTAGGGTCTCGAGAGCTCGTCTTAGCGATGTGGGAAATCCTTCTTCGGCCGCCGACTTTGACCTAAGGCCTGATTGCGTATTTCGGCCCAGCTTGTCTTTTTGCCTTCGGTTCGATCTTTCTTTCGGTTCAATCATGGCTTGATGTCTTGATTTCGGTTTCATACTTAGAATCCTCGATGTTTTCGCATATTTTGAACAGCACGAATTTTTCCGTAAAACGACATGAAGTTTTACGAAAAATGGCACGATGTTTCGGAACGAACCTGCGAAGACAAAAAGACTTAGTTTTTATTTTGAATTTTTCGTACGAAACATATTTTCCGTTTGGAGTTTCCGCAATCCTTCTCGGAAAATATGAAGTCGAGTTCCAATGATCGGAAGAGAGCTATGAAGCCAGCTCGGGAATGTTGATCAACTGTTTCTGAAGTCAATGTCAGGGTAAGCCAAGATCAACATTCCAGCTCGGCCAAAGTCTTGGGTCGGAGAATACGTAAAGATAGAAATTATACGAGACTCGTAGAAAACTCAGTTCGACAGATTTCAGGATGATGGTGGCGAGCTGAATGACATGGGTTCAGCTTGGCACGTTTTTGAGCAAAGTGTGCCGAGCTGAATGCCATGAGTTCAGCTCGGCATGTTCTTGATGTGAAGGTGCCGAGCTGAATGTTACAGATTCAGCTCGGCACGCTTTGGCCTTGAAGGTGCCGAGCTGAATGCCATGAATTCAGCTCGGCACATTCAACCTTGGTGTTGCCGAGCTGAAAGACATGAGTTCAGCTCGGCACATGCTGCGCCAGATGCTGCCGAGCTGAAAGCCATGATTTCAGCTCGCCACATTTTGGTACATTTCAGCTAGGCACGTTTTTGTTTACGAAAAAAGTCATTTTCTCGTATAAGTTGATTTGGGCGGTTTACGTATACTTTCAGCTCGGCATTGCCTAACTGAGTTCAGGTCGGCACGTAGGAGAGGGAGTCCAGGTCGGCACCTCTGTGGAAGGTTCAGGTCGTCATCCTTTTGGACAGTCCTGGTCGGCACTTTTTTAGCTTAGCTAGTTTCCACGAAGATCAGCTTGGCTAGTTTTCCGCAAAGATCAACTTGGCTACGCTGGTTTTTCCCGCAAACTTATCATTTATACGAATATGGGAGTTGACTTGGAACTCCATATTTCCCGATTCCTTATACTCCCTTCGATGTTTAGGCATTTCTAGCCGTTAATCTCGAGAGTGCGGGTTTTAACCCCAACAACAATGTTTTAACGGTTTTTCCCCACGTGAATAGTGTTCCGAACGTTTTACTCAATGATCAACCCATTTTTCTTTCATTGAGTCTCCAGCCGCCTGTTTTGATGATGGCCAGCAACCCATCTCCTTGTCGAGATGCATGGGCGACTAGCATGAGCTTGCAGTCTGGGCCAGCCGCCATGCTTACGAGATGGCAATGAGGGCGGCTGGCTTCCTGGTGTTGTATTCTGCCCCAGGCGCCATGCTTAAGGGAAGGAGAGGAGGGCTGCTGGCCTTCTTGGTCTAGGTCAGGCGGTTTGGGCGGCTGGCCCTGAATAAGAGGCTTGGGCGGCTGGCCCTGAATAAGAGGCTTGGGTGGCTGGCCCTGAACCATATGTTCTGTCTTCCGGTTGATCAATCTCCGAGGAGTGGGTTTTGATCCCAACAGTTAGCCCCCCAGCTCGTTGCTTGTGTGTGCAGAGGCGATGAGCGTTCAATGGAGTGTTGGTCGGGATTGATGGACTAGAAGGTCTTCGCATCTGATAAGGTTTTTTTTGAACCGAGGTCGGTTGACGGAAAAGGAAATTTTCCTTTTTGTGTCTGACATTCTTGGGCGCTTGGCCCGGATTCGGAAAAAATCCTACTCATTGTCGTGTTAGAATTATGATTGTCTTGTCGTATATATACGCGTCCATTTTTCATTCCTTCCTTACAATTTTTCTGAAAGCCGCTTCTCTTTCGTATTTTCTAGAGTTCGTAACCATGGTTGGGTTATCTCTCCGTGAGAGGAAACAGATGCAGAAACCTGAGAAGGAAACAAAAGAGATAAGTGGGTGGCTGGGACCTAAACCATCCGAGGGCGACTCGGGTATTCCACCCACCTAGTGGCCTGCCGATCGATTGGCCCTGTCAACGGTCATGGTTACTCCTCTGAAGAAAGAGGCGATTTTAGCACGGAGTGCCATGAAGCTTCGCCCGAGCGTCCGACGGCGGCTGGTGGAGTTGTTTATGGTCTAACAAGGACACAGATTCCTTGCTGCGTCAGACGAGGGCGGTTGGCTCCGCTGATGGCGGTGCGAAGGGTCCTTCCCCCGTAGGTCTTCTTGTTGGTCCCTCGCCGTGACTTGCTTTCCTGGAGGCGGTTTGCAAGAATCATCGTCTATCCGCGAGGAGTTTTTCCATGATCGTGGACGCGAGCTTTAAGTTCTCCCTTTGTGATAGTTTGGAGGAGAGTGATAAATATGCGGATATGGCCCAATGTGGGATGAAGGTTCGTCGATTTTCCGACTGTCATTTTAGAATTTATTATTATTTGTTTCTTTTCTTGGTTGCTTCTCTCACTAACCCTTCTCGCGATCTCGCAGTTTATCTCCGCTGTGAACAAGTGCGTCAGTGCGTATGACGTGTGTAACACCCCCAAACCGGACTAGACATATACGGCCGAACGACAATCAAACAAGAACACGAACGGAAACGCCACAGTCCGGAGGTTAAGTAACAAGTCATCTCATTCCAGGACAAGTCTGAAAACAGAGCCGTCTCATCACTTAACACTGGTTACCTCTCGATCTCGGCCTAAGGCTTTGCAACCCGTACCTTAATCTCGAGTTGTGTTAGTCCGGACAAGACTAATATCAGTGAGTCAAACACAATTTTACATAAAACATTTCACTTTATTTAACTTAAAACATTTCGCAACTTCTTACATATTACAAACATAGTGGCCACGCTTAACGAGTTCAAAAGCACAGCGGAAACATAACATACTTTTACAACAGAGTCTTTGCTACAAGCCCGAAAAACAAATCTACTTCCGGTCTTCCTACGTTCCACCACGAGCTACTCTATGGGTCTCCTGCACAAGGGGGAAAAAGAAAAAGAAGGGGTAAGTAATCGGGAGATTACTTAGTGAGTCCAGATATAATAAAATCCCATCCCACTCCCCATCATGCAACACAAAACAAACAACCAATCAAATAACCAAATAACCGAAGCAACATAAAATTAGATAGCTGAAGCACAAAACAACGCTAGTCTGGGCCTCCTGGAACGCACAACACACTCGTGGGCACTGAGATCTCAAAGTATGGTGTGGATCCTGTGAACACCCTGCACTTGACTATCACAAAGACTGTCAAGCTGGAACATCACAAACGAGGTCATACAACGGCTTTCGCACAAATGTATTCCGACCCCAGCTCCGACCTTCCTCTTCCAGACGCTGTCACGGTCAGTCCAGTCCTTCCTCTTCCGGAACGTCGTCTGCAGTACTCCGTCGGGTCCAACTCAGGCTGGGCAGACACCCCTTACATCTGAGCCTTCTCCACCTCTCAGTCCATCGATGCCGTGGAGGAAAACCATTTGGGATCACACACATACCGCCATTGAACCATCTCTCACGGTTCCGCTTCAGTCCGAAGACTACCCATCAACCGGACTGACTCCACACAACAACATCTCAACAAAAACTCCAATCGTAACCAACCACAACTCATCACAACTCCAAATCACCATCTCAAATCACAACACTTCCACAAACTACAATCTTCACTACAATACAACATCTTTGTCTTTAGTGACACTGAGTTTTCGGTGGAGAGAGTGCCAAAAGGATCCGGAGATCACAGAAAGTCTCTCACACCATCCGTGTTAAGGCTCGGTAGGGAGGATAACACACCTTTTGGTTGTGTATCCATCCGCCACCTCTCCCAGCGGGTTTCTCAGCCCACGGATCTGTAAACTCAGCTCACTACCGATCAACTCACTCCCATGCACTTTGCTGCATAAACACTTTATCTCACTATACCATGGGTGAAACCTGCAAGAACTTGTTAGCCACCACACGGATAGTACCTGCAACAACTATTTCATACAGACACATGCATGCAACAATATTTAACAATTCATCAAACAACATGCATGTAGAGATTCAACTATCGATTTAATCAAGCATGTATGCAACAATCAACAATCGATTTAAGCAATCATGCATACAAAGATCAAGAATTAACTTAAATCAACATGCATATCAAGTTCATGAACAAGCTAGACAATCAACCATTTTCACCATATCATAAAGAGTAAAGCATGGGGTTTAGGTGGGATTTTCCTAAACTGAACTCACCTAAAACTGCTCCAAGGGCTAGAGATACAACCACAAGCTCAGCTACACTCTGCTATCACCACCGAACTCCTCTTCCTCTCTACTATCTCTCACGCAAACACACTAAGCATAAAGGGGAAAAAAATTGATCTCTCTAAAAAAAACTAAGTGAAGAGAGGGGAGGGTTATTTATAAAGGGAAAGATTAAACCCATGATTGACACCTAATCTGCCACTAAACTTTCAAAGAATTTTCCACATAGAACTAATCACACTCTTGGTAAATATAAGGACACTTGGATTCCACTAAGCTAAAACTAAACTAATTAATTGAATCAATTACCACTCTTTATTCTAGAACTTTCTTTCTCAATCTTTGCCCACGAAAATCCTTGTCTGTGAGACACCTGGATGCTCCAAAATAAATCTGATTGAACATTAGACTGATCCCCTTTGAAGATTAACCAACTGATTCAACCAACAAGCTTCTACACTTCGAAAATCATAACTTTCATTTCCCTTACTCAAAAACTGTTCTGTTTGGTTCTGAGTGCCCTTATGACGTTAGTTGTGCCCACATAAAGTTTAAAAATTTTTGGATAGGTAAATCTCGACTTATAAATTTTCTACTCCAAACTGCCAGTCTTCGTCATCCCACATTGTCCGATTTTTAGTTCTCACAGGAGACTTTTTATTTGACTGAATCTTTTTGTAATAGCTCCATCTGGGTCCGGAGTACCTCTGTGAAAAATCCCAGAATTTTAAAAATAGTCCTCCTCGTTCTTTCGGATTTATTTGCTTGGAATGTCTTATTTCCCGAAAAATTTGATTTCTCCGATTTCTCTGTGTTGCGTCTAAATTTTACTTGGCATGAATCCTTTTGAAATGGCTTCTCTGATGTCTTGTGCAGCTACGCTCCAAGTCCCATAATTTTTAAAATTGTTCTCATTGCCCATCAGAAATTATTTTGTTCCGTGAGAATTTCTGCTATAGTATCGGGGTATTACAATGTGGCTGTTCGTGTAACCCGCAAGCATGCCGAGTAGGCTCGGGAAGATGCCCTGTATATAATACCTCGATACAGAGCTGTAAAATACACTACGTCAGAAATAATTCCGAAAGGAATAGGAGCACAATTTTAAAAATTCTGGGATTTTTCATAGAGGTACTCCAGACCCAGATGAAGCTATTACAAAACGATTCAGTCGAAGAAAAATTCTCATGTGAAAATTAAATATCAGACAAGTTGGGATGATGAAGATTGACTGTTTGGACAAGAAAATTCATAACTCTAGTTTTACTCATCTGAAACTTTTTGTGGGATTAGAAGACATCAGTAGGAGCATCCAGAATCAAGCAGAACAGTTTTTTAGTTTGGGAAACAGGAGTTATGATTTTTAAGGTGTGTGAGCTTGTTTGTGGAATCAGTTGAATGATCTTCAGAGAAATCAGTCCAATGTTCGACCGGACTCATTTTTGGGTATCCAGGTGTCTTTTAGCAAGTAATTTTCGTGAGCAAAGGCAGAGAGGACAGCTTCTAGAAGAGGAAGTGGTCAGTAATTAGATTAATTAATTAGTTTAAGGTTTAGTGGAATCCATGTGTCATCTAGCTAAATTAGGAGAGTGTCCTAGACAGGTGGCGAGTTTAGGGGAGAGATTAGTGTTGCTGTAGGTGTCTTCCTCTGGTTTAACCATCACTCCTATATATACCATCACTCTCTTCATTTGTGAAGAAACCAAAATCCTTCCCTTTGTCTAACTGTTGGTGGCGAGAGAGAGTAAGGAGTAAACAGGAGTTTTGCAGTTGTAAAGAGGAGTATCTAAGCCTGTGGAGTGTGTCTCTAAGTTGGCGGTTGGATGCATAACTGTAAGGTGTGTCATCCTCCCTACTGAGCCTTAACACGGATGGTGTGGGAGACTTGCCTTGATCTACGTAACCTTTTGCACTCTCTCCACCGAAAACTCAGGGTCATCGGGAACGGAGAATATACCTTGGAGTGAAAATTGGAGTTGTATGTAAGTGCTGTGGTGTTGTGGTGATGTTGTTGAGATTGTGATTTGGGGTTGTGACGAGATGTGTGTAGTGTTTTGGTGTGATGAGGAGTCAGTCCGTTGGTGTGTGATCCTTCGGACTGAAGCTGAACTTGGTGATTCGGTTTAGTGGCAGTATGTGCGTGATCCTCAACGTCCTCCACGACATCGATGGACAGAGAGGTGGGGAAGACTCAGAGAGACCGGATGGCAGCCCGGGCCGGGTGTACCCAACGGGGTACGGTGTTGACAGCTTCCGGAAGAGGAAGGACGGAGTTGGGGTCTGGAAACACTTGTGCGAAAGCTGGTGTATGGCCTTGTTTTGTGGTGAAGTTCCGGCTTGACGGTCTTTGTGATAGTCAAGTGCAGGGTGTTCACGAGGATCCACACCATACTTTGAGATCTCAGTGCCCACGAGTGTGTTGAGCATTGTATGAACGCCGAGACTAACGTTTTTGTGCTTCGGCTATTTACTTTACTGTTGCTTCGGCTATTATTTGCTTGTCTATTGTGTGTTGCATGATGGAGACTGGGATGGGTTTTAATATCTGAACTCACTAAGTAATCTCCTGATTACTTACCCCTTCTCTCTTTTCCCCCTTGTGCAGGAGACCCATAGAGTAGCGTGCGGCGGAACGTAGGAAGACCGGAAGTAGATGTTTTTGGGCTATTAGCAAAGACTCTGTTGTAAAAGTATGTAATGTTTTCCGCTGTGCTTTTGAACTCGTTAGATGTGACCACTTATGGTTTGTAATATGTACGACTTTGGAAAACATTGTAAGATGAATGAAAGGATGTGTTTTGTGTAAAATTTGTGTTGGTTCATTGATATTAGTCTTGTCCGGACTAACACAACTTGAGGTCAAGGTACGGGTTGCAAAGCCTTAGGCCGAGATCGAGAGGTAACCGGTGTTAAGTGATGGGATGGTTCTGTTTTTGGACTTGTCCTGGAATGAACTGACTCGTTACTTAACCTCCGGTCTGTGGCATCCCCGGGTCGGTTGGGCTATGCGGTCGTTCATGTTCTTGTCTGATTGTTGTTCGGCCGTATATGCCTAGTCCGGTTCGGGGTGTTACATGCCCGGTCAGTGAGAAGTAATTTCAATGATCTTGAAGCATAGAGCTCGCACCGGGTTAAATCACTTGAGAAGCAGCTTTCCTGTTGCGGGCGGAAAAGGATAAAGTAGCTCGTTCAACGGTTCGCCTAGAGGCTAAAGGTTTGTGCCGGTCGGATGACGTGAAGGCTATGAAGGATCAGCTCGACCGCTTCAAGGCTGCGTGAGATGCGAAGGCGCAACATTCCTATGTGAATGGTCGGAAGTCTGAGCTTTCCAAGCACCGCGTTTTTTTTGGCGAACTGAAAAAGTTGTTTGAATCTCTCTCCGAAGTGAAAACCCAAGAGGGTGATCTTGCTCAGGTGATGGATAATCTCGAACTCATCTCTTTACTTCAAGGAACCAGTCCTCCAGATCTGGACGAGGAGAAGAAGAAACTGACTGAATGGAAAGACGGTTTGGATGGGGCAGAAGGCCAGTTTGATAAGGTAGTCGCTTGGATTAAATCCGAGATTGATTCTCAGTAAGTTCCACCTTCAGAAGGCAAGCCTGTTTCTACATCGGAGACTGGGTCGATTGAAACGGAGGCTGCGGCAATCGGAGTAGTTGACTTAGCTGATCTAATGATGAGGTTCCTGGGAGTTCGGACATCGCCATTGGTAAGGCGTTTGTTGGATTCCTGATTTTGAGTTTTTGATTGGACTTTTTGCTTCAAGATTTTTTGTTATGCCCAGGCCGATTCCTGGTCCGGGTTGATTTTTGTTTCAAGACTTTAATGAGAAAACGCTTTTGTTTTAGATCTCGAGTAACATGCTTGCTATTGGGGCAAAGATCACGAATGCTTTATTTTGGTAATGCAGCCCGCCGTGTTTCCAAGAGGAAGTGAAAGGCGGCTGGCCCTTGTCATGAAGGTGGACGGCTGGCCCATCTCTCTAAGAAGGATGGACGGCTGGCCCAGGTCTTGAAGGTGGGCAGCTGGCCCATCTCTCTAAGGATGATGGGCGGCTGGCCCTTGTCGTGAAGGTGGGCGGCTGGCCCATCTCTCTTAGGAGGATGGGCGGCTGGCCCCTGTCGTGAAGGTGGGCGGCTGTCTCTTGTCGTGAAGGTGGGTGGCTGACCCATATCTCTAACGAGGATGGGCGGCTGGCCCTTGCCATGATGGTGGGCGGCTGGCCCATCTCTCTAAGGAGGATGGGCGGCTGGCCTCATTCCTTCTCTCGTAGTTAGGTTGATTCATTTTACTCGTAGTTTGCCTAGGGGCATTTTTTTCTATATGAAGTTGGGCCAATTAGGATGCCGTATCGGGCGCCCCAATCAAAGTACTTAGGAGATTTTCCTTTTGTATTGTCAGACCTGCGGGGTGGAGCGCTTGGTTTTGAGTTTGGTTTTCGTTGCAAGTTTTGCGAACGAATTTATGATCTCATACCAGGGCCCGTTTGGTACATCGTTACAAGATGTATCAAGACCAGCTTCCTTTGTTGGCGTTTACTGGGTTTGGCGAGCTCATTTCGCGGTTTATGCCTCGTAATATCCCAATCTACAGAACGCTCCTGAAGCTATGCTAAAACAGAATATCGTCATGACTCTTCCCGCATTCCCGATCAGGTTACGCCTTTCTGATATTAGTCCGTAAAATTTGTATAGCGCGCTACTTTTATCCGCTTCGGGATGTTGAAAGAACCATGGTTAGTAAGTCGTCTCGTTGTGATCAGCAATGTACGGTGATAAGTATGCCAAGAGGCAGAATTTTATGTATGCCAAGAGGCTGAATTTTGTGTATGCCAAGAGGCGAAAAGAGAAGTTTTGTGGGAGTATATGTGTATACACACCCACTCCCCCTTAGAAAAATTTTAAAGGGAAAGTAGCTGAACTCGCCAAAGAACGAGCTGCCTACGTACAAAATAGGGATCAAGCCAGTTCAAAGTTCTATTTTACAATGCTTAAGTCATCTAGTGATAGTACTTCTTTAGGTGCATTGCGTTCCATGTCCTGGGTATGGGATTACCCTCTTTGTTTGCTAGCTCGTATGCTCGAGGATGGTCAACCTTCGTTATTTTGTACGGTCCTTCCCACTTATCGCCTAGTTTTCCTGCATTTGGCTCTGCAGTGTTCTGAAAAACTTTGCGCAGGACGAGGTCTCCTTCTTTGAATTTGCGGCTTCGTACGTTGGAGTTGTAATATCTCGCCGTTGCTTGCTGGTAGTTTCGGATTCGGAGAAGGACTTGATCTCACCTTTCGTTTATCAAGTCCAACTCGTCCAACATCATTAGATGGTTCAGGCCTTCTTGTCCGGAAAGGAGTCTTCGTCTAACTTTGAGAAAATCAACTTCTGATGGGATGACGCATTCATTACCGTAGACTAGCGCGAATGGCGTTTCTCCCGTTGTCCGCCTTGGGGTTGTACGGTGAGACCATATGACTCCTTCGAGCTCGTCCGTCCACCGTCCTTTCTTGTCCCCGAGGCGCTTCTTAAGTCCGTCTACGATGGTCTTGTTTGCCGCTTCGGATTAGCAATTCCTCTGCGGGTAGCGTGGTGTTGACTTGCTCAGCCGTATCTTCCATTTCTAGCAAAATCCTTCGAAGTGGGCTGAGATGAATTGGGAGCCATTGTCGATGAGGATCTCGTATGGGACTCCGTGCCTGCAGATGATATTTTTCCAGATGAAGTGCTCCACTTAGGCGTCCTTGATACTGGTGTAAGAATCCGCTTCGACCCTCTTCGAGAAGTAGTCCGTCAGAACGAGTAAGAATCTCTTCTGCTTCGAGTTATGCATCGGTCCTACGATATCCATTGACCACCTCATGAACGGGTATGGTGCGGAGATTGACGAGAGCACTTCCGCGGGTTGGTGGATTATTGGTGCGTATCTCTGGTACTTCTCGCAATTGAGGGAGAACTTCTCGCAGTCATTTATAATAGTCGGCCAGTAATGTCTGTGGCGCTTGATGTTGATTGCGAGAGATCTCCCTCAGAACGGTTTCCGCATGATCCGATATGAACTTCTTCCATGATCCTTCTTGCTTCTTTGCCTTCTACGCAGTTCATCAATGGTCCGAATAGCCTCCACTTGAATGAAACCTGCGGCCTGAGCTCTTAGTTTGCGTGCTGCCCATTTTTCCGCTGGGACTTCTCCGTCAATGATGTAGGCTCGTATTTGGCCATTTCACTCACGATTGCAGCCGTACTCTTCTTTAGGGTCGGTCGCGAGTTCTTCCTTTGGGGGGCTCTTCTTCCTCGTCGCCTTCCGGCAGTTGTATAAGGTTCGCAACTCGGGGCGGATCGATGCTTGGTTGTTCGATGAACTCGACTGGAATGACTCGTCGCTCCCGGGGCTGAGGTTGACGCTAAGGCTGCCAACGCATCGGCTGAGGCGTTCTCTCCTAGGGGAATTCTCGTGAGCTCAAACTTTTCGAATTGTTTTGCCAGGTCTTGGACGATTTTAAGATAGGCTTCCATCCGGTCATCTCTTGCTTCGTAATCTCCGCTGAATAGGTTCGCCACCAGCTGGGAGTCACAGTACGCCTGGAGGTTCCGGATTTTGAGGTCGAGGATAAGTCTCAATCCCACGATCAAGGCTTCGTACTCTGTCTCGTTGTTGGAGGCGTTGAAGAGTAATCGGAATGACTGCTCGAGGATTTCTCCGGTGGGAGATGTTAAACGCACTCCAACTCACGAACCTTGCTTTGACGACGACCCATCTGCGTGAAGAGTCCAAACCGAGTTTGAAGTCGGCTCCTCGATGGCCGCGGTTGGTAGTTCGATCAAGAAATCCGCCAAAACTTGAGATTTGATGCATGTTCTGCTTCGGTACTCGATATCGTATTCACTCAGTTCCACTGCCCATTTTTCTAGCCGTCCTGACTGACTCGGACTACCGAGAGGGAAATTTGTAAGTATGATGATCGTGTGTGATTGGAAGTGCGGTGGCAACTTCCGGGCAGACATTACCACCGCCAAGGCCGCTTTCTCCATCAGCGGGTATGGAGTCTCCGCATCCGTCAAGGTCTGGCTCACGTAGAAGAACGACTTCTTCTCATCACGGTATTCTCTTATGAGCACTCCGCTTACTGTTGTTGATGACACCGCTATGTACAAGAACAAGGGTTCTCCTTCAATTGGTTTCGACAGGACGGGCGGACTCGCCATCTATTTCTTCAATTCTTGGAACGCTTGCTCGCACTTCTCCGTCCATTCAAACTTCTTGTTTCGTCTGAGGGTGTCGTAGAAGGGCAAACATTTGTCTGTTGATGTTGAGATGAATCGATTCAGTGCCGCGAGCCGTCCGGTCAACCTTTGGATCTCTCTTTTTGTTGGCGAGGCCATCTCTATCAGGGCAACAATTTGCTTCAGGTTTGCTTCTATTCCTCGGTGAGTTACAAGGTACCCAAGGACATCTCCTGACGCCACTCTGAATCTGCACTTCGCTGGATTTAGCTTCATGTTGTGCCGGTTGAGTTGCTCGAAACATTCCCGTAAATGTTACACATGATCTTTTTCTTCTAAAGACTTTACCAGCATGTCGTCGATGTAGACTTCCATCGTTTTTCCGAGTTGTCCAGCGAACATCTTGTTGACGAGTCTTTGGTACGTCGCGCCAGCGTTCTTCAGTCCGAATGGCATCACCTTATAGCAGAATATCCCGCGATCTTTGATGAACGCGGTTTTGTCTCGGTCTTCAGAGTTCATCATGATCTGGTTATATCCGAAGAATGCGTCCATGAATGATAGCAGTTGGTACCCAGTTGTAACCTCGACTAGTAGGTCAATGTGCGGGAGCGGGAAACTGTCTCTTGGACATGCTTTGTTTAGATCCATGAAATCGACGCAAACTCGCCATTTTCCGTTCTTTTTCTTCACTACCACCGGATTGGCGAGCCAATCTGAGTATTTCACTTCCATGATGGATCCGACCTTAAGCAATCTCTCCACTTCGTCGTTCACCGCTTGGACACGCTCTGGGCTGAGTTTTTGTCTTTTCTGCTTCACCGGCTTGAACGTCAGGTCCACGCTGAGTTCATGGTTCGTGATGTCGATGTCGATTTCGAGCATGTCTTCCGCTTCCCATGCAAATGAACCAGCATTTTCCTTCAAAAGAGTGATTAACTCCGACTTGATTTGTTCTTCTAAATTTGCTCCGATCTCTGTGCACCGCTCCGGGTTCGTCTCGTCTATGTTTTCCGAGACCACTGGTTCACACGGGGGATCTTTATCCGTCTTCCGGGCTTCCTCGATCTGCAGTTTGTGCTAGAGCTTCGCAAGTTGTCTTTCTTCTTTCGTCTTATTGGATTCCGTCTGGGCGTCAGATTCGCTCACTGGTCTTCTCATTCTGTGCTCCGTTAGAAAACATTCCCCCGAATCTCTTTGTCGTCCCCAGATCGTCTCAACTCCAGTTAGGGTAGGGAACTTTAGGCAAAGGGGATAGGTTGACAGAATGGCCTTCATTGAATTTAGCCACGGTTTTCCCACGATTGCGTCGCAAATTCGAGGGCAATCTACCACCGAGAATTTTGTGTCCTTCTTCACGCCTTTTGCTTTCAAGGGAATTGGATCGTTCCTATCGTCATTGTTGGATGGGTTGTGAGATGCCTAGTCTAAGTGTTCATCCTCCGAAGGCTTTCTAAGAATATGACATTCACAGTGCCTCCTGCGTCGACCAGAACTCTCGGTATGTCGTGGCCTCCGATCGAAAGATTGATGACGAGCAGATCGTTGTGCGGGTGATCTATTTTGGCGTCTTCTCCTTCGCGGAAAGTCATCGTTCGGCCGCGGTTGCCACTCGTGAAACTCCAGTCCATCGTTTCTTTGGCTATCGTCTTCCTTTCGTATCCTCTCGTTCTTAGGGTTTAGAATATTTCTCGTTCCCACAGACGGTGCCAAACTGTGAGAGTCGAAACAAACACTATCAAAACTTATATTTTATGGGGGCTCGAAAAATCTATTTATAAGAACTCAAGGACCAAAATTGCAAAAGGATGATTTTATTGAATATTATTTTCGGAGTACAAGAATATTCTCAAAAGCTTAATGTCTTATATTGCAAAAAAACTCTTATACACGGATTGGGATGGATCTTAAGTCTAATACAAGCATATGTATATATAATAATGGTCCTAGGACCCTTAAACTCCCTATTAGCGATGTGGGACTTTGTTCTTGCCTCCAGCCGCCGACCTAATCCTTTTTGGGCCCGATTCATGGCCCAATGCCTTTAGCCTTCCGCCACTTGATCTGATCTTGTCCGAGCCCAACTTTTGTCGATCTGTGACCAGTAAACCGCGAGCAGTAAACCGCGAAAACTCAACTAGAATCTGGGTTAAGTTTAAATTGGTCTTCGGTTAAGTTTTCCCGGGTCGTGAATGATATTATGTATTTTTAACATATTTTGATTTGTTTTTAGTATTTAGTTTGAGTTTTGATTTGCATCTTTCGTTAGTTTTTCGAGTCTTTTCTATTGTTTCGAGTCTTTTTACAGATTTTATGGAGTTCCGAAGGAATTTGGCGTTTACGGACATGTTCGAGTCGAGTTATGTGGAAAACACGAGAAAAGGACCAACTAAAGAACGACCGTTCTTGGAGAAGAACGACCGTTCTTGGAGTAGAACGGTCGTTCCTCACCTCACCTACCTTGCCGAAAAAAGCTAGAGAACGACCGTTCCTTCAACAGAACGGTCGTTCCCAAGCTCACCTACTCCACCAACAACCAAGCAAGGAACGACCGTTCTCCACCAAGAACGACCGTTCCCCGACTCACCAACACCCACCTACTTCGATCGACCAACTAGAACGACCGTTCTCCTCCAGAACGGTCGTTCCCAGTCTTACCTACTCCCCTACACCTTGGCCTATATAATGGACTCACTCTTGATGCTTCAAACCACACCATCTTCTTCTCCCACTCTTCTCTAGCTTCTAAACATTGCTTCTTCTCTCTTTTAAGCTTTAATGTTTATGTTTTTATCAAGTTCTTATTAGTTTCTTTTAAGCTTTAAATATTTATGCTTTAATTAAGTTTACTTTCAGTTCTTATTATCTATATTTATGCTTTGATTAAGTTCTTATAAGTTTATTTCCAGCTTTTGTTATCTATATTTATGCTTTGTTCAAGTTCTTATTAAGTTATTTTCAGCTTTCATTACCTATTCAAGCATTTATGATGAACTCTATAATCTCTATGTTTTCTTCTTCTTTAATTATGTCTGAGTAGATCTCTTAGTTAGGTTAAGGTTTGTCAAAGGAATTCATGAGCTTTAGGGTTAAACACAAATAGGCTATCCAAATCAATGTCTTCACCTTTGTTGTTCTTAATGCTTAGATCGAATTGATCACTTGATTTTATGATATTAGTTTTAACTTAGACAGCGAGAGTTGCTAAGTTGCTAGAAGAAACTTGGGTGAGCAATTTATTCATGACCTGCGAGAGTAGATGTATTGGAGAATTGTGAACAAATCAAACCTATCTTTAATGCTTGTCTACGATTTCTAGTACCAGCGAGAGTTAGGATTTCTAGGTTGATAGACAAAGATATTGATACCAAGAGAGTGGATTGATATTATCTTAGTGTTTGAGTTCTAGACTTATGCTTAATCATTGCCTGAATAGTTGTTTGATCCTTTGCTCTGAATCTCCTGCGATATTCCTTGACCTAACGCTTGTTTAATATTATCTTTACGACCGATTTTACTTTTATTACTTGCTATTTACAAAACCAAAAACATAATTGAATTTTCTTAGCTTTTGATTTAGCTCATTAGATCAAAGTGTGAAACTGGTCTTCGTGGGATCGACCCCTAAATACTACTTCGTATGCTGTGCACTTGCAGTAGGAAATAAGGGTTTAAAACTCGTTTATCAAGTTTTTGGCGCCGATGCCGGGGACCAAATTTTCACCTTTGGTTTACGGCTGAATTATTAGACTAAGAACTTTACTGAACTCGTTTTCTTTTCTTCTTTGTTTTTGTGTTTCAGGTGCATGTCCACAAGGAGCACAAGGAGCAAAAACAATGAGGACCTTCTTTGCTTGACAAACGACGAGCTAGGAAGGAGAGAACGAAAAAGAAGAAGACGCAACACACCCGTTCAAGAAGCAGAAACGACTGACACCGCCAACTCAGAGATGGGCGGACAAGCAGACATCGCAGCTCAGCTGCAACAACTTCAGACAGCCATGGAGCAGCTTCTCTTGCAACAGGAGAGGCAACTCGTTGCACAACCTGCTTTCGGGGACAAAGATGCGGCTCACGCATACTACCAGGATCGATCTGCGACCGTTACCCCAACCATCCAGAAGCAAGATTATGAAATCAAGGCTCAAATGATCGCCCTCGTGAAGCAACACCTGTTCCACGGTCTGCCTGCTGAGATTCTGATGGATCACATCGAGAACTTCGAAGAGATCTGTAGCACAACCGGCTCCAATGGTGTGCCTCCAGATTTCTTGAAATGCAAGCTTTTCCCCTTCTCTCTTACGGGAAAAGCATCACGGTGGTTAAAATCTTTACCACCAGGCTCTCTACCGACTTGGGCTGATGCGCGAGCAGCCTTCTTGGATAAGTTCTACACAAAATCCAAGACCGCAGCCTTGAGGAACAAGATCTCCTCATTCGAGCAACAGTCCGGTGAATCCTTCAATGAAGCATGGGAGCGGTTTAAGGAGTACAAGCGCGAGTGCCCTCACCATGGGTTTAATGATGAGCAGCTGCTCAGCACCTTCTATGACGGAGTAGATTGGGACTACAGAAACGCCCTGAATGCAGCTAGTAACGGTGACTTCTACACTAAGTCAAAGGAAGGAGCTCTGGAGCTGATCGAGAACCTAGCCGCAAGTTCCAGTAACAAAAGTCCAGAGTACGATAGGAAGAAGGTCAACAGCGTGGAGTCCAAGCAAATTGCGGAGCTCGCAGCCAAGGTTAACCTTCTCTTGAAGGGAAACCAGAAATCGGTCCACTTTGTGGATGAGAATGAAGGAACCGGTAATGATCGAAGGGAGGTCAATTATGTGACGGGACAATGTTTCGGACAGAACCGCGGTTTCAACAGCCAAGACTTCAACACTCAGCCGAACCTGTCCTATAGGAGCACCAATGTGGAGAATCTGCAGGATCAGGCTTATCATAAGCAAGGAAATCAGCCACAGATGGGTCTTCAGAAGGACTACTCCAACAACTACCAGGGCAGGAAATTCGTCCCGAACCAGAACCGTTCCCAAGTAGGAGTTCACCCGAGACAGTCTTTTGCAAATCTGCAGCCTTCATCTTCAGCAACCGGCTCCCAAGACGAGCTGAAGAACATGATGCAACAACTAATGGCGGGACAGCAAAAAGCCGAGGCTGAGATCAATGCAAAAGTTGACACCATGTATGTGGACCTCAATGGAAAGTACGAAGCTGTGTGGACTTACATGAAGCAGCTTGACACTCAGATTGCACAAACCGCTGAATCAGTTAAGAGGACACCAGGTACTCACGCAGAGGTGAACTACGTGAATGGAGGCTATGTGGAGAATCAGAGTTGCAAGCTCCGACGTCTAACTCTCAAGACGAGCTGATGAGGTCGATATCAAGGTAGAGAGCATGTACAATGATCTCAACAGTAAGTTTGAAGCCGTTTGCACTCACATGAAGAAACTTGAGATTCAGATTGTTCAAACTGCTGAGGCATCAAGAATTCTTCCGGGGAAAGCAGAGGTGAATCCTAGGAACGAGTATATCAATGCAATTGAGATGAGAAGTGGGAGGATACTGAATTCTGTAGCGATAAACGTCATATCCTCAGAAAACGTTATGAAGCAGGCTGAGGAGCACCCGCTCAAGGGAGAGATATTTTCTCCTGGCGTAGAAAAAACGAGTGAGCACCCTATCTCTCCGACAGAGCACCTGCTCGCTACCCCAGAGCACATGCTCCCCCGAGATGCTCCCACCAAACCTGCAGAAAATCTTCCAGCAAGGTATATTCCTAAAGTGCCTTACCCGGTTCTACCTAGAGATCAGAGGGAGATTAAGGCAGTCTTTGTAGAAGCAAGGAGTACACAACCAGCATTGAGGGTATTGCCTAAGGTTGAAGATCCTGGAAAGTTCTTGGTCCCATGCTCCATTGCTGGATTTGAATTCAAGGACGCTTTTTGTGATTCTGGGTCTAGCGTTAATCTCATGTCAAAGGCTATTGCAGAGAGGTTGAAAATTTCAGAGGTAAAGCCTAGTCATATGACTCTTCGATTTGGAAAAACCTCCTCAACAACATCGTCTGGCAGCATTCACGATCTACCTGTCCGAATAGGGGACTGCCTAGTTCCAACTGATTTTCAGGTTGTTGAGATGCGAGAAGGTTATGGCATGCCCTTACTTCTTGGAAGACCATTCATGGCTACAGTGGGTGCAATCATCGATATGCAGAATAGGCAAGTCTGATTTTCCAACATTGGCAAAAAGGTCTTCCACAAAGCCCTTCCCATTGGAACCACCACACATGCCTCTTGCATCTCTGCAGTGGATAGCGAGGAAGCACGTGCTCCGATCCCGCAAGCACCTGCTCCACCACCCAGGAAATTTAGGGAGAAGGCAAAAGCGCAAGAAAATGTGCCGTACAAAAAGATTACGGGAGGTCCTCAAATGACTTTGATCCCTCAAGGATATGATGGAAACTCGGTTGACTACAATGTGAAGTGCAAAGGTCATCCTAAACCTTTCTCTAGATTTAGAGCTATTCTTCCATCAGAATTGAAAGAGAAGGGTACTGGTGTTGTGAATGGAATGCTGAGTACGGTTCTGAACATGAGGATGCCTGATTATGGAGCTTGTTTTGGAGCAAGCTCTCAAGCCCAACCTGATTGATTCATGGCACCAAAGTCAAGCTAATGACTTAAACCAAGCGCTTGGTGGGAGGCAACCCACTGGTAAGTGTCTCTAACTTTTATTTTTCTTTTGCTACTAATTTTTGGTTTTGGTTTTCTTTGTTTCAGCCTATCCACACAAAAAAAAAAGAGGGTGCACGTCTTCAGGTAAGTTTTCTTGTCCCTACACCATTGCCAAATCCATTATTAATTTTTCGTTTCTCATCCTTTCTCTTGATTTATTCACCCACCGGGACGGTGTGAAGTAAGTCTGGGGAAGGGTGTTGGTACTAATTCCGTTTTCCTTGTCTTGTTTAAGTCGTTTTGCGTCTGTTTTATTGAGTTAAAATTTAGTTAGGGAATTATGATATTTCTTTGGAACAAACTATTTTAGCTACCACTTTAGTGACCATTCTTACAGCCATTGACAGCGGATTCTACCAAAAAGAAATTTCAAAGGTAAATTGAACTTCCATTATCCCCATACTGTTTGAGTGTTTAGATGATCCAGAGCTGGCCTAGATATAATGAACTTAATTTTTCTCATCTTGGGGCTTGGTATACTTTGAATCGGATTCCTTGCTTAGGTCTGATAAGATTAGTCTGTGATTATGGTTTCCCTCTCTCTTCCCTTCATTGTCTCTAAAAATAAAAAAAAGAATGAAAAAGAGGTGTAGCTTTGAAAAGAAATTTAATCATTGGATACTGGTCTAACAAAAAAAAAAAGAGAACAATCAGTCGATAAAAAAATAAAATGATACCCTAGTAGGGAAAAATCGACTGATTGGAAGCGAGAAAAGAGGGAGAAAGGAAACTAGAAGCCGGCTGTCCATAAATTCAGTACTTAGGTGAGTAAGAGTCCATGTGTCATTTGATCGATAGTCCCTCGATGAGACTGCACGTAAAACTAAATAAAGTCAGCAATGGGGATTTAGATTACTCTTATGGATTGTGGTTTGGAATCGGGATGGTTAGTAAATCTGCGGAAAATTACAAGAGGTCTTAACTTAAGTTGGTACTGTTTGATGTGGCTTACTCTAATGCTGGTTGATTAAGGGTTCTAAAGAATAAGTTATTTTCCCATGTTTTCAAACCTTTCTTCTCGGTTTAAGCTTTAGTTTGTTTGAGGACAAACAAAAGTTTTAGTTGGGGGAGTTGATATTATGTATTTTTAACATATTTTGATTTGTTTTTAGTATTCGGTTTGAGTTTTGATTTGCATCTTTCGTTAGTTTTTCGAGTCTTTTCTATTGTTTCGAGTCTTTTTACAGATTTTATGGAGTTCCGAAGGAGTTTGGCGTTTACGGACATGTTCGAGTCGAGTTAATGTGGAAAACACGAGAAAATGACCAACTGAAGAACGACCGTTCTTGGAGAAGAACGACCGTTCTTGGAATAGAACGGTCGTTCCTCACCTCACCTACCTTGCCGACAAAAGCTAGAGAACGACCGTTCCTTCAACAGAACGGTCGTTCCCAAGCTCACCTACTCCACCAACAACCAAGCAAGGAACGACCGTTCTCCACCAAGAACGACCGTTCCCCGACTCACCAACACCCACCTACTTCGATCGACCAACTAGAACGACCGTTCTCCTCCAGAACGGTCGTTCCCAGTCTTACCTACTCCCCTACACCTTGGCCTATATATTGGACTCACTCTTGATGCTTCAAACCACACCATCTTCTTCTCCCACTCTTCTCTAGCTTCTAAACATTGCTTCTTCTCTCTTTTAAGCTTTAATGTTTATGTTTTTATCAAGTTCTTATTAGTTTCTTTTAAGCTTTAAACATTTATGCTTTAATTAAGTTTACTTTCAGTTCTTATTATCTATATTTATGCTTTGATTAAGTTCTTATAAGTTTATTTCCAGCTTTTGTTATCTATATTTATGCTTTGTTCAAGTTCTTATTAAGTTATTTTCAGCTTTCATTACCTATTCAAGCATTTATGATGAACTCTATAATCTCTATGTTTTCTTCTTCTTTAATTATGTCTGAGTAGATCTCTTAGTTAGGTTAAGGTTTGTCAAAGGAATTCATGAGCTTTAGGGTTAAACACAAATAGGCTATCCAAATCAATGTCTTCACCTTTGTTGTTCTTAATGCTTAGATCGAATTGATCACTTGATTTTATGATATTAGGTTTAACTTAGACAGCGAGAGTTGCTAAGTTGCTAGAAGAAACTTGGGTGAGCAATTTATTCATTACCTGCGAGAGTAGATGTATTGGAGAATTGTGAACAAATCAAACCTATCTTTAATGCTTCTCTACGATTTCTAGTACCAGCGAGAGTTAGGATTTCTAGGTTGATAGACAAAGATATTGATACCACGAGAGTGGATTGATATTATCTTAGTGTTTGAGTTCTAGACTTATGCTTATGTTAAGCCTGGATCGCACTATCTTTCTCCTTTTGACCGTTTGGAGATAACGTTGTCTTTTACCACCTTTTCCACCGTTATTCACGCTATTCTTACCCTTGTCTTTAATTATAAAAACCGTGTATTTGCTCCTTTTGTGAGATCATTCTGATTATTATATTTTTCTAATACAAAACAATGAATCCTTTTCTCTATTCTCTTTCTTTGTTCATAACATAGTCTTCCTCATTCTCTCTCAATCTCTAATCATTCTGTAAAATCCTATCATGGTATCAGAGCATCACGGTCTTTAGTCTTCATTCTTTCATCCTTTTCTTTACTTTTTTTTCTCTAGCTTGTTGTGTTTCTTGTTCACTTTGCATCCGTACACCGGTGATTCAAACCCACCGGAGCGTTCTTGTGAGTGATCAAGCCTTTTTTTATTTTTATTTTTTTTCTTTTGGGTTCTCACGGATTCTCAAGATAGAAACACAAAGACTCATTCTTTTTGCTTTCGATCAAGTAAAGGATTCACCTTTAAGCTTGTTTCAAGCTGTGTTCCTTTGGTGATCTTCTCAGCCTTCAAGCGATCATCTTTGAGTTTGACTGTTGGTTTTGTGTTGAAAGGAAGCTTCTTTAAGCTGGGTCTTCAAGTCGATTTTTTTTGTGGTGTTGTGTTTTTTTTTTTTTAATCCACCACGCCAAAGTCTCTCTTTCCTCTTTCACCTTGCGTACAAGGTTTCTTCTTCACAGGTTCAATATTTGGAAAGTGTTCTTTGACCAACAAAAAAAAAAAAAAAGAGAGAAAGAAAGTGTTCTCTGCCGGTTATACTCAGGATTAACGCTCAACCTTCTCTTGTTCTCATGGAAGAAACGAAGAAGCACAAGCTTGCTGTCTTGCCGGTTACTCTCAAAGGAGCCAACAATTATCTTCTTTGGGCTCGCACCACCAAGGCGGTTCTTTGTGGCCATGGTGTTTGGTACCACGTTGAAGATCTGGCTGAGGATGATGTTCCCATGGAGGAGGATACTCCACCCATTGGCAGTGCAAAATGGTTCAAAAGAGATCAAGCTGTCTTGGCTGCTCTACAAGCGAGCCTTGATGAGCCGGTTTTGGAGGGTTACTCTTATTGCACGACTGCAAGGACTCTTTGGGACACTCTGAGGACTGTCTTTGGCAATGTCTCCAACTTGACAAGAGTCTTCGAAATCAAGCGAGCCATTAGCACTCTCAGTCAAGGTGATTTGGACTTTAACACCTTCTTTGGGAAGTTCCGTTCCTTGTGGGCTGAGTTTGAGCAGTTGAGACCAGCTACCACTGATCCGATGGTCCTCAATGAGCGCCGAGAGCAAGACAAGGTGTTTGCTCTACTCATGGTCCTCAATCCTGCTTATAATGATCTGATCAAGCACATTCTTAGGGGCACTAAATTACCAAGTCTTGATGAGGTGTGTTGTCAAATTCAGAAGGAACAAGGTTCCCTTGGCTTGTTTGGCAGCAAAGGGGAACTTGTCTTGGCTAACAAAGGACTATACAAGAATGATGACAAGAAAACTGTCCTGTGTGATCATTGTAAGAAGGAGGGCCATGTCCAAGATAAATGTTGGATTCTTCATCCTCATCTGAAGCCGGCTAAGTTCAAGAAAGGCAAGGCAAACTTCTCTGACGCTGTTGGTCATGGTGGAATAAGCTCAGGTACTCCTGGAGCAAAGGATGCGAATCCCTTGGCAATGGTGGCTTACAATGGACCTGGTGGAAGTGGTATTGCAAGTGGCTCAGGCAGTGATCTTGTCCGCAAATCCGATTTGGAAGCACTTCTCAAATCCATTGCTTTCATCAAAGAGTCTGGTATCTCTTTCCTTTCCTCTAGATCACGTGACTCTCTTATCATAGATTCTGGTGCTTCTCACCATATGATAAGTAATCCTGAAATGCTTAGTAACATTGAACCGGCTCTAGGTAGTGTGGAGATTGCTAATGGAGATAGGATATCGGTTAATGGCATTGGGAACCTTAAGCTCTTTGATAAAAATTCTAAAGCCCTTTATGTTCCTAAGTTTACATCGAATCTTTTATCTGTCAAGAAAGCTACTACTGATTTAAATTGTTATGCTATCTTTGGCCCTAACAATGTGCACTTTCAGGATATTGAGACAATGAGGTTGCTTGGAAAAGGGGGCACAAGAGGAGATCTTTATATCTTAGATAACACCTCTCCAAGCATCGATTTATCTGTTCCTTCTTGTATTTCAGTTGTTGGTTTGAATAAGTTATGGCATGCTAGGCTAGGTCATCCTCATTTGCGTGCTCTTCAGTTGATGTTGCCTGAAGTTACTTTTGATCATTCCACATGTGAAGCTTGTATCTTAGGCAAACACTGTCACACTGTTTTTCCTCAATCAAAAGCTATCTATGCAAACTGTTTTGATCTTGTTCACTCTGATGTTTGGACATCTCCATGTCTTTCTAGAGATAATAACAAGTATTTTGTTAGTTTTATTGATGAGAAGTCTAAATATACATGGGTTACTTTGATAGCTTCTAAGGATAGAGTGTTTGAGGTTTTTATTCAATTCCATAACTATATTACTAATCAATTTCAAGCCAAGTTGAAAATTTTACGCACAGATAACGGTGGAGAGTATATTAGTCATCGGTTCAAAGACCATTTATCCAAGCATGGAATAATGCACCAAACCAGCTGCCCATATACTCCTCAACAAAATGGTGTGGCCGAACGCAAGAATCGGCATCTCATGGAGGTGGCTCGGTCAATGCTCTTCCACACCAACATGTCAAAACGTTTTTGGGGAGATGCTGTGATGGCCGCCTGCTATCTTATCAACCGTATCCCCACTCGAGTTTTGGGTGATATCTCTCCTTTTCAAGTTTTAAACAACAAGAGACCCTCTATTGATCATCTGAAAGTTCTTGGTTGTGTATGCTTTGTCTTGATTCCAGGAGAACAGAGGACAAAACTTGATCCAAAGAGCCTTAGATGTTTATTTCTTGGCTATTCACCTACTCAAAAGGGGTACAAGTGTTTTGATCCCACCTCCAACCGGCTGCATGTGTCTCGGGATGTCAAGTTTCTTGAAGAACAACCCTACTATGCAACTAAGGATTGGAATGGTGTCAAAGATCTAACAAGATCACCCTCTGGGATAGCCTCTAGCTTACGGCATTTGTTGGAGCACCTGGGTAATCCATCTCCAGCACTGGCTCCTACTCCTCAAGCTGCTCCGATTCCTACACCTGCTGATAGTTCTTCTTCAGCAGCCTTTCCGGGTGCCTCAGATTCTAGTCCTCCAGATGATGCTTCGAGTCCTGACCATACAATGCCGAATGACGATACTGAGGACGGGCCGGGCAATGATCATTCTGTTGAAGAAGCCTCGGCCGAGTCTCACCATGACCCATCTGATGCATCAGATGGTCCTACACAACCAGCTCCAGTCGAACTAAGGCGCAGCAACAGGATCCGGAGAGACCCCTCCCAATGGCGGATTTTCCATAATATGTTCAATAATCAAGCTGTTGTTCATCCCGACATTGAGGCTGTATGCTCGCTTGCCCTTTTGCCATCTAATCATCAAGTTTTCCTTGCCAAGATAGCTGTCCATTCTATTCCTGAGACCTATGACGAAGCTGTGGCTAAGGACGAATGGCGTAATGCGGTTCATGACGAAGTGGGAGCAATGGAGAAGAATCATACATGGGATGAACCCGACTTACCTAAAGGGAAGAAAGCGGTCTCCTCCAGATGGGTTTTCACTATCAAATACCATACCAATGGTGATATTGATAGATACAAAGCAAGGCTGGTGGCAAGAGGCTTCACCCAAACTTATGGAAATGACTACAAAGACACTTTTGCTCCGGTCGCAAAGCTTCCCACGGTAAGAGTTGTATTGTCCTTGGCTGCTAACCTATCTTGGGATTTGTGGCAGATGGACGTCAAAAATGCTTTCATTCAAGGGGACCTTGAGGAGGAAGTGTACATGCGCCCTCCACCAGGCCTTGAAAACTCCATTGCACCCGGGAAAGTACTACGGCTCCGCAAAGCCATCTATGGTCTTAAACAATCACCACGGGATCTTGGATATCGCCGGTCAGAATCAGACCATAGTCTCTTCACTCACCAATCTTCCAAAGGTATTGTTGTTGTTGTAGTTTATGTTGATGATTTGATCATCTCCGGCGACAACAAAGATGGTATTGCTTCTCTTAAAACCTCTCTTCAATCGACTCTTGAAATCAAGGACTTAGGTGAATTGAAATACTTCTTAGGATTAGAAGTGTGCAGATGTCCTGATGGCATATTTCTTTCTCAAAGGAAATATGTCCTCGATTTGTTGAAAGAAACAGGTATAATGGAGGCCAAACCAGCAAAGAGTCCTTTGGAGGATGCCTACAAGGTCAATCGAGAGGGGGAGACAGAGGACCAGCCATTTGAAGACCCTGGCCTTTACCGAAAGCTAGTGGGTAAGTTGATCTACTTGACTCTTACAAGACCTGACTTGTGTTTTGCTGGAAATCAGGTTAGTCAGCACATGAAGACACCCACGAAGTATCATTGGTCTATGGTGGAACGCATCCTCAGATACCTCAGGGGGAGTCTAGAACATGGCATTTGGATGGGAAAGGACAAGAGCACTGAGATTGTGGGTTATTGTGATGCTGATTGGGCCGGTGATAGAGATGACAGAAGATCAACAACCGGTTATTGCACCTTCATAGGAGGGAACATGGTGACTTGGAAGACCAAGAAGCAGAAGGTTGTGTCCTGTTCTTCAGCTGAGGCCGAGTATAGAGCTATGAGGAAGCTGACCAACGAGCTAACATGGTTGAAAGGACTTCTGGCTGATCTCAATATACATCAAATCACTCCCATGACGATGCATTGTGACAACCAAGCTGCTATCCACATCGCTTCAAATTCTGTTTTCCACGAGAGGACAAAGCACATTGAAGTGGACTGTCACAAGGTGCGTGAGAAGATTAAGGATGGAACGGTTATACCATGCTACACAAGGAGCCGAGATCAGTTGGCTGATATCTTTACCAAATCGGCAAGTGTCAAAGTCTGTGAATCCATCTATAGCAGACTTGGACTTGTCAGCATGGCCAGAGACTGATATGCGCTCCCCTCGCTCATAAGAGCCTACACTCTTTTTCCCTCATCAAGGTTTTGTCCCAAGTGGTTTTCCTTGGTGAGGTTTTTAATGAGATAGGACCTTATGAGTAATCCAAGCTCAGAATTCATAGGTGATTCCAGAACTTCTAAGCTTGAGGGGGAGTGTTAAGCCTGGATCGCACTATCTTTCTCCTTTTGACCGTTTGGAGATAACGTTGTCTTGTACCACCTTTTCCACCGTTATTCACGCTATTCTTACCCTTGTCTTTAATTATAAAAACCGTGTATTTGCTCCTTTTGTGAGATCATTCTGATTATTATATTTTTCTAATACAAAACAATGAATCCTTTTCTCTATTCTCTTTCTTTGTTCATAACATAGTCTTCCTCATTCTCTCTCAATCTCTAATCATTCTGTAAAATCCTATCAGCTTAATCATTGCCTGAATAGTTGTTTGATCCTTTGCTTTGAATCTCCTGCGATATTCCTTGACCTAACGGTTGTTTAATATTATCTTTACGACCGATTATACATTTATTACTTGCTATTTACAAAACCAAAAACATAATTGAATTGTCTTAGCTTTTGATTTAGCTCATTAGATCAAAGTGTGAAACTGGTCTTCGTGGGATCGACCCCTAAATACTACTTCGTATGTTGTGCACTTGCAGTAGGAAATAAGGGTTTAAAACTCGTTTATCAAGTTTTTGGCGCCATTGCCGGGACCAAATTTTCACCTTTGGTTTACGGCTGAATTATTAGACTAAGAACTTTACTGAACTCGTTTTCTTTTCTTCTTTGTTTTTGTGTTTCAGGTGCATGTCTACAAGGAGCACAAGGAGCAAAAACAACGAGGACCTTCTTTGCTTGACAAACGACGAGCTAGGAAGGAGAGAACGAAAAAGCAGAAGATGCAACACACCCGTTCAAGAAGCAGAAACGACTGACACCGCCAACTCAGAGATGGGCGGACAAGCAGACATCGCAGCTCAGCTGCAACAACTTCAGACAGCCATGGAGCAGCTTCGCTTGCAACAGGAGAGGCAACTCGTTGCACAACCTGCTTTCGGGGACAAAGATGCGGCTCACGCATACTACCAGGATCGATCTGCGATCGTTACCCCGACCATCCAGAGGCAAGATTACGAAATCAAGGCTCAAATGATCGCCCTCGTGAAGCAACACCTGTTCCACGGTCTGCCTGCTGAGATTCCGATGGATCACATCGAGAACTTCGAAGAGATCTGTAGCACAACCGGCTCCAATGGTGTGCCTCCAGATTTCTTGAAATGCAAGCTTTTCCCCTTCTCTCTTACGGGAAAAGCATCACGGTGGTTAAAATCTTTACCACCAGGCTCTCTACCGACTTGGGCTGATGCGCGAGCAGCCTTCTTGGATAAGTTCTACACAAAATCCAAGACAGCAGCCTTGAGGAACAAGATCTCCTCATTCGAGCAACAGTCCGGTGAATCCTTCAATGAAGCATGGGAGCGGTTTAAGGAGTACAAGCACGAGTGCCCTCACCATGGGTTTAATGATGAGCAGCTGCTCAGCACCTTCTATGACGGAGTAGATTGGGACTACATAAACGCCCTGAATGCAGCTAGTAACGGTGACTTCTACACTAAGTCAAAGGAAGGAGCTCTGGAGCTGATCGAGAACCTAGCCGCAAGTTCCAGCAAAAGTCCAGAGTACGATAGGAAGAAGGTCAACAGCGTGGAGTCCAAGCAAATTGCGGAGCTCGCAGCCAAGGTTAACCTTCTCTTGAAGGGAAACCAGAAATCGGTCCACTTTGTGGATGAGAATGAAGGAACCGGTAATGATCGAAGGGAGGTCAATTATGTGACGAGACAAGGTTTCGGACAGAACCGCGGTTTCAACAGCCAAGGCTTCAACACTCAGCCGAACCTGTCCTATAGGAGCACCAATGTGGAGAATCCGGAGGATCAGGCTTATCCTAAGCAAGGAAATCAGCCACAGATGGGTCTTCAGAAGGACTACTCCAACAACTACCAGGGCAGGCAATTCGTCCCGAACCAGAACCGTTCCCAAGTAGGAGTTCACCTGAGACAGTCTTTTGCAAATCCGTAGCCTTCATCTTCAGCAACCGGCACCCAAGACGAGCTGAAGAACATGATGCAACAACTAATGGCGGGACAGCAAAAAGCCGCGGCTGAGATCAATGCAAAAGTTGACACCATGTATGTGGACCTCAATGGAAAGTACGAAGCTGTGTGGACTTACATGAAGCAGCTTGACACTCAGATTGCACAAACCGCTGAATCAGTTAAGAGGACACCAGGTACTCACACAGAGGTGAACTACGTGAATGGAGGCTATGTGGAGAATCAGAGCTTGCAAGCTGCGGCGTCTAACTCTCAAGACGAGCTGAAGTCTCTTATGCACTTGGTTCTACTCAACCAACAGAAATCTGCTCATGAGGTCGATATCAAGGTAGAGAGCATGTACAATGATCTCAACAGTAAGTTTGAAGCCGTTTGCACTCACATGAAGAAACTTGAGATTCAGATTGTTCAAACTGATGAGGCATCAGGAATTCTTCCGGGGAAAGCAGAGGTGAATCCTAGGAACGAGTATATCAATGCAATTGAGATGAGAAGTGGGAGGATACTGAATTCTGCAGCGATAAACGTCATATCCTCAGAAAAAGTTATGAAGCAGGCTGAGGAGCACCCGCTCAAGGGAGAGATATTTTCTCTTGGCGTAGAAAAAACGAGTGAGCACCCCATCTCTCCGACAGAGCACCTGCTCGCTACCCCAGAGCACATGCTCCCCCGAGATGCTCCCACCAAACCTGCAGAAAATCTTCCAGCAAGGTATATTCCTAAAGTGCCTTACCCGGTTCTACCTAGAGATCAGAGGGAGATTAAGGCAGTCTTTGTAGAAGCAAGGAGTACACCACCAGCATTGAGGGTATTGCCTAAGGTTGAAGATCCTGTAAAGTTCTTGGTCCCATGCTCCATTGCTGGATTTGAATTCAAGGACGCTTTTTGTGATTCTGCGTCTAGCGTTAATCTCATGTCAAAGGCTATTGCAGAGAGGTTGAAAATTTCAGAGGTAAAGCCTAGTCATATGACTCTTCGATTTGCAAACACCTCCTCAACAACATCGTCTGGCAGCATTCACGATCTACCTGTCTGAATAGGGGATTGCCTAGTTCCAACTGATTTTCAGGTTGTTGAGATGCGAGAAGGTTATGGCATGCCCTTACTTCTTGGAAGACCATTCATGGCTACAGTGGGTGCAATCATCGATATGCCGAATAGGCAAGTCTGATTTTCCAACATTGACAAAAAGGTCTTCTACAAAGCCCTTCCCATAGGAACCACCACACATGCCTCTTTCATCTCTGCAGTGGATAGCGAGGAAGCACGTGCTCCGATCCCGCAAGCACCTGCTCCACCACCCAGGAAATTTAGGGAGAAGGCAAAAACGCAAGAAAATGTGTCGTACAAAAAGATTACGGGAGGTCCTCAAATGACTTTGATCCCTCAAGGATATGATGGAAACTCGGTTGACTACAAGGTGAAGTGCAAAGGTCATCCTAAACCTTTCTCTAGATTTAGAGCTATTCTTCCATCAGAATTGAAAGAGAAGGGTACTGGTGTTGTGAATGGAATGCTGAGTACGGTTCTGAACATGAGGATGCCTGATTATGGAGCTTATTTTGGAGCAAGCTCTCAAGCCCAACCTGATTGATACATGGCACCAAAGTAAAGCTAATGACTTAAACCAAGCGCTTGGTGGGAGGCAACCCACTGGTAAGTGTCTCTAACTTTTATTTTTCTTTTGCTACTAATTTTTGGTTTTGGTTTTCTTTGTTTCAGCCTATCCACAAAAAAAAAGAGGGTGCACGTCTTCAGGTAAGTTTTCTTGTCCCTACACCATTGCCAAATCCATTATTAATTTTTCGTTTCTCATCCTTTCTCTTGATTTATTCACACACCGGGACGGTGTGAAGTAAGTCTGGGGGAGGGTGTTGGTACTAATTCCGTTTTCCTTGTCTTGTTTAAGTCGTTTTGCGTCTGTTTTATTGAGTCAAAATTTAGTTAGGGAATTATGATCTTTCTTTGGAACAAACTGTTTTAGCTACCACTTTAGTGACCATTCTTACAGCCATTGACAGCGGATTCTACCAAAAAGAAATTCCAAAGGTAAATTGAACTTCCATTATCCCCATACTGTTTGAGTGTTTAGATGATCCAGAGCTGGCCTAGATATAATGAACTTAATTTTTCTCATCTTGGGGCTTGGTATACTTTGAATCGGATTCCTTGCTTAGGTCTGATAAGATTAGTATGTGATTATGGTTTCCCTCTCTCTTCCCTTCATTGTCTCTAAAAATAAAAAAAGAATGAAAAAGAGGTATAGCTTGGAAAAGTAATTAAATCATTGGATACTGGTCTAACAAAAAAAAAAAAAGAGAACAATCAGTCGATAAAAAAATAAAATGATACCCTAGTATGGAAAAATCGACTGATTGGAAGCGAGAAAAGAGGGAGAAAGGAAACTAGAAGCCGGCTGTCCATAAATTCAGTACTTAGGTGAGTAAGAGTCCATGTGTCCTTTGATCGATAGTCCCTCGATGAGACTGCACGTAAAACTAAATAAGGTCAGCAATGGGGATTTTAGAGTACTCTTATGGATTGTAGTTTAGAATCGGGATGGTTAGTAAATCTGCGGAAAATTACAAGAGGTCTTAACTTAAGTTGGTACTGTTTGATGTGGCTTACTCTAATGCTGGTTGATTAAGGGTTCTAAAGAATAAGTGATTTTCTCATGTTATCAAACCTTTCTTCTCGGTTTAAGCTTTAGTTTGTTTGAGGACAAACAAAGGTTTTAGTTGGGGGGAGTTGATATTATGTATTTTTAACATATTTTGATTTGTTTTTAGTATTCGGTTTGAGTTTTGATTTGCATCTTTCGTTAGTTTTTCGAGTCTTTTCTATTGTTTCGAGTCTTTTTACAGATTTTATGGAGTTCCGAAGGAGTTTGGCGTTTACGGACATGTTCGAGTCGAGTTAATGTGGAAAACACGAGAAAAGGACCAACTGAAGAACGACCGTTCATGGAGAAGAACGACCGTTCCTCACCTCACCTACCTTGCCGACAAAAGCTAGAGAACGACCGTTCCTTCAACAGAACGGTCGTTCCCAAGCTCACCTACTCCACCAACAACCAAGCAAGGAACGACCGTTCTCCACCAAGAACGACCGTTCCCCGACTCACCAACACCCACCTACTTCGATCGACCAACTAGAACGACCGTTCTCCTCCAGAACGGTCGTTCCCAGTCTTACCTACTCCCCTACACCTTGGCCTATATATTGGACTCACTCTTGATGCTTCAAACCACACCATCTTCTTCTCTCACTCTTCTCTAGCTTCTAAACATTGCTTCTTCTCTATTTTAAGCTTTAATGTTTATGTTTTTATCAAGTTCTTATTAGTTTCTTTTAAGCTTTAAACATTTATGCTTTAATTAAGTTTACTTTCAGTTCTTATTATCTATATTTATGCTTTGATTAAGTTCTTATAAGTTTATTTCCAGCTTTTGTTATCTATATTTATGCTTTATTCAAGTTCTTATTAAGTTATTTTCAGCTTTCATTACCTATTCAAGCATTTATGATGAACTCTATAATCTCTATGTTTTCTTCTTCTTTAATTATGTCTGAGTAGATCTCTTAGTTAGGTTAAGGTTTGTCAAAGGAATTCATGAGCTTTAGGGTTAAACACAAATAGGCTATCCAAATCAATGTCTTCACCTTTGTTGTTCTTAATGCTTATATCGAATTGATCACTTGATTTTATGATATTAGGTTTAACTTAGACAGCGAGAGTTGCTAAGTTGCTAGAAGAAACTTGGGTGAGCAATTTATTCATTACCTGCGAGAGTAGATGTATTGGAGAATTGTGAACAAATCAAACCTATCTTTAATGCTTCTCTACGATTTCTAGTACCAGCGAGAGTTAGGATTTCTAGGTTGATAGACAAAGATATTGATACCACGAGAGTGGATTGATATTGTCTTAGTGTTTGAGTTCTAGACTTATGCTTAATCATTGCCTGAATAGTTGTTTGATCCTTTGCTCTGAATCTCTGCGATATTCCTTGACCTAACGCTTGTTTAATATTATCTTTACGACCGATTTTACTTTTATTACTTGCTATTTACAAAACCAAAAACATAATTGAATTGTCTTAGCTTTTGATTTAGCTCATTGGATCAAAGTGTGAAACTGGTCTTCGTGGGATCGACCCCTAAATACTACTTCGTATGCTGTGCACTTGCAGTAGGAAATAAGGGTTTAAAACTCGTTTATCAGTGAACAATGTTTTAATGGTTTTTCCGGCGTGGATAGTGTTCCGAACGTTTTACTCAACGATAAACCCATTTTTCTTTCATTGAGTCTTCAGCCGCCTGTTTTGATGATGGCCAGCCGCCTATCTCCTTGCAGAGATGCATGGGCGGCTGGCATGAGCTTGCGGTCTGGGCCAGCCGCCATGCTTACGAGAAGGCAATGAGGGCGGCTGGCTTCCTGGTGTTTTAGTATGGGCCAGGTGCCATGCTTGAGGGAAGGAGAAGAGGGCTGCTGGCCTTCTTGGTCTGGGCCAGGCGCCATGTTTACAGGAGAGGAGAAGAGGGCGGCTGGCCTTCTTGGTCTGAGCCAGGCGCCATGCTTGAATGGAGGGGAAGAGGACGGCTGGCCTTCTTGGTCTGAGCCAGGTGCCATGCTTGAAGGAAGGAGAAGAGGGTGGCTGGCCTTCTTGGTCTGAGCCAGGCACCATGCTTGAATGAAGGGGAAGAGGGTGGCTGGCCTTCTTGGTCTGAGCCAGACGCCATGCTTGAAGGAAGAGGGCGGGTGGCCTTCTTGGTCTGAGCCATGTTTACAGGAGAGGAGAAGAGGGCGGCTGGCCTTCTTGGTCTGAGCCAGGCGCCATGCTTGAATGGAGGGGAAGAGGACGGCTGGCCTTCTTGGTCTGAGCCAGGTGCCATGCTTGAAGGAAGGAGAAGAGGGTGGCTGGCCTTCTTGGTCTCAGCCAGGCACCATGCTTGAATGAAGGGGAAGAGGGTGGCTGGCCTTCTTGGTCTGAGCCAGACGCCATGCTTGAAGGAAGGAGAAGAGGGCGGCTGGCCCTTTGAGATAGAATGGGTGGCTGGCCTTTGAAGAGAAGACCTGGGCGGCTGGCCCTGCACAAGCGGTTTGGGCGGCTGGCCCTGATATAAGAGGCTTGGGCGGTTGGCCTTGGACCATATGTTCTGTCTTTCGGTTAATCAATCTCCGAGGAGTGGGTTTTGACCCCAACACATCTGAAAAAAATGACTCCAGCGAAATGTGAAAATCCTTGCAAGTTATTTTGTAATATTGACAAAAGAGGGCAAGATATGGGCGATGCTCCAATTTATAATGAAATGTATCATTATCCAGTAGAAAGGTTTTGCAACATATTTAGTTTTCTATGTCAATATAAAGTTTGAGAGTAATAATTATTTATTTTTCACTGTACTTGTTTTATAATTATATTTTGTATCTTTTTGACGAATTTAAATTTTATGTACATATATTCATTTTTAATAAAAAAAATATTTGATATTTTGAGTCACGGTAGAGTTTATTTTGCTAATATTTGTTGAAAATTTGAAACTCTTAAGAAATTTTCAGTTTGGAACTCTTAGAATTCATCAATGTGTTTTATATTTATATCTTGTATCTGTTTAACCAATTTAAATTTCGTGTATTTATATAAGTAGAAATTATTTTGTTAATATTTGTTGAAGGTTTGAAACTTTTAAAAACGGTTGTGTGATTAAGGTGTTTGTTTTAAAACATATTTTATTCTTGTTAAAAACTTACAATAACAAGTTATATTAGGGTTTATATTTTTCACAAAAGTTTTGTTTACTTAAAAATTACTTACAAACTACTACAATTGGAGGAAAATAATATTTAAAGTTTCATTCCTAATGAAAACTTAAGAAATAATATAATTATAAAACTATATAATATAAAATTTTATGAATTTAATAAATCGAATAAAAACGTATTAATTTCTATAATATTATTTGAGAAATCACTTGCATATGTGTCGCGCTCATGTTGATTCTCACTATGGTCAATTACAGGCGTACCCTTAATGAGATAAAATTTATTTTCTAAATTAATTTATTTTTATTAAAGGAAAATTTTACTTTTAATTTCCTTTTATATTTATATATTAAAAACATGTTTATAAAAATAAAGAAAAGTTTTTCTTTTCAACATTTTTTTAACTTCTTGCAATTTCCTTTTTCTTATTTACAAATTTGTTTTATTTTACTTTTTGATAACTATCAAATTCGTTTTTGAAATAAAAGAAATTTTTATTTTTTACTTTTTATTTTATAAAGTAACTCTTATAAATTAAAAACGTATTGATAAAAATAAATGGAACTTTTACCTTTTAATTGCTTTAAAATTTTCCTTTTTTAGTAACGGTTTTATATATTAGAAACTGCTTATAAAAATATAGAACATTTTTAATTTTAATTTGATTTCTTTTTGAAATAATTTTTTTTTAAAATACCTTTTTATATATTAAAAACGTGATAAAAAATAAAGGATTTTTTTTGAAAAAGAATATTTTTTTGCTAGAATAACTATTTTTAAATCACATAAAAACAAAACTGGAAATATCATAATTTAATATATCTAAATATATATTTAATTGCCAATATTAAAATATTTTGTTTTACTATGAAGAAAATAATGCTATTTTATTTAAATTTTTATAATTATCCAATTTTTATATCTTAAGGTTTTATTTATTTATTTTTATTTTTACCTCTTAAGTTTTTATAAAATTTTTATAATTATATTTATAAATTGAATAATACTAACCAACAGAACTTTAGTCTAATTAGAAAAACAAAGCGTAATTATTGTTTGATTTATAATAATAAATGCCACTTATATCCCAAAAAAAAAATAACCGAACCGGTCTAAATTTTTATACCAAAAAATAACAGCCTTGAAAATATTAAATAATTTTTTATTTATGTTCAAATGTATAATCCATAAAACAACTAAACATTTATAAACAAATGAAACCGAATAATTAACAAATAATTTTTATTCAGTTATTTTTTAAACATTCATACCGGTGCATGAGCACGGGAGAATCACCTAGTTAATATTTAAACATAAATAAAATATTGAAGAATAAATCAAAAAGATTTTGAGATCAAGTTTTACCAATATTACTTTGTTTATATTGTTTTTCTTTCCTCCATAACTTTTTCTTCATTTCAATAAACTTAACCTTATCGTACAGTTTTCTTTATGGTGTCCCAAAATTTAAAGATACATTACTTCAAATAAAATGATTGACATTTTTATTTATATGCCACATGAAGAATGGTGATTTTCTATTCCATATGTAAATATTTATCTTGTAGATATATATTTATGTTATATATTATATTAATTTATAAAAGAAAATTCTAACTTATCATATATATAAGAAAAACGTAACCATATATAATATGAGTTTAAATATAGATTTTGTAAATAAGACATCGATGCAAATTGTTAAAGCAAATGCAACTTGAATATGTGTTGTGTAGGCTAAAATTGACAATATGAAAAACTGTTACTTTAATTCATAGAAAATGGCTTTAGATTATTAAAATATGTAAAACACCTAAATTTACAAAAAAACAAATCAATATATGCATTTACTTAATTAAGGAAAAATCAAATATATTTTCTAGCAAATAGTAATCATTAAAATATGGTAACTATTTTTAGTATATAAATCTTTTCGATTAACGGAACATTCTCACTAAATAATCGCGTTTCACAATATAATAAACAAAAAAGTATTGCAGTTTGAAGTTTGCATATTCATAGCAATTGTGATATGGCAGCTAAGTGTCAAAGAAAATTTGTAATGTCTTGATTATTTTAACTTTATATATGATGGTTATTTCAGTCCAATCTTCTCATTCAATAATGAAAGATGTGTGTATGACAAACTGTGTTATAAATCAGTAATGAAAGCATAAAAGCATCTAAAAAGCGACTCCAACAAAATCTAAAAATCCTTGCAAGTTTTTTGGTAATATAAAGAAAAAAAAAAGCAATCCTCTGATTTATAACCATATGTATCATAATCTAGTATAGAGGTTTTGCAATAGATATAGTTTTTTCTTCTCGCAACAATTCACAGTAGATTTAGTTTTGCAAATGTATCTCTTCTCGCAACAATTGACTTACAAATTTGAGCTCTTTCTGCAAGTGCTTCATGTCTTGAATCTCATTTTGCATAGCTGTGTAATGTCTTCTCACAAGTCACAAGTGCGTGTTTCCGTAGCTAATATAATATGAGTAATATTTCCATTATCTGATTCAACATCATGTAAACCTTTCTCTAAGTTCCCAACATCTTCAACGCCTTCTATCTCTTCAATGATAACAATGTCGCGGTCAATCTGAATAAATGGTTCTTATTCTACCCCAATTCTCAAAGCAAACAAATGGTTATAGAACCAAAACCTCTTTCGACCCATACAAAACAACAATAGAAAAGTCTACCCGGATTGTTGTTCTTGTTTTTACAGTTTTAATTGTAAACAACTTCTCCACATTAACAATTTCGTGGAATTACTCCACCACTTTCAGCTTCACAGCGTCTGACACTTGCTCATTCACCATAGAAAACTTAACAATTTACAACAACAACAAAATTTACGAATTCAATAGAAACATAACAGAACTAAGCTGATGCGGATATATGGATAAAAAAACTCCAGAATTGTTTTCCAATTCGTGTTCCTCATGCCGAGTAGAGAGGTTGAAAATGGCTGAAGTTATCAAAGGATTCTTCAGCGGTTTCCTCATTATCATTGGAGGGCCCATTAGAAAACGAATACAACTCTCAAAACCCTCAAAACCAAAACCTTTGTTTAACAGGTTTAGCTATACCCTAACAAATAATCTTCCCCCACCCAGTGTAAAGGGAAGAAAACTAATCTTTCAATCAGCAAATGAATTCGAGATTTACGCGTGAATCTGAAATTTTTTACATGTGAACTCATCCGTAACCTTTAGAATCCGTCCGTGATCTCCGTAACTCCTCGTGTTTTTTTCATTCAGAACCAATTCTGTATCCTCTCTCGACCGATTCTGCTTCCAATGGCAGCTCGTCTAACGTCTGTTTTTTAACCAAGTAAATGGTGAAAAAAACGTACTTAACAAGTTAAAAAATTTGTGAATTACTTCAAAGATCAATATTGAAAGTTTTTACCCTATTAGCTTGTTGTAGAAGGTGAAGTCTCTCCCGTGTGCGTTTCCTCTTTATCGCTATCTCACCAGGCTCTTTCAACAGTTCTTCAATCAAGTCGTCCCTGTTGCATCCACCACAGTTAGTTCATAACCATATAGGCTTTAATGAATAAAAAATTAAAAAATAAATGAATAAAAAATTAAAAAATAAATGAACAAAATAATTTTGATGAAATGAATTTTTTGTTTCTTTTAAAGAAAGTATGTAGGAAAATATTTCTTCATTCATTACTCAATATATGATAAAAAAAAATGAAGAATTGTATATGACCTAGAGACCTATGTATAGAAAGTTTTAGAAGAATTTCCTCTTAAATAATAAATAATTTAAGGAACAATAAAAAAAAAATCCTCTTTATTGGTATCAAATTCGAAGAACGAAGAATTCACCTTAGTCTTTTTTTCTAAAAGGTGGCAAAAAAAAGTGAAATGGTTTATTTTCATCACCTGTAAAGCTTCTTGATGAAAACATTGTGCAGCCCACGTTTAGAGTAATTCACCTGTGTTTATTTCGTCAGTCACATACAATAGTTATTCAGTCACGTAACTTCAAATGACCACAAGAGCAATGTGCACACTAATTACCAGAAAATGCATGATTGCTTTTGGGACCAAGTCCTCGATGTTCTTCCTCACGATGTCATAGTAAGATTTCAATAAGAGCTTTGTTATTTGAATCTCCACTGCCTCCTGTTCTGAATTGTTGTCAGATGACCTCAAAACAGTAGGCGGCTTCAAAAAAAAAAAACAACAAGATAATGTGAATATATAGGTAAGTTAATGGTAGATATAAAAAGAAATAACGAAAACGGAAGACGATGTTTAAACCTCTTGTAAATAGATCGTCGACAAGTTCTGATGCACATCTTGAGAAGCTTCGCTGGATGGTTTGTTTAGTAAGTTGTTTTTAGCAGATGCCTGACTATCACTCCCTCGGAAAATTGATGAAAACCCACTCCAGCTTGTGTTTCCTGAATATTTCTCAATTGTTAAGAAACACTACATTCGAATTCTACACAGAACATTGGGTTCTTCAACAGATAAAGACTAGACATGTATGCTATGTGATTTCAGTAGAAGAATGGAATAAGAACATTACCAGCTGGTGCAGATCTTTCAGTATCGGCTGCAGCTACAACTCCCTGTGAGAACAATGTGATGGAAATAAGTTATACAAAGAGGCTTCAGGTGGAGATTTGTACACTCTTCAAAGATTTTCATAAGCAAGAGCCAAACTACAAATACAGTATCAAACAGTAAAGGATGTCGATGGAGATGTAATGGAGTTAAAAATACATAGCATAAAACAATGACGTGCCTGATCAGGAACAATTCCATTAGTTTGTCGGCCGAGAAAAGATCTTATTTGACTTGCAGAAGAAGAAGCTGTCTTCTCAGGCTCCAATGTATCCTGTTTAGTCAAAAGGAATATGTACGAAAACAATTGCTCACGTCAAAAAGAGAAACACGAAAGGAGTATTCATGCTTTGCTGAAACTATGCCACACCTTTGGCCTCGCAACAGGATGCGGAATCCTAGAAAGCTTGACTTGTTGCGTTGCAATCTCAACGGCTTTGGTTCCTCCAATAAAGTTTGGGTGTGAGGTGTTAAGGTAATCCATCTGTAAATGATAAAGTCAAAAAAGCATCCATTACCAACATCATTAGAACTCCAAATTGAAAAAGGGGCAATCAATAAAACTGAGAGTAATCAATTTGCACCGCACATTTGATATAACTGGCCATCGAATATGTTGATCTTGAATTGTTCATACATACCTCCATTGCAATAATATCTCGGATCATTGTTTGCGAGGGTTCAAGGCCTTCTCGCAGAAAGGCCCCAATAACCTCATCCATGCGCTTTTGCAGGACTGGAAAGCGCTTTATCTCTGTCATCATACATTGATGACTAATCTGTACAGAATTTTTTTGTATTATAAATTCATGATCAAGTAGATCAACGGTGAGCATTGTAAATAAAAACAAGGAATAAACCACACCTTTATTAGCTCATCAAAAATGAACCTAGCGCACTGAAGGCTGGGATCTAATAAACGAGATATTTGCCTCCTGACAAGAACTTCAAATGGAACCTATGCAGAAGAGAATGAAAGCAAGAGATACTAATCAGAGTTACTAGCAGAGTAAAAAACTTAAGCAAATTAAGTATGTGGAAAGTCCAGATAAGCAGAACGAAGTTGCCACATGCGTAGCGTACATCTGGAACAAATAATGCAGATCTGGGACCAGTTGCATTCTGAATTGCAGTCCGAATATCATCATCTGTTAAGTCTTCGCATGGATCAACCTCCTGCGAAGGAAAATTGAAGGAAACTTATAAGTTTAAATTCATAAAACCCACGTCAAGTAGCACTGACAACATCAGTAGGTTAAACAATGTAAAGATCTATACATCAGAAAATATGCTTTTCCATTACAAGCGACTGCAGGGCAGATGCTTGAGAGGTGCAGGAAATAGAACTAATATAAACACCGATACTTTTAATAACTGAAAGTCGTTCTACTCATAAATGCACTGCAGACGAACTAAAAACTAAAACTAACTGTCTGTCTTCCTTGTCAATAACCACACTAACTAAACTAGGATAACTACACAGAGTTGACATAAAGAAACTCACTCATGCGTGTACGGTTGTTTTATCAATATCAACAAAATGAACGTCCACTGAAGACCACAGGAGTTGTCCCAAATTAAGTTAAAAGAGAAGCACCTAACTAAGAAACAACTTAAGCACAAACTTGGAACAACAAAACAAAAGGCAGCGTAAACTGAGTGAAGTTCGAGGAAAAACCCTAAAGATTTAATAGCAAACCTCCAGGCTCTTAACAAAGACTGATTGGAAGACATAGAGAATTCTTGCTCCACCGTAGAGCTCAGATGTAGACATTTCTTTACTTTTCCCTTCCAGGGTCGTGGAGTATGCTGTTATGAACAGTTCAATCTTGAGAACCGATTACCAACCTAAAACGCATTAACTAACATTATTTGGTAAACAGAAAGCACAATCTTCAGATTTTACCTTCACAGTATTTGGTAAGAAAATTGAGAAGAAGAGCTCCTTTACCAGCCTATGGAATTCGAAATAGTAAAGTTAAATATGAACAATGATAAACTTCTATATTTATAATGACATATTATAATGAGGCAAGCAAATTATACAAGGAAATGAAACAGGAAAGATACTTCAAAGAGATACACAGAAAAGGCTCCCACGAAGTCAAGGAAGACCAACAAATACATGAGCAAAATCTTATTCGCAATGTAGGCTAATAGTTAGCTACAAGCTAGCGAAGTAAAGAGAAATGCTATCAATGAGAATGGATTAGATATATTAGGCTGAAACTGGCCGAAAACCACATACCCTGGACTCTATTATATCCCCATAGCTCTCATACTCCTTTGCTGTAGCAAACAATGCCTTGCTGATACGTGACTTTAAATTGGGAAGCAGTGCCTTGATGTGTTGGACAAGAATCTGCAATTATGAAGTGACTAGCTCCAATCAGACACCTTCTAATTTTACAACTAGTTTCAGCTACGAAACGTATGCCACATCTAGGAAAGAAGACTGATCAATCGACCATATGAATTAGCAACCATGATAAACAGATCTTGCTGATTTTTTCAAACATAAACCAGAAGCAAAAGAATATCTTACAAAATACCTAGCTCGTGGGTACAATCAGCCTATGTATGGCTAGGAAACGTGAATATTACATACAAAAGCCAATGACCATCTCAATTAGAAACAGAGTCTACAGGAGATCCCAAAACGGCAGCCGATAATACCTGATTTAATTTCTTTGCCAGTTGAGGGACACCCAAACGATCAGCGAGACCACTGTAAGCCTATATAGTTCCGAGAAAACAAAACATATATGAGCAGAATGGCCAAAGCAACACTATCAGAAAGCAAGTCGAGAGAATGATGGCGTCTTACTGGACGACTAAGAAAGAACTTTTCCTCTGCAATGAGAGCATCCTTGATGCTGCGGTTCAGCAATATATCCTGTTAAGTAAACCAACGTAGGATATCTAAGGTAACAGAAGAGTCGAGGAGATATGTGATAGCAAGAAATAAATGGCATTGGCTCATTATGATAGAACAGTAACAATATGCAGCATAAGTAACCAGAGCTTACCTCCTGACTACGATTTACAACTCCCACATATCCAAGTCGAAGAGGAATTGTTTTCCCAAGAAGGTGATTCCGAGCATCAGTACCTCTATCCATAATATCCAACTGAATCAAAGAGAACATAGCACAGACATGAGAAACAGAGTAACAGTTTACCATTGCAACAAAAAATATTCTAAACAAACATCTGAGGAAGAGAAGTCACACCTTTGTGATTACACCTATGGTTCTATGACCTGAAAGAGAGCAAAATTATAATGCAAAGCAAGTGTGAATATTATGTGAAAAGGATAACTTCAGAATTGAATTGCTACCAAAAAACATACCATCAGGATCAGCGTTTCCTGCGATTTGTAAAGCATCTGAATTGGCTAAATCCGCATTAGCAGGTGTAACAGCAAGAATCAAGCAGCTAGGTTTCTTGATGTAAGACAAGATCATCGTTCTTATACGAGCTTCGATATCAGTCGGCTGATCACCCACAGGAACTTTGGTGATCCCAGGAAGATCCACGAGAGTGATATCCAAAACATTAGGTGAATAAATCTTGAGACCAATCTGTTCATCTGATACACCTTTGTTCTCTCCTACTACTCTATTCGTCTCAGCCTAAGATAACATCAAATTGAATCATGGAGGCTTAAACAAACTTACACGAGAGAGAGAAAACAAGAGCAAAACCTCAATCTCGCGGCGAATCTCAGAGAAGTCGTGGAAACGCTTTCCCTTGAGGTGAAGAAACTCTCCCCACTCGTCACCGGAGCCACCATCGGAGTTCGGTTTCGTCTGAAGAAGCTGGAGGAGGAGAGGACGGCGAGTGCAGATATCGTTGCCGCGTGGGAGAAAGTCGCGGCCTACGAGTGCTTCAAGGACGCTGGATTTACCGCTGCTTTGGCTTCCGACGACAGCGACTTGTGGAAGTTCGATCGCGGATTGGCTCCCGACCTGAGCGAATATGTCGTGAAGCTTGTTCACAATCGGAATCACGGAGGAGCCTAGTGGTGCTGCGGCGGCGGAGGGAGACGACGGAGGGATATCGTTAACTGACATTGATGACCGAATGTCGAACAAGAATCAGGTCCCGAAGAATCGTCAGAAATGAGTTTTAGGGTTCTGGCAAGATTTTTGGTTAAAGGGTTCTTGATCTCGCCATATTCGGATGCTTCACCGCTCCTTCCAGTTGCAGGGTCGGTCTTCATCCCGAAAATGTCATGAGTAGCCCTAAGCGTTTGGTTTTCGGTTCGGTTCGGTTCGG
The DNA here is from genome assembly GCA_010577795.1 of Isatis tinctoria. NCBI lineage: Eukaryota > Viridiplantae > Streptophyta > Magnoliopsida > Brassicales > Brassicaceae > Isatis > Isatis tinctoria. Next base: position 9,525,794 of record CM021246.1, on the reverse strand, counting down.
TTTTTTCGGTTTTCGGTTTTTTCGGTTATAGATATTTAGTAACCGTTCGGTTAATCATAAAATTCGGTTCGGTTTTTTCGGTTTTCGTTTTTTTCGGTTATAGAGATTTAGTAACCGTTCGGTTAATCATAAAATTCGGTTCGGTTTCGGTTCGGTTATTTCGGTTTCGGTTCCGGTTTTTTTTTTATATTTTTTGGATAATTTGGATAAAAAACCGGATAACTTCGGATAATATAGGATAATTCAGATATTATCGGATAATTTCGGATATTTTGGATAAAACATTTGGATAATTTTGGATAATTCGGTTTTTTACTAATATTTGGTTAATTTTAATTATTTAGTTATTTTAAATATAAATATAAATAATATTTTAAGTATATGGATCGTATTTCGGATATTCGGTTATCCGTTCGGTTATCCATTCGGTTTCGGTTCGGTTCGGTTTCGGTTTGGTTTTTTCGGTTATAGAGATTTAGTAACCGTTCGGTTAATCATAAAATTCGGTTCGGTTCGGTTTCGGTTATTTCGGTTCAGTTTCGGTTCGGTTTTCGGTTAAAATGCCCAGAGATAGTCATGAGTAAACCGAATATTTTGGGTTGGGTTAAATCGGTTTAAGTGAGAACCAGACAATTGTAAAAATTTGGTATTTTTCTTAAATTAAATGTAAATATTATATTGGAACAAACAAAAAAAAGAAAGCTGTTTTTGTTATGAATAACTTGTATTTTGTATATTATTATGGAAGACCAATGTTCTCTTTATATAGTGGTTACAGAGAAAAAGAAATTATTATTTTACTACTCATACAAGTAATAGGAAAACTTCTACTAATTTTATTGGTATTAGAAAAAAAGAAATTTTATCTCTAATAGGACTTGGTCTTCACGCCGAGACTAGACCACGGATTGGGCTCGATGGACTGAGCCGGTTATGGACATACAAACCTCAATGGTTTATAACACTCTCATTTGGATGACATAACCGTATGTGATGATGATGGGATCACGGTAATACGTTTGGAGATACTGTCTCATTAAAACTTTACGAAGGAAAACCAGTGGGACAAAACATAAGCAAGGAAAAAGAGTACATCACGTATTACTCCCCCTGAAATGAACATCACTGAAGGTCCTTCAATCGGCGCATGCCGATCTGATGCATAAGCTTCTTGAGCGTGGAGGTTGGAAACGACTTTGTGAAAATGCCGGCTGAGTTGTCACTTGAGCGGACTTGGAGCACCTGGAGTTCACCGGCCTTCTGTAGGTCGTGAGTGAAAAAGAACTTTGGCAAGATGTGCTTCGTCCGATCTCCTTTGATGTATCCATCCTTCAACTGAGCTATGCATGCGGCATTGTCCTCATACATGCTGGTCGGTTCTTCTTTCCCTTCTGTCATCCCACAATCTCGTCTAATGTGTTGAGCCATTGATCTCAACCAAACACATTCTCGGCTGGCCTCATGGATTGACAATATCTCTGCGTGATTGGACGATGTGGCCGTAAGTGTTTGCTTCATGGATCGCCATGAAATGGTTGTTCCACCGTGAGTGAAGACATATCCCGTCTGGGATCGACCGTTGTGCAGATCCGAAAGGTAACCTGCATCAGCAAAACCAACTAAATCTTCTTTGTTAAGGTTAGTGTAAAATAGACCCATGTTTTTCATCCCTTTCAGGTAATGAAGTATATGTTTGATCCCATTCGAGTGCCTTTGGGTCGGACAAGAACTGAATCTTGATCAGAGGTTCACGGCAAAGCATATGTCCGGCCTAGTGTGACTAGCCAAGTACATTAACGCACGATCCTATATCACTTCGGGACCAAGGACTTCTTCATCGTCCTTGTTTGGACCGAATGGATCAGTGTCCAATACAAGGCTTCTCACCATCATTGGGTAAGCCCGGTCCATATTAAATCGTTTGAGTACCTTTTCTGTATATGCCATTTGGTGCACAGGGATTCCATTATTGATGTACTCAAGTTGTATTCCCAAACAGAACTTAGTCTTTCCTAAGTCTATCATTTCAAACTCTTTCTTTAGATATTCAACCGTTTGGGAAATTTCCTCAGAGATTCCTAGGTCATTAACATACACCGCGATGATTACGAATCCCTTGTCGAATTTCTTTATGAATATGCATGAACTTATGGGATCGTTCTTATAGCCATCTTTCACTAAGTACTCGCTTAGTCTATTATACCACATGCGACATGATTGTTTCAATCCATAAAGCGATTTATTCAGCTTTATACAATGCTTGTCTCGAGAACTTCTTTTATCTTTCAGCTCTATCCCTTTTGGGACTTTTATATAAATCTCTTTATCCAGTGGACCATAGGCTGCTTACTATATCAGTTTGATTTCTTCTTATGTGTCCAGACATCATAAACTTTTGAATTTGTAGCAGCATCCACCACATTTGGAGTATATCTCCTTATAATTTGTTCCTTAGTATCTTTGAGTATCCTTGTCTAACCAAGCTATCTCAAAATGCTTGTAAGACATGAACACTTTAGATCATGTGGTCTCACGATTTTCTTTTCTTCACAAGACTTATTTATCCACTGGTTTAATCATCTGATGGCGTTTTCTTATGTGGTCAGTACGCCTACCACTTTCATAATCCCACGTTTCCTTTTATCTTATGAATGCATTCTTTTTCGTGGGTTATGATCCTCCTTGTTTCTTTATTGTTTAAGTGCTACTATCTTGTATGCGCTCTCTTATACATTCTGGTGTTAACACTCTTATATAGTTCCTATTTTGATCCATACATGATTTGATCGATCTGAGATTTCATTATCCAGGACCTTTATTACCTTGCAGCTTGGCGTCCCAAGCTACATGGTTTGGTACCTTAGATGTTCAGCTGGTCAGCCTTATATCTCTATGTCTGGACTGGTTTCCTTAATAAACTCGGATTTATATTATGCACCCTTTTCCGAGGTTTCTTATCTTATGGAACTTATTGGTCTATCTTGTATAGACTTCGTAGCAACTTGATTGTGTCTCTAAGACATCAATTTCGTGGTGCTTAAGCTGATATGACTTAGTCATTTATTTCTTTTTCGGGTCAATGTGTATGGCATCTGATTCTGCTAGCTTTATATGATCTTTGTATTTGGACGTCATTAAATCTTTTCTAGTCCGAGGATCTTGCCAAGACAATGATGGTTGATACCATTCCTTTATTTATCAGCTTATTACATTTCTCCTTCTAATGTTGGATATTCGGATTCATTAAAGTCATGTAATCCGTGTTCATTGGCCACTAAATAGATCACTCATATTTGTCTCAAGGTTTCTTTAAAATTTGTAGGAGAAACATTTCTTATCCAACATATATATATTCTCAATCTCCTTATGAGGTTTCATCTTAGACGGCACATATGTATGTGGTGGTTTTATTCAAAATCTATTAAGATTGTATATGTCTGGCTCATGACCCGTATTCAATCTGAGATGGGAATATCTATGCTCACTTATATGACCTGATGCATATTAATCTTATATACATGTAAAACTTGTGGTGTCTCCAAACTGATAGACTTTAGGGTCTAAACCTTATAGGTAATGACCTTTGTTTATAAAATTCAGCCGAGTCTTATTATGATCATCGAATTTGTAGTGTAGTCATGGACCACGGTTTTGTCCTCACTCCCCCTCATGAATATACTATAATTTTTTGATATTTGAGACAAAAAATGTGATGAGTTTCCCTTATGCACAAGTAACACAACGTGAGACTCTATGGGATAACTCTTTGTGCCGTTTTCATGATCAATCTTTGCATCAAGTTTTGGACTTGGATAGCTAGTTCAGTCATGCCATATAGTGTAAATTTCGTGGGGGTATACCTATTGCGGTTACCATGGCTTTTCATACTGATCTTTGCATAGTCTAGATCAATAGAGAATGCAAGTATAATCTCGACCATTTTCTTTTCATGCCTTAAGCGATTTTTAAGAAACTTTTATTTCCTTTTGCCCATTGTTTCTATTTGGAAACCATTCTTATAACTCAATGGGCTTTGTATGGGTGAGAAAATTCATGCCCTTTAGGCAGTGCCTTTTTGGACGAGATTTTATACTTGCAATGTCGAACTCATATTGTCGTTTATACGAGCAATAAGATATTCATATTATCAAGCGAAAATCAACAAGATAATAGTAATAAACTCGAAGTAGTTCTAAAAAAAAAGTTCAAAACAAAACATGAAAGCAACAAAATAAAAATTTAATGCCTATTTTAAACAATCGGACGTCTCCATGAGATCATCTTTTTCGTAATCCATATGATCAGCTTTTCCATGATCGAAGTCTCCTTGTTTACCATGCTGGATCATGTTGGCCTCAGAATTTTTCCCTTTAACACTTTCTTGATAAAGTTCCACAAGGTGTTTGGGAGTCGTACATGTTTTGGCCCAATGATTATCCATCCCACATCTATGGCAAACTGATTTGGTCGGGTCAGACTGATGTCCAGAGTAGTTTTCGTGGCCATGCCCACGGCCACGGCCTCGACCGCGGTTAGAATCGCCTTGATATCCACGGCCTTGTCCTGGACCATAGGGGTGGTAGTTGTTACGGCCACGCCCTTGCCTCTTTCCACGTCCACGGCCATTATCCTTTTGATATCTTTGGACATGGTTTGCCTCAGATTCTTTCTTTGTATCCTCGGCCACGTGGGCTTCAAGAAGTGGGGTTGATCCAGGAGGTCTCATTTCGCTGTTTCTCATCAGAAATTCATTGTTTTGCTCCGCGAGCAATAAACATGAGATCAGACTTGCAATAAGTCGTGAAGCCTTTCTCACGATATTGTCGTTGTAACAACACATTGCTTGAGTGGAAGGTGGAGAAGGTCTTTTCAAGCATACCCTTCTCTGTCACAATCTCGCCACATAGCTTCAATTTTGAAACTATCTTAAACAGGGCCGAGTTGTATTCATCCACGGACTTGAAGTCCAGGAGTCTTAGATTTAGTCAATCTTATTTGGCCTTTGGCAATATCACCATTTTCTGATGATCATATCTTGCTTTTAGTTCCTTCCAGAGATCCAGAGGATCCTAAACTGTCAAGTACTGATCTTTGAGACTCTCAACAAGATGATGGCGTATAATCATAATCGCCTTGTATTTGTTTTGCTTGGACTCATTATTTCCATCAATGATGCATTCACAGAGCCGTTTTGATTTCAGAATGATCTTTGCATCAAGTGCCCATTGTAAATAGTTATCTCCTGAGAGATTTAGGACTGCGAAGTCCAAATTGTTGACTTTCGGCATCTGAAATCATGCATCGATTTTCTCTTGGGCTTTTATAAAAAAATTAAGGGTTTTATGCATGTAACAACCGATTTCAATGTAACCAATTACAAGCGATTTTTAATTCTAGGTTTTCATGCAATATTATTCAAGCAATTTTCAAGATCAATCAATCGTCAATTAATTCTAGCATGTGATTTCTAGGTGATGAATTTAGACAAGCAATTTTCCAAATTTCAAACAAGCAATTTTCCAATTTCAAAACAGGCAATTTTCCAATTTTAAGAACTAGCAATTTTCCAATTTTAAAACAGGCAATTTCAATTAGGGTTCATGTTCGATTTTATCTTTTAGGGTTTGATATTGTCATGCATAAGTTCAAATTCAATTTAGGTTATGCAAACAATTAATAACAAACAAGCAAATCCGATTTTAGGATTTTAATTTTGCTTAGGTCCAAGTTCAATTCAGAGTTCTTAAGAGATCAAGCAAGTATAACAAGGAGAATCGATTTTAGGGTTCATAAGAATTAGATCTGATTTCGATTTTCATGTTCTTGAGTTTAGGGTTTTGATTCTACCTTTGATCACCAAGTTGGGTTGACTGGATTGGAACCGGGAGCTAAAGACCTCGAAAAACAAAACCTCAGGATCGGATTTGGTTGGAGGCGGCAGCGGCGAATCGACGACTGCGGCGGCTGCTCTTCGGAATTAGGGTTTAGGGGCCGGCGGCTGCTTCAGGGTTTTCAGAGCTCTCGTGCTGATAACGTGTTATGAATAACTTGTATTCTATGTATTATTATGGAGGACCAATTATCTCTTTATATAGTGGTTACATCAATAAGAGAAAAAGAAATTGTCATTTTACTACTCATACAAGGAATATAAAAACTTCTACTAATTTTATTGGTATTAGAAAAAATGAAATCCTATCTCTAATAGGACTTGGTCTTCACGCCGAGACTAGACCACGGATTGGGCCTGATGGACAGAGACGATTATGGACATCCAAACCTCAATGGTTTATAACAGTTTTTAAATTGAAGTGCTTCACGTTTTTTTAGCTTGAGAGAGTACTTCAATGTTTAAGTTGTGAATGGCCAGTATAGCTCGAAGAGATTTAATTTGGTTGTTTCGGTGGATCTTGATACTATTTGATGAGGCTTGGAAGACCATAAAATTAAATTATCTCCATGGAAAACAAACTATCTAGAGATCGATCTTCTTGTTGATGCACAACCGGCCCAATCAGCGACTTTGTCTGAGTATATGATGAGACATTTCGAGTTCGTCTAGGAAGACATTTGCAAACTATAGTCAGAGCCGGTCCTGGTTACACGCTAGCCAAGCACATGCTTGGAGCCGGTTGAAGTATTAGTGTTTTAAAGGGCCAAAATTTCAACCAAAAAACTATATGCTGTAGCCTGTAGTGGTATATGTCCATGTTAGAAAATAGAAGGCTATAAGTTCGATTCTATGATGGAAATTTTGAGGTATTTTTATATATTAATAATTAATAGGCCAAAAAAAATAGTTTGCTTGGGGTTTAAAATATTCAGGACCGGCCCTGGCTATAGTGAATCGTTCCTTTGACATTTGCATGACTCGAGTCTTAAAACTTGTTTTGGAGTGATTGCAACAAGATAATTCTTGTTCTTTGTCTTCTTTAGTAACTTCATTCATATTTTGATTTGATCTCTAGTTGATATGAGGATCTTTATATGCCATGTTTGTGTGATTGCAGAACGAACTTAACATTCGGAACTATCTTAAACTGTTTGTAAGCAAGTTTAATCGTTTTTATTTTATTTGTTCGATTTATTTTATATATCTATTAATATTTATGTTTCTTATGAAATTCTAGATGGCAATAATGAAGACGAGATGATTATTAGTAGAGTGGCTCCAAATCGAGAATGAGCGACTCCAAATCAAGAACAAACAGCTTTAAATCAAGAACATGTATGATTGTTTTAGTTTTTAGGTTTTCTGTGTTCTACTGTTTATATTGCTTATGGTCTTTGTATTATCTGTAAAATAATTGAGGGTTTTGTGATAAGAGAAATTAGTTTTCTGCATGTACTTTAGTGTATAATCTTGTCCACCAGTTTGTTAAGTGCGAAAGAAAAGTTAAATTTCACAGACATATCCTGTGTTAACTTTCAAACAGACAGATTTTTTTCGCTGATGTGGAACTGATTGCTGGAGCATGGCAACAAAGTCGTTTTTGTTTCAAGGGTTAGTCGTATTTTCTCTGTTAGTTTATCTATGATGAAATGAGCAATGAGCTGATCTGAGTTTTTTTGTTCTTAGATGGTGTTGATGAAGTTGTTTTGTCTCTGGATATTGAAGTCGAGTTGTGCTAATGGGAAAACCATATCTTTCATTGTGTTTACTTTATGTTGTTTCTTTTACATTTTACAGTTTGTGTAACAAATTAAATTTTACAAAATCATCGTTGTGTTAAGTTTATGTTGCTTCTTTAATTTTACATTTTAAAACTTATGTAACAATTTAATTTCCATAAAATCTTCATTGTGTTAGAGAAATACCCTAAACTAAACAATTTCTAACTTTTTGTGACCAAAATGAACCAAAAATAAAATTATGACCAAAATGTTTCATTAAAAAGGATAAAAGTCTATTATATCATTCTTTCTCAAAACATAACAAAAAAAATTCACGACGTCAAATCTCTCTTCGTCTATTCGTCTATTCGTCTATTCTAATAGAAAAAAATAATAATAATGTTTACGCTATCCATGATACCACTTTTCATAAATGCACCTCAAGGGAGTGTATTTCTAATTTTACACTTTTTAATGGTTAATAACTAAAATAACCCTAATAATTTTTTCCTCCTTATTAATGATGATTGCTTTCTAGATATATTTCGAGCTTTGTTTATGTTGTGACTTTATAACAGTTTATAAATTTGAGTTTTGGATCTTGTAATAAGATAATATTTTTCATTTTACAAGGAATCATAAAATCTAGAAATATTTATAAATCATTTATATTTATTAAATAATCATTTAGAAGATTTATAAAGCCTTATAAAATTTTGGCAAATTTTATGGGGGAAAGAATGAGATAGGGTCAAAGGAGGAGTAAGAAAAATACGAGAATTATCAAGAGAGGAGAAGAATATATTAGTTTTTTGTTATTAGTTTATTAATGGTAAATATAATATTTTACTTTTAGGGGCAAATCTCCAAAATAAACCATTTAGAAGTTTTTATGACTAAAATGAACTAAGAAGGAAAATTGGACAAAAATGTTACATCAAACAAGATAATTTACTCTTTTATCCTTCTTTTTAAGTTAAGTTAGAAAAACATTATTCAATATCATTATTTTCTTTTAAATTCAGAATTTCTCTTTTTACAAAAAAAAGTTTTACAAACATTTTTCTCAAAATATTTTTCCCGAAAATCTTCTTTCAAAATTTTTTTTCCAAAATTTGTTTTTACACTTCTTCTCACTACAACTAACACATGCAAATCATAAACCTAAACCATAAACCCTAAATCGTAAGAATTTTTGAATCCAAAATGAATAGAATACAATTGACCAAAAAATTAACCCTTAACCCTAAACCCTAAACCCTAAGTCTAAATCCTAAACCCTAAACCCTAAATCGTAAGGATTTTTGAATCCAAAATGATTAGTATACAGTTGACCAAAAGAACCCTAAACCCTAAATCGTAAGGATTTTTGAATCCAAAATGATTAGTAAGTTGACCAAAAAACTAACACTAAACCCTAAACCATAAACTCTAAACCCTAAACTTGAAACCCTAAACAAGGATTTTTGAATCCAAAATGATTTGTATATAATAGAACAAAAATTTAACAATAAAATCTAAACCCTAAATCCCAAAATCTAAACTCTAAATCATAAGAATTTGTGAACCCAAATTGATTAGTAACACTATTAAGATAAATAATAAACCCTAAACTCTAAACCCTAAAGATTTGTGAATTCAAACTGATTAGTCTTTAACTTTTTTTTTAATCTTCTGAAAAGAAAGGGTAATCTAGACTTTTATCCTCCTTAATGAAATATTTTTGTCAATTTCTCCATTTGAGTTCATTTTTGTCTATTTCTACATTTGAGTTCATTTTGGTCATAAAACTTGAAAATGGTTCATTTTAGGATATTTCTCTACTTCTTTTAGTGAATTAATGTATTTTTGCAAAGAATTCAGGTGAGTGTAGTTTTGAAAAAACAGTGTATTATGAATATAGTATTTTTGATCCTTATTTGATTATGTGATGATATAGATTAGTAACAACAAACAATATTCGAATTCGAAACTAAAGAACCCAAGTCAGATTAACTAACATATGAATAATCAGTTCAAAAAAAAAAAACTAACATATGAATAAGAAACCAAATTTGGATTTTCAAGTGTAGAAAGTTCTTCAATATAGTGCTTAATGAGATGACCAATTTTTTTAAAAAAATAACATAAGAACAAGGAAAGTGAACCATTATGTAAAAAGAAGTAGTAAAAAGATCCAAATACTGTTTCAAGTCCTAAGAAAAGGGTATAGCTCATACCTTAAACTACAGCTCGTACCCATAACTCTTGCTCCTTGTTTACTATCACAGCACTTGTGAACCTCCTTGATACTCCATTCCAAACAACCCTTACAATCTGCTACGTCTTTCGCACACTGCACCATTGCATATAGTTTATTCGTCCCGAGGGTCTCCACTCCTGCCGCGTAATATAACAAGTTGATGCCATCAGCATCAGGTTTATCCGCTTTCAAAACCAGTTTGTAGAGGAAATCACTCGTCTTCTTGTTGAACAACTTTGCGTCACCCCTCACATTGTTTGGGTTGTGCATAGAGAAAGTATTCTCAGACTTCAAGCTCCTTGGCGTTGGGTCATTGATCATACTAACATCGAGAAAACATTGGTCGTACCATATTATTCCCCCTTTGTTTCTCTGACATCTCTTGCGAAGCTGTCATATACATAGCCATATATGTTTTGTATCATTTCAAATGATGAAAAAAAATTTCAATGTGGTCATAGCCAACAAATTTTAAATTAAAATCCCATAATCTCAGAACATCTGCATCCATAAGTTTCTTAAAATGAGGTTCTAAACTACTTAATATTTTCTTTTAGTTTAACTCTATAATTTAATTTACATATTTTATACTTAAAGAAAAGTTAAACCAATTAAAAGTAAACATGTGTGATTTGAGATATTTTGCTTACATTTCCTCTTATTTTTAGATTTTTTTTCTTTTCTTTTCTCCATATGATATCAAGACCCGTAAAATCAAATAATACAACCAATCTATATATAATAATAAAAAATTCAGTCCGAGATAAATAAGCCATCATCTAGAAAGGGCATGCTCAAATATAAGTGGAGATCATTCACCACTAGCATCTAATTCTAATTGGAGTTTTGGTTTCTTTATAGTCCATTTCTATTTTGGCTTTAATGTAGTGTTTATCCATCGCACAACAATATAGATTATATAATGTGACATAAAAATGTTGGGGACATTACCTCGGTGACGACAGTAGCGGCGCATGAACTGCATTTGGACCCATAGGAGTCACCACGACATTGAAATATGACCGTGACAGAATTAGGAGCCTTGCCATGAGTTGTGTGTCTGAAACCGTCCTTAAAAGTCTCGGTCGAGAGGGCACGTGTTACAACATTGAGGTTCTGCTCGTACTGACTTCCAGGCTTATAGTTTCCTTGATTGACTCGGCATTTGTGGTTGAGATACGTATTGGTAAGGTTCAGGGACGAAACATTGCATATGAACAGGAGTTGTATGGACAAAATAAGAATGGAAATGAAGCGTTTGGGTAGAGAATAGGAAGAAGACATTGTTTTGGATTTTTATTTTCTTTCAAGAAAGAGATTGAGATGTTTATAACTGATAATCCCAAAACGATAGTTCTTTCAATATTTTTTATTTGTGTGTAACAGAGAAGAGAGAGGGCAGAGTTGGGTACTTTCGGCTATGGATGAGGAGATCCGATGAAAAAGTCAAAAGTTTAAATACTTAGGAAAAAAAAAAAAGAATCACACTTTACGCAAACCTTGTCGTGGACCACTGAATCATTCATGGACTTCCTTTGAAAAAGGATTAATGTTCCTTGTCAGTTTGCATCTTGATCTTCCATGCATTGTTTTGAAGAAAGATTAGCAGATTCAAGAATGAAGGAGAAGAAAGCATTTGATTGAGAGAAACCCATGCACAATTTTTCTGTAGAGAGATAATTTCTTTCCAAAAAAAAAAAAAATTTCTGTAGAGATTGAATTAATAAGTTACCGGCTCAACAAATTTCACCAAAGTACTACCAAGGTGAAGACCAAATTTCACCAACGGATCAACAAAATTATACTTCGTATTATTATTATCTCAATGGAATGGTTTTCCTGGATATTAAACTATTATTTTAATATATCTTTAAAATTTATTTTATTGCACTTAGTTTTCTTTTTTTCTTTTCTTTCAATTTTGTAATTTTATATTTGCAGTGTTTATTTAAATTTAATATGTATTTTTAATGTTAACAATTTGCATATTAATTTAGTTACAACTTATAGCTAAAAATAAAATTTAGTCTGAATAATAATACTGGAGTACTAATTGTAATTAAAACAATTTTGTGAAAAATATAATATTTGTTTAGTGTTGAGAACAGTATCACACTAAATATGGTGTAACACTGTTTACAAAAAGTGAGATTTAAAGAGATGACGAAATTAGATTAGACTTGTGTTTCTGAATTTGGTTTAAGATATATGAGTGGCTTATTTTTGTTTTATTCATTTTATTTAGGTACTAGTAACAGACTCGCCGTTGCGGGGAGCAATTTATTTTATAATTTGGTTTCGAAATTTTTTTTTTGATTTTTTGCAGACAGAAAAAAACTCTTTGTGGAGAGTTAAATTTTTTATAGTAGTGGAAAGTTACAATAAATAAGATTAATTTATTTTGTTTGGATGATTAAAATATTAACATAACTAATTTTTTGTATGAAAATATTTATTTGTTGGAGTATGAAACTGTATTATTTATAAACATATTTTGAAACC